>JAGIQG010000021.1:33778696-35166553 GCA_024679065.1 Sphyrna mokarran
AGATGCGTGTAAAACTGAAAATAAATAACAATGATTTTATCATTGGGTTCAATTCTGGCCTCGGGTCACTGTCTGTGTGGAGTTTGCGCTTTCTTCCCGGTCTGTGTGGGTTTCTTCCGGGTGCTGTAGTTTCCCCCCACAGTCCAAAGATGTATGGATTAAGTTGATTAGCCATGCTAAATTCCTCCTAGTGTCAGGGGGATTAGCAGGGTCAATGAGGGTTATAGAAATAGGGCCTGGGTGGGATTGTGGTTAGTGCAGACTCAATGGGCCAAATCACCTCCTTCTGTATTGTTTTAGGATTGTCCGTATGTAAGTGCTGTGTGTAGAGTTGATGCACAAAATTCAAGATACTACGTTTAAGCCAGCCTTTTGAAGAGTTGTTCAGTGTCTTTTTTTTTAAAGAGAGCAAGAATGTCCTAGTGTTCTGAGTGTGCAGAGGAAAACAATACCCTTTGTTATCTCCCTGCCCTGTTGAGGGTGTGAAACCAAACGAACCCTTTTTCTACAGTTTCCCTCTGTATTACATGGACAAGCATGCTAAAATATCTATTTATTCTGCCTTTTTTTAAAAATGAGGAGAGCTGAACAGTGAAGGAGGAATACGATATACTGGAAATGATTGTTCCTTTCAAAGGTTGGCTGAAAATTTACTTTTGAGGAATTTGTACAAAGTTCAACAATGTTCTTTATTTGAGGTTCTTGTCCTTTTATCTTATGTCAGGAATCAGAAGCTGCTGGTCCTAGAGTTCACTGTTCACTCACCTTCTCATCAATCTGTCACTGGCTGTAGGTGATTAACGTTGACTGTCATTCTACTTTTAAACAATGTCGTTTAAACCTGCTAAGAAAATAATTGAATCTTAAACAAGAAATTCATTGGAAATTATATGAAGGACATTTAATCACACATCTTTGAGCTGCAATTATGTAATAGAGCATTTTTAAGTTTAATGTGCAGAATAACATTAAGGTGAGCAGATAAAGTTACATTTCACCTGCTTTAATAATAATAATAATAATATCCAAATCAGAGCTACAGAGTATCGCAAGGCTTTTATTTGACAAAATTTACACAGGATAAAGGAAATTGTTTTACCAGGGATTGTTTGAGATTTAATGTTAGAGCTCATCTCAACAGGTTTTAATTTTTTATTAATGGTCTGGTATTTTAGTCAGACATCTGACATGTGAACCTAAATGAAGTTCATAATAACTTGCACCTATTGTGGTTAGCACTGCAGCCTCACAGCATCAGGGACCAGAATCAATTCCTGACCTTGGATGACTCTGTGGAGTTTGCATGGTCTCACTGTGTCTGCATGGATTACCTCCGGGTGCTCTGGTTTCCTACAAAGATGTGGAGGGTTAGGTGGATTAGCCATGATAAACGTATGGGTTTTGAGGACAGGGTGGGGAATGGGTCTAGGTAGAGTGCTCTTTTGGAGGGTCATGCAAATTCAATGGGCTGAATGGTCTCCCTCTGAACTGCATGGATTGTATGGATTTTCTGTGGATCTTATTTTATAAGACTTTATTGGTTATGGTAAGAAGTCTCATAAAACCAGCTTAAAGCCGAACAGGTTTATTTGGAATCACAAGCTTTCAGAACAATGCTCTTTCATAGGTGAGTGGGATGAAGGAGCAGGGTGATACCAAATAAACCTGTTGGACTTTAACCTGGTATTTTGAGATTTCTTACTGTGTCCACCTCAGTCCAACACCAATATCTCCACTTTATTGGCTGTGAAAGCACATTTTGGAGTAGGAAGAGAAAATTCCTCAAATCTTCTGCTATTGTGATTTTGATTGGAAAGTTATATTTGGTGCTTGGATTTGATTGTAACTTTACTCATTATTACAAATAGAATCCATTCTATATTTGTGGGAGAAAAGGGACGTTCAATTCTCTTGTGTATGAGTGTTGCAGCAAAATGCTCTGTTCTAACAGATCACCGAGTGTGTTATTATCCTATCTCAGATGCTGTAAAGGAAAGGAAGATGACATCAAGAGCACAGCAAACCTCGACACCTTTCATGGCAAAAACTGGGCTGACACTACTGAAGGAATGTTGCGGATTCACCTGCTCCATCATGTAAAATCGAAGGCTCAAAAACAAATCCTGAATATTATTTTGCAAGAATCTCTACATTGGTGGTGCGTTGGATTATAAATATTTCAGTGAAATGTCATTCTGTCACCAGTAAATTAAAAATGTTTGCTTCAAGCTGCATCCTATTCTCATGCAGCAATGTAATGTATTTATGGGATTAGCATTCATTGACCTAAGAACAGGAGTATTCCATTCAAACCTTGAAGCGTGTCCTGCCATTCTATTAGATCTTGGTTGTCTGTACCTCCACTCCATTTACTGCCTTTAATCCATCTTCCTCAACGTCCATACCTAATAAAAATCTGTTGATCTCACTCTTGGAAATTTCAAATGACCCAATATTGTTTGGTGAAGGAAATTTTAGATTTGTATTGTCCTTTACGTAAAGGAATGTTTCCTTATGTCCTTCCGAAATGGCTAGGCTGACAATATTAATGTGGGTCTTGTTTGTTTGGATTCTCCCACCAGAGGAACTAACCTGACCTATTATTTTTCATTAACATGCTTTGATTCAGATGCCTCCTTAACCTTCTAAAGTCAGAGGAATAAAAACCAAGCTAAGTTGCTCGATTCTAACCCTTGAAATCCTGGTATCATTCTGGCTAATCCCAGCATGGTGCTTTGGTATGAATGCAGCATTCCAGGTAATACCAGACCATGACTCTGCACAAAGAAGCAGAACTCCCTCCAAACCCTTTGCGATAAGGATTAACATTTCACCTTTCTGATCATTTTGTTATACCTGCTGACTACCTTTTTAGTGAATTCTATACCTAGGAACCCTTTGCTCCTCCGTAGCTCCTAGTTTCATCTGTGACATTTTTGTCTACTCACTCAATTTGTTTATGTCCTTTTGTGACTTACTGTTCCCAGCTACACAACTCCCTGAGCCTCCTGATTCTGTAATGGAGTATACAACTCTCCTCCTTCATTAATATCTTTGATATATTTGGTAAAAAGGTGCGGCTCCAGTACAGTACGCGTCACATTCCACTAATCAGAGTATATTCCATTTATCTTTGCTATCCCACACCGAGCTCCTAACCAATTGCTCATCCCATCACTCTCCGAAAGAGGATGGAGGGGAGTTCCTAGGATAGTGACGTGAACAGCTGATGAAGGTAGAGGGGCTACCAGCTATCTCCATCTTTCTTGGACTCCCAAGCACCTATCTTTTAGACTTTGTCCTTAGTTGAAGCCTATAAAGAAGGTAATTCTTTAGAAGTCTTCTGCCTCAATCTTTTTGCCTCATGTTCTGCAGATGCTGCATTCCCCATGAACTCCAACAGAGACAAATGTACCATGATGAAGTTTAATTTAAATAAATGCGAGTTGATGTATTTTGGTAGATCAAACCAGGGCAGAATTACTCAGTTAATAAGAACATAAAAATGAGGGGCAGGAGTCTGCCATTTAGCCCCTTGAGCCTGCTCTGCCATTCAATAAGATGATCTTTTTGTGGACTCAGCTCCACTTACCTGCCCACTCAACACAACCCTTAATTCCTTTACTGTTCAAAAACTTATCTATCCTTGCCTTAAATACATTCGATGAGGTTGCTTCAACTGCCTCACTGGACAGAGAATTCCACAGATTCACAACCCTTTGTGTAAAGAAGTTCCTCCTCAATTCAGTCCTAAATCTGCTTCCCCTTATTTTGAAGCTATACCCCCTCGTTCTAGTTTCACCTGGTCGTGGTTATAGGACGGATGTCAGAGGTAGGTTCTTTACCCAGAGGGTGGTAAGGGTATGGAATGCCCTGCCTGCTGCAGTTGTAGATGCGCCAAGTTTGGTGGCGTTTAAGATGTTAGTAGATAAGTTTATGGATGAAAAGGGAATGGTTTAGGTTAGAGGGTCATTGCTTTTTCTTAATTGGTCGGCGCAACATCGAAGGCCGAAGGGCCTGTTCTGCGCTGTAATGTTCTATGTTCTATGCCAGTAGAAACAACTTCTCTGCTTCTATCTTATCTATTCTCTTTATAATCTTATATGTTTCTACAAGATCTCCCCTGATTCTTCTGAATTTCAATGAGTGTAGCCCCAGTTTCCTCATAAGCCAACCTTCTCAATTCCAGAATCAACTTAGTGAATCTCCTCTGCATCCCTTCCAGTGCCAGTATACATTTCTCAAGTATGGAGACCAAAACTGTACACAGTACTCCAGGTGTGGCCTCACCAACACCTTATACAGCAGCAACATAATCTCACTGTTTTTAAACTCCATCCCTCTAGCAATGAAGGACAAAATTCCATTTGCCTTCTTAAATTACCTGCTGCACCTGCAAACCAAGTCCTTGAGATTCCTGTACAAGACACTCGGGTCCCTCTGCATAGCAGCATACTGCAATTTTTTACCATTTAAATTGTAGTCCATTTTGCTGTTATTCCTATCAAAATGAATGACCTCACACTTACCAACATTGTACTCCTTCTGCCAGACCCTCGTCCACTCACTTAGACTAGCTATAACGCTTTGCAGACTTTCAGCATCTCTGCACACTTTGCTCTGCCATCCATCTTAGTGTCATCTGCAAATTTTGATACATTACACTTGGTCCCCAACTCCAAATCATGTATGTTTTCTTGTGGCTTTCTGCTGGCCTTTAAAGATTTCCCAATCCACTAGCTAGATTTCCGAGTCCTCTGAGCACTGGGGAGAGTTACAGAACAAAGAGATCTAGGGGTACATGTGCATAGCTCATTGAGAATGAAGTCACAGGTGGACAGAGTAGTGAAGAAAGCATTTAGCATGCTTGGTTTCATTGGTCAGAACATTGAATACAGGAGTTGGGACGTCTTGTTGAAGTTATACAAGATATTGGTAAGGCCACACTTGGAATACTGTGTACAGTTCTAGTCACCCTGTTATAGAAAGGATATTATTAAACCAGAAAGAATGCAGAAAAATTTACTATAATGCTACCGGGACTTGATGATTTGAGTTTTAAGGAGAGGCTGGATAAACTGAGACTTTTTTTTCTGGAGCACACGTGACTTAGGGGTGATCTTATAGAAGTTGATAAAATAATGAGGAGCATAGATCAGCTAGGTAGTCAATATCATTTCCCAAAGATAGAGGAGTCTAAGACTAGAGGGTATAATTTAAGGTGAGAGGGGAGAGATACAAAAGTGTCCAGAGAAGCATTTTTTTCACATAGAAGGTGGTGAGTGTTTGAAATAAGATCTCAGAGGTAGCAGGAGAAGCAGGTACAATTTTGTCTTTTAAAAAATGTTTAGACAGTTACATGGGTAAGATGGGTATAGAGGGATATCGGCCAAATGCAGGCAGTTGGGACTAGCTTAGTCATTTTAAAAAAAAAGGGTGGCATGAACAAGTTGGGCCGAAGGCCTTGTTTCCATGCTGTAAATCCCTAAGACTCTATAACCCACAATACGACAACATAACTTCAAGATGAATGTTGTTCATTATGGTTACTAGTGTACCATCTCTGCAGGCAATGATTATCTAATACAGGAAAAACTAATGGAAATTATCACCGTTTTTAGGTGTTAAAATCATCATGTTGAATGAGTAAGTTGTTTAATTTGATAAACCAGGTAATTGTACATTAACATGTCTCAGACTGCATCAAATGTTTGACAGTGTCCCCGCCTCTTTTTTTTGTAGGGTTGTTCAATATGTTTTTGGGTAAATTACTCTAATCCATGTTCAATAAGAGTGCTTTGAGCAGGTGGGGAGGGACAGATTGGTTTCCTCTTTCCCCACTCATTATTTAGTTATAGCATTGGTTTTGAATTTTATAAAGGACGCTGCATTGCCGATTCAGTATGGACAGTAAGGGTTAGTTCAGAGAGGTATTCTTGAGTTAAACATGCATGGAGTTAGTTTTATTGTATTAAAACCCACCCAATGTAAAACTTACTAAAAGTATTAAAAATATGCAAATATATCTGACTTCCCACTGACATGCACAAACACAGATTCAATTCCCAAGCAAACAGACAATAGAAACAGCTTCACAGAGTATTGGAGGTTAAACTTGGCCAAGTTAAAGTGCAGATTTATAAAAAGGAAAATCATTAAAGATTCATTGATTGTAATCAGAGGCACAATTCTTCAGCTGAGGCAGTCAGACTGGTATGTCCCTTCTGTTCTGGAAACACTGTTGTAGAAATCCAATAATATTTAGAGTCTGCTGTAAGAATGTAGACATTCTTTTTAACTCAGCAGAACAGGGTTCAAAGTTTGGATGGAGTACTGCAGAGAGAATGGCAGATGCACTTTCCTGCAACATGAATATCTCTGCCAATTCCCAAATTCGAGCATCCACACAAAAAGTTAAATCACATGACCCCTCCCTATGTCTGTTGTACATTCTAAAAAGAAGTAAATTGCCTCATGTCTGTCACAGTCCCTCTTAGTCGTTGTGATAGTTGAGATGATTATTTTTTAATGTCCCAGCAATTAATTATTGAATGCTCCATTCTTCCATTTGGATGAGATCGGAGGGAAGCTTTTCACACCTCCAGGAAGGTTGTTGTCGGCTGGATCCCACATCTCCATGAAAAAGATATAGTTACACTGATGAAAAGTGGCAGCAATTTTAAGTCAGTGTTTCTTGCATTCCAGTGAAATGTTCCTTTTTAAAAAGTTGAATATATGAAACTAGCCAATGGGATATTAAATTTTAAAATAATGCAGATGCTAGAATCTTATCTGAGATATTAACTTAATTCCATTTAATACACCTCCATGACAATAAATTCACATCAGTGTGCAGAGTGACAAACACTTTCAACAGATGGAAGCATTGAAACAACTTATTTCTATTATAGCCCATTGATCACTCATTTGAAAAATTGAAAGCGAAATATCCACTTAATTTATTATGAAAAATGCACAACTAATAGCTATTATGAGGAACAGATATTTCACTGAATGGGAGGTTACACATTTGAACAAATCTTTGACCTCAGGTTAGTATTGTATACAAGGGGGAATATCTGCTGATTAGCTGTGTAATGCAAATCCTGTGACTGTATATTATTGACAGTGGTATATTTTAAAGCTTGTTCCAGCCAGTTCAAAGCCCAAAATGCATAATATCAAATAAAATTTGTTGCCTTTTGTGTACATCTGAAATTAAAGTTTGAATTTGGGCATTTGATGACATGGTACCTCCTGCATTTTTGTATGATTCATTCACCATTACAAGGATTTCTCTGGGTTCCTTGTGTCACGGTGTGGTCTAAACGGTATTAAATTGTACAAAAAGACATTTTTGTTTCTATATTTGTAATAATACAATCAGTATACTTATTTCAGAATTGACATCTCTGTCATTTCCTTCCAGCTTTCTGAGATACTGCTTGTGCATTTTTTATTGTTCGTTAGTGCTAGCTATGTGCTGTATCCTTCTCTTACATGCAAGTCAAGGTGACATTCAGCCAAACCAACTCAAAATCAAATTGACATAATTGCATTTCCTTGCAAGCGTGTTTTTATATTTGGAAGTGTTTGAAATATTCAGCACATTGTAAAACGTTGCAGTATTCTGCCTGCCATGCAGCTGAGTCTTGTTTCAAAGTCGTATTTTAATTGTGTCCAGAAAATGTAGCTTGTGAATTCAAATAGTGTTCATGTATAGATGTGTTGCTAAATATGTGAAGCGATGGACATTGTTAGAATCAGTCCACAGAGTGTGATAATGTGATAGTGCCTTGATCTTGCAGGAGTTTGTCAGTGGATTCATTTGAAAGGCACAGACTGCTTTTATCCAGGAAAGGAATGCTGCTTTTCCAAAATTATTGGAGGTCTGTGCGTGCTCCACCCTATCCAGAATATTTTCTACTGCTTGGACTTTGTCTTTTTCTCCTCTTTCCCACTGCTACTGTCACCACATCTGTTGGCGATGCTGTTTCTATGCCACAGACGCATTGGGGGTGATGATGAGGCAAAAGATACAAAATCTCACAGAAATCAGATTGCAAGAACAACAAAATGCAAACTTATGATTGGTTCAGAAAGTGAATTCCAAAGGGAGGAATCTCCATCTGTACAAATCCCCAGGACTTGAGAATGAGAAGAAAGAACAGAAATGATCAGCGTGAATTTAGTTTTATTTTATGATTGGATCAGATATCTGGGGTGTAATTGTATTTGTAATGGCATGCTCAAAATTATAAAATTGTCTCGCATCAGATAAATTCCTCCCTTAATCATCCATTGCACATCTCCTGAGAAGAAAATATGATTTCTCTTTTTTCTTTTTCCCTGGGTGCTAAGGGTATTGTTGGGCACATTGGATGAATGTTCCATCTGTACTGACCTGAATTTGCCTGTATGTTCAGCCATTCCCCTCATAGAGACATCGCTGCAATTTTCTCACCTGGCGCAAATTGTTCTAATCTGGGAAAATTGTGCCTGGGCCTAAAAACAGATTTTTGCACCCATCACCAAACAGTTTGCAATCATCCTGGTCCCTTGCTGTTGGTGCAAATGGGATCTCGCCCAGAAAGGACATAGGGTCAATCAGCATATTTAAAATACATGTAAGTGTGCTTGGCACATATGATGTCAGATTTTCCCGCCTCCTTGGATCTTCTGAGCCTCAGGCGTGGTGAGAATCACTATTGGTCTCGGTGGAGTTTGGGTCTAAAGCCTGTTTCTTCTGGATGTCTCTTGAAATAAGTGTCTTTCCAGCATTTGGAGAGTGAAATGAGATGGTTGAGTTGGGAATGTGACCTTTGGTGTCATTACAGAGCTAGAATTTGCCCAAAACATGGCTAAAGGTGGAACTTTACAAAAAAACTCTGTGTCAACAAGTGAGAAAACAGGAGAGTTTCAGACTCATTTTTGGATGAGTTTGGAAATGCAATCTGGGGCACAGTGTAATAAAGGAGCCAGGATGTGATTCTCGCCAGTGGGGGGAGTGGGAGGTAAAGCTGAGCTTGAAGGGGAAGCTGAAACCGGTTGCTGAGTTCTCAGGCTGTGATTGCGCATGTGTCCCAATCTCCGAGTGCACTGGGAGAACTTCTGTTGCTTCTCCATGGACATCCAGACCTCCTGTCCCCACAAATTTCACCACACCTCCTGCCGATTGCCCCTGTGCAGAGTTTCCTTCCTTCCATCCTGACTGACACTCCAGAAGGAGATTTGTCTCCCACCCCTTGTCAATGCTCCCCCTGCCCCCCCCTCCTGGCACCTCCCCAGCAGAATTCCCTCTTCCCTCCCATTCTGGCAGAGATCCCTTCCTCCCTGTGGAGTATACCCCCACTTGACTCCCCCCATCATAGCTGTAGGCTTCAGTCCTTGACATTGCCCCAGCACAGTTATGGTACCCAATGGACACTTCCCACGTTGACACTGCCCCATGGCACTGCCCAGCCCTGCCTCTGACTACAGGGGGGCTTCAATGGCTTCTGATTGCCCTCGGTGAGGTCATCATGTCTGGTCCCCATTGGTGGAGACAATAAGTGACCCTTGCCAGGGAGAACCTCGGCCTTGAGGTGGTAAGAGTAAGTGAGCCTGGACCAGGAGTTGCTAATGATATTTGAATGATGTCGTTAAACTTTCAATTGGCTACACAAAACAAGGCCGGTGCGATCAGGGGAAGTGAAAAACTGAGTGCTTTTGTCACTTTTCCCCTCCCGCTTGATCTGATCACCTCACCTCGCTGGCAAGCCGGGCAGGACACAGTTGTAAGGTTGTTTCCCCAAGTGTCATAAAGATCAGAAAACCAGTGTGATCTGCAGCAGTGTGTACGGCACAGTCTGGACTACAATTGTCCCACAGTTCGTCATTTTTTTGGGAACATGGTGAACTACGTGCCGGTTCTGGGAAGAGCAGAGCTCAACACACGGGTGAGCCCGGCTGCAAAGCCATTGGGCACTGTTTAGAAATGGCGCCCTAATCTCTCAATGTACTGGGAGACCACCCCCCTCCCCCACATTGGGACCATCTGTACTCCTCACTGGCATGTTTCCCTTCCTCTTCCCTGACATGGATAGCAAGCACTGTAAGAAGTCTGACAACATCAGGTTTAAATCCAACAGATTTATTTGATAGTAAACTCGCAATTTAAACCTGGTGTTGTCAGACTTCTTACTGCGTTTACCCCAGTCCAACGCCGGCATCTCTACATCATGGATAGCAGGGCACTAGGGCCCTCCCAATGGGTGTCTCATCAGGACCTCTGACACGTTCCCCCCTTCGTGCCCCACCCTTTGACAGCATTCTCTATATAGCTCCCTCCCCACAGCCTCCTGTCATAGCTCCCCCATTATAGCCCCCTCCATTATGTCCTCCTTTTCGTGCCCCACCCTTCGACATCATTCTCTACATAGCTCCCCTTCTCCAATCATATTTCTCCACTGTCGTGGCTCCCCCTCTCTTAGCGCCCCCCCCCCCCCCCCCCCATCATTCCCCCCCTTCAAGACCCTTACTTAAGCCACCAACTTAGGCTCCACCATGTTGGCACTGCTCCTGGCACACTGACAGTAACTAACTGATGCAGCCAGTGTGCCATCTTAGCACTGCCAGATGGGCATTGCCCAGCTATGTCACCCATCATCAGAGGGCACCAATGGCCTCCAAACCTCTGTGTGACCATCACGCTTGATCCCCACTCATGGAGACCAATTGTGATTCCCATATAGTGTTCTTTATGCTCCCGAGGGTTGGAGAATCCCCGGGGCTGGGAGAACCTGGTGTTGAACACCAGACTAAGTATATTTAAATGCTATTTCAAATATGCTAATTGGCCTTGAGCCTTTTCTGGTTTGTGCCAGTAGTCATAGACCTGGATGATTGAAAAAGCCGTTTTTAGGTTTGTACACCATTTTCCCGGTTTAGTGTGATCCGTGCCAGGCATGGCTTGGCGGGAAAATCCAGCCAGTGATTTTTGCCATGCCCTAGTTATAAGTGCAGCATCCCAGTCTAGCTTGTTACAACTCCCAGGCCAACAGAGGGGAGCCAGTACTGGGAGCCTCTGCCTTTCCTCAACGCCTCATTCCTGGGGAATTAAACCAATCATCCACAAAAATGCACTGGAATGTCAGCTTCCTGCTCTTTTGCCTTGGTGATGTCTACAGTGGCAATGTAAAAATAGTTCTGTGATGTTGATAATTCTTACTGGTAATAATGAGTAATAAATAGTTTTGAACTAAAAATGCTATGGTAAAATTTCTTTGTCCTTGCCTTCTCATTATTTATTTAAAATAATGTCCAATTATTTCTGCAACCTGCCAATGAATCCTGTCCAGCAGATGCAATGATGATTTTGTGCCTTTGCCAAGCTACATGCGTCCTGTGAGGTGAGTTGAGGACATTTCAGATTTTCTGGGGATAGAATATAACTCTATTTTGTGTGTGTGGAAGAGTTGGGTTGGATTGCGTCAGAATTCGAGAGAATTTTTCAATGTTGTGCCCTCTGGGGGCAAGACTGAGAATGTGCAGTCAGAAAATTGATTTGAACTTTAATCTCATCTTAATAAGAATCTGTAGAATATCAGCATTGCTGCCTCTCTGAAATACACTTGTAAACTGTACTGGAAGGGGGGGCATGGTAGGCGGGGGTGAAGGAGATGACAATACTAAGTGCAGACTGGATCCAGTCAGATCCTGGCTGGCGGATTAGGCAATCTGATATTTCAGCAGCTCTGTGGGGTTTTGTTGGATCTTTACATCAATCAATCTGTTTTATTCATGGAAATTGTTTTGGTCTGTTACTGGAGAATATGGTCTTCCCAGGCTGCTGCTATCTAATCCGACATTCCAGTTCTTTGCCCTTGATGGATGATATGCCAAATGTATGAATTGTGTGTGCTTCCTAGTTTTAATCAATTAAACTCCAGGTCATCGAGGACAACCTCCATCTCCATTCTCTGGCTTTGGGTAAGTGGTGAGTATCTGCTCAGATTGTGTGTATAATCCAGATCAGGACAGTGCAAGCTGACTCATACACTGCCAGTAAATTAGATTTGTCCATGATGGTTAGCACTGCTTCCTCACAGTGCCAGGGACCTGGGTTCAATTCCAGTCTGTGTAGAGTTTGCACAGTCGCTCCATGAGTGTGTGGGTTTGATAAAATCCTTATAGTGCGAAAGGAAGCCACTCAGCCCATTGAGTGTGCACTGACCACAGTCCCATACAGATCCCTATTCCCATAACCCTAGCGTCAGGAGGATTAGCAGGTAAATTTAGCAGGGCCAGTTACCCTAACCCGCACATCTTTGGACTATGGGAAGAAAGCAGAGCACCCAGAGGAAACCCACATAGACATGGGGAGAATTTGCACACTCCACACAGGCAGTGATCCAAGGCTAGAATTGAACTCAGATCCCTGGGCATTTGAGGCAGCATTGCTGACTACTGTGCCAGCATGCCACCCCTACATTTCCTCTGGGCGCTCCAGTTTCCTCCCACATAGGAAGATGTGCAAGTTATGCCATGCTAAACTGCCCCTTGATATCCCAAGATATATAGGTTAGGGGAATTAGCAAGGTAAATATTTGGAATTAGGAGATAGGTCTGGGAATGAGTTGGTGAGACTCGATGGGGTGAATGGCCTCCATCTTCACCATACGGATGCTGTAATTGTCTTGGGGTTTTGGTAGCATCTGTCTTTGCTGGGCTAACCAATAAAAAGGTGAAAGAATTGTATTTGCAGTTGTTGGCTGCTGAACCAGTACAGAAGAAGGCCATTCGCCCCATCGTTTTCATGCTGATTCATTGTTGTAGCAATTCGAAACTAGTCCCACTGCCCTTCTTGCAAAGGTTTATCCAATTTCCTTGTGACAATGTCTGCATCACTTATTCCCAGTAGAGAAATATTCCCTCTTCTAATAATTAGCTGCTATAAAGTGATTTTTCTTTTATTTATATGTGTGGGGATTCATTTCTGAGAGTCAACTGCAACTGCATGTAATTCAGTCAGGTAAGATCAAAAACTATGAAGAAGCTTTCCTGTGTGTGTTGGCCTTGTAACGCAGTGGGTAGCATCCCTGCCCCTGAGCCAGAAGCTCTGGATCTGTCTCACCCTGGACTTGTTGGCCAAGAAAGACGCATTCGTAATGTGACCAACAGATGGAGTATCAAACTGCAAGTCTTTCCAACGTGCCAATGGCAGGAGGTAAGAGTGGGAGAGGACACTCCTGGTGTGGGCCACTCAGTAGAAAATATCCATTTTTTTACAAGGTAATTCCTGTAACAACTATCTGCTCTGTAAATGCTAGATTTACACATTCACTGTTGATTCTAACTTAGCCCCAAAAGTTAGAAAAAATTTGAGGTTGCAAAGTAACTTGGCCATTTGTTGCAGTTCCCAGCTGACTTGATGTGATCAAAAGGCTTGCAGAATCCCTCAGGAAGATTCCAATCTCGCATAACAAGCCCTGTTTGCACAGAAATTTTGAACAAGATAGACTTGTACAAGCTTCAGAATGTCGTGTACAAACGACAGGCTGGAACCATTATTTTCAGTTTTGAAAGCAACAATAACCTTGCTTCAGCTGCAGAGATAATCATGTTACATAACTGGTGATTAGCCATACTGTGTGTGAGTATAATTGGAGAATGATGCAGTCTCCTCAGAAACAAAACGACTGCTTCAAGGAGTGAAGCTTTAGGCTCCCAGGGGAACAGATTGCCTCACTGAAGCAGGTGTATGGGGGGGGGGAGCGATATTATTTTTGAGAGTAATGCAAGTCAGGATGCTGATGACAAAGTAATGTGGAAATCTTTTCATTCCGAACAATAATAATCCATTAAAAGATCTCGAAGGAAAGATTGCTGTCCTTGCTGGCTATATAACACACAGTGAGGTTTGGTGTTGTATTCACTGCATGCATCAGAGGTAGGTGTGTAGTTATAGTTGAGTTTTTTTTTGATTCGAAGAAGATGAAATCTTGAGCAATGTTAGTTTTTAAATTTTGTTTGCCTGGATCATATCCTTTAAAATGAAGTGTAACTTGTCCAGTTGAACTCAGTTGGATACCAGATTTTGATAAAATTTTAAGTGCAGCATAACTCCTTGCATTACTCGAAATTCTCCCTTTTTCTTTAAAAAAAAGTACTTACTCATAATTTATTGCTTCCTATAATCATCTGTAGATTGTGGTGTTTTGCAGGCAGCTCTAATATCACCTTTTCCAGATCTCTATCCACCCCCCCACCCATTATCTCAATCCCCAGTCTATCCAGAATTTCTGATCAGCGTCAGTAATTGACACAGACACAAACAAGGTAAACTTGTCACACAGAGCCAAGTCAGCTTCTTTGTATAATTACTTAGCATTTTGGCCATATTCTGGACAGATGACAGTTTGCTTGAAGGGCAGCAATTGAACAGAAATGTTTCCAAAGGGCAGGATGGCAAACTCTCTGTTTTGCTCAACAGAAATCAATCCCATTTCCTCAACACAAACTTTCTCACCTCCTTCGGTGTTGAGTCAAATATTCAACAATTTGTAATTGCTGCAGCCATGGTGTCCCAGTGATGGAGGGAATGGAACTGGATTCGGGGCTGGGGGTGGGGGCTCTGATCATGTGAATTCACCTCTTCTTAATGGTGTCGAGCATTTGAATGTGTTGCAGCGGCACTCGCCCAGATAAGTAGCGAATGTTCCATCACCTCTCGACTTGAGCCTTATAAATAACAGAAAAGCTTTGGGAAACTATGAATTAAGCATCTGATCAAAGTTTGCACAGACTTTCTCCTGCTCTTGTAGACATAATACTGTTATGATCAGTCCAGGCATCTTGTGGCTATCGGTGATCTCAAGATAAAGAAGCCAAGGACTCAGCAATGAGGGTTAAGGGGAAGGTGACTGGATTGTCTCCTGTTTGAAATGGGCACTTGTTGCCCGAACCTAACTGCCCTTGGGAAGGAGGTAGTAATTTACAAGGCTTGAACCTGTGCTTTCATAATTGGGTGGCACGTGTGGAATGATCAACACACAAACACCCTCTCAACCTTATAACAGAGAGAGCCTATTGACAAAGCCAAGTGTTTGCACTAAGGCTGCTCAGCTAAGATTCAACTTCCTCTACTTCCATGTCTATGATCTTATTTTCATTGCATCAGGTGAAATCGAAATGGCAATAGCAGGATTTAATTTCACAACACCAGATTAAAGTCCAACAGGTTTATTTGGAATCACTTTAGGAACTCTGCTCCTTTATCAGGTGAATGTTTACTCGCTAATTGGAGAGGTGTTCTGAAAGCTCGTGATTCCAAATAAACCTGTTGGACTTTAACCTGTTGTTGTCAGACTTCTTACCGTGTCCAGCGCAGTCCAATGCCAGCATCTCCATATTAAGATTTAATTTGAATATGGTACTTTTCCTCAGATCAATGTTACTTAGTTTTAAAAACTGATCTCTAAAATATGTCAGCCGTTTATAGGTATTTCCATATTTTTGAACTTGCTTGTCTCTCTGTTGGTCCACATCCTTCAACATCTTAAAATTATCCTTATGAAGGTTGACCATTGTGAAAGAGGGAGCCAGCACAAACCCTAGAACCAACCTTGCCCACGTTTCTGGCGTATGCCTTAAAGCAAACCTGATCATTTGTAATGTTGTTAATATTGGGTAGCTGTATTGACATTTTCAAACTGCTTCAATTCCCCAAGTGTCAGGACTTTATTGCTCAATACCCCAATGTAATTACATTAATTATTATAAGCTTCTTATTTATTTCAAATTGAACAATTTACAAATCTCCTGAAGATATGATTTGCTGATGGCTTATTAAAGGAATCACTAAAGCTGCTTACTTGAGTTTATTTTTGTAATTATAGATAGAAATCAAACACTACTTATAGTTATTGCCATTCAGACAAATTAGATTGACAATTATTTTCTGACTGTTAATTTATTCTGTATAAAATCAGTGTTCTGGGATAGCTATGAGCTGGAAGAAATATCAATCATTCTTCAGACTTGCATTTTCATGAGCTCTAGGCTGTGTTGTGGATGTTATACTGTCCTTTAGTAATATCTGCACCATGGTAAATATTTGAATATGTCATATTAACTGGCACTCTCGTGACTCACTATGGAGAATTGTCTAATATTAGAGCAAATTTGTTTGGTAAATACAGGCACTTTACAGAGAATGCTTTTCCCAAGGGTATGGTACCTTTCGAACCTGATTATTATGAAATGAACCATATATAATAAAACCTTGTTTTCTTCTGACTCATTTGTTTGATAGGTTAAGGAATAACTTTGATTTATATAGGTGCCAAATTGCTTTAGAGACCATGACGTCATTTTCTGAGAATGTAGGTAAACACAATTTGTGCACAGCAAGATTTTCCAAAGAGCAATAAGATAAAATCCGCAGCTAGTGATGGTAGCTGACGAAGGACAGGATAACAGGATATCTCTGCTCTTCTTCCAATCATCTCATCCAGTCTTTTACACCCATCTGAGCAAGCAGACTGAGTTAACATCTTAACATCTCCTCTGAGAAGCAGCAATCTTTCCACAGTGTTATGAGTTCTAGATCATGCACCTGGCACAATGGTTAACACTGCTGCCTCACAGCACCAGTGTCCCAGGGTCGATTCCTGGCTTGGATCACTGTCTGCATAGAGTTTGCACATTCTCCCCATGACTGTGTGGGTTTCCTCCAGCCACTCTGGTTTCCTCCCACAGTCTAAAAGACGTGCTGCTGGTTAGGTGATTGACCCGAACAGGTGCCGGCGTGTGGTAATTAGGGGAATTTCTCACTAATTTCATTGCGGTGTTAATGTAAGTCTTGTGACTAATAAATAAACTATAGTCTCATAATTCTTGAATCCAAAACCTTTTGACTTGGGGAGTATGAGCGCTGTACCTGAGCTAAAGCTGACACCTAAATCATCGTTTATTGTGCAGCTGTTGACAGGCCGGGTTAGAATGGATCATTCAGCCTTGTCCTGCTGGCAGTTTGGATATGGATGGCAGTGAGTGAGGTTGGGGAAACAGGGTCAGTGAGCCCACATACTTGCTTCATGTCATGTCTGATTTTCTGAGGCAGAGTCTTAATAGGAAGAAGCAGAGCTCAGTGATTATTTGCTGTTATTCTAATTTATGGTAATTAGGTCCCATGCTGAAGTGGAGGGACATGAACAATGCAAAGGTCCGTTGATCTCGGACAGGATTTTCTGCCTTTGGGGCAAGTGTAGCTGGACCCGATGAGGTTCTTGCATCTGCTATGTTTCTTGCACATATTAAACAGCTCTGAGCTGCCATTGAGATTTCCTTAAAGGTGCCAGTTGGATGATAGCTGATGATTTTTGGGGCATTTTTGTTAATCGAGTATTTTTATTTGTGATACATTTTAAATTTGCTTCTGTGTTATTGCCAAAGCCTGAATTTTCCAAGAGTTACATTCCTGCTGTCTCAACCTTTGTGTGAAAGACAACTTTGGAATGTGGATGGGTGAAAATTCATTTGGATCCGGTAGATGTAATTGGAGAGATTGGAAATTTGTGGTCCTCTTAGTTCCAAGACATAACCTCTCCAACAATCCCAGTATCTGCACCTTGTTTCTGTCAGTGGCTGGTGTACATGTATCATTGGGCAGGATTGCAAGAGGTTGCATTGCCCTCTGATGGTCCAACACTCCAAATTATCTTTCATCAAACAATAAGAATACAGCTTCAAAGATGCGTGGGTTAGGTGAACTGGCCATGCTAAATTGTCCTTTATTGTTGGGTGTGCTAGTTAGGGTTATGGGGATAGAGCCTGGATTTGAATCAGTTCTGTGATGGCTGTGAGGGGATTTTCACAGTAAATTCATGGCAGCATTAATGCAAGCCTACTTGTGACACTAATAAATAAACTATAAACTTTAAAACAGTTGGGTATTAGGAAAACATTGTCAAATACTTCATCAAAACCAATTCAGAAAATAACACAACATATAAATATATTGTTAATCACAAGTCTATTTTTCATATGGCACCAGGCTGGAGTCTATAATGCTGATGCTCAGGAAGCAGCCTATTTGATAACAAGTTGTTGATGGTAGAATCTTTGTGGAGGATTCATTGTATAATGTATACTTTGTAAATTGCTGATGAATATTTGATACTGCCAGCTTGGTTTGGTTAGAAGTCTTTCCTGTCTCTGAAATGCTGCTCAAGCCGCAGAATGAGCTTGAATGATCTGGTTTTACCTTTCAGTTTAATCCAAAGGAGTGATGTATTATTGGGAGGTACCATCTTTCAGATGAGATATGTAGTAAACTGAGACTCTATCTACCTGTTCAGGTGTACAAGATCCTAAAACACACAAGGAGTTTTTCCCAGTGTTCCTCAAAAGCAGACTTTCTGTTCAATGATTTATTACCTGTTTATACAATCTTATTGTAGACGGGTTACCTGCTGTGTTACTGTACATCACAAAATGACTGACTTCAAATGTAATTATTAGTTGGTACTCATTTTGGAATGTTCAGTTGAAATGATTAAGTTTGATATGAAAGTAATCTTCACATAGCTAGACCCATAGAAAACATCTCAGTTACGTTATTCCCCACAGGAATACCTCCATTCATTGGGATAATCCATTGCAAAGACAATTAAACTTATTTGTAAGATTTTTATTTTATACCAAAGTAGGCTATTTTACACAAACATTTTTGCCCTAAGGGACAATTTGAATAGATTGGAGTTTGTCTTGATCACTGCCATGTGATTTGAATGTTAGAAACACTCGTCTCCCGATTTGCTGTAAAGATAGCTTCTTAAGTGAAAATCTAAAATAAAATAATGTGTGTGCCTTTATAGTGTATAGAATATGTACGTGCTTTTAACACATACTTGCAACACATATGCTAAGATCATAAATTTATTATTTATAGAAAGCATTTCCAAGGATTCACTCAAAATTCACAAGCATTTATACAGTTCCTTCTTAAGTTTTATGGTCAATTTCAATGCATTGAAGCATAAAGACACAAGTTTGTATCTTTAGAACAGGAACAAGAAAGTCTCAGAGTATAATCCAGACAGTGGTATTTACCTAATATTCGTCTGCTGTGTTACATAACTTTAAGGAATTATTGTGTTCTAGTTAACATTTTTTGCAATCAGAATCTATAGATTGTTTATTAATTGAGAGTTTAATTGCGGCCAGTTACTGAATGTTAACCAGGGATTCTCTTAAACTCATGCAGAACAAGCTGAAAGTGGATTGTAGGAGAGGGGAATGTCTGTTTCTGTAATGTACATAAAGATAGGCTCCAGTTCTATCCTTCATTGTCTGACCATTGTAGTTAGAACATGCGTGATTTTATTTTCATATAGGTTTTGTCACCACAATAAATCAATATAAATCTGTTAGCATCTCAAAAAGGCATTTTTTTTTTTTGTGTGGTAATATTGCAGTTAGTATTTTGAAACAAGCAAGTGCTAGGAGGAATGGTTGTTAAGGTTTTGCTCCAATCAATGACTGGGCATTTACCATTGTCAGGTATGTGGACAGCTTAGCAATATTGACATTGACAGGAAAATGTATTCAATGTAAGATGATTTACTACAGCACCGATTCACACAAGCCCAAAGCAAAGCCAGAGTGCTGCAAGTTGATATAAATGAATGGAAAATTTGTTGTTGGTGGTGATATTACCAAAAGATTTTGAGTGCCAAATGAGCGTGAAAACAGGAGAGATTTGTGCTGTTATTTTGGGTGAGCTAACAAACTCTCTCTCTGGAAAAAAAAGTTGAATCTGACTCTTGCCAGCAGAGGGAGACAAACACAGAGATCTGTCATTCACTGCCTCCCCACCCCAGCTACATCTGGCCTTGGTGGCTGATTGCCACCCCATCACCCACCCCCTCCTCTGCCCCCGCTACAGTGAGGCCTCTGCAGCAGATTTCACCACCCCGGACCAATCAACAATCCCTGACATGGGCCATCTGATCCGCCACCCCTGTACCGCCCCGCCCCCCCCCCCCCCCCCCCCCCCCCCCCCCCCATGCTTTGCATCAGGCAATGAAGGTTAGAACTGGAGCCTATCTTTATGAACTTCACAGAGACAGACATTCCTCTCTCCAACAATCCATTTTCAACCTGTTCTTCATGAGCTTAAGTGCAGCCGAGTGTCCCCATCCCCACCAATTGCCAGTCGCAGAGCATGTGGTGTGTCACCCCACCCCCCGTCGCTGTTGCAGAGTGTGCATCACGGCCCCACCCCTTTGGCACTGGCCCAGTGCTCAATGGGCCAGTGGGTACTGTTAGTATGTATGCTAGAGTGCCCAGTGGACAGTGTCAGGCTGGCAGTGCGCGAGAACAGTCCCTCTGTCCCTCACCTCCTGGGGAGCCTCAATGGCCTCCGGTCCTCCCAGCAAGTGCATCATATCTGGTCCCCAGTGATGGAGACCGTACGTGACCCTCTCCAGAGAGATCCGTCACCTATGAGGTTGATGATGTATTTTGCTGATCTCACCACATCTCCGGTGCTGTTAAGGTCGCAAGTGGCAAGCTATTTAGTGTGAATCCAATTTCCTGGCTCTTTCGTGATCTTATCGGCTCACCCCCGCCAATCAGCTGGGAAGGTGAAATAGTAAAATTGAGTTGAAGCTGGGAGAGGGATATTAAGTGAGTAGGTCAAAAGAGCTCAGAGACCAGGCTGGAAATTGAGTTGGTTTGACTGGGAAACGTTTGAGTGAATTGGGGAACGAGGTATTTGAATTAGATTGGGCAAAACAATAACACAGTTGTTCTTGGGCAACACTGGGGTTGGGCTCTGCTAACCTGGCAACACACAGGAGAGGACAAGGCCAACGGAGTGTAGCAAGCCAGCTGTCACAGAACTGATTCAAATCCATCTGTTGACAGCAGCAGCAATACTTGGACAAAGAACATTAGCAAACTTTGTGTAAAAGAGGTGGGAGGGGTTCACTTGGGGACTTACTTTAATGTTGCCAGACAGTGCAGTTGTGAGAACCAGATACTTAAAAATCTCAGAAGGGAAGATTCATTAAAAGAAAGCAAGCTGCGAGAAAGGAGCAACATTTCAAATTCCAGATAGCTGTACGCTCAGGGAAAACTTAATTGAATAGAATTCCAACTGAGCATGCATAAGGTTAAAGTTATTTTTATAAATTAATTTACATTTTTAGTTGCACACCTTTGGCTAAATAACAGTGTGGTCATACAGAAAGGCTGATTCCGACATTGAGTAAAAACTAACCTTTTTTCCCAATTTCAACATTCGATCAGATTCAAGTCGATTCCAAAATATAAGAGGAGCCAATTCTCAATGGGAAAGTGACCAATTTCAAACCTAGTAATTATGAATTTTTAAAAGGGCATTGGATGGCATTACTGTCCCTCTTACTTTTTGTACTGTGAAATAGCACCATCTCACTTAGGTGGGTAGTGTGGTGTTTGCAGGAAGAGTGTGGGTGCCTCCCCACAGAATGCAAATATGCCTTTAAGGTGAATTTGGACCTGGTGTGGAACAGCATCCATCTTGCAGACAGAAGGTCCAGTATACACTAAAGACTCTTCTGGGAGGAAAGAGATGGTGAAATACTCAAAGGTGGTTGAAGGGGTTAAAATCATTGGATGCAGTCGAGTTCCCCTGTGAATTAAATACAGCACAGTTTACTGGGAAGCTGCTGTGAAGATGTTTCATTGCATTTCTCACCCTTTCAAATGGGCAGCACAAACAAGGGACAGAGAGTGAGACTCTGCTAACCACAAACAATAACAGCAGGTGTGGATGTTTGGATGGTGTAACCACGTAGGCGCTCCTCAGTAATTAGACAAGTGTGCAGAGGACATAGCTGGTTGACTATATTCACTGGATATAAAATCATAGAATCCCGACAGTGCAGAAGGAGGCTATTTGGCTCATTGAGTCTGCACCGACTTTCTGAGAAAGCATCCCACCCAGGCCCTCTCCCCCACCTTAACCCCATTATCCCACGTACTTACCACAGCTAATCAAAAGATTAGACCACATCTTGGGATACCAAAGGGCAATTTTACTATGGCCAAACTAAAGTCTAGAAAGTAGACTTTCTACTCGAAGTCTTTGGGCTGTGGGAGGAAACCCACACAAACATGGGGAGAATGTACAAACTCTACACAAGGCTGGAGTCGAACCTGGGTCCCTGGAGCTGTGAAGCAGCTGTGCTAACCACTGTGCCACGTACATCAATTCCTAGCTGAGTTATGTGTTACTGAGTTATGTTAGGGTAGCAGAATAGCTAGCACTGCTGCTTCACAGCTCCAGGGACCTGCATTCGATTTCCGGCTCGGTTCAGTGTCTGTGTGGAGTTTGCACATTCTCCTCATGTCTGCATGGGTTTCCTCCAGGTGCTTCGGTTTCCTCCCACAGTCCAAAGATATGCGTGTTAGGTTGATTGGCATGTTAAAATTGCCCCTTAGTGTCCTAGGATGCTTAGGTTAGTGGGATTAGCACGTAAAATAAGTAGGGATTTAGGGGTAGGGCCTGGATGGGATTGTGGGCCAAAAGGCCTCTTTCTGCACTGTAGGGTTTTATGGTTCTATGGATAACAGTGAAATGCTGCATCGGTGGTGTAGCTTTATTGTTGTTGTGGTCAGAAAATATAATGATTCGAAGAGGACAAAACATTAGACGGAAAAATAATCTCACAAACACGCCACTCTATACTGAGCGGCGTTTCACCAGATATTACTCTCTTCGTTGATGCTCACAGATGAGACGCTTGACTCTTCCATTCCTGATGGTTAGTGTTCAGATTGAAGAAATGCTACAGGACCACATCTATCATTTTGTTAGTTACAAAATACACTGTACTAATAATTGGAAGAAACGGAATGCCGATTTTCTCTGAGAGCCAACTGCAGGTAATTTCATGATATGCCTCAGACAATCTTGCCAAAGACTATAAATATTTTCAGGTAAAGTGTCATCACTTAGCAAGGATTTCTACTGCACAGACTGTGGGGCATTGCATAAAGCTGGGGAAAAAAAAGAATAATACACCATTCAGTTTCATGTGAATGTAAATGAATCTATATATGTTAAATGCAGAAAATAAACTGAGTTCAATGATGTGATTAGGACATGAAGGGAGATTTAGCAAATCATAAAATATTCTATTCATGTTGATTAAGTTGCGTGTTTGCCATTATTCTGTGTTCTACATATAAATCCTGCAAATGACTAAATTAGTCATTCTTACTGGGCTGATATTTGTACAGATACTGGAAGATACCAATCAGTAATTAAACAGGATTACAGCTTTCATTAGACATTCCATTAAAGTCTGAGCATTTCAAATTGATGGGAGATGAATAGCTCAGTAGCAGCTGCCAGGAACATTGGTCTGGCTTTGCATTAATAGGTGTCTCTCTCTCTCTCTCTCTCTCTTCCTCCTGATCCATAAATTGGACTGACTAATAATTAAATCATGATGTATATTCTGAATCATGGATGTTCCATGTTAACGATTATTCAATATTAGTGTAAATTGAAACATAAATCTCCCTTCTCTATCCATCCATTTTTGCTGCCTATAATATTAAATTGCAATTTAGCTAAAGATTGATACAAATTAATGTTATCAGTGTCAATAATGCCTTTATTGATCTGTCCCCTATTCTTACCTTGCCAACTGCAAACTAAAAGGATTAAGTATACTGTGAGGAAGAAGTTCATTAAGCCCTTTTACAGGCAAAGCTGTTACAATTCACAATCTGTTCGTGTACATTCTCATTAAGATGGCATTCCACTCCTGACACTGATTTAAAGGCAGCACGGTGGCACAGTGGTTAGTACTGCTGCCTCACAGTGCCAGGAACCTAGATTTGATTCTGGCTTCGAGTTGCTGTCTGTGCGGAGTTTGCACTTTCTTCCCTGTTTTATGTGGATGCTCTGCTTTCCTCCACCATTCCAAAAATGTGCTGGTCAGGGTAATTGGCCATTATAAATTGCTCCTTCGTGTCAGGGGGGATTAACAGAGCAAATGCTTGGGGTTATGGGGATAGGGCCCTGGGTGAGATTGTTGTTAGTTCAGGCTCAATGGGCCAAATGACCTCCTCCTGTACTTAGGGATTTTATTTTATGAATCAATGATTCTAAATTTAATTCTGCCCTTTTTCTCTCTACAATGCCTGCGTGGAGACTACTGTGATCTGCACGGCTAATGTTCAACAGTGTGCATGATTAGTACATGTTGTAGTTAATCTCCAGCTCTTAAATACGATCTATCCCTTTTAAAAGAAAACTGCGTTGAATCAAAAGAGGTTGCTGCTAACTGTAATTGGTGGAAATTGAAATGGAAATGGAGCACTTGGGCAGACAGCAGGCATCCCAATTCAGCGGTGTAACACTAGAAGCCTTAGTCATGGAGGTGAATCATAGAAGTATAGAGTCCCTACAGTATAGAAGGAGATCATTTGGCTAATTGAGTTTGTGCTGACTATAACCCCACTCAGAGCCTATTGCTATAACCCTACGAATTTACTCTGCTAATCCCCCTGACACTAAGATCAATTTAGCATGACCAATCAGCCTAACGCACACATTTTTGAACTGTGGGAGGAAACCCGTGCAGACACGGGGAGAACGTGCAAATTCCAAGCAAACGGTGACTCCAGGTTGAAATTGAACCTAGCTCCATGGCACTATGAGGCAGCAACGCTAACAGAAATTACTTATAGAAAGAGACGTGCCATGTTTCCAAGGGGCTCCAGGTGGCCTGGGAGATGAACTTGCAGGTTGATTCCAAGCATCTGGCGGCTGTGCAGAATGAAGAACAATGATCTGACAAAGGTGGTCAAGCTCAAAATGCATTTTCATAAAACATTTCATAGTCAATGTATCACGAACCTCTCATGCTATTGATTGAACCAAAGCATTCAACACTCGCACAATCAGTGCTCCCTCACAACCAAAACTCAGGCCTAATATTCAGATCCTCCACTCAACCCCCATTTGTCTTCCAATGTTGCTCACCCACACCCGCCAAGGCAGGAAAATCAGCCAAACATAGTGCAACACACTCACTGGTACTTTGCCCTATCTGTTGCAGCACAACAGCGCAATATACAATCAAGTAGCAGAGAACTGGCAGGGAGTGTGCAGGATTTCATCCCCTGAACTCCATGGTGTTCTGCATGTGATAGAATTTGCAGCATCCAGTATTACTGAGCGTTCAGGATGATGCTATGTTACTGCCCTTCTGTCTATTCCTTTCTTTCCCATTTGTTTATTTAGCTTCTCCTTAGCTTGTACTAGTCACTTCTACTCCTTATGGTACCAAGTTCCACACATCTTAACGATTCCCTGTACAAAGTTTTCTCCTAAATTCCCAGTTGAATTTAACAGTAGCTATCCTACTTATGGTCTGTAATTCTCTCTTCTCTTCTCTCCCTGTAAAGACCTCTATCTGGTCACATCTCAGTCTTCTCTTTTCTGAAGAAAAACTCTGCAATCTGTTTATACTTTCATGATGGGAATAACCTCACAGATGTGATTTAATCCTACTAACTGCTTTGCACCTTTTCAGTGTGTCTGTTCCTTTTACTATATGAAGAGTGGAACTGTTGATAATAATCAAAATGTTTTCTAACCAAGGTTTGATACAAGTTTAACTCAACTTCCCTGGTTTTTAATTCTATTCCTTTCAAAGTGTTTTATTTGTTTTTTGTAATGACATTGTTAACCTATATCAGTTTTTTAATTGTTTTGTTAACCTGCATCAGAACTTGTAATGATTTATACAAAAAACAAAGTGAAGTTCCACACAGAAACAGGCCCTTTGGCCCTCCAAGCCTGTGCCAATCATGATGCCTTGCAATGTATCTGTATCCCCAGCTAGTTCTCTCTCTCTATCCCATTTGGACACTTAGGGCTAAATTCCATGTACTCTCTGGACACAGGCCAGGGAAGGAGAGGTGTCATAAATGGTGGCAGATAGGGGTGGGAGGTTAGAGCGGAGCTCAAAGTCTTCCTGCTGCAATGGACTATTCTCGTTGGTGAGGATATCAGTAACATGGCTGTCCACTGACTGAAGATGGGTAGACAATTCAACCAATGAATCGGTCAGTTCATGACCACTTCCTAATCCTGCCTAACATACAAGGTCTCAAGCCCAAAGCATTAACAGTGGGTGGAATGCCCCCCCCCCCCCCCCCCCCCCCCCGGAATATCTTCTGGTCCCATTGAAGTTGACCCCTCATGCTGGGTTCCCTGTCAGCAGGGTGGGCGAGTCATACAAAAGTCCAGAGACAACATTGTGCTTGTTTTTTTTTCCTTATTAACTTCTTTGTTTTATTATTTCCTGAACTCCTACAATTCAACTAAATTTGAAAGCCTTAATGTTGATATCTTCTCTTTAGTCGACTTCAATTTTATCCCCTGAGATCTGATCCCTTAATTAGATATTTAACTTGATTAGATAATCAATGAAACACTTTGCTTTAATTTCTCAGGTTGCACTGTTGTCCTGACAGTGATTTTTCAGGTTCACGTTTGTTTTTCAGTTTCTTCTTGTCACAGAGAGGGTTCTATTCCGCTGTTCCTCCCAAACTTCATTACCTCGTGTCACAGTCTCTTCACCCGCCTTTTATAACTGCTCTTTCCAGCTGTTTCTCTTGCATTTCATAGCCTCTAATGGGAGCGGCACGGTGGCACAGTGGTTAGCATTGCTGCCTCACAGTGCCAGGGACAAAGGTTCAATTTTGGCCTCGGGTGACTGTCTGTGTGGAGTTTACACATTCTCCACTCTCTTCCTTCAGGTTCTCCGCCGCACTCTCCAAAGATGTGCAGCTTAGGTGGGCTGGCCATGCTAAATTGCCCCTTAGTGTACCAAGATGAGTAGGTTAAGTGGATTGGCCATGGGAAATGTATGAGTTTACAAGGCTGGGTGGGGGAGAGGGCTTATGTTAGATACTGTATCAGAGTCAGTGCAAATTCAATAGACTGAATAGCCTCTTCTGCATGGTGGGTGTTCCATGTTGATTAAATATTAAACAGGGCATTTGGAAGAATTCCCCTGTTCTGCTTCGCATAGTACATTGGATCGTTTATCTGTGCCTGAGAACAGACATTGACCTTGACTTAATAAGCCCTCAGAAAGATGGCATCTCTGACAATATGGCACTGTGTCAGCCTGTGCTCAAATAGAACCAAAGAAAAGGTACAGTGTGGAAAGTGGCCATTCAGCCCATCATTTCTGTGCTGGCCGAAAAAGAGGAAAAAGAAACTTGGTGCTCACTTTAAACTAATTTTCCAACATCTAGTCTGGAACCTTGCCAGTTACAGCACTTTAGACACAGCTCCAGATACCTTTAAATGAGTTGAGTGTTTCAACCTTAATCGTAACTTAGGCATGAATTCCAGGCATTTGCCGCCCTCTGGGAGAAAAGGTTTTTCCTCATATCGCCTCTCACCCTTCTGCTAAGCACCCTAAATCTGTGCTCCCTGTTAATTGGCCCCTGTGCTAGGGAGAACAAATCTGCTCTACCTATTTCCTTTTTGGACTAAACCCAGAACTTTCTGATTCAGAGTTGAGTGTGTCAATGTACTTCACATGCTTTAGAACATCCTGAGATCATGAAAGGCATTACATAAATATCTTTTTATTTCTTTCAAACCATGGCATGCCATAAATTCTGTCAACTGCTAAACTATGTAAACTTCTGCCAATTTTAGCACAATGTGAGTATTAGTCAACAGAGATTCCAGCACCCAACTATTATCATATAGATAATAGAAATAGAAGTGGTACTAAAAATACCCAACTAATTCTATTAGGCTTCATATTCAATTGCTTTGAAAACACTTAATATTTCTGTGCAACCTGCACCATGACTTGTCCTTTTATAATGCACAGTTTTGAGTTGCATCTGTCATTAAAAATCAGAGCTACATAAATGAAGCCTGCCTGATTGACATGATGAAAATTATTCTTTTTATGAGGAAAGTCAATGACTATCATTAACCACATTCCCAGACACATCCTTCTTTTCCACATCTATTTCTTGTTACATGTCACTGTATTTTAATTGTATTTTCATTTTATTATCTAATAGAGAACATTGTTTCTTTAAACAAAATATATTGCATCTTTCCATTCGTTTTGCACCTCTTAGTTGTGCTCTGCTCTACATTACCAAGTGGCAGGGTAGTCAGGTGGTCATAGGACTAGGGTTTGATTCCCACTTGAGTCATTGTCTATGTGGCGTTTGTACATTCCCCTGTGCGTTTCTTTTGGGTGCTGGTTAGGTGTGTTGTCTATGCTAAATTCTCCCTCTGTACCTGAATAGGCAGTGTGAGACAACTAGGAGATTTTCACAGTAACTTCATTGCAGTAAGTCTACTTGTGACACAAACAAACTTTATCAAATCAATAATATTATTTTTCTCTGACATTGGACATGAAGACCAAATGAAATGGGATTCGAATGGCATTAATACACCAGCAAGATGGAGATAAGGAATCACAGTGTGCATAAATGTACCTGTGCAGATGGAACTTGGATCCAATTTTAATTTAATGCATTCTGTCCCAATTTTTCTATTGTTAGGGTGGCAGCACCTCCACTGGCAAGATAGTGCAATTACAGCAGACAAACTTGCATATAAATTAATTATAAATAAGGGCAAAGTTGACATAAGATGTAGACGGATATAACATGTTGAATATTTTAATGATACATTACAACTAGGGCCTCTAGGGTCTCAAAAATATCCATACAGGACCAAAATCAAAGTGCTGTGTGTGCATCACAGCTGGATTCAATGGATTTTTGAGCATTATAATGATGAAATGCCAGTTTGACTACTTTCAGAATGTGAGATTAAGTTACTACAGATATACCATGAATAACCACTTCCCAGATGCTTTTACTGATGAAATTGAGCATCACATTACAGCCTGCAGCTGATGTCTCAGTTCTCACATCTGTTTGAGTTTAGAAAAAAGGGTACTAACTCGCTCTGTGCAAAATGGATAAAATAACACCCCCTGCCTTCACACTTTAACTTAAAAAAATAATGGAATACCGACATGTTATCTCATCATTTGTTAAGACCATACAACAATGGCACAATGATATTACTACTAGACTACTAATCCAGCGACCCAAGCTAATAGTTCTGGGCACACATGTTAGAATCCCATTGCAGTGAAATTTGAATTCAGTACTAATCTAGACTTTAATGATGACTGGGAATGTATTAGCAATTGTCATAAAATCCAAGCTGCTTCACTAATGTCCTTCAGTAAAAGAAATCTGCTCTCCTTCCTGGGTCTGGCTTAGATGTGTCTCCAGACCCAGTGATGAGATTGACTCTAAATTACCATCTGAAATGGCATTCAGTTCAAGGGCAATTAGGAGTGGATAATAAATGCTGGCCGAGCCAGCAATGCCCATGAATTAATAAAAAGCCATTTGGCTTTTTTTATTTAATAGCAGGGAAATTTCTAGACTTTGCAATTTGATACGTCTCATAGTCTCTTCTGGGATTATTCAAAGCCGCTGTTTATTATCAGACTATGCTTTCAACTGCTTCAATGTTGAAATAATCTTCAATATAAGATTGGAAATAATCTTTTAAGAAGTGCACAAGACTTCTAACCTTTATCATTGAAACTTTATGTATGCTAAATCAGTTCTCATTCTTGGCATTTTCCTACATTATTCATAATACCTGCCATGTCTCTCCTACTTAGACCAAGGATCTGAATGGCAGTTCTTAGTGGAGTTGAGCTCCCTTCGATTTATAGTCACTGGGATGCTTTGTCTCCACCAAACATCTAGCTGTATTACTAAATTAAATTTTTTAGTAATAGTTTTAAAGCTATCTGTGCCACGTTTAATGTGGCATTAAATCAAAGTCTGCACAGTTTTGAAACATTTCACAAAGTGTATAATTCATTCTGACACGGCTGCCTGGCCTTGTAGAAAAGTAATCTTCAGATAATTTGAAAATGGAGATTTTCACACAAATCCCATGTATTATAAATAGAGAATATTCCATATTGCTGGTTTGATATTGTTTTAAATCTATTAGTAATGTTCACAAGACTATTTAGGAAGGACAATACTATAAATCAATTGCTCTGATTAATATTCTGATGGATGGTATGAAAAAAACTTATTTAAATTTGTCTGTATTATAATATAATGAAATCCATTTTTCACCCTCTATTGAAGAATTATTTCCCTGACTTATACCTTGCCCCAGTCCTCTAGCACGACATACTTAATGTCTATTTGTTATGTTTAAAATTAGTTCAGGGCCTTGACCTTGCTTATCAGTGTGATCATCTACAGCCCTACAAATGCTGATCTTTCCATTCCAAATACTCTGGTTTCTTTGTGCCTTCCATACCATTGGTAGTTATGCCTTTAGCCTCTGAGATTTTTATGCTTTACATTTCTTCCCTTAAATTCTTCTGCAGTTCTCCATCCCTCTCCTCCTTTAATCTCCTGCTTAAGAAACACATTTAGATTTTTTTTTGGGATTCTCCTCCTAATATCTTGTCCTTGGGTTCAGCCTCCATAAAGCATCTTGGGTTTTTTTTCTCTAAGTAATGGGTTGACATAAATGCAGGTCATTGTTCCTCTGGCTGGGGAATATTCAACAATCTCTCAGTAAGTACCTGCGAAATCCCTTCAATGGGATCACCACTCATTCTTCTAAATTCCAAAAGAGATTGGCCCAATTTACTCAGTTGCTCATCACAGGACATCCCTCTCATCCCAGGAACTAATCCAATGAGCCTGGGCTTTGCTGCCAATACAAGTATATCTTTCCTTAAAGATGGAGACAAAAACTGCACACAGTACTCCGGTTGTGGTCTCACCAACACCCTGTATAACTGAAGTAATACTTTATTCCTGTGCCCCAATCCCTTTGTAGTAAAGGCCAACATGCCATTTGCTTCCCTAATCACTTGTTGCATGTTATTTTTTGATGTGTTTTGTATAAGCTGACCCAAATCTTCCAGATCATCAACATTTAGAAATTTCACCCCTTGTAAGAAATATTCTGCTTTTCTATTCTGGCAACCAAAGCGAATAATCGCACATTTCCCCATAACGCCATCTGCCACTATATTGCCGGTTTATTTAATCTCCTTGTATCTCTTTCCAGGGTCTTTGTATCCTCCTCACAGATTAAATTCCCATTTAGCTTTGTATCATCAACAAACATGGATACATTGTCTCTCTCTCTTATCCTCCTGAATTGTGACATAAGGCCACAACAATGTTCCTCCAATGGGCCTTCTGTTGATGTGGCTTGTCCCATGTTTATCCCATCTCTTCCCCTTGTAGTTGTGCTGTGACCTTGTTGTCAATACTCTTCTTGTCTAAATAATGAATATAGATTATGAATACCTGAGCTCCAAACACTGACATTTGTGGCATTCCACTTGTCACATCCTGCCAACTTGAAAATACCTAATGGCGGCACGCTAGCACAGTGGTTAGCACTGCTGCCTCTCAGTGCCAGGGACTTGGGTTCAATTCCAGCCTTGGATCACTGTCTGGAGTTTGCACATTCTCCCCATGTCTGCATGGGTTTCCTTTGGGTGCTCTGGTTTCATCCCACGGTCCAAAGATATTCAGGTTAGGTTGATTGGCCGTGGTAAAATTGACCCTAGTGTCAGGGGGATTAGCAAAGTAAATATGTGGGGCTGCGGGAATAGGGCCTGGGTAGGATTATGGTCAGTGCAGGCTTGATGGGCTGAATGGCCTCCTGCATTGTAGGGTTTCTATGATTAATTAATCCCTACTCTCTACTTCTTGTCCAATATGACATGATGTAATCCGGTTTGTCTAAGATGGAATGCTGTGATGCATCCGATTCCATTTATTGAAGGAAAATTGTTGTGTAATTTCTGTTCCCTAAATCGGTAATATTCCTGATAAAATACTGAATTATTGTCATTATTGAACATCAGTTTTTCTGTTCTTCTGACAAAACTCAGCCTTTCTGAATCATTGCTTAGATTCAAACTTGAGAGCATTTCATCTCAGGCTTATTGTCAATAATTTCAATCCTGTTCAGGTAATAATTTAGGTTCTTTTTGAAGGAATGAATCTTCTCAGTCTCAGTGTCATTGACAGGAGCCTGATCCAAATAGAATCTATCTTTTGAAAGAGATTTTCTTTCCAATTTCTTGTAGCCATTTGAGGCTTGTCCTCCAGAAGTCAGATCGTTAAGAGTTGACAAGATTTGTGGGGATTTTGCAATCCAGTCATTTCCCATGGAGACAGTCCAGGTTCAGTGCAGCAAGATAGGCAGGTAGGCCAGATCTGCTACTTACTAATTTGAGCAAAGATCCTGGGTAACAAATCCTCTTATCAAAAGGTAGTGATTAATTAGTATTGCCAGAGCACAATTAACTCATATGTATGAGTCTGGATTTTGTTCCTTAAATGACTGCTGATATAAAAGTGATGCAATTTCAAAATATACTTTTTTTTATTAATTTGTGGGACATGGGCATCACTGGCTAGCCAGCATTTGCTGCCCATACCTAGTTGCTCAACGGCAGTTGAGTGTCAATCACATTGTTACATCTCAGGAGCCACATGTAAATCAAACCAGGTAAGGATGGTAGATTTCCTTCCCTAATTGACAATGGTTTCAGGGTCATCATAAGATTCTTAATTCCAGGTATTTGTTATTGAATTCAAATTCCACTGTCTGTTGTGGTGGGATTTGAACCCAAGTCCCCAGAACATTAGCTGAGTTTCTGGATTAATAGTCTAGCAATAATACCACTAGGTCATCGCCTCCCCTTCTAAATAGCAAATGCTCTGCTGATGCATCTCTGTAATTTATAAGCAAATACAAAGGAGTAGATGTAAGCAGCTATCTTAGAAATTCATTTGTAAATGAATTTGAATATTGCTGAGAAGAAGATATGTTGCTAAAGCTTTCCATCTTGCACTCATCAGGACAAATGCAAGAATGCCAAATTTCAAATTTTCACAACAATTTATACTGCTAAAGAATCAGCACCCTTTTGTCCAATAGTATGAATTGTTGTGACTGGATAGAATGTAGTTATTTTTGTTGAGCGTGAAGAAGTTCACTATCTGTCCAGTCAGCAAGGTTCGAGTTCTGTATTGCTAAAATGTCTTTATTCAATTTGTAATATTAACAATAAATTTCTGTACACCCCTATGTCCTAGCTTGGAAAAATTAAACATTGACTTGTTTCATTAGAGAGGAAGGTTAGATAAATAAAATAGTACAAATGCTGAAAATCTGAAATGAAAACAGAAACTGCTGGAAATAATCCACATGAGCCAGCATCTGTGCAGAGAAACAGAAGTAATGTTTCAGTTCTATGATCCCTCATATGAAGCCCTCGCGCCCCCCCACCCCACACTTGCTATGGCTATTGTGCCACAACTGTGACTTCAGGTTGCCCAGAGAAAGCAGTGCCCCCTCCATGATTAAAGCTAGGCAGCGGTGGTCTTTTTCAAATTCAATTTTTTTTAATGTTCCTCAGACGACATCTCCATTATGATTCGCTCGCTCTCTCTCTCTCTCTCGCTCTCTTTCTTGCGTTCTCTTGCTCTCTCTCGCTCGCTTGCGCTCTCGCTTGTGCGCTCCCACTCTTTTCCCTGTGGACATTAGCAAATTCCACCTCAGATGGCAAGACAGCCAAAGGTGATGTGCGAAAATGATGACCAGCCTCAGTTGGATGCTGAGTGTTCTTTCTGGCCACTAATTGGCCAATATTCTATCGAGAAGTGTTAATGTTCTGAGGGAAGTTTCCTCGTACCTGCTATCAGTTAATATAAAAAGCCAGCAGGCTGGAAGGTCAGGCTCCAGGTAAGAATCTGAACATTTACTTGAGAACTGCTTTGCAGGTAATCCTACCAGGACTGGAATGGATCTATACCTGGGCAAAGAACTCTACTCTTCTAAAGATGTGTGGGTTAGGTTGATTGGCCATGCAAAAAGTGCCCTCAGTGACAGGGGAATTAACAGGGTAAATATGAGGTGTTACAGGAGATGGGGCTTGGGTGGGACTGTTGTCAGGGCAGGCTCTTTGGGCCGAATGGCCTATTCCTGTACTGTATGGAATGTATGATTCTACAAGAAATCAATAGGCTGGGATTTTCAGCATGGCAAGCACTCAGCTCTCATTATCTGGAGAACGCAATCCCTCCCACTCCGACAGGCCCGCTGCCTTTTCATGTTCCAATGAGCTTTGATTGGCAGCTAGCGGGATTCTCACCGGACCTGACAGGAAGTCCAGCCCATCCAGCACATTGCTGCAGCGACTGGGAGAGACGCCAGAACCCACTGGCGCAATATATTTCCCCAACCTGCAATAGGTAGCTGCTATATGATTGATTGAATGCTTTTATTAAATCAAAACTGTTACGTCTTCTAACAATCATTTCACTAATACTCTCTCTTTGTGTTTGATCCTTTCTCATCACGTTTCTCTGATTCAGTTAAAAGGCTCCATGAAATGAGTGATTATAAATGTATTTGTCTTTTCTCCAAGTCATTCTCTCCTACACGTACAGGCACACCAGCAGAATGATAAGTCTTGGTAAAGATAACTCAGAAAATATAGTGGGAGGGTTAGGGTGGCAAGTCAGAGGGAGGTGATGATCTATTCTGCTCTCATTATCCATGATCTGTGCTGCTTGGGCACCATGTAGCAGTCTTGTAGAAGTCACAAAGAAGCCTTGATAAACATTGTGGAAATTTTTGTGTATTTCCAGTAGAAGATAAAGTTATGGAGATGATCTCATTTTAATCAGTCCCATGTTAATCTTTTAGGTACCAAATCTTTCTTTTACTACCCATCAACCCCCATCTACCCGTTTCTCCACCAAAGAGTTGGTGCAGAGTTGATGGGCTGAATGGCCTCCCTCTGCACTGTAGGAACTCTGACTCTATGAAAGCTATTCTTTGTAATGGTGACCATAAAATTACTAATTCCTGTAAAAACCCATCAGCTTCATTAATACCAGTCTGATTCCTGGGATGTCGGGAATGATGTCTAAGAAGAGATTGAGTCAATCAGGATTATATTCACTGGAGTTTAGAAGAATGAGTGTGGACCTCATAGAAACCTATAAAATTCTAACAGGACTGGACAGGATAGATGCATGAAGGATGTTCCTGATGGTGAGGTTGTCCTGAACCAGGGGGCACAGTCTGAAAATACGGGGTAAACATTTTAGGACTGAGTTGAAGAGAAATCCTTTCTCCCAGACAGTGATCAGCCTGTAGAATTTGTTACCACAGAAAGCAGTTGAGGCCAAAACAAGGAGTTAGATATAGCTCTTGTGTGAAGAGGATCAAAGGATATGAGAGGAAGGTTGGGATTAAGCTATTGAGTTGGATGATCAGCCATGATAAGAAATGGCAGAGCAGGTTTGAAGGACTGAATGGCCTCCTCCTGCTCCTGTTTTCTATGTTTCTGTGTCCTCTGGGGAAGGAAATCTGCCATCCTTACCCAGCCTGGCTGGCACATAAATCCAGACATACAACACTGTGGTTGACTCTTAGCTGCCCCGTGGAATGGCCTAGCAAGCCATTCAGTACAAGAGGAATTAGGGATGGACAGTAAGTGCTGGCCCAGCCAGCGACACCTCCACTCTGTGAAATAATTTTGTGAGAAATTGCTTTGGGTTATCCCTGGGAGATGACAAAGCATCGTGGAGGACCTTCCTTTCTTACACATTTCTGACTGTTGAAAATTGAAAGGGAGAATTGATTTCATACAGATTATATAATATATATTGATTACAAAGTGACACAGTGGCTAGTACAGCAGCGGGTACACAAGTTCGATTCCCTGCTTGGGTGACTGTCTGTGTGGAGTTTGCATGTTCTCCCCGTGTCTGCATGGGTTTCCTCTGGGTACTCCAGTTTCTTCCCACAGTCTGAAAGACTTGCTGGTTAGGTGCATTAGCCATGCTAAATTCTTCCTCAGTGTACCTGATTTGTGGGGATTTTCACATTAACTCCATTGCAGTGTTAATGTAAGCCTATTTGTGTCATTAATAAATTAACTTAAGTCACCAATAAATTTCGGATTCTCTCTTCTCTTGGCGTGGTGTTTCCTGTTGTCTGTCTGTTTGGGAAACTGATGTGAAATTGCTTCCTGTGGCTGACCATGGTTGGAAACGCTTTTTGTTGTATCTCCCTTCAACAGACTGTGCACTGGAAACCAACAATCACTAAAACCCATCACGAAGGTCGCATTCATTTATCTAAACATATATGTGTTGCATTTTTACTAATGATTCCCAAATACATATTAGAGACTTGTATTGATTAACTTATCTGAAAACCATGGTTAAGTCTGACTGAGATTTAATACTGAGAAAGCCGCATATCAATAGATAACTACAAAAAGGGAGGGTCTATAGAAAAGGAATCAATGCTGAATGCAGCCCACTGTTTCCTTGAGGACCTGTTTCTGTGTATGACTGATGAGAATTTAAACCAGCCACAGTTTCTTGCAACTATTTGAAAATGGATAGGTTCCCATACAGGCAATGACAAGAAAAATGACATGTCAGGATCTTTCACTTCTCTATACTTACACCACGACAACCAATAATTTACAGCATTTCTCACTAATATCATTCTCTTGATGGGTCTGAAACCGTGCAGACAGCTCTGGTCAAACGCTTTTGAATATAAAATTTGAACTGTGAACTCCTCAGATATAATAATCCACATTAAAATAAATTATTTTTGAGGTTAAATTAAATATATCATAATCTTTACAATCAGGTAAGACTATTTATGTTTTTTAAAAATAGTTCTGTTGCTTGGATTAACATCCTCCCAATGATCCTGAGACTATCTGCTGTTTCCAGCACACATTTGGAGTTAACCCTGTTGCATAAGAGCCATCATTTGCTGTCACAGTAACAGTGAGGCTCGTAGCACTGCTGTTATTAATATAAAAATGCTACAGCAACTTCAGACAAGGACTAAATCCAAAGCTTGAATTTTAAACCCATAGGCCTGGCGTGATAGATACTGTACTTTTAAGAAATGTATTTTAATCATGTTCCTTTGCAAGATTTTGTTGGTACCATGATGTCTGCGACCTGTGTCCTTTATTGTTACTGAGGCAGTATAATTGATATCATGTTGATTTTAATCTGGACTAATGCAGTGTTCTGAATTTTATGGTCCTTTAGGGATTGCTGAATGGAACTTGATTTGGGGATGATTAACAGATCAGGTGATATGCCTGGAGACAGTTTCTCTTCCACAGAAATGTTGAATTTTTCGTTTCATTTCTCAGTTGCTATTAGAAGCTGGTGGATAAAGGCAGTGTTTCTGTCTGTCTGTCTCTCTCTGTTTCTCTGCAGCCACTTGCTAAAGTTCCAGGACTGGGATGCCTCAGAGATTTAACCCAATAATCAAAGGACCAATTCCCAGTGCAAAAAAGCATCACATCACATGAGCATACTTGCTTCTGTGGCAAGTCTGGAGAAGGCTGTATGTGTGTGGAATGGCATTTGACTTGCAGCAACATAGTTAGATAGCTGTTAAGGTTTATTTTGCATCAAGTTAATCCTTGTAATTGGTAAAAGTTACACTAAATCTTTTTGTTATCTTGTAACTGTGTTCTTAATTAAACTTTGTTTGATAAAAGCTTCCTAGTGGGTCACTTGAATCATACTTGGAGTGAAACACTTAATACTCACTATTACCAAATTCAAATGTAATATTTAGATCTAGGTTAACTTTATAAAACACTTTGGAGTTTCTGGCCTAGGTCTTAACACCTGGAAACGTGCAAGTTGTGCTTCCAGCCGCAGTCGGCCCCAGAACTTGACAACGAATGGGAAGCCAGCATGAAATCTATACTAGGAAAGACCCAGCATTGCTGGTGAGGACAGATGCCAAGAAAAAGGAGGATGATGCTCACACTGTGCCCCCTGAGGGGAATAGCTGCTGCCTAGCTCCGGATTGGTGAAAATTAAATTGCCAAGGAGAGACTTTGCAGCACATTCGAGCACAAACCTCAGTCCCTAGACACCTTTTAAAGTTTGATTTCAGCCTGGATAGTTCATCCCACCCTGGATTGGGGTTGAAACTAAAATAGAAAGGCCATCTGACCAATTGACTTCAGAATCTCTTTCCATATTAACTGCCTAAGAAAATGTATTCTGTCTGACAGGCAGATGGCAGGAAGGATAATGGTTCCATTGTTAGTTAGCCTTTAGCCTTAATCTGTTGTGAATTTATAGCATACTTTTAATATTTCTCCTATGAAACACTGGCATTGTCTCCACTGTATAAAATTGGCCAACTTTAACCGTTACGCTTCTGTAATGATTTATCTGAATGTATCATACATCAGTTGAGAAAGTATTCCAGTGAAATCCAAATTAGTCGTTTTTGACAATTTCCATTATATTTCTGCCAATTTCTCTCATTCTGACAAGGATGATATTGTATCTATATTCATTACTTGTCCCTCATCCAGATCTTGATTATTTTCTTCCAGACTTTATGATTCCCCAGCACACATCATAGAATCATACAGTGCAGAAGGAGGCCATTCGGCCCACAGAGCCTGCACCAACAACAATCCCATCCAGGCCCTATCCTGTAACCCCATGTATTTCCCCTGCTAATATCCCACCCCCCCCCCCCCCGATAGTAAGGGGCAATTTAGCATGGCCAATCAACCTAACCCACACATCTTTGGAGTTTGGGAGGAAGCCCACTCGGGGAGAGCGTTTAACCTGCGCACAGACAGCGACCCAAGGCGTGAATTGAATCTGAATCTCTGGCATTGTGAGGTAGCAGTGCTAACCACTGTTACTATGCCATCTACATCATAGAATCATACAGTGCAGAAAGAGGCCATTCAGCCCATCGAGTCTGTACCAACCACAATTCCATCAAGGCTCTATCCCCATATATTTTATCCACTAAATATATGGGGATTTATTTATCCCTCCAACCTATGCATCCCAAGACACCAAGGGGCAACTTAGAATGGCCAATCAACCTAACCTGCACATCTTTGGACTGTGGGAGGAAACTGGAGCACCCGGAGGAAACCCACGGAGACACAGGGAGAACGTGCAAACTCCATGTAGTGATCCAAGCCAGGATTCAAACCCAGATCCCTGGAATTATGAAGCAGCAATTTCAACTACTATGCTACCCATCAATTCCTTGGCTTGATAATAGGTAAACTACTTGTGTTCACATCTCCATATGCATATGCTGTCACTTCATCCTGAGAGCACTGGTCACTTTCATGAATGCTGACCACCATTGTAAGGTTTTCTTTGACAAGTTACATAGAGAGGCATGACAATTAGTTGCCCTTTGGAAATAGAATCATAGAGTGAAACAGTGCAGGAAACAAGGACATTTGGCCCATCATTCTGTGCTGACTCTTTGTAAGAACTGTCCAATTAATCTCCCTCCTCTGTTCTGTCGCCTTAGTCCAATAAGTTTCTTTATTCAAGTATTATCCAGTTCCTTTTTGAAAGTTACTATTGAAAATGCTTCCACCACATGGATGAAGTTTAAGGATATTCGAGTATGCAGTTGAGTCACTGAATTTATGTGAGATTGTTATTTTGGATTATTAAAGTTTAAAGGACCTGGGAAAAGAGAATGACATCACAATCCGGAGTTTGTGGTACAAACTTTCACAGATTCCAAAGATGTTTGTTGAGGAAATAATTCCGTGTACCTGAAATGGCAGCTTGCCTATTTTGGGCTTTGGTTTTAAAAAGAAGTGATGATTAATAAAGAGTTAAATCCAAGAGATATGGGTCTAACTTTCAAAATGCTGAGTGTTGCCGGTCTCTAACCTGAGATCGCAGAGATGGTTGTGCATGATAACTATTCAGCAGCAGGAAGTACGCTCAGCTATCCTGACTATGAGATCAAGCAATCTCTGAAACAGGAACCAGAATATATTATAATATTTAATTATAGCTCGGAGAGGCTGACTGGTGGCTTTTCAAGCTATCTCTTTATACGTGAGACAATTAAACGCTGCAAGTACTAATTCCTCTCAATCAGGAATGAAGAAGGATGGCCCAGTGGTTAGCATTGCTGTCTCAGTGCCAGGGTTCAATTCCCAGCTTAGGTCACTGTCTGTGTGGAGACTGCTCGTTGTCTGCGTGGGTTTCCTCCTACAATCCAAAAGACGTGCTGGTTAGGTGCATTTGCCATGCTAAATTCTCCCTCAGTGTACCAGAACAAATGTCTAAATGTGATGACTAGTGGGTTTTCACAATTGCTTCATTACAGTATTTATACAAGTTTATTTGTGACATTAATAAACAAACTTTAAAAGATGGGATGATGAAAACTTTATACAAATGTTTTGTGATTTGAATAATGCAATTGGTCAGGCAACATTCTGCAATTCCCAATATAGCATGGCCCTAAACTCTGAGAGGTTGAGGCATGAATCATGAACATTATTCAGAACGGACCTTGTGTATCCAGTGCCAACTACTTCAAGTGTTATTGACTGCAGTTCATACCCAATTCTCATTGATGTGGGTGTGGGGTGGTTATAACCAGTGAAGCCTTTTTTTGAATGGAGGAAAGGAATGTTAACTTAGCTGTGGTTCAACATGAAGAAAATACCATCACCATAACTGTTTTTAATGTGCAAATCCCTAGATTTATTCATGGAATCACAACTGAAAAACCTCTTTTCTTAATGGAAGAAGATCATAATAAAGAAAGCACATTTCTTCACAATTATTGCTATGGATTCTAAACCACACCTCTCAAGTAATTAGTATGATCCAGTTAGGGACCAATAACATTCTGTTCAAAGTAGATAAAGATTTATATTCAAGTGCCTTAAGATTCCACTGGTTTGGAACATATAAAAATAAATTCTACTATAAAAGGCCAGAAATATTAAGTAATTTATAATATCTATGCTATCCATCAACATTCACAGTTAATATGGATTGCATGTGAATTAACAGGCAAACTTTGAGCAAACACGCCACGCTGTAGAATAAATGACAGATGCAAGTAAGATAGAATCTACAGATTTCTCAGCAACCTGCTCAGGTGTGAATAAACACTGCAAGCAACCAATCTCCCTGAAGCGCTGTATCTCTCATGAAGGATTCCAGTGTTCACCTTCAAAGATCTAACCTGGGAATTATGTCCAAATGTTGCTCCAGCTTGGAAAGTCTTTTCAATGGTTCATTTTGCAGGGTTTGGATTCTGTCCCCAGAAATTCCGTTCCCCTGGATTTCTGAATATGCACTCAGGTACCAACTCACAGCCACATTGAACAGACACTACTGCTCCAAAGGGGTTATGTTTTCTCCAACAGCCCACAGCTTGCACTTGCCAACCTTCTACTGCCTCCTTCAATCACCAAGGCTTCACTTGAGCCCTCACTGCTAAATGTCTGCTAACCACAACATTTTTTCTGCTTGGGACATCTTTCTCTCCTTGCATTCTTAACTTAACTGGTAGCCTTCCCATTCCTCTGTCCATATGCCTTGATTGGTACTTATTTTAGTGTCTCTTCCATTCACTTACCTCTGTCAGTTCAGCAGGCCTAGTCCTGAACCTGCCTTATAAAAGGCTCAGGCACCCCATTGCCTGTTACCAGAAGCGTACATACTCAACAAGAACCACAAGGAGATCAATCAGTAATTCCCCATGGACCTCATGGGGGTTATCACAGCCAAGTACTTTAACTGCTGGGTTGTGCATGTGCTGTCCACTCCCAGTCTGTAATGTGAAGGAATCCAGGGACCTGTCAAGACTTGAGTTCTTAGCCCCTCTCCAGGAGAAGGTAAGTTAGATCTCACCACAATACTTGATTCAGGTTATTATTATCTCATGTATCGGGATGCAGTGAAAAGTATTGTTTCTTACACATTATACAGGCAAAACGTACTATTCATAGAGTACATAGGGGAGAAGGAAAAGAGAGCATGCAGAATGTAGTGTTACAGTCATAGCTAGGATGTGTGAAAACCTATGGTAGGTCCATTCAAAAGTCTGCAGCAGGAAAGATTATATGGAAGATTAATATAAAGCCACACACGGTTGAAGAATAGCAGGCTTCACAATCTTGGCATGCTACAGAAATACAGCATATCTGAACTCTCTGCTGCCGTACATCTAGATGTTCCTGATTCTGTACAGAAGTTTTGACCCAGTTATTTTCTTAATTGTTGGTTTTGGTTTGAAATGATTTTCTCTGGGGGAAAGGGATGTTGCGCAATCTGAGATAATGTTTGCGACTAAAATTGAATTTATTAATGACTGGAATTTTTATTCTGTAATCATCCTGTTTATATCTGAGCAAACAATTTTCATCCTCTCTTACTCATTGGGCTAAATCCAGTGTTCTCCAGTCTTACCCCTGAATTAAGCTTCAAACCTCTGAGATACCGTCACTAAGATAATGCTTCTACCACCAATCATGTGTGTGTGTGTATGTATGTGAATGATTTAATTTAATTTAAATTTTAATTTAAAACCATTTAACATTAGTGGAGATTTTTTGTCTGGAAGAGTTGAGGGAAAATGAATAACAATGCATGCATTTGTAATGAGACTATCCTCATCACTTAGCTTATAAGTAAAGAAGATTTAGAAATTTGCTTTAAGAGATACCTAAGGATCTGTTGGTTTCAGCTGTTAAATTTCAAAAGGGAGAAAAAGCCTTTTGCAGCTGGGAAAGGCTTCAGAAGTAAACAATGGAAAGTTATTAAATTGTACTCAACATGAAAATGGGGGCCAAAGAAAAACATGAATATTTTTATATTTTGGAAATATTTGCCGGAATTTTACTGCCTCGTCTGCATGGGGCCATCGGAGAATGCCATTCTGTGAGTATCACCCACCACGATTCTGAGGCAGGCAAGGTGGTAAAATTCCAGCTGTTAAGTTTAAAGGAGTGCTGAGAACAAAGAAACCCAAGATAAAAGGAGCAAAAGGGTATTTTAGAATTATGGGCGATTCTACAGGTTGACTAAGTGAGGAAGAATTGCTGAAAAAGTTAGCATTCAGTTTGAAAGGATTAAAATATAAAAATGAGCTTGTACTTTATAAGGATCTGGTCAGACCACATTTGGAATATTGTGAGCAATTTTGGGCTCCATATCTAAGGAATGATGTAGTGGCCCTAGGGAGGGTCCAGAGAATCATTGAATCCTAAAAACACTACAGTGCAGAAAGAGGCCATTTGGCCCAGAATCCCACCCGGGTCTTACCCCATATGTCCCTTATTTACCTGCTAATCTCTCTTATCTATGCATCTCAGGTCACAAAGGGGCAAATTTAGCATGGCCAATCAACCTAACACACACATCTTTGGACTGTGGGATGAAACCAGAGCCACCCAGAGGAAATCCACGCAGACATGAGGAGAATGTGCAAACTCCACACAACAGTAACCCAAGCTGGGTTTCCAGGTCCTTGGAGCTGTGAAGCAGCAATGCTAATCACTGTCCTACCATGCTGCCCAGAGAATTAGAATGATCTCGGGAATGAAGATCTTGTCTTTTGAAGAGCGTTTGAGGACTCTGGGTCTGTATTCAATGGAATTTAGAAGAATGGGGTAGGAGAGCTTATTGAAACTTACAGAATAATGAAAGGCCTAGATAGAGTGGATGGGGGGAAGATGTTTCATTAGTAGGGGGAGACTAGGATCCGAGGGCACAGCCTCAGTATAGAGGGAACAACCCTTTAGAAAAAAACCTTAACCCTTTACTCTAACGAGCCCTTCAACCATTTAATTCCACTCTCTGGAATTTCCTCCCGAAGTTGTCAGCTGTTCCAAACCCCTCTCTTTACAATTCACTATTTGACAAGGTTTTTGGTCACCTAAACTTTCCTCAAGTTTAACATCTGTTGTCCACCCATCTCTGTGAAGTTCATGTTGTAAGCTAAAGGTTCATATAACTATCAGTCAATAGGGATGTTCTTTGCAAAAGATTGCTTGTGATTCTGATATCTATTTTTATCATAGTTAGATAAAGGTTTTGTCTAATTCTACAGCAAAGCAGAGAAGCTCATTTCCATGGTGACTTTGCTTTCTCTTGCGATTATTTTTATTAGAGAGGATGAAAATTGGATTTAAAAAATATTTTTTGCGATGCTTTGGGTTTAAGTCACTGAACACATTATCAAGTCTGCCAGAAATCCAAGGGCATGTTTCCTTTCCAATTTGAATGAAATCCTTTATAAATCCTAAAGAAACCAACTAGAGTATTTTGAACTAGAAGAGTAGATAAAGGAGAACCAGTGCATATGTTGTATTTGGATTTTCAGAAAGCTTTGGATAAAGGCCCATATAAGAAGTTAGTGTACATTCGGGGTAATGTAGTGGCATGGATTTAGAATTAGTTAGCAGACAGGAAACAGAGAGTAAGAATAAATGAGTCTTTTTCAAAGAAGCAGGCAGTGACCAGTAGTCCTGTAGGGATCAGTATTAACTTCCAGCTATTCACGAAATATATAAAAGATTTAGATGACAGAACTAGATGTAATATTTCCAGGTTTGTTGATGACACAAAAGGTGGGAACGTGACTACTGAGGAGGATATTAAGAGGCTTCAAGGTGAAAGAGACAAATTGAGTGAGTGAGCAAATACATGACAGATGCAGGATAATGTGGATAAGTATGAAGTTATTCACTTTGGATGGAGAAACAGAATGGCAGATTATTATTTATATTTTTTCTGGCATCCCACTTTTACAGAATGCTGCTCCTTATGACCCACTGACCAGGCGAGTTGCAGAATTGCTATTACAATTACAATCTAAATGGGATTTATTGTACATTTAAAAATATATCTTCTTACCTTTTCCTTTCATAAAATGTGCATAACTTGAACTGTATCAGGCAATAACAAGCTTTTCCTCCTCCTGCTGGCTATGTCATTGTCTGAGTGGGAGAGCCTCATTGTCATAGCACCTGCTACAAAATGTGCATTATTAACAGGGCACCCTGCTGTTGTTTTGAATAGGATCAGAGTGCATCATGTGATGTTTTGATCAGGTCCACAGAACATTCCACACTTTTTAATACAGGATGTCCAGTGACCCATTTTCTACATGCCTCTGACCCACACACAGGTCACAACCCCTACTTTGGAAAACCCTGATGCGTATGGTGTTAGATTGGGAAATTGATGTCCTTGTCCACCAGCCACTGAAAACAAGCATGCAATGCAGTTAACAGCTAAGAAGACAAATGGTATGTTGGCCTTCATTGCGAGAGGACTGGAGTACAGAAGCAAGACTGTCTTACTGCAGTTCTACAGGGCCTTGGTGAGGCCATACCTGTACTATTATGAGCAGTTTTGGTCTCCTTACTTAGGAAACCTTGTTATCGTCGAAGCACAGTGAGGCTTCAATACTAATTCCTGGTATAATAGGATTGATGTCTGAACAGAGATTGGTCAACTAGTCCTTGGAGCTGAGAAGGTTGAAACATATAAAATTCTGACAGGACTGACAGATTGGAGGCAAGGATATTGTCTCTTCTAGCTGGGGGTTTAGAATAAGGGGTCTAGAACAAGGGGCCACAGAATCAGGATATGGAATAAGCTATTTAAAACTGAAATAAAAAGAAGCTTCTCACTCTAAGGGAGGTGAGTCTGTGGAATCCTCCACCACAGAAAGCTGTAGGGGCCAAACCACTAAATATATTTAAGAAGGAAATGGATAGATTTCTAGACTCTAATGAAGTCAAGAGATATGGGGAGAGCACAAGAATATATGCTGGTGGCATAGATGATTGGCCATGATCATAAGGAATGGCAGAGCAGACTCAAAGGGTTGAATGATCTATTCTTGCTCCTATTTTCCATGCTCCTATAGCTTCAGATTTATCCTGTTACCTTCATTCTTCTTAAGTGTCTGAGAAATTTAGTGATCTGGTGATCGGGTCAGATACCAGAATGAGATGGCATCGTGCAGGTACATTAATGTTTGCAATTTAGTTAAAACAGTGGTTCTTACACAACAGAATGATCAGAATCTCAATAATAATAATCCGAGCTATTTAAAATTAAACTGCATCTTCCAGCTGCAAAATTTTCCTTGTTAAGTGACACCACAGTATCCCGCTCTGTTATATTTGTGTAGTTACAATAGAAGATCAGCATTTGGTTTAATATGTTTGATTGTGTTCAAAACTGTTGAGTTGTTGAGCTATTAAAGAGGAATAATTCTCCATCATGCACTTGGAATTTATCTCCTGTGCTGATTCTGATCCTGTTTTCTTTCTTTTCATCTCCCCCGGGAGATTATATCAACCAAGCCCTTTTATCATTTCCTAAAATATTTCTGCCATTTAAGGGTGCTCATTGGTTGGCACTGCTGTCTCACAGCGCCAGGGACCCAGGTTCGATTCCTGGCTTGGGTGAAGTTTGCACATTCACCCAGTGTCTGCGGGTGGTCCGGTTTCCTCGCACAGTCCAAAGACTTGTGAATTAGGTGGATCGACAATGCTAAATTGTCAGGAGGACTAGCTAGGATAAATGCATGAAATTATGAGGATAGGGACTGGGTGGGATTGTGGTTGATGTAAGTTTGATGGACCAAATGGCCTCCTTCCATACTGTAGTGTTCTATGATTCCTGTAAAGTAACAAACCAGTCGTGATGCAAGATTATTAATGTGTGATGATTTTCTCTGTGATTTTGTTTTCTCCCCGCGTTAAGCTTTTGTTCTCAAATCTCACAGCGTAGCCACAACAAGGAATTTGTGTGACGAATTGAGTTTGCAATCCTGCTTCTTGCCAGCTTGTGGCCCGGAATATTGATAGGTCACCACGCTGCAGAACAATGTCCCCATTCAGAAAACTCCTCCATGGAGAACTCTCTCAGCATCTCGCTGCTTTGCAAACTGCTGACTGTTAGTTTTTTGCATGCATAAACTCGCGGGCGCATACGATTATTTTGAGCCTGAGTTTGCAACTTTGTTTCACTGGCTGCTCTACGTTGTTCAGGCTGTGTGGAGGTTTCTCTGCTTTTCTGACTGTCGGGATCAGATGAGTCACTCAGAACAGGCGACTGTCTCCATCTCCAACTCAGCCTCTGAAAGTGTCATTGGAAAGCACTCAACCATCCGTGTGTAGCTTATTTTTTTACACTAGCATAAAAATTGCAGTAGTGCACAGTAGCCAGTGCCAGGCTGGAGAAAGAGCTGTCATTTTTTTTAAAAATAATTAATTCTTGAGACATGAATACTGCTGGCAAGGCTGACATTTATTGCCTGTCCCTTATGGCTTTTGAGAAGGTGATGGTGCACCTTCTTTCTAAATAACTGTAGTCTAAAAAGGTGAAGATGTGAGGTGGAAAATGTACTGTACAATAATTGAATTCTGCATCTATTTTTTTCATTACCAAGCTTTATTTTTAAACATGAAAAGCTTGCTTATGATCAAAGAAATGTAACAAAACCTAAAAATCTTGCTTCCGTTTTCTCGACACAAGGGACACACCAGCTTTCTAGGTCCTGGTTTTTCCTACATCATAGGCGACTGTCAGATACAAAACACTGACTGCAGTTGGCACTTGCCTCTGCTTCAGGCTTTACATAAACTGTAAATTTCTCTGCAGCAGCCTCTGTAAGTAGAAATGTCACACAGTTAATGAATTTGCAAATTAAAGCGTTCTCCCAAGTAAATCTTATGAGACAAGTTTCATTCAACATGTCACATACTTGTCAATTAAACAGGTTACACTTGAGTGAAGCAACCCAGAAGTGAAGGTTATTAACATGCAAATAAATTAACATTGAGAACGTTACAATATTCCCCACATTGTTTTCTCTGACTCTTTAGAGATTTTAATAAAGAAATCCCTGAGTGCAGCAAAGAGCCCAGAATCCGTTCTGTTGATGGTCTTTCAATGTAGCGACAGCATAATTCCAACAAAAAATAGAACCGCTTAAGGTCATACTATCCATTCTTTTAAGTTGTATTTCTCTCTCTCTCACACACACACACACACACACACACACACACACACACACACACACCACTCACATTCATACACGCACGCTCACACAGACACGCACACACTCACACGCTCTCACAGACACGTACAGACACACACACACTCATTCACTCTCACAGACACACAGACACGTACACACACTCACACAGACACACACTCACACAAACATGCACATACCCACACACACACACACAAAACACACACAAGACTCATACTCATACACACACTCTCACACACGCACTCACATACCCATACACACACACACATTGATTTTTTCTTTGGGGAGTAATGGCTGGAGGGTTTCCGAACTGATTATCAGTTTGTTGAACCATGGTACGAACATTCTTTCTGTGGCCAGAGCTAGGAGTGATACACTTATAGGTAGATGGCTGATAAGTTTAATGAGAAGTTCCCAAATCCCAGCATAGAATCCCTTCAGTGCAGGAGGAGGCCACTTGGCCCATTAAGCCTGCACTGAGAACAATCCTATCTGGTCCCTGTCCCCATAACTCCATGTATTTACCCTGCTGATCTCCCTGACACTAAAGGGAAATTTAACATGGTCAATCCACCTAACCCACACATCTTTGGAATGTAGGAGGAAACCAGAGCACCTGGAGAAACACACTCAGAGACGGGGAGAACATGTAAACTCCACGCAGACAATGACCTAAGGCTTATTGATTATTTATTAAAATATTTCTTTTGATTTCACGGAGACAACCTCTCACATCCCCTTTCATCTTCTCACCAAGACTGCTCTCCAGACGCTAAAGGTATGTACTGGAGACCCGAGTTTGTTATAAGTGAAATACAATAATTGCTTTATCAGTAGAATTCCACAATATGCTGGATTGCCATGTTTGGCAGAGTGAAGATTGAAATTGATTCTTATTATCGACAAAGGTTTTAAAATGTTTTTAGGAAAAGTTGATTTGAAACATTAGTCTTGTACATTTTTAATGGTATAAACCAAAATTACTCTATCATTAGTCACTGAGGTTAGTTTTAAGTTTAATTATTAGTGTCAAACGTAAGCTTATTAACACTGCAATGAAGTTACTGTGAAGATCCCCTAGTCGCCACACTCTGGCACCTGTTCGGGTACACTGGAGGAAAAATTTATCATGGCCAATGCATGTAACCAGCACTTCTTTTGGACTGTGGGAAGGAAGCAGAGCAGCAGGAGGAAACCCACATAGACACAGGAAAAATGTGCAAACTCCACACAGGCAATCACCTGAGGCCAGGAATTGAACCTGAGTCTCTAGTGCTGGGCGGCAACAGTATCACCATGCCACCCCACATTCATTGTGCAATGATACTTGTGTACACTTTCACAGAGAAACTAAGCTCCAGGCCATTTTCAACTCCTTCTCTGAAGCACTTCTTCACTAAACACCCTGAAAACTAAGGTTCTCCTCCAACCAGCTCCCACAGCATAACACTTCTCCGCTTTGGTTCAGGATAATGGTGAAATGCTGGAAAACGTGGACTATTCTCTGTATCTTGGGAACCTCCTCTTAATGAGAGCAGACATCACTGTCAAAATTCATCATTACCAGCTGGCTACCGTCTACTTTACCCAGGACAGTGCCAAAAGCTCCTTAAGTGCTTTTGGCACCGCACCAATCTAGTTGAATATGACTGCTGATTAATATTTTAGAGAGGCTTTAGGGAAACAGGAAAAGCTCCACACATGTTTTATGGTTTACACGTGGCTGATCCTTCTTAGTTTCTGGCTAATAATAGTTCCACCTCCAAACCCCACCCACCCCTCCCCCCACCCAGCAAGTTAATGTTGATTCAAGGCTTCCATGTAAAGGGGATAGTGTTACATGCTCCATTATTGAATGTAAATATTACCTGAACCAAGATATTTTTTGGGGTATGTGCGGGGGAGGCAATGGCCTAGTGATATTATTGGTAGACAGTTAACCCAGAACTCAACTAATGCTCTGGGTTCGAACCTCATCATGGTAAATGGTGCAATTTGAATTCAATCAAAAAAAATTCCGGAATTAAGAACCTACCGATGACCATTAAATCATTGTCAATTTTTGGGAAAACCAATCTGTTTCACTAATGTTCTTTAGGGTAATGAATGTGCCGTCCTTACCTGGTCTGGCCTACGTGTGACTCCAGAGCCACAGTAATGTGGTTGGCTCTCAACTCTCCGCAGGCATCTCAGGATGGGCAATAAATGCTGGCCAGCCAGCAATGCCCATGTCCCACACATGAATAGGGATAAATGTGAGCAGTGACTGCTTCATTATCTGCAGAATTTCAACTAGAGCTATAAAAAACAGACAGCACAGAGACCATTCAGCCCATCTTATCTGCATTGGCTGAAAAATTAGCCATCCATTCTAATCACACTTTCCAGCGTATGGTCAGTAGCCTTGCAGGTTACAACACTTCACGCGCAGATCCAGGTATCTTTTAAATGAGTTGAGGATTGCTGTCTCAACCACCATGAATTCCAGACACCTATCATTAACTGGGTGAAGAAGATTTTCCTAATGTCCCCTTTAAATCTTTTACCAATCATCTTAAGTCTCTGTTCCCGGGTAATTCACTTCTCCACTCTGAGAAACAAGGCTTTCTTGTTTATCTGATTTGAGCCCTTCACAATTTGGAACACCTCACTCAAATCATCCCTCAGCCTCCTCCTCCCACCTTTCCTCATAGCTGCAATTTTGCATTCTTATAAATCCCCTCTGCACTCCCTCCAGAGTGATTGTGTCTTCCCTGTCAGATGATGGCCAGAACTGTACACAAAACTGGAGTTGCCCAAGCTTTTTCAACCAGCTCCATTTGTGACTTGCAAGAATCTCTTTTGACAATTTAATTAATTGAACTCTGAGTGTAATTTGAACTCTGCCCTGTGAGAAAAACCATTGAAGGTTTCCCCTGTAGGTGAAGCGAGAAAGACCATCTTAGACCAGAGGTAACTGCTATGGGTTTACCTGCACCACAAGGGCTGCAGTGGTTCAAAGGGGCAGCTTAACACAACGTTCTGAAAGGTAACCAGGGACGGACAATAAATGCTGGCCTAGACAGAAATGCCCACATTCTGTAAAACCAGTTTTCAAAATGGTAAGCGTTTACTGAGAGGCCAAATGGAGCATTTCTGACATCAGTTTGAACCGCAGCAAAATTACACTTTCAGTGAACTGCGTTATGCTTATTTAATATTTGGAAGGCAGTCAAAATTCTCCAGACGTTCCAGAATGATACAAGAGTATGTTTAGCTGGCTTTGGGGATGTGTGAGTCTTGCCATTTTTCCAGCTTATTGTTAACTCAGTGGACGATTATTTAAATTGGCAGGAAGCTGCCAGACAGCAAGGTGACAGCATGCCTTATCCTCAATATTACAGCTGTGACCAACCTTTGCCTAAATCGTATCATTTAACATTTGCTGGTAGCGGGGGACGTGTAATTCTGCTGTGGGTGGATTCAGTTTGCGGCTTAACAGATTCTAATTTATAAACAAAACACTGCTGATGCTGGAAATATCTGAAATGTCAGCAGAAAAACGCTGGAAATACTCCAGAGGACTGGTTGCAAACAAAGAGAAAGAGAGCAGTGGCCAGTTCATTCTTCAGGCTGATGGTTCAATGGGAGGTGCTCCAGTTGAGGTAAAGGAGGGGATGAGGAGGGCAGGCGGGGGGAGTAGGTGGATGGCGGGAAGTGCGGTGTGGCGGGGGCTGGTGTAGGTATTTGCGTGGGTTTTTAAAAAATTAATTCATTGGACATGGGTGTCGCTGGTTGGCTAGCGTTTATTGCTCATCCCGATCTGCTCTTGAGAAGATGGTGGTGAGCTGCCTTCTTGAATCGTCACAGTCCATGTGCTGTGGTTTGACCCACAGTGTCATTAGGGAGGGAATTCCAGGATTTTGACCCAATGGCTGTGAAGGAACGGCGATATATTTCCAAATCAGGATGGTGAGTGGCTTGGAGGGGAACTTGCAGGTGGTGGTTTTCCCCATGTATCTGCTGCCCTTGTCCTTCTAGATGGAAGTGGTGATGGGTTTGGAAGGTGCTGTCCAAGGATCTTTGGTGAATTACTGCAGTGCGTCTTGTAGATAGTAGACTCTGCTGGGAATGTGGCGCTGGTGGGGTGGGGGGGTGGTGATGTCTGTGCATGTGGTGGGGCAGAGTGGGGTGCAGGGTGTGGAGGCTAGGATCACTCTCCAATTTTTAAACGAAAAATCCCCTCAGAAGTCAGGCCACTGCCGCTGCAGCTGGAATCATACAGGCAAGGAAGGCCCCAAAGCCTGCCTGGAGTGCTGGTCCTCTGGCATATTGTCAGGAGCCCATGTCCAGGCAGCAGGCCACTAGCTCTTGACGCAATTAAGGGGCCAACCCTGTTAATTGGCTACCTCAACCCCCTTTTCACCTTCAGGAAAATGGCCCACAAGCATTTTGATGTGAGCAAACCAGCAGAGGCGCTTGTGGCATCAATTTCTGCACTTGTCTGCCTCCCTCACCCACCCAGGTTTAAAAACCCAGCTCAGCATTTCAGATCAATGACCTTTTGTCAGATTCTGATGTCTTCAAGTTAATTATTGCCGTAAATGTGTACATTTCCCTTTTCCAGTTAAACATGAAGTTTGAATGATAGCTGTCAGTGGCTTTTGTGATCATCTGAACAAACATATGGATAATGATTATTTAAGAAATAAGATGGAAAATATCTTTGAGGCCAAATTTTCCCAGCTAAAGATGGGAGGTAATCTTGTTTTGGTGGGACCCTGGCGGGGGATGGGGGGGAAGGTTACTAGCGGCAAGCAATTAAGCACAGTAGCTCAACTCCCGCAAGAACTGATCCAATTGGAGGGCTGGAAATTTGGCAACCACCTCTAGTGGAGGCCATTGTTGAGGCTGTAGCTTCACAGAGAGGACACCGCAATGATGGTGTGCTGTCAAAGGCAGCTGGGGAATGGTGATGACCAGGTGACATGGGGGGGATTTTGAGGGGCATTGGTGGGGGTCATTCCTATGAAAGTCTCCTGTGATAAACCATCTAGAAAGAAGGAGCCCCTCACTGAAAGTCAAGCTGGTCACCCCACACACAGGTTTATCTAGTCTGGCCTACATGTGACTCCAGAGCCACAGCAATGTGGTTGACTCTCAACTGCCTTCAGGACCACTGGGATGGGCACTAAATGCTGGCCAGCCAACAACACCCCACAAATGAATAAAAGAAAAGACTGGGCTTCTTGGTATGGACAAAATACCCTCTGAGACAGGAAGTGGCTCTTAATTGGCCACATAAGTAGCTCAATTGGCTACCCAATGTGTGGCTAAGACTCCATGTTTCCCGCCACTGGCAATGTGACACAGTGACCGCAAGATGTCAGACTCCATTCCTGATTCCTCCCAATCTCCTGTTACATTTCAATTCATCACCAATTAGCTGCAAAAATCCTGCCCTTAGTTTCTACAGACTATGGTATTTAATTAAATGTTACAGAAAGCTGTAAAAAACATTAAGTTGAGTATCATTACATTTTGTTTGCCAGGTGCAATCAGCAAAAATAACTCTGTATGCTAATGAGTGATTATTCAGTCTTAACAGATAGGATAGTACTGGGGATTTCCCACATGGTTCCAGCTGGTTAAATTGCATTCAGCCATTCATCAGCACTTGGAGCCTGAGATTCTGTAATTTGGAGGGATTTAAGGTCAGGATCAGGTAGGGGTTAAAGTCTTTCAAAGTTCATTTGCCAACCTTGATCTACCTTTAACCTGTCCATTGCTAGATTTAAGTTGGTAATGGATGCGGGCGGGGGGGGGGGGGGGTAGGTAGGAGGCCTGGCAGTGGGTGGCATCAGGAATGGAGTCGGAGATATTGCTGTCACATGGTGGGAAACATGATGTCTCAGCCACCCATTGGACAGCAATTTAAGCCACTTAGATGACCAATTAAGGGCCATTTCTTGACTTTGAGGGTATTTTGCCCATGCCAAGAAGCCCAACCTCTGCACGGGGTGACTAGCAGGCCTCCCGGTGGGTTCCAATGACAGCTGGAATGTGAGGGAATGACCAACCCATTCTAGAGCCCTCCCTTAGGGACTGAGGAATTGGATTCACACTGGCGGTTAGGTACTCATCAAGCTGAGTTCCCTGAATGCATTGCGGGATCATGCACTCCAATGATTCATGATCCTGGCATTGTCCTGGGCTGTGGAACACGTGGTGAGCATCCTTGTGAGAGTGGTCAACCTCATGGTGATCTATTGTTCAATGCACAGAGAAGTCATGGGACATCATGCAAGATTTCCTGTTCAGTGGCAATCACTCTACTGCAATAGTGAGGGAGAAGATAAGATGACTGACTAGAACTATGTTGATGGTGGGAGGTCGATGGCTACAATGGGTGGTAGCTGAATCCCAGCCTCATAATTCCAGAGCCACCACTCCAATGGTTTGGTTTGATTTGGTTTATCATTGTCTCATGTATCGGGATGTAGTGGAAAGTATTGTTTTTTGCACACTGTATAGGCAAAACATAACGTTCATAGAGTACATAGAGAGAGAAGGAAAGGAGAAGGTGCAGAATATAGTGTTACTGTTATAGCCAGGGTGTGGAGAAAAATCAACTTAATATAATGTAGGTCTATTAAAAAGTCTGGTGGCAGCAGGGATAAAGCTGATGTTGAGTCAGTTTGTAGTTGAGGTCAGACTTTTGTATGTTTTTCCTGACAGAAGAAGGTGGAAGAGAGAATGTGCGGGGTGCATGGGGCTGCTTTGCCCAGGCCGCGGGAAGTGTAGCCAGAGTCAATGAATGGGAGGCTGGTTTGCGTGATGGATTGGTTACATTCACAACCAGCATTCAGAGGAAAAGGGTGAGGATTCAATGCTTTTTTTGAAGGGAATCTCACTATCTTCAGATTCCTCAGCCCTTCAGCCAGATGCCCCATGTGCCAGCTGCATCCAGCTGAGTGTAGCTGGCTGCCCCTACAGGTTTCTATATGATGAGGCATGACACAGTCACATCATCCAGAGCGTGAGTAGCTGCCTCCACCTTCTCCATGGTGACAAAGGGAACGCCACAACTTCTTGAGAGAAAATAACTCTCCTCATCCCTGCAACTGGGGGAGCACTGAGACCAAAATCTTCTCGCCCCCCCCCCCCCTCCCCGTACCTGTGCTGCATCACTTGCAAAGGGGATGAAGTTCTCTATATGTCTGTTATCTGACGGATGTAGCTGTGTGCTGCAGACTGTACAATTCCATACAAACTAGATGTAGAACTTTGGAAAGAATTGGTTACACACTAAGTGATGGCTGCAATCACTGGGAGTATCGGCCTCTGGTTTACCCTTGGCTGAAGGGCTGCTCACAAAAGATTGCAAAACTCTGTCACCGCATCTCAAGTCAGACATATCAATTTTACCATCACACCCGTCCCAGAATCCAGGGCAGGCACGGCTTGCACAACGGAATTCTGCGTTGGCCTCGGGCGAGATTTTATGAGCCTCGCCCTAATGAAGTCATAAAATACCAATGATCCTCTGCCAACATTGTTTCTTGGTCATATCAAGTTCATACAGTCATGTATCCTGTTCCTGCATAGTTTCTCGAATAGCTCCTCAGCATTCCATGCCTCCGTCTAGCAGGCACCTGATGAGTGAGGCAGTTCAGGCTACTGCTCCTGTGCCTCTGTGTACCCCATGAGGTTGCTCGACTGCAAATTTCAAAAGTGCTTTTTTGAATAGAATCACTGGGCGCAATCTTACCGGCAGTTCACACCACGCTCCCGCTGCAGTGAGATCTGAGAATTTGGCGCCCAGATAAATCTCAGTTCACTGCAGCCAGAGGGGAAAATCCCACTGGCGTGAACTGCCATAATATTCCAGTCATAAAATAGAATCCTTACAGTGCAGGAAGAGGCCATTTGGCTCAAAGAGCCTACGCTGACTATCTGACAGAGTATCTTACTTAGGCCCTCTCCTCCATCCTGTGCCCGTAACCCCACACATTTATCATGGCTAATCCATCTAATCTACACATCTTGGGACACTGAGGGGCATTTTATATTATAGCCGATCCACCTAGTCTACACGTCTTTGGGCTTGGGACACTGAGCTTGTAGGCCCAAGACTCCTTCTTGCTGCTAGTGGTAGCATAGTGGTTAGCACTGCTGCTTCACAGCTCCCGGCTTGGGTCACTGTCTGTGTAGAGTTTGCACATTTTCCCCATGTGGCTACTCTTGTTTCCTCCCACAGTCCAAAGATGTGTGGGTTAGGTTGATTGGCCATGCTAAAAAATTGCCCCTTAGTGTCCTGAGCTGCGCAGGTTAGAGGGATTACTGGGTAAATATGTAGGGAAATAAGGGAAGGTAGGATTGTGGCTGGTGCAGATTTGATGGGCCAAATGGCCTCCTTCTGCACTGTAGGGTTTCTATGGTTCTATTCAGATTGCTGGGTACAGCTTTAGGGGAATTTTCCTTCACTCTCCATTCTCTGCCAGACACTCAGACTGCTGCGGCTACATCCGGTGGTTAAAAAGCTGCACTTTACTGACATCACTTCTCATCCCAGTCTGGCGAGTTTCTTCATTCCTCAACAGAGGAGAAGTGTATATATTCAGTCTGCTAAACAGCCAGGTCCTGATCAAAATGCCAGGGATTCGGTAAAGCGATTTTTTTTACCCCCCTCTTATATTGGAGAAGCTAATATCAGAGGGGGCAGATGTGCATTTTTCCTGGATTCCACCCTGACCTGTGTGAATGGCATACAAAATCGTTGCACTTTCAGGAATGCAGAGCAAAATTGGATTTTCTCCAAAACATTCAACATCTGGCCTTTTGTGAACAGAAAGGAGTCTCTGCAGCCAGATGTAAATCCATCTTGATGTTTCTATTTATGAACCAGAAATATCATTAACCTTTTTAAGATTATGTTAGGGAACTAATGTTCCTGCTTATAAGTTAGTAAATTATTCCACGAGAATTCAAAGGCATTTATTGGCTTTCGTAGGAATTAAGCACACAGTAATAACTATTATCATCAACAACTGCACAAGACACTCCTTGGGGGAGTGTCTTGGCCCAACCATCTTCAGCTGCTTCATCAATGATCTTTCTACCATCATAAGGTTAGAAGTGGGATATTCGCTTCACGACTCCATAGATACCAAAGTCATCCATGTTCAAGTGCATGGACAATATCAAAGTTGAGCTGACAAGTGGCAAGTAACACTTGTGCCACACAAGTGCCAGACCTTGGCCATCTCAATAAGAGAGAATCGAACCAATGCCCCTTGACGTTCAAAGGCATTGCCATTGTTGAATTTTCCACTATCGATATATTTGAAGTTACCATTGATCACAAATGGAACTGGATTTGCCATATCAATACTGTGGCTGCACAAATAAGCCAGTGAGTAGGAATCCTGCAGTGAGTAACTCATCATGTGGCTCCCCAAAGCCTCTCCACCAACTGCAAAGCACAAATCAGGAATGTGATGGCATAGTCTCCACTTGCCTGGATGAATGCAGCTCCAACAACACTCACCCCATCCACCATCCACCATCCTAAACATCCATTCCCTCCACCACTGCTGCACAGTAGCAGCAGTGTGTACCACCTACAAGATGCACTGCAGGAACACACCAAGGCTCCTTAGACAGCACCGACCATAACCACAGCCACTACCATCTACTAGGACAAGGGCAGCAGACATATGGCAACACCACCAAGTTCTCTTCCAAGCTACTCACTATCCTGACTCAGAAATATATCACCATTCCTTCCCTGGTGATAGGTCTAAATCTCCAAATCCGGTCCCAGGCTACTGTACTGAAGTAACAGTATTTGACCAAAAGACTCATGCACTGTTTATGTAATGTTTTATTATTTTGCTGGATCAGAATTCAGAGAAAAGTCCATGTTCTCCTTAAAATAAACATGGTTGGTAATGTACCTCTTTTACAAGGTTTGGTGCCAGCTGCAGATGGCTCCATTTATTTTAGCCATACATGCCCATTATACCAGTACCTGAAGTAGTACAAACATGCATTTGTCAAAAATGAGGACCCCTTACGTTTATGAAATGATATTAGAGTTATCATAGAATTCCATAGTGCCAAAGAAGACCTGGTGCTGTGAGGCAGCAGTGCTAACCACTATGTCACTGTGCAATCCACAATTGTTCGAATTTACTTAATAGATACCACCAACAATTGTGATGATGAATACTGGGACTAAATTAAATGCCTATAATAAATTCAAATCCTCTTGAAAAGGGAGATATGATCAGCCATTTACATCATAGTTATTAGAATAATGAATACTAATTCATCATTAATGTTCAAAGATAAGACTTCACAGTTCATTTTATTAAAAAGATATAGGTAACTCAACATGAGGGAGTCAACTGCTGCTCAGAATCAGGAATCTTTGTAATCATTGGAAAATCCGCAGGATTGGGTGGAATGCTGATAAATATTATTCTCATATATAATGACTTGACGGCATGATAGCACAATGGCAGCACTGCTGCTTCACAGCGCCGGAAACCTAGCTTTAATTCCTGGCTTGTCTATGTGGAGTTTGTACATTCTCCTCATGTCTGCATGGATTTCCTCCGGGTGCTCCAGTTTCCTCTCACGGTCTGAAAGACGTGCTGGTTAGGTGCATTGACCCGAACAGGTGTCAGAGTGTGGCGACTAAGGAAATTTCACAGTTACTTCATTGCAATGTTAATGTAAGCCTTATTTTGACTAATAAATAAACTTTAAACTTTTGAATGCTGAAAAATATTACTCTTACATATAGTGACCTGGAAGACAATAATGCATTTTATATTTTCACTCGACAATTTAAAAAACATTTTATCATAAACAATTATAAATGGAACACAATTTTTAATAAAAATGTGAGAGAAGCTCTCAGAGACGAACACATAGAAAATTACAGCGCAGTACAGGCCCTTTGGTCCTTGATGTTGCGCCGACCAGTGGAACCAATCTAATGACTCTCTAACCTAAACTATTCCAATGTTAGCAATATGCCTATGCATTGACTATTTGAACTCCCTTAAAGTTGGCGAGTCCACAACTGCTGCAGGCAGGGCATTCCACGCCCTTGCTACCCTCTGAGTAAAGAACCTACCTCTGATATCAGTCCTATATTTATCACTCCTCAAGTTAAAGCAATGTCCCCTCGTGTTAGCCATCACCATCCGAGGAAAAAGGCTCTCACTGTCCGCCCTGTCCAACCCTCTGATTATCTTGTAAGCCTCAATTAAGTCACCTCTTAACCTTCTTCTAACACAGTGTAATGAAACAGAAACAATCAGTGCTAAAAAGCGGATGTGGCTATTACAACCAAAAATGAAGTGCAAAATTCTCTCATGTTTAAAAGATTCACTTTTTGTTCATTCTTTCACTGGATTTTGAAGTCATAAAATCCTATCCTACTGCAAAAGCTGGAATATATTTGAATGAATGTGCCTGTATCCTGGAACCTAGATCTTGGGGGTAATTCTCCGATCTCATTGCACCATTAGTAGATCACACCGGTCTCAGATTATGATGTGCAAGCCTAAAAATCCGTTTCATACCCAAGGTCAAGTGGTTTGCGGGACTCCCGGCCTCTTCCTGACTGAACGAACTGGATCACGCCCAAAAAGAGCACCGAATAGCATATTTAAAGAAGTATTTAAATATGCATAATTCATTCAAATCCCACCACACAGAATTCACCGGCCTTCCGACCCAGCACGATAACAGCAAGAACCACCACTGGTCTCCAGTAGTGGAGATTTGGCACAGTGGCCAAGCTAGGAAGCTATTGAAGCTCCCAAGACATTGGGAGTATGGCCAGGCAGTGCCTATAAGGTACTACCCACCAGCGTACTCAACTGGTGCCAGGCAGTGCCAAAGGGGTAGTGCCTGAGAGGGAACCTTGATGGGGAGGCTATGCAGGGGAGAGGTCTGATTGGGGAATGCAGTCATGCAGGGGTTGAACATGATGGTGGCCTTGATGGGGGGTGGGGGGGAGCGGTATGTGGGGTTTCTTAATGGAGGGAAACATGACATAGAATCATAGAATCCTTACTGTGCAAAAAGAGGCCTGATGGCCCATTGAGCCTGTGCCAACAGCAATCCCGCTGAGGTCCTATCCTCATGTATTTACTCAACTAATCCCCTTGAGATCAAGAAGCAATTTAGCAATCAACCTAACCCGCACATCTTTGGGCTGTGAGAGGAAACCGGAACACCCAGAGGAAACTCATGCAGACACGGGGAGAAGGTGAAAACTTCACACACACAGTCAGCTGAGGCCGGAATGGAACCTGGGTCCCTGGCGCTGTGAGGCAGCAATTCTAATCACTGTGTCACCTGTGTGGGGGTCTTGATGGGCGGCATGTTAGGGGAACCATTGGGAGGGCCTCAATGCTGGTGATCCATTGGGGAGGGGGTGGGGTAACATGCTGCCAAAGAGGGGTGGTGGGGGGTCCCAACACCTGTGGGGAAAGGGAGGGGGTGTCACAATGCACTGTGAGATAGGTGTGCCCTTGCGAAACAGTATCCAAGTACTCAGAAGCTAGACTCACTGTCTTGTTTAGGCACACCTGTCCCCACCAGTACCAGTATAAAACTCTTATTAATCCTCCTTAAAAGTGACTGAATGTGAGAGGGTTGTGATGTGGAGCGCGCCTGAAAGATTGGCATGGATCATCCCGTTATTCTCGCTGTTTACCACACTTTGAAATTTTTTGGGATAATTTCGTCCAGTATAAACTATGCACTTGTATGGATGACCCATTGTCACAATTACATGGAAATCAACTATTTCCACGTGGTTTCCTTTATTTGATGTTCCAACATACAGCTGAGCCGGTAAATGTGGAAATGATGGATTCCGCAGTTCAAATCCTCCTGGGCAAAGTACAGTCATGGTTCAGTAGAGCACATTTTTAATTTAAGTGTTTACTTAAGCTTTAAAAAAAAAATCAGCTAACAGGCCAGTAATGAATTAAGCAATGTCATTTACCATAAAGAATTTTATTTTTATGGTTTGCAAAGAAGTTTGCAGGTGCCTTATTAATATTCTGTGCGGCTTAACACAGATGATTTGCTGTTTGTACAGCCACATTAAACTTTAATAGCTTCTAAAATACAATCAATCATTTATGATTTGTCAATTATAAATAAAACCAGACAGCTGAACAGAGAATTAGCTTTTTAGAGCAACTTTCTCTTATACATAATAAAGGAGTATTGTATTATAGGTGTTGCCCCAAATCCCCGAGGAGATGAGGGCCTAATTATAATGCAAATTTTGTTATTCTTAATGACCTGTGCTATCTGATGAGATCATTTTAAAATCCTGTTTTTTGTTTATTTATAAAGCACTGTGCCATTTTATTGAAAGTCCTATTTAGGGGATTTTCTATTTTGTAGTTAACATCTAGACTGTAAATCATTCACTGTACCTTATCACCACATTAAATGCAAGGTTCTTTTTTTAGTGCTTCAGTGCTGATTTTCTTGAAGGCCACAGGAATAAATGAAGCATATGGTAGGAAAATAACACTTTGTCTGATATCAGCGCTGTGTGTATAAATTTTATTTTGGACCTAACATGCATTTGCTGGAGATTACTTATACGGTTGCCAAGGCTTCCTGGTGGATGCTGTGATGACGATCCAAGATATAAAAGCTACAGATTTTAGCAATTCTGTATGGGGAGGTGATGGCCCAGTGGTATTATTGCTAGAGTATTAGTCCAGGAAACTCAACTAATGTACTGGGGACTGGGGTTCGAATCATAGCAAATGGTGGATTTTGAATGTAATCAAAACAAATCTGGAATTAAAAATCTAGGTATGACCATGAAATCATTATTATTGTCAGAAAAACCAATCTGGTTCATTAATATCCTTTAGGGAAGGAAATCTGCCATCCTGAACTGGTCTAGCCTACATGTGACTCCAGACCACAGCAATGTCGTTGATGCTGAAATGCTACTCAGATCAAGTGAAATCAGGGATGGGCAATAAATGCCTGCCCAGATCCCATGAATGAAAAACAAACCTAAAATATTATAAGCAGGCATTTTTGAGACCTTTAGTGAATCTATTTCTGTCAGCAGATAATCATAAAGTTGATAGTACCTTGATCAAATTATGTGACACCATTGTGGCACTAATGGAATACAAGGACATCAAGTTCTTCAGAATTTCAGTAACGTAGGTAAATTACTTAAGGATATTCTGCCTGGCGAGCATTTGAGCAACAACTTACATTCATAAGACACCTTAGTAAAACTTCCCAAAGTGCAACACAGGGGATTCATTAAGAAAAATATCTTATTGAGCCACATAAGCAGATATTAGGACTGATGATCAAAGCTTGGTCAAAGAGTTATCTTTTAAAGAGTATCCTGTAACTGGAGAATGAGGTAAAGAGGCTGAGAGTTTTAAGGTAGAGAATGGAGATTTGGGCCTAAGCAGCCTAAGGTACAGTTAAAATGGAGTGAGGAAAATTAGGGTTAGAGAAGCGCAGAAAGACCAGAGTGTTTTGGGGTTAGAGGATGTTACAGAGTCAGGGAAGGGCGAAGCTATGGAGGGATTTGAAATCAAGGATTAGTATCTTGTACACAACCTGGATCAAAGACATTTTTCTTCTGAAATCAGAAGTGAACAGAACATGGTTCGAGGTGGCTGAGCCCATTGATAGCACCACCACATTGAAATAATGGCAGAAAGTGTATAATTGGTTCACCAGGAGGGGTGAAGTGAAGATAAACTTTTAATGTAGAAGTGAAATTGTTTGTTTGTACCCTGATTCCTGTCATTCACTGTTCTTTAGTTAGCATGTTATAAGCACTGCTTCATATTATCTTGAACAGAACGAGAAATACCAAATCTGCTTCCGAGTCATAGAATCATCAAACCATAGAATCCCTACAGTGCAGAAGGAGGCTATTTGCTCATCAAGCCTGCACCAACAATAATCCCATCCAGGCCTTATCCCCTTGACCCCACATATTACTCTGCTAATCCCCCTGACACTAAGGGACAATTTAGTATGGCCAATCAATCCGTTTCAGGAGTGTGGGAGGAAACCAGAGCACCCAGAGGAAAGCCAGACAGACACAGAATATGAAAATTCTACACAGACAGTGACCGAAGGCTGGCGCAGTTTATAAATAAACATGAAAAGTGTATAGTCAAAACTTCCAGGGGGCATAAAGCAATTTAAAAACTTACTAGAGTTCATCAGAATCTGTGACAATTAAAATCCTGTCTTGTTACCTATAAAATCCACAGGTTTTGCATGAGACTGGGTTTGATCTGATCCTTTAACAGCGCTGCTGCATTTATGACTCAGGCAACACCACATAGCCTTTCCTCTCTATCCCAGTACCTGATAGAAAACTTCAACACACAAAGCTTCAAAGCTTTGTTAATTAAGTTCCACAGGAAGGCCATGGTATGAGCGCAGCAGAGAACACACATAGAATTAGTAACAGAGAAACAGGCCATTCGGCCCAACTGCTCTATGCTGCAATTGATGGTCTGCACCTCACTCTGCTCCATCCAGTGCTGTTGGATAGTGACAGTGGAGGAATATTAACCCTTTGCTTTTTTCATAGTTCAATAAATGGTCCAACAGAGAGACTGATTGTGCTGTCACGCAAAGATTAGCAAAAAACTGAGAATTCAGAGCCAAGCTTAGAAGTCAGGGTGAGAATGTTAACAGAGTCTTAATGACTTCCTTAGAGGATTTTTCAAAAATGTCATTTTAGTTTATCACAGTGTTTCCATGCCTGAATGGGAAAGAATAACTCAACAACATAATCTGAGAAATCTTGACCAGAAAAACCTGAATTTGAGTTTTGTCTTGAATAGGAGCTTCAACATGGAACATGAAAATCATCAGAATCTGACGTTTGACATCTAATTCATGGATCTTTGATATTGCGCAACAGACATAAAAGTAGGATCATTTTACCAGCCTCCTCTGTGGAATGCTTCGAACCCCTGTGGATGCAAACGTCGAAACTAATCCTCCATCCTGTCATCGCCAAGGTAAACTCACATACTTCACTGTGTCAAGTTGCTTCATTTACATAAGAAGTGATTACACAAGCATAACTTCCTGTAAAAAGTGAAAGATGATTTAAATAATTTTATACAGAAATTAAAACCATGCATCCGGAATAGCTAACTCATAGGAAGAAGAATTGTACCAGAGACATTAACTCTAAACTTGATTCCAATAACAACAATTTATAGCATCTCTAACATAATGAAATATGGAGTGTTAGAAAATGATGCTCACAGGAGCATCATTAAATAAAAGTTGACACCGAGCCACATAAAGAAGATATTAAATTAAATGACGAAAATCTCAATCAAAGGTGTGCAGATGCTGATGTTGGACTGGATGAGCACAATAAAAAGTCTCACAACATCAAGTTAAAGTCCAACAGATTTTTTTGGAGTCACAAGCTTTAGGAGTGCTGCCCCTTCATCAGGTGAGTGGGTGATGAAGGAGCAGCGCTCTGAAAGCTCGTGACTCTGAATAAACCTGTTAGACTTTAACCTGATGCTGTGAGACTTCTCACTCCGTCAGAGGCAGATTTTAAGGAACCTTTGAAAATAGGAAAGAGGAAAAAGGTGGAAAAATTTCAGGAGGAAATTCCAGACCTTGGGAAGTAGGAGGCTGAAGGCACAGCCCGCAGTACTGGAGCAATTATAATTGGGGATGAACAAGAGACCAGAATCCGAGGAGCACAGATATCCCAAAAGGTTATGGGATTGGAAATAAGGAGAGGAAAGAGGAGGAAGAAGATTGAAAACAAGGATGAGAATTTTAAAATCAACATCTGGCCTTACCGGAAGCCAGTATAGGTCAGTGAACAGAGGGATGCTAAGGGAGTGGGGGCTAGGTGCACATTAAGACACAGGCAGCAATGTCTTGGATGACCTCAAGTTTGCAGAGGGTAGGATGTGTGGGAGAGCAGCCTGGAGCGCATTGGAATAGTCAAGTCTGCGAACAGACTGGCATCACATCAGACTGTTACCTCAGACAGGAGAGGAATAGGGTCAGTAGCTGGGAATGGAATTTTGAGCCAGGACCAAAAACAATGGTTTCATTCTTCCAAATATTTAATTGGAAGAAAATTTCTTCTCATCCGGTGCCAGATGTCAGGTAAGCAGTGCGAGAATTTAGCAACAGTGGAGGTGCCAAGAGCTGTGTGTGTCATCAGAGTTCGTGTGAAAACTAAAGCTGTGATTCCTGGATTCCCTGAAGCGCAGTGTAGGGAATCTCTGTGCATTCCCTACATTCCCTATGTAGGAAATGCACATAGTCCATGGCCCATTGAGCATAGACCAGCAACAACCGTAACGAGACCCTATCCCCTTACCCTTACATATTTACCCTGTGCTTTGGAATGGTGTTCCCAAGGGGTAGCATGTAGCATTTACACATGTGATGAACTAAAAGCTTCATTGTAGTTTCTGGATATCCAGTGCAGTAGTGAATTGTCCAGAACTGAAAGGTCTATTGTTTGATTATGATATTTATGCTGATCTGAGCCAAGGCAGCAGATGGGGTGCTAAATATGCCTTCAGCACCACAAGGATACAATCATCCTTCAACTAAGGACTCAAACTAAGTGTTTATTTATCCCAATTATTGTTTGCAAATTGATTTTTGAGTTTGTGAATGTGATGCTGCCTTTGCTGTGTCAGACCTATCCTCTCTTGGTAGGAGGTCCTGCAACAAACTAATGGCATCAGCAGACGTTCGTTGCTAAGTCAATAATATCTGCGCTGGCTCAGCCAACTTCGATTGATGGCCATGTGCCCCAGGACCTTCTGTGCAGTGAACTGGTCACTGGGTCACGACCTCCTGAGTGTCCATACACCTTCAGTACAAGGACACTTGCAAGTGAGATATGAAGATGGCCAACAGTCAGGAGATAGTTTCTGACACTGTGACCTCTGCAAGCTGATTGTTCAGAGGGAAGAGATAAGCAGCTTAGCTGGCTGAGAAGAGGGCCCAAAGAAAGCAGGGGCCGGTGAATTGCGCAGAGCCCACTATCTCCCTCTGAGGCAGAGGCAGCCAGATCTGAGTGGGGCTACTCTGACACACCAGATGATGCTTAACACAGAGTTGGCCACCACAGCATGAACCATCGCCACCAATAACAAGAACTACACTTCAGACAATACTCCATTAGATGTGAAGCATTTTGGCTGAAGGATGTGATAAGCTACATGATTTTTCCTGATTGTTATTCATGAGTGAACACCAGCCAGCAGTCAGATTGGTCTCAGCACTGATGTTCCCCAGGATTGAAGGATCTGTCAACACTCACAAGATTCAGAACTAAATAATGGGCACTTATCTGACAAATACTGCTCTGGGAATTCAATAATAACAATATTAAAAACATCCATTCTCCACTCCAATAAATTGTGCTTTAAAAGCTGTACCAATGGCAAATGAAAAGCCAGTTTATTCTGCAGTTTACGTAAGAAGGGATTTTCCTGCCCCTCCTGCTGTGGGATCTTCCAGTCTTGCTGAAGATGACATCCCACCCCCTCTCCCTAACCCCCAACTCCCGCGGCAGGATGGGTGCACCATGCAAAACACTGTTGACATCAGCAGGAGTGAAAATCCTGCTGGTAGCCAATAGCAATCTGCCTGTGCTGCTGGAAAAGATAGTGCGGGGAGCTGGAAAATCCCGCTCCGAGTTTAAACGACATTCTGTATTTTCCTTGTGCATCAGTCACATTTTGATGCAAAGAGAAATTCGTGGAACAGAATTAATCATATGAAAGGTTAGCAGGTTTACAGTCAAGTCTATTTTATGTTTGTGCTTTATATTGTTTCTGGCGATTGTAGTAACTTCTCCCTATGTTGACTGGTAGATTCTGCGGGTGGGATTTTCCAGCTGCGCTTGCCCCAAAACCGGAAAATCCCACCTGAGGCCAACGAATCTATGATTCCATCCAAAAAACTCCCCTCTGAGTTTTTTAAGGGGGTCACTATGCTTTTTAATTAAGTGTATTTATCCATTTACTGATCATTTAATTCAATCACTTTAACAAGGGGGACAGTTGTTCCCCCCTGTAGGATGTTTGAGGTAGTATGAATCCCTGGCAGATGCAATCAGTAATATCAGGGTGAAGGTTCAGAGAATGACACCATTTCTGTAGATTCAGTTCACAGTTTGCTCAGCTTGGATTTATCTGAGGTGAGTCAGAGACTCCTGGAACCTCACTGACTGTGCAGCTGGCACCGAAATGCATGTTGCTTGATTTAATGTTGAAGCTCTGCAATCTCACAGTTCTAAAACAATAAATACCCAAATTAGTTTTGTAACTGTTTTTACAAAAACAAGAAAAGAAAGCATATAATGAGTTACACTCTCAATTAACAAAAGTATGTCAGAATGCAGTTCCTAACCAGCTCAGTGCATGACATTAACATCAGAATGGCCATGGACAAGAATAAGATATTTGGATTCATTAAAGATTTAGCATCATAATCCTCCCCTATATCAGCACCCAGCTAGATTGTGGGTTTTACCTTATTGCCATGACAGAAACTTGACACTTATGTGTGGGGGAAGTGGGGGTGGGCACAATGGCACAATTGTTAGCACTGCGGCCTCACAGCGTCGGGGACCTGAGTTCAATTCCTATGGTGACTGCCTGTATGGAGTTTGCACATTCTCCCTGTGGCTGCATGGATTTCCTTTAGGTGCTCCAGTCTCTCCCACTGTCCAAAGATGTAGGTTAGGGGGATAAATCTTTCGGATTACAGGATAAGGCTTAGGTAAGATGCTCTGTTGGAGAGTCAGTACAGATTCAATAGGCTGAAGAGCCTCTTCTGCACTGCAGGGATTCTATGATTCTTTGATTCTATTTTGACATGAGATATTAGTTCCTAAAAATAAAGCTATTAATGGATTCAGGAAGGATATCCTGTAAGTTTGAATGTTCACCTAGTTGATTGATGGGCTTTGTACTTGGAGATTCTCCACTCAATTCCCCTTAACCCTTCTCCATCATTAAAATCTTTATGACCATTAAATGGCCACATAAGGACCTCAATAGCCTGATGTTAGATCGACCTCTTGATACCAATCCTGCCACTGGTAAAATATCACAAAGGTGTGTACACAGTAGGCATGGTGCCTCCACTATGCTTCTGAATTTTAGGCCATTCCTAAGTTGGGGCTGGAGGGTGTAAAATTTTGATCAGAATTTCCAAGATGCTACATTGTATTGATAATCTCCCCAACAAGCTTTTCCCCAGTATAGTTGTTGCCTTCACTAGCATTGCAATTAAATGTTTTGAACCCTCTGCAGGATTTTGCTCAAAATGGGGAGGCAATGATGTCATGGTATTGACACTGGACTAGTAATTCAGAGACCCAGGGTAATGTCCTAGGTCTGGGTTCGAATCCCACCATGGCAGATGATGACATTTGAATTCAACAAAAGTCTAATGATGACCCTCTGGTTCACAACTGTCCTTTAGGAAAGGAAATCTTTTACTTGGCTTGGCCTACTTGTGACTCCAGATCCACACCAATGTGGCTGATGCTAAATGCCCTTTGAAATAGCCTAACAAACCATTCAGTTCAAGGGCAAATTAGAGATGGGCAACAAATGCTGGCCCAGCCAGTGACATTACATCTCATGAACATTTATAAAAACACTGAGCACTATTTCTGACACTCCAATGTCCAAAAATCATTTCACATCTATCAGATGCTGAACAAAATTAGCATAATGGTTTGTATGCACTTTGTGGAAATTAAAATGCTTTTGAAAATTATTGGATTTTTAAAGTGTTCCCTCCCATTTCTCCCCTCCTCCCTGGGGTCTTCTGATTTCATAGGGAGTGGTTATTAGAAACATTGTTTCAGAGGGAGCAGCTATCTTCCAGTAACCTGGTTAAATTTCTCAACAGGAAAACATTTAATGATATCTTTCATGGACCTAAAGCAAATGCCCTCACATTGAACTCCATCGGAAGAATCCTGCTTCAGACACCATGAAGTCAGCTTCCAGTCTGGGTTATGTTAACAGCTAATCTTTATTAACAACTCATAACTATGTCCATATTTCCTGTTGGAATTACAGGGATGGGGCTGACCCCATTTTAGGTCTTAACCCAACTGTGTCTGTCTCCATACTGACCCTGGCTCTGGGCCAGGTGTCTTCTTACATCAGTGTGCAGGTGCTAGGGTACTCAGTCCAGTGTTAACCCTTCACACACCAGCCCCTTCAACCACATCTCCCTCCAAGTTTTTATTACATAGATATAGAGTTTCTTTAGTTTTCCTTTCAAGTCTTACATTGCTGTAAGTCTTGTGCCTTAACCTTATTGTTCCAACATTAATGTGATTCTAACATTATTGTTATTGCAGTTTTGACATTAACAATATTCCCAATTTTGTCATAACCCCCTCTCCAAATCCTTGAAGTTAGAGGTTCAGCCAGTCTGGGGGCTTTATAATCCTTCTACATCCCATTCACCATTCAGTCAGAAGAGTGGAAGGCTTTGGTGTTGCTTGTTCTTTTCTTGGGTTAGTGTGGGGTATGGTTTCAGTCATTTCTTCCTTTGCTTGATGTTTAATCAGGCTTATTTGGTCTAGCTGGTTTGACAGTGTATGGTTGTTGTTCATAGAATTATAGAATCTCTACAGTGCAGAAGCAGGCCATTCAAACCATTGATTCTGCGCCAACTTTTCAACAGAGTGCCTTTACCCAGGGCCTATCCCCATAATCCCACATATTTACCCCATTAATCCTTCTAACCTACACCTCTTGGGACACTAAGTGGCAATTTACCATGGCCAATCCACCTAACCTGCTCATCTTTGAACTGTGAGAGGAAGCCAGAACACCTGGAGGAAACCCATTTGGACATGAGGAGAATGTGTACACTCCACACAGGCAGTTACCCAAGACCAGAATTGAACCCGGGTTAGTGAAATAGCAGTGCTAACCACTTGACCATTATTCTTGATCGCTTCTTGGAGGGTGAATGAAAATGGTATTTGGCTACTTGATGGTGTTTTCCTTCTTCCTTCTCTGTTTAAGCTGTCTGAAAGCTGTCTGAGACTGAGGAAGAACATTCCTGTGGGAAGAACATGATTGAATAGCACACTCATCTCTGACTTTTGTTGTTGATGGTATGCAAGTGTTACCAGATTCCAGCATCCGTTGTGGTTTTGGATCCTGGCTGGAAGTTACTATGTGTGCAGAATGATTAATGTATCGACCCACTGTACCATCATCGTAGTGGGAGATAGGGGCTCCTCAGACCATTAGTATGTCTCTGGTTTTACTGCAGAAGGTTGACCTGACCATTGGGAACTTTCAAGGGCCTGGAATGACAATGGGCAAAGATCTTCTGCAACAAGAAAAGAAAGATCGCAAGTATATTAGGGTCTGAATAGTGTTTGAGGGCTCAGGGCTAGACTATTCTGGCCAACTGAGTCTTAATGTCTCCCTCCTGCTGAATAAGAATGAGAGAATTTTTTCCATAGAATTTTCATAGAGTCCTCCAGTGCAGAAGGAGGCTATTTGGTCCATCAAGTCTGCGCTGACCAAATTCCACCCAGGCTCTATCCCCATAATCCCACATATTTACTCTGCTCCTCCCCTAACACTAAGGGGCAATTTAGCATGGCCAGTCATCCTAATCCATACATCTTTGGACATTGACAAGAAACCGGAGCACCCAGAGGAAACTCACACAAACATGGGGAGAAGTTGCAAATTCCACACAGACAGTGACCCAAGCCAGGAATCAAACCCGGGCCCTTAGTGGTAAGGCAGCAGTGCTAACCATGTGTCACCATGCTGCTCCACACAGGCATCTCTGCTAAGAAATGAGAGAAATTGATTCTGGGATAACATACATCAGCTCAAAGATTTGTTTGTCACCATATCTCAGCAGTTTAAGGACCATGCCGAGGTCTGTGAATCAAACTCCCCCTGCTCCAAACAGCAGAGAGTCTGCCATTTAAATCCAACAATCTTGGAGTCATGATTCTTCATCTGATAGAGCTGTCTTAATGGCACTTGAATCTAAGTAAAAGTTGATTCGGTGACCATTTACCAGGATATCAGCATTCCAAAATGAAGGACCAGATTTTCAGATACGTCCAAGAAAAATGACTGTAGATTTCTTTGGGTCTTCTGTCTGGACTTTGCAATGTTGGTGTTTTGACTCAGATAGTCTACCAAAGCGTCCCTGCCCATTTGGGTACACTGAGGGAGAATGTAGTATGGCTAATGCACCTAACCAGCACGTCTTTCAGACCGTGGGAGGAAACCAGAGCACCCGGAGAAAACCCACACAGACACAGTGTAAATGTGCAAACTCCACACAGACACCGACCCCAGGTCCCTAATGTTATGAGGCAGCAGCGCTAACCATTGGGTCGTCATGCCACCAGTTGCAGTGAAAGCTCTGGCAGTGCTCACAGGACATTTGTCTTTCCTGTGAGGGCATTTTTGCATCGCAAAGTTGCTCTGTTTGACTGTTCAGGAATTACTTTTCTGATTTGGATGGTCCCCACATTTCTGCAGCCTGATGAGGTGGACTGAGGTTTGGCTTCTTCTCCATGATGTGTTCTCTACCCTTAAGATGGCCTTGTGATGTGCACATGGCTCAGACTGTCCTCATTGGCTGGATTGCTGTTTCTAGGGTAAGGTGATCTTTAGCTTATAAATAGTCCAAAAGTGAACCACCTGCAAACACCACCAACATTCTGTTTCAGATCAGTTCAGACTTTAAATCACCATGTTCATATCTGTATAGTGATTTTTAAAAGGGAACTGATAGGTTCTCCAGAGAGCTGGATTCTCTTACTAAATTTAACTTTTTCCAGCATTTTACTGTATCTCGAGTTGAACTAAGCATCGAAAGATTGTAAAACATCATCAACTTTGGCAGATTCTTCAATGGCTTGCCATGCAATGATGTCATCTGCTATTGGCCCAACTGAATAAAAATGTGTGTTGACTTGTTCTGCCTTAGAGTTTTTAACTGGGACCTGAAACTATGCTGTATCTTTAAAAGCTTCACCTCCAAAGACCCAAATTATATATTTCTTCCTAGGCCATGGGTGAATTCCAGTGCAGCTGTGAGGGTGGAATTGCAATTCAGTTTTGAGATTTTGGAAAGTATGGGTACAGGTTTAAGAAGTTACAGGCTACCAAATAACATTGCCGGTTACTGTTGAGTAAAGCACCATCCCAGACTTGCGGGTTTTTGATGGGCTTTTCAAAATGGTGGTGATGTGCTTCTGCCTAAAGACGATGGAATCGCAATGACAGTGGATGTTGACTAGCTGCCAACTTAATTGATTTGACAGTGTCATGTTATGAGTCGGGACTCTTGGAAAGGAACTACGGATTTGGTGTTTCCAAATCTGGATGGCCACACAGTCCCAAAGCAGAGATAATGAATTATGATCATTTTTTTTCCCCCTCACTGGACTCGGGAACCATGCTGAGAGTTGGGATGAGGTTTTCTGACCACACCCTCCTCAAGGCCAGAAATTTCCACCCGAGGTCAATGGTCCTTTGCATAATCTGTGTCCCACCCACTACAATTCCTGTGGCGAGTGGCACAGGAAAATTCTGCCCTTGGACTCTGGAGTTAGGTTTAGAGTTGCTTCCCGCTGATATTCCTGACTCAATGGCTTAAAAGGCCCGGCTGGTCCAGAATTGTAAAAATTTGATCTCGCCCTTGTTGCTTACTGAAGCTAGACTTCCAAGGGAACAAGTCTTCTGCATGAATAAAACTTTTACCGTTTTTGTCTACTTCCATGTTCTTAAGACTCTGGAGCTTTCTCTTTCTGTGAGTTTTCTCAGTTTCTATTCCTTCAGTTGGGAGTTAGGTTCAGGTTGAAGTGTGCTTTTTCTTAATTTTCTCAGTATTGTTGTGGGTTTTTATCTCAATGGGGAATCCTGCTTCAGGTCTGGAGTATGTTAACAACAAGTGTTTATTCAAAATTATATAACTATCCATTTACATATAGGATACACATATGGAGCTGACCACATTCTAGGTCTGCTCCATACTATGTCCATCTCCATATTGATTCTGGCTCTGAATCAGGTATCTTCTTACATAAACCGTGTGGGTGGTACTGCACTCCATTGCACATATGCGCTGGATCCTTCCAGTTTTCTCCGTTAACTAATCTGTTGACATCCTTGAAATTTTCTGCTATGCAAATTATTGCACCTTCAAATTGTGGGAAAGGAGGAAAGAAAAATATTTTAAAACTTTCTCGACCTTGCAGCTCTAACAAATGTCTCCCACAATGTACTATTCACCGAAAATCTCTGGCCTCATCCACGGCTGAATGGAGTTGTGACTGAGCACCAAGTTGTCCATTCTCGCTGTCGGCAGGGAGGCCCCAGATGGGATCGGAGAATCCCACCCATCCTTTCTGACTTGGTGACAGTTCTAATTTACTAAGTATTGATTTTCCTTCAACAAAGAAGCTCAAAGTCTTTTCACTACAGTGTTTATAAGTGAAGTGTCACATTTGCTGTAAATAGAATAATAAATGATACTCTTCAAACCACAGAGAGATAAGTCATCTTCAACAATACATTTAATCAAATGCAGAAATCCCTCTGTTGAAAGGAGTGATACTACATTTTCAGATCTTTGACACTGTTTTGAATGAGAAACATCCATTCTTGACTTAGATTCTGTGTAATGGTGTTCGGGGAAATATCTTGTAAAATGAAATGACATTATTTTAGGTATTTTTAACTCCCAAGGTTTGTATTTGTTCCTCTACTGAAGCTTTCTTTCTTGTTAACAATAGCTAAGGTTCACCTACAAATCACGGAATAATCAGTATTCTAGCTGATATTTTGCAGGCTTGATCCGTATAGGTATAATCATTCAACACAGCAGCAACATGACGCAGATCCATGGAGAATGAATAAAGCTGAGAAAATGTCTTGTCCCAGAGGATTCGGTGACTCATTGACATCCTGCGTCATTCATTCTTTTATTGAATGAGCTGCTCCAGTGCCAACAGCATAGTGACAGGCTGAAATGTTGTAATGCCTTTGGACTGCTTGCTGGACAAAGTTAATGTGGAGCTATTGATGAAATAGCAGGGTACCATGTTCGCACTCCTTGTTACTCATTTTGGTCAATTTAATTTGATATGAAAATTTTTTTTGTCAGCATGAAGGTTTAGGAAAACATCTGTGAAAGCAAGAGGTTTTCAGTTATGCATGGGTAGCAATTGACAATTAAGCTGGCAGAATTTCCACAAACATAGATGTGTCCAGATGATCTTTTGTAAAACACTGCCACCATCCGAGACTACTGGCTAGTGTGGGTCTGGATATTCTGGGCCTTTTTGGAAAGGGTGTAGAAACTGGGAAGGCTGGCAAATTTTGAGGGAAGATTGCCTGGAGGGAGCCAAATTGTCAGCAATAGGGAAGATGATGGGTCTGACACCACTCCCCTCCCTAGCCGCTGTGCCCTTCCTCCCCACCTTCCCCCCCCACTACCTACGCCACACACCCCGCAATCCCCAAGAGGTCAAGTGAATCACTTAAGTGGCTAAGTAAGAATTCACCCTGAACATTTTAAGAGACCACTGCTATGCGGGAAGATGCAACAGGCTCCTCCAGTTCAAAGGGTCACTCCCCAGGTGGTCATTCAGAGGCAATGGCTGCCCTCATGACAATGAAGGCCCTGGTGTTTCAACTCCCCATGTGTCATGGTCTGCTTTCTTTCCCCAAAACCTATCTTAACTCTCTTTGAGGGTGTCCCAGTCAGTGAGACACCCTTTCCCTGGAACTATAAGCTCAGCAGTGTCCACAGCAGACAGTGGTGCTGTGGAGTGGCTAGCTCTCTGATCGGGCCAGCAGCTCTTATAGGTGGGTCATTGTAATTAATGGATGGTGTTCTTCCACCTCCTGAGTCACCCCTTCTTTCAGCCCTGGCAGCAGAACCTGTGGAACCGGTGGATGTGGTGTTTTTAGGTTTCCAGAAGGCGTTTGATAAGGTGCCTCACAAAAAGTTGCTGCAGAACAAAGAACAAAGAGCAAAGAACAAAACAGCATGGGAAACAGGCCCTTCGGCCCAACGAGCCCACGCCGCCACCTCGATGTTCCCACTTCTACACGCGATCCCTGTCCATGTTTATAGATCTATGGATTAAAAACCAAATTTGAGACAATTTAGGGAGAATTTGTTTTGCCAATTAGCCTAAGAGCACATCTTTGGGATGTGGGAGGAAACCGGAGCTCCCAGAGAAAACCCACGCAAGCACGGGGAGAATGCGCAAACTCCCACAGACACAGGCCCAAATCCATGTATCTGCACAGCACAGTGATAGTCACTGAGCTGTCATGTTGCCCATCAAATGGTCCAGCTCAAGTGTACACTAACGAAGCACTAGGATACTCTCGAAAAAAATCCAAGAGCAGCCCTCTCACGACCCATCGCGTGTATGCCCCTTATTAGACAACAAGGTGGACCAAAGCACCTGTAGGATAAAAACAAGTACATCAATATCATCATCTATTTACACACTTCCCAGGGACTCCCAAGGCTCATGATCCCTATTTTAAATCAGTTTTCTATACCCCTCCATTCCCATTCTGTTCATGTGCCCATCTAAGTATTTCTTAAATATCTCCAGAGTATCTGCCTCCACCACTTTACTTGGTAGCACATTCCATACCCCCACCACCCTCTGTGTGAAAAAACTCCCTCTAGCATCCAAATTATACCTTACCCCCTAAGACTTGTGACCCCTCGTGCTATTTGAGTCCATCCTAGGAAAAAGCTTAGCCCTGTTTACTCTATCTATCCCCTTCAAAAGAAGGTTAGGATGCATAGAATTTGGAGGTAAGTGTGGATAAAGGATTGATTGTCTAATAGGAAGCAGAGAGTTGGAATCAATGTGTGCTATTCTGGTTGGCAGTTGATGACTAATGAAGTGAGGCAGGGATCGGTGCTGGGCCTCAACTGCTTACCATTTACATAGATGATCTGGAGGAGAGGGCTGAGTGCAGGATAACGAAATTTGCTGATGACACGAAGATGAGTGGAAAAGCAAATTGCACGGAAGGTGCGGAAAGTCTGCAGAGAGATCTGGATAGGCTGAGTGAGTGGGCAAGGACCTGGCACTTGGAGTATAATGTTAGCAAATGTGAGGTTATCTACTTTGGTAGAAATAATAGTAGGAGGGATTATTATTTAAAAGGCAAAAAGCTGCAGCATGCTACGGTGCAGAAGGACCTGGGGGTCCTTGTGCATGAATCGCAAAAACCCAGTCTGCAGGTGCAGCAGGTGATTAAGAAGGTGAATGCAATGTTGGCCTTTATAGGTAGAGGGATAGAATATAAAAGCAGGGAGGTCTTGCTGCAACTGTACAGGGTACTAGTGAGGCCACAGCTGGAGTACTGTGTGCAGTTTTGATCGCTGCATTTGCAGAAGGATATATTGGCCTTGGAGGGAGTGCAGAGAAGGTTCACTAGGCTAATACCAAAGATGAGGGGGTTAATCTACGGACAGAGATTAAATAGACTGGGTCTGTACTCGTTGGAGTTCAGAAGGCTGAGGGGGGATTTTATAGAGACGTATAAGATAATGAAGGGGATAGATAGGGTAGAAGTTGAGAGATTCTTCCCACTTAGAAAGGATAGTAGGACTAGAGGGCACAACCTCAAAATAAGGGGTGGGCAATTTAGAATGGAGTTGAGGAGGAACTTCTTCATTCAAAGGATGGTGAATCTCTGGAATTCTCTGCCCATTGAAGTGGTGGAGACTACCTCGCTGAATATATTTAAGTCATGGGTAGATAGGTTTCTGATAGACAGGGGAATTAAGGGTTATGATGAAAAAGCAAGAAAGCGGAACAGATCAACTTCAGATCAGTTATGATCTTATTGAATGGCGGGGCAGGCTCGAAGGGCTAGATGGCCTACTCCTGCTCCTATTTCTTATGTTCTTATATAGCAGAACTTGGTGGCAATCAACAAAGTACATTTCTTTAAAGTATTTGGAAGGGTTCCATGCATGTGTGACACAGATACTAGCAACAATAGTACATGTAGAGCATGTGATCATCGCTGGCTGGGTCAGTATTTATTGCCCATCCCTAATTGCCCTTGAACTGAGTGGCTTGTTCAGTCATTTCAGAAGGCAATTAAGAGTCAACAACATTTCTGTGTGTATAGAACATAGAACATTACAGTACAGAACAGGCCCTTCGGCCTTCGATGTTGCGCCAACCAATTATGAAAAAAGCAGTGATCCTCCAAACTAAACCATTCCCTTCTCTTCCATAAACTTATCAACTAACCTCTTAAACGCCACCAAACTTGGCACATCTACAACTGCCGCAGGCAGGGCATTCCGCTCCCTAACCACCCTCTGGGTAAAGAACCTACCTCTGATATCGGTCCTAAAACTATCACCCCTTAATTTAAAGCTGTGTCCCCTCGTGCTAGCTTTCTCCATCCTAGGAAAAAGGCTATCACTGTCCACCCTATCTAAACCTCTAATCATCTTATATGTTTCGATAAGATCTCCTCTTAGCCGCCTCCTTTCTAACGAAAACAACCTCAAATCCCTCAGCCTCTCCTCATAAGACCTGCCCTCCATACCAGGCAACATCCTGATATGGAGTCACATGTAGGTCAGACTGGGTAAAGATGGCAGATTTCCTTCCCTAAAAGGCATTAGTGAACCAGATGGTTTCTGATGAAGCTCATTTCATGGTCATCATTGGTCTCTTAATTCCAGATTTTTATTGAGTTCAATTTTCACTATCTGACGGGGTGGGATTCAAACATGGGTCCCCAGAACAGCACCCAGGAACTCTGCGTTACTAGACAATACCACTTCATCACCACCTTCCCTTGATGGTATCCTATATCAACTCCTGACCGTACAGGAAGCTCTATATAGATGTTTACAAAACATGCTTTATCCTTGTTGATACTGCAATGCCTTGTTTCTATGCTGTCGGCAAGCCAGTAAACAGAGAAAATGTACAAAATGGAGCCTTAATGTGGAGCCTTAAAGCTGGACATTCAAGTTGTCAACCAAATATCGTTTGACCTAAAAAGCTGAAAAGGTCACCTTTTCCAATCTTCTGAAGAGACAAGAAACTTTTCTTCTCAGTAAAAACAGAACAGAATCTAATTCGGTTAGTGAAAGGCAATCATACTCTCAACAATGAATAGGATAAGAAGGGATGTGAAACAGGGCCTGGTTAATATTATTTAAAATATGTGATTAAATTTTTGTCTTTAGTTCTAAATCCTTGCCTAATGTTTGTAATCAGCGTGGTTCCTTCTCTGAGCAAATCCTTGACATATCAACCTTGACTGTGATCAACTCCATATCAAAATGGATTGCTGCAAATGAACTGCAAGAGGTGAGAAAGAATGATTCTGATGAGCATGAAGGCCAAAGTTTAAGGACACCTAAGAAAAAATGAAAATGATCAGAGGAATTAAAGTCAAAAAAAATAATTATTTAATAGAATAGAATTCCTATAATACTCAAGGAGGCCATTCAGCTCTTGAACCTGCACCAACAACAATCCCACCCAGCCCTATCCCTGTAATCCCAAGCATTTACCTTGACAATCTCTCTGACACTGAGGGGCAACTTAACATGGCCAATCAACTTAACCTGCACATCTTTGGACTGAGGTGGAAACGTGAACACCCAGAGGAAACCCATTGCATCAATGAGAAAACAAATACTAAATAGGATGAATGGAACAAGAAGCAAGGTTGTGGACTAATAACAATCCATATTACATACCCTGCAGTTTATTGTCAAAGGGATTATAAACTGCAATGTGCCCCTTGGAATTAACTGTTGGCATCCATATTGTTCTACGTAGCTATACAGAATGTGTTAGTGTCAACAAGCATTTACAAATTCTTGGCAAGGCTTGCTCTTGGCAGCTTTACATTATGAAATCAGAGAGCAGGAAAAGCTGACAGCTCAATCCAAGTGAAACGCATTGCCAGCCGGATGATCAGTGAGTGATATGAATGATTGCATTGATAATAAGCTGAATGGTCCAGTTGTCATAAATCCACAGAGCGTGAAATATGGGGAACAATCAGCAGTTTAAAAAATGCCCCTCCCCATTGCTTTGGTGCCACCCTCTCAATCCATATTTAGTGTGTGATGCTGTGCTGACAGTGCGGCCTGATTTCAACTGTGTGACCGAATAAGTTTTTGAGTGGGTTAAAATCACCAAGTCTGTCACCAAGACTTCCTTCCTATGTGTTTATCTCTCCACTCACATTCTCTGTACCTTTAAGACTTGATTACCGGTAAAGACTCATATTTCAACCATTATTTTGTAAATAAAGTTTGTGTCTTTATATGCCCTGTTTGTGAACCCAGCTCCTACTTATTTGACAAAGGAGCAATGCTCTGAAAGCTAGTGGCTTTTGCTACCAAATAAACCTGTCGGACTTTAACCTGGTATTGTGAGACTTCTTACTATGTTTACCTCTATCAAATGCCTGCATCTCCATATTATAACCAAGACTTCCTGCCATGGAATCATAGAATCTCTACAGAGCAGAAAGAGGCCATTCAGCCCATTGAACCTGTACTGACAACAATCCCATCCTGTCCCTATCCCCATAACCTGACACATTTACCTTGCTAGTCCCCTTGACACTAATTTAGCATGGTCAATCCATCTAACTCACACATCTTTGTTCTGTGGGGGAGAGAAACTAGACAAAACACACAGAGACATAGGAAGAATATGCAAAGTCCACACAGCTGTGAACCTGGGTCCCTGGCATTGTAAAGCAGCAGTGCTAACCACTGTGCCATCCAAGACAGCTCTTTGTTGAAACCTGGCTTTGTCTGGGATTGAGTACATGCCATCTGACTTAATCCACTGCCTTCAAGTACAAAATTCCTTTTATCATAAAGCTGGATCAGATGTAGAATGAGTATCATAGGCATTTGGCAGCACAATGGCACAGTAGTTAGCACTGCTGCCTCACATCGCCATGGACTTGGGTTCAATTCCAGCCTTGGATCCCTATTTACGTGAAGCTTGCACATTCTCTCTGTGTCCTGTGGGTTTCCTCCCACAATCTAAAGATGTGTATGTTAGTCTGATTGGCCATGCTAAGTTGATCTTTGAATCATGGGCACCGGCAGAGTAAATACATGGGGTTATGGGGTTAGAGCCTGGGTAGGACTGTGGTCGATACAGACTTGATGGGCCAAATGCCCTCCCTCTGTACTGTAAGGATTCTATGATTATTCTATTCTATGACACTAAATGAGTAACTCCTTACCAACTCTATACAACATTAAAGCTCTTCATGCAGTTTTTTTTTATTTCTTCTCCTGGATTGGGAGGATCTTACCTTGAGAGACAGCAAAGGAAAGAAAACAAGATGGAAAATGAAAATATTAACTAGCAAAGAAAAGCCTTTCAATGGTCAGCTTTTTTGCCCTCTCCTTTCATATGTTGAAATCTGAGTGAAAGATATTTTGTCTGATATTTGGAGTCTGTTAATCCTTGCAGCCACAGTTTATAATATTTTAAGCAGATAAATGAATGTAGCACTGCAGCATTTTGCAGACACTGTGTGGGATGTTAAAAAAGTCAAACGACTTAAGGACTATGACTCATACTTGTCTTGTGGGATTTGTATTACAAAGTCTGAATGCATAGTTACCTATGTTCATAGATCAAACATTTCATTTTTCTTTTGGTTTGAATTGATTCCTGAGGAAAGAAAGAAAAAGTTCAACTATTACAATGTCATATGGATTGAAATATTTCCCGCGCCATACCATTTACTTAACTTGCGAATGAAAATATTGAAGGAAATTGTAAAAGATTCTGCATGACCAGTTCTGGAAGATCTATTTTTGTCTCAATTTAATGGAGCGAGCATGCTGATTTTAATTTGAATTTACCAGCTTCATTATCTATTCCTCTGCAGTGTGGCTATAAATAATCGGTCAGCATTTGATTCAGTATTGGACAAGTTCCACCAACACTTGTCACTATCAGGTAACAGCACATGCACTAATAAACCTCTCACTGGGGGGAGTTTCCCCAACAAATTTCAAAGTATCCTGATGGTGCGATAAATAGGATGAACCTACCGGTCTTTGAGGTTCATTCTGCGTCACAATCTTCTGACACTCAGTCTCTTTTTTGTCCATTGGTACTGGAACCGGGGGTGGGGCATGGGGAGGGTGAGGGATCCTGGCCGCTTTTAAGGTCAAACCAAATAGTGCTGGGTGGAAGGGTGCTAATAGCACTGAAAACTGGCTGCAGAGAGCTTGAGTGCCATTTCACAAAGGTGCCCTGATCTCTCAGTGCACTGTAGAGACCCTCACAGATATTGGGACCCTCGCCTCTTCATTGGCAGCATTCTCCCCACACTCCCCACCACCCAACAGAAGTCACCCGCATTGAGGCATCAGGGCACCTGCTTGACCCCCGACATGCTCCCCAACACAGCCCCCTCCCCTCGCACTATCATGGCCTCCACCCAGCCCTAACCTCCCAGCACAACCCTGAGGAACTGGTGGTGCCCAACTGAAGCTGCCAGGGTGCTTGGTGCCCATTGCCAGGGTGACTGATGACCACTGTTGGGGTGCCTGTTGGACAACGTCAAACAGGCACTGCCTGGTCATGCCCCCAACCAGCTTCATTGGCCTCCAAGCCCCCCCCCCCCCACAGTGTATGCGCTTGTGGAGACCAGCATTGATTCTCGCCATTATGGCGCTGCACTCAAAGGCCAGAAGATTCCATGCGCTGGTAATTGAACAGGCGATACGAATGCTACCCTAAATCTGCTAATCAGCTTCTGGTTGTGAAGCTGTTCAGAGAGGGGCTGGAAACATTGCAAACCATTTGGCAACAGGCAGTAATCATATTTTCAGCATCACACGCCAGTTTCCAGCCTCACTGTGCTGTCCACCAGTCGCAGTGAGGTGGGTAAATTGCATCCAGAGTCAGTCTCTGGCTGAAAACCAGCATGTATCTCCTCAGACGCACAGTTGAGTTTTCAGATCTTGAGCCACTCTGATAACAAAAACTGGTGGTGTGGTTAATGCCGTAGACCTGACTGGGTGTATTAGACCCAACATCCACCAACCCCCCGCTCACACCTGTCTCGCCACAAGGGTATTGGGGGAGCTCACAAATCCTCGCCCCCATCACAGAACAATCATGGGAGGCTCCCACTCCCCACTTTCCCTCAAAGCCACTCTCCATGACTGCAACCCCCCCCCCCCCCCCCCCCCCCCCCCCCCACCATGCACGCTGGCTTTCACGACCAACTTCCTCTCCCCACTTCAAAGGCCTCAATGCTCCCCCACCTCATAACCAGAACCACCCCAGCCTATTGAAATCCCAAGGGGGCCCACCCCAACACTGACCTCTGGTACAGGTTGGCATTGGCATGTTGGCAGGGTGGGGAAGTTGGAAACCTGAAAGATGGTGGAGATAGATGGTAGAAGGTTGAATTGCAGGGGGAATTCGGAGACCTCCTCTGGGGGAGAGACGGCAGGATAATCATGGGCCTGGAGGGGAAAACCAGAGGCAGTGAAATAGTATGAGGAATTTCAGGCTTGGGGGTGAGGGGGTAGCAGCCTGGTGGTGAATGAAGAAATTGGAGATCTCGTGGTGGATTTAGAGTGTTAAGTGAGGGGGTGGAAACAGGTGAAGGAAGATCGAGGACATAGAACTAGGAGATAGATGCAAAGTCACTCACATCTTGTATCAGTCAAGTCTTTGCCCTGGGAGTAAAAGCTAATAGAGCTAACAGACGTCCTGACCAATCGCAGTTCAGGTGAAATCCTGAATAGCAATGAGAGCATTTCCATAATTAAAATACCAGCTCACCCCCTTGGAGTGGATTTGTCACCTTCCAGTCTCAGTCAGAGCTGGAAATAGAGATGAATAGAGGGAAGCTGATTTCTAAACTCTCACCCAAACCAACCTTGGGGATTTTTCTACGTTAAAATTCCCCTTCTCCTCTACCCCATTGTCCAGATGCATTTTCCAGTTTGTAAGCTTAAGATCTGCAGTTAAACGGTGTTAAGAAAATGGTGGGAAAGATATGAGAAATATGATCAAGGTGTACTGTTAATATAGTGATGATGAGTATCATTTCATATCAAAATCAATCTCAGCTCTAAGAAAATATAGAAAAGATTGGAAAAAGTTAGAAAGATTATGTATTAGATACAAGTAGGCTTACATTAACACTGCAGTAAAGTTACTGTGAAAATCCCCTAGTTGCCACACTCCAGCACCTGCTTGCAAACAGTGAGGGAGAATTTAGCATGGCCAATGCACCTTACCAGCACACCATTCAGACCCTCAGAGAAAACTGGAAGCAGCCGGAAGAAGTCCATGCAAACATGGGGAGAATGTGCAGACTTTGAGCTGACAGTGACCCAAGTCAGGAATCAAACCTGGGTCCCTGGTACTGTGAGGCAGCAGTACTAACCATTGTGCCAGCACGATTATGTAAATTAGATTCTGTTGAACCATTATTGCTTGTGCAAGTTTCCCCCTGAACTATTGGTAAGATTATTAAAGTGTTTTTAACATCGGAAAATGAATACTGCCACCTCCTGCCTATGATGTGAAACTGGTGAACACAATTGGTAAAGTTGTGTTGAGATTATGACGTTGATTTTCTGTTAGTGTGAATGCTGATCAAATGCAGTTTGGGGCAGAACCATCTGAAAAAGAAGGACTTTTGCTATCCCCGATGAGTTTAAGAGACCCATTTTATTAAACCTTCAGTGCTAGTTTGTTACCAAAAGAGAAAATTCCGGTAAATCTCAGCAGATCTGGCAGCATCTGTAAGGACAGAAAAGAGCTGACATTTCAAGTCTAGATAACCCTTTGTTAAAGGATCATCTGCACTTAAGGCATCAGCTCTTTTCTCTCCTTACAAATGTTGCCAAAGCTGCTGAAATTTTCCAGCATTTTCTCTCTTAGTTTTAGATTCCAATATTCGCAATAATTTGCTTTTATCCTGTGCTAGTTTGTCCTTGAACTTTCAAAAGTTTTAATTGTAATGAAAAGAGGGAGGGAATCTGTTAATGTCTTATTAATTATATTGTTAAGATTTAATGACAATTACATGGTTAAATACGTGATGGGTATTTGTATGCCTATAAATGAGGATAGCTGGAATGCGGGCAGATTGCAGTGGTGCTGTCTATGAACTAAGTTAATATCTAGAATTGTATCATTCTACTATGCAAACATTGATTTATAATGATTGAGGAAGTGTGAAGGGTCCACTGGTTACAATCTCATCAAAAAATTGGACTTGATTTGCAGATTTCATAATACAGCAATTCCTTAAAGGTACACAAGACAATAAAATTTAATAAGTCAGCTCCTTTAGTTTCTATATATCTTTGATGTAGAAATTCTGATGTTGGGCACAGTAAGAAGTCTCACAACATCAGGTTAAAGTCCAACAGTTTACTTGGAATCAAGAGTTTTCAGAGCCCTGCTCCTTCATCAGATGAATCCACATTTTGTAATATTGATCCAGGAGAGTAGGAGTGCTTCTCCTGGGCTCACACTAAACTGTGAGTAGTTACTGACCAGTGCGTGTCTCCATTCACATCCCATCCTTCTTACCCCACCCCCACCCCTCAACACACACACACACACACACTCCATGTTTGCCTCACTCTTCCTATATCTGGACCAGTTGGTATTAGAAAGGCCTGGAGCAGTGAAGAGCCTTTATTATTTGATGACTGAGTTGATGTTCTTTTTTGGCTACAGGATCCTATGTTGTTCCAAACTAGCCAAAACCCACCTCTACTCAAGTGAATTTTAACAAAACCAGCAATTTATTGTTCAACCACATTTCACTTATTTTTAACAATAACTAATTTAATTTAAAAATTATGAACACTTAACAGCTGCTACTTTTTGAACTTGAGATATCAAGAGATCCAGCAGAGGTCTCTATTGAACTATTGTGTTATATTTAACTGTTTCTTTTTTATATACTTCTTACTTTTCATCCTGTTAACTTTCTTGCCTTTGTTAACTGTTGTGAGGCATTCACGGACATGTCCTCTTTCTCTCCAGAAATATCTGAATAGTCAATGTAGATGTGTAACTAAAGGCAGCAAAAGTAAAGGGGAAATCTTGTTTGTTTAAACTCTGGCAAATCCTGGTGCATCCATGTGAATAGTCATGTGACCATCAAGAACCAATTTGTTGCAATCCCAGTAGAGGACAATAATTTTTTAAAAAATTCCAACGACCAACTAGAAGAATTGTAGAACAAAACTTCACAAAAAACACAAATCAATATTAATATTACATAGTAGACTGCTAATGCACTAAAACTCAGAAAAGGTTCTTTCCCTATTAACCAATTAACACAATCAAAAATCTTACATCCTGTTTATACATTGTGATATACTCTCAGCAGGCATATAGCCTTGGACAGGCTACTCAGAGAATTTTTAAAAGTTCCTTCATACAACCTCTTGAATATAACCAAGCTGACTTCCAGCACCAAGGCAACCTCTGCCAACTCCATTCATGGGACAAAGAGTGAATCGTGGAGCTCAAAATTGCTATCATAGTCAAGATAACAATTCCTACTGGAAACCTAAGTAAGTAAATGTACCACTGATTCTGCTGTCTCAAAAGTTTTGTTATCTATTCATTGCAATTGGACTTTTGCCTTCCCTCTATTATTTAGAGTTGGGTAGAAAATGTCTACTGTTAAAACATGCCTGTCTGTATTTTACTTATTTGCTGATTTGTATCTTGGACAGGGAAATTGCTTGATTCTTGATTTGAAAGTTGGTACTGGATTTTTACATGCCCCTGTTTTCAGTGGGGGTGAGGAGCATATAAAGTAGGGTGGATGCCAACCCTATTAATTGGATCCATACTGGTCATAAAATTAAAACCAAGCCACAGCACCTTTCTTTATTGGAGAGAGTTTATTAATCTAGTTCATAGTCAACAACTCTCCAACCAGCCAGTGTCCCAGGTATCCCCATTTAAAGATGTACAAATACCCAGTATAACAATATAATTGCCATTAAACCATAACAATGTAATTGATTAAACATCCCTCCTTTCTTCAGAATTAAAACTTTTGGAAACTCAAGCACAAATGTTCAAACTGATCGAGAATGAATAAAATTATGGCTGGGATTCTCTGGGCCAGCTAGCCCCAGCTAGAAATGCCGGTGGTGCATCGAACCAGGTGAGAGAGGAAAATCGGGATCCTGTTAGGCGTTGATCTTGTTCCCAATCGTATGGCCCACTGTGCTCACAAAAAGCAGATTCTTGGCCATTGCAGCGGAAACCTGATGGCAGCTATTTGAATAGAGTTACACACCATCAGTAGCTGGAAGTCCAATTTGACCCCCTTCTGCGATGTTCCCCTCTCACCCGCCCCTTTGCCAATGGAAATCCCATGGGTGTCAAACAAACATAAAACAAAGTAAAATCTTCATTATGCTTTATGTTCTGTAAAACCTTTGAAGTAGCCTGGTCACTTTAAAACCCATGGCCCCTGGACACCTGGGAGCCTCCAAGATCACAGCAGCACTCTATTCTACAGAAAGAATTGCTAATCCTTTCTCTCAGAAGCTCCAGGTATGGCCAGATTGCTTTGAAGTACTTGATTGATGGGAGATGTCAGTTTCACTTGGGGGATTTTCTTTGTAGCTGTAATGAGCCAGAGGTGCTTCCTGATCACATTGAATAGCTTTGACCTTTCATGCTGGAACAACATCCTGCACTGGAGGTAGTATTTAGCTACCTCCAGAAGGATTGATTCTGCCACCCTGCAATGCCCCCGACACTCTGGCACTGACACCCTGGTAGTTTAGTGTCATTGCCAACATGTCACTATCACTGTCACTGCCAATGTGTCAGTGCCAGGTTGACACTGCCAAGAGGCGGAGCCTGAAGGTGGGGAGGATGACTGAGATCCCACATCGAGTCTTGTGGAGGGTGATGTGAGAATAAGGCCTCTGACTAGGGAAAGCAGTTGGCTCACCATCATGCCCTTGTGATGTGGAGCAGGAAGGGGCTGGGGGTGGGGTTGGGGGTACTGGGTGGAGGTGACCTGTATATTGTGATGAGGGAGAGTTGCCACTCTGTGGTAAAGACTTGGAGAAGGGCGTTTGCGGCTGGGCTGCCATTCTGTTAGGTGGGGGTAAAAAAAAGGAGACCTAGTGTTGAATTCTAAAATTGGGTGCCCTTTAACAATGCCACTCTAATCTCTGTGAAGCCAAGTTTGTCGGCACATTCTCCATTGGGAAATCTTTTCCCAATAAAGGGTGGTTGAATCCCTTCTGGTTTATCTTGCCAGACCAATGGGAAACATTCTGGTTTTTCTGCTGGTGGCTGTATTTTTTACACCTTCTACACTTCACACTATATTATAACCGGCCCACATTCTTTTTACATTAGACATTTTTTCTTCTTTACCATTTATAAATAATTACAAAGCAATCAAAGAAGATATTGGTTTTCCATATTTATGTTATAACATAAGCCATCCAATGCATCTAATCATTTCTTGGAACAAGCATCTCTATTTGTAAAACATTGTGATTATCAGTGACTTGCATTTACCTATTTTATTTTGGAAATCTTTCTTCTTTCTAACATTTCATTTATACTCAATCCTCAACCTTTTTTTAAGTGACATCTTTTGTTGAATGAAGATTGTCCAGAAGAGAATGGTACGCACATTTCTCAATTTGGTCTTGTATAATATTCCCTTCAGTATATTGGATACATATGCTCCTATATCTATTGCTCCCGTAGTGTCAGTTTTTCAGCAGATAAAGTGTTATTAATTCCCTTTTTATTTTTTCTCTTCCCAGGCCAATAGAAAAAATTTGTCATTCTTTCCCACCAAGTGTAGGATAGACCCTGTTGTATTAGAATATCAATCTGGAAAACTGGCATGTGAAGCTAAAAATAAGAACTCATATCTTCTGGATCACCCAAGGCTGAAAACACAAGTGCATATTTTTCCAACTTTAATTTCTTCAGTGTTTCATTTGCCCTCAGAACTTCCTCAGCTGTAGCTTGTTTCATCGTAATATTAGGGTCTAATATGTCATAATTAGCATCAGGCGTGATCTTAGTGCACAACCAATTCCTGTACAACCAAACTTCTTGAATGCAGGATCCTCCTTTTGTGAAGATCTGATTTATTGAGATGGAATTCACTTTTTTAACTGAGTCTGTTGATTCAATTCCTGCCTTGGGTGACTATCAGTGGAGATTGCATGTTCTTCCCCATGTCTGCATGGATTTCCTCGAGGTGCTCCTGTTGCTTCCCACAGTCCAAAGATGTACGAGTTAGGTGGATTAGCCATAGTAAATGTGCAAGGTCATGGGATATGGCAGAGGGAAGGGCTTGAGTGGAGTACTCTTTCAGAGAGTCAGTGCAGATTCAATGGGCCGAATGGCCTCTTTCTGCACTGTGAGGAGTCACTCCCAACTTATTCTGCTTAATATCTAATCCTAAATGCCCTGAAGGCTGACTTTCAATCTTAAATTCCTTCTTTATTTTATCTATCACTGATTGCTCAAATTCTATAGAATTCTATAGAATTTGAGCAATCAGTGATAGATAATAATTCTATAGATTTATTCCCCAAAGAAAATTGCACATAAAAATGCACGCTAGTTTCTTCCTGGCTTACCAATAGAATATTGCTGTGTCTGTCTTTAGCTGTATACAACTGTTTTCAAAAGAACAGACTAAACTGAGAAATACTGTTCATTTTATGTACCATTCAACCCATTAACACTTATTCAATTTTCACAATGGCCCTTCTATATTGCCAAATTCCTTAGGCAGCTTCAAAAATTTCTCACCTTGAAAAAATGTAGCTTTTATATCAATCGATTTATATTTCCAGGAATATGTTACTGAAAGAGTTAAGGAAATCTTCAAGTTCATTTTTCCTACAATAGCGGCATCCACTCTGACATCTTGATCACTAAGACTTTCTTGGATATTTTAAGCTACTAGTCTAGCTTTAATCTTTACGTGCCGCCAGCAGTTACCTTTTCTGAGCACATTAACCTATTTGATAAGGCTTGCTGTCCCCTATCTGGTATTTCAGTGCGTACAACTTCACAATTTTTTTGTCTGGCATCCCTTATCAACTTTCTTCATTGCTACTTCTTGATCATAAGGGCTTCTACTTCTAGTGGCTTTCCTAACCTCTTTTATGGTCTTTCACTTTGACAAATTTTGACCTCTTCTTTTCGTACCAGCCATTTTTCTAAGCTTTTGAACAAGTTTTTGCCTTTTATCCAAATTCCTTCCTTTTAAATTTGAAACCACAGCTTTTGTACCAGCTCTGCATGGCCAACTTCTCTTGTTTTTTTTTAATTCTGTATGTTTGTTTTTTAAACCTGGCCAATTTTACAGCTTTGTTTTTCTACGTCTGTCTTTCAGCATCTTGAATGCACCCGGCCTCCTGGACCACACCTAGTCTGCATGGTGAATAGAGGCATATTTTTGTGTTTCGCTCATCTTTCTTGTGGATTCTAACCTGGGGGTCTCGCTGTGTTCTCTCTGTTGCTCATCCATCTTGTAACTGTCCATCTTTTCTGATTCTGCATTACTCAGGCTTTAACAATATCTCAAGTGGGTCTATTCATCCAAAGAGAGGCATTCTGGTGAGTATTTTGTTCAAACTTCCATTAAAACTAGGTACTCACAGCTGTTGGTTCAGAACAGTAGTGTGATAATTCATCCCTGTCACCAGGGGCAATGATGCACTTTCACAGACTTCATTAGTGACTTCAAAAGCTGTTTATTGATACGAATTGTACAGCACCTTCATAGCAACAGGTGGCTCCCAAAATGTCTCTTTGCTAAGTTTTAAGTTTATTTATTAGTGTCACAAGTAGGCTTACATCAACACTTCAATTAAGTTACTGTGAAAATCCCCTAGCTGCCACACTCTGACATCTCTTCAGGGAGAATTTAGCATGGCTAATGCACCCAACCAGCATGTGAGAGGAAATCAAAGCACCAGAGGAAACTATCACAGACATGGGGAGACGTGCAGACTTTGCACAGACAGTGACCCAGGCTGGGAATTGAACCCATGTCCCTGGCACTGTGAGGCCATTGTGGCCATTCCCACAATGAGGTGATGCCATGTTTTAAATCCGATTAGTCCCTGAGGCCATGTGACACTCAACCTGCTGTGTTGCTCTTGACAATTGTAACACCTGGTCATGTACAGACTTAGCAACTCAAGGACATTGTAGCAGGTCCAGGATTCTCACTGTGCCTCATCAGCATTGAGGCCTTTGCTTAGAAAGGACTCTTTTATCTTGTCATTGCATGTTGTTCCCTGTTTTCCTCCTGCTTTTTCCAATTCAATGATAGCTTAATGGTGAACATTCTGGCATAGCTGGGCTCAGACAAAGTGTCTATACAAGTGGAGATGTGAATGATTAACTACTCAGGGTCAACAGTGTTTATTTATCAAGTTGTGTATTCTCTTATTTTAGATTTTGTCCTGAGCTTTAGTCTTGTGCAATCTAAAATCAAACCCATTGATGTGTCTCTTCATTACTTTGACTTGTACCCATGTCTCTGAGATACACTTAGACACAGCTATTTCTTATCCTGAACTGTGCTTTTCAATTTGTGATTTACATTCCAGTCCATTCATGGGATGAAGACAGTGCAATGTCTACGGTAGTCAAGACAACAGTTCATATTGAAGGAAATCATATCACTGAAATAAGTGAATTATGTCACTGATTCTGTTGCCTTGGAAGGATTGTTATTTATGCTGAAGGTATATAGACCATGGGCCTGATTTTACCATTTTCATTTTAAATACTGAACCTGAACTCAATTCAGATCTGACTTGGAAATCAGCTTTCAGGCGCAAACCCCCCCCCCCCGTCATATGCACTTAGCTTGAATAAAAATTGCGAGTTTGAATTGTGTTGTGGGAGGGGCTTAGCACGCCTGAAATGATCGAAGCTCTGAATTATGCTTGGGCAGTGAGGAAACAAATTTGAAAATCATGCCGTTGTCACATTGCTCCCGGGTTGCAAAAAGTGTATAAAGCGGCCCAGGAGCAAAAAACAGAAGCTACGGCTCCCACAGACATTGCCCCCAGTCATACACCATAAATTTCCCCCTTGTCCACTCACCCACCCCCACTGTCCCCATTACCCAGATTGATCGCGATCGAGTGCCTCCTTTCCTCTCCACCGCAGCGTGGCAGTGGACCCCCCTGCCCACCTCCCACCAAAGATCCATCTGGCGTCCCCCACTCCTCCCAAGCATGTTTGGGCTTCCCCCCTCCCATTCCTGCCAGAGGATGATCGGGCCTTCCCCACAACTCCCTCCATAAGAGAAAGTTCGGGCTCTCCCACCCCCACGAGACAATGATCTGGCCTCCATTCTCCCTCACCCTCACTGCACCACCCCCCCTCCACCCAGAGATACATCTGATGCTCCCTCTCCCCACCAGAGAATGATTGTCCTCCCTTCTTCCGTCCTCCCCCCCCCAGAAAATGATTTGCGCACTCTCCCCTCCACTCTGCCACACCCTATCTGAGTTAGAAAGCTGCTGGAAGCTCTGAACTTACCGCTTCAGAAACTGGAATACCCAAAACAGATCTTTGCTAAGCACTCATTCTGAACATGCGAACACGATGGTAAAAGGGGAAATGCTGATAAAGTTGGGCGGGCAGTTTATTAATTCAATTTAAATGCATGCATTGTGCTCATTTTGGACACAATTCAGATCACAGCCATTTTTGGGCCTTGGTAAAATGAGCATCTGCTTGGATGTGGGAGCGGATCGCGTTAACGGCCTGACTTTACCACATTTTGGGCACAATGCAATGGTAAAATCAGGCCCCATGTGTCCCAGTGATTGTTTTCCCTCTCTCATTTAGACTTAGATGGAAAAATGTCAGCTGTTAAACAAATGTGGTTTTTATTTATTTGCTTATTTGCATCCCTTCCAATAAATATGTTTGATATTTGATTTGAAATAACTTGGTAAAATAATTTTCCAGCGCACACTATCTAAAATAATAAATAATGGTTCCTTTGGCGATGCACCACAGAGGCCAGTGAATGGGAGGGTCAGTGCTTTCAGGAGAGATTGGAGAGCAAATCTGGGGAATCTGAATAGAATCATAGAACCCCTACAGTGTAGAAGAAGGCCATTTGGCCCACTGAGTCTGCACCAACTCTTACCTAGGCTTACCTGCAACCCCAAGTATTTACCTCGCTAATTCCTCTAACCTATATCTTTGGGACATTGTGGGCAAATTTAGCATGCCCAATAAACTTAACCTGCACATTTTTGGACTGTGGGAGGAAACCAGAGTACCCAGAAGAAACCCATGCAGACATGGGGAGAACATGCAAACTCCACATAGTCAGTCACTTGAGGTCAGAATCGAACCCAGGTCCCTGGCTGTGCCACCCATGTAACCCAATGTAAAGCATATAAAACATAATGAAGGATATTGAAATCACCTAAATTGCCAAACCCTTGTCAGAATTCTACCACCTCTCCTGCCACAGAATCGGAGCAGGCAAGGGGTGGACAGCGGAAATGTCTGTTGACCTTGGGCGGGAATTTCCAGTCGAGCTCAAGTGAGGCTGTAAAATCTCCAGATATTGGTACTTTCTGATTTTCCTCTTAATTCTGTGCTTGTTGCTTGTGGGCTTGACCGGTCAGGCAGTGGGGGCACAGACCATTGAAATGTTCCTAATTCCACCACAGAACAACTTCACATCACCGTAGTGGAAGTTGTATATCTATATTTTCTCCAGCCTCTGACTAATCTGCTTCTAACAAAAGGCAACTGTGAAATATGTCGAGAAACAGATGGTCTCCTTTCTGATCTATTCTGGATGTAGAACATGTGATCTACATTTGTGCACACATGTGTGAATTTAGAGATTTTTAAAAATATGTGAAGTTCTTATGGAAACGAATAATTTCACGCACAGGAACCAAGGATCAGGGCTAAAGAATCAATCACCTTGCACAATAATTGAGCTATGAACCTACTTCCAGTTTGCACCACATCTGCTTTATGCCACTGTCAATTCAGAATGTATAATCCAAGCATTTAGTAACGACAAGGTCACATTTTAATTCTCTTTGGAAAGAGTCCATGTCCTGTTGCAGCCATTACGTCAGTTTCAATCTGCCTGAAACTTGCAAACGTAACAATGTCTCAATGAAGAAATAGTGCTCCTCCAACAGAAATAAAATATCATCTGTTCTCATGATGTTTTGCCACATTACTTTTAAGGTTCCTTTTGATCATCTGTACTCCTCTAATTCTGCCTTCTTATCCATCCTCAGTTTCAGTTGCTCCACTATTTACAACAACGCCTTTGGCTGCTGAGGCCCAAGCTCTGAATTCCCACCTTAAATCTCTTGACCTCTTTACCTTGCTTTGCTCTTTTAGGAACTTATTTCTGTGAAGAATCAACATGAACTATGGATACAAGGGAACTGGTGGATGTACTGTACTTTGATTTTCAGAAGGCATTTAATAAGGTGCCTCATCAAAGGATATTATAGAAAATAAAGCTCATGGTGTAGAGGATAATATATTGGCATGAATAGTAGATTGGCCAGCTAACTGGAAAGAGAGAGTAGGCTAAATTGGATCATTTTATGATTGCCAGGATGTAATAGGTGGTTTACCACAGGGATCAGTGCTGGGCCTCAACTTTTTACAATTTATATAAATAATTTTGATGACAGGACTAATGATATGGTTGCTAAATTTGCTAATGACACAAAGATATGTAGGAAAATAAGTTCTGAAGAGGATATCAACCTAACCCATACATCTTTGGACTGTGGGAGGAAACTGGAGCATTTGGAAGAAACCCATGCACACACAGGCACCACAAACTCCACACAGACAATGACCCAAGCCAGAAATCAAACCCAGGTCCCTGGCACTGTGAGGCATCACTCTTAACCACTGTGCTATCATGCTGCTCCATGTTTTGTTTCTGATTTCAATTGGTTGACATATTGCTTCAACTTCTATCTGTGCTTCAGAGATTCTTGATTGTGACTAGGTACTTGTATTTTTTGTCTTTCAAACACTGTATTCCAAGAAATGCTGAGTTTATTCCATTTCTGTTCCTTCATTGTAGGGGGTAGGTGGCAGGCCAATATGTACTCTCAGATGATTGGGGCGAGAGACTGGAGCAGGAGAGAACAAGGCTACACACTTGCTCAGAAGAAGGAAATAAATCAAAATGTTGTTCATGGGGTGGAAGGTAAAAAATCTTGTTTGGATGCGAAAAAAATAAAATTGCTTTGTGCAGGATTGGGAAGAAAGAGTTAGTGGTGGACAAAAATAACACTCAGCAAATGATGACATATGCACACTGACACTTCCACTTACTAAACGGATTTATACCAATTCCACCATTGCCATTCCTCTGGCAATTGACTTTTTTGATTTTTTTTCTGCATATTACTTTTTGTGGTTTTCCACCAGATCTCCAGCATGTTGAGCTTTCTTCTTGTTTCCATCAGATCAAATTTATGTATTTCTTTTTGTGAAATATTCCTTCAAGCATTCATGATTTTATTTCTCGTGGACTTATTTTACTTTTGTTTTTAACTTAAAGAATTAGTACATTTTGATTGATCAGGTGGATTAAACGTGCAATAAACAATCATTTGGCATGTTTCTGAGACGGCAGGTCCTGATTCTTTTCTAGGTTATTCAAATTCTGTGTGATCTTTCACTCTGCCTCATTTTGTCATACAACATTACACTAAGAGAAATAGCACCTGGTGCAGAACCTTTGAACTCCTGAAAGCACATGCCATTTTCATCTAAACTAAATAAGAGAGATGTGTGATGTGGAGGAGGGATGAAGTGAGAGACTTGTGGCAAATTGAAGACAATAGTACTGGGTAGCAACATGGATAATGACAACTTGAGTATGGAAGGAAAGGAGAGCACATACAAATCTAAGTGCTAGAGATAAGGCCAGAGTTTGCAAACATAGAAGACAAAACAAATGACTTTGTATCTGAATCCTCATAGCATTTATTAAAAAAAGATGAATTGCAGCTCAGATACAAACAAATATATATGATTGGATGACCATTTCAGAGACATAATTGCAAGATGACCAAGACTGGAACCTGAATATTCAAGGGTACATGACGTGTGGGAAGAATAAGAAGCTATGAAAACTTGTAGGATAGCTTTGTTAATTAGGGACAACATTAGTATATAAGGGAGAAATGACCTTAATTCTCAACATTAAGATATAGAATCAGTTTGGGTAGTAATAGCAAAGCAATAGCAAATTAAGGGGTATGAGTTATGGGACGGATATCAGAGGTAGGTTCTTTACTCAAAGAGTGATTAGGGAGTGGAATGCCCTGCCTGCAGCTGTTGTAGATGCGCCAAGTTTGGTGGCGTTTAAGAGGTTAATTGATAAGTATATGGAAGAGAAGGGAATGGTTTAGTTTGGAGGGGCATTGCTTTTTATTTTGGTCGGCACAACATCGAAGGCCGAAGGGCCTGTTCTGTGCTGTAATGTTCTATGTTCTATGTTCTAAAGCTACTTATGGCAGGAATGTATAAGTTCCAGAACAGTTTACGGCATATACAGAAAGGGAAGATAATAGAATAGACAATAATAGAAGCTTGTAAGAAAGGTACAGCAAGATGCATGGATGATTTGAATCTACATTATATTCCCATCAGATTGGAAAATGGCAATTAGTAACTCCTCTCGTCAATAAAAGAGATAGATAGAAAGCAGAAAACTATAGCGCAGTAAGTTTAGTAATTATCATCAGGAAAATACTAGAATCTGTTATAGCAGGGCACTTAAAAATCTTAATGAAATCAGATGGAGTCAACAAGGTTTTGTGAAAGGGAAATCGTGTTTGGCTAATTTATTAAAGTTCTTGAAGAAGATCAAGCAAAATGTATAAAGGGGAAGCTGTAGATGTGCAGGATGGAGGCCAACGATCGGAGTGGGTTCAGGAGGGGCTGCATTATGTGGAGTGGGGGGATTGATACTGTGTGGGGTGACTGGAGATTGGGGCAGACTGGCGTGGGGGGAGAGGATTGAAGTTGGCTCAGGAATGGTCAGGCAGGGCTAGATTGGGCAGTTGGGTGTTTAGGGGGCAGACTGTGAGGGTTGGGGGGAGGGTGGATAATCGAGTTGGCCAGAAAATGGGAAGCTGACAGTTCAGGGCCACTGTGCATGTGTGGAGATCCGCTGGTTTCAGCCTCCTGAGTGGGAATAGAATCCCCGTCCCATGTCAACATCACAAAAAATAGATTATTTAGACATTAGCACATTGCTGTTTCTGGAGGTTGTGTACATATTGGCTGCAATGTTTTGTATATTACAAACACTTCAACAAGTAGGGCAGCATGGTGGCACAGTGGTTAGCAGTGCTGCCTCACAGCCGCAGGGACCAAGGTTAAATTCCGGATTTGTGTGAACATCTGTGTGGAGTTAACACATTCTCCCTGTGTTTGTATGGGTTTCCTCCCACAGTCCAAAGGTATGTGGTTAGGTTGATAAGCCATGCTAAATTAACCTTAGTGTCAGGGGGATTAGCCAGGTTACGGGAATAGAAGTTGGGTGGGATCATGGTCGGTGCAAACTCGATGGGCCAAATGGCCTCCTTCTGCACTGTCGGGATTCTATGCTTCTGAGTACGTCAGTCGCTGTGAAGCACTTTAATGTTTCTGTGGGCCACAGCAAGTGCTACATCAATGCAAGTTTTTTTTGACAGTGCATTTAAACATCCGTACTGCAAATAAGGTATCAATAATTCTCTATCAGCGTATCTTCATATCCACATTGTTTTTTTACCTTTGAGGAATTATGGTGTATGGCTTGGTGGGTAGGGGAGGGGGGCGGCCGGAGTTCGGTTGAGTGTGATTATTGGCCTGTTGAACCGAATTGAAAGCTGCTTCCATGGCTAACAAGCCCTGGCATTGGACTCGAATCCAAAGCTTCTGGTCCAGCAGTAGAGATGCTACCACTATAGGCCTCCTTAATCCCAGTGAATAAGAAAGGTTTATGCTTTTATAACACCTTTCACAACTATAAGATGTACCAAAAGCACTTAGTGGCTAAACATGTACTTTTTGAAGTGTAGTCACTGTTGTAATTTGTGGACAAGCAGAGCTCTTACATACAGCAATGTGATGATGACCAGATAATCTATTTTTGTGATGTTGATTGAAGGGTAAGTATTGGACAGGAGACTCGAGGATAATCCCCTGCTCTTCAGTGAAATAATGACACTGAATCTTTTATATCCACCAGAAAGGGCAGATGGGTTTTGGTTCAGTGCCTAGTCTGAAAGGTGGCACCTCCGACACTGTAGCTTTCCCTCAGCATTGCGCTAGAGTGGCACTTTAGATTACTGAGTTCAAGTGCAGGACTGGATCATGAACCGACAACCTCAGACTCAGGGGCATTTACCCGCAGCTGTACATGACAGCTTTCACAAGATAACTGAAGTCTAAAGCCAGTCATCTCCTTTCACTTCTCTAAGCCTCAAATGATGTGAGAGTTTCTATTTTCCAAACAACACTACCATTAATCTTCACGTTTCTGGAAAATTGCATATCTTAATAGAAACATTTCACATAAATCAGCGCCAATTTTTTGAGTCATTCAGAGCATGAAGCCAAGCAGTAGAAGATAAATAAATAAGTAAAGGACCTCTGTGACATTTTAATGTAGTCTGACATTGTTCAGTTCATGAAACATAAGGCACGGAAAGTTAAAGGGTGTTATATAAACAGTCTGTGTATTTATAAGAAAACTGTAATATACAGATGAAGTCTGATAGTGTGAAAGGTTTATAACTGTACCATCACTGAAGAAATCTGGTCAGCAGCGGGGGCTTAGGAACTGTGTTTTTGTACAGGAGCCTAGCATAATTACATTTTTAAGACAAGAAAAATTGCTAGAAGAACATTGTCACAGCTAAAGAAACAAGAAACCAAGTACTCAGCAAGATAGAAAATTGTTTGAAGAAGTAATGTCTGAACTATTTAGCAGGAAGACTAAAGCAAATGGTAAGATTTCTCACATAGAATATGTAGTCATTGCAAGCATTCTTATGCTAAGGAGAAATATTTAACGGGATAAAACGCTGAGACTACTCCAGAACTGTGCAAAATCAGACGCTCGAGTTTAGTGGCTAATTACACTGGATTATTTGGGATGATGCCCTGACAGATTTCAGGTTTAATTCTTAGCTGCTAGTGAGCCACTGGCTTGTTACATTGATGGCGAGAGTGCTAAAATTGATGTTAGTATTTTCAAATTAAGGAAAGGAAAAAATAACCCATATCCTGCTCCTTGTTCAGTGTTACAAGTGGAAAACATGTGCCTGTATGTGAGCTGATGTCGAGTGAAGGCAGGGCTGGGTAAAGCTGTGATGCCCTCATGTTGAATAACATGCTATCTATTGTGTATGAGGGCGAGAGAGGACAGGACAGCGTCTTAGTTACGATGTTCCATGCTGATCAACATGGTAGCACTCACAGGTTAGATTCACAAAAGAAAAAATGTTATGAATTACAGGAGACTGATTCATCTGAGGGCTACATTTTCCACCCATTAATGCACAAAGTAATCAAACTCTTTCTCATATAAATAATTAGTCTCAGCCTAATATTTATGCAAGTTATTATTTAAATTTTTCCTTTTTTTAAATAACAGATTCTATGCTATAAACTTTTTATATATGGCTGCATGAATGGTTTACTGAACTCTCTCCAAAATGTTGTCATTTGAGAAATAAATGGTTGGCCATAACATTGAAATATAAACAGCAGCATTAAACAGCAAGCTCATTAAAGTGTCCTGATAAATATCCTGTGCTCTAAAGACTCAGCAGCACACAGGGAGTTAGACAAAATGGTTATCCAAAGTTCAAGAGGTGTTCCATACCAGCTTTGTTATCTCTCCAACACCATTAACTGAAGTATACTGGTTAGGATATTTAAACCACTATCATTTTCATTTGTTCAGACATTTTGTCTCACATTTAGAAACATCATACATTACCAGCCATGCTGAATTATGACAATTATACAAGGAACGTTGTTATTTCATACCTAAAAATTTGAGTTGATTTATTATTGTTACATGTATCAGGATATAGTGAAAAGTATTACGTGGAGTTTTTCCATCCCACCCACCACAGGAATCATAGTGGGCGGGACCCCGACAATGCAAAGGTCCATTGACTTTGGGCGGGATTTCCTGCCTTTGAGGTGAGTGTGGCCAGAAAATCCCACCCATTGTTTTTTGTGCACTCTGCAGACAAAATGTACTATTCATAGAGTAGGCAGTGGAGAAAGAGAGGGTGCAGAATGTAGTGGTGCAGCTAGTGGTAGGGTGAAAAGGAAGATCAGCTTAATATATGATAGGACCATTCAAAAGTCTGTTGACAGCAGGAAAGAAGCTGTCCTTGAGTCGGTTGGTGTGTGTTTTCAGATTATTGCATCTTTTTCCTGACTGAAGAAGGTAGAAGAGAGTATGTCCAGGATGCATGGGGTCCTTGATTAAGCTGGCTCCTCTTCCAATGCAGTGGGAAGTGTAGACAGAGTCGATGTATAGGAGGCTGGTTTGCGTGATGGATTGGGCTATATTCACAAGCCTTTGTAGTTTCTTGTGGTTTTGGTCAGAGCAGGAGCCATACCAAGCTGTGATACGTCACCCATAAGAATTGGTGAGAGTCGTAGTGGCCAGGCCAAATTTCCTTTGCCTTCTGAGAAAGTTGATGGGCTTTCTTAACTATAGCATTGGCGTGGGAAATTGACCAGATGGTGGGGAGAAAGGAATGAATGGTTGACCTTGAATTATTGCAAAATTTACTAATTAATGTTTAAGGTAACCGGCAAAAAAAGCATGGGAGAGGTGAGGAGAAACTTTGTCAAGCAGTCAGTGGTTAAGATCTGGAATGCATTGTGGTGCAGGAAGCTGGTTCAATGGGTGCATTCAGGAGGGAACTGGATGATTATCTGAAAAGGAAGAATGTGCTGGGATTATAGGAAGCAGGCGGGGATTGGCATGGAGATGAATTCCTCAGTTGGAGAGAGACGTCAGGCCGAATGCCCTCCTTCTTTGTTCTGTAACAATTCTGTGAATTAAAAATTGCCACACAACTACTTCAGCGAGTTTTTTTTGGATTCAACGATCTCTCGCAATATTTCGACTGCTGGCCCTATGTGATATGTGGCTGTGAAAATGGACTGCGGATCCCACAAGAGGGTGATGTAATGGCATGCGTGTGATTTGAACCATGTATCCACACACCTCATTTCGCCTTATATGGTCAAATGAATGGCCTCTCACAGTCTCCCAGTCCAAGTCAATGAAACCAGATGTGGGATGTTAATGATAAGGTAAAGGAGCGCCAGTTAAAATAGCAGGACTTTACTGGAGCATGCAGCGAAACGACTTGATGAATGAGTCGGGAAGTTCTTATTTTTTGACTGAAAAGAAACGTAAGGAAGCAAACCACGCACATATTATTCAAAAAAGTGATTTTAAGATGTCTTCGCTGACGTTACAGATACAGAGTATTATTCGTACTAATTAGTTTAATACAGAAAACATTCGGAATATTTATTTACAGCCAATCGCATTTTCGCAACATAAAATGTTAATTTAATCGTCAATCGACTTTAAAGTTATTTAGAATATATTGCAAATTCTCACAGTGCAATCTTCACAGTAAGCGCCCTATTCATTGAAAACAGAGGTTTTTATTCCCTCCTATAACAGGAGGTGGGTTTTCCTTGCTGTTATTTCGCAGCTTTTGGTGTGATGTCGTTGAAAGAGACAATCACAGTTCAGAGTCTGTTCTGCCGCTTTGATAGCGCTGCAAAGCCCGGGCTCTCTGCACTATCCCAACATGAGGTCATCCCAAAGCTGGACATTGTTCCTCAAATCCCTTTCTCCACGATCTCAGAGACAACAGCAGCTGCTGCTGCAGGGTTGGGAAATGGGCATTTTCCACATTGTTTGAATCAGACATGGGGAAGAGGGGGGTGGGGGTGGTGTGGAGAGCTCAATGTATTCCAATCCACTGCTCTTGTGCATCCTTGTCCATTCTCAGTCCCCAGTGCCCGAATCCCCTCCCACTCTCTCTCACACATACAGCCTGTCTCCCCCCACTCACACACATACAGCCTGTCTCCCCCCAACTCTCTCACACACACACAGCCTGTCTTCCCCCCATTCTCACACACACACAGCCTGTCTCCCCCCCACTCTCTCACACACACAGCCTGTATCCCCTCTCTCTGTCACACACACAGCATCTGTCTCCCCCCCCCTCTCAACACACGGCCTGTCTCCCCTTCCTCTCTCTCACACACACACAGCGTCTGTCTCGCCTCCCTCTCTCTCTCTCACACACACCGCCTATCTAACCCCCCTCTCTCTCACACACGGCCTGTCTCGCCTCCCTCTTTCTCATATAGTAAGAAGTCTCACAATACAAGTTAAAGTCCAACAGGTTGATTTGGAATCACAAGCTTTCGGAGAGCTGCTCTTTCATCCCCTGAGTTCTAACTCAGCTGACGAAGGAGCTGCACTCCTAAAGCTCATGATTCCAAATAATCCTGTTGGATTTTAACCTGGTGTTGTGAAACCTCGTACTGAGCCCACCCCAGTCCAATGCCGGCATCTCCACATCACCTCTCTCTCACACACACAGCCTGGCTCCCCTCTATCTCTCAGGTTCTGTGGCTTAGGTGATTAAAGTGCCCGTTTAGTAAGCAGGAGACCCTGGGTTCAAATACCTAGGGTATTTCTCCCTTGCAAGTGATCGATGCAAAATACACAAGGCAAAATGTTCCTTTCTATGGCAGCATGATGGCACAGTGGTCTCACAGCATCAGGGACCCAGGTTCGATTCCTGGCTTGGGTCACTGTATGTGTGCAGTTTGCACATTTTCCCCGTGTCTGCATGGATTTCTTCTGGGTGCCACCAGCAGTCTAAAGACGTGCTGGTTAGTGCATTGGCTATGCTAAATTCTCTCGGTGCATCCGAACAGGTGCTGGAGTGTGGCGACTAGGGGATCTCCACAGTAACTTCATTGCAGTGTTAATGTAAAGCTACTTGTGACATTAATAAACTTTAAATACTGTCTCTCACACACAGACACACATAGCCCAGCTCCCCCTCTCTGTCTCACACACACATATAACTTGTCTCCCCTCCGTCTCTCTCTCACACACACATAACTTGTCTCCCCTCTCTCTCAGCAGCGGAAGTTTCCGGGAAAAGCCTGCGGTTTATTAGGGAACCAGCCAATCTGAATTTCAGCAGCGTCTAAAATCTCCCTGGAGATTAGATGATTGACCGCCCGCGGGGACCAATGGGAATTAGGAGGAGGGGGCAACTCTCAGCGGAAGACCCGCCCATTCCCTGCTGATTGACAAGGAGACTATCCAATCGGAGAGAGAGGGTGGGGAGTTCCTTATGAATGAGGCTCCAACCAGCGTGGGGAGAGGGTGGGATCAGCAGCGAGAGAGAGCTTGAGGTGGCGCCCGCGTCCCTCCCTTTGCATTAGGGAGTTTGTGCGTTCAAAGCGAAGGTGGGGGGTGAGAGAGAGAAAGAAAAAAATTCTGCTTTGAGGAGGGAAAGAAAAGGAGAGGGATTGTTTGGGTCGTTGCCGAAGGTGGAATTTTTCCCCCTTCCCCCTACGTTCCCCTGAAGGAAGCTTTCTCCCCAGCTTTGCAGAGATACTTTGTTTCCAACCAGAGGTAAGGGATTTTTTGAGTTCTCGCTCACATTGTATCCGAGGGCTGTCTCTTTTCCCAATGTCTCGTCAACTGAAACGTGTAACATTGTTCCCGTTATCTGAGGAATTCCTGAGCTTGGCTTAGCCGCTTGGGTGAGGTCATTGAATTATGGCACTCAACTCAACCGCTAATTTCTGACAAGAGTTTAGTTGGATCTGAGTTTCTTTGGGCAGGAGGGGAAAAACGGGTCTTTTTGTTTTTGTCACAATTTTTTTTCAGGGTGCGCTTTTTAGACTTTTGTTTTCTGGATTTTTATTTCAAACTTCTTTTTTGTGCTCATTTTATACATTTCCCCCACTCCGGTGTAATTTTTTGAAGTTGAAGTTTATTCGGCGAGAGGGGCTCTCTCCAGGCTGGAGAGACTACAGCAAGTAAGGCGCGTTTTTGGAGTGGCTGGGTGGGAGTTGCTCGGTATCTGTGTGGAGGAGCATTCCTGTCTCCTGTAATTCACACTGACAGCATTGGGTTTTTTTTAATAAAATGATGGAACTGTGCATTTCGATATCCCACAGCGTCAGTTCTGATGGGGAAATAGATGGTCATTCTTCCCATTTTAAACTCTGGCAAACTTGTGATTGAATGTGGAGAGAGGAGACCACGTTTTTCTGCACAAGTCATTGTCCAATATATATGAACATGACTTAACAGCTTTACCGTTTTCCCTCTCGCACCCTACCATATACAGGTATCACACCAGATAAGGTCACTGGTGACTTTGTATGTTTGAGCAATTTGTGTCATTTAGTCAAAGACCGTGTTGATCACTGTCTATTTATAAACGTGGTATCAATCTGACAAATAAACTAATTTGTTTCTTGCACCAATGCTGTGGTCATATAGCTTTTTGAGAATCGTTCAGTGAGACTTTTCACATCAAATCCCAATTCGTTTCTGATTTTTAGGCAACTGCAAAGTTAATTTCATCCTTTCAACGAGAGTAAAATGGAGCAAACTGTCACTTTCTTCCCTCCATGATCTTGATTGTTTGTCAGTATGAATGTTGAAGCTTATCACTCCCAGCAGATCTTTCCATTTTTGAATGTTGAGCATCATAGGAATGCTTCATAAAGGCTGTCATTGTAATAGATCCCATCATTCTATTTATAAAGATTATGTTCAAATGTTTGCAGTTTTGCATATTTTGGAGTTATTTTTGTAAGTGTATTGAATGGATGTGCCCACATGCTTTACCCTGTCTTGGTTCATATACTCTGTCGGTCTGGGTCAGGGGAGGATAAAAATGAATCATTCAGCTGCAAATTTTTGAAGAGTTGTCCTGTGGGTTTTTTAAAACTTGGTTTTAAAAGCTTTTACAGTCTTTTCTCTTTTTTTATCTAAACTGATTTAAACTAAAGGCATGTAGCCATAAGTGCAATTAAGCTAATATATTTTGTCTATTTTTAAAATTATAATTCATCAATGTAAACTATAGATTTGGAACATTTACTTTCTTATCCTGTTTCCCCTTTCCTCGTTATGATTCCCTATGTTTGCTCTGATCTAAAATCACAAATAAAAAATATACAGTCATCCCTAGATATATCAATTCCTCAGTGACCAACTTGACATTTATTGTGACAAATAAACTAAAATAGTACTTTGTTTGGACTATTACAGCAAAATGCTTAACTACAGAAAGTATTCCTTATTAACCCAACCTAAACTCATACTTTTTTTCAGTACATCACACTCAGCAGAAATATATTTATCAAAAACTTCCAATCTTGTCCATTGTTGGGAATCTGATGCCATCACAGTGAATGGAGTTTTGGCTGAGTGCCAAGTTCTCCATTTTCACTGGCAGCATGGTGAATATGGATGAAATCAAAGAATCACATTCATTTATGTTTAAAATCCTAGGCACCTTCTAAGTTTTAACAGGATTCATTCTTCCTGCCCCATCCAAGTGAATCTTTTTCTCAAAGCCCCTGCTTTCAGTTTTGAGTAGAATTGAGTAGGCTTTCATTAGGCAGGCACCTTCTGGCAACTCCTCACATTTTTTCAGGCTGAGAATCCGTCCTCACCAGTATTGTTGGGTTTTTCCCAAAACAATCCTTTTCTTCTGCTTGGCATTGCAGTAGCAGCTGGGAGTTGTCTTCCCAAATCTATCCCTAAATACAGGGGAGGTATTGGAGGAATTGAGAAATGCAAACACAGTCCCATTGTTAAAAAAGATCAAAAATGACAATTTATAGTCCAGTTAGTCTTGTGTCCTTGGGAAAATTAGTGAAATCCTTCTGTCAGTTAGAAAGGCATGGACTAATCAGGAATGGACAGTAAGAAGTCTCACAACACCAGGTTAAAGTCCAGCCAGTTTACTTGATAGTAATCTCTCAAGCTTTCGGGAACGGTGTTCCTTTGTCAGGTGTGTGCAAGATTCTGATCAGAGAAGGGCATATAAAGTCAGAGTTTACAGAATACTGATTAGAATGAAAGTCTTTGCAGTTAATCTGCTACTCAAATCTCAAAGGTGCAGGCAATGTGAGTGGAGATAGCATTAACATAAGTTAGAGATGTGTATTGTCTCCAGACAGGACAGTAAGTGAGATGTTGCAAGCCCAGGCAAGTTATGGGGGTTACAAATAGTGAGACATGAACCCAAGATCCCGCTTGAGGCTGCACTCATGTATGCAGAACTTGGCTAAGAGTCTCTTTTAAGTGACTGCGCTGTTGTCATGAAGGCAGCCTTGGCCTTCACAACAATGAACAGTGACCACAACATCTCAACTGTGCCACAGCAACCTCTGCAAGACATGCCAGATAATTGACATGGATGACATCATCTCACATGAGAACACCATCCACCAGGTACATTGCACATACTCTTGCAACTCGGCCAATGTTGTCTACCCAATACTTGCCGGAAAGGATGTCCCAAAGCATGGTACATTGGGGAGACCATGCAGACACTACAATGACAGATGAATGAACATCGCTTTACAATCAGGCAAGACTGTTCCCTTCCTGTTAGTGAACACTTCAGTGGTCACGGGCATTTGGTCTCTGATCTTTGAGACACACGCAGAGTTGCTAAGCAGAGACTGATAGATGAGTTCTGCATACGTGAGGACGGTCTCAACTGGAATCTTGGGTTCATGTCACACTATCTGTTACCCATGACTTGCCTGGGATTGTAAAATCTCACTCGCTGTCCTGTCTGGAAACAATACACACCTCTTTAACCTATGCTTAATGCCATCTCCATTCACGTTGTCTGCATCTTTAAGACTTGAATACCTGACAAAGGAACACCGTTTCCGAGAACTTGTGGGATTACTATCAAATAAATTGGTTTACTTTAACCTGGTGTTGTGAGACTTCTTACTGTGTTTACCCCAGTCCAATGCCAGTATGTTTACATCATGACTAATCAGGAATGATCAATATGGCGTTGTTAAAAGGAAGTTTTGCCTCTTAAATTTGAATTCTTTTTGAGGAAGTGACAAAGAGTTGAAGGTAGTGCAGTGGATGTTGTGTACATAGATTTTAGCAAGGTATTTGATACAGTCCCACAAGATGAAGGCACTTAAAATCACTGGCACTAACGCACCTCTCCGTGAAAGAGTTCATTGAGCTTATGCCTGTTTTGAGCAAGGGATCAGTCAGCGCACACCCTCCATCCTGGAAGCCTCAGATGATCCTGTAGCTAAGGCATCATTGCAGATGTCAGAGCAGCCTTCTCAAAGATCAACTCATGGAAAGTGGCTATGGTATGTGGACGTGTGCTCAGATTCTGCACGGACCAGCTGGTGGGGGTATTCACAGACATCTTCCAACTTTCTACAACAGTCTGAGGTGCCTATGTGCTTAAAGAAGATGACCATCAACCAGGTATCAAAGAAAAGCCAAGCAGCATACCTTAATGACTGTTGTCTGGTGGCTCTGACTTCCATCATTGTGAAGTGTTTTTAAAAGGTTTGTCATGGCATGAATCATTTCCAGCCTTTTAGATTGCCTGGATCCATTACAGTTCACTGTTGCATTCAGTTCACAGCAGAAACCATCTCTCTGGCCTTGCACTCAACCCTGGAACGCCTAGGTTAGATTCCTATTTATCAACTCCAGTTCAGCCTGCAACACCATTATTTTCCCCCGAACTCTGTGGCCTGGGGCTTGGCTTCTCCCTCTAACAGAATCCTAACATATTGACTACAATCAGTAAGACAGCAACACCTTCACAATCATCCTCAACACCAGCACCTCACAAGGATGTCCTCAGCCCCTTTATTATACTCATACACCTATGACTGTGTAGCCAAATTCCCTCCCAAACCTGTTTTCATATTTGCTGATACCACTGTAGTGGGTTGGATCTCAGACAGAGTACAAGAAAGAGAAAATCTGGTGTAATGACAATCTCTCCCTCAATTCAACAAAATGAAGAGAGTCATCTTTAGGAAGCATAGTGGAGGACATGCCTTTGCCCACATCAATGGGGATGAAGTAGAAATTGTCAAGTTTTTAGGTGTCTGGGCCATCATCAACCTGTCCTGGTCCCTCCATGCTGACACTAGTTAAGAAAGCCCACCATGCCTCTCCTTAGCCTAAGAAAATTTAGCATATCTGCTCAAACTCTGCAACTTTTACAGATGCACCACAGGTATCTGACCAAGACCACAAATTAAAGGATTTTGAACAAAGCTTAGTCCATTACTCAGACTGGCCTCCCACTCACTGACACTGACTACACTTCCCCTGCTGTCTTGGGGAAAAGCAGCTGCATAATTAGGGACCCTGCAAACTCCAGACATACTCTTTCGTCGGGGGGGGAAAAATATACAAAAGTCTGAGGACGTGTATCAATTGACTCGGACAGCTTCCTGCTGCCATCAGACTTTTGAATGGCTCTACATTGCATTGTTGATCTTCCTGTATACCTTAACTATGACACGTTTTGCACCCTCTCCTTTCCTTCCCAATTACAGTATGCTCTGTGCAAGAAACAATACTTTTGCTGTATATTAACATGTGACTTGCCAAATCAATTAGTAAAAGCCTAGAGGCTACAGGGTAATGTGGCATAAAAGATTTCCTAAGAAACAGGAAACAAAAGATAGTGGTTATTGGATGCCCCTGCAAATGAAAATTTGTTTCAAGTGGTGTTTCAGTGCTTAGTATTGGGCTCCTTACTGTTTTTGTGTTGTATGTTTAAACAGTTTGGATGTGTGTGGGGGTCACAATGGGGAAATTTATAGATGACAGATTGGCCAAGTAGTGGATAGTGTAGAGCATAGCTATAAACAACCAAAACAATATAGATTGGTGGAGTGGACAGTAAAGTGGCAGATGGACTTTAACATAGAGAAATGTGACATAATACCTTTAGGAAAGTCAAACAGTTATAAAGAATGCATAATAAATGGAAAAACACAGATCAATGAAGTGAGAGATCTTGATGTACAGGTACTCACTCCTTAAAGGCAGCAGTTCAAGTAGATATGTGGAATGCTTGCCTTCGTTGGCAGAGACCCTAAACCAATTTTAAAAATACCTGGACCTGCACCTTAAGTGCTGTAAGTTATGAGCGTTTTGCAGGAAGGTGGGATTAGTATAGCTACCTCCATACCCTTGAGATGGCAAGGAAAAGATGGGTCAAATGGACTCTTTCTGTGCTGTTCTCTCTCTCCCAAATGTCTGGGTGCAGCAAAACCAGGTTTTTTTTATTTCACAGGATGTGGCATCACTGGGTAAACAAGCCAGCATTTTATTGCCTATCCGCTTTAATTTCTCCTGAAGCTGTCAACTGTTAAAACTTGCACCTTGCTTTCAATTTTTCTTGATTTGAGCTTCTGTCTTAACAAGCAGAACACACAGGCTTGTCTCCCACCAGATTTTATTGGAGGTCACATCCCTTTGCCAAGCTACTCCATTTTTTTCTAATGAGGACAATTTAAAACAACCATCTAATTATAAAGCCTAGCATTCATGACATACCTCAATTTTGTTTCACTGATCTTGGATGCAGTGGGACTTGACTTTATGGCCTTTTTTATTAAGTAAGTTGCATTACATCTGTTCTATGGAACTGGCTTCAGCATTTTGGAGTTTGTTACGCTCCCAATGATTTCCCTGGTGGCTTTGTTTTGAAGTATTAGATGGGTAGCACAAGTTATTTGTGATAACTGAAAGCTCTTGATATTTGAAGTGACTTTGCTTTTGCCATATTTTCGAAGTCCCAATGAAAGTTTCAAACAACCACATAACCATACCCTGTATACAGCTTCAGGGTTGATGTTGAACTCTCTCTGCAACAACATCTGGGTTGCATTAATGGACATCGTTCAAAAGCATAGGCCATTCTAATTGCAATAGCAACAAAGCAAAAATGCTTTGAAATGCTAGAATTTTAATGAAAAAATACTTGAAAAGCTAGCCATGACCATTGGACCAAGTATCAAGTTATGTACAAGTGAATCAATAAATAGACTGGAGATACAAAGAAAACATAATGCCAGATATTCTTCCAATACTGTAATAATAAATGAAGTGGAAATAAAGGTCAGTTTTCTTTTATCCACAACAAGGAGGACATAAACGTGTGTTTTAGTTATTGTGTGCACATTTTAGAACATCAACTAATAAAGCAAATGTTTTAGCTAATTTACTGAGATGAGGGAGATTGTTACAGTACTCCATTTCCTTTTGAAAATGAGTGTCACATGCAATATTTGATCAGTGGGTATTAGAGATCAATCTTAGACATAAGTTAGTAGCTTGATTACAGGCAGGATGTGTGTAACTGCAGGAGAGGTTTGGCTAGCGAATTGCATTTTGAAATTGCCATGTGATTGTTGCTAGTAACCTTCCTGTGCCCACTAATGATGATTTCCACTTGCGTCTTCACAAAACAGTGAGTGTAGATGCTCTTAACACAAAGTAGAATCCATTTTAATTTCTTGGTGTTGAGGGGGAAGTTGAGGCTCAGATGGGCAGTGTTGGTGGAAGAATGTATCAAAGAGAAAGCTATCCATTAACTGGAGTTCTGTCATAATCTGTTTATTGGCTGTTGTAATGCTCTGTCATTCGTAACTACTTTGACGTACAGACATGTATTAGCAGCAGGAGTAGGGCATTCGGTCCCTTGATTCTCTTCAGTAAAATCACAAGCTGACCTGATGTGACCTCAATGCATCTATCTTGTCTACTCCAGCCCTTTGATTCCCTTATTAGTGAAGAATCTATTTATCACGACCTTTTAAAAAGTTTCAGTGATCCTGCCTTTATTATATTCTTGGAGAGTGATGTTCCATACACTCGGCCCTTGGAGATTTCCTAATCCCCCTCTTAAAGTTTCCTTAGTTTAAAACTGACCTCTGTTCTGGCCCCTCCCATGAGGGGGAATATCCTTTCAGCATCCATCCTGTTGGGTCCTCTTGGAATTTTGTTTCAAAAAGATCATCCCTCATTCATCTAAAATCTGATGGATGCAACCCCAGCTTGTGCAACCTTCTCGTGAGAGAACTCCTTCATCTCAAAAATCTTTTGAGTAATCTTCTCTGATCTTCTAATGTAATGCCCTTTTCAAGTAAGGAGATGAAAACTGTACCCAGTACTCCTGATGTGATAAAAGCCAAATACTGGAATCTGAAACAAACTGAAAATGCTGAAAAATCTCAGCAGGTCTGACAGCAATTGTGGGGAGAAAATAGAGCCAGCGTTTTCAGTCTAGATGACCCTTCATTAGAGCTCCAGTAGTCAACTAAGGCATCTACAAAATGATTGTAGATTAAATGAGTGGACAATTTTTGGCAGATACTGTACAATATGGGAAAATGTAAACTTATCAACTTTGGGAGGAAGAATTGAGGGCTGAAGGACCTGTTCTTGTGCTATAATTTTCTTTAGATGTATTCTTTGCTGCAGTGTAAAACTGTAGCAAAATGGAGAGAGATTGCAAAACTCAGTGTACACAGCGATATAGGTAGCTTAATATGAATCACAAGTGATGAGGAGAGTAAATGGAATATTGCTCATTGCAAGGGCAATGGAATGTAAAAAAGAATATTTTGCTACAATTTTACAGTGCATCAGTGAAGAGGATTCTAGAGAACAAAGAAAATAACAGCACAAGAACAGGCCCTTCTGCCCTTCAAGCCTACACTGACCATGTTGCCTATCTGAACTAAATAGGACTTTAAGATTTCTATTAGTTCCACGTGCTAGTCAGTAGGAATGTCAGGGCAGCTAAGATGAAAATGTGGTTTGAGGGAGGGATTCAAATTCCTGCCTGCATAGTTTTAATCTCCTTGTCTGAAAAGGCATTATATTAAAAGCTATTGAAAGAATGGGTGAGTGGACTTTCCTGTGAGAAAATGTTAGGCCTGTATCTATTGGAGTTAACAGTTCAAGAAGTGATTTTATAGAAACATACAAGCACCTGAGAGAATGCAGGGTGGATGCTTAGAATGAAAGACTAAAACTAGGGGATGTAGTTTTAAAAAGAAAAGAGAATTTGTTTGAGTTGAAATCTTGCCGTCCAGACAAGGATGTGGCCTGGGTCAGGCAGATTCTTGACAAGGGAGTCTAAGGATAGAGGATGTGGATAGGAAGATAGTGTTGAGGCCACCATCAGATCAACCATGATCTTATCTAATGGCAGAGCAGGTTGGAAGGGTGGAACTTCTAGGAAGGAAATCATTAAAAGTTAAACTCACAGATGGTACCAATCTGTAAAGATGAGTCTTTGCAGAGTGAGCATCTGGGGATATGCTAAAGATGGATATAGGTTAATGCAATATTAAAAATAGGAAAACATTTATCTTCTGTGTCTAACTGATCTTGCTGAAATGGACTTGAAAGAGACCCAGGGGTGTTGAATGGCTCATTGCACAACATGCACCAATAGTGCGATATAATAAAAAGCAGCAGGATATTGGATTATATTGCCATAACATAAAAATTCCTGGAAGTTCCCTGAAACTCCAGACAGGTTGTACCTCAGTGTATAGTGTTCACGTTGCTGCCTGTTCCATTGCTAAGTGATATCAAAGGACAGTTGATGCCCTAGGGATAATGAGAAGGCAGTTCACTGAAAGGACTGGATTATTTCATGTCTTTAAATAGCTGGAGCCATGAAGTTCACAAAACAGACTTGTATTTTTTTTAAACAAAAGTTGTAGGTATTTGCATGGTAAATGCTTGGGCATAATTAAAATGGCTTATGTTGGCTTTGTTTTGGTAGTAAATTGTACTTGATTGCCCCAGGTAAAGACAGCTGCAGATGCTCTACAGAAATTTTCAACTCTGTTTGGAGTCGAGGCATCACTGAGATTTGAAGATGCATTAAAATCAGTTGGGACATTGCCATTGTCACTTTATGAATAGGCTGTTTACAGGATATGACCTTTCTTTTAAGCCTTTGGTTGTTAATGTGCTGACCAAAACAATAACAAATAGCACTTCCTAACTGAAGAACTTACCCCAGTTTAATGGTCTGGACATGGAATTGTTAGTGAGGACATCAGGATTTCCCATTTGCAGAAGTTCTGTCTCTGTACTTTGTGTAGTATTTCATAACTGTCTATATATTAAACTCTTAATTTCATATGCATGTTACAGGAAACGTTATGCTCAAAACTAATTCTGCTGCTTAGTCACTTCTCAGACAACACTGACTCTAAACTACAGCTTTGTTAACTGGCATTTTCTCCTCTGGTTTCCTCTGAATATTTGTTTCTTAATTAATTGACTTCTCGCTTTTGAAATGTCCAAAGTAAACATTGAAATTCCTAGGAGATGTTTTCAAAAAGTTAAAACGTGGCATTCCTATTGTATTAATTCATTATGGCCCCTTGGGATTTGTGGATTTTCACAAGATGTGCAGAATACTGACTGATGCCAAGTTTCATGCGGAGAATGGCTCAAATTGAAGATTTTCAAACTTTTTAGAAGTTTATTGCCTCAGAACCAGTGCATGCACATGTATACATTTTTAGAACATTTGTCTTTATTTTAATGAAAGTTGCCTGCTAAATCTTGCAATTGCACCCTTCTACTCGTGATGCTGTGTTGACACTTCATCTGGGATGGAAGGTGATTTTTTTATAGTCTGACAAACTTTGTGTTGTAAGACTTCTTACAGTGCAATGTTAAAGTCCAACAGGTTTATTTGGTAGGAAAGCCACTAGCTTTTGGAGTGCTTGCTGCTCCTTCATCAGGTGAATGGGATTTCAGTTCACGAACAGGATATATAAAGACAAACTCAATTTACAAAATGATTGGAATGAGAATCTTTACACATAATCTTAAAGTACAGACAGAGTGGAGAAAGGTTTAAGGACTGGTGTATTGTCTCCAGCCAGAACTGTTAATGAGATTTTGCAAGCCCACGCAAGTCATAATGTTACAGATAGCATGATGTGAACCCAAGATCCTGGTTGAGACCGTCCTCGTGTGCAGAACTTGGCCATCAGTCTCTGCTCAGCAACTCTGCATTGTCGTGTGTCGTGAAGGTTGATTAGCCAAGGTAAATTGCCCCTTTAGTGTCAGGAGGGCTAGCAGGGTAAAAGAACTGCATTCTCTATATTGTGTGTACCAAACGCTTTGGGTCATCAAAGCTTATGACTAAAATACTATCTTGCCATTGGATAGCATTACCTTTTTTTAATCTTGAATACTAACTCCAGAAAGAAGTGGGGTATTTTTAAACTAGGAATAAGTTGCTGATAATATTTTGCTTAATAACTTGATTAATGGGAGAGTAGTTTTACAGAATTTTTGTTCCATTATCCTGTTGTTGATGTCTGTTGGATTCATTACTGTGCATGCCAGTAGACATGATCTGAAATGAGCAGAGTCGTGATGTATTTTACTACTGAGAAAACGTTGGGTATGCTGAAGATGAATCATTTTGAGGTTAATTGAACTTTCAATTCCAGCAGTTGATTGAAACTGTTCATGAAGAGTTATTATGGTTTTCAATAGATTTATGAAGGACAGGACTATAGAAGTTTAAACAAATATACATTTATGTAAAGAAAGTATTGTGGAAAATTTGAGGAGGCTTCAACAACTAGCCCAGTTTTTTGTCAATATTTTTCTTGACATGGAAGTTAAAGAATCTGTTCCCCGTGATGAAGAGTAAGATAATGAAGGTAAGATACGAAACCAGGATAGGAGAAAATGAGCGAAGAATTTCCTAATGATGCACTTGCATTGAGATTGTACACCAAGACTGTAATTTCAGAAGCTTTTGCTGCATTAAGATGCTAAGCTTGGAAGTGTGAATGTACTAACTGCAGTGCAAATGTGGGTTTGAGCAGTACTTTGCCTTATTGATAATATAGTAAAACTGTTAATGGATTTAAGAGGGAGAGGGGTCATTCTTGCATTATGCACTTAAAATCAAGGTATTAATAGTTTTTCAAATATAACCTACAGATGCATTTGATTTTTTTAATTCAAGGGTACAAGTGTGTAATCAACATTAACATAGGAGGCAATAAAGTGCAGAAACTGCTTTTTCTCTAGACAATCTGGAGATCTACATGCAAAAGGTTTAAAAAAAATTTTTTAATCACTAGCATAAGCATCCTGCTACACACTGGGTGAAAAGCTCATTATTCCTAATGGTCTGTTTAGGATATTGGTGTGGAAGTGCCAGTATTGGACAAGGATGGGCATAATGAGAAGTATCACAACACCAGGTTAAAAGCCCATCAGATTTATGAAGGGGCAGCGCTGCGATAGCTTGTGCTACCAAATAAACCTGTTAGAATATTGGCTCATATGTTTAAACTATAATAGTTTAGTATTGTTAACTGTGTAGTTAGTTGATCTTGGATACAAGTGTACTCTTGGTCAAGTGGGAAAACTTGCATTGAATGCTGCAGACGTGCGTACACTCCAGGATAAAACAAAAATCAGTTAAACAGATTCCAGTTTTGGAAGAAACATTGCATACAAAACACTCACTGTTTCTCTCCCTGTAGGTGCTGTTATACGTGCTGATTTTTTTCATACTTTTTTCAGGTCTCCAATGTTTTGCCTTTAAATATGTTGCAACTAGAATTGAGTATTGTGTCCACTAAAGGAGCAATTTGGTCTTTTGGTTAAGATCCAGCTCAAGATGGGGTGCACTGCCTTATCTTGTCAGCTTGGATCTTGAATATTTCTTGTGGGGAGCACACTGAGCTTTGGCTTTTTTAACTTTAAAGTTAAAAATTAAAAGAGCAATTCCACATTTTAGAATGTAACATCCACCTTTTTAAGACGTGCAATTAACAAAGTGGGGTGTTTGCTCATTTCATAATTGGTATGGATTATCTTGAACTTTTAAAAGTTTATTTTGGAGCCATAAGTGTTGTTGAACTTGACTCTGATCTCAGCCAGAACAGTTTGTGTGCGTGTTGGCTGTTTCTGTAGTGCAGTGGTTAACACATTCGCTTCATACGCAAAAGCTCCCTGCTTCAAACAGACAGACATTCCATTATCTTCCCCACAAGTGGGGAAAATCTGTACAAATTCAACTTATTGCTCAATGTTACATCTATATTATAGCTCCAGTTTTACTGGTTTGGGTGTAATGTATCATTTTTTCTCTCCATTTTTGATGGATATTAACAGTAATCAGGTTTTTGCTAGAAACCATTTCAGAAATCTAGAGGTGCATCTACTTTTATCAAAAGAACCTTCTCAATTGAGATTTACGGTTGAAGTGTTAAGAGTTTCATGAAACTCTTATGTCCTTGATACAAAGGCAAACACCAACCACTGTCTGATTCAAAAGTTCTTTATTCTTACATACACAAGCTGGCAACCCTTTGCAATCTAACCTCCACTCAGTGCTGGAAGTCAGGTAGCAAAGGTGTCCTGAATATTGGGATAGAGTCCCTTCATATAATTTTACAATCCTTATGTCACATGCAGTCTGATGCAATATAGCTAATCACAAGACACCCTTTTGATCTAGTTAGGTTAACCATATCTAAAGTCAATGTGGTTAAGTGGGATTAGTTACAGGTATCTTAAGCTTGTCATTTACTCAAACTACTGGTTTAGCAGGTTTTTGCAGAAGCTTGTAGTTGTATGTGGTATTAACTTAATATCTCATTCCTTCTGTTTCATGATAAACTAATTCTTGGAGAAGAGTTTGGGCTCTGTTATAGGCTAGGTATCGACAAACACGTTGTAGCAAGAACAGTAATAAGCGAACCATCAGAATAATGATTCCCAAATGCATTATTATTTCTCCCCAGTCACCAAAGTGCCACCAGCCAAGGGGATTGTAATCCTTTAAAGTTTTGCCTCTTGGTTCAAATTTAGTTTGCCGTCTTTTTAATATGCCCATCTAAATCAGTGCTATTGTCGGAGTCTGGAAAGTACATACAGCACTCAGAGCCTTTTAGGGTGCAAGTGCCTCTGGTAGCCACCAACAAGTCATCTAAAGCCATTTGATTTTGGAGTGCCACCGTTCATGTAGCTATGACTTCGGAGATAGCGATGCTCTCATCCTCTAATCCATCAGCAATATCATTTAGCTATTTTCTTGAGCTGATGCCATATTGATTAGCTTTTGAGCTGACTTTGTTGCCCCATAGGTAAAACCATTCAGCTTCGGTGATGGCCTGTTTTTAGATCTTAACAGGTGTATCTTGGGGTGGAGATGTAGGGAGTCATAATGCCAGACATAGGGGACCACGTATGTTAGATAGCAAGATCCTGACTAGTTTCAGGGAAGACAAGGATGGGCATTATCTCCACAGACAAAATAGGTGCCATTGTATGCTACCATGTTGCTTAATAGAACTGGATCAAGACTGAGTGGAACTCCCAGAGTGCTCTGGGTTTGGCTGTCAGGCAGTGGACTTTAGACCTTAGTTTTGTTGAGCTATCACTGGGACAGGTGACATTAATCAGCTGAATGCAGTTGCTACAGCCAGTGGATTTGGGTCTGTTTCTTATCAGGCAGATGGATCTCCTTTGTTTACAACAAAGTGGGTGGAGAATCTGATCTGTTAGAGTTGGGCTGGTAATCTTTCTTAAAGACCAATAACTTAACCCCTTTTCCCTCATTGTAGAGACATCACGACTAATGTCTACCTGATGATTTCCTCCAATGGTCTGGGGCCCCCTTCTGTGATCAGTCCCATTTTGATACAAAATCCATTCTATCATTTCCTGGGGTTTGAATGGAATAGGGAACAAGGAGATTTCCTCTTTTGTATGTGTGAGCAGACCCAACAGCCACTTACATTTTTTGTATGTGAGTGTGCTGTAAAATTTAATGTTAGTGAAATTGTCCATTGGTCTGTCCATCTTTAAGGCTTCCTTTTGTTGATCTGGTTGTCCTGATACCAGAAAAATAGCTGAAACATTGAAGATAATCCTCATGGTTTACTAGTAGATATTGGTATCCATCGTTTATAGTCATTCAGATTTATCCAGCAAGGTTGTCCTTGAACCTTGATTGCAGTTGGAATCTGGAGGAGAACTTGGAAAGATCCTTTCCACCGTGGCCCAAGTTTGGGTTGATCCCAGTTTTTTTAGCATGAGGTTTCCTAGCTGTGGTCCAGGGAAGTAATCCTTCCCAAGATGTGTGTCAGATTATAGATAATCAATAAAGGCAGTAATGCATTCAGAATACAAATTTGGCCTGCTGGAGTGACCCAGAAGCTTTTTGATCCTGAATGTGAACATCCATGCATCTTTCAAAGATTGTGTTCAGAAGCAGGGGCGCGCACCCCCCCCCCCCAATAAGCACTGAATAGTGACTATCTGGCATGTCCAGTATGTTCGAAGAAGGTAGGCGACTCACCTCCTTATTTATGAAGGGCAGTGTTTAGGCTGTTGTAGCCTTTTTGGCAGCATAATCAGCCATGGTCACTGCTGAGTCATCAGTGATGTGGGCAGCACATTAATAATGACTAGTTGTTTAGGGAGAGGATGGCTTGCAGAAGATTGTGAACATGTGTTTTGGATGGGAGTCCCCAAAAAGGTAACAAAATCTCTTTGGGCCCATAATTGGCTGAAAATTGTGGGTAACCCCCAAAAGCATAACAAGAGTCGGTATGAATGTTTGCGCATTTGTTTGTAGCAAGGATGGAGGTGTGGGTGGGGGCAAATAGTTCCACCTTTTGCACAGAGATGGAAGGTTCAAATCCAGCTGATTCCAGTGTTGAAGTAGTGTCCACAATCATAGCCAGAAAGGGGTATCAGGGGAAGGGAGGGGAAAGTCTGGAAGGTCTGTATGAGGGGAGGTTTGTCTGGAGTGATAGGTTGCCTTCTCCAAGCCGCTGCCGCCACCTGTTATTCATTGGTGTCAGTACTTAAAAACAACAGTGGCATGCCAGATGTATCACCGGTTTTTACCTTTCCTTTTGTTTGGCCTGTTGCTCTAGCTCTTTTTCTTGGCCTTGTCTCTCTCTCTCCAACCCCTCTTGTTCTGCTTGATCTCTTTTGTCCTTTTCATACTTCATCACATTCACCAATCCCTCTCCTACGTGCATTATCCACCCAGCTCTCCTGCTTTTTCTTGGTTAACTCATTGGCTTGCTTTCTTCAATACAACATTAAAACTTTCTATTTTCTTCCTGTATTAGATTTCCAAATAGCTTCTTGCTTTAATACACTTATGCAAATCTCAAATTCTCCCTAATGGCCAATTTATTTTGGTCAGGGTGCTTAAATAAGCATCTAATCACTCCTTGTCCTTTTGGGTTTTCCCAACATGTTTTATATGATGGGGTCCCATCCCTTGACTTATCCAAAATTTGACTGTTGCTGAGAGACTTAGGGCCACTTGTGCTTCATGATCCTCAGTGCCTTTGTTGCCTCTACACCCACTTCAGGGTCCTGATCTTCGTGTAGGGTATTTCCCCTTCTAACAACCAGTCTAATGTTTGAGATGGGCACTTCCTTTCAATTGACACAAGTAGTCATGTCATGTCTCCAACTTCACCTAATTCCAACTCTTTACTACATCTTGGAATTAGAACCTCAAATTCTACTGACATCAGGACTTAAACTGGGGGACTCAAACTTCTTGGATTTAATGTACCAAAACCCTGGGGACTCTAACCTCCAGATACTCATGGGGGGCTTGAACTCTCCACCATGTCACTGAACAGACCTGGGGACTCTAACCACCCTAGTGTCTTAACAAATAAACCTGAAAACTCTAACCACCAAGGCAGCCGGGAGACTCAAACAGTCTGGTGTAGGACTGGTCGGTATTCAAGGACGTAAGCTGTCTCTGGGTTCTGTCAATACAGGGTCTTGGGGGACGAGGGATCAACTGAGTATTAGCTCAGTGAGAGAGACCAAGGTTAATCTTACCTTGTGGGCCCATCCATCTCTTGACAGCAATATCCAGATATTTGTTTAGTTAATCTAGCTCAGAGGACATCTGTATATATTGGAACTCTGTTTTATAGCACCAGTTGTTAAGTTCATTTTTGTTTTTTTTGAGACTCTTCAGTCCTTGATACAAAGGCAAACACCAATTGCTATCCAATTCAAAAGTTCTTTATTCTTACATGTGCAAGCGGGCAAGCCTTTGCCAAGTAACTCCCACTCGGTGCTGGGCATCAGGTAGCAAAGGCACTCAATAATCAGACAGGATCCCTTCATGTAGTTTTACAATCTTTATAGTCACATGTGGTCTGATGCAATATAACTAATCACAAGACAGCCTTTGTTCTAGTCAAGTTAACCAGATCTATAGTCATAATATGGTTATGTTGAAAGAAAGAGAACTGTTAATGGGTAAGTGGGATTAGTCACAGGTATCTTGAGCTTGTTATTTACCTAAACTGCTGGTTTAGCAAGTTTTTGTAAAAGTTCATAGTTGCATGAGATATTAACCCCTTTAAGATCTGTGTGATGGGAATGTCAGAGAGGCTTGCTGTTGAACAATCTTGTGTGCTGTTGGCAAAATTCTGGCGAACTGGCCATTTTGTCTATTGGTGGTATCAAATCTAAAGGAGATGGTGGAGTGGATAGTGAAAGGGCTGCAAATTTTATTTTAGGCACTTTAGAAATTTTTCTGCTTATGAGAAAATAAGATAAAAAATTGTCACTATGGATTTCTTTCCTTCCAGATTTTAGTACTGATTCAAAGTATTTGTAAAGCATGTTGGAGGCCTTTGGAGGTGAACAAGTCATGACCATTCTGTGCACTTGCCTAAACGGATTTTTGTAGCTAAGATCACAGTGACTCGTGTCTGCTGCTATTGATCTGACGTAACTGATTCCCCTAGAATATCAATTTCCGTGTTGAATTCAAAGAGTAGTCATCTAAATTATTCATCTATTAAACCAGTTCCAAGTGAGGCGGGGGGGATGCTGTCTTGCCCTATGTTAATCACGTGGAAGCACTTGCTATGAACTCTGGCTGCTCCTGGCCTGAATATGATGACTCGTGCTGGTGTTCGGTTGATTGCTGTAATTCTAAACAGTGGAGGGATGCATTCCTTGGATTTAAAAAAAAAAATTGAGCCTGTGGCAATGCCATGATGAACTTGAACTCAGCACTATCGCTGCCCCTTTTTAACTTTGACTGAAACATCATTCAAAGGAACTGAGGGAGTGGTGTGTTTTTTTTTTATTTACACCAGTTCCTCACCCTTGTATTGTTGTTCCTTCCTTATCTTTAAAATCAAAACCCAAGTTCCATTATCACATGGTAACTCATTGTTTCAATGTCAAAAGGTTTTTTCCATTTTCTGCTTTCTAAGTTGCATATTTTCAAATATGCGATGAGTACAGTATATAAAAGGTTTCTTAAAACATTACTGACAATTTAGTTATCTCTTGACAGAATCTCAAATCCAACATTTTCTTATCCAAAGTGAATAGTTTTACAGACATTTTGTGAATTTGCTCATAAAATTTTGTTTGTTCCTTCATGGAATGTGGGCATTAGTGGCTGGGCAAGCACTTATTGTCCATCTCTCTAACTGCCCTCTTTCAGAGGACATTTTTTAGAGTCAACCACAGTGCTGTGGATCTGGCACCACATAGGCCAGACCAGGTAAGGATGGCAGATTCCTAAAGGACATTAGTTCAGTAATGGGTTTTTACAACAATGGTTTCGTGGTTATTATTAGACTTTTAATTCCAGATTTATGAATTCAAATTTTGCCGTGTGCCATGAACCCAAGTCCACAGATTTTATCTGGTCTCTGGATTAATAGTCCAGTGACAATGCCACTATGCCAGCCTTCCCTAATTCCAGTATGTAATCAAGGCAGTTGTGGCTCCAACCTTTATTTATTAGAATCACATCCCTCAGACCTTGGGGCTGTTAAACTTTAATACTGTAGAATTCATGGATGCTAACTTTAATGTGTTTTATATTTGTGCAGATAAAGTTGGCCACTTCTGAATTCTGATGGCTCAGCGGAGTGGCCAAGAAGATCCGGAGAGATATCTCTTTGTGGATAGGGCTCTGGTTTACAACCCTGCTACTCAAGCTGACTGGACAGCTAAGAAACTTGTTTGGGTGCCATCAGATCGCCATGGCTTTGAGGCCGCGAGCATACGAGAAGAGAGAGGTGACGAGGTTGTGGTGGAGCTGATGGAGAACGGCAAGAAGGCGCTAGTCAACAAGGATGACATTCAGAAGATGAATCCACCCAAGTTCTCAAAGGTGGAAGACATGGCTGAGTTAACGTGCTTGAATGAGGCTTCCGTCTTACACAATTTGAAGGATAGATACTACTCCGGTCTGATTTATGTAAGTTTCAAATGTTTAACACTTTTTTGCATTTTTAAAATGAAAAGTTCCTTCAACTGCAGTCTTGTCTATGTGGAAAAGGCTGAAAATCAGTGATTCACCTGCTCTTTGAGGGGAGTTGTCCTGAGCAGATAGGCAATGTTTAAGTTGAGAGAAACCAGTTTTTTATTTTCCACTCAAAGTCCAATAGTTATTTGGACTATTGCCTTCTCAGAACACAAGTGTTTATTTGATGCATGGTTAAGAGAAATCAATTCATTCTGTTTTTGTTTGTATTCATTAAAGATATTTATAATTCAGCAGGACATGCAGGTATACTTAAAAAAAAAAACTTGAGTGTATATTTTTCTTTGTGTACTTTCTGCTAAATTAAAGTAAAATACTGTAATTGCTGGAAAGCTGAAACAAACAAAATTGCTGGAAAAATCAGCAGGTCTGACGGCATCTGGAGAGAGAAATAGTTGACGTTGAGTCCATTTCATACATACTCGGAGTATTTAATCTGCCTTTTCTCTCCACAGATCATGTCAGACCAGCTGAGTTTTTCAAGCTGTCTGTTTTATTAAATAAGAACAGAAAAGGCTGGATAAACTCAGCAGGTCTGGCGGCATATGTGGAGATTAAGTTAATTAACTCTAGATGAGCTGAAATCTTGAAGAATAAACTTCAAGGCCTTTATTTAACTTGAAGTTGTAAAATGTTCAGTACCCATTTATTGGTCTCTAATTTGTGTTCTTGTCAGCTTTATCAGAACTCTTACTACATCCAATCACTGCTGCTGAAGCTGTGATTCATTTGGCAATTATTAGATCTTGTAAAGTGTTACAATACGTTGGTGTTTCAAGAATTATCTTTTCTGCTTCTGATTTCTGAATTTGAGTTCAATTCACATTAATGGAATAAAGGTCCTTAGTTGAATGTTAAGTTTCACCTGAACTTTGATACCATCAGTAATTTGACTCAATTCAGTCTCGTTCAAGTGAAAGGTTTGGAGATGGGAGAATAAGGGAAGCCACAGAGGTGTAATAGCCTTGGTATTCTGATTCTAGGGTTAACATGTTTAGGACAGAGACCTGGAAGTTCTTGACACCAGCTGAGAAAAGTAGCAATCCAATTCCAGTATCTATCACTGGCGTTGAGCATAAAGACCAAAATTCAGTTGTGTAAGGAGCTTCAACTGCATTTCTAGAAGTGTGGGGGCTATGTTTTCAGGTTTGTCTTTAATGATTATTGACACATTGTGACCATTTTTGAATTATTCCCTTTATTTGCACTGCCACAATAAATGTAAAAATAAGAGTGGCACAGTACTTGGCACTGCTACCTCATAGCACCAGAGACCAGGGTTCAGTTCCAGTCTTGGGTAACTGTAGAGTTTGCACATTTTCCTTGTGACTGTGCAGCTTCCTCCCATAGTCCAGACATGCTGGTTAGGTAGATTGGCTGTGCTAAATTGCCCTTTTAATGTCATTGATTAGCAGGATAAGTATGTGGGATGCAACTTGATGGGCTGAATGGGGCCCCTTCTGTAGGAATTTTATTATGGTCCTATTCCTTGAAATTTGAATGGTAACTTGATAAATTTGATTTAATAAAACTTAAAATGGGTTTACAGAAATTTAAGATTTTTAATGGTGTCAGTCCATCAGTGGTGTAACTGATTTTAATGACTGAATTAATATATACTGAAATGAAAATACATATATTCTAAAGAAAATCATTCTAAGCTTTTCAAACTTCCTCCATACTGGAGGCATGTGGGTGGGATCTGCTGCTAGTGGGATTTGTCCTGTGAGTACAGAGGATTGCAGAAATATGCTGAATGCAATCTGCTCTTGAAATTCTGACTGCACCATTTGCATTGAAGAAAATTATGCAAATGAGTGAAAACTCCAGGTCATTGCTCCTTAAGTGGAGATGGTAAAACAATCAATTTTAAATGTCACTACACTTTTTAAGTTTCTAAGATTATGTGCTTTTATTGCATGCCCAAAAATAGTTTGAAAAGCACTGATTTGCAAAGTTCTTATACTGCCTGCACCTCTTCAAAAGTAATGCAATGATTGTGAAGTGCTTGTTGAACACTTTCTGGCTGTGAAAGGTATAATAGTATTTAAATCTTGTTTATTCTAGATGACAATGTTTACAAGTCATCTAAATGTTTGAAACCGTTTTAATTTGGTTACTTTTTGTTCTGCCTCCAAGTTTGTTCCTGTTTTTTAAACAAGAACACACTATAAAATATTAGTTGGAAGTCTTTGTCCCAGGTTCAGAGTTAATAAGTGGTTTGTACATTTCAAGTAACAAATATGTAGCAATAAAGTACTATTACTCTCCTAGTCAGTTATTAATTATGATCTGTTTGGTATCAATAATTCATTTGTAGTAATGGAGAAGGAATCCCAACTAACTGTTTTAAGTTCGTTGGTGCTGCAAGTAAACTTACATTAACACTGCAATGAAGTTACTGTGAAAATCTACAGAGAATTGAACATAGTTAATGCACCTAACCAGTTTTTCAGACACTAGGAGGAAACCGGAGGAAAGCTATGCAGACACCGCACGGTGATCTGAGCTGGGAATCTAACCTGTGTCCCTGGTGCTGAGGCAGCAGTGCTAACCACTGTGCTAGAGTTTTCTGAAGCATATCATGTGATAGCAAATTAATGTCTTAGCTTTAAGGTTTTCTAGCAGTTGGGAATTGTGGGCTATTTGTTACTCTGCCTTGAAATTAATTCATGGACCAGTATTAAATGAAGGACTATTGAGTATATGTAAGGTTGGCCTTTTGCCATATTTTAAACTGGGGGCACAAAGCAGCTGAACTAGTTGAAATACTTGCTGAATCATTCAGTACTAAGTTTTGTCACTGTTCAGTGTAAGGACTACAACTAATTTTGCACAGTCTCTCCAACATTTCTATTTTTCCTTCATCTTACTAAGGTATTGCCATAATGTCAGGATAATTAACTGTTTTCACCCAATGCATGTCAAGGGAGGTCAGGAATTTGGCTCAAAAGTCATCCCTGAAACTAATGAAGAACAATTACTTGAGTAAATGAGTGGCAATGCATTTTACTTGCCAAAGGTGATCAATTCTCTGTTGCTGAACTCCCTCTCTTCAGTAATAGTCAGTTTATGGATTAATTATTACACTGGAAAATGGAGAATAAACATGAATCCATTTGGCAAATTTTATTTCTTGTCATGCTCCCCTTTTATGTTGCAGGAACTGGAGTATGTACCTTTTTCCCAAGTAGTAGTTTATATGCGTTTAGATAAAGGTCGCCTGCAAATTGGGTGGGGGAGGGGGCGTGACATTGCTATGTCAGATTGTATTCTTCCCATGGTCCATTGTCAGCCAGAGAACAGTAGGTATTATGAATAGGAAGCCTGACATTTCACCCACCTTCCAGCTGAGTGGTTTTAAGGTCAATTTTAGTGCCCTTGTTGCCATGTGACTTCCCATGTGACTGATGGGAGAGCTGTAAGTTATCCTGACCTTAATATTACTATTCAGGATAACAATAAAATAATTACCATGATCCTTGTTTGAGTTCCTTCATTAACTGCATTCGAAGTTCAACCAGGGCCAGGAACAGAATTCTGTTGTATTTTCCTCTATAATGTAGACAGTTTTCAGGGCATTGCTGCATTTATTTAAAATACATTGTGGGCAGCAGCCTGGCAAAGCTGGCTTGTTTGCTATTGAATATCCTATGTTTAATCCTTCTCTTTGCTCCTTCTCTCTTGCTTTTTTTTCCGTAACCAGCCTTGAGGATTTTTCTTGTTTGTTTGGATGGGTGTGGTACCATGGGCATTCACAGCTTGTTGATTCTTAACAACTGATGCAAGACGCCAAATATCAGGCCATTTGTATCAAGTGCAATAGGCTTCTTTGAGTTGGCCAGTTAGGAAATCTTCAGTGCAGGCTGGGAATCACACCTGATCACTCTCTGGCTCCTTCTGATGAAATGTTGATGGTGCTGTCATTGCTTTTCATAAAGTTTATTTATCAGTTGCAAGTAGGCGCATGTTTACACTGCAATGAAGTTCCTGTGAAAATGCCTTCGTCACCAACTTTTCTTCACTGAGGGAGAATTTAGTATGGTCAATGCATCTAACCATCCTGTCTTTTGAAACCAAGAAGAATTGGCTTAAAAATGATATTCTCATTTTGCTCTTGTGGGATAAATATTAAACATATCTTGAAGAGATGAGTTTGTATTCCATCCTCACTCAATGGTCAATGATTGTTTAATGGGACTGGAAGGAAAAGATGTAGACTGTCAAAAGAATGTGGCCTACATTCCTTCAGATTAGATAATAAATCCAGTAAAGAAACTTATTTGGGGAGATGTTGAATATAGGACTCTACCACATGAAGTGATGGAAGCCAATAGTACAAATGCATTGGAAGGGGAGAGCCGGATAAATATAGAAGGATGTGCCCTATGCTGTGCTGGAATAAGGTGGGTAAAGACTGATGTGATTTTCCATAAATAGCAACCTAGACTTTTTGAACCAAAAGGCTTGTTTGTTTACTAACCATAAGGTACAATGCCACTTGAAGTGTTTTACTTTAATTGTTTTGAATTTCTGGTGTTGAGGGGAACATGATAAGGTAATGCTGTCTGTGGAACTAGTCACTTATCACCAATGTTTCTAGCAGTTTCCCATGGAACTGGTTCAACTGTAATTGATTATTGCAGATTAGCTGCACTTGGAGTATTGTGTGCAGTTCTGGTCCCCACATTATAAGAAAGATGTGGAGGCATTGGAGAGGGTACAGAGGAGGTTTACCAGGATGTTGCCTGGTATGGAGGGCAGGTCTTATGAAGAGAGGCTGAGGGATTTGAGGTTGTTTTCGTTAGAAAGGAGGCGGCTAAGAGGGGACCTAATCGAAACATATAAGATGATTAGAGGTTTAGATAGGGTGGACAGTGATAGCCTTTTTCCTAGGATGGAGAAAGCTAGCACGAGGGGACACAGCTTTAAATTAAGGGGTGATAGTTATAGGACGGATATCAGAGGTAGGTTCTTTACCCAAAGGGTGGTTCGGGAGTGGAATGCCCTGCCTGCAGCAGTTGTAGATGCGCCAAGTTTGGTGGCGTTTAAGAGGTTAGTTGATAAGTATATGGAAGAGAAGGGAATGGTTTAGTTTGGAGGGTCATTGCTTTTTATATTGGTCGGCGCAACATCGAAGGCCGAAGGGCCTGTTCTGTGCTGTAATGTTCTATTAGAGACTTCCCTGCAATATGAGAACATACGGTGCCCTTTAATGTAAAATAACTTATGGTTCTCACTAAGTTTAAGTCTAAGGAGATCTAAGGTCAGCCAGCATACCTGCAGTTATGTTTGGTCAAAATTGGAAGTTGATTTTTAAAAAAAAAACACCTGCACTTGGCTTCTAGTAGGAGGTTGGGACAGAAGCCTGGCTGCAGAAAGGTTTCTACACCTGCAAATGTTAGTGTTTCATGGATGGTACCAAAGGTTATAACGAGTAACTTGCTTCCTGATTCCTAAAAGCCTGTTAGTCACAAGTCAGATTTGTGATGTGTGCACCACTCATCTGGATGAGTGAGCTCCAACAACACTCAAGCTTGACACCATCCAGGTCAAAACAACCCCTATGATCTGACATCCAGTTACTAGACAAACAAGCCTTTCAGTCCAATAAGTCTAGGCTGCTATTTATGGAAACCACATCAGCCTTATTCTAGCACAGTCTAGGGCACATGCTTCTACATTCATCTGGCTCTCCCCTTTCAATGCATCTGTATTCAACTTAGTGAGACATTCACTGTGTAGGTGCACCAGTCACTCACCAAATCACTTTCAATAACATGTTCTAAACCTATAATACCTAATACTTAGAGGAATCAGCACAGCAGGTAAATGAAAGCACCACATACAAGTTCTCATCCTGATCGTACACTATCCTGACTTGGTTGGGTCAAAGTCATGGAACTCTTTCCTTAACAGCATGTTGGATGTATCTACACTGCATTTGCTGCAGCAGTTCAGAAAGGCAGCTTACCCCCACCTTGAGGGCAATTGAGGATGAATGCTGGTCTAGCTGGTAGTGTATTTCTATGGATACAAATCTTTATGGAAATCCTATGCAAAATGGATGTCCAAAAGATGTGAGATGTTTCTTCTGTCAATGAAAACAAATTATCCTAATCACATGATTGGGGAAGTCACTTTTTAAAAATCTTACTCTGGGCACTTCTTTCCACTTAACAGTTTAAAAACCAACTGTTAATTATGGTTCTTATAGTGGGTGGGTTAACTCTCAGCTGGCTGCTTTTGTTAGTGTTTTATATTTTAAAATATATTTTTAACTGGATAGGCAACTTCTACAGAACTGATCCATTGTGGAAATTGGTTTCCTTAACTGAATTAGTGAGTGGAGTTAGTTTTTGGATTCCTGTTAATGAAGATAAATGCACTCTATGCTAGCATTGCTGATTAGTCGGATAAACACCACCTTTATAAAGAGCAAAATTTATAGCCGTCATGGAAACTAGAAGCAGGAGGAAGCCATTCGGCCCTTCAAGTTGATGTTTTAGTTCACATAATATAAATTAAACAGATAACTATCTGCAAAATCTACTTTTTAAAAAAAAAAGCGAACGCAAGCACTTTCCCTCCAGTACACTGCTGTTTGTCTGGTGTTAGCACAGATTAAAGGGTAGCAGTTAGCAATTATTTTATATTTGACACCAGAATCCCCCCTCGGTGGTTTTAGGAGTCTGGGTTTGAGTTTAGTCTCAAGGTCCTTAAATTTAATCTTTCACTGATATTTTTGTAGTTGATGTCTATTGTTCTGATTTTGTTTGAATGGCCCCTAAGTTCCACTGTGACAGTAGCATGCTCCAGGATTTTTTTTTTTTGTTTCATTGTTTGCTGATTCTAGGTTTTGAATTACAGCATACAATTGATGCTGCCTTCTCTATCTCGGCTCCCTCATTTCTAGCTGAACTATTTAGCTAGATGTGATACAAGGGATTTCCTTCGGCATCAGGTTCAATTCTGGGTATGAATGGAGATCAGTGAAGTGAGAAGACAATGTGTTTAAATCTAGACTCACAACCTGGAAGTTTTAATTCACATTTGATGCATTCCACACAACTGTTGTCATCCATGCTGAATGAGTCATTGCTGAAAAGATTGAATCGATGATTGCAGGTCCTTGTTAAATCATTATTCTCTTCATGCACTGACCCAAATAAAGGCTATAACTGGGTCTAGCAAAACAGTGGTCAGGTACTGGTAACAATTACTGAAGCTACTTAATAAAAGATCAGTTGAATGTTTATTCAATGCTGCCATATGTGCTTATGTTGAAATAAACTCCTAAGTGCTATATTAATGGTTTTGATAGTAAGGTAGTTGTGCCACTCTTTTATAAACAGCATTATCGTTGTTTAGTTTAACTTGGGTAATTAATCTCAATAGAATTGATGTTTCAAATCTCTGGTGTTTAATCTGAGCATCCAGATTGGCTGCAAACCAGAAACTGGCTGCATTTTGAGCTAATAGCATATTTAAAACCTATTCACATCTTTAGTATAGCAGTACATTGGTATTTTATCTTTCTTTTCCTCGACTAACTTTTGGATATCAAGTTCCCTCTGTTCAAGGTATAGGGTACAACACTATTCACGAATTTCAAGTATTTTTAGGTGATGCTGCAGTGTAAACTCACTCAGCCATGGTTGATACACACAGTTTCCCACCAAGTTCCAGCAACATTCTTTTCCTTTCAACCACCCAGCAGAAGAAAGTGGCAATATCTAACCAAACAGTGAAATCTATTTGATGTGGATGTTAATTTTGGGTGGATATAACATTTATGATCCAGTACCCAGGTGACCAGCTGCCCCACCATTAACAGGACAGTCCAGGCTATATAATGCTGGGTGCTGTTTGTTCTGTATTTTCCAATCAGTTCTTTGGGGACCCACTTCCTGCTTTCTGGACTTTAATTTGCTTACGTGCAAAGTATGCACCTGTATTGTTATAGTAACTATCCCCCATTCCCTGCACGTAATCCACACCTGCCCCTCCAAACTCTGCACATCCTCTTTCCCCTACTCCCACACAGCACAGCAGCATCCTCTCTGTCACTTTTTTAATTTCCAGCAACAGATTTACATCGGTTGAGTGGAAATAAAGTTGGCTTGTGATACTTCAGTCTTTTTTATCATCAATCAGATGGTGATTTTTTTTTTTAAATGGAAGGTAGCAGACAAGTTTTGGATAAGATGCATAACTAGGCCTGCCAAAGAGAAAGCTTTCCTTTTTCTGGTTAGTGTAACCAACTCATTCAGTAATGCAGTTAGGAGGATCACAAGAATTAAGAACTCAGGCTGGGAATAAGCAGCAAAAAACTTGTGCCCCAGCTGGCTGGCTTTTAGAATAGTGGAGCAGGCAGGACTATCTACAAGTTCAATAAAGTCGTTGCAAGGAAGGATGGAATGAATGGCTCAAGTCCATATTCCAACTGTTCTCAAAAATCACTACCCAGCCCCCAATTACGGCATGTACCAGGATATTCAAAGAAGTGCAATCACTAATAGTTTCTGGTAGTTACTTGGGCTGTATGTAATTATCCCTTCTGTATAGGAATGTTTGGCTTCCTGAAATTGCAAGTAATTGAGTACAGAAGGTTCCAAAAATGCAGAGTAATATTCAATGAGGTTTTCTAGTCTGCTGTTGCCACCGAACAACTAGAGGTTAAAGTAGGGAAGACTTTTTTATGTAGTCTTTAATTTTAGAAACCTGTTAAATATTTGTTTGGGATTCTGGCTTTGCCCACAATACTAAAAATACCAATTGTTTCTTTCCAAGCTCTTTAATGGTGTCTGTTTCTCTTGTTTTAGACCTATTCTGGACTCTTCTGTGTCGTTATAAATCCCTACAAGAATCTGCCCATTTATGCAGAACAAATTATTGAAATGTACAGGGGGAAAAAACGTCACGAGATGCCACCACATATCTATGCCATCTCTGAAAGTGCCTACAGGAGCATGTTGCAAGGTAAGATGCAAATCTTTTGCTCAGGTGGTAGAGAAGTGGAGTAATCTGCAATTTTCAATTTTATCTTTCAGCACGTGGGGACTTTTCTTCAAAGTAAGCATTGTGTGACCTTTGAATTTGTTTTGATGCGTGTAGCAAACACTTGGTGTTGACGATATGGTCTGTGTTCATGTGTTGTGGTTTCAAGTATGGAGATCAATTAATTTGAAGTTGAAACAGGGAAGAGGAATCTCCAGAGATGAGAATCAATTTTTTTGATTACCAGCAGCTGGCTATGTCCCATTTTGTTTTTCATTTGTGGGGAGGGGGCTTGCTCAACACCAGTGGGGGAAAATATCTGCTGCGAGTCCTGATATGATTTGGCTATTGTGTTTTGAGATCAGTTTTGCAGTTCGGGCTGCATTAACGAGCAGTTAAGTGAGAGGTTGCCAATAGTTCATGCAGTCATCTGGAATGAGAGAGAATTTTGAGTATGCATTCCATTAGCATTGAATCCTGTTGGATGAGGGAGAAAACTACCTGAGCAAGAAAATGTGCTTGTAAAAGAGCATCTGACTGGGCTGGGGCCAATTTTATTCGCTGTGATGGGACTTTAAACGCAGGCAGAGATATTGGCTACAAATGTTAGAATGAGAATGGTTATGATTCTGTTACTTCCATTTATACCTGCCACTGAAGCTGCTGATTGGTTGGGTCCAGCACACTGCTCTGTGGAACTCATTGAGTTGAGAGGATTGGCCTGCAGCCATCTTCTATTTGTGCTTTCTATAACTCCTCCCCAGTAAAGAACCTTCTTTCCCTTCTCTCCCCAACTCCCCCCAAACATGTGATCTTCACCTTCCAACCCATCCACTTATCATAGACAGTTATCTTCTCACTAGCCTGGCCTGTGTTTTTCAAAAGGACACTTAAACTTGCTTGCTTTCCTGCAGCTAGTGACATAAGAAAGGGGGAGTATTCTCTTTCTGCTGGAGCCCAGGACTGCTTCGCTACCTGAATCTTACCTTCCTGAGTTGAAGGTCAGGCAAGATGGGCACTTCAGAACTTGTGTTCTGTACAGAATGGCAGTCCGATGCTGCCACTGAGGAAATGGAGGCACGATAGAGTTTTTTTAAAAAAACTTCAGTGGGAACGAGAACAGAAAACCCTTACAAAGGAAAGATTGGAAAAACTCTTAGTAAATCAGATTGAAGGGTAAATGTGTGAATGCAAATTGTCCTAGAATTTTTCAAAAGCAAAGGTAGTTGAGTATTAGGAAGGTTCAAAGATTTTTGTATTTTTAGACAACATTAATTTTATTTTGTTTGAAACTAGTATTAGATTTAAATTTTTGTTATCTTTGTCTGATCCCCAAAGATTCCACAAGCCTGGCTATTCAGTATCAAATTCCCATTCTTTTTGTGTAAAGTCATGTCTGAGATCCATTTGGTGCAGAAAAGAGGCAGGCATGTAAATCATTTTGAAATGTTAAGACTGACGGAAGATTTTTAATGAGTAAGGATGTCTGGAATGAGGACGATAAACAGTTGACATACAAACAAAAAAATGTACAGCACAAGAATGGCTCTTCGGCTTTCCAACCCTGTACCAATTCTGATGCCTTAACTAAATGGAAAAACAAAACCTTTTGTCCTTATCGGATAGTATCTCCTTTTCCCTTCCTAATTCATGTACCCATCCAGGTGCCTCTTAAGTGCCTGCTTCCACCATCATCTCTGACAGCACATTCCAGGCAGTCACCATAGCCGGTGGGGTGGGGGGAAGAATCAGCCATGATCTAATTAAATGGATCAATCGGGCCCAAGGGTTAATGGTCTGCACCAGTCCCCCCTACCTACTGAAAAATAGTACAGCAACAGGGCCTGAACCTAATAAAACTTCGCTGTGTGCATTTTCTCCAAGAGAAGCGGGTGAAATTGGATTTGGGAGCAGGAGGTATGGCTGGCTGAGCCCAACCAGCTGGGACTGGTGGAATTCTTTATCTGCTAGCTTGGAAATAACTGACCAACAAGATCCCAGCATCACACTTCACTCCGATTAGTAATAATGCTTTTCTTCCGTATTGGTCTATTTGATTTTTGACCTAAGTGCAAATGATGCAACAGATAAATATCAGTTAATGACTGAAGTGCCCATTCAGAGTGATTAAAACAATCCTTAAAATAGGACAAGCAAACTCAGGTTTGAACATTTATACGTTGCAGCTGCAGTGCATCATATTGGGCCATCTTGGACTGGTTCCATATTAATGGCTGTTCGTGTAAGTTTGAATTGAACTATATAATGGTTGTTTTGTTTGGAGGTTATATCGGAGTGAGAGAGCTGACGTGATTACTGGAGTTCCTTTGTTCCCATATGTTTCTAGACACATTGTGCAGAGATAAGCCAGGTGGTCTGGTCAGTTACACTGGCATGAGCTAGGCAAATGGACTTTTAACAGACAGCTACATAGTGGTTGCATTGTTCTGGTTTTATTGCAGGAGGCTAGCTGTTAAGTTTTTAGTTTGATCCGTTTTTTGCAGTTGGGTGATTTTTTTTTTCTGCTGTCCTCGTTTTTTATTTGGTATGCAGCTGTGTAAGTTATCTGTGTCGATGTGAGTAGTTGGTATGCAGCTGAATTACTGAGCAGTGAGGGCTCTTGTCCTCGTGCTCCCATTAAGGCCAGGGTTTGAGCACAAGGCTGTTTATCTTTGGCACCTCCCAGATATTTGGGTGACGAGGGGACGGGGTGGGGGGAACAAAGCATCACTTCAGTTAAAAGCTTCCTGTTTACCACTTCATTTACGTAACCTCACTGCTTCTAAGTAGATGCAGTGCAGCAATACGTTTAATTTCTTCTCTTACAGAATCTACAGTACAGGAAGAGGCCATTTGGCCCATCAAGCCTGTATTGATGACAATCCCACCCAGGTACTATCCCCATATATTCACCCTCCTAATTCCTTGACACTAAAAGTCAACTTTAGCATGGCCAATCAACCTAACCAGCATGTTTTTGGACTTTGGGAAGAAAGTGGAACACCTGGAGGAAATCCATGCAGACATGGGGAAAATTGTGCAAACTCCACACAGTCTATTAGACTGTATGTTTGTTAAGGAAACTTCTCCCATTTTGAGGTGTCCTACAAATTAAGACCAGGAAGCAGGAATCGGAGATTACAAGAACAGGTTGGAGGCTGGGAATCCTGTGGTATGTAGCTTACCATCTCACTTCCCAAAGTCTGTCCATCATCTACAAGGCACAAGTAAGGAGTTCAACAGAATACACTCCATTTGGGTAGATGAGTGCAGGTTCAACAACAACATCCAGAACAAAGCAGTCTACTTGATTGGTACTGCTTCCCACAAACAATCCATCCCCCACCACTGACAAACAGTGATTACTATCTATGGGACAAATTGCAGGAACTCAGTAAGGCTCCTTCAGCAGCACCTTCCAATCACATGACTGCTATCATCTAGAATGACAAGGGCAGCAAGTACATCAGAACACCACCTGGAAGTTCCCTTCCAAGTCACTCACCATCTTGACTTGGAAATATATTGCAATTCCTTCACTCTTGCTGGGTCAAAATCCTGCAACTTGCTCTCTAACAGCACTGTGGGTCATGATTTGGAGATGCCAGTGTTAGACTAGGATGGGTATAGTAAGAAGTCTCTTAATATCAGGTTAAAGTCCAACAGGCTTATTTGGAATCACAAGCTTGGAGAGTGTAACTGCATGACCTGGTGAAGGAACAGTGCTCTGAAAACTCCTTTAACCTCGTGTTGAGACTTTTTCATACTGCAGTGGTTCAAGAAGCCAGTTTACCATCACCTTGTTGGGTAACTAGGAATGGGCAATAAATGCTGACCTTGCCGTGGTACCCATATCATGTAAATGAATTAAAAAATAAATCCCCCCATGTTAATGCTATGACAGATCTTCTGTTTTGGCTTTATTTGTTCACTCCCATCTCTCTCAATTGCCTTTTTATGTATTCTAGATGCGGTAGTACAGTTTGAGCTCTAATGATGAGTATCATTGCCATTTTGGGAAGTCAGAATTATTATGCTTGATGAAAGACAACCTATGTGGAGTATGAAATGTCCTTTTTAGGTGCATTAGCTATTCGAATTGAGGAAAAAATGACTTTGGATGGCAGGGAAAAGTGATCATTGATTTAAAAATAATTGTTTCCTTGCAGCTTTTTTCCCCTTGAGACACAATAACACTGACAAATTTTAGATTCTGCTGATTTCCTATTGCTTAATGCTGAAATTGAGAAAGTAGAACCATTGTTAACTTGAGGGCATGTTCTAAATAAAATAAATATAACTTCTCCAGATTGCAGAGTGTGCCAGAGAATTGGCATTATTGTGTTAAATTGGATGTTTGTCACCAAAAACACAGGGTACAACCAGTTCTGTAAAAGCATGCAGGGTGTGCGCTTTACAGTCTGATGTCTCATCCCATTAGTGAATTAAAGAAACTTTTTATATTGCATGTTTGTTTGTGTTAATGGGGGAGTGTGGGGATGCATAGTGTTCAGTTGTGGTCAAGCTGCACCTTCTATCTTTTCAGCCATGAGACACAATGTTCAGCAGCCACACACACCACACACACACGACATGTTTTCCTGGCAAGTGGCTAATTGGCAATATCTGAAAAATCCAAAATAACTTGGGCAAGTGAAGTAGTTTTTAATTGTACATGTCTTCCAGTTGTCAACTTTGATTAATGCAGCAAATCCTGGATTAAAAATGCTAAATACTGCAGTAACTGGAAATGTAAAAGTGAAGATGCAGGAACTATCCAGCAGGTTTAACAGCATCTGTGGGGAAAGAGGAGATGATCTTTCCAAAAAATATTAAGTGCTGACTGAGCATGATAACTGGAGAGAATTGTGCTGTTCTTTTTTACGGTGAATAAAAAGAGAGTCCTTCCTTACTCTTGGAGGTGCATGTTGGAGGGGGAGAGGGGGGAGGTGGCAGGGAAATGAAGTAAGATTTGTTTTGTGCTAGTAGGGAGCATCAAGGCCAAGCTTGCCTGAAAGCTGGCAGTTTGCAGCTAAGGGTGCCTTGGTGCATGTTTAGCTACCACTTGTCTTTGCAGCCAATTGGCCCCCCCCACTGCAGAGCTTTGCAGCCAAGTATCTTTCCCTACCTCCCACACATGGACCAGCTGATCACTGGTTGCAGAGTGCACAGTATCACCTGCACTATCACACTACAACCCCTTGGCTGTGCCAGGCTGCCGTTGCCCAAGGAGTTTTGAGGTCACTTGAAATATTAAGTTCTAATTTGTAATATTTAAAATTAAAATTTAATCAACTTCACACTGGATATGTGATGTCAGTAAGATTACAAGAGGAGAGAAATCAGGCACAGACCTAATTTCTTGTCACACTTGCGATCTTACTGCCTTGCTTCACCTATTGGCTGGTGGGGCAAAATGGTAAGCTACCTGTTTCAGCTCAATAACCTCTAACTGGTTCACTGCAACGATTGACAGGGAAGGGGAGAAAAGAATAAAAGGGGGGGGTGTGAGATAGGACAGAATAATGATAATAAATCCCATGTCTCTCGTCACTGTGACTAGGTCAAACTTGTCATAATCAAGTGTGCCCAGTTGTGTAAAGAGAATTCATGGAAGAAAATGAGGGTCATTATGCCACCCATTAGATACATTTTAATGTTCTAAAAGCAAAATGTTTAGCTTTCTTGTCAGCTTACTGCTATCCCTACTTAATTTTTGAAATGGTGTTTTAAAAATAACCAATGGAAAAGATATGGGAGTATTTTTAGGAAACTACCAAACGATTGTAAGGGTGACACTCCTTGAATGGCTTTTGAGTCTGCATTGAGTTACAGTGCGGTGAGTTGAGAAATTGAAAGAAATGCGTTGTAGCAGTATTGGGACAGTGAACATCCTTGACGACTAATGCAATGTCATATCTAATTTTTAAAAAAATCAAGCTGTGAGAATCTGGTTCACCAACATCCCTTTTAGGGAAGGAAATCTGCTGTCCTTGCCTGATCTGGCCTACATGTGACTCCAGATCCGTGGCAATATATTGACTGTCAAATGCCCTTTGAAATGGAGGGTGGTTAGGAATGGGCAATAAATGTGGTACTCGCATCCCATAAAATGAATTTAAAAATTGAATTAGCTGTCCTTGAGGATTAGATTATTTTATTTGTGGGACATGGGTGTGTTAATGGCTAAGGCAGCATTTATTGCTCACCTCAAATTTCCCTTTTTTGAGAAGGTGGCTGTGAGCTGCTGCAGTCCCTTTGTGTACATCCACAGTGCTATTAGGGAGTGAGTTGCAGGATTGTAACCCAGTGATCATGAAGGAATAGCAATATATTCCCAACTCGGTGTCAAATGGAGAATTTATTTCAAGCTTAATTTTGGTTAAAACTCATTTCTCCTGTTCAAACTGGAATTGAGTTTTGAAGAGATTCAGGTGTCATAATTGAGTTCAGATTGATTTTCATATTCCTATGAAAGGATGCAGTTCCATGCACATTTTCTGATTCCTTGGCTCGACCATCTTCAACTTCATCATCAATAACCACTTTTCCATCAAGGTTAAAATTGGGGTTGTTCACAGCACTAATTATGATGACTGTTACAGAAGCAGTCTGTGTCCATATGTGACAAGTACAAAAGACAGTACTTCAGCTTTGGCTGACAAGTGGCAAATAGCATTCACACTAAACATATGTCAGGTAATGACTATCTACAAGAGATTTTAACCATTCCTGCTTGACATTTAGTGGTGTGAAGATGCTGGTACCATCTGCAAGATGCAATGCAGCAACCCACCAAGGCTCCGTTGACAGCACCTTCCATTTCTACTATGTAGAAGGATAAGTGGCAGATTCAAGTTCCCCTCCTAGCTTGACTTGGAGCTATGTTGCTTTCAATGACAGGGAGTTCTAGGATTTTGAACCTAACAGCACTCTAGATGTATCTGTGCAAGATGGGCTGTAGCAATTCAAGGCAGGCTGCTTGCCACCACCTTGGGAAATGTGGGCAACAAATGTTGGCTTTGCCCAACAATGGGTACATTGCAACTTTTTATTTTGTGGATGTCCTCACCCCGTGCTTGCTGGAGTTGATTCTTTCTTTCTACTCAGTATCGGCTGAATAATCCAGTGGTGTAACAGCCGCATCCAAGTTGAGCTAAATAAGTGTCTTTTGCCCTTCCAGTCTTTTCAGCAGTGGACAGGGGAAATAGTTCGTAAACTGGGTACGAATCACTGAATTGCTCTGATTTCATAACCAAATGAGTTCTTAAGTAGAACTAGTCTTTGTGTAATGGTAACAAATAATTTCCACATCAGTGGGTTGTTACTGGATTTGTACCTCATTGCTTTATGAATTAGCCACTTCAGGCTCCTGAGATTTTGCCTTTTTATCTTGTTTGAAAAGCAATCAACCATTTAAGTGGAGTGCTGATTTTATGACACGTCCAGTACCAGCAAAGTCACAACATAATGACTGCGGTTTATGTTTATTACTGAACGGTTTGCTAATTTGTTCCTAGTCTTTGGAGAAAATAAGCATTTTACATCTTTTTTTCATTAAAACTTGAATGAACTTTGCTGATCTGTAGAATATTGGTTGATTTTCAAATAGGATTAGTAAATGTACAATCATTTGCAGATAAGTGGGGATTGTGTTTTCATTTTAATATTGTTGATACTCCTGTGCTGAGACAAAACAATTTGCGTGCCTGATTATCAGTGACCCTTCTCATTGTGCTTGTCTGAATGCCTTATGAGCACGCTCAGCTGTGGTACCTTTGCTATTCAATAGCCTATCAAATGGGTTCACAGGAAAAGGACTACATGGGTGAGGCATGAGAAACCTTTTTGGTCACGTCATCATTTAGCAAATGCCTTGCCTTCAAATGAAGAGGAAAATTGGGCAGATTAAAGGGTTGCTATGCTAACACATCTTGTTTGAGCCACAGTTCCATTTTTAAAGAAATGGATTAAGATTTGTGGATGATGTGAGAAGCACCCATTTGGAATAGTGTTCCACGCCATTTTTCTTAGTGAAGTAAACTATCGTGAGTGGTGAAAATTCAATTTTCATTATGTTCAGTGATGCAGCTGCTGTAAATTTAGATTTCCTAATGTTTTCCATAGCATTATTCTCCTGCTTTGTAATAAGCCAACATTTGGAAGCATTATCACCAGGAAATGCTATTTATAAATGGATCCAGCTGTCTTAAACTTGGCTGAAAGTGGGTGAAACTTGTATAATAGTGCATATAAACGTGCAATTAAATGTTTTACTAACTGATCTGGGAGGCAATGTGCCAAGCATGTTTAAATATTGAAAAAGTTGTATGTTCCAAATAACAATGGTGCAAAAATGAATACTTTTAAAGCCCTAATGGTTCTATGACTTCACCAGTGGCCTGTAGACTTGGTTCTGATGGTCATCAGCTGAAAGATCAGGCTGAGTGCTGAAAATTGGGTGTTATTTTTGGCATTGCTGTAGTGCAATCTGATCCCAATTTAACAAAAGTTCTTTAAGTCCTCTTTCTTTGCAAACTGACTTTTTTGAATTGATGTGAAAGAAATGCTGCTAACGTTTTTATTTATTCAAGGGATGTGGGTGTGGCTACTTAGACCAAAATATATTGCTCATCCCCCAATTATTCCTGAGAAGGTGGTGATGAGCTGCCTTTTTGAACTGCTGCAGTCTGTATGATGTAAGAACACCCACAGTGCACTGAAGGAGTTCCAGGATTTTGACTCCACAACAGCAAAAGAATGGTGACATAGTTCCAAGTCACGATGGTGCGTGACTTGAAGGGGGAATTTGCTGATGATGGTGTTCCTGTGCATCTGCTGCCTCTGTCCTTCTAGATGGTAGTGGTCATGGGTTTGGAAGGAGCCTTGGTGAACTGCTTCAACGCATCTTGTAAATGGCACTACTGCCATTTTGAGTTGGTGGTGGAAGGAATGGATCTTAATGGTGGGTAGGCTGTTTTGTCCTGAATGTTGTCCAGTTTCTTCAGCTATGCTCATCCAGGTAAGTATTCCATTGCACTCCTGACTTGTGCCTTGTTGATGTGAACAAATCTTTTGGGGTGTCAGAACTGGGTGACTCACCACAGCCCCCTCTGACCTGCTTTTGTAGCCACAGTATTTTGTGGCAAGTCTATATCACTTTCGGCTTAATAAGCCGCAGGATGTTGGTTGGGGGATTTAGCAATGATGCCTCAATGTTCAGGAAAGATGGTTAGATTTTTCTTGCTGTAAGTGATCATTGCCTGGCATTTGTTGGGTATGGATGTTTGTCACTTATTATTCCAAATCTCTGTGTTGTCCAGGTCTTGCTGCACCATGGACTATTTCAGTATCTGAAGAGTTGAATTATGCTGAACACCATGCGATTATCAGCAAATACTACCATTGCTGACCTTATAGGCAAAGGACAGAGGGTGGAGAGGAGGAAGAAGATCATTGAGGCAACTGAAGATGGTTGGTCATAAGATATTACCCTGAGCAACTCTTGCAGCAATATTTGGGGCTGAAATGATTGGCTTCCAACAATCACAATCACAATCATCATCTTTGTGGTAAATATGACTCAACCAGCAGAGGGATTGAGTTCTGAAGAAGGATCAGCCTGACTCAGTTATCAGACCTGCTGAGATTTTACAGCATTTTTTTTGTTTCATATTTCAGCACCTGCAGTATTGTGCTTTTTTATTAGAGGGATTTTCCCAAGGACTTCAGTTTTCCCAGGTGTCTTTGATGTCACACTCTGTCCTTGACATCTAGGCAGCATTTTACAGTCACTCTCTTGAATTCAGCTCTCCTGGTCATGTTTGGACTGAGGCTGCATTTAGATCAAGGATGAGTGGTTCTGGCAGAACCAAAACTGAGCATCAGTGAGCTGGGTAATGTTGGTAGCACTGATGACCCCTTCCATCACTTTACTGATCAAGAGTAGACTGATGGGGTGGTAATTGGCCAGGTCAGATTTGTCCTGCTTTTTGTGCACAAGACATTTCTGGGCAATTCCCCACAATGCTGGGGAGATGCTAGTGTTGTAGCTGTTCTAGAACAACTTGACTTGGGATATTAGCAACTTCTGGCTCTTCAAAATATTATCATGGCCTATAGCCTCTGCACTATTCAGTGCCTACCCGCAGCCATTTTATTGATCTGTGGAGTAAATTTAATTGGCTGAAGACTGGCATCCACTTGGCATTTCTGGCTGAAGGTGGTTGTAAGATTCAGCCTTGACTTTTACACTGATGCACCTGTCTCCTATCATTTTTAAGTGTGGAGTTATTTGTAGAGCCACCGCCACTTACTGAAATTTTGCATGGTAGCTTCACTTGTGCATGAAGAAAAATGTGGTGACTTATTGGCCCAGATTTTCCAGCCACAAAAGCTGAGGCCATTGGTGTCCCTCAAATGATGTAGTGACTTCAAGCAAGAGGGAAATGAGGTTAAACATTCCAAAACTTGTTGTCAGAATTGCAATGCTATGCTTTCAGTTTCACAAATGGCATCTTGCCATCTATCTCATCGTTGAACTTCATTTGAGCAATGCTGTAATACTGTATTTGTGCAGTAGAACTGGATTAAACACAACAGAAAGCCATGTCTTGTTCATTGCAGTCAAAGTAAATGCACTGCAGTTCATCTATTTTGGCATTGAAAATTAACTGTTACAAGTGTGGAGTCTCATCCCTTCAATATTTAATTGTTGGAGATTTTAACATTGTTTGTTTTGTCTTTGTCTTTCACTCAATCCATTTTTTATTTCCCTTTCTATGTCTGATTTTTGTATTAAATTCACCCATTTTAATTTAACAGTGCAAGGGTTAAGCTTAATTTCACAATCTGGATATGGAGTTAACTGGTCTTGACTCCATCCCTGCAATGTTATTGCCATTTGGGAACATTCCATATCAAAACAACAATCTAGTAGTGCCAGGGTAAATCTAACTAACTGCAGATGTTCGATGACCTACAGTACAATTTGTCCCACTGTGATTTGCATGCTACTAACCTCGCTGTGTAAGAAATGAACCTTGGAATTTGATGCATTTACCATATGAGCCAAGAATAATCTGCACTTGGTATGCATTCCTCCTGATAGCATTGCATTGGTCATATATTTTGTCCCAGGTCTGACTGACCCCTCGATCTACAGCATTAGTTACTGCACAACTGTTTGGCTTCAGAGGTCGTTGCTCTAGAAGGTTATTTCACCAAAGGAATGCATGTTTTGCTAACAAAAACAATAGTGGCCCTCCAGTCCTTTAATGTTTATAGTTTGTTTATTAGTGTCACAAGTAGCTTGCTTTAACACTGCAATGAAGTTATTGTGACAATCTCCTAGTTGCCACACTCTGGTACCTGTACATAAACACTGTATTTAGCATAGCCATTGCATCTTGCCAGTCCATCTTCCTAAATATAGGAGGAAACCCATGAAGACACTAGCACAATGTACAGACTCCACACTGATTGCAGCCACTTCCATAATTAACCTCAACACCAGTGCTTTACAAGGCGCTGTCTTCAGTCCCTTTCTGTACTCCTCACACATCTCGCACTGTGTGGCCAAATTGCCCCCCCAGCTTGATTTTCAAGTTTGCTGATGGTGCCACTGTAGTGGGTCAGAGCTCAAATAATGAAAAGTAAAGGAAAGAGAATCTGAACAGATGTGACAATTTTTCTTCAACGTTAACAAAAACGATTGAAATAGTCATCAACTTTAGAAAGCATAATGGAGGACATGGCCCTGTTTACGTCAACGGGGGTGAAGTAGAAATGGTTGAGAGCTTCAAGTTTTTAGGTATCCAGATCATCAACCTGTCCTGGTACCTCTGTGGACACCATAATTAAAGCCCACCAGTGCTTCTACATTTTCAGGAGACTAATGAAATTTGGCATGTCTGCTACAACTCTGTCCAGCTTCTACAGATGCATGATAGAAAGCATTTTTTCTGGATGTATCTCAGGTTGGTATGGGTCCTGCTTTTCCAAGACATAAGAAGCTACAAAGGGTCATGACAAAGTCCAGTCCATAACGCAAACCAGCCTTCTATCCATTGACACTATCTGCACTTCCCACTCTTGGAAAAGCAGCCAGCATAATCAAGGAGCTCACATTCTGGATATGCTCCCTTCCATTATGGAACAAAAAGTCTGAAGATGTGTATCAACTGAATCAAGAACAGCTTCCCTGATGCCAACAGACATTTGAATGGACCTATCCTCGCATTAAATAAATCTTTCTCTACACCCTACATGCTGCATTCTTTTCTCTCCTTTTCCTATTCCTTGTCTGTATAGTGTGCAAGAAACAATACTATTTTGTATGCTAACACGTGACAATGAATCAAATCAAAAGCAATGCCCCAAGCCCGGAATCTAATCCGGGGTCTCCGCTGCTGTGAGGCAGCGTTTGTGCCACTCTATGGAAGAATAGTACTGTGCTCCCTTAATGTTGAGTGGCTCTGTTCTCCACTTTTTGCCAATTTTATTTCTGATGTTCTGTGGAATACTACTTAAGGATGTGATGCAGAACATTGCAGGACTCTTTGCAGTTCACTTGTGTTTTACTGCCATTATACTCTGCCATCTGGTGTCCATCAGCACTTTACACTGCTGTTACTGTTGAAGGCAGCGTTTTGCAGCACTGCATGTTTTGACATAAATTGTAATTTGAATTTTGAACTCAAAGATATCCTGGAGTTGTGCACCATAGCTTATCTTGCGTATACAAAGGTGATTAGGACTCATTGGTCCTGATTTCCTTCCAAAATAACAGTTTAGAACAGCACCTGCAATCAGTTGTTAATTCCCTTTCTGAAGTCTTGACTAATGAATATCCTTGTTGAATATTTCCTCAATGGGTGTTAAATTAATTGCGCACACTGATTCTTGAACCAAATTGTCATCGTTACTGAATCCTTTATTATTTCAAATTTGGTAATGGGACAGCCAGCTTTGACAAAGTTCAGCTGTACGGTTGGGCTGAAACATTATTTGACTTGGAAAGTGAGTTGGGAAAGTCAACTGTTTAGGTTTTCTTTAGCTCTCCGAGCTCATGTGAGCATACCAATTGGGAACAGGAGTCAACCATTCACCTCTTGAACCTGCTGAGATTTGAGAAGATTCTAGTTGATTTAATCATAGCCTCAACTCTCATTCTTTCCTTTTTTCCTATACAATATTCTGGTGCTCTTGCCAATCAAGAATCTATCCAACTCCATCTTAAAAATATTCAATCATTCTTGCCCCATGCTGCTTTCTGGGAAGAGAATTCCAAAACAAATGATCCTCTTGAAAAAAGAGATTCTCCTCAGTGCAATTGTAAATGGGAGACCTGTCCTTCAGTTCTAATCCCATAGGATAAACATTCACCCTGTCAAGTCCCCCACAGTATGTTTCAATAAAATCACTTTTTTTGAACTCTGGATATAGGCCTAACCTGCTCAATCTTTGCTTGTAAGATAACTTCATATGTGGGATCAGTTTGGTTAACTTTCTCTCAATTATTTTTAATGCAAGTATATCCTTGTGTAAGGATATGAAATCTGTACACGGCACCAAATATGATCTCATCAAAACACTTCAATTGTAGTAAAACTTTCTTATATATTCCGTTCTTTTTGCAATAAACTGCAATATCCAACTTGCCTTCTAATCATTTACTATACCTGGATACTTGATTCATAAGTTCTCACAAATCCCTTTGTACCATAAGTGTGCTGCAGTCTTTTTCCATTGCAAATAACATTGCTTTTCTAGTCCTGCTTAAGTGGACAAATTTACATTTCCCCATGCTATACAGTCTGTCAACTTTCTACCCACTTTAACCAGTCTCTCTTTATATTCACCTTGTGTTCTCTTCAGAATTTGGTCTCCTAAAAACCATTCTGTAATCAGTAAATTTGGCAAGCATAATTCCATCTCTTCATATAAGTCATTAACGTTGATTGTAAGCACAAGCACTAATCTGTGGTATGCCACTGTTACAGCTTGTCATAACCCATATTTTTACTCTAGTTTCCTAGCAACTAACCATGCTAATAGATTACTTTTTACACCATGAACCTTTTTTGTTGCATCCTTTGATGTGACACCTTAACTTATGCTTTTTGGAAATCCAAGTACACCACATCTACAGGTTTTCCTTCATGCACTTAAATTTGAGTTCCCTGAGGAAAATATTAAGCAAATACTATTTCCCTTTCATGACCATGTAGCTTCTGTCTGATTGAATTGAGATTTTCTAAATGCTGTTATAAACTTTATAACAGCCATCAGGAAACTGACAAATTGACCTGTAGTTTGCTGCTTTTATGTTGCTTTAATTATGCTAAACTGCATCTCCTAGGCACTTCCAAGAGCTTTTTCCAGAATGTTTCACATCATCTAATATGTAGGCATTAGGACTGATGGCTACAACTTGGCCAAAGCGAAATATTTTAAAGAATGAGGTGGAAGTTTCAGGAGAAATTCCAGAGCTTGGGACCTGCTATAGCAAATTGCCACAGACAAGTGAGTAGAAGGTTGACAGTGGTGCCCTTGTGGTAAGTATGAACCTGATTGAAACTGCTTGGCACCAACAGTAACTATAGCGCTTAGTTTATGAACAAGCAATTAAAAATTATCAACTCATTGAGTTGCTCAAAACTCATGCTTGGAATTTTAAATCTACAGCATTAAAATATTTTAAGTTTTTTTTAGTGGGGATGTAGCCAGTGTCAGTTGATTCTAGTATATAAAAACACATTGCTCCTGAAACAGGAACATGCAGAGAAGCAGTAATCTTTGTATATATGGTGAGAACTCTCTACAAGTACTGTTTTGACTGTCTTTCTAACTGTAAGTGAGCCAAATATAATTTGTGCATTGAAAGAAGAATCTTGCTGCCTATGTAGGGGTTACTAACTAGTTCAGTTTTCAGCGTGATGATCAGATATATTGAATTGATTGCATGTGTGCAGTTGAAACATTTTTGAATCCAGATGCAATGTTGGTTTACTACTGCCTAAATGCTTTACGTGGCATGTTCTGTATACACTAATGACATCTTTGGTTAGCATTTTTAAATTGCTTGCAATTTAGAACCCTAATGAATTAATCAAGGACTAAATGCTTTTTAAGTATAAAGCCATTTTGAATTTAAATGCTTGCCCGGATTTTAAAGAACTAAACTGTTCTACCCCCATTGAATGTGAATATAATTTGTCTTGCAACTTTTAGTAGATTTATTGATAAATTTTGAGCATAAGATGAGACCTGTTTGTCTTTATGTAATTGGAAATAAAAGGATATCAATTAATTCAAATAAAATGTAAAGTCTTTTATGGTCCAAACACCTAGCCTCGGCAGAGCTCCTGCTGCACTGTTCAAACACCCTTTCCATCTCTTTAATTGAAAAAATTGTGACAATTTAGGTTACCAATTTTTTTAAATTGAACAATTTGTGGCAGTGGATCTTTTCTTGCTGGTTTCAAGTTTGAGTCTCCAGATCTTATCTCTAACCGTTAATTGTCCTTTTTAAGAGCATTCAAGACTAATTCAGCTCTGGGACCTTGCATCCCTATGTGGAGATGCACGTATGTTTCAAATTTTGAAAAGTTGTTTGTCTTCAAGTCATTAATTTAAGCATTTGTATGTGGAATTCTCTCTTCTGCAGAAAATCAGAGGCTGGGGCATTAACTTTATTCAAGGCCAAATTGGCCAAGTTTTTGAGAAGGGAGTGGGGAGGCAGGTGACAATATGGAACTGAGACTGCAAAGAGGACATCCGTGATCTTACTGAAGGGCAGAGCAGGCTTGTAATGCAGAATGGCCTACTTTTTTTTGTGTCCTACCTAAGTTGGAAGGAAGAATTTGTAAGAACAATGCTGCTGAAAAACATCTGATATATTCTTGCACTATTGGATAGTGATAAAGCACAAGAGGCTATTGGGTGCAACAAGTCTGTCTTCTGCACTCTTCTGATATACTGTGTAATAACTGAATGCAGTTGAACAAAGCTCCAATATCTATTTATCCACCCCGTGCCAAAACTTTTGCCATGGAATATGTCATTGTAATTGCCTAACTGTGAATGATGGGGCATTTAATGTATCTTCAAGAAGGGTAAAAACTTGGCAGCATGGACAAGTTGGGCTGGAAGGCTTGTTTTCATGCTGTAACCATCTGACTCTGACTTCTGTACTTTTTAAACCAGAGCTCACTTGTTTTCCCACGCAAGTCATATAACCCTGTATCAGGGGAAGTGATGGCCTAGTGAAATTATCATTAGACTATTTAATCTATAAACTCAATTCACGTTCTGAGGACCTGGAACGTGTCCACAACATCAGATTGTGAAATTTGAATTTTTTTAAATTGAATGTTTGGAATTAAGAATCTACTGATTGTGAAAAATTGTCGGGAGAAAACCCATGGGTTTGCTGTCCTTTCCTGATCTGGCGTACAGGTGACTCAACCACAGCAATGTGACTCTTAATTGCCTGCTATGGGCAATAAATGCTATCCAGATGGCAATGCTCATGTGTCAGGAATGAACAAATTTTAAATTTTGTCTTGTGGCACTTCCACAGTTTTGGATTGGCCATTCTTCAGTTAAAACTTAAACCTGAGCCCAAAATGTTTTGTACTTGGTTTATAGTGTATATAAGTATTTAATGACATAACATACTCTAGATTAGAATTCAAGAAAGTTGAAAAAAGGTTTATTTTGAGATTATTCTGAAACATTTTTTGTTATGGTATAGAACATTTTAGAAACTGTCACTGAATTAACCATAGAAGCAAACAGTGAGTCTGTACCAACATGAGTGGCACTTGGACCTTCCAAACAATCCAATTTACCAGCATTTGGCCCCCTAGCCTTGAATGTCATCCAGATACTACTTCAAAAGGATGAGGCAACCCGCCTCTACTACACTACCCTATTGTGGAGATGCTAGCATTGGACTGGGTTGTATATAGTAAGTTTTCCAACACCTGGTTAAAGTTCAACAGATTATTTGGAATCACCTGATGGAGCAGTGATCCAAAAGCTCATGATTCCGAATAAACCTGTTGGACTTTAGACTGATATTGAGAGACTCCTCACCACCCTGGCAGTGCATTCCAGACTGTTCCCAAACCTGTACTCACCTTTTTAAACTTGCATCCCTTCCCAATTAATGGGAACAGTTGCTTTACATTTTTGTCCATGCCCCTATCATCATTTGCACCTTGATCAGATCGCCCCCTTGGTCTTCTCCAGCGAAAGCAACCCAAGCCTAACCAACCTTTCCTCATAAAACCCTATAAGTCAATAAACAATTGACAGGAGTTTTGTAATGTTAAACAGTCTACCTTAGGGCTTGGTGCACAAACTGTACTATTTAGCTTGTTCACTTAAAGTGGGGAAATAATGTTGGCTTTAATAAAAACTCAAATAGCAGCTCACGATAAATCTGAAACAAACATGTCCCTCCTTGTTGTTTTGCACTGATTCCAGACAATGTTTGTTGGTGCACGTACCTCTTCCATTCAATTTCCCCAAGATGTGCTCCTACACAAATCATACAGGAAATCTACTCCGATGTGGTATAACTTTTAAATATGTTTTCAGTTTTTGTGTAAGAATATAAACAAGCAAACAGAGGCAGAAAGAGAACAGTCTCTGTGAATAATTTGCTCTAACCATTCAAAAGCTTGATGTGCATTTATTTGAAGACTTTTTGGAAGTCCTAAGTTTTTGTGACTTGAGTATTTTATCAGGAGCTAGAAAATTGAATATAATGTTTGATTCCAGCAGTACAAACAACTGTAAAGGTTGCTTTAATGTAGAAAGGAAGAATCCATTTCCTGTATGATTTGTATAGGAGCGCATCTTGAGGAAATTGAATGGAAGAGGTACGTGCACCAACAAACATTGTCTGGAATCAGTGCAAAACAACAAGGAGGGACATGTTTGTTTCAGATTTATCGTGAGCTGCTATTTGAGTTTTTATTAAAGCCAACATTATTTCCCCACTTTGAACAAGCTAAATAGAATATTGTATCAAATCTGCAAAAAGTGAGCAAGAATCTAATTTTTAATGGCTTGAATTTCTTTTGAAATCCCAGTGGTTGAGTGCAATTTTTGATCACGTCTCTCTTTTTACCCTCGACCACAATCCGCATTAAATACGAAAGAATGATTTGTTTAAATGGTGACATCCAATTGATCAATGAAATAAACTTACTTTGGCCCATCACACTCTCGTCGGTACTAATGTGACAGGGGCAGAGTTCAGGCTACCTGTTGGATTTTTTTTCAGTCATTATGGCAGAGAAAATAATCATTCTGCCCATTTGTATGTATTGCCTTTGCCTCAAGAAAATTGTTAACTTAGTTGCTTTGAGCAACTGATTTTACATTGGTGTTCAACATTTCTCAAATTTAAAACTAGAATGATAGCACAATGGCTAGCACTGTTGTGCCTCCAGTGTAAGGGACCCAGGTTCGAATTTCAGTTTGAGTCACTATCTGTGTGGAGTCTGCGCATTCCCCATGTGTCTGTGGGTTTCCATTTGGTACTCTGGTTTCCTCCCACAGTCTGAAAGATGCATTGACCAGGGGATTTTCAGAGTAATGTCATTGCAGTATTAACATAAACCTACTTGAGACACTGAAATAAACTTGTGTTTTTAATCAATGCTGGCAGTTTAAAATTAAGTGTTTAAAAATATTTTTAAAATATTGAAATATTAATTTATAGTCTGGAATATTCTTTGTGCTAGAATGAAGTAAAATAATGTGTTACCTACTCCAAATTAAAGTTGTCATTTTCTTTGGTAGATTTGCTGTCATTGCTGTTCTGAATTGTTTTGCATGTGCAGAGTGCCAGGTAATGAGTATCAATTTAATAGCATTGTGATTTCACTTCTATATGTATTCAGCTTCAAAATAAGGCACCAAGTAAATGCCAATCTTAAGAATGGGCATGAATAATTTTTCAGGGGCTCCTTTCCCTTTTGGAAGGGAACTTGTATTTTTCTAACTTTCTGGGAGGAATTATTTTGCTGTTCTTGAGTTTTCAGTTAATTGAATGAAGTCTTGTACCTCTCTGCTCAAGAATTTCACAGCTGCTGCACACATGTGATCTTGACATTCAAACGTATCCTGTTTTGAGTTGTGCATTTTTGTTTCCCTTGAAGATACTATTGTTGGGTAGACTGGAATTTTTGTTCAACATTTTTGGGTTTTCTACTATTGTCATAAATATTCAGGCTTTGCATTACTGAGCAAGCAGTATCTGTTGTGTTTTTGTCCAAGGCAAAATTTGCCAACAGCTTTTTTTTTTTGAAGGATGCCACTTGGGTTGTCTATAATGGCTGTGAAAGCTTCTATAGAAAGCAGCCTCAGGTCTTCAAGTTTTCAAACCTATAACATTCCTTTTGGCAAGTAAGTGTACCTGATTTCTGACTTTTGCGTTGGAACAAACCTCTGACCTAGCTTATTAAATAAAGCAAAGATCAAGTTGTCCTGCTGTCCGCCTTGGAGCCTGTCTGCCACTTTGCTTTATTTTGCAATATTGCTAGATTGAATTTTGAGTGCAACATTTTGGTGATGCTGTATTCTTGTGAATGAGAATCTCCTGTTGAGAACTTGCAGGCAGACATTTTTTTGACATTCCAAGTGCCAAACAAAAAAATTATCTTGATTGAAGCAATGCACAAATCAACGCTTCTGGCAATCTTCCTTTTGTTTTTTTACAAGTTGAACAGAATTTGTTTTATTTTCATCTCTTGCAGCTGCATAAATGGAGTGTTTCCAAACTTTAGTGAGAAGTGATCAATGGCATTTAGGCTTGTGCAATAAATCTTTTCATTAACTTCTTTTTGATTTTGTTTGGCTTGACTGCAACTTCACAAACCTCCTATATATAAGGTTTTTAAACTGCATTAATCCAGGTCAAATTCTTGTGTTACCGAGGAGCATTGACCTTGATGTTACTAGTACAGTGATTTGTGCTGCTGTTCCTTGGAGTTACTTAGAGGCAACTTCTGCCAGAGCCTCCCAGTGGCAAAGAGGAATACTGCTGCAAAAGGAAGAACCTTAGAACCATTAAATCTGCAAGTTGAGTCTGATCACCAATACATATCTCTTGCTGCTCTGAATTATCCTTGACCGTCATGGACCTGACACCAAAAAAGAATCCAAGCCATCACATGTTGCATGAGCTTCTGGAAGTTGTGTATCATTTTGCTTGCTTTGATAGGGCAAATTTGCCCTGAGTTCAGATATTATCTCTGGCAGCCTTGAATTGTAAGACAGATTCCTCCCTGAATACTGTAACAGATGAATGATTTTCACTTAAGCTAATTCAGACACTTTAATCAAGAACCTATAAATAAGTTGGAAATCCTTTTTAAAGCATTGGGATGTGTTATGTTGAAGGCATTTGTATTGAAGTGGATGAAATGGAGTTGTACTGCCTACATCTTCAAAATTCCAAGTCTAATTTCTAGTGCAAGCACTCTTATTCAGTACCTCCTGTAGCATATTGTCCACAAGTGTAGCAAAGACTACAATGTAGATGGTCTACAAAACAAATAGGGCAGAAGTTCAGCACCTCTCAAACTTTGACTTTGCTGAATATCCTCTATTGAAAATCTGCTTTGCACCACTTGATTCATGAGTGCCATCTTAGTGAAGCAAAGGTACTATTCAACTTTTATGGTCAGTATCTTGTACTAGGTAATAAATCAGCAATTATTTCCTATTAAATATGCTCATTCAGTATGCACAAGACTACCATCCTGAGAGAATGGCCTGCTCCTGTCGCTGTCACTCCCTCAGTATCTCTTCCTCACCTGTCCCCCAGCCTCTGCCCATAAAGCTCCATGGGAGACTATCAAACATGTACTGGACTGGTAACTTTTCTCATTGCCCAGCATTGTTAACTTTTTATCCGATGTCGAACTTCTTCCCAATGTAAAGGAACTTGCTGTGATCAATGCTATATGTGCATTTGTGAGAATCCCCCTGTGATAGAGTGTAATTTTCCAGTCTGGAATATCCTGGAATGCAAGTGAGTGAACGTGCCAATATTCCATTTTGGCGAGATGAATAATTAGCCCTCTGAATCCCCAAAAGAGGATTTGATGTCCAAGTGGTATAATTGTTAGGAATGCATTTGGTACTTTTACATCAGTGCTGGGGATTCTGATACAAGGAGTCTTTCCACAGTTAAGGTTTTCTTTTGAAGTTGAGGGTTTAGACATCCTGCTTTGGTCTTGCAAAGAATCAAGTTACTCTACGTTTATAATTTTCATGAATGAAATGGATAATTACTGATAAAAATTCTACTGAATATAGGCACTGTCTGATTGAAACAAATGTTGTGGAGGCTAGTTAATTTCCAATTTAACAAGTTGAACCTAATATTCTGAAGTTCTCCCATTTCTCTTATAATTTAAGATGTCAGATAAAAACACAAGTAGTTTCAAACTTGGCAGTAATTTGATATCTGCAGCCAGATGACCATGCACTCATTATGCTTGTGAATTTGTCACTAGAAGTCTTTATGCAGACAGCTGACTGGGAATCCACACCCACTTGTCTAATGTCCCGTGTGTAATCCAACAAAATGGTGAGTGCCGGATCTGCCAATCAAACCGATGAAAGCTTAATCCTCAGCAGGGTATATCACAGTACGAGGAAAGAAAACCCTTAACACAGTGCTACTTAAGGACACTGAGTTAATATTTTGCCAACAGTCAAATGTTCTAACTACTTTTAGAATCAAGGCATTTCTAAGAGATTTAGCAATGTGGGAACAGGAATAGACCATTCAGCCTTTTTGAACTGCTTCATTCAATTGAATCCTGGCTGGTACCTACCTCAACTCTTATATATTTACCAGCCCTTTTTTTTTCTGTCCTCTTGGACAGATTTCCTGTCAAAAATATTGATGAACTTGGTAGCCCCATGGGGTGGCATGGTGATGATGGTTAGCACTGCTGCCTCACTGTCAGGGGCCTAAGTTCAGTTCCAGTCTCGGGTCAGTTTGTGTGGAGTTTGCACATTCTCCCCATGTCTGAGTGGGTTTCCTCCCACAGATCAAAGATGTGTGGGTTAGGTGGATTGGCCGTGCTAAATTGCTCCTTATCCTCAAGGAGAGGGTAATGGGAATAGGGCCGGGGTGGGATTGTGGTCAGTGCAGACTTGATGCGCTGAAAGATTTCTGCACTGTAGGGACTCTGTGATTTTTGTTCCAGCACCCAGACTTAAGAATTCGAATGTGAAGATTCATAATTCTTTTGCTTGATTAGTTTGGGGAAAGTAGCATCCAAAGCTGTTTCAGCTTTGTTACTGTATGCATATGTGTATTTCTCCACCTCCCCAATAGTTTACACAGTTCCCTTCAATTCAACTGATAAGTTGATTACCTGGCATACTTACCCCAATGTGGGGGGGGGGGCATTTTCCCCTTGGGTGATGTCTTCTGTTAAAGATGCTTGCTTCATCAGTATATACCTTAAGGAGCTGTCAGTTAGGAGAATGCAAAGTTTGAGACCTCGGCCAGACAGTAAACCTTCTGATCAGCAAGGAAATGACACTAGATTTGATCGTTATTATTCAATTATATCTCCTATAATTTTTAAAAGGAGAGCCAGTAGAACTTGTATAGCAGTTTTGTGGGCTGGGTGATGCCACCATTATGTTCTCGCCAGAATCGCCAATGCTGGGAAATGGAAAAGGATTGAAAAATGCAATGTGAATTTTCTTTTGACTTTTGTATACTTTTTTCAAACATCAGCATTAAAATATTTACTGTTACAAAGCAGAGGTGGTTGTAAGTAATGTTTGTATTGTTGGATATTAGAAATAAGGTATAAATTTAAGTCTGTTTAATTTAGTGTTTGTGTAACAAGGGGTTAAAACTTGAGTTAAATTAACTTTAAACAGACTTACATGGGGGGATGCTCAGTTTCATTTTAAACTATATCCCTACAATGCTCATTTTATGATATGAAAAGCAAATAAGGCTGGAGAAATAACAGACTGTTTAGCAACCAAAGACTACCTAGGGGGGTAAAAAGACCTTTTTTGGGTTTAGTTAAATGAAACTGAAATGTAAAAGGAGCTTAGTGAAAGAGGAAATAGATCACAGTTCATCCAGGTGTAATATCAATTGGGATTGTAACATTACATTGGTACTGAATTAAGTACCATCTTTAGGTTATTCGATATGTTGCTAGGACTGATTTTATACAATACAGTGCAGAGGAATTCATTTTCAACTTGACCTTCTTTAGCTATATTTTAGGGAAACACTAAATCAAATGTGATCACCAGAAGCTCTCCATTTCTAATGACCACAAAGCCAAAATTGGCAAAACAGTAGATATTCCTTAATATTTTTATTGTTTATTACAGTTGAGTTTTAATCTGGTAGGCAAATTCATAATAGAGCAAGACCTCACTATGGCAGTATAGTGGGTCATTTGGTGTCTAATGCAAAATGAATATGGATTGCTAACAGTCTCAAGCCCTGTCTGCAAGACTATTTGCATAGATGTCAAATCTATGTATCAAGAACTTTAAAATCTGGCTGGTTTGCTTATTGAAGAAAACTTGAGCATTTGTTGCTACTTACAGCAGGGGACTCTTTATTTTCCCTAAATCCTTTAAACCTTTTGGAATTTGCATGCTGCAATACTTTCAAGTGCCAATACTTAAAGGAATGCTTATTCCCACAGAATTTTTATGACAAGTTTGATTGTTGATATTCTGCCCCTGAGTTTGTTACTGGATATTACCTGAGCTGGATACCTTTGAATTGTCCATTGTGCAGATTAGTTTGTTTTCAGTTTTCAATAAATTGAGTGATTACAAATTTTGTCCTTTTGAGTTGGCAGTAAGATGCTGGAAGCACATAATTAAAAATGGTGTCAATAACGGTGACCTGGCAGTTTTACATGAAAATTTGGAATGAAAATGAGGAAACAGGCATTTTTAGATACAGGGAACAGAAGAATACAACTTGTATTTTTACCGCACCTCTAATTTCATATGTTAAGGTCTCTTTGCCATTGCTGTGGAGCATACCTTGAGGCTGAACCACAAAATAGAACCTTGGAGCAGATGACCAAAAGCTTGGTCAAAAAGATGTTTTAAGGAGAAAGTTGTCAAAGCTTAGGGAAAGCATTTGAACTTGAACCTACAGGACAGGAGGAAATTGGAGATGGGCAGGGTAAAGGCCAAAGTGAGATTTGAAAACAAAGATGAACATCTCAAAATTGAGACATTGCTACTTTTGGATGTTTAGTAAGTACTGGAATGATGGGAGTTAGGACATTGGGCAACATTGATAAGTTTATTGAAGGTAAAAGTGTATGGTTTGCCAGAAATGCATTAGAATAATCAAATCTACAGTTAACAAAGGGATGAATGAGAATGAATAGTGGATGGGTTTGAAGCAGGAGCAGAAGTGGGTGGACTTGCTGATTGGACATGTGGTTGAAATCCATGCAATTTAAAAGTCTTTCCAGCAAGCATTCTTAAGAAACTTCCAAATTTTTATCTAGTTTAATCTGAATGTGAATATTCAGTAGGTATTTTTGGTTAAAAATGCTTGCTGCTGGTCAAATAACTAATGTATTCATTCCTGCAAGAGCTTTTGTTCAAAGTTAATAATTTTCTTTTGAGTTTTACTTCTGGAGTAAATGTTTAATGTGGTGAACTTTAAAGTTTCTTTTCTATTATTTGATGTAGGACTTGACTCAAAGGATTTGTAACTTATTCAATAAATATTAGAATGTGCCAAAAGAAATTGATCCAATTGATATATCCGCAACAGCAAGGTTTGAAAATAGCACTCTTTAAAAATGAAGAAATGAATTAATGTCAGGTAAACACCCACAACATGCTCGAGCAATAATTAGCATTTACACTGGACATCTGACATACTACTGGGCACAAAGATGTTTGTTCAGTTATACCTGTTCCCTTGGTAACATCACCCACCTGACTTGTGTCTGAATGCCACTGCCACTAAATCACTTCTATTCCTTTTTTTTACTGACATTCCTGACCAATAAAGAAATAAAGCTCTAGCTGCCTCACTTTATATGGTCAAGCATTTTCAGGATGATGTTGGGAATGAGTCAAAAGTTTTGTCTGCTGGAGAGAAGGGGCATTAGTAATAGTCTGCAGCTTCTGGACCAGCTGGGCTGACATTCGGGTAAATCTGCGGGAGTGTGAAGATTTAATCACTTAAAAATCCTTTTTGACCAAGGAATTAGGAGCTGTTGTAAGTGATTTGTACTGATCTATAATGGACAGCATTCCACATGGCCGGAATTCATCAAGGGAATGCATTCTACTTACTGTGATTTAAGAAGCTGAGTTTTAAAACTTGGAGCAGGCAATCAGATGGACCTGGAATGTTAGCTTATTCAACTAAAAACACAGAATAATTGAGGCGCACAAATCTAGATAAGTAAGGCAACAATAAAGTACTTCAGTTTAAAACATTAATTGTCCTAGGATCCCAGGAACCTAGGACTTGGGGGTTAGGAGTAGGCCATTCGCCCTTTGATCTCATCCATTCAATCAGAACATTTATGAACTGGCCTTTCTGGAATAGTATTAGATTGCTGACTTGATAGTTATTCATTGACAGTAATGCTTTATATAAAATGGGTGATTTGCAGTGTGACAGATTACATTCTTTTTTTTTCCTAGAGTTGGGTTGAGTTCTGTACTTCCTGCCAGTGTACTTTTGGTGCTGAATATTAACCAATTCCATTTACTACATAAAGATTGGCAGGTTTCTCACAACCACACCCCTTTTTGGTTATTAGGTCATGTTAAATGTTGCTAGTGGGTTACAAAGATAGCATGTACTCTACAATGAGGAGCCTGAAAGCAACTCATGAATAATAAAGAACTCGGGTTTTTTGAAATGGAAAGGTTAAAGCCTGAAACATTTCAAACCCATCAGAGACTTGCCAGAATATTCTGCTCTTGCTGCTGCTCAGCTTGGAGGTGAGAAGGGCGTTTACTTGATGGGATAATGGCAAACTGATACTCAAGGCAGTGTTACATGAGAATTTGGGGTGAGTGAGGAAGCAGGCATTCTTGGATACAGAGGACAGCAGAATACCACAACTTGCATCTTTAATTTCATATCCCAAGGCCCCTTTACCATTGCTGTTCAACATAATTTGAAACTGAACCACAAAATGGAATCTTGGGGCAGATGGCCAAAAACTTGGTCAGAAAGATGAATTTGATTGAAGCTGCTGCCTTCCTGCCCCCACTAGAATAAAGTTCAATCATGGGACTTCCCACATAGAACTTCCAATCCCATTGCTTGTCGAGGCTCTTTCATGACCAATAAATAAGCACTTCGTCTTCTCCCACCAGTGCTATTTACCCTCTGTCATATGCGCACTACGTACCAAAGTAAAGTTTACTGATCACAAGTAGGCTTGCATTAACATTGCAATAAGTTACTGTGAAAATTGCCTTTCCATAACACTCCAGCGCCTGTGAGACACAACAGCAGAATTGGGCTGCTCAGTGCACTGAGTCTGCTCCGCCATTCAATCATGAACTGATATTTCTCTCATTCCTATTCTCCTGCCTTTCCCCATAGTCCCAATTTCCTGATAGGTTTCTGACTATCTCTGTTTTAAAGACACTCGATGACCTGACCTCCACTCCCCTCTGCAGTAAAGAGTTTCACAGATCTGCCACTCTGGCTGAAGAAATTCCTCCTCATCTGTTTTATAGATCATTGCTTTAGCCTGAAGTTGTGCCCACTGGTTCTAGTTTTTCCTCCTAATGGAAATATCTTCTCCATGTCTACTCTAGCCAGGCCTCGCAGTATCCTGTAATTTTCCCTGCTTTCCCCCCCCCAAAATCCTTCTAAACTCCAAGACCCATAAGACCATGCACACCTGAGGGAGAATTTTAGCATGGCCAATCCATCTAATGTGTGCATCTTTGGACTGTGGGAGGAAACCAACGTAGATGCAGGAAAAATGTGCAAATTCCACATAGTGATCCAAGTGGGAATTGAAACCAGGCCTCTGGTGCTATTGTGCTGCCTCATGTGCCATCTGTATCCTGGCTTGCTCTGAGACTTCTGCCCTTGAGGGGCAGTGCTTGCCCTGCCACTGAGGATGTGGTTTGGTGGGTCTGCCTGAAAAGAGGCAATGTGGGTTTCTCATTGTATCTCCAGCCTGCAGGTGAGATGTCCAACACTTCAAGATTCAAACTGGGCATTGGATTATGGACTGGAGTGACTGTCAACTCATTGTTTCAGACCCAGAGCTTAGTCCTGGTCAGTTTTAATAACTGGGTATAACTGGCCCTTGGTCACTGCCTCCCACTCCCAATTTGGATCATTTCTCCCAGTTTCTAAGCCTATTTACTCCCACAAGGATGGACAGGAGCCACTGCAGCAAATGGAGAAACTCAAACTGTACACCACCCACCTTTTATGGGGTTGGGAAGAGTGTGGAATTGGCTCATATATACTTCAAAAGTTTGCTATAATGTTAAATTGAGTATTTTGCAGAATGCATTTCTGATCCAGCAAAACCCAGTGGGAGAAATGTCAGTTTCCTACCCTACATCAACCTGGGATGGTGAATATTAAAGACATTGCAGTAAACATTTAAGGCTCTTGGAATAGCCCAAGATGTGTGTCACTGTTAGACTCTATGCCTTAGGAGGGCAGTAGTAGGTTTAATTAATTAATCTTGATGTATACTGAGCTCAGGGCAGTTAAATCACTGCCTTCACATTCACTTGAATGGTGATAAAATACTTCAGACGCTGGAAATTTTGAAATTGTAAACAAAATCTGGAAATACTCATTCATTGTTGTGAATGTGCCAGAGTTAACATATCAGGATGTGGTATTTGTTTTTTAAAAAAAAATCAAAAGCATTGTTTCCTTCTCCTCCAATGCTGCCTGACCTGATTGTTTCCAACATTGTTTCTATTTAACTGAATTAGAAACCTCCCTTTCTATGTTTACTACCAGGTGGTTTGATAATGGAGTGTGTTATGTATTCTGGAATGCAAACCATTTTTGTACCAGTTTCTCAATTCATTTAACATTTGATACATCTTCCAATGACACTATTATTAAAGCTGTATCATTGAAGCATTTGTAACTTTTAAACTTTGCATTGTTACTATCCTGGTGGACATCAATTACTTTTAAAGTTGAAATGCAGGGGACTGACCCTCAGGATCATGTGACAAGATTTCAAGCTTTAAGACTTTTACGTTAACAAACTAAAAGCAACATTAACTAAATATTTAGTGGTATCAACTACACTAAACTGCAAAGACATTCCTTATAGTCTTTTACTCTGGGAAATCTATGCTGCATTTTTTTTTTGTCACTGCACACTCTGCAGAAATGGAGTCTTTTTACAAAAACCAGTCGAGTTTCTCAAATTCCAACAGGCTTGCCTCTGTTTTGCTGGGTTGTAATTTCTAGAGTCCGTTTAAAGCCATTCATTGCTCCAGGTCTTCTGAGAGATCCTCAACCATTCTCCATCAGCACACTTGGTTCCTTCCAACCAACATGATGGCAATTCCTTAAATTTCCATTGGTCTGGTCTCTTAGCCATGATGTGGAGATGCTGGCTGGGGTTGGAGTGGTTTAGTCTGTCTATTAGACCAGAGAGCATCATCTTACCTGCATTCTGTTTGGGAGTTAACACAAACTGCACTTCCCCTCTACTGATCAGTGTCGTGTGCTCTCTCAAAGGAAAAATATTTGATAGTTTATCCGTTGCACTGCTTTATCTTTGTTTCAGTGGTAAACCTGATGGTTTCAGTAACACTTGACTCAGGTTTCCTGTCTTTGGTGACCAGATCACATGAAGTTTGGTCAGCATTGCACTTTGGATTTTACTGGTCATAGGATTATAGAGTCGTTCAAACTCTCTCCCTCTTGAGAGACTTGAGCTGCTCTCACTTGAGCACTTAGCCTCTGACCTTCCTTCAATTGCAGCTGTAACTCTGCCAAGAGGCACTTTTTGCTTTGACTGCCAGTGAGTTGTTGGGTGACAGGACTGCAGCTCACTTGTGACAGCTGTGCACGCTCCAGCTGCTTATTCACTTTGTCCTGGACTCTGTCCCCATGGTATATACTAGGCTGCACTCCACATTCTTTACTTGGGCACAGTTGCAGCTTGTCTGCTGCCAGTGATTGCCATTACCTGCCTGGACTAATGCTCCTCATGAGCCAGCTTTCTTGCCCCACACCAGGTCACATGGCTGTGTTTTCATGGTGCACTTGAGGTGCATTTGCTGGGTCACATTCCTTCACGACTGTAAACCATGGTTCAGCTCTTCAGCTTAACATCCTTCAAGGTAGAAGTCCATCCAGAAATGTGCACATTTCTTTTGTCCTTTGGAAGGATATGGACTGAGCAAGGGCAGGAGGTTATTTTTAGTTAGAACATCATAATTGGCACAGGCTTGGAGGGCCCAAGAGCCTGTTCCATGCTGTACTTTGCTTTGTTCTTTGTATTCCGTTTATCAATGAAGATTCCCTTCCACTCTTTGTAGGTAAACTCTGAGCATGAGGCACATGGAGTATGCTTATGGAGTCAATAACACCTGATCTGGAGAGAATATCCAGTTCATTGGCCACCAAGGCTAGTGTTCCTATTGAGCCAAATGCTGACATTTGTTTTTTCTATAATGTTGTATTAGATTTTCTAGCACAACTTTGCCACTTTACTGGTCCCTGATGATACAAATAAAGTTGCATTTAAACTTTAGTCCTGTCTCAAGTTTGTACAAAAGTTTCCAATCAACAAGAATAGATCTGAAACTCAGTCTAACGTCCAAGATCCTACGTTTGCTGGCTAAATGGCATTAAATATGTTTGCATAAATCAAACACTTGAGTAGCCTGGTGTCTAATCCAAACCACTCAGTCTGGTTTCTTGCTGACCTTATTCAGGAAACTATTTTTAAATTCCTGAGAAATACTTGGAATGTGTTACGTAAAGATCAAACATTTCACTGCACCAAATGTAGAGCCTTTTTGAGCATTTGCACTATTGGAGCGCATCCATTTTATTCATTATTGCACACCCAGGTGCATGGCTTCAATTGGAGACAAAAGTGGGTTTTTTTTAAAGAGGATGTGGTGCCTAAACCAGTATCATAAAGATTCTGCTGCATCGCATTTGTTCTGCTACCATTCCAAGTTTCACTGAAGCAAGACCTTGCTACAGTGTTGTCACCCCAAGAGCTGGCTGGTGTAGATCATACCCGATGTGCAAACTGGTGTCCCCACTATCCAGCCCCTCTGGAGGCAGCTGCTAAAGAGTGCCCCAAACGTGAAGAATTTAACATAGAACATAGAACATAGAACAATACAGCACAGAACAGGCCCTTCGGCCTTCGATGTTGTGCCGACCAAAATAAAAAGCAATGCCCCTCCTACTAAACCATTCCCTTCTCATCCATATACTTATCAACTAACCTCTTAAACGCCACCAAACTTGGCGCATCTACAACAGCTGCAGGCAGGGCATTCCACTCCCTAATCACTCTTTGAGTAAAGAACCTACCTCTGATATCCGTCCTATAACTCATACCCCTTAATTAAAAGTTGTGTCCCCTCGTGCTAGCTTTCTCCATCCTAGGAAAAAGGCTATCACTGTCCACCCTATCCAAACCTCTAATTATCTTATATGCTTCAATAAGATCCCCCCTTAGCAGCCTCCTTTCTAACGAAAACAACCTCAAATCCTTCAACCTCTCTTCATAGGACCTGCCCTCCATACCAGGCAACATCCTGGTAAACCTCCTCTGTACCCTCTCCAATGCCTCCCCATCTTTCTTATAATGTGGCGACCAGAACTGCACACAATACTCCAAGTGCGGCCGCACTAGAGTTTTGTACAGTTGCAACATGATGCTGCGGCTCCTAAATTCAATCCCCCTACCAATAAAAGCTAAGACTCCATAAGCCTTCTTACAACTTTATCCACTTGACTGCCTACTTTCAGGGATCTATTGACACATACACCAAGATCCTTCTGTTCCTCAACACTATTAAGAGCCTACCATTAGCCCTATACTCTACACATTTATTGTTCCTGCCAAAGTGCATTACCTCACACTTTTCCACATTAAACTCCATTTGCCACCTCTCGGGCCAGCTCTGCAACTTGTCCAAGTCACTCTGTAAACTATAACACCCCTCTTCACTATCTACCACTCCACCAACTTTAGTGTCATCTGCAAATTTACTGATCCATCCCTCAATACCCTCATCCAGATCATTTATAAAAATTACAACAGCAGGGGCCCCAAAACAGACCCCTGAGGCACACCACTCGTCACCGAACTCCAGGATGAAAATCTCCCATCAACCACCACCCTCTGTCTTCTATCTGCCAGCCAATTTCTAATCCAATTTGCTAAATCACCCTCTATTCCACACAGCTGCATTTTCTGTAGAAGTCTTCCATGGGCCACCTTATCAAAAGCCTTACTAAAGTCCATATATACTACATCAACCGCCTAACCCCCATCCACCTCTCTGGTCACTTTCTCAAAAAACTCAATGAGGTTAGTAAGGCATGACCTACCCTTCACGAAACCATGCTGACTATCCCCAATCAATTCATTTCTCTCTAAATAACTATAAATCCTATCCCTACTAATTCTCTCCAATACCTTGCCCACAACAGAAGTAAGACTCACTGGCCTATAATTCCCTGGAAGGTCTCTCTTCCCCTTCTTAACCAATGGGACCACATTCGCTATCCTCCAGTCCTCCGGAACCACACCCGTAACCAACGAGGACCTGAAGATCAGAGCCAGAGGCTCTGCAATCTCCTCTTGCCTCCCAGAGAATCCTAGGGTAAATCCCGTCCGGCCCAGGGGACTTATCCAACTTCAAACCCTCGAATTTCTAACACATCCTCCCTATCTACTACAATACTTCCCAATTTGCAACCCTGTACCTCAGTGTTCTCCATAGCTACATTTCCAGCACTCTGCTTGAATACCGAAGAGAAATATTTATTCAGTGCCTCACCAATCTCTTCAGGCTCTACGCACAACTTCCCACTGCTGTCTATGACTGGCCCTAATCTTGCCCTAACCAATCTTCTATTCTTAACATATCTAAAGAAAGCTTTAGGATTCTCCTTAATCCTATTAGCCAAAGTCTTCTCGTGTTCCCTCTTAGCTCTCCTCAACTCACTCTTTAGCTCCCTCCTGGCTAATCTATAGCTATCCATTGCACTAACCGAGCCTTCAAGCCTCATCCTGACATAAGCCTCCTTTTTCCTTTTAACCAGCAAATCAACTTTTTCCGTACACCAAGGTTCTCTTACTCGACCATTTCCTCCTTGCCTGACAGGGACATACTTATCAAGGACTCGCAGCAGCTGCTCCTTGAATAAGCACCACATTCCAGATGTTCCCAGTCCCTGTAGTTCCCTAGTCCAATCTATGCACCCTAATTCTCTCCTGATGTCCTCATAATTACCCTTCCCCCAGCTATAACTACTGCCCCCAGCTTCATGCCTATCCCTATCCATCACTAAGGTGAACGTAACCGAATTGTGGTCACTATCACCAAAATGTTCACCAACTTCCAAGTCTAACACCTGGTCTGGCTCATTGCCCAGCACCAAATCCAATGTAGCCTCCCCTCTAGTTGGCCTATCTACATACTGAGTCAACAAACCTTCCTGCACACTCTGTACGAAAACTGACCCCTCTAACGAGCTAGAGCTATAGCTATTCCAATCAATATTAGCAAAGTTAAAGTCCCCCATCACAATTACCCTGCTACTTTCACTCCTAATCAGAATTGACTTTGCAATCCTTTCCTCAACCTCTCTAGAACTATTAGGAGGTCTGTAAAAGACTCCCAACAGGGTGACCTCTCCTCTCCTGTTTCTAATCTCAGCCCATACTACCTCAACAGACAAGTCCTCATCAAACTTCTTTTTCGATCACCGTGATACAGTCTTTGACCAGTAACGCCACTCCTCCCCCCCTTCTACCCCCTTCTCTACTCCGACTAAAGCATTTGTACCCCGGAACCTGCAACATCCATTCCTGTCCCTGCTCTACCCAAGTCTCTGATATGGCCACAACATCGAAGTTCCAGGTACTGGTCCAAGCTGCAAGTTCCTCCCCCTTATTGCGAATACTCCTTGCATTAAAGTATACGCCTCTCAAACCATGCTCCACCCCACCCGTACGCCGCTGTGTTTTACAACTCTCCTCTATAACCCCCTTACTCTCATCCCTCTCGGCACCCCAACTACTTAGGATCCCACCCCCCCCCCGAATCAGTTTAAAGCCCCCATCATAGCCTTAGCAAATTTTCCCCCCAAGATATTAGTCCCCCTCTGGAAAACAAACAAACAAGAAAACAAATTTCTTGTTGAGGATTTGGTTGCATGGCTGTTGAATACCTTGCTGTTCTTTGAAGAATGGACCACCATTTGTGACAGCATTTTGGAGGTGTGAAAGAATATTACACCTTTTGGGGAGGCATCAGAACAAAATCCAGTCCTGTTGTTTAATCAACTCCAATAGGTGTGGGCTATTGAACAAAGATTGAACAGTTTTTTTTCCCTTTCTCTATTGAGGCTGATTGTAATATCTCTATCATCACCCAGATTAAAATGAACTTATTTGAATAGATTCAAATATAGCTAATACTACAAAAATTCAGATTTCATTTAATGTTGTATTCCTTGCATACAGGTATATTTTTTTTTCCATTTGAAGTTCCTTTGCAAATGATAGGCAATTGTAAATGTGTGCAGTTACATGGTTGTCCTGGTAACTATTCACTGGGCAATTTTGCTCTGTAGCTTCATCTTACTTTTTAATTTTCCTATCCTGGTTAATTTGATTTAAATTGCCATTTGTCAGATATCTTAACTCCTCCCAATCTGTTTAGTTTAGCTTTAACCAATTTGAAAACTTCCCCCAATTCAGTGTCCTCTGTGAAAATTACTTTGTGGTGGGATTTTCTGGCCCTTTCTGCTAGCTTCCCTGGTGGTGTGACGGATAAGCCATACAAATTACTATGAACTTCAGGACCAGAAGATCTTGTCAGTGCCTTTGCTGTGGGGTGGGGGGTGGGGTGGGGGGGGGGTCCTGGAAAATTCCAGTCTTTATTTCTGTCCTGGATACAAATCACTTCCATATGCTGTGTAAACAGCAATGATCCTTTTTGCATCAACTCAACTCCATTCATAATTACTCTTTTCTTAACTAATTTCAACCCACTCCAAAAACTTCTCTTCTGGGTCTATCCATCCTTTTTTTGGGTGGAGTAATCATTTGCATGGCCTCTGGCACACTGCAAGTTTACTGTATAACTATTCCAGAAACTTGGTCTATTCTGTGCCTTCCTCCATACAACTACAGTTCCCACTGTTTTTATACCTGTTATGTATGGCATCCAAAAATGTTGACATAGGAAAACAATTAGAAATCTCACTTTGCCTTTCCTATCTGTTCCAGTCCTGCGCTGCATGTAGCTACCAGATTGACAACTTTAATGGTGCGTTGCACCAATTCATGTTTCTTTCAGTTAGCCATATCAACATTTGCGATGAAATATCACCAAGCATGATTACCTTTTTTGAAGCACTTCCTGCGGGTTGCTTTTTTTGACAAAGGAATGGGGCAGGGAAAGAACGATGAGGAAAAATTTCTAGTGCAATTTTGGACTATTTTACAATTTAACTTATTTTTCTAAACTTTATAATGAGGAACACTTTCACAACAATTTTCAAGTAAATGTCTTTCTGAGCCAGGATGGAATTTATTGGAGTCGTTGAAGTGTTCTTCCAGTTTCCTCTAGTTTTTTTGGGTGCTATTATCTTACAGAAAGTTTAATGTTTGAAAAATGCTGTATGTAAATGTACACACAGCCAGAACTACCTGTTATAGTTGTGAAATTGAAAATTTCAATGTTATCATTGGTCATTTAGTTTAAAAGTTAAATTTTAATCATTCAGTCTTGTGCAGATTGTGGAAGAAAATATTAATTGTCCCATTACTGCCCTGGTACTGTACAATTTCTGGCCTCGTTTGTTTGTTTTTCTTTTGTGTGACCCAAATGATTAATTGCTTGAAGTTCAATTGCTAATCAGATGTGTGAATCCTAAATAATCAGGCCATCCCCAGTTGGAGAATTAGTAGCAATTGTGGCAAATTTCTAATTCATCTGAACTCTGGTTACAATTTGTGCCACACGCCTGTGCCATCAGTACGTGCTCCATCTTGCTGTAGCTGCTAAGAGGAATTATGCCTTTGAATCTGATCACATTGTGTCAAAATAGGATTTCTGCCCCTTTGCTCAAGGCAGTTTGAATAGAGGGACTGACTCAGCTAATAAGTTGTAAAGGACTGAATCTCATTATAATTCAGATCACACCACCCTCATCTGTTTTTAACACACGTTTAAACTTTGTCTGGAAACTGAGATTTGGAAGTATGGCATCGACCATTAAAAGTTGAAATAAATACATGAATTATGTGCTGACGAGGACAGAATCTTCAAATGGATTTAATTTTTTTGTTAGACGTACAACACATGATGTGCAGGTTAGGTGCATTGGGCATGTTAGTGCCCCTGAGTGTACCTGAACAGGTACCAGAGTGTGGCAATTAAGGAATTTTCACTAACTTCTTTGCAGTGTTAATAAGTCTACTTGTGACACAAAACAAATCCAACTTTAAAATTGTATGAGCAGAAAGTGATTTTGTGAAGTACACCCATCTAATAAAGCAGAAGTAAAATACTGGGGTTGCTGGAAATCTAACAGGAAATGCTGGAAATATTCCAGCAGATTAGGCAATTTATGTTGAGGGCCTTTTATCTTACACGTCTATTTCTCTTGCCTTTCCGATCTAGTGAGTTTCCAGCATTTCCTTCTTTGACTGGAGCAGAACAATGGATATGAGTATTTTGGGGGTCTTTCCAAATAATTTGGATTATCTGCCCGAACCCAACTCCTACTGTCTTTTCCCTGAAAGCTATGAAAACTAACAAATAACTGAGGGGTGCATCAACTGCCGAGTAACTTTTTGATGGCTCTTTATATTTTCCTTCACCCCCACCCCCAATCTTTTGTGGGAACATGGTGCGTAAGAGGAACTGACCAAGTTCCAGCAGTTCTGAAAGCTTACCGGAGTAAAACACTGATTCTGTAACTGATCAGTTGTTTACAGATGTTGCATTCTGTCTGTCACCTTTCTTTTTTAAACATTTGAAAACCATGTATTGTATGAGTAAGGTTCAGTCTTAACTTGAAAAACAATTGCATTTTTATAATAAGTCACTAATCACTCAAGGGATTGGGTAAACATTTTATGCGTTTGTTTATTAAGTCTAAATACATGAACAGATGTTAAAAATCATAGCTGCCTTCTGCTGAAAGCAAAACTAAACTGGTTTGCATGACGTCCTTGTTTCCTGGTGATGTCATTCTTATCTCTTTTAAAGGCACATTACAACATACCCCTTTCCTGGCCTTCCAGAACATGTATCTACATACATGTCCATGTTTGTTTAACATTACATAAGTTCATGGAACAGATGAGTCTGAGTTATTAAAGCATTCAGGTAATCTGCTGGTACACAAGATCATGTAATAGTGACCATGTCTAGCGGCTTCTTTTAATTGCTGAGTGATCTGCGGGATTGCCATTCTTGGATGTTTGTCCTGGTTTTATTTTGGATCTTGACCTTGGTTCACTACATCTGCACCGTTTAAGGAGCTGAAGGAGGTCTGATTTGTCCTTGCTTATGTTTGACCATTTGTGCCTCTTTTGTGTAATGACTTCACAGGACAAATTTTTGTCACCTCTGCTGGTTGCTGCATACCTTCTGTGGGATTCATTTATCTTTCAAATCCTGAAATGGCCTGCCAATAAATTGCAGACTGTTATCTGTAATAGTGTCTCTAGCATCAAACAGAAGACAACATCAGGAGTGTGCACAACAGTTGTTTGTGTTGTGCAATTGTTGAAAAATGGGACACGTAATAAAGTAGCTGATGTGACATGAGAAGTTGGATGCAATGTTTGGTCCAGGGATGAGGAGGAACTTCATGTAGAGCCAGTGTGCAAACTTGGTGTATGCTGTTGACATGCCTTGCACTTAGGGATCACTTCAGTGTCATTGTTCATACTTGGCCAATAGACTGTCTTTCTGTAATGAGTTTTCCTGTCCAATCTATGTCAAAGTGAGTTGTCAAAGTTGAAGAACATGTCGCACAGAAGCTGATATGATGTGTCTGCCTTTTTTTAAAAAAAAAAGTGACTCCCTGGAAATGCCCAATGTGTCTTGGTAAATACAAAAAGATCTTGTGTGTTTGTGGATGTGCTGAATTGACTTGAACAGTTCTTCAACAATGGTTTTCTGCAGTTTGTATAAGGTAGAATTTTTTTGCTTTTTTTCTTTTGGTAGCTAGGCACAACAAAAATGCCAGTAAGATATCAGATCGTAGAACCTCTACAATGTAGGAGGCCATTCGGCCCATTGAGCCTGCATTGACCACCCAGACCATATCCTTGTTACTTATTTTACCCTGCTAATCCCCTGACACTAGAGCTAACTTAATTATAGAAATCATAGAAACCCTATAATACAGAAAGATACCATTTGACCCATTGAGTCTGCATGGACCACAATGCCACCCAGGCTATCCATAGCTCTATGTATTTTGCCCACTAACTCCTCTAACCTACACATCTCAGGACACTATGGGGTAGTTTTATTAATGTGGTCAATCAACCTAACCACCACATCTTTGCCAGTGGGAGAAAACCAGAGTATCGGAGGAAATCCACACAGCCACGGGGAGCATGCAAATGCCACAGTCACCCAAGCTCAAAGATGAACCTGGGTCTCTGGTGCTGTGAGGCAGAAGTGCTGACCATCCTGGTTCCCCAGTTGATGAATGTAGACATCTAATTTAATTCTGGATCATTCTTCCAATGTAGTCTTTACCCAAAGGGTGGTTAGGGAGTGGAATGCCCTGCCTGCGGCAGTTGTAGATGTGTCAAGTTTGGTGGTGTTTAAGAGGTTAGTTGATAAGTATATGGAAGAGAAGGGAATGGTTTAGTTTGGAGGGTCATTGCTTTTTATATTGGTCGGTGCAACGTCGAAGGCCGAAGGGCCTGTTCTGTGCTGTTATGTTCTAGTCTGTGTTTTGGGGATTATTTTGATCTGCTAATCCTGACTTGTTTAGCCTGTGTTGAATGCTAGGCATATTTTTATTATGGCCTCCTTGTCTGAATTAGATTTGATCATTTTCTCAACTTTTGAATTCAGATAATAAGTCTGCTGCATCCGTTCAAACTTTGACAATTTGACACTTACGTCTGTGTGGGTTTCCTCCAGGTGCTCAGTTTCCTCCCACAAGTCCAAGTTAGGTTGATTGTCCACGCTAAATTGATCCTAATGTCAGTGGGATTAGCAGGGTAAATGTGTGAGGTTATAGGAATGGGGTTAGTTGGGATTGCGGTTGGCACAGACTCGATGGGCTAAATCCTCCTATCCTGTAGGATTCTGACTATTACTGTGACCAGCTGATCTCCCTGTATTACCTGGGATGGTGTTACTGTAGCCACTCGTGCTTTTCTGAAGTTTCAATTCTTATAATTGCAACCTTCTCTGACCCTTTAAAATTTTTGTTTGACTCTCCCTCACTTGCTATTGATCTGACCCACACTCTCCCACACCATGTGGTCAGTCATTTTCCCAATTGAACTAATATACACAGCATGCTGTCCCACTAAATGGGCTGAGTTGTGCTGTCACTACATGGGATCCATCTGTTTACCAACTCTGAACACGCTCTGTGCACACTTGGGTGCTATCTATGCAATGTGTTGTCAAAAGATTTTCCTTGTGCAATCACCACATTGCAATTTGAACACATGCAAATTGTGACTCTGTTCTTGGTCTGACCAGAATATCAAGGGCCATCTCATGCCTTGTGTTCACCATAACATCCCTGTAACAATTGGGTGGCACAGTAGTTAGTGCAGTGCCAGGAACCTGGGTTCAATTCTGGCCTTGGGCACCTTGTGGATTTTGCACATTTTCCTCATGTCTGTGTGGGTTTCCTCTGGGTGTTCCAGTTTCTTCCCACAGCCCAAAGATGTGTGGGGTAGCTTGGTTAGCCATGCTAAATTAACTCTATTGTCAAGGGGACTAGCAGGGTAATTAGGTGGGATAAAAGTCAGTGCAGACTTGAGTCGCATAGCTTCCTTCTGCATTGGAGGATTCTATGATACTTGATCATGCTGCCAGTCTGAGCACATGGTTGATTAGAAGGAACCATTGCTGCACATCACAGGGTGGATTTTCTGGCTGCGCTCTTCCCAAAACTGGAAAATTCCACCTGATGTCAACAGACCTTTTGCATGGGTCCCCCACTCCCGTGATTCCTGGGTGGTATGAGAAAATTCTCTCCATATTGAATTTGCTACAATAATTAAAAAAAACAATTATAAGGGAGTAGGTAAACACATTCTGGGTTTGTTCATTGCTAAGAACATACTGGGATAAAAAGCTTGTAAACATCAGTGGTGTGCTCTAGATTGCATGATACTTCCTTGCGACTGAGTTTATGCTCCTGTCTCTTGCAGGCATGTTACGAGTAACCCCTTAGTCTAGTGATCATTCCTTGGACTGTATTTGAACATCTCCTCACCATGTATTCAGCAATAAACAAAAAAATTGCCATCTATCTTACAGAATGATAAATATTATTTATCGTTGTGTAAGATGGATAAATATTACTGGATGTAATTATTAATTTCAAAAATAATAATTTCTTGGAAGACATGAAGTACAGCAGAATGTGACCAATAATGCAGAAAATAATAGATTAGATTTGCCATCTGTATTGGGATACACAAAGTATTATGTCCTGTGCTCTGTATAGACAAAACATACTGTTCATTAAATACACAAGGGAGAAGATGCCAAATATAGTGTTACAATCACAGGGTGTGGAGAAAAATCAGCTTACTATGAGAGGTCCATTCAGAAGTTGGATGGCTGTAGGAAAGAGACTGTTCTTGAGTCGGTTGGTACGCGATCTCAGATTTTATATCTCTTCCCTGATGGAAGAAGGTATGTCAGGGGGGTGGGGTTATGGGATCCTTAATTTATGCTATCTGCTTTTCCAAGGCAGTGGGAAATGTGGATTGGAGGCTGGTTTGTGTGAACTGGGCTACCTTCACACCCTTTGTAGTTTCTTGCAGTCTTGGTCAGAGCTGGAGCCATACCAAGGTGTGATACATCCAGAAAAGATGCTTTTTATGGCGTATCCGTTCTGCTATGGTTAGTGAAACATTTGTAAATGACCGTAATTGGAATGTGTTCCAAATTGATAAAATGCTGTTCATTAAGCGTTAGGTATTGAGCTGCAATGGGAACACAAGTGATTTTGTTGATCAGAACTCCGCCTCTTCCAATTGTGTACAATTAAGATGAAACCAAGTTTCTACGTGACTTAAAGACAAATCATGTTGGTGCTCGACCATTCAAGGGTTTGAAATCTTTTGTCATGTTAGAGGGATAATCTTTGACATCTGGGATTGTAAAGCAGGCCTTTAGAAATGGGGAGGAGCTGGAAGAATCAGTGATCCATCTAGTATAGAATTTGATCCCAGCACACACTGCATTTTTATGTTGGTTTTATTGAACAGAGTAAAATGACTGATTTTGTGACAACAGAAAACATGCCAAAAAACATTTTGAATAGTGGCTCGTCTGCTTTCAATGATTAACCTATAGTGAAAGTGCAACTATATGTACATGACACAATAGTGCCATGTCAACTTTCCCTTTCAAAGGGATTGATGAATGTTGCTATCTTGTACCTATGGGCATGATACTTTTTCCACAAAGCATGAAATAAATGGAAGACAGTGGTTAGCATTACTGCCTCATAGTGCCAGGGACTTGGGTTCAATTTCAGCCTTTAAGTCACTGTCTGTGTGGAGCTTACAGCTTTCTCCTCATGTCTGTGTGGGTTTCCTCTGGGTGCTGTGGTTTCCTCCCACACTCCAAAGATGTGTGAATTAGGTTGACTGGCTATACTAACCTGCCCTTTAGTGTCAGGAGGTTACACGGTAAATACGTGGTGTTATGGGGATAAGGGTTGGCTGGAATTGCAGTCAATGCTGACTCAATGAGCTGAACGGCACTGTCAAGGTTCTGTGAAATCTTTTGAGGGAAATAGGTGTAAGATGGAGGTAAGGCTTGTGCAGAACACGGGCCAATTGTGTTAAATGGGCTACTTCAGCTGTAAAATCACATGCAATTGTTCAAGTGTGAATAACTTAAAGCTTCACTTAAGTTATTTTGCTGCCCTAAAGCATTTAATCACAAAATGCACTTGTTTTCAAATGTGTAAAACAATCGTTTAATTGTCCTCATCTTTGGTCATAGCTGCAATTGACATTAGAGGATTGATGAGATCTTTTTGAACTTGTTATTGAGGAGCGCTCAGACTGAATAAATACATTAGTTGCCTGTGGTGCTGACTCATAGGGACTAGAATGTTCAGGATTTATCCTTGGTCTGTGCTGAATTATCTGAGGTATCTTGGCACAATCTAATTCTTGAGTTAGATTTTTGGGAAGTATGTCATTTATTCTTCAGAAGGTATTAATCATCTCTAGGTTAGCATATACAGTGTAGTGTTTCCAACTGACTTTCTGATGCCTACACTCCCACCGCTTGCCAGAGAGGAGCCTAATCTTGCAACACTTGATGGTGAGCTGATTGCCCAACAGTGATGTACTGTGATCCGACCTGCCAGAACTCACTTGTAAAATATTACCCATGTTAGGATATTGAATTTGATCAACCATAATCAATGGGTGGCATAGTAGGCTCAAAGGGTTGAATGGCTTGCTCCTACTTCTGTATGAATCTTGAAGTAATCCAAATTTGCCCTTGAATGGAATAACAATTTTTTCATTTTATTCTGCTTAAATATAATGCTTTTCTTTGTTTTTGCTTTCTACTTTGAACATCCACCAGTATTGTGCAGATGAAAATGTGTAATTGGTTTGAAATCTTTACTGTTTTCAATCAACTCTACCTTTGCTAATGAGTTTTATCATGAGTATTCAGTATCTCCAGCTAAAAGGATAAGAAAAAACACATGATATTACTGTTCTTATAAGCTGAAGACTATTGAAGATGTCACACTTCCTAGGAAATCTCTTTAAAATGACAGACAATTTAAAGAGCCTGCTTGAGAATAACTAAGTCTCAAAACACCAAGTTAAAAGTCCAATAGGTTTATTTGGAATCATAAGTTTTTGGAGTGCTTCTCCTTCATCAGGTGACTCTCAATGCTCTGAAAGCTCATGATTCCAGATAAAATCTGTTGAATTTAACTTGATGTTGGGAGACTTCTTACTGTGCCTGCTCCAATCCAATACCAGCATCTCCACTTCAAGAATAATGAGAAGCATCAAAGAAAGACAGTTAATGTAAAAATGAATCTGCCAAATATTGCTGAATGTTGGCTCATTTATGTTTTCTTTTTCCAGATCGTGAGGATCAATCAATCCTTTGCACGTAAGTACATATTTGTTGTATGAATTTATTTAAATATCAGTGGGGGGGGGGGGGGGGGGGGAAAGAGTTATTTTGGATACTTATGTCTGCAATGGTGAGTACTGTTGCTTGTGAAATTCACGTTGTTTGGTATTAGTCTATCTTCTAATGGAAATGGTACATAAATTAGAATTTTGTAGAAAGATTGATTTGAAGTTTCCTATTAGCTATTTACAACACCATCTTTTAAAGTTAAATGGCCTGCTAGGTATCCTAAAGAAGCTGTCTTTTAAAAAGCATTCGGACACATGAATGAGATGAGTATAGAAAAATGTTGGCAATTGGGACTAGCTTAGTGGTTTAAAAACTGGGCGACATGAACAAGTTGGGTCGAGGGTCTATTTCCATGCCATAAACTTCTGAATCTATGACTCTCTCTGAATTCTGTAACTATGCACTGAGCTCTCTTTACTAGTTCCAAATGGGAAAAGTTTGTAGAACTGTGCTATGTGCTTTTTACAATGCAGGAAACTGGCAGTGACCAGAAGTGTTAGAATGTCCATTACTGTACATTTTGGCTAAATGTGCCATTCATTATACAGAACCCCTCCCCCACCAAGAATATTTCTTGATCTAGAATTAACAAAGTTTGAGGCTTGATGTATTTACAAGTATTGGCTCCTCGCTCTGCTACTCGAGCTTTCCACAGCCTGATAGACCAGAAAATGGCAATGCCTTGGTCTCAAGTCTTGTTGAGGTATCTGGCTTGTGTTCATTTGTCCTTTTTTGGAAATGTTGTTAAGATCATTCTAACAATGAGTAAGTATATGATCGTACATGATCAAGGATGTAAATAAAGCCTGCATGTTGGCATTCTCTAATTCCCAATGATTAGTCGTTTGAGTTTCAATTGTAACCATCCTATTTTGAACACAAAATGCTGCTGTAAAACTAAGCTAGATTACACTCAAAAGTAACAACTTTTAATTGGCAGAATTTTATAAACTTGTTTAGTCACTAGATTTTAAAGACCAGTCATGCTCAATTTTGTTAGCTGCTTCCATAAGTTCCAAATTATTAATGCATTAGAATTGTTGCTTCTGTTCCTCATTAAATTTATTTTGAATAATAAATTCATTAATTGTGAAATATTTATACTTGTCTATAAACAGTCGCACAAACAGCTAAATAACACTCAGTGCCAGTGGTCATTTGCTGTCAACATAGTGACAATTAAATGCTTTCCATTCACTAATCTATTGTGAATCACCATTGCTCACGGACCATGTACTTTATCATCCTATGCCTTCAATGCCTGATTGTGGTTTGGTTAAGCAAATGTGCATGCTTTTAATATCAAGTCAGTGTTAACATTTTATCTCAAAATATCTCAAACCCTGCAGCTAATCCCTAAAGCATCTGCCTAAGTGTTACTTGTCTTACATAATTGTATTAAGCATAAGTATTTTAGTTGTGCTAACAACTCTTGCCAGCGTGCTGCATAGGCATTGTTAAAATGAGAAGTTTTTCCAAGGTTTGTTCTACAATTTTAAGCTGCTATTTAATTGATGACCAATCCAACATTGAAACTTCACCCATTTTGGCCAGATTGTAAAGGTATGCATGTTACTTTTTGTAGTTTCCAAATTTAAGCAAGAGATCAAAATAGCTAGCGTGTTCCTGCTAAGGAATGCAATTGGTATTGGTTTTGATTCAGGAGTAGAGGGGTATTTAAAGATTTATTAGCTTACAAGGATATGATGGCCTAAACTGACCTTTAGTGAATTAAAATCCTAACTTGAGGTTTTGAATGCCAACAGCAACAGAGCACATTTTTGTGCAGTTAATTCTGGTCTGATTCCAGATTCCTACAATGTAAATATCTGCATGGAATTGTTATTTTCCAAACAGCATAAGAAGCCACCTTAATGGAAAGAATGTGACCTGGTGTTCAGTCACGTCTGACAATACAAGCCAACTTTGAGAACAAGTTCTATTATAGTTGGCTTGACTAAGCTAGTAAATAAATGCCAATACATATCACTGTAGTCTTGACAACTGCCATGGTTATCTATTGATGATGCAATCTTCCTACCAAACCCATCAAGTCTGTCTGAATTTCCATTTGCAATGAGAAGCCTCAACAACAGGTTTATTTGATAGTAAATGTCACAAGCTTTTGGAATGCTGTTCCTTTGTCAGGTGAGTGAAGATTTCTTCACTATCTTTATTAGTTACTATCAAATAAACCTGTTGGACTTTAACGTGGTGTTGTGAGTCTTACTGTTTACCCCAGTCCAATGCTGCCACCTTCACCATGATTTCCAATTGCAAAGCAGAATGGTCATTACCTGCATGTAGGGTATTCAGTGAGTTTTTCTATAGGACGTTTGAGTTACGGCTTGTGGAAACGCTATTGAATATCAACTCAATGTTTCTGGAATTTAATTGAGGAGTTTAGTCATGAGAAATCTGAAATTGACTGTATACTAATGGAACATCTGTCTGTACTTCAATCTGGTTTATGGCTTTTATCGTGAGGGGGATAGAATATAAAAGCAGGGAGGTCTTGCTGCAACTGTACAGGGCACTGGTGAGTCACTGGAGTACTGTGCAGTTATGATCCCCTTATTTGTGTAAGGATATATTGGTCTTGGAGGGATTACAGAGAAGGTTCACCAGGCTGATACCAGGGATGAGGGGGTTAGCTTATGAGGAGAGATTGAACAGACTGGGCCTGTACTCGGCATTTAGAAGGCTGAGGGGGGGGATTTTAGAGACTTTCTAGATAATGAAGAGGCTAGATAAGGTAGAGAGATCCTTTCCAATTAAAAAGGAAAACATATCTAGAGAGCACAGCCTCAAAATTAGGGGGAGGGGCAGTTTAGAACAGTTGAGGAGGAACATCTTCTCTGAGGGTGGTGAATCTCTGGAATCCTCTGTCCAGTGAAGTAGTGGAGGCTACCTCGTTGAATATATTTAAGTCATGGGTAGATTTCTGATTTGAGGGAATTAGAATTATGGGGAGAAAGCGGGAAAGTGGAACTAATCTGCTTCAGATCAGCCATGATCTTATTGAATGGCAGGCCAGGCTGGAAGGGCTAGATGGCCTACTCCTGCTCTTATGTTCTTAATGTACAGCTTGAGATTCCTGTCTGTTTTTTTCGTAAAGGAAACAGACTGCAACAAGCTTTGCACTTGTTTTCAGTTCATAGCCTAAAGTGTTTATTGCTTACACTTGAATTGTGGTGTGGTTTGCACGTTGGATCACGTTTCTGTTGAGGAGGGACGTGTCTTTGGAAACTGTCCTCCTGCATTGAGACTTTAAGTCTATGCAAGTCTGCACCAGCTTTAAGAACATTCTACCCAGTCCCACTCCCTTGCCTTAATACTGTAACTTTGCACATTTCGTTCTTTGTGCATAGCGATCCAATTCTCTTTACAAATACCTTAATCAAACTTGCTGCTGCCACCACCTTCTCAAAAATTCACTCCAGACTCCAAGCGCACAACTTTTTTTTCCTCATCACTGACTCCTTTGACAATTATTTTGAATCTGTTCTGGTTCCTGTTGCGTTAGAGGGAAAATTTTGTCACCTATTTACTCTTTCCATACTCTCCTCGAATATCTCAATCAAATCTCTTGTCAGCCAGCTTTTCTCCAAGGAAAACAGTCCCAACTCCTCCAATCTATCATGAGACCATAGACACTGGAGCAGAATTAAGCCACTGAGTCCATCAAGTTTGCTTTGCCCCAAATCCTTCTAAACCCCAATACAGACCCAGAGTCATTATGTGACAATCTCTTCTTTCCAGGGGTTGATCTTGTGAACCTTCTGGACTCTTCCCAAGGCTAGTACATCCATCTTTGGATACAGGGCCCAAAACTGTTCACAATAGTCCAAATGAGATCTATCTCCCTTGCTCTTGTAGTTAAAGCCCAAAATACTATATGTTTTAACTGTTACTCACAACATTCTCTGCCATCTCTAATGACTTATGCTCACGTACACCTAGACTGAGGCCCCTCTAATCCTGCACCTCCTCTTGTAGTTTCTCTCTTTAATATATACTGTCTCTCCATATTCTTGCTGCCAAAATGAATTATCTCACTTCTTTGCATTGAACTTTGTCTGCCGATTCACCAACATGTCTGTCTTCCTGAAATTCAAGATTATCCACAGCATAGTTGACGATGTTTCCAATCTTGGTAACATCTGCACATTTAGAAATCATACCCTGAACACCACAGTCCAGGTCACTAATAAATATAAGGAAAAGCAACGGTCTCAACATTGACTCTTGGGGAAAGCTGTTAAAACCTTCCTTCAAACTGAAAAAACAGTTATTATCACTTCACTGTTTACTGCCAGTCAGCCAATTCCTTATTCAAATGCTTATTTTCTCTTTATTCCATGAGCTAGATTTTGTTCATCTGTTGTGACACTATCAAATGTCTTTTGAAAATTTGTATATAGCATAGGGTTAATTGTCCTCATCAACCTTCTCTTTTACCTTCTGAAAAAAAAACCAAGTTAGTTAGATTTTTCTTGTAATGAATCCATGTTGATTTTCCTTAATTATCCAGCATTTGTCTAAGTGACAACTGATTTTTGTCCTGAACTAGTTTCCAGAAGTGTCCCTACAAGTCAAACTAACTGACTCTGGAGTTGTTGCCTTTGTTCCTGCACCCATTTTTAACAACAGTTTTAACATGTCATTCTCCAGTTGTCTGGCACTGCTCCATGTCTCAGATTAGAATATTGTCACTAGCATCTCTGCTTTCCATTCTCTCTCCCTCCAATACCCTTTTGCATCTCATCCTGACACCCTATCAATTATAAGTGAAAGCTTTTCTACCACCACCTCAATTGTAACTTTTTCTAGTGTGCAGTTACCTCTGATCTCGCTTCAACCAGGGTAGCATCAGCTTCCTTTGTAAAGACCGATACAAATTATATTGTTTAATACCTATATTTTTCATGCATAGATGTGCAAGCCCCTGTCTTTATCCCTAACCAATCCTATTCTTAACACATTATTTTATGTTGATCGAAGACCTTGGGATTTCCTTTGGCTTCTGCCAAGAACAGATTGGCAGCTAATAGCAAAGGGTGGTTGGAGAGAGTTGGTTTGCAAGCTGGAAGCCTGTGACCAGTGTGCCTCAAGGATTAGTGCTGTGTCCACTATTATTTGTCATAATATAAATGATTTGGATGACAATATAGGAGGCATGGTTAGTAAGTTTGCAGATGACAAAGATTGGTGGCATAGTGGACAGTGAAGAAAGTTATCTTTATCAATTGGGCCAGTGGCCTGATGAATAGCAGGTGGAGTTTAATTTAGACAAATGAATTCATGCATTTTGGTAGATTGAATCAGAACATAGAACGTTACAGCGCAGTACAGGCCCTTCGGCCCTCGATGTTGCGCCGGCCAGTGGACCCTCTAACCTGAACTATTCCAATATCATCCATATGCCTATCTACTGACCATTTGAATGCCCCCAAAGGAGGCGAGTCCACAACTGCTACAGGCAGGGCATTCCATACCCTCACCACCCTCTGCGTAAAGAACCTGCCTCTGACATCCGTCCTATAACTACCACCTCTTAATTTAAAGTTATGTCCCCTCGTGTTGGTCATCACCATCCGAGGAAAAAGGCTCTTACTATCCACCCTATCCAGTCCTTTGATCATCTTATACGCCTCAATTAGGTCACTGCGTAACCACCTTCTCTCTAATGAAAATAACCTCAGGTCCCTCAGCCTTTCCTCATAAGGCCTTCCCACCATACCAGGCAACATCCTGGTAAACCTCCTCTGCACCCTTCCTAATGCTTCCACATCTTTCTTATAATGTGGCAACCAGAACTGTACGCAATACTCCAAGTGCGGCCACACCAGAGTTTTGTACAGTTGTAACATAACTTCACGACTCCTAAATTCAATCCCTCTACCAATAAAAGCTAACACACCGTGCACCTTCTTAACAACTTTATCAACCTGAAGGTAGCCCATTATTGGGCCACACTTTTTTAAAATGCCATATTTGATTCCAACTCACTCGACTTGGATGCATTCTGATCCCATTAAACAAAAACAGATCATGCTGGAAAATGTCAGCAGATCTGACAGCATCTGAAGAGAGAGAATAGAACCAAAGTTTTGCATCTGAATGATCTTTTGACAGCTGAATGAGCTGTCAAAGTGGAGAGCAGAACTTCAAGGTATGCATTTCTGAAAAGTGGCAATGAGTCAAACATTTGAGATAAAGCAAAATATTGCAGATGTTGAAATCTGAAACAAGATTGGTTGTTTGTTAGTGTCACAAGTAGACTTGCATTAACACTAAAGTTACTGTGACAATCTCTAAGGAAAGAAAACAAAATGATTGTAAATTTCAGCAGCTCTGAAGGGTTAAATATTCTAGTCACCCATTCCCTCCCTGTCTGCTACTTAGCTGCATTTTGATCATCTCTCAATGTGCTATCCACATAATCCTCAGTCTTGCAAATGCACCACCATGGTTTCACCCTCTGCTCAAGTTTACAATCTGGAACCCTGGTTTCTACAGCTGATGATACTTGCTGCAAGTATAGTCATTGAGGGCACTTTGTCTCTGCATTTCCACTGAATGCACTGATAACTTTTTAAATTTTGTTTCCAGCTGTGTGGTATAACATAGTAACTCCTCTGATACATGTCAATTGTCATCTTGTTGCTGATTCCAGAAAAGCTAAAGGAAAAGTAACTGGTGACAACTTGTAAAAAGCCTGCTGAAATGTTCACTGCTCCATGTGCTGAACTGCTGCTGTTATTTCATTGCCTAATTGGAATAAAGTGAGATTGAGGGTTTGTGGGAAGAGTAGAAATCTCCTCGTCTTCCCAGCTCTCAAGCATCAGGAAATGGTGCACTAAATTCTATGTTTCTACAAAATTAGATACGATACCTTATTTCAAACATACGCAAGTATTAATGTATTTTAATATTTAGCAGTAACTTTCAAAAATAAAAATATTTCATTCTGCCCTTGAGTAGAGCACATGACCCAGCTGCCTCTTTTGGTGCATCCTTATCTGTGATACTTTTGTGTCCAGCCTTATCAGACATTATCTAATATCTGGTTAGTTCTTGATCAAGTTAACCTTGTTTCTTTTCCCCCCAGTACACAATGTGTGGTCTTGTTCTCAGTTGAGATGCTTTCTGTAATTGAATGTTGTATGTTTATTAGTTCTATTTTCTACACTGTTCTGGGTAATGACAAATTGATTACCTGATGTGCAAATTCCATATTTTTCAAAGCACTCTAATGCTTTGTCGTTAGTTTTTGGGTTTAAACCAGGCTTTTGATTTTGCAACGCATGATGGTTAAAGTAAACTGTGAAGAAGTCAATTTCTGTTTCGTTACACCAACAGGAGCTGCTGATAACTTGGACTAGTTGACCATTTTGAAATCTTGCCTGTGATTAGAACCTGGCATGGAAAATGCAAAAAACTTCACCAAAAATCAACTTCTTTCCCAAATTCTTTTTTCAATATAGAGGAGAATCTGGTGCTGGCAAAACAGAAAACACTAAGAAAGTTATTCAATATCTGGCCCATGTTGCTTCTTCGCACAAAGGACGAAAGGATCACAATATTCCAGTAAGTTACATTTTCCATAAACTGGGATGAATTTTGTCACAGTTTTATTACATAATGTGGATACCTTTGCTTTAAAATTCGTTAATGCAGTGCATCTAATGCTGATGTGTGGCTTATGATAAATGCATAATATAACTAATTAATTGCTGTAAGGTGCTACCAAATATTCAATGCAGTCGCCTTATTTGGTCTTTACAGCATGGCCTATGAATATTTATACTTACAGCTGGAAAATAGTCCTAATGTAACTTGGCATTAACACTGATGGAATAAGCTGTGTTGTGAAATAATTTGGTGTGCTATGCTGAGATGAGTATGTTTTGTCTCATGGAATTTAAAATGAGATTTTTCAGATACTGAACATATTTCTTGCATTAAGACAACCACTATGAAATTCTTTGACACCCAGGGAGTCTACTTTAACCATGAACCAACCATTTCTTGCACCGCAGACTGTTAGTGGTTAAATAGCTCTTGCGAGCTATGCTTCACAGTCCTGAAGTGGTAAATAATTTTTCGTTATGCGAACTCTTGTTTTGGAGCTTTGTGACCTTTCTCGTGTGAGTATTCCATCTTTGCAAAGTGTTAGCACCATTATGGCCCCTCCCCTTCTACATTTCAGTCACAGCATGTTTCCCAGCAGACATTCCAAGGATAATGGTAGCAAATATTTGAAATTGCTGTTGTAACAATGCAGTATGAAGCCACCTTGGGGAATTCTAATGACTTGAAACATTTTGTTGCTGCCTTTACAAGGCTTCTCTGGACCTCCTATCTATAATGTATTGAACCGTGTGTCTACATGCACTTCATGGTAGCCCTTTCTTTCCCCATTCTAAATTTCTGTCCACTGCTTTATAATGCAAATACATCATTGTGTTTTACACATTCTGATCAATAATGGATGAAATATCTCCCAGTCCCAGCCTGTTCTGCAGAGAAACCATGTTCTCGTCAATTGTGCTTTTCTGCTTTTCAAACTGGAACAACTGTCACTAATTAACTATAATATTATTTCACCTTGTCCTATATTTTGGAGTATTGAATATGCAAAAATGCCTATAAAACCTGAGCTGTTACTAACCAACAAAAAAAAATTTTCTAAATTTGTATCTTGGGTGAATACAACTTCTTAAGGTCAAAAAAGTAGAGAGAGCTTTCACTATAGCATTTCTCAGTGGAGTAAATGGATACACCGCTTGTTAGCCTGAGATGATACTTAACCATCTGCCCTGACCATGAGTTACTAGGTCAGTATATTCATTGGAATGGGCACAAAGTGTGCACATTTTCATCACATTGTCCAGTTAAGCATCCCAAAACTTCAACTACCTTAAATACTTGAAGACAAATTTGAGATGTCATCAACTGGCATAAATGCAATGTCTATATTTTTCTATCAAGGGCAAGTTTATATCTTTTCTATCTAGGAGAATGAGTTGGGATTTTCCCTTCTACACCATTTTGCAGTGCAAAATCAGACAATTGTGTTGGGGATGGTTCCTTGCTGTAGCAACTCCTGGATAGCAATAGGTGAAGAGTTTTAAGTGACAATTCAGCATCTGAAGCAGTATTATTTTAAAAAGCCACAATTCAAATCAGTCAACAATGGATAAATATTTCAGTTCACCAAAATCATTGTTTAATTCCATGAGCAAAAACTGATGCCTTTTGTGCATCAATGGAATGCTTGCTTTACAGAACTTGGGGAAATATGGCTCGCTATGTTAATGCATATTTGAAATGAATGTGGATTTCCTAATATTGCTATTTATTTGTTTGCAACAAGCAGCCCATATCGCCTAAACCAGTGAAACACCAGGCAAGTGTTAATGCAATTTAGTTTAATTCTTTGCAGCATGTGGTTGATACCTCTTCCATTTTATTGATTTGCTTCTATTAATTTTGAATTTTCTTTTCACTTTGTCTTTTGTTTTTGTAATTGCTTCTTGAGTTCTTTAAAGGAATCACTTAGCAACTTTTCACAAGTTCATGAACATCTATTTGCTGCCTGGTCTTTTTTCTATAATGTACATTCTGAAGTAAAATGATCAATTCTGTATTATTTCAGCTGCCTGCCACACACTGTAATTGAAGACTTGTTTTTCCAATGCACTATTTTCAAAAGTGACACTTTGTGCATACTCAAACATTGAGTATGTGTGTAATTTCTACTCAGACTTCTGGTGACGATATTTATTTGTCAAGGCTGACATTTCCTTATTAGTGACTTTCGAATGAGATTTCCTGCAGGAAATGGCACAATATTATAATCTCTGGCTATATAAGTTAGAGGCTGTTACTTGAATTTAGCTAGGCTTTGCTTTTGTGATGCTTCACAGTATTTCTTCAGAGGCAAATGATATGAGAATTTTCTGTACAAAAAAAGATGCCGGGGGGGGGGTAGGGGGAGAGGGAATTATCTGGCCTGTTTGTGAAATCACTGTTGAATGTGTTGCCTTTTCTCTAATGCTAAGCCCAATTCTTTTATCTTTGTTTCTGTAGAAATCAGAGCTTCCTTTCTGGATCTTGGCCTGTATTGTTAAGCTGAAAACTGTAAATTCTATAATCCATTTCCTTTTTTTGAAAATTTAATGCAATAGAAGTAGCTGTCTATTCGTTTCCTTTCCCCAATAAGCTTGCTGTCGTTTAATATCTCAGACATTTTCATTGGAAAAAATGTTTGTATTTCCAGAGTACAAGTTGCTAACTAGTGCATTTTGATGTTCCTTTGGTGCTTCTCCAGCTTGTCCCTGTAGCCTCACCTTATCAGAGTGATTCTAATTCAGGCCACTCACTTTATTTTGTACTGTAAGAGCTTACCTGCTGCTGAAGCTCTCATCCACATTCTTGTTACCTGATTTTTCTATTCCAGTCTTCCCCTCTGCTCCCCGCTCATACCACTCCTCCACCCTCCAAATCTGAGCTGATTCTAAACTCTCTGCACCAATTTCTGTTCACCTGGCACCCCTGCAAATGCTGAGCTACACTGACTCTTGTCCCAACGTCTTGATTTTTAAAGTTCTTGTACTTGCGTTTGAATCTCTCATCTCTATTTCCTTAGCCTTCAAGAATTCTGCATCCCTCCAGTTCTATTCTCTTGTCTTCATTCCTCATCCACCCAAATTTCCTTTAGCTTGTACCTTCAACCAAATTGATCCTGAAGTCTGGAATTTCCTAAGACTGTCCATGTCTATCTTCTTTTCAAGACTACCTGTAAAACCTGTGTCTCATCAATCTTTTGGATCAATTGTGATTTTTCACTCCTTGCATCTTTGGATGCAAGCAGAGAAGTTCAGGGCATAACTATTGTGTTTTCGGAATGTGGTATCCAAATTTTGCATTTAAACATCGGACCTATTGTGAAAGAATAAGACTGGAAAGTTGCTTAGAGGGGGACTGATGAGGCAGGGAGGGTTCTTCAAACAAAAAGCTATAGTTCTGACCCAAACCTTTGCTGAAAGGGAATGTGGGTGAATAGAAAATTAATATATTTAGTGAAGAGTAAAGAATTACAAATGCTTTTAAATGCATCATTTTGGAATCATTGGCATTGTTGCTGCATTTGTTTTAAGCCCGTAAACCCATTAGAATATGTTTCAGTTTTTAACTTCAAAACTGTGATCAACGCTGACCTCTTTGAAGGTTGGTTAGATTCATTTTTGGACTTGCTTTCATCTGTCTTACTGAATTATAGGAAGGGAAGCTTTTTCTAAAAATGATAAGCTTTTGAGATATTGAAATTATATCTACCTTTTCATTTAATTAAATCCTGTGTATATCTCTCCTTTTCACTATCACTTTTAATGGGCTTCTGATTTCTGATGCAAATTGGAAGTAATAAGTAAACTGTTGATGTGTCACTAACATTTTATTTTGGTATGCCATTTGTTTCTGCCCATTGACTACAGAGTGGAACTTCACTTTTATATGTGAGTAGCATGTTGTTTTAAGTCCCTGCTGTTTGGACTCTGGTAACAATTTCATGGTATATCTCACACTGGGCACATGGAACAGGATGCTATTGTTCATGTATGCAACAGATGGGATCTTTTCTCCCAGAGTTTAATAAACTTGCAGCAAACAATAGCACCAATTCTTAATTATGCCTTTCCTGTTTTTGCATTGCTTTGCATGATTTTGCTGCTTACTTGCTAAAACCAAAGCAATTCTTTTTGTTACAGAAGTGCTGGTCTGTAATCCAGAAACACTTGCAACATTTTTGCATCAAGTGGAAAAAGTATCTTGTACTTTCCTGTTTATGCAATGTCAAATTATTGGAAGAGATGTAAACGTAGATGGTTTTAAAACTGTCCTTTTTAGATTTGAGGCACAGCACTTGAGACTTTAAAGTTTCTAAGATGGTGGTACTCTGCCTACTTAAAAGAATCCAATTTGAGTTGATCAGCAGCAGCTGCATTTTTTTGAATCTGCTGACTGAACCATGATGCATTTGCATTGTTCTAGTAATTGCTTTCATTGCTCTACTTTGTTTGAAAATAACTTTTTTACTAAAGTAATTCCTATGCTGCTTCAGTTGGGCAAGGAAATTCTTAGTCTAAACAATTTTAGTGAAGGATTCAGTGAAAGTCTTGAGACTGTTATGGTAAAATAACTTGACCTTTTTTCCACAGTGTATTTTTCCATTGCTGTGGGAGGGAGAAGGGGAAGGAGGAATAAGTGTTGGAGGAGCCCCTAGTGCAATATATTAAAAGTTTGTTGGTTTTTATCTAACATTTGTAACTTTACTCTACAAGCTCCAAATCTAGTACCTTTGTTACAGGAGCTTCCTGCTAAAATTAGAGTACTGGACTATTTTATCTGCCATTCAAAAATGCAAACCTCTAATGTGTCAAAGCAGGCTAAAATTGTACAGTGAAGGATACTAATTACTTATGCAATATTTATCCTAAATGTTTACTTGGAAATTCCTTGCCTACTTTTCACAAATTGATTTAACTTTCAGGTATCATGTTCATGATCAGTTTCTGTATATCTAAGTTTTGTTCTATAATAAAGAAAGCTGCTGTGCTCTGCTATGTCTGTCTGATCTGAGACTAACTGGTAATGCATTCTTTTTTTTCCTCCCCTTCTCAGATGTTTGCGGTTCATTAAATAATGCACTCTGCGTATTGAGAATAGTGAATATGCACAGTTTATGCTTGGATATTATCCATTTCACATTGATGTATTGGCTCCTGTCAGTGCTAGAAAAACAGTCATGGTGGGCATATGTGGCCAATAAATATAACATCACAACTCAGATATCCTCAGTCTGTAAGACTGGGTTTTGTTTTTCATCACCTTGATTGAAATGTAGAAATTTACTTGATAAATTTATTACCCTTTGCTTGCAGCACATTGGATTGTACATTTCAGCATGTAAATTACTAAGATTTATACATTAAGATTTTAAATCCAAGTCCAAAGGTTTTAGAACTTTAATATTAGATTTCAATATATTATAGCGCAGTGATACTATCAAATGGAACACTGCAAATAAGGCCAGAGTACGCTTTGTATGTTGTGATATGCTCTAAATAGTTTTAGATAAAAGATGTAGATTCTAGATACAATTGTAGATTGAAGGTTTTTGTTCAATAAATCTAATGATCCAACTCGGGACTCCCAAATGTAGAAATCGTAGACTTTTTCAATTTCTTTTCTTGAATTATTGAGTGACTTGTATTAAAGTATTGTCAATGAAGCCACTTGGAACTTGGTTTCCTGCTATCCAAACATGTGTAGTTTAGGTGGATTGGCCTTACTAAATTGCCTCTAGTGTCCCAAGATGTGGAGGTTATGGGGATTAGTGAGGTAAATGCATGGTGTTACAGCGTTAAGGCAGGGGACCTAGATAAGCTCCCCTCTGAGTCTGCACCAACTTAATCAGTTGAATGGCTTCCTGCACTGTAAGGATTGAGTTTTTCAGAAGCATATATCTAAACAAGCTATATGTTGGGCAGCTTATTGGTTTGTAAGTGGTCATAGTTATCTTGATAGCAAATAGAAGTCATCAGTAGCAAGTTGTGATGTGGAACAATCACTGGCTTGGTTAGGATCAGCAAACTGTGTAGAGTTGGGAATCGACCAAGCTCTGGAAATTAAGTGCATTAATGTAGTGTATGACGTAGCTAGACTTAATGGACTTTTTTCTTCATGTTACCCTGTATGAGCCTTGAACTGTGCATCTTCGCTATTCTTTCACTTAACAAATGTTAGTGATATTCTATGTACTACAATTAACCTTTTGAATGCTTTGAGTTTGTCTTTTTAAAAATGCCTTTGCAATCCATTGACTGAAAAATAGTTCAATTTCTGGCCCTTTAGAATGGTTACAGCAAATTCCTTTCAAAAGACTCAAAGTAATTCTAAAGTGTCTGATTTTAATCAAAATATCAAGCTCCAGTTTTTCAAATGATATGGTGGAAAGTTAACCTGCTTACTTCTGGAATTGTTTAAAATGACATGAATGTGACAGAATAGGCTGTCCCTGGATGGGGATAATGATCCTAAACCTAAGCAAAAGACAAGTTCAGAAGGTAAATTAATCATTATTTCCATAATGGAAGTTAATTTTTTTAGTCTGACCTGCTGGGAATAGAACTTCAGCTGGGAAAAGCTACAAAAACAGAAAAGAATAGCAGAGAAATGAAAGGGGGATATTTTTTGCATTTTAAGTGCTTTAGTAGGCTTTTGTAACTGACCTTCACCTTTTTGTCAGTGTTATTGAAATACTACTTGTTAAAACATTTTAATTCTGGTTTGTATGTTCATGAGTCTGTCTAAAATATCTTTACAACAAGTCAAAAATGAAATGTTATGTGGGGTTTCCACTTCTTTTGGAGGGGGCAAGGTGGAGAGAGTGAGATGATTATTACTGAGGTCTATTTACGTAAAGTGTCCTTAACTAGTGTTTCAAGTGCTTAGTTATGGGAATGTACTTAGTCTCGACTAATTAGTGCTAGGGTCCAAATCCCAACTTGCATTTCCAGTTTTTGAATGCATCCTTGGCATAAGAAAACAGAATTCCATTATCTGAATGGGGAGGGAGGTGAAGGCAAATTCAGTCCTCCCCGTTAATCTCTGGGATAAGAGCTGCTTATCAAAAAAGAACAAAGCACAAGGAGGCCATTTGGCACACAGTCTAAACCAGCTTTCCAACACAGCATCTCACTTAGACACCACCACCCTCCCCACTAATCTACATATCCTATACTAATCTCTTAATCTACATATCTTCAAACACTAAAGGGCAATTTAGCATGGCCAATCCAATAACCTACATATCTTGAGAGCATAGGAAGAAACTGGCACATCCTGAGAAACCCCACACAAACATGGGGAGAACGCTGCACAGACCGCTATGGTGGTTAAGATAACATGCAACAAACATTAATAAAAATATTGTGGAATAACTTGACTGATTATGAAGGCAACAAAACCTCTGATGCTTTAAAAGATGACCTTCGTTAGAATCCATGAGAATGTGGGAATCTTGAAATATATATTTTTCTTCTGGAATTCTTATTAGCGTGTATTCAAAAATCACTTTCTTGGATTTTTTTTGCATCACCTGCGACAATAGTCGCCTTTTTGAATCCAAGTGTGAAAGTTAATGCTCTAGCAGGCCAATGCTAGATCTTTGTTTCCAGGTAGTATTGAAGTATTTGCCCTCACAGTTTAGGTATATCTGGCAGGTGAGTGTACTTGGCCAGAGGTAATTCTGAACAGGTTGGATCTATTTTGATACTTCACAAACGCTCAATCTTCATTGTTGCCATCTTTTATTTTTAGCCTTACCAGCTATTTAAACAAAAGTTTCCATCGGTTCAGGCAGTACATTCTAGTGAAGTCACCAGTATTAAATGTATCTGGCAGCTGTGGGTTATGGCCATTGCCTGATTTGTATTGATTATGCAATGAGTACAAAGTCACTATTTAAAATAGTTCATTTAATCTAGCCTGTCTTTTCTTGGCATTCAAATATGATTGAAATGTAAATGTTGGCAAGCATATGTGGACTGTATTTAATTTTCCCCAGTAGTAGGTATGAATAGCCATTGGGTGTTGGATTGGAAACCATTTCTTCAACAGCATTACTGATCAAAAACCTGCAAACTTAATAGAATCCCCAATTGCATTCTTCTTCAAATTGAAGAGTAGATGGATAGTCATTTGGGCCCCATGTTTACATGGTTATGGAGTGGTCTTTTTCATTACTGTAATGAGTTCTTTTGTCTTTATTTAGGGTGAACTGGAACAGCAGCTTCTGCAGGCAAACCCTATACTAGAATCATTCGGTAATGCCAAAACCGTGAAAAATGACAACTCTTCACGTTTTGTAAGTGAGCCACACTAAATTTTGATGGTAACACTTTTTTTCATGTTATGGCTGTATCTTGTTTATGCATTTTGTCGGATCAAGATCCGTTCCAGTGTTATGATCCTCGCCATGCAAACCCTATTCCAAAAGAAGCTTGATCCATGAATTGTAATTTATCTTTTCTTGTATTTTGACCAATGAGAGAATGTATTCTGAACTTCAAGTCACAAATTCCAGTAACACCTTTTGGATTTTCATGATTAGATTAAAACATTTATTAACAGAGTATTTAAGCACACCAGATTACAATTACACAATATAAAAATTTGATTTACCAAAATGCCTCAATCTAACTCGCTGGTTAATCACACGTGAACATCCTTAAGACAGCTTCCCTTCATAGATGTTTAACTATAAAGTTAAACCACAAAGCAAACCCATTGTTGCTGTATGAAAAGTATATTATTAGGACTCAAACTTTAAAACAAAAGAGCTGCTTTCTGGAATCAGACACTATTTTTCTGTCTTCGTTGGAACCGCTGCTTAAAACTCCGAACGTTCACAGCTCTTTACCAAACACCAAGCTATATCCCAGGAGATATTGCATAGCCACCCCAAAACAACACTCTCCTTTTTACTCCATCTTCGATTCTGTTGCCCTTAGTGCTTCTTTGTACAATTCTTTATCAAAATATAAAAAGTTGTAAAACCATTTGTTTATTTTAATAGCTGAAAATTTAAACACTTATCCACTAATGCAAATTTTTATTCACTTGGCCATATCTGCTTCAAGTGCATGTCTTTAAAACTTATACTCTTTTTGTATAACACCATTAGACAGACTTATTAAATTTTTTCTCACTCAATTCTGCTTCAGAATAAGACATGAATGCATGTATCAGGAATTAGCTATGTCATATATTCATTTATCTGTGTCTCAAAAGCAGATTATCTGGTCAGTCATTGTTCCTATGTATGACCTTGCACACACATGGCTGCCATGTTCACCTGAAAAATGATTGCAAGTGTTTTACAAGCAATGTTTTGAGAATGTGGAAAATGTTAAGTCTTTAACAGAAATGGAAGATTTTGTCAATCAATTTTCCAAAATTATTAATGTAAATTACTCAACTGTCAAATGAAGCACAAAAACGTTGCTATTTAGGATGTTGATTGATCTGTTAAGATCCACTAAAATGCTTGGCCAAATTTAGAATATGTGTGGGATGAATTTTTTTACTTATGGGATATGGGTATTGCTAGCTGGGTCCAGCATTTATTGCCCATTCTTAATTGCCTTCTATATCAGAAGGTACTTGAGTCCACTATAATGCTGTGGATCTGGAGTTTCCTGCAGGCCAGGTAAGGACAGCAGGTTTCTTTCCCTAAAGGACATTAGTGAATCAGATGTGTTTTTGCAATTGGCTATGGTTTCATGGTCATCATTAAACCCTCTTTTTGAATTCAATAATAATCTGCAATTAATGTCTCCATCTGCCGTGGTGGGGTTGCTATTCCAGTGACTGTACCACTACACACTATCTCCCCTGACAGCATGTACTTAACACCTCTAACACCTCTAATTTGTAGACTTCCAGATGGCCTAGAATCACAATTAATAAAAATGTTTTGCTTGCTTTTTGAAACCAGAAGAACTTTATAATTTTAAAACTAGCATGGAAAATAAACTTGCATCTGCGTGAGTACTCGTACAATTCTAAATCGGTGATACTGCTACTTGAACTTTGCTCGTGTGTTTTGTATTTCAGCAAGATGTTGAAATTTGTATAAACATAGTTGTTCTGGACTCTTCCTAACAGCTCCCACATGTCTGCCATTAATATCTAGTCTGAAAGGATAACAGAATATCACGAAATTCATACGTGCCAATGATGTACGACTGCTGCAGGCTCTGTTTGAATGAAGTTCTGGTTGAGAAAAACATTTTTAACTAGTCAGTCATTCAAAATAAAGCTAGTTCGGGAAGAGGTGTATAATTTCACTGTTTCCTCCATTCACTTGTTTTAAATTCCTAACTTTGCATCTCTGCATATAGTATTTATTACAGTATGTCTATCTTTAAAGAATCCTTGTTTACACTCCTGGGCTATTTTCCTGTGATATAAAATTTATCTTGGAGCATTTTGAGAAAAACTAAAGCTACAATTGAGTGAAGTATCATATGCCTAATTTCAGTTGTTCCTTGGAATGATCAACACTGCACTCAAGTTCTGGAGTTGGTCAGGTTTTAGTTGCCCATTTAGCTTTTATAAAGCAAATCAAACTGTTCTCCTGGTCATGTGGCCTGTGAAAAGCAGAAGTTTCTCGCCCCATTTGTTGGATTATTTTGCAGGATAGAAACACAAATACCAGAAACTAGTCACATGGAGATGGGGCATTGAGTTTATCAGAAGTTGCTTCTATGTTGAGACTTATTTGGAAGGAGAATTGCTCCTGGTTGAACTCATTTGCAGAAACTCTCCCTGCTGCCTGTAGACTTCCTCTGGGTTCTATTATTCCAACACACTCCTAGCTGGTCACCCTGCTTGTACCCAAGGTAAATTTGAAGTTTATCAAGGGTCACAGTTTACTTGCTACCCATATTTTAACTCATTGCAGGTCCTGTTCACTGATTACTCTATGTTCACTCACCTATGCTGGCAGCCAGTTAATTTGCCTGTGGTCTCTCTGATCTTCTCCAACCCTCCTTGAGATATTGGCAGTCCTCTAATTCTGATCTCCTTTGCATTCTCAATTATAATCACCGCACCACTGGCCATGCCTTCAGTTGTCCAGTCTCCAAGCTCTGGAATTTCTCCCTACATTTCCTTCCACCCCTCTCCCCCTTCTCTTCCTCCTTTGGGCACTCAGTTTTACAGATATATTGGTCATCTAACTTAATATCACTTGTTGCTCAGTGTCATACGTGGTTTTGTCATGACTCTGTAGAGCCGCAAGACTTTAACATCTCTACTTTAAAGGTGTCGTACAAGTATGTTGGGTGTCTTGGGGCAGAACTCCCAGCCTGGTTTTGGAGCTTTGTGGGTTGTCTATCAGGTGAGGAAGACTGAGTGCCCACTTCCTTCCAGAGGATTCTTAGACATATCATCACCTTCTTTAATAATATGCCACGTAACATACCTGAGTCACGAGTATAAAAATAGCTTTGTAAAATGTTTTGGATGACATCCACAGTGCTTAGATGCCAGTTGAATCCTTTGTAGATTTAAGGTCTTGAAATCCTCAGGTAGCTTGAAAGAATATACCCTGCCTCCTACAGGCAGCAATTTTGTTTTGTAGCTTCTCTGCTTTCTTTTTGAATTTATGTGCTTCTGCCCTTCTTTATTATTGGGCAGAGAAATTGAGATTGTCTTGAGAACCTCCAGCTTAACAAGAAGATCCAGATCTTTGCTAGGGAAAGATAGTTGATTCCAAACCAATTTGACTGCATTTCCCTGAGGAAGTTTACTGGCAGCAGCAGCCCCACTTAATTTAGTACTGTGTACAATTTGCATCCTAATTTCTAGGTCAATCTTGAGGGGGGGGGGCTGGGGAGAGAAAAGACATTTTTATTTAGAACATTATGGTCATCTGGATTGCAGGAGGTGAATTTTAATGCATAACATCTTTGCCATATTTGGAGTTTTGACTTTCAGAAGGATTTTTGTCTTTTTTTAAAAAAAAATTTGAGGCTAACTTGGTTCCAGCATAATTGAAGCAATAGTTTTAGAAGTGTGAAATGTTGAGGGAAAATTGTAGCCAACTCTAAATCTCTGGTCTGAAGCAATACATCTGCAAGTTATTTAGTTTTCAAACTGATGTGGTCTAATCCCCATGGTATTTTTATTCCGTAATCTGATATATGTTGTAGAAGCTTTAAAAATGGAAGTGTCTGCTATGCCAGCTACAATTCCTTGGATTTTAATGTTTCTATCATCGTATAAATCAAAGACTTGAACATTGTGTGGAGTTTGTGAGATGACCTGGTGCATAAATTTCCAAATAGAAAGTGATGGGGAGAAGCTGGGGAAAGATGGAATGAGCAGTAAAGAGAATTTCTTGACAGGTAGACATTTTCAGTATGGAATCAGAATGTTTTGAATGTTGAACACCAGGGCAGCTTGTAGATGAAAGTAAAATATTTTAAATCTCAATGAGATGAAATCTGAAAGGCAAAGTTAAATGTTACACAGCAGTCCTGGCTGTCTTCTCTAATCAGTTTGCACAGAACAGAAAAATAGGATCCAGCATGTTCATGAGCGGAATGTGGTCAGTGACATGCAGCTGCATGTAAAAGGAATTAATTGACTCCCATGTTCACAAACCAATATATAGATAAAATATTTGGGGGGAGGAGGGAGGGGAAGAAGAGAGGGTGGGAAAGCACTAAAATTTTCTGTCCTCTAATAGTGAATTTATGCTTTTCAAGGTGACATCATTTATTTCCCCAAGTAAATTTTTAAGAGCAAAAGATGTTTTGGGGGCATGTATGAATGCTTCAGTCCATTTTGGTTTGCTGTGTCCCACGTACTTGTCTTTTGTCTCATGATTAGTGGACTTAAAATACTTGCTACAGTTTACTGTGAGTATCTTCCATGATGCCAATCATTCAAAAGCATTTTTAAGGATCCAGGGCAAGTTGACTGTTTGCAATGAATGGCCAATATAAATTGGTTTTTTGTGGAGCAAGATTGTTGTCATTAATAACTCTTTCAGGGGTGAGCTACCATTCTCCACTATCTCAACTGTTGATCAATACTGATATGTAACTTTATTTTAAAACACGAAAGAAAGTCTGAACAGAGAATGCCAGGAACACCACAGCATGTCATTCAGCTTTATGTCAAATCTCTTCAAATAAAAATCTTCTGGCCTTGATCCTTGAGTACAGTAACTTGTAATGTCAATAATATAGCATAAGATTTCATTAGTGTGAAGGCAGGGAAGAATTTCAGGTGTAAAGTTTTGTGCTGAGAATGAACATTTGTAAAATCTGCAGTGAAATGATTCTTACTTTAACTGCAGTCATGGCAAACTCCTGACTTCCATAAGAGACTGGGTTCTGTGGTTTGTCATGTGGATCACAGCTGGCCCACATGGATATTAAGAATGAAAAGCAGATTTTTTTTTTTTTCCATTGTCATTTAACTAAAACATCCCTGTAATTTTGGTTATCAGTAGTTCAGCTTGATGGCATCCATCCAACAGTTGAGATTGTGTCCATCTCATTGACATTGAAGTAGTGCATTCTGAAATGGTTTAACTATTTGCAGCAGCAACTTGAGCTTTAAGGGTTCTGAGTGACTGCTGGCTCTGTCACAACAAGCGTTAAAATTTTGCTGACTAACTTGCTTCTTGATGCTCTGGAAGCCTGGCCACCATCCACAGAGCACAAGTCAGGATCTCTCTCTTTAATATCCATATGTAGGCCAACTGTGATCCAAATGACAAACCACAGAACCCAGTTTCTTTGGAATTCAAGAGTTTGCTTTGAATGTGGTTATATCAAGAATCATTTCACTGCAGAACATCCCGGTTGATTATACAGATGTTCACTCCCAGCACAGAACACTGCACTGCCTAGAAAGACGAGATAAGAAGTCTCTCAACACTAGGTTAAAGTCCAACCAGTTTGTTTATTTATTTGATAGTAAACCCACAAGCTTTTGGAAACATTTCCTTCGTCAGGTGTGTGGAAAGTTCTGATCAGAGAAGGGCATATAAAGACACACAATTTACAGAATATTGATTAGAATGCGAGTCTTTACAGCTAACCTGCTATTCAAGACAATGAGTGGAGATAGCATTAAGCATAGGTTAGAGATGTGTATTGTCTCCAGATAGGACTATAAGTGAGATGTTGCAAGTTCAGGCGAGTATGGGGGGAGTTACAGAATGCGACATGAACTCAAGATCCCGGTTGAGGATATCCTTGTGTGCAGAACTTGTATATCAGTGACTGCACTGTCATATGTTGTACAGATAGTGTGACTTGAACCCAAGTCTTTGCTAAGCAGAGACTGATAGCGAAGTTTCGCCTCACTTGTCATACTGTCTGTAACCCCCATGACTTGCCTGACTTTCAACATCTCACTTACTATCCTGTCTGGAGACACTGCACATCTCTTTAACCTATGCTTAATGCCATCTCCACTCACATTGTCTGCACCTTTTTAAGACTTGAATAGCAGGATTAGCTGTAAAGACTCATTCTAATCACTATTCTGTAAACTGTGCCTTTGTATGCCATTCTCTGATCAGAACTTTCCACGCATCTGGTGAAGAAACTGCGTTTCTGAAAGCTTGTGGGTTTACAATCAAATAAACTGGTTGGACTTTCACCTGGTGTTGAGACCTCTTACTGTGTTTACCCCAGTCCAATGCTGGCATCTCTACGTCACAGATAAGGACAGCAAGCACATGAAAAGCCATCAGCTGCCAATTCCACTTCGTCACTCACCAACCTGGTTTGGAAATAGATTGACCCAGCGACAGTGATGAACAATAAAATTTACCTCAACAGCACCTGCACCACATCCGCAGTTCCCTTACCAATCCCATTCTTGGCCGTTGAGAGCTTCATCAGTTGGAAATTCAGCACTCTTTTGGTCTTGCTAGTTAAGCAAAATGCATAGGCCCATAACTTCTGAGTTGTGGAACATGGTAACTGGGATGGGGCTACACAAAGTTGGAACCCCAGGTCAGGATTGCAGAGAAGTGACCTGGGAAGTGCAAACATTCACTGGGCAACTTTCCTGCAATGGAAACCATCTAAAAATATTATATTAAATCACAAACTTCAGATGGTTGCGAGTATCTTACAGTAATGGTTACCCAGAAAAATTGAATTAAAACCACTTCTAACTTCTGGGTAACTATAGTATTGATCAGACTCTTTTCATGGGACTCAACTTCCATGTGAACTATTGACCTCACCCTGCCCATACCAACTTACCATACAAACTTGGCTTTCTATGGTAGCTGGTGCTGTTAAAAAGGAAAAAAACATTGTTTCCTTGCTGCTTGACTCTCCAGCCTTCAGTGCACAGCCTCAGGTATCTTGCACATTGTACAATTCCCAGCCAGCCTGATTCTGAAGGTTAGACAAGAAATGAGTGGCTGAATATCAATGAGTGACAGTCTGACTCTGGTTGCCACTCAACAGAGGTTACAGGCCATATTCATTTACAGGTCCTCAGTCTATTCCTCTATGGGAAAACCAAATGCAGTAGAAATAAAGTGAAAGTGTTCAACTTCAGAGGTCACTATACACTTAGACCTTTTTATGTTAAAATCACTTCGCATTGCATTTTGTCATAAATGTAAAATGATGCACTGAAAAGCAGGGTAGAGGGCTGTGGGCAGCAGTCAAAGTGGAGTTGAGACCAGGATAAAATCTGCCTGGTCACGTTAAATGGCAGTGTGGACTCCAAGAGCTGAACTCTTGCTCCTAGTTCTGATGAAATGGTCCTTAATCATTTTTTCAGCCCAATAATGAGGTGGGAAGGTTGCACAGAGCATCTGGTTTATGGTAGGCTGTATTAGAGATTGACTGACTATGTTAGCTCTTTTTTTTCAAGCTCTGAAACTTTTTTGTGTAAAGGGAAGCTTGAATATTTTGAGCTTTGATGGTGTTTGTTGCCCCAACGCAAAAATGGATATTGCCCAGGTGTGGAACTCCCATGTATAAGGCACTTGGTTTGTTTAGTCTGATACATTAGTATGTACATCACAATTCATGCATGATGTAGAACAGGAAGTATTAAATTGAACATTCTTGTACATAATCATATCCAGGCATTGTGGCCTAGATCTGACTGCTATTCAGAAGGTACCCTTCACAAAAGTATGAGTTCAGAGGTTAAATTGGAACTAAAAAAAAAAAGCCATCTTAATGTATTGAGTTTTATTTGAGGGTTTTTTTAAGCTGTGCCTTGCATGGCTAATATACATAGCTGGGATTTGCATTAGATCATCACTTAGTACTTCTGAGACTGACCACGGAGCCTGTTTGCAAAAACAATGATGCTCAGAAGAAGATTGAAGGGTTGTTATTTATCTTCTGTCTATGGAATGGAACAAAATGTTTCCAACATTTGTGACACATTACAGCTCAGACAACTTGGTGAAGAAATGTTTTTCCAGTGAGTAAATTTCATTCTTTGTGGACTTATTATTCAATACTTATGAGCAATTAAAATAATGTGGGCTCAATCACGACTAACTGGAAATGGCTTTCTGAAATGTTAGAGAATTTTGTGCCAAGTTGGAGTCCAATTTGGTCTTTACATTCCTTCACTCTGCATAGATTTTTGTTCTCTTTCCCTTGCTCCCTCTCTCCATTATCCAGTTTCCCTAGTCCTCCCCTCTTTCATTTTTTATATTCTGGGTTTTCTGTTATGTTCAGTAAACGGCATTGCTTTAGCCAGAAGCCTTCTGGGAGTTTGACCAGAATTACTTTTGATTTGATTTATGCTGTTTCAAATAAAAACAATCCATTTTACAGTGCAGAAATATGATTGCAATCCTCCAAAGATTTTATGGGGGTAACGGATGGGTTCAAACGCTGCACTGACATAGTATTGGCAGTATTTTGTGGAAGGTTTTTGCAATGCTTGTGGTTCTCACAGGGAATGTAGACTTGTAGAAGGCCACATTTGAGCATTTTTTTTTAAATAAATAAATCACAGGGCCAAGTCAATAGTGAGTTTTGGCAGCCCTGTGATTTTGATAAGAATAATCTGCTTGTCATAATTTCACTCACTTCAGTTTATAGAATACCTACAGTGCAGAAAAATTGTGATATACAGTATTGCATTTAGCTTAAATATCTCCTCAGATTTGCAAACCAGCTTCAAATATTAAACAGTTCAGGTTGATTTATCATTTTCTCTCTGGATCTTCTCTTCCTTTCCACTGTTGCAAACTATTGCTCAGTATCTCGATCTGCCTAGATATCATCTCTTTGCCAATATTGACTTGCAATTGTAAACATAAGTCACCATGTCAGCTTGTGATAATTGAATACAACAGTGAAATTGTTCTGCATAATTGTAGGCAGGACGACTTCTTCTTTAGCAACTTTACCTGGGAATCTGTGAAGTTATTTAAATGCTTGGAGGTCATATTATTTTTGGAATTTTGGGAAATGTTAAACTTTGTTTGAGTATCATGGGATTATTAAATCAAAATATAATACAGGGTGTGTATACTTAAGCTTTATTTGTGTTTTGTGACACTGACATGTTGAACAAGTCAGCTCATTGAAATCCATCGTCTTGATTGTAATCTTTCATTTTGTTGTTGAAATGAGGAAAAGCTGCTGACAACACAAACACAGGACTCTAATAACTTTTAAAACTTGCAGAATTAAAATCTTTATAAAAGAAAAAAGATAAAACCTAAATTCATACAGAGAGCTCTGTTGGATAAATGTTACAAAATAATCCCCAAAGTACTTAAAGATACATAAAACTATATTTTTGGTGACAGTTCTTGCAGATCCTAAACCATAAAGTCCAGGAAATATTACCCAAACCAAGAAATTGATTTAATTTTAAACAGAAATACAATTAACTTCCCAGTGCAACTCCATGCTGGTGTGATTTTTGCATAAGGAGGTTCCAAATGAGCTGTTTTCCAGATCAAAAAACTGGCCAAAACGGAAATCTTTTTTCCAATTAAGTTTTTACAGCACCTTTCAAACACGCAGGAGATGGCTTTCAGCACACGTGGCTACTCATTACAGCTGAAGCCCCGTTTCATAAATACTTCTCCAATCCTTTTGTCTTGTCTCTCCTTCCATTTGTCTTTAAATTATCTCCAGTATTAAAACTTCTCATGTTCCTTTTTGGTGAATAAATTTTGCACACACTTACTCAATCTCCTGTAAAACATGAATGTTATTTTTGAGACATCTTTTGAGATGCAACAATTGCATGTCAATTTCAACACTTATCCCCAAATGCAAATTTTAAATCTGCTCTGTTTACTTACAAGTTAAAGCCTCAACACAAAATGCAAAAAGATAACATCTTTAATCTTTACCCTGTGAATTTCATAGACAATCTTGCTCCAATGGCATTTCCCTTAATTATTTCTGGATGCACGCAGATGCAGATTTCACCCTTACCTGCACAGGATAGATGTATAAACCGTACTCCTTTTCCTCTTTAAACAGCACCAGCCACCATAAAAATAGATGCATGTCATTGCATTTAGTACTTAGTTTTACTTTTGTAAATATAATGTCTGATTTTCTGCTTAAACAGTTTTTGTTTTCCTTTTTGCAGGGAAAATTTATCCGAATCAACTTTGATGTCACTGGCTACATTGTGGGAGCCAACATTGAAACCTGTATCCTGTTCACTGTTGTATTTGAATGGTATGGGTGAGGCTACATTGTGTATAATATAAACAAAATGCCTGGGTTTATTAATCTGAATTATGTTTAGCAATTCAGTTTTTATTTAGTGCATTTGTCAAAAACCAAGTGCTAGATGCTTTTGAAGGTGACTGATGCAAGAAAGTGGAGTTGAGGAGGAAGGTGACCCTAATTGATTGAAATAGACTTAGAGGGCCGAATGGCTGGCACCACTTTAGATTTCTTGGGTTCTGGAACTAGATCCAAACAGCTGGAATCACTTATTAATCTAGTGCTCTCAATCAGCCCAGTTTTATTTGGAAACTGAACAACTGAATGTGACACAAGATGGAAAGAGATGTGCCAAAGTTGAGTCGGTTGTTTAAAAAGGCATTATGTCCTCTGTTATAAATGAAGTACAAAAGCAAGGGAGTTATTCTAAACCTTTATAAAACACTGATTAGGGCCCCGCTAGAGTATTGTAGCTAGTTCTGGGCAGTCCACTTCATGAAAGATGTCAAGGCTGTAGGGGAGGTTTATTTACTGGAGTGGTAAATTTCAGTTACTTGGTTAAAAAAATTGGCATTTTCCTTAGAACAGAGACAGTTGAGAGATTTTGTAGATGTTTAAAATTGAATCCTTGAGAAAATGAGAGACAGTTTACAGTAGCAGAAGGGTTGGCTAAGGAACAAAGATTTAAGGTGGTTGATAAAAGAATGAGACAGGAAGAGTGCTGATTGAGTGCTCTATTTAAAAGGATGGTTGAAGACGTTTTGTTTGAAGTGAAACCCTTAGAACGAGATACAAGTCTGCCAATTTTAATTACCTTGAGATACAACATTGTGGGTGGGAGGGGAATTCGATTAAAAAATTCAAGATAATTTATTTCAAGATTGAGAGGAATAGACTATTGGATTTAAATTTTGCATTATTTGCTTTAATTAGCCACTTTTTAAAAAAATTGAGTGGTCTTTAACTCATTGAGGTAACTTGTGTTGTCATTCTACTGGTGAAAAACCCTGTTTTCTGTGCTGTTTGCAATTCGTAATGGAGAAATAATTCCAGTAGCAATACCATGATTAGAAATGGTTTAGGCTCAGGACACTGAGTTGTTTAATCTCATTTACTAGGTAAAGTGAGCAGTAAATCTGGCTAAATGTTTGAGTGAGCTTTACTAACTCAAGTAATGCTATCATGTGATGATGAATTTGCAATTGCAGGTTTTTAATCACCTGATATGAAACTATTTGTTACAAAATTGCAGGTGGGCTTAAAATTTATTTTTTAAAAAAAATATGAAATAGAAATCATGAATCTATCTCCCAACCATGTGACAAGTTTAATTAAATCTGACCAAACCCACAAAAAAGCCTATCATTAAAAGCTTGGTTTTGCAACTGCTGTTTCTTTTAATAAATTGCAGCTTTATAAGACCCTTGTCAGACCCCACTTGGAGTACTGTGTGCAGTTCTGGTCGCCTCACTATAGGAAGGATGTAGAAGCTATCGAGAGAGTGCAGAGGAGACTTGCAAGGATGCTGCCTCGATTGGGAGGCATGCCTTATGAAGATAGGTTGAGGGAGCTGGGACTCTTTTCTCCCTGGAGAGACGTAGGTTGAGAGGTGACCTGATAGAGATTTATAAAATGTTGAGAGGAATACATAGCCTCTGAGAGTCCATCCTATTTCCCTGAGCTGAAATGGTCACTACGAGAGGACACAGATTTAAGGTGCAGGGAAGCAAATACAAAGGAGATATTGGGGGTAAATTTTTCACTGAGGGTGGTGAGTGAGTGGAATCGGCTGCCGTCGGAGGTGGTAGGGGCAAACTCGCTGGGGTCTTTTAAAAGACTTCTGGATGAGTATATGGGAACTAATGGGATAGGGGGTTATAAATTGGTCTGTGGATTGGTAGGTATAGATGTGATCGGTGCAACTCGTGGGCCGAAGGGCCTGTTTGTGCTGTATTGTTCTACGTTCTAAATGTTCAAAAAAAGTATAATGCAAAGTTTCATAATTTGCAATCATCTGTTAATTGTAACAAAAATCTATGCATTTGACAATGCTGCAGTTTGATAAACGAAATGTTTCAAGATTATCCTTGACTTTGACTTTGAAAAGATCTCCTGGAAAAATCCCGAGCAATCCGTCAGGCCAAGGAAGAGAGAACATTCCACATCTTCTATCAGATGCTTTGTGGAGCAGGAGAACATCTTAAATGTAAATCAGTTCTGGAATGAATAAAGTTGAAGGGAATGTTACTGTGCTCACCTTGCAAAACTAGTCAAATATAAAATTTAGGTTGGATAACAGTGTAGTGAATACCATCGTTTCCAGGAGTGTTAGACTGGAAATTCTAAGTTCAGACGTGGTTCAAGAAAAGTATAAAGCAGCACTTCTTTCTAAATTTCATTGGAAATGAGACATCTGGGATTGATTTTTGACTTCAGTTGAGGCTCAACTCTCTGAAGTGGTTGCAAAATACACAAGTTGGAATTTTTTCAATTTATGTTAAAATTGAAGCTGATGTTATCCATTGTTGACTTGCACATAATTTGCCCACATAATGTGGAAAACATCAACGCTGCTTAATTTTTAGATTGCATATATTTTGGCATTCGGACAAGAACTGAAATGATTTATTTTTGACCTATTGTCTAAATGTCCAACTGAGTTTGTAGTTTTGGCAAGGACTTTTTTCTTCATATTTCTTTAATCATTTCCTATTGGAATTCATGGATGGGGTAGAATTATACTTTGCACGATGCACAATTTTAGTGTACCATTTTGACCCCCAATTAGCCAATGCTTTTACCTGATAACCAGACCATATAGGTCAGAGGAGTTAGAAGCCTGCCAGTTAATCTCAGCAATTTAGAACTGGAAGAGAAGGAACAGTAGCCAAGGTTCTTTCTCTTGATCACAATCTAGTGATTTTTGGAATGTGTTTATTGGCTAAGGACAGGATTTGATTGAATTATGACAGCCTCTATGGTCAAATAAGTTGTTGATGCTCACTTGGATTGAGAACTACTTGGCTGAGGTATTGTAAACTTTGATTGTTTGTGCAACCAGTCAGTAAGGATGACCCGACAGGAATCTGCTTGGTTATGTTGTCTCCCATGGAGATCGTGAATTGGATTCAATTTGAATTGGTTTTTGGAGCAAGGAAGAAGCTGGATGAATGGACTCTTTATCCATCCTGCGCAATGGTTTTGTAACCCTGAGAAACTTTTTTTAAAATTCCAGACTGGCAGTTGAAAAGTAAGGGTTGAGGGAAAGGCTAAAAGTTTTAGTGTCACAAGTAGGCTTACAGTAACACTGCAATGAAGTTACTGTGAAAATCCCTAAGTGGTGCCACACTGGTGCATGTTTGGGTACACTGAGGGAGAAATTAGCATGGCAGTGCATCTAACCTGCATGGTCTTTTGGACTGTGGGAGGAAACCCACACAGACAGTGGCCCAAGCCAGGAATTGAACCAGGGTCCCTGGTGCTGAGAGGCAGCAGTGCTAACTACTGTGCCACCATGGCAAACTTTTTGGAGTGGGGGAATGGAAAATGTAATTGAGATTTCCCTTCATTATCAAACTTCAATCCATTTTGCATAGCTCATTCTGTTTTGATGTTGCTAATCCTCCCTTGGTTTGGTAATGGATTTCACCTGTTAAGAATAATCTCTTAGTAGGATCCTGGACCTTACTTTCTGTGGTGTGATTTTGTTGTCTGTCAATATTGTTTCTGGTATGAAAACAATGACAGAACCACTTCAAAACATTTTACTTTTTTTAAACAATACAGCTGATTTATTGCTCGAAGGATTTAATAATTACCGTTTCCTGTCCAATGGCTACGTTCCCATCCCTGGACAGCAGGAAAAAGATAACTTTCAAGAAACCATGGAGGCGATGCACATCATGGGTTTCTCCCATGAGGAGATTTTGTGTAAGTTATAGTGTTATTTATAATCAACCAGTAGAGTTTTATTCTCAAAAGTGAGAGAAGCTAAACCTTTGAGCTATTAACTGGACTTGATGATAGAATGCAACAGTGCGTGTGGGAAGGTTAAAATAAAATGGGTGGATAGTTCACAAATATGGAAAGCTTCCATAAAGAAAACTTGTTAATTTTCAGCCTATTTTAGAGAAATGATAAGGCTCTGTTTGTTTGATTCGGACTTCATTTATATCCAGTACCTCCTGCCACAGGATTTATTGAAAGATGGTCGGGGGGTTATCTAGATACAGCCACAATTGGCTCTGCACAAACAAGCTCCCAGGATAACAGCAAGAGAATTAGTGGAAAATTCTGAAGAAACTAGACAATGTGGAGCCCAGAACTTTTAAGATAAGAGTCCCATACTTTATGAAATATATCCAACTTAGCTCAAAGTAAACAAATCAAGAATTCCCATTGGGCATACATTCCAGGATGATTTAAAGCCAGTTCCAAATTGGAGGGTCCTTAGCATTTGCTAGTGGTTGACTGGTATTATTCTATGTTACAAATGTTAGGATATTGTTCAGCCTTTCACATTCCCATTACAGTTTTTGTCTGGGAGAGCCAGTCCCAGATGCAAGGGATCGAATTCTAAGGCCGTACAAAAGATTTTTCTCAAGCTCTTTAAGAACGTTGAGCCAATAGGTTTTAATCTTGATACTGAGCCAAGAGCCATGCAGATAATATCCCGCATTCGCCTTGCATTTCTGGCACAATGAGGGAGGGCATGGTGCAGTCAAATCTGTGCTGTAAGCTTGGAGTAATATGTAGAAGGTTCAATATTTAAAACTCAGTTTGCTTTGTTCTATTACATACCAAAACTTTAGCACATTCCCAAATATCATCCCATTTGTTTTCATTAATATTTACTGCAAGATCTCTGTCCCAAGATCACAACAAATCCAATGTATTATCACCAAGACCTGGAGCGTAGTGTTGAGATTTAGTAACTGAATACCTGGGCTTCACAAATGGCAGGAGTTTTTTCACCAGGGAAATCATAACATCAAAAAGAAGAGTTGTTTTATGAAGGATGAAATCCCTACATTACCAGTATCTAAAAGAGGAGTGTTTTGGAATATCATACGTTGACACAATTGATTAAAGGCTAGTATTATAATAGTGTCAAGCATATCTTCTTGTTCACAGAATTTTTCCATCCTGCCTGCCACGGGAAACGTAGCACGCAAAAGGGGTGGACGTGCAAAACTTTGTTGACTGTGTAGATGGATATTTCCGGTTTTGGGGCAAGCACGGTTGGGAAATCCTATTCCTGTTCCATACAACCCAGTGGGAACTCTGGATTACCCTGAATTGGAAAAAGATTGTAATTTAAATTAGTCTCCCTGCTAACTTTCAGACTGTCCTCCAAGCCTTTTGGTAATGAATTTCATATTTGTCAACTTTCAATTTCTCCATTGTGCTAATTTCACATTTTAATATTGAAGTTTCTACTCGAAACCACTCTTTGCTTTGCTCTCTATAAAATGCTGTTTAGAAAGGTGAGTGAGAATAATCGGTGCATCTTACTTTCCAATCTGCAAATTCTTCAATCTGGCTGCTTACGATGCTTTGGTAACAATACTGCTACTGACACCTGGAGATCCCCTTGACTTGGCACTGGATTCAAATTAATATCACAGGGGATGAAAGTCACACCATAGAGCCAGCATTATTTGTGGCAGCTTTCTTCTTGCTATACACTGGCTGTGAAATCAGAGCCAGTATTAGCAATATCTTGCTGCTGAAATCTCCATCAGTAAGTCAGTGGGTCAAGAATAAAATGATTCATCAACAGGTTGACATTTTATGATTTGTATTTTAATGTATTTTGTTATTTAGTTTGCATTTATTTTTCAAGTCTTTCCCAGTTGTTAAAAACCTAATTTTTAGCACAATATTCTGATCCTGTTAATCTTAGAATCCATTAGCTAAGATCAAATATTTGATTAAATAAAGCAAACAAATCAAATTTGGACATCAGATTATGCCCTGGCTTGTTCAGAAGCATATCAAGAAAATCTGTAATAAATGTCAAAGTCTGAATTTCTATTGCTATTTCTGCTCCTGATTCTCACCATATATTGACCATCGCTATCATTGTTGAATTGATTGTTTGGCAGGCATTTAACATGTAAACCAAGTTCTGATGGCCATATATCCTCAGCTAATCATACTTGGAGAATTTGCCTCCTACTTCCACTGAGTCTCAAAGTTCACGTTCAAAAGTAATAGCCATTGTTTTGGAAAGTGTTTTTTTTCATTTGGCAATACTTGTGCTACGTAAACCTCATCCAGTATCAAACTGTTGAAAGCCAATTGAAAATGGAATTCAATACCTTAACCTCAAAACTAAAAATACTAGGACTTTTTCAAAGTGCACCAAATAGCCTTTTCACCTGTAGCTGATTTTGACTATGTTAAGAATTAACCAAGATTACAAGTTCATCCAGAAGCTATTTTTCACACTTGTTTAATTTTCTAAAATCCAAACCTACCGTGAAATGTTGTAGTCCTGTAAAACGTGTAAGGGATGTTACATTTATCTTTAGATTGTTATACACTTGAGTTGTATAGAACTGAAAAGTTGAGTGCTTTACTGCTCTAGTTGCTGCTCCCAAATTGTATCTGACTACAGACACGATGAAATATCCTCAACTTTTGAGGAGGTTTAGGATGGAGTTAATGTTTCCAATTTGCAACATTTTCTTTCTAATATTGTATTGTTTAGTTAAAGGTGACTTCAGAGTAAGACTGTGGCATCAGGGTAACATTGATTTGCATTACTACAATTGCTGTAATTGCAATCTGTCTTGATATCAAAGAAAGGAGCAAACAGTCTTGCTTCACTGCGTTTCAGAGAAAGTTTTGGCCTTGGCACCCACTTTGTGCACTCCAGTTTCAGTGCAGATAGAAAATTGCTCTGCCCAACCATAAAGCTGTCATTTGATGGCACTAGATTGATTTATGACAGCCAGTTTACTAGTTAAAGGAGACATGATTGGTTTGCAAAAATCAATCCTAGAAATTGATGGGGAAGATTTAAGGCCAGGCAACTCTGAGACCAGGCACTCATCCACAAAAAAACCCAGCATGATCTTTTGGATGTTGTAGAAATTCTTTCTTCTTTTTAATTTTTCTGATTTGTGTTAATCTCCAGCAATGCTGAAAGTGGCTTCATCAGTACTCCAGTTTGGCAATATAGTCTTTAAGAAGGAGAGAAATACAGACCAAGCATCCATGCCAGATAACACTGGTAAGCTGTTTAATAATTTGTAGTGTTGTTTTTAGTTGTCATCTGTTCCAGTGCAAGTAACTTTGTTAGTGTTCGTGTAAGCCTACTGGTGACACTGAAACTTTTTAAAAGTTAACATTATACCATTTGCCATTTTGTTTAATACACAGACAAAATCTTTCTTTCAGGCGGATATAAATAATTGGCAGGAAGCATGAAGTTGTTGTGGCTAGCCTGTGTACTGTCAAAGATGATATGTAATCTCCTCTCACATCAATCTATGCTAATGTTGTGAGGTTGATAGTAGTTCCCGTGCTACTGTGCTGGCTGACATAAATTAGTTCAATTTAGGGATTAAACTAATGAGCTTGGTTCCTTTTTTATTAAGGGAATTTTAGAATATATAAAATCCATTGGTTAGAATATAAAATATCTTTGTTTAAAAACCAGTATCTTGGTTTATACTTTTTAATGCAGAAATTTGTGAACAGCAATGTAATGTAGTTGTGAATTTGAATTAAAATTAGATTCAGCCCAATATCCAGGTAGCACATATTCAAATTTCCCCTGGGTTCTGGAATATCAAATGCAATCTGGTATTGGTCGTCAGATTTGTCCTTCATTTTAATTTTAAAGTTGAATTCACAATGGACATCTGAAACGTGCAAAAAAAAGAAAACCAGGGTAAAATCTGACTTTTTTGCCTCCAGCCTGAAGTTACCAGTTGGTCTCACCAAAAATCAGGCAATGATGTTGTTATATCATGGCCTTAGTTATTCTGGGGGGAAAATTTTGTCTAGAGTTAGCGATTCTGATATTTGAGCTGCTTTTATGTTGTGGTCCCCAATTTGAAGTTTGTTTACTTCCAACAGTTTGTCATCTATATTCAAAATAATGGAACAAATGAGGTTATAGCTTCCTGGCTCCCCAGTATGACAAATGGGGGAGAACCTCAAAGATGCACTGGGGAAATCCCTTTCTGAGCTTCCTAGGTAAGGGCTTACCTAGTGATTGTCCAGAAGCACTTACTTCCACTGGAGAATTGTTCTGGACAGGGAACCACAAATCACACTTAACTTCAGATGGTTTTGCGCTCTTAGTTACTGTAAAGTTAAAAGGAAAAACAGAACTTCTTGAGTAACTATTTCCCAGAAACATCTCACACCCTTTGCTGATGTCTGGACCTCCCCTGATTTACAGCAGCTTGTGCCATAAAAAGGGATGTGACCTTCTCTCCATTCCACTCCTAGTGCACTTCATGGCTGGAATCGAGGCACACTTCACTACTTTAGTTTCATCCAGCCTGAGTCAGGAAGTTTGGGTGAGACAGGTGTTATACAATTTGAGCGCAGCTAAGTTGGTACGGAGTGGCAATCTTCACTGCTATTCTGTGGAAGTTGCAGGCCATTAAGTCATTCATGCAGTAATCAATTGCACAATCATACAACACACTGGGGTATGCAAATGCTGCATAAAATTGTACATTATGTATTTTTACTGCATGTCTGTTTGAAAAGGGATTTGTATTTTGACTTGCATGAAGTATGATGAAACCACTTGTTTAAACAATGTTCACTAATCTACAATGTTCTCTAAAGCTGCTCAGAAACTCTGTCACCTGCTGGGAATGAATGTAATGGAGTTCACTCGTGCTATACTCACACCACGCATCAAAGTTGGCCGAGACTATGTTCAGAAAGCACAGACCAAAGAGCAGGTATGGCTGTGGCTTGCAGAGATGTAAATGAATTGAAATTTCCTCTTTACAGTTGTATTATAGAGTTAATGTTTTTGTTCCAGGCCGACTTTGCGATTGAAGCATTAGCAAAGGCTACTTATGAACGCCTCTTCCGTTGGCTTGTTCACCGCATCAATAAAGCTTTGGATAGGACCAAACGACAGGGAGCTTCTTTCATTGGCATTTTGGATATTGCTGGTTTTGAAATATTTGAAGTAAGTCTATTATTCTGTAAAACCATGTCTGCCTTAGCTTGCACGTTTCCTTGTAGATTCATCAGCAGTGGAAAAGCGAATTCATTTTCAGATGGAGCTGTGTACAGCAATCCACTTGATTTAACTATCAGTTTAAATGGCTGGCAAAAAAGATAGTAATTGGTCACTTTACCTCTTTATTCATTGTGGGAAGAGATCTGGGTGATTGTATTGCAGGCTTGCGCTAGACTGAAAAGATTGAGTGTGGACATTAAGAAAGAGGACATGTTGGAACTTTTAAGGAGCATCAAGATAGATAAGTCACCAGGACCGGATGGAATTGCCTCAGGTTACTGTGGAAGGCAAGGGAAGAGATTGCAGAGCCTGTGGCTGTGATCTTTGCATTGTTGATGGAGATGGGAGAGGTTCTGGAGGATTGCAGATGTGGTTCCTATATTCAAGAAAGGGAATAAGGATAGCCAGGAAATTACGACCAGTGAGTGGAGAAGATCCTGAGACAGGATTTATAAACATTTAGAGAAGTTTAGTATGTTCAAAAGTAGTCAGCATGGCATTGTTAAAGGCAGATCATGCCTTACAAGCTGATTTGAATTCTTTGAAAATGTGACTAAATGCATTGACAAAGGAAGAGCGGTAGATGTGATTTATATGGACTTCAGCAAGGCATTTGATAAGGTTCCACATGCAAGACATAATGAGAGGGATGGAATCTAAGGGGCTGTTGCCTTGTGGATCCAGAACTGGCTTGCCTGCAGAAGGCAGAGGGTGGTTGTAGATGGGTCTTTTTCTGCATGGAGGTCAGTCACCAGTGAAGTGCCCCAGGGATCTGTTCTGCAACCCTTGTTTTAATTTTCATAAATGACCTGGATGAGGAAGTGGAGGGATGGGTTGGTAAGTTTGCTGACAATACACAGGTTGGTGGTGTTGTGGATAGTTGAGAGGGATGTCAGAAATTGCAGCGTGACATATAGGATACAAGACTGGGTGGAGAAGTGGCACATGGACTTCAACCCAGATAAATTTGTAGTGGTCCATTGGGATGAAGGCATATAATATCAAGGGTAAGACTCTTAGCAATGTAGAGGATCAGAAGGACCTTGAGGTTTGGGTCCATAGGACTCGTAAATCGGCCTTGCAGGTATAGGATGTGGTTAAAAAGGCGTATGGTATACTTGCCTTCATCAGTCAAGGGATTGAGTTTAGGAGTGTTGGGAGATAATGCAGCAGCTTTATAAGACTCTAGTCAGACCCCACTTGAACTGTGCTCAGTTCTGGCCACCTCATGAGGGGAGGGATGTGGAAGCTATTGAAAGGGTGCAGAGGAGATTTACAAGGATGTTGCCTGGATTGAGTGGCATGCCTTATGATGATAGGATGAGAGCACTCCTTCATTTCTCCTTGGAGAGATGAAGGATGAGAAGTGACCCAATAGAGGTGTATAAGATGTTGAGAGGTATAGATCAGGTGGATTCTGAGGCTTTTTTCCATGGTTGAAATGGTTGCTACAAAACGACATGGGTTTAAGGTGCTGGGAATAGGTACAGAGGAGATATCAGGAATAAGTTTTTCACTTGGAATGGTGAGTGAGTGGAATTGGCTGCCGTCGGTGGTGGTGGAGGCAAATTCGATTGTTTTTTTTAAGAGACTTCTGGATGAGTACGTGGGACTTAATAGGATTGAAGGTTATAGGTAAGTCTAGTAAGTAGGGATATGATCAGTGCAACTTGTGGGCCAAAAGGCCTGTTTGCGCTGTAGTTTTTCTATGCCCATGGTATGGGGGAGGGGGGGGTGATGGTAGCTCTAGCAATGCCCAATCCATACCCTGTCATAATTTTATACACCTCTATTAGGTCTCCCCTCATTCTGTCTTTCCAGGGAGAACACCCCAGTTTACCCAATCTCTCCTCATAACTAAGACCCAAAATACCAGGCAACATACTGTAAACCTTCTCTGCACTCTCTCCAAAGCCTCCACATCTTTCTGTAGTGCAGCAACCAGAGCTGGATGCAGTACTCCAAATGTGGCCTAACCAATGTTCTATACAGCTGTAACATCAGATGCCAATTTTTATACTCTAAACCCTATACAATAAAGGCAAGCATGCATATGCCTCCTTCACCACCTTCTCCACCTGTGCTGTTGCCGCCTTCAAGGATCTGTGGACTTGCACATCCAGGTCCCTCTGTGGGTCGAAACTTTTGATGGTTCTGCCAATTATTGTATAGCTCCCCCCTACATTAGTCCTACCAAAATGCATCACTTCACATTTATCTGGATTAAATTCCATCTGCCATTTCTCCACCCAATTTTCCTGCCTATCTATATCCTGCTGTATTCTCCAACAATGTTCATCGCTATCCGCAAGTCCAGCTATCTTTGTGTCATCCACATACTTACTGATCATATTGGTTACACATTCTTCCAAATCATTTATATATATCACAAATAGCAGAGGTCCCTGCGGAACACCACTGGTCACAGACCCCCAGCCGGAAAAAGATCCTTCCACTACTACCCTCTATCTTCAGTGGCCAAGCTGGTTCTCTACCCATCTAGCCACCTCTTCTCTTATTCTATTAGTAGGCAGCTCCTGAGCTGTCCCATTTAAGATTATCCATGTGTGTATGAGTAGGCAAATAGTGCACATTGAATAGACATTGGTTGATTTTAAGATTGAGATCCAGCTGTAGGAGCAGGAAATGGTTGAGTTGGAAAAGAAGGGGATGGGAACTTGCAACAGGACAAGAGAATGAAAAATAGCTCAAGACAGACAAAACTGTCCCCAAAATTCAACTGTTTCTGTGGAATTAATTTTCCACGTGAGTGGCTATCTGAAACCAATGAATGAAGCTATATGAATAACATGGTTCAGTAAGTACAATAGTGTCAGAGTTTTACTGCCCAGAAGGAGGTGTCTCAATCCACAATCTTTGACACTTAAGCCTACATCCTTTAATACAATTCTCTTTTCATTTTTCAATTTATTTGTTTGCATAAGATTTTAAGTATTGTTTTTAATTAATATGAAATGTTCTTACCTATATTGTGCGGGCTCCATAGTCTGCTTTAGTGACGGCTTGTGTCTTTGTCATTGCAGTTAAACTCGTTTGAGCAGCTGTGCATCAACTACACCAATGAGAAGTTGCAGCAACTCTTTAACCACACCATGTTTATCCTGGAGCAAGAGGAGTACCAGCGAGAAGGCATAGAGTGGAATTTCATTGACTTTGGCCTGGACCTGCAGCCTTGCATTGACCTCATTGAGAGACCTGTAAGAATAAAAGGCTTCTGCATTTCAATTGGATAACAATTTACTGATAGGTGTCAACACTTTACAACATGCTGGCTTTGCTGATGCAACAACTTGCATTTAAATTAGCCTTGAAATAAAATACTGCAGACTGCTTCACGTAGAATAACACTGAATTAAATGATGGGCCGGGGGGTGGGGGGGGTGGTGGTGGTGGTGTCCAACAGGTTAGTTAGAAAAAAATGATGCAGGACATTTTAATGGCTGAGAAAGCATAAGGAGGAATTTCCAAACAAGACCCAGGTGATGGGCAAGAAGTTGGAGTCTGAGGTCCATAATTTGGGAATTTGTGTATTCCCCCTTCCCCTGCCCCATTTAAAAATCTGTAAATAATGCTTCCATATAACACGTTCCTTTTTCTAAGACCATTTCATGCTATTGCATCTCTATTGCAGCAAAGTGGCACGATGGTTAGTACTGCCGCCTCTCAGCACCAGGGAGCTGGGTTTGATTCCCAGCTTAGGTGACTATCTGTGGATTTTGCGCATTCTCCATGTGTCTGTTTCCCCTCTGGGTGCTCCAGTTTCCTCCCACACTCCAAAGATATTGGATTAGGTTGATTAGCGATGCTAAATTGCCCAATAATTTTGGGGGATTAGTAGGCTACATATGAGAATAGAGCCTGGGTGAGGTTGTTGTCTGCAGGATCAGTGGTGCGAATGGCAGCCTCCTGCACTGTCGGAATTCTAAGAACCACCTAGTCTTGTTTAGTTCATTTGTTGCAATCGAGGCTCACTTTTTGTCATTGCATCTATCCTTGAATGCTCCCAGAATATGGTAATATCTCTTTAAGAAGATCATAGCTGTGGGAAAATTCCCCTTTGTTTCCAATTCTGTAGTAGATTTTGGAGATGTGCAGACTAGAAAATTCAAAGTGCTTCAAAAAATGAGCGTCCACAGTCAGTAGAAAACAGTGTTTGGAACAACTTGAAGTATCAACAGATTAATCGATTGAGACTTTTTGGACACGAAACATACTTCAATCCTTGAATTTCTTATTGTACCAGGCAAACCCTCCGGGTGTGTTGGCTTTATTGGATGAAGAATGTTGGTTTCCTAAGGCTACTGATAAGACATTTGTGGAAAAACTGAGCCAAGAGCAGGGCACACACTCGAAATTCCAAAAACCAAGACAGCTCAAAGATAAGGCTGACTTCTGTATTATTCACTATGCTGGCAAGGTATGTCTGTTAAATGAAATGTTAAGTATTTGAAACAGACCTTATAACTTTTCTTGTGTTTCACCACTTTTTTAAAAAGCATATTGGTTTACACAGCTTCAAGCCAATCTATATAGTTATTTAAACTGATGGTTTCTTAAGTGTCCTAAGGTTCTTGGCCTTGACAGCAACTTGATCATCTTCAAGGATCAACTGAGTCTTGGCACATACTATTTTGAACAATTGTCATGGAGAAATAAACAGTTATTCACTTTTCCTTTGGATAGGAGAAACAATTTTTTAAAAATCTATTTTGTTCCCACTGGCTCTGACCAATAGTGAAGGAAATTTTAAGTTCTAGTCATTCAGTCATTATTTGCTTTATAGTTTCTGAACTATAATCTGTAAATTATTGTTTTATTTATCATACACAAAGTATATGGGCCTTAGTTTTTCCCCAATCTGTATGAGTGATGAAATGAGACAGTGAAGTGTAATGCATCCAACTTTGGTGATACAAAGCTCGGTGGGAAAATAAATGGTGAAGTAGGAAAGATGCATCATAAGAATTCACCAGCGATCCTTGAGCTGCACCTTCTAAACTCACGGCTGCTACCACCTAGAAGGACGAGGAACTGCTTTCTGGGAATGCCATCTCCTGAAGGTTTCCTTCCAAGCCACTCCTCCATCCTGACTTGGAAATATATTGCCATTCCTTCACCATCGTGGGGTCAAAATCTGAAACTGTCTACTTACAGCTCAGACTGGAGTGGTTCAAAAAGGCAGTTCACTATCATTTTAAGTGGGCAGTAAATTCTGGCCTAGCCAGCAATGCCCACCTCTAAGTGAATTTTAAGAAAATAACCTTTAAAGTGAAAGGGCAAGAACACAGAAGAAGGAATTTTCCAGGCTCCAGATGCTCATACTCCCAGAGGACCATAACCTGCTCTCCCTTTTTGAGAAGGAGCTGACTGATGGTGATTTAACCTGAGATTTGCTCCTCAGACAAAGAGCCAGATTGAGAAGATGGAGCTTTGTGAATAACCTCAGCTAGTATGGAAATTGAGCCCACACTGTCAGTATCGTTTTGCATCTCAAATCAGCTGTCCAGTCAACTGAGCTAATGGTAAAGATCGAGATTTTAGAAGCTCTAGAGATTTAGGAAAATGGAGTTGAAGTAGATAAGTTTTGCTCTTGATGAATGGGAGATTAAGCTCTAAGATCTGGTCAGATGTGACCCTGTTTCCTCTAGTCTTTTTATCTGGGGAAATCACTGACTTTTTAATCAGGAATCTGTGTTCAAAGGAGACCACTCCTAGTTAAAAAGTTTACCCTGAAAAATTTTGGGAGTGAAAAATATATTTTTAATTATTATACAAGTCCACAAGTGAAAATAAAACAAGCTTGAGCACAGCATTAAACCTAACCCTGTATACATATGTACATTTGGTAATTTATGGTTACCATTCCTGCCTCATTACTGAGTTAAATCTTGCTTAATATCCAGGGATTGCAAAACAAAAGTCATCCTTTTGACAGAGTTTGGAGGCATTCTGTTTTGTGGTTTGAAATGAAGGCACCAACGACATATCTTGAATGCTTTTGCTTAAGAATTTTATTATGCAATGTTAGAAGCAATTGATGAGGGGCTATGGCACAGGCACTGGAAAGCTGCTATGAAATCACTTGTTTGCTCAGTCTGATTTGGCCATCATCTTGAATGGGATACATTATTAAATAAGTTTTCTTGTTTCATTCTCTGTCAAGCTACGCGAAATATATCCATTTTCTGTGTCTGTAGAGTTACACATTGCTACTTTGTGAACATGTCTTGGTGATAGAGATCTCTATCTCTATCTAGAGATTTCTGTTTAGTGTCTGTTGACTTAAGAGTCTAACTGTGGAAATTAAGACAAATGGAATGCTTACTTTAAGAGCTGTCAATGTGTATATTGCTGTCATTAGTTTCAGGACAAATGGTCAAAGGATTTTGCCTTGAGAAAAGACACACCATTGGAAATCGAATGCCTGCTTTTACATGCAGTTTGAAGTAGAAAGTTTGAGTTGAGAAAATGCTAGAGGTTTCCAAGAATCTTTTTTGAAAGAAGTTGAAAGGTTTTTTTTGACTACTTTTATTCGATCAGATTTCATTTTGCAATGAAAAAAAAATACTTTTATGCAAAGTGCTCACTTCCTATGTGTGTTACATTTGTGATGACTTTAATCAGGTAATTGAAGTTGGCTGGCTTGACTAGGACATCATAACTGGCCCAATTAGGGAGCCTCATGTCGTTGTTTAAACTATATTTGTCAGTCCTTCTGCAGTCCTGATGCAGACAGCACACTGAGTGCTCTGTATGGTATAATGAAATATTGCAAATAAAGGAATTTTGGCAGGATTTTTGCTTCCATGGATTATTACACATTAGTTCCGGAAACCTCTTCTGTGCTGCATGGCATTATTAATGCCATGTTATTACAAAGATGTATCCTCTAGTCATGGGGTATGCTTATAATTTGTGACATTGTAATACCTTTGTCGTTTGGCCTGGCACTGTTTTCTGTAAACAAATCTGAAGAAACTTTAGCCCATGTGTCATGATCCAGCAGTGTGTGACTGAGCCACCTTTTTGAAGAATCAGGAAAATGTTCTGGCCCTGACAAAGGTCATGTACCGTGATATGGGTCAATTATTAAGTTGGATATGATGGAATGTAAAGGTGTTTGTTTCTACCAGACTATATTGTTTTGGGAACGGGGAGGGGGCAAAAATAAGAAGCATTGTGGGGAGTGGTTAGAGTTAACTGTACTTGGAAGGTATTTATACTGAAGTTTAAAAAAATTTGCATTTATGTAGCACCTTTCACAACCACTAGACATCTCCACAGTTCTTTTGCAGCTAATTAAATACATGTGGAGTTTAGTCCTTTATTCTAGTGTAGGAAACAGCCTGTAAGTGCACAGCAACATCCCACAAGCAGATGTGATAGTGACCAGCTAATCTGTTTTTGTAATGTTGATTGAGGGTAAATATTAGCCAAATCACCTGGGATAAATGCTGTGCTCTTGGAAAGAATTGTGGGTTCTTTTTCCTCTGCATCTGCGGAGGCAGGGTCTTGTTTTAATGTTTCAGCCAAATATAGACTTCTGTAACAACTCCCTCGGTACTGCACTGAAATGTCAGCCTTGTGCAAGTTCTGCATTGGTACTTGGATCTACAGTCTCTCAATGTTACAAACCAGCTATGGCTGACACTATGCAAGCCTTTCAAAGTCTCTGGCAGAATGCTTCAAATGAGAATTGTTCCTGCTAGGTTATGCCCATCGACTGATAGACTGGACAATTGGGACTAAAGATAATCAGAAGCCTAAATGGTCTGCACTGAAATTCTATAGTCATAAATTTTAGACAATGGTTGAAGAAATTAGGAACTTGAACATGACGACATGATTTATAATATATTGGATCATGGCTCTTATCCTTTGGGGGGTGGGGTGCAGTGTGCATAATGGGGACTGGGACTAGTTGTGGTGCTCCTACAAGAGAGATTGAGCTTAATTATGGTATGGTCCAAAAGATCAAACTTTTTACCAAAGTTCAAATCAAAATTGGCTGTGCATGTACCCTGTGCAATAATTTGCACCAAAAAGCAGGGGAAAACATTTCCATTTGAACTCCAGTATACATTGGAAGAATGATATGTAGTATGTTGTGATGATCATTAATTTGAGTTCAGATATACTCTAATTTTTATTTGGAAACTACTGCATTGTCTTATCAGAATTGTTAATGTAGTTGATGTATAAATACAACTGAATTGCAGATGAAAGTGAGTGTATCTGATGTGTGGTCACCTTTATTGATTGCTGTAGAAATGCACATGATATTTTTCATGTTTTTAAACATGCCACAAATACTCCCAGGTAACCTTTAAACCTCCAATATTATTAGGTGGATTACAAGGCAGATGAATGGCTTCTGAAAAACATGGATCCGCTCAATGACAATGTTGCAACACTTCTGCATCAATCATTGGACAAATTTGTGGCAGAGTTGTGGAAAGATGGTTTGTAAATTGCATTTTATTGATGTTGTATTTTGCAAAAATAGTGACCTTGCTCAGTGACTGAAGAGCTGTTGAAACACAACTTTAGTTTCAGCAATATTGTCAGTAATTTCAGGGTCCCAAGCTGCTTATAACTTTCAGAAAATTTAAATATCCCTTGATTTCCAGTTACTGCACTCTTTGGATTTTAAGTACAGAGAACATATTTGAGAAACCACCTTTTTTATATAAGAGATGTTTGTATAAATGAAGTTTTGTTTCTATATGAATTACGTTCCTGGCTGGGGAATAACAGTCTGAATAACAGTCTCTTGGGATGAGGGAGCAAGAGCAGAGCATAATGGTCACAGTTTATCAGTACCGCTAAAGCTGTTAGTTTGGCCTGATTCCTGTTTGGTACCTGTGGCGTTTCACTAATTTATCCAAAATATAGGTGAGCAGAATAATCAAACTACTAATACTTTACACAACAACCTGCATTCTGAGTGGAGGGAATTCCTGTTGCGCATCAATACTTTTGTATGAAAAGCTAGAAGCAGCAATGCCCAAACGTTCAAGAGATCCCAAATTGAGGCATTGAAGAGAAAAGAGCTTGTAAGGGGATATTGACTATATGGTGAAATATCCAAAAGAAATGCCAAATGATATTGAGGAGTTGAAAATACGTGATGGTATATTTTGATTCAAACACTGGGTTCTTTCCATGTTATGTCTTTGTCTTCCCATCCCAATTCTTTGTTTGTGCAAAGTTGCACTTTTTTTAACACCTCAGCTCTTTGAAGTCTCTATGTAAAACATGTATGTGATTATGTTAAATATTTTTTAGCAAACTTGGTGTGTGGTTGAATCTCTTTTTGTAGAGTCTTTGGTGTTAATAAAAACAGCCCCATAGGTTGTTCTTAGTGCAACTTCAAAACTTTGCTAATGTATTGAATTTTTATACAGTATTAACCAAAACCCATTTTGAGTGCTAAACTTCTAACTTTTTTTGGTCTTTTGTAGTAACCCTTCACCATTTTTATGGTTTGATGTTTCAGTTGGCCATCAAAATGGTGTATAATGCTACATTTAACATACATAATGTTGAAGAATGACTTTCACATGTTTGAAGAAGAACATGGAAAAGGAAAGAGCGGCCTTTACTCATTAATGTGTGTAACAAATATGTTAATTCTGTATCTTTGGACAAACCCTTTTAGAGATTACAGCAGTTTCATTATATGATGTGGTACAGCTGAATTATTGTATGCATCATTTAGTGACTGATCACTAAATTTCACTTTGGGTTAGTGCTGCAGCTTGTTTACCTTGAGTTACAAAAACAATATCTGTTATTTTGCTGAAGTGCTAATATAGTGTTTGTTTGCAGTTGACCGTATTGTGGGATTGGACCAAGTTGCTGGCATGAATGAGACTGCCTTTGGCTCCTCTTACAAAACGAAGAAGGGCATGTTCCGTACGGTGGGACAGTTGTACAAAGAGTCTTTGGCCAAACTAATGGCAACTCTCCGCAACACCAACCCAAATTTTGTCCGCTGCATTATTCCAAACCATGAGAAAAGGGTGCGTATATTTCCACAGTAAAAGTAGTGGCTTCTACTGTTCTGTTAATGCAAGATTTGAGTAAAAGTTCGTTATGAAATTATGCAGCTTGTTACTTCAACAGCTTACACATTCTTAAGTTTACTGTGTAATTTTATCTAATTATTTAAGTTTTATCTAATGTATTCCATTTCAGGTGTTCATATCTGTTGTACTAAACTGCAAAATGGCAATTTTGTAAGGATTTGTAAAACTTATTTCTAAATTGAAGCAAACAGCCTATTCTAAAACTTAATTGAAATTTAGGGGCTGGATGCTGTTATAGGATAGTGTTTTATTAATCTTGTCTTTTAGTGACATTTTTCAGTGCTGGGTGTACGCATACAAGGATCACAGGGAAAATAGCATGCAACCTACAAATTTAACTTGATGTATTTGTACTGTCAGGTTGTGGGGCATTTTGATGTATGGAAATGGTTACATTCCCTCTACCTCATTTCATGCCTTTGACTTCACTGGCCAGGATAAAGTATTCATTTGTGGTGCTATTTTGGCCTCAGTCCTACTTTCATGAGCGAGTCCTTGAGGTTGTCATTGTGGGGAGTCAACATATTAATCTGTTAGTAAAGTTGCGGAAAGATTCTGTGCAAAGAGATGCTACATTTTATTCCCGCCCATGCCCAAATGATGTGATGTTTTAGCACAGTTCAAAGACTTGGAAACATGGAAAATTTCATTGCAGTAATTAGCAGCAACATTCGAGGTTCGACTGAGACTTTTCATCCTGTAAAGTATGTTTTTAAATCGTGTCTAATTTTAAGATGCAGGGAAAACTTTTGAAATTAGTAACATATCAAGACAATCTATTTGATGTTTGCTTTTGTTTTAATCTCAGCTTTAAAACCTTGAACCAGAATTCTTTATATTTGCTGGTAGTTCTTTGAGCTCCCATTCTGAAGTTGAAGCAAACTTTGTTTACAATTGAGACTAAAATGTATATTTAGTTTTTTGGCAATTTTAATTTTGATGCAAGATTATTTCACCTTCTGTTTTTAAAACATCTTCACTTTATTCCTTAAAAAAAAACCTTCTGGTTTAATGTTTCATGCTGCTCTTGCTCTTAAGAAAATGTTATTTTGAACATGAGCTTCTTTCATCTATCTTGATGCCCCCAGTACAAGAAATATGACTTGCAGTTGGAGCATTTAAAGGGAATTGAACCCAAAATCATTTAAAACAATCTGTTACCTATTTACGAAAATGATGAGTGGCCTTCTATTTTTGCAGGCTGGAAAACTGGATCCCCACTTGGTACTTGACCAGTTGCGCTGTAACGGTGTATTGGAGGGTATTCGCATTTGCCGTCAAGGTTTCCCCAATAGAATTGTCTTTCAGGAATTCAGACAGAGGTAGTGTTAAAAGCTTTTGCTAACTTGTATGTTTCTTTATAAGTAAGTGCTCCATGTGTTTTCATGGAATGAATTCTACATCTAGTGTCCAATTGCAATGAGGATAAACCTAAGGAATTAACAGCTAAATTTGATTAATATTATGTTTTTTAGTTTGTAATCCCAGCAGATTCAGAGCGTGCATGTAACTGTCAGTTATAAAAGTCATTTTGTTTAATTAAATAGCAATCCTTCATCTTAAGTTAAATAATTCTAAGTTTTTCCAATATACTGCCCCCCCATAATAGATGAAGATTGGGCTTGGAAAGGCAAATTACTATAAGGTTATGACTTTGAATAAAGTTGTATTTGTAGTAGCTGCTGGTTGAACTATGAATGGGGAATTCCCAGAGCTCGGCACATATGTCAGGACTAGTAAATTAATCCAGTTTGATTCTAAACCAACTCATTTGGATCAGTCAAACCAATAATCTGTCAAAATAGGAAAAAAACACATTTTGGCTCCTGTAGAGAGCACGGAATTGATGTCTATATGTAGTAGAAAGTCATTGTACACGTAATGAGGTTTGAAGAACTGCAGTCCCTAGTTTATTTTTTCATGTGAAATGTAATTTTCTTTGAAAGTGAATGTGGAAACCTCTGCATAAATCCTTCTGGACTTTGGTTGCAATGTGCATAAATTAATTGTGAATATGAAAGTTATTCTGATTTAAACACAAAGCTGTCCAGCTTAAAACAAGTGTGCGAGCTGTCAGCCTGAATTCTCCAAATGTGGGCATGGAATGGGGAAATATTTTTTACCCAGGTTCCATCCTGCTCCATGGCAACTGGCTGAAGCTGGATCAAGCTGTGTGACTTGGTGACATATTTAATTCCTGATGAGTTTAGAATCAAATCTGCCATCATTTTTAGCTTGTCTGCTATTGAAACTCTCATCCATTTATTATAGAATCACTACAGTGCAGGAGGAGGCCATTTGGCCTATCAAGATGCACCACCCAGGCCCTATTCCCAAACCCCCCTCATTCACCCTGCTAATCCCCTGACACTAGGGTCAATGTAGTATGGCCAGTCAACTAACCTGCATGTCTTTGGACTGTGGGAGGAAACCAGAGCACCTGGAGGAAATCCACGTGTACATGGAGAATGTCGGTGGAGTTTGCACTGTGACCTAAGACCGGAATTGAATTGAACCCGAATTGCTGACATTTTGAGGAAGCTGTGCTAACCACTGCCATCATGCCGCCTCTGATCTTGCCTAATGCAACACACACTTAACTGCCTCCCGAGCTCCACCCTTCCTGAACTTGAGGTAATTGAAAACTGGGCCCTAATATTTGTACCATGTCTTCTTCACCCATCAGTCCTGTACTTACTGTTCTATTTGGCTCCCAATTGATAAACACCTCAATTGAAACTGTTTTCATCATTTTTTGTTCCCTCCGTGGACTTTCTCAACCCCTGTCTCTGTAATCTCCCCCTGTCCTGAGATATCTGCACTCTGTTGATTTTCTGACCTCCTGAGCATCCCAGTTTCTATAACTGCATCATTGGTGACCATATCTTCAGCTGCTAAGGCCTGAAGCATTGCAATTCCTGCTCTAAGCCTCCCTGCCTATCCTCTTTAAGAAGCTTCTTAAAATCCACCTGAGTAACCCTGCACCCTCCAACCTCCTATGTGACTTGGGTTATTAGCTAAAACTTAATACCAATCCGAGTGCCTTGGAAAATTTTAACTATGTTTAATGTGTTAAATAAATGTTGTTGTTGAAGTGAAGAAAATGGGTTTTAAATATGAGGGTGTGGAAAGGATGTTCAAAGGTTGATCCTGGAAGTTAATTATTTTATAAGCTGATAGATATCTGAATGTGTGTTGTTTCCACACCTCTAGGTACGAGATCCTAACCCCTAATTCAATTCCTAAAGGTTTCATGGATGGGAAGCAAGCCTGTGAACGAATGGTAGACACCTATTTTTATCTCTTGTAAATTGTCTTCATTTTGAAGAATTTCAGGACAAAATTTGTGCTTTAGTGCAAAAATTTAGTGCTTAACCATTCAAAATAGCAAAAATATCTGCATCTTTCTTTAAAATAAAAGATGTTTAACAGTAATGAATCACTATTTAGTTTTAAGTTTAATTTTTATAATGGCAGCTAATTTTGAGAACTGTTTGGAAACTTGGTTAATGAATAGCCATGTCAAGATGATTCCTTCTTTAAAAATGGGTATTTATTGCTTCTCGTCTGTCTACCCTTCCCTCTTACAATCAGATTCATGCCCTGGAACTGGACCCCAATTTATTCCGTATTGGTCAGAGCAAAATCTTCTTTCGTGCTGGGGTTCTGGCACATTTGGAGGAAGAAAGAGATCTGAAGATCACTGATATCATCATCCTGTTCCAAGCCATCTGCCGTGGATACCTGGCTAGGAAGTAAGTTCTACCCTTGTTGCCTTTCCTTGCCACTCTCAGATGTCATTTTGAACTAAGGTGGACTTAGCATAAGTTGCTCTCAGCTTCCCATTGAAGAGAAGGAAATAAATGTCTCGGCCCTTAGCATTGTCAGAAACTTTCCTTTCCAGAAATGAATAGGTAACAAACATTGGAACATATTGACATTGGACGTGATCTTTTGAACTAATAAGCATTATGAAGAATTCCTAGTACCAAATGAAGTTGCATTTGACTATCACTCACACTGCATCTTTTTTACCATGTTGTCATGAATCAACCATATCCTTTCATTAGGGAAGAACATAATGCATAGTAAATTCTCTGCTTGCGTAAAATGATCTTCTCATTTTTTCCCTGATGAATAACTTATTAATGTGTCTACTCTACTAATGCTCAACTGATGGCATTAGCTCCAAGGCAAAAGTGTGCAAGGTCCCAGAAGAAGAGTAAGGTTTGTTGGTAAAAAAATAACTTGGCCCCTGTCCAATTTTATATCACAACTGGGTTCAAAATAGGGAGTTTTTTTTTGAACTATAGGTGAATTATGTTTGCTGCTATTCAACTTGCCTTTAAATTGAGCTAATGTCCATTGCATAAATGAAAGTTGTTTTCATCGTGAGCAAAGGCATTACAAGTTTTGTGGACTTGTTTGTTTTTCAAAATCTGGGTGCAAACTGATTTGAAACTGTGACCAATCCTGTTTTTTGCAGGTTTTTTTAGGAAATAAGAACAGGCTGTTCAGCCTGTTGAGTTTCCTCTACTATCCAAACAGATTATGGCTGATTACTGTTTGTGTGATGTACATGTGAAATAGGTATTATAGGAGTAATTGGTGGATAGCTAGAGTAAATATGAAAGAAATCATCTTTTTAAGTACAAAAATCTGCTTCTGGGGCTTGAGGAATATGACTTTATTTTCATAAGTGCAAAGTCAAAAGATATTGGCCCAGAGTTTGCTTGAGAAATAACATTTTTGTTGTGCATGCCATTAGTAATTATTGTGAAGAGCAGATCTGTCATGAATTGCACATTCATGCAAATTTTTGCATGATTTGTGTCACTCCACCATCTGCGTTCCAAACTAAGCTTACCATTAATTCCAGTTTTCACAATGTTGCTGGATTTGCTCCTTTAAACAAGCATCAAATTCCTCACTGAACACTGGAGCTGATATTTAACAAATGTAACAAACCAAATTTGCTTCTGTACTTCACCTTGGAGGCCCCAAAAAGGGCACTATTAGAATGGTGGTTTCGTTCCTGTAGATAGTGAATTTTGTCAAGGTTTTTTATTCTGATTCTTGTTTCTTCTCAATTTAGTCTTTCTTTTGTCCTCTCCTGCTCTATATCTATTTTAATTTCAATTTGTTCTTCCTTCTCTGCCTTGTTCCTCTACCCCTTTAAGGGGATTTATTGATGCTTCTTTAAGTATCTGATTGCCCCACCAGCTTGACCATGTTATTAACAGTTCCAGCAATATGAGATGACAAGCTTTCAAACTGATGAGTAAGGGTAAAAACCTGGAAAATCTGGTCTGTACAGATCTTTATTCAAGAAGGATGGATGGAAGGTTACTGCATCTTTGTTTAAAATAAAAGATGTTTAACAGTAATGAATCACTATTTAGTTTTAAGTTTAATTTTTATAATGGCAGCTAATTTTGAGAACTGTTTGGAAACTTGGTTAATGAATAGCCATGTCAAGATGATTCCTTCTTTAAAAATGGGTATTTATTGCTTCTCATCTGTCTACCCTTCCCTCTTACAATCAGATTTGCCTCCAAAATCAATATTAGGTCCAACTATATTGAACACTCTAATATTTCATTATTTTTCATTCCTTTCCCTCCTGAAACTGACTTTCTCTGTTATCCAGTTGTAAGCACACCAAGTTCTTTTTTAATCTTTTGTGAATGTGCGTATGTCTGGCAAAGCCAACATTTTATTGCTTGTCTCTAGTTATACTTCAGAAAGTGGTGTTGACTTTTCTCTATTAATCTGTGGTGAAGGTGTTCCTGGATTTGGTCCATTTGTTAAGCTGCATTCCATTACCTTCCTGGCTTGTAGTCAGTTAAAAGAGTGGCTGAGTAAGTCACATCATAGAATTCCCCACCTCTGGTCATTTTGTTATAGCCACCGTATTACATGACATGTCCAGTTAAGTTTGAGGTTAACTGTGACCTATGAGGTGTTGATGGTGATACCATTGAACGTTAAGATTAAACTGTTGGTTTGGAGATGGTCAATAACTAGCATTTGTATGGTACAAAAATTACTTTCCACTTGTCAGCCCAAGTCTGCTGTCCAGGTCTTGTATGAGGGCATGGACTGCTTCATTATCTGAAGAACTTTGAATGGAAATTAACATTGCAATCACTGAGCATCCTACTTCTGCCCTGACCTTTCTGTGGAGATCATGGAAGCAGCTCAAGATGATTGTGTCTTTGGACACTGTTTGGAGGAACTTGAGCTACAGTGATCTTGGGATGGGATGATTTGGCTTCTGATAACTGTCCCTATATTTGTGTACTAGTATAATGCTAGCTCGTGGGGAGTTTCCCCGATTCCAGTTTACTAGGGTTCCTTGATGCTATACTTGGTTAAACACTGCTTTGTTACTAAGGGCCATAACTGTCACTTCACATCTGGAGTTCAGCTTTTTTTACCCATGTTTGGACCAAGGTTTTAACGAGATCTGGGGCCAAATGCTCCCGACTGAATGCAAATGGAAAGCCAGTGAGTAGGTTATTGATGTCAACAACAATTTCCATTGCTTTAATTGAGAGTAACCTGATGGAGCAGAAATTACCTTGATAGTAAGGATAAATAAAGTGAGATGTAGCAGGCCATGAGATTACAGGAAGTGGTGCAATTTTGTTCTAGTTTGGTCCACAGCTGTTCCTGAATGCCCAGTCTTGAGTTGTTAAATTTGTTCTGAATCACACCATTGTGTGGCAGCGCCACACAACACACTAGGTTTCTTTAATATGAAGATGGGACTTTTTCCAAGAGCTATGCAATAGTCACTCTTACCAACAGTGTCATGGACAGTATCTGTGAAAAATAGTTGAAGGCAAGGTGAATTGGTTTTTCCCCTCATATGATCTCAATGGTTATCACTGACCAGTCTGTCGATACATCCTTTGGGGCTTGGTAAGTAGTTGTGCTACCTGAGCCATTCTTGGTAATAGATGTTGAAGACCTTCCCCGAATACTTTCTGCATTTTCTTTTTCCGGCTGGTGTTTAACATGGGGAAGTAGTTATTCAGCAGTTGAGAGGGGGTTGTAGTTGGTAATCAGCAAAAAGTTTCCTTGTTCATGTTTGACCTGATGCATGATACTTCATGTCTGGCATTCCAGGACTGGTCCCTTCCAACTGTAAACCCTTGAGTCACTATCTCTAGTGGCTCTGTCCTCCCCAGTGCGACAGAAACTTCCCAGTTCCAGTGCTTAAGATACAAAGGTACAATTGAGTAAGACAATATTGCTTGGGTTGTCGGTTGGACAGTAAATGACTGCAGTCGCTTGCCGTTTAACCACGGACCAATCCAACGGAAATCCATGATTACCATATCTTAAGGTATGGAACCTGAAGGAGGAGGAGGCTATTGGACAACCCTTCTGCTTTTGGCAAAACCAGGTTAGAGAGACAAACATTGTATATTGGACTGGATGTATGTTTGTGTAAATCTAATGCCTTCAGGAATGATTGCCTGAGGATAGGTCTGAGTGGTGCTGGCAGATGACTAACCAAGGAGAAATTACAGATTATTCTGATCCCATTCTCTTGCCCTTCAGAAACATTGACTTTTATTTTAACTGCTTCCTAGCTGGAATGCTGTATGCCACCTTGAGCTGAATTCTGCCAACTCAGACAAGAGAATGAACCTGCAGGTTGTGATTAACCCTTGAAGCCATATGAGAATTGTCTTTTGGCCATCTCTGCCTGGCCAGCATTTATTGCCCTTTTTCAGAAGGCAGTTGAGAATTGATCATATTCGTGTGGCTGTAGAGTTGCATGTAGACCAGACTAAGGAATTATGACAAGTTTCTTTTCCAAAAGGACATTGGAAAACACCCATTTGGTTCACCAACAATAATTGCATTGCCATCAGTAGATACTTAATTCCAGATACTTTGTACTGAATTCACATTCCACCATCTGCTGTGGTGGGATTCAAATCTGGGTCTCCAAAACATTAGCTGAGTTTCTGGATTAATTGTTCAGCAAAATACCACTAGTTCACTGCCTCATCATTAGTTGTGATCCAGTGTTAAGACCTAACAGTAGTCTAATCTGGTATAAGTGAACACTGTCAGCTAAATGATTTCTAAATTTGTGTCCCTCGTTTTCTTTTTCTCAGAGCATTTTCAAGGAAACAGCAGCAGTTGAGTGCACTGAAGGTTCTGCAGAGGAACTGTGCTGCTTACCTGAAGCTCAGACACTGGCAGTGGTGGCGGCTGTTCACTAAGGTTGGAATTGCTTTCTTCCCATCGCATTCCCACAAAGAAAGACCAACACGAGTCACAATTAGGAGATCATCATTTCAAAAATTATTGTGTAGATGTTGGCTAGAAGATTACAGACGTTTTTCTCCAACTGTATTTCGTGACTAACATCTTCAAAACAATCTTGGCCAGATATTCGAGATGGATTTGAAGAGTTTGGTTTTTGTTTGGGAAGGAATGTCAGCAGTGATTCTGTCACCCTCTGTATGCAATCAGATGCACGTGAGTAAGCTGCCATTTACCATTTTCCTTTTTAGGTGAAGCCATTGCTGCAGGTGACTCGGCAGGAGGAGGAGTTGTTATCTAAAGAGGATGAGTTGACCAAAGTGAAAGAGAAGCATGTAAAGGTGGAGGCAGATCTCACTGCTATGGCAAGAAAGCATCAACAGGTTTGTGGAGCCTTTATAAGACAGTATGAACAAGGTTATTACACAGGGATTTGTCTGTCTGTCCCCTTTATAGAACCTATTTGAGATTGAAGAAATAATGAAGTGGGAAGAAAATGGGTGGAAGGTGAAATTATTAAGTTAATAACAGAATCCCTACAGTGCAGAAGGAGGCCCATCGGGTTTGCACCAACTCTGAGGATCACACTTATTTACCCCGTTAATCTGCACGGGTTTGAATTGTGGAAGGAAACTAGAGAACCTGGAGGAAGCCACGCAGACGTGGAGAATATTCAAACCTCTGTCACCCAAGCCTGAAAATGAGCCCTGGTCTGCGGCACTGAGAGGCAATAGTGCTATGCTGTTAATGGGAAACAAAGCAAATGTTTTTATTTGATTTTCCCTTTTGCTTGGGTTCAGACAATCCACAATGGGTTACACCCATTTACACCCAGTATAAAGCTACTTGAATATCTGTGGGTTTTTGGCCCCAATAATAAGTACTGATTCAGCTTTTTTTTTAAAGAGTTGTGTTGAAGTGCTACTTGCCTCTGTGTCGCATTTTTTCTGTTTGAGCTGCCCATTTTGAGGCATGATACTGGCTGTCTTTTTAACATGTAATTAAATATAATGAATGCTCTTGTGTAGCTAATTGAAGAGAAGAACATTCTGGCTGAACAGCTCCAAGCTGAGACGGAGCTCTTTGCAGAAGCTGAGGAAATGCGAGCACGATTGGCCAACAAGAAGCAAGAACTGGAAGAAATCCTGCATGATTTGGAAGCAAGAGTGGAGGAAGAGGAGGAAAGAAACCAACAGATGCAGAATGAGAAAAAGAAAATGCAACAACACATTCAGGTGCATACATTAGGGTGATGGTAATTTGGGGGCTGGAGGGGCAGTAAGAGGTTTTGGTGGTGAAATCTAGATACATATCCTGACTAGACTGAAAGGTTCCTTCTCTTCTCTCTGAGGCTCCTAATATAATTGGATAATTTCAGTCCAGACCTCTAATTATGGTAGTAAAATGGCCATTTGGTCATTGATTTGTAACCCACAACCATGTTTTGCAGTTGAGGAGGAAGTTGCTGAAAAAAAACTTATATTCCCACTGGATAGTCAAAAATTAGACTAGTATGATTCAAAAGGTCAAATGGAAATATCATTGATTGCAAGTTTGTTCCTTCATTCTTCTGCCCCACCACCTTATTCATTTTTTCCTCCCTTCAATCTGTCATCATTAATTTTTAATAATGCCAAAACTCTTTACGAATGTACCTCTTCAGTGCCATTTTGAATATCAATGTGAAAGTCTTTAGACTGGAAATCCTATGCTAGCACGTTATTTGTTAGCAAGCTGTGACGCTCATAAGCGAGATCGTTTTATCAATTCCGATCTAACTGTTTATAAAAAAAAAAAGCAGTTAAGGGCACAAACCTGTAATCGTTTAGTTGACATTTTCTCTGCATCACAACCAGGATCTGGAAGAGCAGCTTGATGAAGAGGAAGGAGCTCGACAAAAGCTCCAGCTTGAGAAAGTAACAGCTGAAGCTAAAATTAAGAAAACAGAAGAAGATGTCTTGCTGCTAGAAGATCAGAATTCAAAGTTGGCCAAAGTAAGTTGCAGTATACGATTAGAGTTGTAAAACTATTTCCAATAAATTTGTAGCAATTTCTAATGTACCATTATAAGATGAATGGAAATCAATGGTTCAAGTCAAAGATCTTTTCTCCATCTACATTTTAATTAACAGTAATGATGTTGCTGGATATTCTGGTGGTTGAATCGTGCTGCTCAGTTACTGTTTTCCAAATCTCCATTTAGGGCATCTATTCCTCCTGTCCCTTTCAATATTCAATTGTTCCTTATTTAATTGGAGGGTTTTTGTCCACTGCAAATCATCCCAACATTTGGTAAATTATTTTACATTTGGCTTACAAATAAGGGGTATAGAAGTACTTTAACCAACCAGAGATCATATTAAAGATTACCGTTTTACTACATTCTGATTTGAATTCTAGCTAACAGGATTAATGGGAATGGTTACTTGAGTGGTGACGCTACTGGATTAGTAACCCAGAGGCTTGGATTTGTGATCAATCTTGCTGTGGCAGTTGGTGAATTTGGAGTAGGAGTAGACCTGTTCAGCCAATCAATGTGATCATAGCTGATCTGGTTTTGGCCTTGGCTCCACATTCCAGTCCAGTTACTAAATCTGGAGCAAAAAGCTGAATTGTGCAGGCCACTCAAGTTGGGAAAACAGGCAGTTGGACTTGTAAACCAGGGCATTGTGCCATCAGCAGTGTGCGTATTGCCAGCCTGCCTGCCTGCTCCCACCATGACTTTGCAAGTGCCATCAGATGGGTCACCCATTCAGGAGCCAGTTGAGGCCATTAATTGATTTGATGGGTGTTGGGAGAGATCAGTGCACAGCATGCAACCTGGCAAGTTTAACCCTTAGTTGGTTAGAGCGTGGGTAAGATGTGTGCCTGTTGTTAACCTCTCTCCACAGATTTAGCTCCATGTGCATCCTACCTCCAAACAGTCACTGCCCAATAAATTAGTGAGGCCCCTCAACAAGATACTGGCTCACCTCCAGTATTTTACAGTGCTTGGAGCCTTCCCTCAGTGTATAACCTGAAAGTATGTTCTCCATGGTGGCAGAGTCTGGAACTGAGGATCATGGTTTACCCATCCTCAAACTTTTTGGGATTAAGGTGAGGGAAAATTTTTTCACTCAATGGAATCTGCAGAATCCACTACCACAGAAAATAACGACGGCTAAAATGTGATATTAAGTAGAAATTAAAAATAGATCTTGAGGCTTAAGGGATGAAAAGGATATGGGGGGGAAAATGACATCAGGATATTGAATTTGAATGGTGGAACAGGCTTGAAGGACCGAATTTTCTGTTTCTATAATCCAACTCTTGGTCTCAGCGTAGGTGACTATATAGTGACCTATTTTCATTAAGATCACTCCAGTTCAGATTTCCTTCAGGGAAGGAGATCTGCCATCTTTACCTGGTCTGGCCTACACGTGACTCCAGAGCCACGGCAATGTGGTTAACTGTCCTTTGAAATGGCCGAACAAGCTATTCAGTTCAAGAGCAGTAGGAGACAGGCAACAAGTGCTGGCCTTGTTGGTGACACCACATCTCAAAAGTTGTTTTCCTACTTAGTTGCTTTGGAATTTATTGGTTTAGGAATATGAAAATCAGTTGTAGTGTTAAGTATTAACTTCATTCAAAATATTGCTCTCTAAAATAGGAGAAAAAATTGTTTGAAGACCGGATTTCTGAATTTACCTCTCAACTGGCGGAGGAGGAGGAAAAGGCCAAGAATTTGAGTAAAATCAAGAACAAGCAGGAAATGATGATTACAGATTTAGAAGGTGAGGAGACCTCGGTGGGAAATTCATTCCAACGTGGTGACCAAAGGATCAAAATTTCTATATTGAACAGAACATAACCAGTGTAACCATAACAACACACGCTTGATCAATTGATCCTCAATGTGTTGGATCTGGATTAGATGCATCTGGTGTAGTACTTCATAAAGCAGACTTTATAAACAGAAAATGCAGCCAAGTTAACCTCTTATGAAGGAAGGGTGTTAGTATTTGCAGTCTAAATCATAGAGCCTGACTTTGGTATTGTCGGTTTATTCAAAGTAGGTAATCAGCAGTGGTAATGGTGCTGGTGGAAAAGGAAAGAAATGTTAAATTAATTGTACATGGCTTTCAAGTGGAGTTGGCTTGCAGAGTATAATGGTCTTTTGATGCAGTGAACTAACTATGTCTTTGATCCTTTGGTGATGGCTTTTTAAGATTTTGTATTCCCATTCTGTCATTAGGTTGCTGAATTACACTTGGCGATATAGTTTTTGGCATGGCTTCAAGCTTGTAGCTTTGTGCAAATGACCATCTCTTCTGTGTGAATGTTGGTAGTATGTTTGACTTGGGGGACAGGGGGATGAGGGGCATCATTCCAAAGATGTGGGGGTTAGGTGGACTGGCCATGCTAAATTGCCACTTAGTGTTGGGGGACTGGCAGTTTAACTTAGTGTCATGGGTGTGCTTACATTAACACTGCAATGAAGTTACTGTGAAAATCCCCTATGGTAAATACTTGTGGTTAAGGGGATAGAGCCTGGGTAGGATTGTTATCAAAGAAAATTCGATTGGCCAGCTGACCTACTTCTGCCCTGTAGGGAACAATGATTCTATGATCATTGTCAAATGCCAGGGCATTGAGTTTAAAAATTGGCAGATCACGTTGCAAATTTATAGAATCTTATTTAGACCACACTCGAAATAGTGTTCAGTTCTGGTCACCACATTACCAGAAGGATATGGAGGCTCTGGAGAGAATAAAGAAAAGATTTACTGGTATGGAGGGCATTAGCTATGAGGAGAGGTTGGTTTGTTCTCTGAATGATAGAGATTGAGGGGTGAGCTGATCAATATCTGCAAGATTGAGGGTCGTGGATAGTCCAAGCTTTTTCCCAGGATGAAAGAGTTGATACTGGAGGGCTTGGATTTGAGGGACAAGGTTTAAAGGAGATGTATGAGGCATGGTCTGTTATAGAAGAGAGTGGATGCATAGAGCTTGCTGCTTGGGGAGGTAGTGGAAGCAGATATGATGACTTTTAAGGGATGTCTTGACAAAATATTTTCTATAATCTAATCCTTGGTCTCAATGCAGGTGATTATATAGCTACTCATTTTCATTAAGATCAGTCTGGTTCAGATTGATCCAGAACCCCAGCGATAAGGCTAACTCTTAACTGTCCTTTTGAAATGACCGAACAAGCTACTCAGTTCAAGAGCAATAGGAGACAGGCAACAAGACAAGGATACGAATGCATGGGATTGAGTGTGATTTAGCAGTTTAGATCAGAAATTGGCTCGCTGATAGAAGACAGAGGGTGGTGGTTGATGGGGAATGTTCAACCTGGAGTTCAGTTACTAGTGGTGTACCGCAGGGATCTGTTCTGGGGCCATTGCTGTTTGTCATTTTTATAAATGACCTAGATGAGGATGTAGAAGGATGGGTTAATAAATTTGCAGATAACACTAAAGTCAGAAGAGTTGTAGACAGTGAGGATGGATGTTACTGTTTGCAGAGGTACATAGATAAGCTGCAGAGCTGGGCTGAGAGGTGGCAAATGGAGTTCAATGTGGAAAAGTGTGAGGTGATTCACTTTGGAAGGAGTAACAGGATTACAGTAACAGTATTGGACTAATGGAAAGACTCTTGGTAATGTGGATGAGCAGAGAGATCTTGGTGTACATGTGCGTAGATCCCTGAAAGTTGACACCCAGGCTGATAGTTAAGGTATATGGTGTGTTAGCTTTTATTGGTAGAGGGATTGCATTTCAGAGCTGAGAGATCATGTTGCAGCTGTACAAAACTCTGGTGCGGCCACATTTGGATTATTGCGTACAAGTCTGGTTGCCACATGAGGAAAATATAGGAGCATCGGAAAGGGTGCAGAGGAGATTTACCAGGGTATTGCCTGGTTCGGTGGGAAGGTCATGTAAGGAAATACTGAGGGACTTGAGGTTGTTTTTGTTAGAGAAGGTTAAGAGATGACTTAATTGAGGCATACAAGATGATCAGAGGTTTAGATAGGGTGGACAGCGAGAGCCCTTTTTCCTTGGATAGTGATGGCTAACACGAGGGGGCGTAGCTTTAAATTGAGGAGTGAAAAATATAGGACAGATGTCAAAGCTGGGTTGTTTACTTGGTGTGGAATGCCCTGCCTTCAGCAGTAGTGGACTTGCCAACTTTAAGGGTATTTAAACAGTCATTGGATAGGCATATGGATAATATTGGAATAGTTTAGTTAGAGGGTCATTAGATTGGTGCCACATTGAGGGCTGAAGGGCCTGTACTGCGCTGTAATGTTCTATGGTCCCCAGAAGGTTAGGTGGTATTAGTTCAGATGGGCAGCATAGTCAGTGCAGATTTAAAGGCCTGAGGGGTGTGTTCCTGTGCTGTAATTTTCTAATGTGTCCCTTTCCATCAAAGCTTGTTGGAAATGAGAATTGCCTGTTTCAAATTAAATTTCTTCCCTCCAGATTAAGTTGAATTCGCAGAGAAATTCCCTCATTTCTTGCTTCTCATTATGAAAATTTAATCTGTACATCTTGAATGGGTTTTTTACGGTTTGTTTTTGTTGAGAGGTTTAAACCTAAATTATATAGAGCTCACAATCTAACAAATTTACAATTACAGGAGAGTAGAATGAAATAATTAATGGATGTATTTTCCAGCCACTTACACTGCTATTATTTTGTGCAGAACGTTTGAAGAAGGAAGAAAAAACTCGCCAAGAGCTGGAAAAATCAAAGAGGAAGCTGGATGGTGAGACTACTGATCTGCAAGATCAGATTGCTGAGCTACAACAGCAGATTGAAGAACTAAAGATTCAGCTGGCAAAGAAGGAAGAGGAGTTGCAGGCTGCACTTGCCAGGTCTGAGACCTTAAAACCAATCTCCTACTTCATTCCACATGTGAAAAATACATTTGTTACTGCCCCATTTCCCCCAGTACAAAATATTGGAATTCTAAGCGTTCAGGATTGACTTGAGCGTTCGAATGTGTAGGAGTTTCTAAATGGTAGGAAGCCGGAAATAAAGGAAGTCTGAAAGAGACTGAGTGGCAGGGGGAGGGAGATTAGCATGCAGACAAATCATTAAAATGTCATGGATGGCTACAGAAGACCAGGTTGGCTTACAGAATGCTAGTGTTTATACCTGGGAAGCTAAAATATGAGGAGATGGAAGTTATGCTGCTGATGTTGTACAAAGCCCTTATTAGACCAGAATACTGAAGAATTCTGGGCACCATACCTTATGGAAGAGTTCTGACGAAGGGTTATCCAGACCCAAAGTTGGCTCTATTATCTCTCCACAGATGTTGTGACATTAGTTGATGTTTTCCAGCATTTTCTGTTTTTGTTTGGAAGTGTGTTGTCCACGGGAGAAGTAATGTAAATTTATCAGAATGAAACCTAGACTGACCGACCGACGACAACTCCCCCCCCAAGTGTTAAATAAAATGCAAAGATGCAGACACTGGCTTCATATTTCCTGGAATTTAGAAATTGAGGGATAACTTCAAGATTTAAATGAATCTGATCAAGTAGATAAAAAAAAATAGTTTTTGCTGATTGGAAAATCTCAGAAGGGGACATAGCCTAAAAGTTTCCTCTTTCAAGAGTGAAGTTCAGATAAACTCCAAACCATAATGTAGATGTTTGGAACTCTTTCACAAACTGTGGGTAAAACTATCTAAACTGTTATCCTAAGATTGGTGGATTTTTGTTAACCAGATATGTTACAGGATATGGGGAAAAATAGGTCACAGGTTCAGTTTGAGGAGGCTCAATGGTTTCCCCAATTTTCATGTTCCTATATAAGCATCATTGGGTTTCTTTTCTCCAATGCAGTGTTTTTAATATTTTTTTAAATTGCAAATGAGAATATAAGCCAAAAATTGAATATGTTTTGTTGAACTCTGATTCAAATGAATGATAGTCTGGCTTGGATTTGAACTCGGCAATTTGTGTGTCTTTGTTGTGTGGACTATTCGTGATTGGAGGATTTGATGTTTTTGAGGGCATGAAGGGAAAAGAGAGAGTCAAGCGGACAAAAACAGCCACAAATGTTTTACCATTTGGCCAATTTATTTTCCCAAATCTGTAGTTTGTTTATAGCATCTTAGTCATAAGAGTTTTACAGCACAAAAAGAGACCCTTTGGCTCATTGTGTCCACTGGCTATCCTAATCCTATTTTTCAACATGTTGGTTCATAGCCTTGTATGCTATGGCATTTAAGTGCTCATTTAAATGCTACAATTTTGAGGGTTTTCACCTCTAACTTATTGAGTTCCAGATTCCCACCACCCTCTAGGTGAAAATGTTTTTCCTCAAATCCCTGTCCTTTACCCTAAATCTGTGACCCCTGGTTATTGACCCATTTAAGAAGTGAAGTCCTTTTTCATTTACCATACCTATGTCACCTGTAATTAGTATACATCAATCAAGTCCCCTCCAGCCTTCTCTATTCTAAGGAAAACAGCCCCAGCCTTCCTTTATAGCTGAAATATTCCAGTCCAGGCAACATCCTAGCAAATCCTGATAACCCTAACCCTTTCTAGTTCAATCACAGCTTTCCTACAGTGTGGGAACCAGACATGCACACAGCACTCTAGCTGTGGCCTAATGAGTGTTTTATATTGTTCCATTGTAACTTTGTTATTTTTCAATGCCTTACTAATAAAGGTAAGTATCCCATAGGCATTTTAAACCATCTTATACCTATCATCTTGATCTCTCAGCTGAAAGAGAGGCAACATCCTAGAAGGGGGAAACGATCGAAGAATTCAGAAGGGCAAAAGGTCTTTTTAAGTCATGTTTTTCCATTCCAATAGTGCAGCAAAATTACGTTCCATTTATAATAAGGTGCACTGGCTACAGATCATTATCCACGCAATGCATGGATTTAGTTGATGTGCAGCCATGCTCGGTAGTGGTTTCAGTAATTGGAAACCATGCTCCAGTGTGTACATCTGTCAGCTCAATGGGGGCAATAAGCTGTCTTGTCAAAAGAGGACATATATTGTTCCTCTCATTTTAAAAAAAAAAAAGGGAGTGAAGCCAAATGGAAGCATTGCCAGTCCACAGGTTACTTAATGAAAAGAAGTGATGAGCTCAAAATTTATATATTATGCCAAAAAAAATAAATTTGACAAGTTTGGACGTAGTTCCATTTTCTTGAAGATGTTTATTGCTGATCTGTATATAAATATTCAACCTGGCTATGATAGTCAAGCAGGTGAAAGGGTCTTGTTGTGGCAAGACGTGTGTTGGTTTATATTAATTTCAGGGAGTCCATGAAAAGGAAATGGCAGCAAGTAGTGTTTTGGTGAGGTTTTCTCTAATCTGGCTTTCTTGCTAAATACAGAGGTAGAGATAGATACATCTGCCAGTGTTTATATCTTTCGTTGTTAATATGCCAAGCACATTTTTTAAGTAGCTGAATGTAAATCTATAATTTTATACAATATTGTACAGAACTTTATAATGTTGAATATACAACTTCAAAGTTGATAGGTTTGTGTGGAGCAGTATTGCATAAGTTCTCTAAGCAACAGTTGTACTTGTCGCTTTAGAGAATTACAATTTTATTCATTTCAGCATTTTTAGAGCTCTTTGTACAAAATGTTAGAATTTATTAGTCTTTATTATAATGTTCACTCAACCATTTTCATTAACCAGTTCATAAATTTGCCAGAATCAATTTTGTGCTATGAATCATTGTCTTTAAGCTGTGTATGATCCTCCACTGCATGACTATCAAACCTTCTACATAATGTTTTCAATTCTGCAATTGATGGCGCTCAAATGATAGTATTAGTACTTGAATTTGACCTGAAATATTTATTTGCTAATATTGACTTGTTAATGATATAAGCTCACAGATCTGTGCTGTATTCTTTAATCTGTTTGTTTTACTTAGAGGGGATGAAGAAGGTGTTCAGAAGAATAATGCTCTAAAACTAATACGTGAGCTGCAGGTCCAGATTTCAGAGTTGCAGGAAGATCTGGAATCGGAGAAGGGCGCCCGCAACAAAGCTGACAAGCAAAAGAGAGATCTAAGTGAAGAGCTGGAGGCTTTGAAAACTGAATTAGAGGATACTTTGGATACCACAGCAGCCCAACAGGAATTGAGGTGAAGACTGCTATTTAACTGGGGAAAAGTAGCTAACTTGGAACTTGCTTGGGGCTGTACAAAATACGATTTATGTCAAGTTTTGTAGCAGTGCTTATTTTGCTATCTGACTTGTTAAAGTCTCATCAGTTCACATGTCTGTTAGGTTGATTGGCCATGCTAAATTGACTGTAGGGGTCAGAGGGATTAGCAGGATAAATATGTGGGGTTACAGGAGTGGGATTGTGCTTGGTGCAGACGTGATGGCCGATTAGTCTCCTTCTGCACTGGAGGGATTCTGTGATCAGCTATTTAAAACTAAATAGTAAACTTTGATTTAAGTATTTTACAGATGGCCCTGATCAGGTTGCATCTTTGAAACAATAGTTCATACTTGCATTCCATTCATGTAAGATATAAAGAATTCAATTGAATTTAGCAAAATGTAACTTGTATATTAAATTCAAAAAATTCCACCTGGAAGGCACCATCAGCGCTTCAATGATTACACATTACAAAAATAGGAAATTTAAACAAATATCAACACCACTTCTGTCAATACTGTACAGTAATGGGAAAGTGACAGAACTTAATAGTAAGTACGTGCTTCGATTCTAGTAGCTGTTATTTATATTTTACATCAATCATAGAATCCTACAGTGCAGAAGATCACTTGGCCTATTGAATCTGTGCCAACATTGTGACAGAGACCCCTCCCTGTGCTATCCCCATAATCCTATGTTTGCCATGGCTGATCCACCTATCCTATATATCTTGAGACATTAAGGGGCAATTTACCATGGCCAATCCACCTAATCTGCATATCTTTGAACTGTGGGAGGAAACTGGAGCAATTTGAGGAAACCCACACGAACATGGGTAAAATGTACAAACTCCACATAGTCACTCATGGTTAGAATCATAGAACCATACAGTGCAGAAAGAGGCCCTTCAGTGTATTTGAGTCTGCACCGAGCACAATCCCACCCAGGCCCTACCCCCACATCCCTACATATTATACCCACTAATCCCTCTAATCTACATATCCCTGGACACCTAAGGGACAATTTCTTAGCATGGCCAATCAACCTAACCCACACATCGTTGGCCTGTGGGAGGAAACCCACGCAGACACGAGAATGTGCAAACGCCACACAGTGACCTGAGCCGGGAATCGAATCTAGGATCCTGAAGCTGTGTATGCTACCTTGCCGCCCTTGTACCTTGTTGACTACGTTGGAATAGATTGTTAGCAGAGTACTACGTAAATACTGTGATCCCCTAACATTTTATAAATTATGTGATGCAAGTTTCTCTGCACCCCATTCTTTCTTCCTCTTGAATATAAGAGATAAGCACTGGAATATGATTTTGTGGACACTGGCAGCTTCCTAGAATCTCATGCAAGTGGCTACTTGCCCTATTTTAACTCTGGACAAAATGGAAAATGGCGTATGTGATGACATGGGGATTATCACAGCTAAGCTTGATAACACACCTTCAAAGCTGCGAGCATCACTTCTGTGCTCAGTTTAATGTTAGATTTTCAACTAGGTTAACAGATATGTGCTTTGAAATTGATAACTTTGAGTAAAACGAGTTAATATTTTGGAATAATTGAATCACTGAAGTGCACTCTGGGGTTAATTACAGGAACAAACGTGAGCAGGAGGTAGCCGAGCTGAAGAAGGCTATTGAAGAAGAGACCAAGGCTCATGAGGTTCAAATCCAGGACATCCGCCAGCGACATGGCACTGCCCTTGAGGAAATTTCGGAGCAACTTGAACAAGCCAAGAGAGTGAGTAGCAGGAGATATTTTCTTTTTTAAAAAAGCTTCCTTTTTGGATTTGATTCTCAATATACTGCAGCACTGAAAGAAGCCATTTGGCCCAATTAGACAAAGATGATCTTTGCACAATCTCTGCATGCCACCAAACATTTGATTTAGATTTAAATTTGCAGAAGCAAGAAGTTGGAGAAAATAGCAGTGATTAAATTTACTACAGTTCCACATCAGCTACTGTTTGTGTCAGAGCATAAGTGCCAATAAAAGCAGCATTAAGCTGAGTAAAATTGTGCCATAAAATGGTTTTGGGAGATATCCAGTATTATTCTTGCATAAACCTTTTGTTGTTTCCTGCAGCAAGTTGCATTATTTTAATCCTAGCTGTTAATTGTTCCTGTAGCACTTAAAAACCTGGGTGCACGTCTATATTAGTAGCCCAGTGTGATCTTTTGATATCAACTCTTCTGTTTCCATTTTACAAACAGCACAAAGCCAACTTGGAGAAGAGCAAACAGAGCTTGGAAAATGAGAACAAAGAGCTGGCCAGTGAGGTGAAGAGCTTGCAGCACACAAAGGCTGAATCTGAACATAAAAGGAAGAAGCTTGAAGCTCATCTACAGGAGTTTCAGGTCAAGTTTGCAGAAAGTGAGAAGGCCAAATCTGAACTTGCTGATAAAACTCACAAGCTTCAGGTAAGAGAAAATTTAATTTTATTCGTATAAGTAATGCTTATCCTAGTTCGACCGCAGTAAAGGGTAGAATTTTTTCTTTGCTTTGGAATGTGTTGGGTTCTTGTCATTATCTCAAACATCTTATGTAGTTTTGCTAAAATTCCCTAGAAGCACTTGTGAATGGGTTTGCTTGTCAGTGTTAATTTTGACTATCTTTGGTACATGAATAGCAATGTTTTGAAAGGTGGGGGTGGTGTAGTGACATTGTCACTAGTAATCCAGAGACTTGGTGTAATGCCCTGCAACCTGGATTCAAATCCCACCATGGCAGATAATGAAATTTCAATTTAATAAAAATCTGGAATTAAAGATCTAATGATTATCGTGAAACCATTGTCAATTTTGTTCATTAATGTCCTTATCTTCAATGGCCTACATATGACTCCAAATCAACAGTTCTGTGGATGACTCTTAAATGCCTTCTGAAATGATCTAGTAGTCACTTAGTCCAAAGGCTATTGGGAACAGACAGTAAAAGTTGGCCTAGCCAGTGACACCCACATATCGTGAATCTGATTTTTCACTTAACTATTCTGCATCAGATTGAGAAATCTTTTTGTTATTGATACTGTGCCATTTAGCTTCACTCTTAAAATACCAACCTACCTACCAAAAATGATAGACACATAAAGGGTAATTTTAAGAAAGGAAAGCAGCCTAAGACTGGATAGCTTGGCTATTTGAGGAATGACGTTGTATTTGTATTTTTATTTGGTAAGAATGAATCCAGTTATTTACTGATTTTTTTGGTTACTTTCATAATCTTTACTTATAGAATCTACTAAAATCACAATGCTCTAAAATTTGCATCTGTTTTACTGATTATCGGGGGTGGAGAGGGCTCATTTAAATATAGAATTAAGTTTGGGATTAAGTAGAGTTACTTCAAAAAAAATCTGAAATTTTGTGAAGAGGTGTAGAGTAAATTTAACCCTCTCCATTCTTAGAATGAATTGGACAATGTGTCTGGACTTTTAGAAGAAGCGGAGAAGAAAGCAATTAAACTAACCAAAGATACTGCTAGTTTGGAATCTGCACTCCAAGATACGCAGGTATGTGAACTATCAGCATTGAATGTAAAGTCTGTTCAGAAAGCTCAATGTTGCTTCTGTCATTCAATTGATGCACTTTGGGAGGAGACTAAATGGATCAATTAATATTGGGGATTGATGCTATGTGAGGGAAGGGGTGTTTGAACTAAATGTTAAAATGGTCCCCTTTTCCTTTGCAAATGAGTGGGTGAGATTTGCCTGATCAAAATCATGGCAGCTGAATTCTTAATGTCATATCCTGTATAAAATAAAACATGGAATCTTATTGGTGCCTGATTGTATTGTAGCCAGTTTCGGTTGAAATAAAATTGAACATTTGCCCACTGTTAGAATATACTTTGTTTTCCTATTAAAATTGGTTCTTGCAGCCTGGGGAAGGGCTGTGTGGTAACTTTAAAAAATGAAAGCTTTACAAAGTGGGAGTGGAGGGAAGATGATGAGAATTTGAAGAGATGGGGGGGGGGGCGCGATATCATGAAATAGTATTGGAATTTCACTGTTTTGACATGTTGATTGAACTAGTTCACTCAAGGCCACTTAACAACTTGAAGGGTTTGTTTGCAGCAATTGACTTGCAACATTTCACCTTCAATGTATTTTGTTAGTCACTAATAAAGATCATTTTAGTTTAGTGAGAACCCAAATATACTTAAATATGTACATCGGTTGATAGGAATTGCTTCAGGAGGAGACACGGCAGAAATTGAATCTCAGCAGTCGCATTCGACAACTGGAAGAAGAGAAGAACAATCTCCAAGAGCAACAGGAGGAAGAGGAAGAAGCAAAGAAGAATCTTGAGAAACAGCTAGCGGCACTCCATATGCAGGTGTGTTGTTGGACAACATAGAACTTGGTTGTATTATTGGACATGAATATTACTTTCTATATCAATGACCAAATGTTTTCCTGACAAATAATAGGAATAGGCCCTTAAGTCTGCTCCATCACTCAATAATGCCTGATCTGAATTTATTATATATACATTTGTGGGAACATGGGCATTGCTGGCTGGCCAGATTTATTGCCCATTCTTAGTTGCTCTTGAAACTGTACTTTTCTGTCTGTCACCCATAACCCTGGACTCCTTTACTTTTGTGGCCAATTACAATCACATTCAAGACATACTCAAAATGCTTTAGTCCCGAATTAGAGTAAATTGCCATAAAAAAGATGGTCTTTAAATAATATTGGCCAACTTTCTCTTGCCGTTTCACTGATTGCTCTACACAGTAACAGACTGGTATCCACTAAACAAATCCACCCAAAATAAATTTTTGCCTATGCTTCATATTAGAAAAACTATTAGGAAAATAGGAAAGTAGCAAAAATGTAATAAGTCTTCAGTGTTATGACCACAGCAAATATTTATTACAAACCAAATGCTGAAGGGAAATAGTAATTGTAAGCCATAATTTTCTTATTCTGAAAAGAGAAGAAAAGTACTTATCTCAACAATAAGTCTAGTAATATTTTTGGGATTTTAAGAATTAAAAGGAAAAGGTTTATTAACAAGAGTACTACTTGAGCACAAGTACAGTTAAATAGTTAAAATTAGTCTGACAAAACCTACTCTCCAAAAGAGTCCCTATTTGATCAGATCCAGTAATACCCAAGGCTAAAACTGCTGTTGCTTTAATAAAATCTGCTATATGCTTCTCCAGCTCATTTCACTCTGCTGGAGAAATCCAAGAACATCAAAACAAAATTTCTTTAAAATACCCAAGACTTTACAGGCTTAACTGGATGGCTGATTCAAACGTCATCTTGGGTTCCATTGTTCTCGTACCTAAATTACTCATTACTGTCAGGGGGATTATTAGGGTAAATGTATGAGGTTATAGGTACCTGAGTGAGATTGTGGTCGATGCAGACTCGATGGGCTGAATGGCTGCCTCCTGCACAGTAGCAATTCTATTCTACCTCTGAAACTCAAATCCTTCCAAACGTCAATTCTTTCTTTCTTTCATATCATGTTTCTGCTTTTGGGCCAATAAAATGTCACACCCTGTTCTGTTCAGTCATGGAACTTTTAGATGCAAAATACCTCTTGTCACCTCTGACTTCCCATTTCCCATTGATATTTAAACATATTCTCAACTTGCCTAAAAATGCAACTATTGGATCCAACCTAACTACTTGTAGCTGTATTCATTCATGACTTAACTTTTCCAGACAAGTGGTCTCCATTAACATTTTTGTCCAACTTAACTAAATCCATTACACGTGCACACATGTCACAATATTCCCCTAAAATATCACACCCATTTTAAGTATTTCATTTTTTAGAATTTTATTCATACTCTGGAGTATGGTTTTTTAAGTCAATGGCATGAGAATTTTGTGTTGAATTCTGAAATAAAAACGTGATCTGATTTTTTGTAACTCAGTTGGTTGATGCAAAAAAGAAAGTAGATGAGGATGTGGGGACCATTGATGGCCTGGAAGAGGCTAAAAGAAAACTTCAGAAGGATGTGGAGGCCCTCAATCAGCGCCTTGAGGAGAAGGGTGTGGCTTACGATAAAATGGAGAAAACCAAGAATCGTCTTCAGCAGGAGCTGGATGACCTCCTGGTGGATCTGGATCATCAGCGCCAAATAGTTTCCAATCTGGAGAAAAAACAGAAGAAATTTGATCAAGTATGTGCCTCTTTGCTTTATTGCTTTGCTTACTCAAGTGCATTGCTGACAAATGGTTGTTAACTGCAAAATTATTGCAGATATCCAGTGGCTCCTCTTGCATGATGCTTTAAGATTTGTTTATGTTGAATGGACATTCCATTAGTACTGGAGGATGACCAGATCATTGTGGTTTTCTGTACTTAAAAGTGGTTTTTTGAGAAGCATTACTCAATTGAAATATTCTGATGTCCTTTTGATTGTCCAATTTAAGTATTACTCATGGAATTTGGAATTGGTTTTTAACAAGCTTTCATATATTGAAGTGGGCATATTGCAGATGGACATCTTTCTGCACTTTAGAAACTAGTGCAATGGTTACAGCAACAGGAGATGGGCATTGGGCTTGTTGTCTCTCTGCCAGCTTGGTTCTCTATTAGAAAATAACGTTTTGCTCTGTTTTGATAGATGCTGGCTGAGGAAAAGAACATTTCTGCTCGAAATGCAGAGGAAAGGGACCGGGCCGAGGCTGAAGCCAGGGAAAAGGAGACAAAGACTCTGTCATTAACCCGAGCTCTGGATGAAGCTCTTGAAGGTAAAGAAGAACTGGAAAGACAAAACAAGCAGCTCCGTGCTGAGATGGAAGACCTAATGAGCTCCAAGGATGATGTGGGCAAGAATGTAAGTTGATTTTAAAATACTTTATTGAATAATGAGATTCTGGGCTTACCGTTGCACCCTTTTACAATTCTCTAGCCCTCTGATACTAACCCTGAATTGAGCAAAGACTGGAATTCTGACCAGTCCTTCAAAGCTTCCACACTCTTCTCCCCACCACCTGCCTGCCACCTCATCCAGCCATGGTACAGTCAGCCTATCCAATTCCTTTCCTTATTAATATTAAGCCCAGCTAGTGTCTGAATTACCTTATCTTTCCACCAACACCTTTCATGAAAACATGCAAAATATGAATTTAATACCTCAGCCATGTCCCCTGTCTCTATATATAAATCTCTTTGTTTCTAACAGGCTCTACTCCTCCTTTAACCACTGTCATGATGAGCATTGTGCTTCACAGCACCAGGGACCTGGATTCGATTCCTGGTTTGGGTCACTGTATGGAGTTTGCACTTTGTCCCCGTAGCTGCATTTCTTCTGGGTGCTCTGGTTTTCTCCCACAATAAAAGATGTGTGGGTTATGTGGATTGGCCATGTTATATTGCCCCTTACAATCATGGTGAAGACACATTACAGTCGAGTGCAGATTGATGGGCTGAATGGCTGGGTGGGATCGTTGTTGGTACAGCCTCGGTGGGCTGAATAGCCACCTTTTGCACTGTAGGAATTCTATGAACCTTTTACTGTATAGTCTGTAGAAGACTTTGGAATGCCCTTTCATGTTCACTGCCAGTCTCTCTTCATGCTCCTTCTTTGCTTTTCTCATCTGCTTTCTCCCTTCCCCTTTGAATCTTCTATATCCAGCCTGGTTCTCAGTTCTATTTTTTACCTGACATCTACCATAAGCACATTTTGTAGTTAACTTCTATCTCTATAATTCAGGGAACTCTACTTGTTCCCCCTCACTTTCTCTTTCAAAGAAATATACCTTGGCTGAATTACTACTACTTTAAAGGTAGCTTGTTGTTCTACAGTTTTTTCTTTCGCCATCAACTTATTCAGTCCCGATCCATTCTCACCACTTTTTGAAGTTGGCTTTCCCTAGTTCTTATTGCAGACTGTTCATTGTCAATTTCCATAGTTGGCCTAAACCTTGTGACGCAGTGATCACTGTCTGCTAACTGTCTCCTGTTGACACTGAATCTACTTGGCCCATCTAATTTCCAAGAACCAAGCCTAGCAATCCGTCCTTCCTCATTGGACCGGGAACATACTGCCGTAGAAATGTCCTGAACACACTCAAGGAGCTCTTGTCCTCCTCTGCCCGTTACAGATCTACTGCCAATGCGATATTCAGATAAGTAAAGTCCTCCATTATTAGTTTATAATTGTTGCATTTCTCTGTAATTTTCTTGCAAAATTGCTCCTCTACATCCTTCCCACTGGTTGGTGGTCTATAGACTACACTGAGCAGTGTAATCGCTCATTTTTTTTCCCTTGGCTCTAGCTAAATAGGTTCTGTCTTTGGCCCCTCCGGGACATGCTATTTTTCCAGCACTGTCATGCTCTCCTTTATCAATATTCCATCCCTTCTCTTTTCCTTTACTCACTTCTCTGAACATCTATAGCCAAGAATATTTAACACCCTTACCTGTCTTTCTTTCAGTCAGGTTTCTGTTATAGTCACAGCGTTGTAATTCTGCATGATGGGATTAACCTGGTGAATCTCCTTTTGCGTGGAGTATGGTGCACAGTTTTGATCCCCTTTTTTCTAAGGAGGAATATACTTGTCATAGGACTACAAGGTCTCATTGAACCTTTATGTAACTGCAGCAAGACGTCCTTATCCCTACACTCAATTTCCTTCACGATTAAGGTCACCATTCCATTTGTTTACCTAATTGCTTGTTGCACCTGCATGCTAGTTTTGTGACTCATGAACAAAGACGCTCATATTTCCCAATCTCTCTCCGTTTAAAAAATATTCTGCCTTTGTTAGGAAAAAACAAAGTGAATAACTCCACATTTAAAATATAATATGACTATCTGCCACGCTCTAGCCCATTCACTCAACACCCCCCCCCCCCCCCCCTTACTGTCCAAGACCCCTTCAAATTTCATTGCTGCATCCTTACAATTTGCATTCCTACCCAGTGTGGTAGGTATCAGCAAATTTGCAACTATTACAATTGGTCCCCATGTTCAAATCTTTTATATAGATTGTGAACAGCTGTGGAATTAGCATTGATCCTTGCAGTGTTTCACTAGGAACAGCCTGCCATCCTGAAAATGATCTATTTTTTCCTAATTCTGCTTTGTGTGGTAATGAATTGTTAATCCATACTGATGTATTATTCCTCCCTGCTCCCCACCCCAAAATCCCTTGTGCTCTAATTTTAATTACTAACCTAGTATTTCTCTCTCTCAATTCTGATAATCCTACCAAGTTATTTAAACTCTCCCTGACAGCACCAGCAAATCCTCTCAATAGGAACTCGGCCCTGGTTCTGTTTTGGTGCAGTCCATCCTTTTTGTACGTATCCCATCTCTCCCGGAATCCAAGATTCTGAATTCCTTCCTCCTGCGTCACCTGCTTTATTTTCTTTGCGTTGTACTCATTGCTCTTTAATCTGATGATGATTACTTTAGCAGTCCTCCTTACTAATTCCTTACCTGGCTGTCTAATTCCTAACAGCAGGGCCACATCCTCTTTCTTCCCATGTCACTTGTACCAAAATGGACCATGAGTGCTGGATGTTTATGCCCCTCAGTACTCTACTGTCACTCAGTGACAAAAACAAATAGATGCTTGCTTTGATATGCCAGAGAACTGACCTGGAGATTTTTCTTTTAATGGGCGAGACTTGTCTCCATTTTGGTAAAAGTGACTGAGCTGTCCAGTTATTGTAACATCAACCTGGGACACTGTCTATTGTGGTAGTAAAATTTCATCCAGTAATGAGGAAGAATGTCTTCAGTCAGGGAGTGGTGAATCTGTGAAACTCTTTGCTGTAAAAAGCTATGGAGGCCATGTCATTGAGTGCCTTTAAGACAGGGATAAATAGGTTCTTGATAAGGGGATCAGAGGTTATGAGGATAAGAAAAATATCAGCTGTGATTGAATGGCGGGCTGAGTGATCAAGTTCTGCTCCTATGTCTTATGATCTTAATAGAAGTATCTGATTGCTGTTGTCTCTAATGGTAGGTGCACGAGCTGGAGAAGTCCAAACGAGCCCTGGAGCAGCAAGTGGAGGAGATGCGGACTCAGCTGGAAGAACTGGAGGATGAGCTGCAGGCAACTGAAGATGCCAAACTTCGTTTGGAAGTCAACATGCAGGCCATGAAGGCCCAGTTTGAGCGAGACCTACAGGCCAGAGATGAGCAAAATGAAGAAAAGAAGAGAATGTTGGTTAAACAGGTAAATCACTATGCATTTCATCTTCATCTTCATCTTCCAAAACCTGGAACAACTACGGTAGTAGACACATGGGAACATTCTGTGGTTTCTCTTCCAGTTCACTGATTTGGAAATATATTACCGTTCCTTCAGTGTCACTGGGTCTAAATCCTGGAACTCCTTCCCTAACAGCACTGGAGTGTACCTACACTTCAAGGACTGTAGTGGTTCAAGAAAGCACCTCCCCATGTTCTCAAGGGCAGTTAAGGATGTGCAATAGATGTTGGTCTAGCCAATGACTCCCACGTTCCATATTTGAATTTTTTTAAAAACTCCAACTTCTAGTTTGACGTTTTTTAATATTATTCTGTCTGTTACAAAGTTAATTGGATAGTAACTGTCATATCCTTGTGTTCAAAATACAAGAGGTGTAGACCATCTGCAGCCCTTTGGGTGAATTCCTGTCACAAATTCAATGAGAGTTAACAAGAATGGCTGCAAACTTGCTTGTGGATCATACACCAGGTGCCAGGCTTGCCCCCCCCCCCCCCCCCCTCCCTGTTTTCTGAACTGGTCTGTGTCCACAAAGCTACTGTGCAATGACAAAATCTTTGGTCCTAGGATGGTGCACATTGATAAGGGACCTATCTTTGAACTTGGGTCTCCATGGCTGTGGCTAGAGTTAACTAACTTTATGCAAGTGAAACCTAAGGATGCCCCTGATTTTTTTTCTCTGCAACACTGGGGTTGTGAGGAAGCCAGCACATCCTTTCCATTAACTTTGCATGCTCTCAACTCACCGAAGGCCTCTGCTGTCCACATTGATCCAGAAAATATTGGAAGGTGAGCAGCAGATTGGATGGGCAATTTTTAGATGCTGTATTGGGATCTGCTGTCCTTTCTCTATCCCCACCTCCCAATAGATTTTTCCTGACTATCTTTGCAGCTCTTAATCAAGTCAATTAGAGCTTTTTAAATCAAACTGATTTGAGATTCAGACTTGGGAATTGAGCCCAGTTACTTCACGTGAACTCAAGTTTTCGGCGCAATTGATTATAGGGCAAGGTTCTCCGGCCTCCTAGCCACATGCTCCCTGCTGAAGGTGGCATGTGTGCTAAAAGTGAGATTCTCTAGTCCCTCTGCTGTTGATGGGAATTCCCGTCAGCTCCATGCCAGTGGGAAACCCACGGGCAGGGGTATCCTGCTGGTGGAACTGGAAAATCCCGCCAGCCTGAACGGCTGGAGAATTTTGGCCATAATGTCTCTCCTGACCTTGATATCCCAAAGCACTCAACCATCAGGGAGTACTTTTGAAGTGTGGTCACTGTTGTAATATAGGAAACTCTGTTCACCCCATAGGTGCGTGAACTTGAGGCAGAACTCGAAGATGAACGAAAGCAGCGAGCACAAGCAGTTGCTGCAAGGAAGAAACTAGAGATGGACCTGAAAGATTTAGAGGCCCAGATTGAAGCAGCTAACAAGAGTCGGGATGAGGCAATTAAGCAGCTCCGCAGACTTCAGGTAACTCATTGGTTTTAAGATTTTTACCTTTATTTAATTTGCCTCTATGAACAAATATATTTTTGCTTCTAACAAAAGTAAACATTTCATTATTAATAAAGGCAGCAACATTTATTACTTGTCAAAGTAGTTACTGTTGTGTAGGTAGAAGCAGCGACCAATTAAGCATTAAGAACCTGCATGGAAAAACTTGTCATAGTTTTACAGCACAAAAAAAGGTGTTCTTTGGCTCATCGTGTCTGCACTGGCCATCAGGCACCTAATCTATTCCAATCCCATTTTCCAACACTTGATCTGTAGCCTTGTAAGCTATGGTCTTCTGATTCTCACCACCCTCTAGTGGAACAGCTTTCCCTTGGATTCTCTCTCTCCTGCTCCTGACCTTTAAATCTATGGCTCCTTTTTACTAAGGGGAAAAGTTCCTTCTTTTGAAGAAGTTCCTTCTTCATTATGAGGAACCCTCTGTGTTCCTCATAATGAACAGCTAAACTTTTTTCTTATATTGCCGATGAGGAATGTTACACAGGACACCACGGAAATCTCTTGCCTCTCTCCAAGGCTTTCTTGATGCCCACTGCAAGTAAACAAAAGACGTTTTAGTATCTTGTCTGAAAGGTAGCATCTTAATGCAGCAGCCCTTCAGAACTGCACAGAAGTATCAACCTAGATTACATACCCCAATCCATAATGATTCTTCCTGCACTTGCACTACTTTCTACCTGAGGAGAATGGAGCTTTGTTGTTCATTGTGCTTTTGTGACTCAAAGCCCAGGTGGATTTGGTAGAATCATTATATTCTATCTAATGTCACTGAAAGGATAACAAAACCAGAGAAGTATTTATGGAGAAGATACGAGGCATGCTTTGAAGGATAGCTCCAAGAAATGTTTTGTTGATAACTATTCTTTTCAGCTGTACTTTGGGAAATGAACTCTTTTGCTTTAAACCTTTTTCAGGCACAGATGAAAGATTACCAACGTGAACTGGAGGAGGCTCGAGTTTCCAGGGATGAAATCTTCACTCAGTCAAAGGAAAATGAGAAGAAACTGAAAAGTCTGGAGGCAGAAATTCTCCAACTTCATGAGGTTTGTCTTGTTGGAAATAACAATCTGCTGGGACTGAGACTTATCGAAGCAGATGGTGTTTCTAGCAGTATTTAATGCAGATGTAAATCTCTAATGTTCACAATTGCAATTTAATAATGAGCATCACGTGGTGCATAGAAATTAGCTATACAAGGAGATGAGCTGAAGTTCTGATAACTTGGCTTACAAACCAACTTTTAATTCACCTGAATCAACAGAAATCTTTGGGCCTGACTTTCAAACAGGTTAGTTGTTTGGGCAGTTTTTGTTATTTAGAGGTGTGTGGATCCAAAGAATAGGAACAAAACTCTGCCCGCATCAGAATCGAGCTTCTAAATATAACCAGCTATCTTGAGCTCCCTTGGCTGTTGAAGTAGTATTTTTATGGACAGAAATTTCCTGTCTGTATAAATCTTATGCAGCAGTATAGCTGACAAATATCTCCCTTCAGAGGATTTTTGAGTGCTTAAAAAAGGGATAGTAGTTAGCTCTGCAGCCTCACAGTGCCAGGGGTCTGGGTTCAATTCCTGGTTTGGCTCACTGTCTGTGCAGTCTGCATGTTCTCCCCAAAACTATGTGGGTTTCCTCCTGGAAGCTCTAGCTTCCCCTCTCAGTCTGAAAGACGTGCTGGTTAGGTGCACATGCCATGCTAAATTCTCCCTCAATGTACCGGAACAGATGCCAGAGTATGTGAACTAGGAGATTTTTCACAGTAATTTCATTTGTAGTGTTAACATAAGCCTACTTGTGACACTAATAATAAACTTTAAATAATTTGCTGCTAAATGAGCAATATATCCAAGCTTACTGAAAAATCAAAAATTGGCAGAGTGAGCATTGTAGATGGGACAATAGTAGATGTCCCATATTGTCCCATTGTAGATGGACAATACAATGATGTTGGGTAAATGAAACTAACAGATGGAGTTCAAGGCAGGCAAGTGTGAGGTCACCTATTTTGGACTTGTAGTCAAGAATTAATGGATGGAAAAATTTAAGAGTAATAAAAGGTCCAGTGATTTGGAGTTCAATGTACAAGTAACAGTAAGTACAAAAATAAATCAGGCTTAGTGCAATTTTGGTCTTTATAACTAGAGGCTAAAATATAATGTTTTGTCACAGTTATATAAAGTGCTGTGCAGACCCTGACGTTGAACCTTGAAGAGGTTCCCTAACAACATATTGACAGGAATCTGAGGTTACAATACAGGAAGAGATTACATAAAAACTTGGCTTGTATTCATCCCACATCCAGAATATATAGTTTAAAGAGTGAGTTGTTTGAGGTTTTTAGGATTTTGATGTATTAATGTAGGCATAACCTTAAATCAGAGCCAGGCCATTCAGGAGAAATGTTATGAAGTACTTTGACACATTAAGGATCGTGTGGGAACTGTCTTCCACAAAACAATAAATACTCGCTCAATTCACTTTAATTCTGGGATGGATAAAATCCGCTTGGTAAACTATTTAGGAACGTAGAGCCATGGTGGGTGGATTTTGTAAAGAAATCATTAATGGTCTTATTGAATGTGGCATAGCCTCAAGAGATTGAATGGTTGTCTCCTGTTTTATGTTCCTATATTTATAAAAAAAAAAACTAATCTTATGTAAAACTTTGAGTGCTACTTTCGTTGGTAGTGTATCTTATAAATTGACCGCAACATTGTATTGCTCTCAGTAAGAGGAATCACTGGCCATAGTTTTAGGAACACAGGACAAAGGAATAGAAGAAGGCTGTTGGTCCTTCGAGCTTGCTCTGCTATTTGATAAGATTGTGATCGATCTGGTTGTGGTTTCAACGTAACTTGTTGCCTGACCCCTCCCCAATAATGCCCAACTGTCTTGCCTATCAAAAATCTATCCAGCTGTGACTTGAATGAATTCAGTGGCCCAGCCTTCACTGCTTCCTGAGGACGAGAATTCAACAGACCGCAACCTTTTAAAGAGAAAAGAAGTTCTCCTAATCTCCATCTTAATTCTTTTATTTTTAGATGGTGTCTCCCAGTTTGAATCTTCCCCACAAGAGGCAACATCCTCTCCAATATCAACCCTGCTAAGAGGCCTCAGGGCCTTCTGTGTTTCAATAAGGTCACTGCTCACTCTTAACTCTGGGTAAAGGCTTAATCTGTTCAACCTTTGCTGTGAATGTATCCCAGGAATAAGTTTGAGTGAACCTTTTCTGAACTGCTTTAACCGGCTCACACCGTGATCATACAACTGAACTTAGGAGGAAGGAAGGAATAGCTGTTGCATTTTTTCATTTGGTTTGGTGACTGGTTTACATAGACAGGCTTTGCCATGTACTGACCCTATTTAATTTTTGAAGGAACTAGCTGCCTCGGAGCGAGCACGTCGGCATGCGGAGCAGGAGCGTGACGAGCTGGCAGATGAAATCGCAAATAGCACATCTGGAAAGTAAGGAAGCATGACGCAGACTTGTAGCTCCACTACCTAATACTGAAATGTTTATTTAAAGCCCTTATCAAATTAAACCCCAAGTTCAAATCTAAATGAAATTCGTGTATTGCCAAAAGCAATATAGACAGGATTTGATTCCATCTTGGGAGTTTATAATTGGTTGAAATTAATATCCAGACGTAAGATGTTTATAAAGAACTAAGCAGTTCGAGGTTTTGTATTTTTCGTAAGGGTATGTATGTTTTAATGCCAAAATCTAGTTTCCAGTTTATTTTTTAATTTTAAAATTCACTTGACTTTTGCTTAATCAGTTGGGTAACATGGTGGCACAGTGGTTGGCATTGCTGCCTCACAGCACCAGGAGCCCAGGTTCAATTCCGTCACTGTTGCTTGGGTCACTGTCTGAGTGGAGTTTGCACTTTGTCTGCATGGGTTTCCCCAGGTGCTCTGGTTTCTTCCCACGTACAAAGATCTGCGGATTAGATTGATTAGCCAATTGGCTAAATTGCCCCTTAGTGTCAAAGGGAATAACTAGGGCAAAAGCATGGGCTTATGGGGATGGGTGGGTTTGTGATTGATGCAGACTCGATAGGCTGATTAGCCATCTCCTCCACTGTTGGATTCTGAGATTCTATCTGAAATGGTTTGAGCTTTGCTGTGTGGACTGCCATCTCGATGGGCAACAGTGCCTTCCAATTCTGCCTCCAAGATCAATCTTCCCCCCCAGATTTTCCCCTCATCTTCAATGCTTTCCCCCCCAGGTACCAGTACTGCTCCTTCCTCCCAATCCTTATCCTCTCTAGTGTTGGTAATGACTGAGAGTCCCAGGAGTCTATTTGACTTGGCATTGCTGCAAAGTTTGACTTGTTCCTTGATTCATGTTTATACACAAACACTTTCCAATCAAGGTCATGAAACTTTTTTAATCAGCAGTAAAAGTCCTGGACACTGAATCTACTGTATAAATCACACAAATATAACTCTTGGGAGAGGAGGGAAAACATTCTGCACACAACATTGGTATGTGTCCTAATTTAATAGTGCTGGCAAGGCATTGTGCTTGGAAATGACATGGGCAGTGGTGTGCAGAGTTTCCTATCCTCTAGCTGTATAAGCTTCACACCCTGCATTACTGTCATTTCCTCCTTTTGGAGCAGTTGCAAGCCACAATAGGGTGGCAGAGTGGTTAGCACTGCTGCTGCTCATTGCCAGGGACCCAGGTTCAATTCCCAGCTTGGGTCACTGTGGAGCCTGCACACAGACTCTGTCACTGCATGGGTTACCTCTGGGTACTCCGGTTTCCTCCCACCACGTGATGTGTGGGTTGGCTATCCTGAATTGCCCATTAGTGTCAGGGAGACTAGCTAGGATAGATACATGAGGCAATGGGGATAGCCCTGCATGGGATTGTGGTCAGTGCGGACTCAATGGGCCAAATGTCCTCCTGCATTGTAAAATTCTATAATAACAGCATCAGCAACCAATTATATACTCCCTGACACCTTTTATATAAACCAATCAGGCAGGTGCCTATTGGAAGTGGAATGACTTGCTACAGGGGGCAGTTCCTTTGAAGATTGGCAGCAGAGAAAGTGGGTGAAAGGAGTTTCCCATCTATTCTGAAGTTACCCTTCTGTGCGTTTCTCAATCAAAATGCACAATGGCTAATGCAGGGCTCCCATGAGAGGGAATGCTTATTTATGAAACATTCCTGTCAGGGTTTAGCTGCAGCATGTGCACCAGTTACATTTTACTCTTGTGATTTGGTTGTGACCTTTTTTCTGTCCTAAAAGTGGTAGACAAGTATAAATTGTTAGGTTGTGCCTTGTGGAGGGATGACCTGTCTAATTTTTACTTGATTTGGTAAACTGGAATTGAAAAAAATAAAATGAAGTACCTTGTTTTGAGTTTTCATTCATGTTCCATACATCACATTCATCTAATGAGGAATTGGAGCAGATATTGCCGTAAATGCATTGGGTGGGTGAAGGATCAATATACTATGGATAACTGACTTCATTGCAGGAAGCTGTGGAGGCCAGGTCATTGTGTTTTTAAGACAGATAAGCTCTTGATTAATAAGAAGGTCGGTGGTTATGGGGAAAAATATCAGCTATGATTGAATGGCGGAGCAGACTTGATGGCCCGAATGGCCTATTTCTGCTTCTACGTCAAGTGACCCGGGTAAGCCATTAAATAGCCGATTGGCATCAAATCCAAATAAGCTGGCTCCTGCTGCTGTGATTTCAATAGAATATCATAGAATCCCTACAGGGCAGAAGGAGGCCATGCTACCCATCAAGTCTGCACCAACCATAATCCCACCTAGGTGCTATCCCCATAACCTCACTTATTTACCCTGCTAACCCCCTGACACTAAGGGGCAATTTAATCTAACCGCACAACTTTGGAGTGAGAAAGGAAATCAGTGCATCCTTAGGAAACTTATGCAGGCATGAGGAGAACATGTAAACTCCACAAGAATTGAACCCAGGTCCTTGATGCTGAGGCAGCAGTGCTAATTACTTTTCCCCAATGTACCAACTATTTTTAAATATGGTGTTTGGAACCTATGCTATTACATTGTGGTATAGATAAATGGCTCACTTTACAAACAAATACCCCCTCTAATTTGTTTTCTCTTGTGCGTGATCTGTCATTCCAATGCTCAGTCCTTATTATTTCATGCATGTATGATATCTTAAAAGGACAACTTGAAAGTGGCTTGCAATGTACCACCTTGGTTGCAGCAGAGCCCCATACAGGTTAAAAGGAACATTAAGTCGAGTCTAAAATTTGAGGCCTGTAACCAGTGGGATCTATTTGGTTTCAGTAAAGGTTGGAGCTTGTAGTTAATCTGAATTCCTCCTTTTAACACCCTGATTTCTCCAGATCTGCTTTATTGGATGAGAAACGGCGTCTGGAAGCTCGTATCGCTCAATTGGAGGAAGAACTTGAAGAAGAACAGAGCAACATGGAGCTCCTCAATGACAGATTCCGAAAAACCAACATGCAGGTTTGCCATCTGTTTTAACTTGTTCTCACTGCGCTCATCTTCCCATTGGACACGAGTAATGCAATTCCTGTCCTAGTTTTGTGTACGTTAGCTCTTGGCATTTTATTGTTCATTATTTCTTGTGGTGAGTCTGTAGAATAGTTAAGAAACTTTCATGAAATGTCAATTATAAATCAACAGTTACTTAAAGTAATTTCTCAGACTAGTCTTTTCTAACATGGATTCCTGAAAATGATTTTTCTCATCATGCTGCTGCTGCTATGCCATCCTGAACACAATTACCTGCAGTGCAGTCATCAATGAACACAACTCGTCAGTAACTGCGTTTTATATACAGTTTTGTGGGATACTATGGCTGCTGACTTCTACCGTTTGGAACAGTTTAAACACCTAACTTCAAGATTGTTCACTTTTTTTCTTTTACTAGCATGGGGATTTGCCTAATTTTCTTCAAATCTCCGCTAAAGCAATAATCTTGTCAGAATTGTACTTTGCAAGGTCAGATGTGCAAATGAAGCCCTGATTTTTTTTTTGTTAATGCCTTGCAGGAGTCTAGTGATGGTGTAATCTCATCAACCACCCCCCCGCCCCACCAAAGATTTTCAATGTACTAATCAATTGTACAATTCCCTATTCAGGGCCTCATCCCAACCAACAAACTTTCACCACTCTATTATGGGTGAGATTCTTTGTCCATATATTAAAAGGAACACCATAGTTAGAAGTAGTCATCCTTGCTTGGAAACTAAAATTTCAGCCATTAAGACCAAGCTCCCAATGGATTTGAAGTTTGTGTCAAGTTGAATAGATGGTATGCTGGAATCTGCCTAGTTTTTCTTGAGGTCGAGGTAAGTCTTTCAAAAATCTTTCCTCAATTAATCAGTCGGGAAGATGGGTTTTTTTTTGTGGAATCGAGTGCAGTGTTGGGTCCTAGGTTCATTTGGGTTACGTTTGCCTTCAGTCATTCCAAGTTATTCACCAATTTCAGCTTTGCAGAGAGCTCGGAGCTGGGCTAATGCTTCACTTTAGTGTCTGTAGTTGCACAGCAAAAAACAAATTGGAAATGAAAGGATAAGCTGTATATAGACACTTGGTTTTCAGAATGTTGTTGAACATGATGACGTTTTTGAAATCCTTCACAGTGGTTGGCATTATGAAGTGTTTCATTTGGATTATAATATCCATTTAGTCAATCATTATCCATTGATGATGAACAGATGTAACACTGCTTTGTTTCATAAGCTGCTTTTTATAACTTGCTTGCCTAAAAATTTCAGAGCAACATGTAAAATGTCAGTGAAAAATGAGTAGTCCTTCTCTAAGGATTGCCTTAATACAAGGCACTTTGTCAGTTCAGCAGTCTAATATTAAACCTGCTGTTGCAAAATTACAAACACATACGAAAAAGGAGAAGAATTAGGCCATTGTGTTCCTTGAGCTTGTGATGCCATTTAATATGGTCATGGCTGGTTTGTGTTTCAACTTCTATATTTTTGTCTATCCGTGATAAGAGTCTTGTAGGCAAGGGAATCAATCTACCTCCTCAATATTCTGTGCCTTCACTTCCACTGCCTTCTGAGGTGGAAAGAATTCCAAAGTGTTTTCACCCTGGGGAGGTGGGGGTGGGGACACAAAAATTCCATGTCCTGGTCCTAAAGGGGCAACAACTCATGTTAAAACAGTACCCCCTTGGTTCTGGTCTCGCCCACAAAAGGAAAGACCCTTTCCACATCCCATTTGTGAAGACCATTCAATTTTATATACTTAAATCAAGCCTCTCCTCGCTCTTCTAACTTCCAGTGGAAGCAAGTCCAGCTCCTCCCACCTATCCTCGTAAGACAACTCGCTCATTTCAGGTGTCAACCCAGGAAATATCGTGCACTATATAATTCTTTTAGCTTCAATGCCTGGCATCATTTCTTTTTTTTAAATACATACTACAGTTCGTAAGCCAACATTAGCCAAGGAAGTAGTATCTAATTACACTGGAGGTCATTAGTTAAAGCTAAAATATTAGAAGAGCATTTGGCAGTGTGCTGAATTTCTGATTCTTAACCTATTTGTTCTGCTTCAACTTTCTTTTTCTTGCCAGGTGGAAACTCTGAACTCTGAGCTCGCTAGCGAGCGCAGTGCAGGACAGAAGAGTGAAAACGCACGGCAGCAGCTCGAGCGACAGAATAAGGAGCTCAAAGCCAAGCTGCAGGAGCTGGAAGGTTCAGTCAAGTCCAAATTCAAGTCAACAATTTCTGCACTGGAGGCCAAGATAGCGCAGCTGGAGGAACAACTTGAACAGGAAGCAAAGTAAAACCGTTTGTGTATTAAATGTATATAAAGCAGTTTATGATTGGTGCCTGCCAGTTTCATTTTAATTATCGTTTTAGTAACATAAGGAACTTGGCCCACCCAGTTCCAGAAAATTGTGTGTTTCTTGAATCTTGTAACAGAAATCGATTTGCAAAGATCTGTCCAAGGGCCCTTTTTTTCCCCCCAAAGGCCGGTGGTTATTTTATAGGCTGCCCTCTAATTGCTTCAGTCATTTTTAGATTCTGATCTATTCTCTGGTGGCCTTGTTAAAGGCGCCTCAATTCACCGTTCTTGAAAAGGGAAAATTGTCCCCTTTTATCCATAAGATTAATGTCATTTGACTTTAATTTTGTTTTTTCAGTAATAAATGCTAGTTGGAGGAGCTATCAGGGTTTCCCTAATGTTAGCACCTGTCATCAGTTAAAGCAGTGTGACAGGCATCGCAAATAAACCTTCAATCGAAAGGATTAAATGTTCAGGATTATAATGCAGAATGATCTCTCGCATCTTCTCAATCTTACTGCTTAATTTCGATGCATCTTTTCAATCCTAACTGCTAACAAAATATGACAAGTGAATATTGTCTTTATTGAATGCAGCTTCATATCAATTAGTCAGTGCCAGAGTTGCCACTTTAATTTTAATCTCTTGGTTTCAGTATTAAGTAAATAAGATCACGTCAGTGCACTTTCCCATACATCGTAATTTTGGAGATTGTACATATCCATCTTTTGTCACATTTTATTTTACAGTTGCATGATTTTATCAATCAATCCTATTCCTGCATCTTGCACTGTCTATTTCACATTTCTGTTCATTTTAGTGCATTAATATGTTACTCAGAAAATTTGGAAGTTTATTTTTGAGCCACATTTGTATTATTTAGCATCATGTCTATTCAAATTGGAATGATGTAGAGATTCTGGTGTTGGACTGGGGTAAACACAGTAAGAAGTCTGAGAACGCCAGGTTTGAGTTTACTAACAAATAAATTGGTTGGACTTGAACCTGATGTCGGACTTCTTACTGTATTCGAATTGGAATGCAGAGTGTTATTGCCATTGTTAAAAGTATTAGTGTTTGATAGTTGCTTTCAAATTATTAATTAGTAATCTTTCAAATTAAATTGAAGTTTTATCTTAAGGATGTTTTTAACTTTACAATTGTAAATCCATCCCCTTGACCAGGCCTGATTTGCTGATTATCCTTCTGTCCCTTACTGGATATATGATAATGCAGCAAAAAGTTAAATATTTTCTCATCCCTAATCTTTGTTCTGACCAAAATGCTGTAAGTAGTATATTCTGGTATGAAGCGGGAATATATGCCACTGAACATGTTGTACAAATTTGCTAGTTTTGTTTAATTGTAATTGAGTTATTCATTTCATATTGGCATCAGATCTGACTAAAATCATAGAATCTCTACAGTGCAGGAGGACAGCATTTGACCCTTCAAACCTGCACCCAGAACAATCCTACTTGCCTTCTATTCCCACAATGCCCATGTATTTACCCTTCTGATCCCTGACACTAAATGGCAATTTAGCATGACCATCTTTTGTACAGTGGAAGGAAACTGGAGTGCCCAGAGAAAATCCACTCAAACACTTGGAGAACGTGCAAATTCCACAGTGATACCAGGTTGGAATTGAACCTAGGTCCCTGGTGCTGTGAGGCAGCAGTGCTAACCACTGCCACTGTGCTGCATGTGATGTGGCATGTCTGATGTAAATATGTGCCAGCACTTCAATCAGTCACTGCTTATTTGCAAATATTTACGTAAATTGATTAGTTCTTCAGGTAAATGTCTAGATCTCAGTTCTTCTTCTGGCTTTCATTGCTAATTGACTGATTACTTCATTCTTAACAGGGAACGAGCAGCTGCCAACAAGCTGGTGCGTCGCACGGAGAAGAAGCTAAAGGAGGTCTACATGCAGGTTGAAGATGAACGTAGACATGCAGATCAGTACAAAGAACAGGTAGCTTCTCGTTGTACACCCATCACCTACAATTTAAAATGACTGTCGTTTAGCCCTGCGAGAAAGTGGACAAAACAGCCTAGCCCAGTCTGATACTGTAACATTGTGGGGCAGGAATGGGGGCAAACCTGAGGAGAAAAGTCTTGGGGTAGCCTGCAGTGGTCTCTGTTGATGGCTGCTGGTTAAGCTGCATGACATTAGGCTACAGGCAAATGACACAACACAACTCCCAATAATATTGTGAACAGGATCTAAACTGTTACTGAAAATATGATTTGTAAACTATGCCTTAGGCACTCCTAGAAGAGCTTTTGGCTGGAGGAGTGGTAAGCTTGCAAACTGTTTTGGGTCTGCTACTATCCGTTAAATTTGCGTTCAGCTTAAGGGTGCCATGATCAAGTTCATATCCTTCTGCTTTTCACACACGGCACTATGAAGAGCAATTGGACTGTGCAAGCTTGAGGAGGATTGTTAAACAACCTCTGCGATAGAACAATGTCACTGCAATGTCTGTTTTGAAGGGAAAAAAAACATTAGTTGATGGCAAATAATTTCCCCAGGTCGAGAAGTCGAACTCGCGCATGAAACAGCTCAAGCGGCAGCTGGAGGAGGCGGAGGAGGAGGCAACCCGAGCTAATGCAGCCCGTCGGAAACTACAGCGGGAATTGGATGATACCACCGAAACTGCAGAGGCCATGAATCGTGAGGTCAACACTTTGAAGAGCAGGCTGAGGTAGTGTGGGTTTTATTCAGAGTTTGATATTCAAAAAGAAAACATTCAGTGTTTTAAAGAGGACTTGAGTTTCATAGTAAGTTAGGGTCACACTGCTTTTAACCATCTTGTTCATGTTCACGTTGAGCCTTGGTTTTGGGCTACATTGGGCAGTTAATATATTGACTTGCTAGATATCTTTTTTAGCTTGTATACCAGTCCTGGATTATCAAATTATCATTGTTTATGTAAATGTAAGCTAGATTTTAACTTTGATTTGAACTTTATTGGAGTTATTCACTTGGTAAATAGGGCCATATACTATCTATATGCTACCATAGTATCACTGCATGATGGGGGATAAGCCTATAGAACATAGAACATTACAGCACAGAACAGGCCCTTCGGCCTTCGATGTTGTGCCGACCAAAATAAAAAGCAATGCCCCTCCAAACTAAACCATTCCCTTCTCTTCCATATACTTATCAATTAACCTCTTAAACGCCACCAAACTTGGCGCATCTACAACAGCTGCAGGCAGGGCATTCCACTCCCTAATCACTCTTTGAGTAAAGAACCTACCTCTGATATCCGTCCTATAACTCATACCCCTTAATTTAAAGCTGTGTCCCCTCGTGCTAGCTTTCTCCATCCTAGGAAAAAGGCTATCACTGTCCACCCTATCTAAACCTCTAATCATCTTATATGCTTCAATAAGATCCCCTCTTAGCCGCCTCCTTTCTAACGAAAACAACCTCAAATCCTTCAACCTCTCTTCATAGGACCTGCCCTCCATACCAGGCAACATCCTGGTAAACCTCCTCTGTACCCTCTCCAATGCCTCCACATCTTTCTTATAATGTGGCGACCAGAACTGCACACAATACTCCAAGTGCGGCCGCACTAGAGTTTTGTACAGTTGCAACATGATGCTGCGGCTCCTAAATTCAATCCCCCTACCAATAAAAGCTAAGACTCCATATGCCTTCTTAACAACTTTATCCACTTGACTGCCTACTTTCAGGGATCTATTGACACATACACCAAGATCCTTCTGTTCCTCAACACTATTAAGAGCCCTACCATTTGCCCTATACTCTACACATTTATTGTTCCTGCCAATATGTGTTCTGTAGGATCCATTCATTCCTTTGAAAAGGTGCGAACAGCACTAATAGAGTTTAAATTAATTTCTTTTATTGAATAGAACTTGAAGAAAATTAAATCATTACAAACACACAAAAGCTCAAGCCAGTCCTGGTAAGGTACTGGACAGGCTTTCAAAGCAGCCAGATGAACTTAAGTTCCAAACTGTTTTAACCATTATCTTGTTACTGTGAACGTTTTCCACAAATTCTCGGTCTGGAGAAACACGGATCTCCAGTTATGTTATCAAAGCTTGTTTTTCTTGCTATGTACATTTTCAGGAGTGCGGTCAATTTTTAGCTAATCCAACATGCCTCCTGAATTTTAAAATTATAGTTAATTTTTTAAGCTGAGCAGAATTAGTTGATGCAGCAGAAATATCTTAAGAAGTCTTTGCATAATGAAGCAAACTGAGCTAAGCATTGGAGCCTTCCTGCAGTATAATTTTATATGTTTGGATTTTTTCAACATTTGATGCCTGGATCAAATTGACACACTGCACTATTTTGTTGTGATATTTTGTGGTTAAGGTGTAAAATAATCAACAGGCGCAAAATGTTTCCTTAACCCCCGAACCTATTGTGGGCAAATGTAGCACTTCCATTTCCCACAGCAGCTGTTTCATTATATTAGGATGAGGTTGCAGATTGGTGTTAGATATCTTGGCAATCTTGTGCTGCGAATCTGTGGCCACTGGAATTGGCTGAACTCTCCGGAAGATACTTATTGCAATCAGGTGGAAAGCAGTCGTTACCCCATTAGCAGAGAATAGTGTCTTGCCCAGCTTCCACTGATAATCCCAGTATCAACTCTGCTGTGTTTTAACACCGAACTAATCTATTATTTGACTGACTTAGCCAAATTTTTCAGCCAGGTTTTATTTCATTTTTGCTGGACTCTGATGCAGCACATAATGGCGGAGTGTGGAACTCTGACGATCTCTGCCATTGTCAGTCTCTTGGTATCTGTACGTTTAGCTGGTTTGTGATTTAATCCAGCAGGAAAAGGATGCTGTCATGGTGTGCTGTTGACATGCAATATTTAGCACTGTATTTACAACTACTTCCGTTCTATTCCATTCTCGTAGGAGAGGTGGCAGTGGCCTGACCTTTACAACTAGCCGAACAGGAAGGCGGGCACTGCAGCTGGAGGGAACCGCACTTGAACTCTCGGATGATGATGTTGAAAATAAAGGGGGTGACCTCAATGAAACGCAGTCAAACCAGGGGGACTAGAGCCATTTCACAGTCAGCATAGCTCTTCTGATTTCAGATAGCCTCTGGGCAAAAGAAGTGCTTTCGGAACTGCTGACTTTGGATCCTCTTGTCTTTTTTTTATTTTTTAAACTGGCAAGTTAAATCGTGTAAGCCGTTGTCCTCTTGCGTCTTAATTTTCTATTGTCTCAATCTACTGCACCTTGCATATTGTATTCACAAAATTGCTTTCCCTAAATTGTCTTTGATAATCAAGTACTAATTTGAGCACATATTGACTGTTGAGACAGCATCTGAATTTGGTTTTCTTTGGGAACCGGATTTGAATTCCAGACATCATTAAAATGGGATTGGGAGGAGTCTAGTGTATTACTATGCATGCTACATGTACAAATCAACATGTATTTCCATATATAATTCTGAGGGAAGTTAATCAACTTATTAGTCTGCAGCTGATTGCTGTGTGAAGACCAAACTGTGACCATTGCTGGAACTGTGTAAGCAAGTTTTTATCATGCGGAAGGAAACTGAAGCGAGTCTGTTAAGATTGCAAAATCTGGTTAGCTTGAGTATGTTAAAAATGCAAGGACTGATCCAGACTGTTAGTGCCAACATATTTCGAGTAATCTGTGATTACAGATTATGTATAGGATAGTAAATAACACAAATTTAGCTGCACTTAAGTACCCTTGAAATACAATCCATTACAAGATGCAATTTCAATTCACTTGCGTGGAAGATAGTTGATAATATGCATTCACTCGTGTCACCCATTAAACTTTATGGTTCAAACCATTTTTTTTCTTCAGATTGCTAGAGGGGATTTAAAGGTAGGAATGGCCATTGGTGTTCAGATAATTTGCACAAATCATTTTTGAAGTAAGTACAACTTTTTAATTGTTCAATAGCTATACTGGAAATTGTTGTAACAAGTGTGTTATGGTGTTTGAAGTATTTGTGTGTCTTTTTCTCTTACCTCCTTTCATTGCCATACACAGTGGAAATCAGTATTTCAGACATTTCTTGGGTGATATTATATCCCTTTAGTAACAATTTTCTATCCTTTATATGTGGATGAAGACCGACTTCTATAGGAGAGTCAGCTTTAGAATGATCAATGTTGTCCTTTTTTAAGAAAAAATTGTACCACTGCACACTAATGAACAGTATTCCATAATGTGCTGGTTAACCACCCCCCCCCCCCCCCCCCCCCCCCCCCAAAAAAAAACCACACACACACACACACACACACACACACACACACACACACACACACACACACATTGGAAATCCATAAAATAAAATATTTGCAACAGTCCGCACAAGCTACCAGATGCTGTGTGATTCAAAAATTGTGCAAATAAATTCACATCTATCTTTTGTTCTAACCAGAGTTACATCTGGAATCGTACAAACAGATTTCAGAAAGTGCCTTAGACGTGGCGTATAATTTGATTACAAGAGCAAGTGTCACAGTTGAAACCAATATAGTACATTATGCTGAATATGTAACCACTGAAATGGTTTTATATTTTACATGCTTCATGCCTTTGTGCAACCCTTGCGATCAGAATATTGTCCAGGGGTTTAACTCCATGTTATTGAATATGTACCCTTGAGCCTTCTGTACCAAGCAGGAATTTCTCAATTTCTTCTGGTTTAAAGCTTTAACATCCTTTTTTGAAGTATTTTTACTGTACTGGCTGTTGACCACCAGGCCCTATTGTTCTCATACCTTTATATACCTGTGTTTCTAGACAGTTACACCGTTCAATTAAAAAAAATCCTTTGGAAACAATTTTTTTAATAAAACCAATAAACTTATTAAATGCACATGTTGTTCTGTGTTCTACTTTTAGATCTGATTCATTTTAAATTCTACATTCTTTATTCATGCATTCAGATATTTTAATGAATTGAGAATTCTCTCCACTGAAATGTTTGCAGTAGTTGGCAGCCTGTAGAAAAGATAGCTTTAGTTGTGCAGGATAGAAATGGAAGAGGGGAAAAATAGCTGCCATATGTAAAATCATAAGATATGGGAGCAGAATTAGGCCATTTGGCCCATCAAATCTGTTCCGCCATTCAATCATGGCTGATGAATCCTATTCTGTTTTTTTTTTTTTCCTGTAACCTTTTTGATCCCTTTACCAGTTAAGAATCTATCAATTTGTGTTATAAATACACTCAATGACCTGGTCTCCTCAAGGTTCTGTGGCAATGAATTTCAGAGACCCACACCCTCCGGCTAAAGAAATTCCTTCCCATCTTGGTTCTAAAGGGTTGTCCCTTTTTTACTCTGAGGCTATGTCCGCAGATCCTAGTGTGTCTCTTTAATGGAAATATCTTCACTATGCCCAATCTACACAAGCAATTCAGTATTCTGTGTAGATTTCACTCCCCTCTCCCCTCCTCCTAAACTCCTGAGCATAGAGCCAGTATTGAAATGCACCTCCTATGTCAAACTTTTCATTCCTGGGATCATTCAAATGCACCTCTTGGACCACTCCAGGGCCAACACATCCTTAGATAAAGGAGCCCAAAATTGCTCACAATATTCCAAGTGCATCCTTGCTTTTGTATTCTGGTCTTCTCGGAATTAATGCTAACATTGCAATTGCCTTCCTAACTACCAACTCAACCTGCAAGTTAACCATGAGAATCCTGAACTAGTCGTCCCAAGCCCCCTTGTGCTTCCCATTTCTGAATTCTGTCCCCATTTTAAAAAAAAGTCCACACATATTGCATTCATGCACCATCCTGGCTTGGTGTAAAGTTACCTGATCTTAACTGGAATGGTGGAGGATGGGGGAAATCTTCATGTTTCCACACTCTGCACCATCCTCTACTGCCTCTTGTAGGGGTGTGTGTGTTGGCAAAGGCCAAAGCCAGACTCTCTCTGTGCCCTCCCCAAGTTTATGTATGAACGGCTTGCCACTGCAAGCTGGTGTATCAAAATGGTTGCTTCTGTGAGGTTAAATGGCAGCTGCCTTTGTTGTTGCAATAGTATCCTTGCCTGTGGCTGCCTTCAGGAAAGAAATTAGTGTAATCTCAAAGTATTTCAGGGAGCCTCTCTACATCTTGGTTTGGAAGGGAAACTAGCTAGAGGTTGAAGATTCTGTGCTGCATACAAATACAAGGCAATCCTCCCTTGAAAGAGTTATCAAGCTGTGTAAAATAGAAATTTAGTAAACCGTTGATGAGTTTTCTTAGAATTATTAGAATCCTTACAGTGCAGGAGGAGGCCATTCAGTCTATTGAATCTAATTCAGCATCTTATCTGGGCCCACATTGAGGAGCAATTTGCTTATCTACCTACCCTGCAAATTTTTGGAGTGTGGGAAGAAACCGGAGCACCCAGAGGAAACCCACATAGACACGGAGAACATACAAACTCCGCGTAATCGCCTAAGGTTGTAATTCAACCTTAGCTCTGAGGCAGCAGTGCTAACCACTGTGCAGCTTGGGTATTTATATTCTCTGGACCTCTAGTTATACTGTCAATCTCTCAATTGATGGCATTCTGCAGCCCAAATATTCTGTGCAATTCTAGGTTTTATTTGCAAGTGTATTGTGGTTTGAATATTGTGGAATCCAGCATAAGAAAAGGCTGTTCCCAAAATTATTTAGTCTACTGGATAATTCTGAATCTAGATAATAAGATCAATCTCAAGTCATGAATATTGGCTTTAAACATGAGCCCAAGGTTAGTGAGGCACTGCTACTCAATATACATTTGTACAGGCAGATAGTCTTACACTTGCAACACTAATGGTTCCTGAAAAATACACCACAAGCAATTTTTTTTTCCCGATTTATAACCATGCTATAAATTGGGATTGATTCCCTGAACTGAGGCCTGATCCTTACTTGCACCAAAATAACTCAGGATTTTGTACTTATCAATTATAAAAAAGGTAATGAAGCAAGTTGAGATTTATGTTTGCAAATGCAAAGACTGAAGTTTTAATACTGTCTCTACTTTCTAAAAGTGTTCAAATGTTCCTCCAACCTCCCTAAATGTAAAACTTGTTTGCCTAATGCTTTAGCCATGCAGGCATTTGTCAGCTACATGAATATTTTCATCAGAGCAATGGGGAGTAGGGAAGCATGGGAATGGGTGGGGGGGGGGGGGGTGAGGTTCTTTTGGGTCAAACCAGAGCATGGGAATAGGAGTAGATCATTCAGTCTGCCAACACTTCTCTGCAAATGCAATTATATCATAGAGCAGGAAAATAAACCATCTTCATAACTTGTATTTGGTGTTTCAATGAGAGATGATCTTATTGAGACGTATCGGATTCTGAGGTCTTGACAAGGTTAATGCTGAGAAGTTGTTTTACCTTGTGGGATAGTCTAGGACCAGAGAGCATAATCTCCAAGTAAGCGGCCACCTATTTAAAACAAATAAGGAAGAATTTCTACTCAGAGGTAGTGAATCTGTGGAATTCTTTACTGCACAGCATTGTAGAGCTAAATAAGTGTGTTCAAGCCTGAGATAGACATCATTAATCAGTAAAAGCACCAATGGTTATAAAGTGGAGTTGAGCATTATGATATCAGTCATAATTTTATTCATTGGTAGAGCAAACTCAATGATGGAATAATATGCAGAGCTGTTTGCAGATGAAATGTGATTGCCTTGGAGAAGGTGCAGAGGAGGTTCACCAGGATATTGCCTGGTATGGAGCAGTTGAACTATGAAGAGAGGTAGGGTAGACTAGGGTTGTTTTTCTTTAAAGCAGTGAAGGCTGAGGGGGATCTGACTGAGGCTTATAAAATTAAGGGGCATGGACAGGCTGGATAGAAAGGTGCTGTTTCCCTTTGAAAGTTCACAAGGGGGCACAGTCTAAAGTTGATGGGCAGGAGGTTAGTGGGTTTTGAGTATTTTTCCACCTGGGTTGGTGAGAGCCTGGAATGCACTGCCTTGGAGGGTAGCAGAGGCAGAAAATTTCACAACCTTTAAAAAATTTGTGGATGATGACTTGAAATGTAATAATATTTGAGACAATGGGCCGAGTGGGATTAGTGTCGTTTTGGTGCAGACTTGATGGGCTGGAGGATCTCTTCTGTACTGTTCAACTCTATCCCTATTTCTGCTCCTATATCTAATGGTCTTATCCCTTGATGTAAATAGTTGCAACAGCTGTGGACCTGGCACTGAATCTTGTACAACCCCACTAGTGACAGCCTGCTATTCTGAGAATAACCCATCTTCCTCCTCAGTTTGCTATCTACTCATCAATTCCTAATCCATACAAGTATGCTCCTCCTGCTGTCTCCAATTCCATGCACACTTTTTTGCCACTAATCTGTGTGACCTTGTGGAAGACCTTCTGCAAATTTAAATACACCATATCCACTGGTTCACCATTATCAATGCTACAAATAGAATCCACAAAAAAATACTCAATTTCTTAAACATGATTTTCCTTTCATAAATCCGTGTTGACTCTGCCCAATTTTACCAGCCAATAGTGCCTGATATTTTCCCTGATACTGATATCAAACTAACAGGTCTGTAGTTTATTTTCCACCTTCCTCCCCCCTCAAATAGTTCGACTACATTTGCTATTTTCCTGTCCCCAGGAACCTTCCCAGAATCTAAAGAAAGATTCCCATTAATGCATCTGCTATCAATCTAACTGCCTCCTGGTCCAGGGGATTTATCAACCTTCAATCTAGTTAACTTTTCAAGTACTACCTCTTCACCAATGTCTTCTAGTTCCTCTGTTACAAAATATAGGTAGTTTTAAGAAGTTATATTTGCATTGCGAGTGTTAAAATAAGTTATAGCTTTAACTTTACATTTTATATTTGTGTACTAAGAAAAGGGAAATGACTCCTCCAGATACTGAAACGGTTCACATCCAAATATAGCAAGATCTGAACAGTGTCCAGGCTTGGGCTTACATTTTGCAAGTAACATGCAGGCCACACAAATGACCATCTCCCACCAGAGAGAATTTAACCATCCCTGCTTTATATTCAATAGCATTGCCATTTGCTGATTTTCCCCACTATCAACATCCTGGGTGGGTGGGGGGAGGGAGAGGAGTGTGGTGGTGGTGGTGGTTATCATTGACCAGAAACTGAACTGGACTCGCCCATATAGGATAATGGGTGAAAGATCTTAAAAGAAAGTAGAAAGCAACTGGGCTGTTGCTTAGCAACAGGCACCCACTGGGAAACAAAAAGCAGTCTTAGTTCAGTTAGAAGCAGGAGGAACTGGACAGTAGAAAACATTTCTTTAAAGAACAGAAGAGTCACTGAAACCAAGATGTGGGACAAGACAAAAGACCCAAGAAATACTTAAGCAACAAGAACAGGAATCTGAATAAGGTGCTGTTCAATGAAGTTATAGTAAGGAACTGAGGAAAAAGTTCCAAATTAAAGAGAGAAAACAATGGAGAGCAGAATCAAGACAAATTGGCTGGCCTCTTGCAAGCCCAATCAAGCAAAGGCTGGTAACTCTTACTTATTACAGGCCTGTGAAGCAGTGGTGTTCTATGGATAAGGCTGAGAATCTGTGTGCCCAGAAGGCAAAACTTAAATGCATGTGATGATCCAAAGGAGAGGAACATCAGAAGAAGAGATTAAAAACCCTGGAGCTGGACTCTTGTTGAAGACGTCAGAGAGGAAGTGTTGTCTGGGAGATAATTTCAAAGTGAGTTCAAGAGTTGAGATTAAGGCCTCAGGAGAAAGATAAAGATTAATGAGACTGGTTGGCTTACAGTTTGCCAAACCTCTGGAATGGGGGTTGGGAGTGGGACAGAGCTGATGAGAGATCCACAGTCTGTTTTGGATGGCATTTGTCATCTGGTTTTGGATTGGGGTGTGTCTAATCATAGATCACCTTTTGATTTACATGTACTGTGTATTTGCTGTGAGTATTAGTGTAAGATTTTGTTACCGCTTGCAGATGTGTATATATCTGCATAGATATAATTGAGATGAAGGAGTATTATAATATAATATTTCTAAATAAATTGTTCCTTTTTGTTAAAGGCTCATCAGGTGACTATTCACTCAGCATCCTCTATCTATAAAAGTTAGGTTCCATCTTGGGATCTGACCTGTCCACTTGGAACATCAGCTGGCATCACAGTACTCAGTTTCACAAGTCTATTGGTCGCCTTGTATTACTGGGACTTTACAGATGAATTCATCTGTTTAACCAACTGGCTTAAATAAACGAGAAATAGGAGAAGGATAAATGGAGAAGTTTACAACAGGAAGAAGGCTGTGGAGGCCAGGTCATTGAGTGCATTTAAGATAGGCCCTTGATTGGTAAAGGAATCAAGGATTATGGAGAAAAAGCAGAAGAATAGCTTTGAGAAACTTAGCAGCCATGATTCAATAGTAGAACAGATTTGAGAGGCCGAATGGCCTAATTCTCCTAATTAGGGGATCAGCAGTGTAGATGCATGGGATTGCAGGATCTGATTGAGACTGTAGCCAGAACAGGCTCAATGGACCAAATGGCCTCCTGTGCTGTAAGGATTCTACAATTCTATTCCAAGTCAAAGAATATCTTTTGGTTTTAAGTTGTTCAACACGTAAAAAGCAGAGAAAGGAAGAATATGTAAATCGCTTAGGAACGGAATGAAATCTAAGTAAGAGGAAATAAAGCATGTTAGAAATAAATCTGCAAGTAATTTCTGATTGGGTGCAATCTGCAATGTGGCTCCAAGTCATTAAGTTTGTTCAAGGCTGAGGTAGGTAGATTTTTAATCAGTAAGAGACTCAAGAATTATGTGGATCAGGCAGGAAAGTGAAGTTGAGGATTATCGTATCTGATCAGTTGTGATCTCGCTGAATGACCGAGCAGACTGGATGGGTCAAATGGCCTATTTCTGTTCCTATGTCTTACAGTCTTACAAATCTTGCTTCAAGTAGCATTACTTTTCAGAGTTGATTTAATGGATTGAAACTCAATGATATTATTGCAAACATAAAATCTTCAATGAGCCAGTGCAATCTGATGAAGTGCTTAGATAACAATTGTTTGTTTATCCGCATGCATTTAAAAAGCCCTTTTTTGCCTGGTATTGCTTTATTAATATCGTTGAAGTTGGGTTTATCACAAACAATAAATATTCTTAATAAGAATGTCTAATCCACCAATTGTGAATAACCTCATTTTAAATCTCCACAAAGGATCTAAACCAGTTGCAACTTTATTAATATAGTTTCTTAAATTGAATATTTTTGAATTTTTAAAAACTATTAACTCTGCTTCTAGTGCCTTTGTGCCTCAAGCACTTTGCATTTGGCAGTTTTTAATTGAATTTGATATTTGATCTATCCTTTCTCCAAATTATGAACTCACTGTTCCCTTCATGATTTTCTTGTGTGTTTGGAATTGCTTATCACATCCTATGTTTTTTATGCTTGGCCCCTCGAGCACTAACCCCTGCAGTAGAAACAGAAAATTGCTGGAAAAACTCAGCAGGTCAGGTAGAACGCATGGGGAGTGAAACAGAGTTAATTGCTTTGAGTCCGCATTACTCTTCAGAGCTCTGAAGTAACTCTGATTTTTGTTGGGGCTCCATCATTAAAATGAGTAATTAAATTGCAAACCTTTGGTTATAAGTCAAGAATACTATGATCAGAATTGATGAGCTCCAGTAATTCTTTGTAGATATTTATTTGCTAAAGGTAAATGCGTGCAATCTCCAAGTTTGTGTGTGTGTATGCACGTGCGCACACACGTGTGTGGAGCTCAGTATTGCTGTTGTTATTAGGGGTTACCACATGTGGTCTCACTGAAAAGACTAATCACATGTGTATTCAGGTGAATCTAATGTCTGAAGCTATTGTGCTTTGTTAATTGCGGCCAGCTCTTGGGAAATGGAGCCTGTACAGTTCAGATAGTAACTCATCTTCAAAGATCTGATAGCTTTTTCAATATGAACCTTTGTAGCCCAAAGACTTAAGCTGAATGCCTCTTAGGCTCCATTGCATAGGTATCATAAGTCATCTCTTCATGGATTGGAGAAGTTGGGACTGTTCTCCTTGGGGGGAAAAAGCCAAGAGGAGATGGAGAAAAATTGTTCCCACCCATGAAAGGATTGAGAATGAAATGCCACAGATTGGTGAAAAAAGCAAAAGTGATATAAGAACATTTATTTTTCACGCAGTGAGTGGTTAGGGTCTGGAATACACTGCCTGAAAGTATGATGGAGGCAGATTCAATTGAAGGATTCAAAGGAGAATTTGACTGTTACCTGAATAAGAAGAATCTCACTAAATAGTTCATTTAAAGAGTCAGTGCAGACAGAATGGGCTGAATAGCCTCCTTCACAGTAACACATCTGTTATTCTGTGATTCCAGTTCCCACACCTGAAATGGTCTTTGTGATTGGTTTTTGACCAAATCACTTTTCAATCCTCAGAGATCTTGCATCATAAATTGAACTGACCTTCTAATAGCACTAACAGTCTCTGTATAAAGCTAGCCTGATATAAATAGAAAAAAGGATTGTGACCATGCATTTTCATGTAGAAGGATTTTCCTTTCTCTATCGTTTGACATTTAAAAGTCTGTCTTACACTGACATCCATAACATCTCTAATTTTTTAAGTTCGTGATGTAAGCTGATCAAAATCCATTTCTGTTTGAGTTGCTTTCTCTCCCCCACTCCCGCCCCCTTCTCTTATCTAATCTGTTTGCTGAGTGGCTAGGAATGGCCGCTTGCAAATTATTTATGTATTAACCCACAGCAAGTTGCCCCTAAGCTCCCTGACCTACATTGGATCCCAGTTAAGTAATGTCTTGATTTTAAAATTCTCATCCTTCTTTTCAAATCCCTCCCTAACTTTATCTCCCCCTGTCCTTCCCTAAATTTATCTCCCCATAACCCACTCCCACCTCACCTCTCTCTCTCTCTCTCTCTCTCTCTCTCTCTCTCTCTCTCTCTCTCTCTCTCTCTCTCCATCCTGCATACACATCCTCCACCCTCTCTCCTCATCTCCCTCCCTCACACCCCCATCTCACCCCTGCCCATCATGAGATTTCTGTACTCTTCTAATTGTGGCCACTTCTGCATCTGCAGTTTTCATACTGCCAACTGGCCATACTATCAGCTTTCTGCATCCCCAAACTCCAGAATCCTCCCTATCTCCACCTTGCTTACCTCTTTTGACCAAGCTTTGATCATCTGACCTAATATCTCCTTACCTGTCTTGTATCATCCTTTGTCTTCTAATGATCCTGGGAAGAGTTTTGGGACATTTCATTGTGTTAAAGCTGCTTATAAATTTAAGATTTTTTTGTATTTGTCACAAGCAGGCTTACATTAACACTGCAATTAAGTTACTGTGAAAATCTCCTACTTTGGTGCCTGTTCGGGTACACTGAGGGAGAATTTAGCATGAACAAAGCACCTAATCAGCACATCTTTTGGACTGTGGGAGTACCCAGAGGAAACCCACACAGACGTGGGGAAAGTATGCAGACTCAGCATGGACAGTGACCCAATCCAGAAATTGAACCCTATGAGGCAGCAGTGTTAACCACTGTGCCCCTGTGCTGCCATATCTGTTGTCCTTTATATAGTTAACCACAAACATGTGATAAAACAAGACAAGCCGCTGGGCACTGTAATAGAGATGGCTGGAGAACAAGATGATGAGAAGACTGAGTTTCATTTAAAGGCTGTTTCTTGAATTTTCATTGAACTGTAGAATCTACAGTGCTGAGAGGCCATTCAGCCCATCGAGCCTGCAGCAACAACAATCCCACCCAGGTCCTATCTTATCCCTGTAACCCTACAAATTTACCCTCCTAATCCCCCTGACACAGAGGCAATTTATCATGACCAGTCAACCTAATCCATACATACTTGTATTGCGGGATGAAACCAGAACATCCAGAGGAAACCCACAGAGACATGGGAAGAATGTGCAAACTCCACACAGATGGTCACCCGAGGCTGGAATTGAACCCGAGTCCCTGGTGGTGAGAGGCAGCAGTGCCACTGTGCCTGCCTCAAATTTTATTTTGCTCAGGAATTTAATTTGTTGTTAAAAGAATGTCCAATGTTTATATGCTGCAGTTATATACACACTGTGACATCAGCAAACATGCATCCATTGCAACTCAATGTGGCTACCAGGAACTCCAGTTATGAAGTCATTCTTACCAATTAATGGGAACCTGTTTAGTTTTAGCTGTACTGAATTTAGGAAATCGGTTACAAGTTAGAAGCAACTGACAAATGGAAGCCAACTTGGGGATCTATCAAAAGAACATGTTGGGGGGTTTGCCTGGAGTGGCAGCTGCTTATTTATTGTACAAACTAATAGACAGAAGCACTGATCCTGATAAGCAGGATGAAAGGAGGTTTGGTAGTGAGTATGGCTCATGTGTTGAAGCAGTCCCTGGAAACTTTCTCTCTTCAGGCTGATGCATTGAGGTTCAGTATCATCGACAGCTGCGGTGACATGGACACAACACTTGCTTCGGCTTTTGCCTATTCTTAAGCAAAACCTCAGTCGCGCTCTGAAAGCCCTGTTGGAACGAGAATCTGGACACTGGCTGCAGTTTCCGATAATCATGCATTAATTTGGTTAAAAGGTGGGATTAGAATCACTGCGCGACCCTCAAACTGAGGTAAAAGTAGACACTTTGAATGCACTTAACTTCATGTCTAACAATATCACAAATCAAGAAATAATCCAGGAGGATGTTCACCAGCTCTGTGAACTGGTCAGCACAACCACTACAGATTCAGAATTACAGCTTTAAGGCTGCTGAGTAACTTACCACGAGAACCAACTGCAGATGAGAAGGTCCATCCCCAAATTTGTTGAACTGTTGCAAATAAGGGTCAACCCAAACCAAGGCCTGAATGTTAAAAATTCTCATCAATTTATTCACAAACCTAGAGTTCACTTTGTTTTTATCCTACAGGTGCTTTGGTCCACCTTGTTGTCTAACAAGGGGCATACACGCGATGGGTCGTGAGAGGGCTGCTCTTGGATTTTTCAAGAGTATCCTCGTGCTTCACGTTGTTAGTGTACGCTTCACCTGGACCATTTGATGGGCAACACGACAGCTCAGTGACTATCACTGTGCTGTGCAGATACATGAATTTGGGCCTGTGTCTGTGGGAGTTTGCGCATTCTCCCCATGCTTGCGTGGGTTTTCTCCGGGTCCTCCAGTTTCCTCCCACATCCCAAAGATGTGCTCTTAGGCTAATTGGCAAAACAAATTCTCCCTAAATTGTCTCAAATTTGGTTTTTAATCCATAGATCAATAAACATGGACTGGGATCACAGGTAGTGGTGGGAACATCGGGGTGGCGGCACGGGCTCGTTGGGCCGAAGGGACTGTTTCCCGTGCTGTTTCGTTCTTTGTTCTTTAATATTCTGAACACTGGAGTTGCACCTTGCTTCCTTTCATTGTCGAATATGTGCATGTCGCCAGATATCCTAAAGACTCAGCTAACATTGCTGGCTAATTTAAATGAAAGCAGAAGTAGTCCTCACTATGAACATGCCCACCGTGAGTATAATGAAGAGACCCTTTTTGCATTGTTATTTGGTGGGGGTGGCGGGGTGGTCACAATTTTAAATAAACTCTTTTTACTCATGACACACCCAGACAATGGGGTGTTCTTCCTGGCTACACAGATCTTAATGAGCTTATGGTGAACTGCTTGCAAACAAGAGTTAAATAAATAAGTGTTAATAGAATAAATTAAAATTTCATGATTTCAAGAGCTGTTTAAGTTGCAGTAACTGGTTCATAGACTTGTGCATAGGGATGAAGTGCTTTAATTTTATGGACAATGTTAATTCTTTGTGAAAGAATATGGAAACGTAAGCAGAAGCACATATTCTGAGCTTGCTTAAGGATGTAACGCCCTTCATAATGTTACTGATAGAATCTTGACTATTTATTATGCATTTGGAGTATGTCACAACAAGTGATGAATCCAGATAGTTTAAAGTAGATAATTCCACAAATGAAGAATGATTGCTCCCTGATGGTTTATAGTATTTGGGCTACATGACACTTCAAATGACATCATGAATCGTAAAACATGAGAGAATGTGGTTCACTATTGTAGAGAACTTCACTTTGTAAATAATAGCACAGCCGCTGCACTATTTAAACAAATATTTGGGTTGGAAGAGAATTTCTGCAACAGCATTTCCAATTTTATAATGTGCCTTACTGCATATAAATTTCATGCACAAATTTTAGTTGTTCTTTCCAATCTCGGCATTCTTTAGCGTAAAGCACATACCAGAGGCTGTAGTAGAAGTGTTAAAACACTTCATCACAATTAGAAACAGTGGGATTGGAACTTAGGGGGAAAGATTATGATGCATGAACCATGCTAACATCATATAATCCTGCAGTGCAGAAGGAGGCCATTTGGCCCATTGAGTCTGCATTGACCACAATCCCATCCAAGCCTTTTGTTTATAACCCCATGCGTTCACCCCAACTAGAGTTCCTGACACTAAGGGGCAATTTATCATGGCCAATCCACCTAACCCACGCATCTTTGGATGGCGAGAGGAGACTGGCGGAAACCCATGCAGGCATGGGGAGAACATGCAAACTCTGCACAGACAGTGACCCAATCTGGGAATTGAACAGGGCTCCCTGGTGCGATGAGGCAGCACTACTAACCACTGTGCTATTGTACTGCTAAAATTAGACCATCGTATTCACGATCCTTCAGCTGATCCTTTCACTAATAGTCGAATGCAACAAAATCAGCTTTAGAAGCTGATTCATCTACACCGAAATATGTTGTTTTTTTTCTCTCCGTGTTAAAGAGGCTGATAGACCTGTTGTGTGGTCTATGTTATTGAGCTTTTAGCTGTTTTGACTGTACAGATTAACAGAAAGAGTGCCTTCTAAGGACAGCTAGCCTGCTGGTAAACAAAACATGTTTTTTCTTTTGAACCAAGTTTATAAATTTACTTTGTCCAAAATTTGATAAAAATCTTTCTTTCAGAAAGTGCTGATCCTAGTCCTCTGGAAGACTGAAAAGAAACTGAATTAAAGCAGGGGATCCAGGAGGGCCCAGCTGCTTCTTGTTACTTTATTCATTTCCTGTTCCTCAGTTCGGGAAGGTAACTGTGCATATATATCGCCTTTCTATTTCTACATTTCCTTATATCCAAGGAAAAGCAATTGGAGATGCTGTCTGCTGGTATTGACCTTGTGATGTCCTTTTGTTTTCAGCGCACAGTATTGCCCTGCGAGCTCCACCTTCCATGTACTGTAGAACTCAAGTTTCAATGTTAGTACTCAATGCTGGTGAGCATGTTAAACATGTCCAACCAAACCAGCTTGGTCACAGAATCATAGAAACCCTACAGTGCAGAAGAGACCATTTGGCCCATCAGTGACACCCCAGTGGTTAGCACTGCAGGTTCATAGCATCAGGAACCCAGGTTCGATTCCCCACTTGGGTCACCGTCCATGTGAAGTTTGCACATTCTTCCCATGTCTGTTTGGGTTTCCTCTAGGTGCTTCAGTTTCCTTCCACTGCCCAAGAATGTGTGTTAAGTAGATTAGCCATTCCGTGTCAGGGAGATTGGCAGGGTAAATACATGGAATCATAGGGATAAGGCTTGGGTGGGATTGTCATGGGTACAGGCTCCATGAGCTGAACGGCCTCTTTCTGCACTGTAAGGTTTCTGTGATTAATGTTAATTAATTAATTAACAAAGACATTAACCATTGATAATCCATTCAACCTACACATCTTGAGACACTGAGGTACAATTTAGCACTCACCTAACCAGCACATCTTTCAGACTGTGGGAGGAAACCGGAGCACCCGGAGGAAACCTCCGCAGCCACAGGGGAAATGTGCAAACTCCACACAGACAGTGACCCAAGACTGGGAATCGAACCTGGGTCTTTGGTGCTGTGAGCATGGCTAGGAAGACAGTTGTCCTTCTTGTAATGCCTAATACTTGAACGCATGCTCACCATTCTGAAATATGTTTAAAAAATCCAAAAATGATTCATAATCTTTTTCCAAACAAATACAGATTCACTTTTGCATTTTCAATATGGACAGAGATTTTTCTTAGAATCCCTACAGTGTAGAAGGAGGCCATTCAGCCCATTAAGTCTGCACTGACCACAATCCCATCCAGAACCTATTCCTGTAACCAACATATTTACCCTGCTAATCCCCCTGCCAATAGGGGCAATTTAGCATGGCCAGTCAATCTAACCTGCACATCTTTGGACTGTGGGAGGAAACTGGAACACCTGGAGGAAACTCATGCAGACATGGGGAGATCATGCAAACGTATTTTACATGCTAATGAGTGCTATTTAATTACACTGAGCTCACAGTATTATGTTGGTAGGTCCATATTGGTGCAAATTTAATGGGATAATTTCTTAAGAATGTCAATTACACTCAACAACTACCTCCAGATAAAAACTGTGGTTTTCCAAATTTTAAGCTAGATGAAGCTCACCTAAGGCTGGCTATGAGAAAAGCATCGGGCAGCAGAGAGACAATCAGGGGATTAGAAAGTAGTGAAATAGATGTTAGTGTATGTATGCTAGTTGGCACAATTTAGATGCATGAAGTCACTGAGGGCAATTTGTAGATGGAAGAGGAACAACCCAAGATGCCATTCCTGGCTCACACAATGAGTGAGTGAAGCTGCTCTGGCCATCCCTGGGAAGCTATGAGTAAGAACTCAGTAAGAATTTAGCAACACCAATTTTAAATCCAACCGATTTATTTGATAGTAAATCTGCGAGCTTTTGACACTCTCGAAGAAATAATCATTACGAGGGACGAAGTGTTGGGGCTTTTAGGTAGCATAAAGACTTATAAAGCCCCGGGGCCTGATGGTATTTATCCCAGGCTGCTAAGGGAGGTGAGAGATGACATTGCTGGGCCTCTGACGCAAATCTTTGTCTCTTCTTTGGACACAGGTGAGGTCCCAGAGGACTGGAGGATTGCAAATGTAGTACCGTTGTTTAAAAAGGGTCAGAGGGATAATCCAGGGAACTATAGGCCGGTGAGCTTGACTTCAGTTATAGGTAAGCTAATGGAGAGGATCCTCAGGGACAGGATGTATGAGCATCTGGAGCGCTGCGATCAGATCAGGGATACGCAGCATGGCTTCGTTAAGGGGAGGTCGTGCCTTACGAATCTAGTGGAATTTTTTGAAGAGGTGACAAAAACGGTTGATGAAGGACAAGCCGTTGATGTCGTCTACTTGGATTTCAGTAAGGCGTTTGACAAGGTTCCCCATGGTAGGCTGATAAAAAAGGTGAAGGCGCATGGGATACAGGGCCAGGTATGTAGATGGGTTGAGAACTGGCTTGGGAGGAGGAGACAGCGGGTAGTAGTGGAAGGCTCTTTTTCCAACTGGAGGTCAGTCACTAGTGGTGTGCCACAGGGCTCAGTACTAGGACCTCTTCTATTTGTGATTTATGTAAATGACTTGGAAGAGGGGGTAGGTGGTGTGATCAGCAAATTTGCTGATGACACTAAGATGCTTGGATTGGCGGGGACTAAGGAGCAGTGCCAGGCAATACAACAGGACATAGATAGGCTGGTAGACTGAGCAGATAGATGGCAAATGGAATTTAATCCGGATAAATGCGAGGTGATGCATTTTGGCCGGAATAATGTAGAGGGGAGTTATAGGATAAAAGGTAAAACTATCCGGAGTATAGAGACGCAGAGAGACCTGGGGGTGCAGGTTCACAAGTCTCTGAAGATGTCAGTACAGGTGGAGAAAGTGATAAAGAAAGCGTATGGTATGTTAGCCTTCATAGGAAGGGGTATAGAATACAAGAGTAGGAGTCTGATGTTACAAGTGTATAGAACGTTGGTTAGGCCTCACTTGGAGTACTGCGTCCAGTTCTGGTCGCCGTACTACCGGAAGGATGTGGAGGCCCTGGAGAGAGTGCAGAGGAGATTTACCAGGATGCTGCCTGGTATGGAAGGGCTGTCTTACGAGGAAAGATTGAACGCACTGGGGTTGTTTTCCCTTGAAAGACGTCGGCTGAGAGGGGATCTATTAGAGGTATGTAAGATTATGAGGGGTATAGATAGAGTAAATGGTGGTAAGCTTTTTCCACCATTAGAATTGGATAGAACGAGGGGTCACGGCCTTAGGGTGAGGGGAGCTATGTATAAGACGAATATTAGAGGGCATTTTTTCACACAAAGGGTAGTGGGGGTGTGGAATGCACTACCGAGTAAGGTGGTGGGAGCAGGCACGCTAGGGTTGTTTAAGGGTCTCTTGGACAGCCACATGAGCGGTCTGCAGATAGAGGGATATAGGAGGACTGTTTAAATACTTTATTTGTTTCCACAGGCTATTCGGTCCACCTTGTTGACCAACAAGGGCATGCATTCGGCAGGTCGTGCGAGGGCTGCTCTTGGATGTTACTTCAGGAGTGGCCTAGTGCTTCATGTCGTTAGTGTATGCTTAAACTGGACCATCAGATGGGCAACATGACAGCTCAGAGACTATCGCTGTTGCTGTGCAGACACATGGATTTGGGCCTGTGTCTGCGGGAGTTTGCGCGTTCTCCCCGTGGTTGCGTGGGTTTTCTCCGGGTGCTCCGGTTTCCTCCCACATCCCAAAAATGTGCTCTTAGGCTGATTGGGTAACAAATTGTCCCTATATGTCATTAAGACGTTAGGACGGCGGCGCGGGCTCGTTGGGCCGAAGGGCCTGTTTCCCGTGCTGTGTTGTTCTTTGTTCTTTGTCCACATTCCAGATTTAAAGGATAGTGGATGTAGGTGCTTTGAAGAAACTTCGGAGCTTCCAGAATAAACATTACATGAAGAACAACACCTTTTCATTTGGGACATGCTTGTATCACACCTTGGCATTGTGCTATTGTAAGAGATAGATCACAAAACGGAGATACTTCAGCGATTCCCAATGGCCTAAGGAGCTTTGTTCAAGCACGGGATAGTTCTCTGAAGATGCCCTTCAAGGAAAGCAGGAAAAAAAAATTGGAAAAAAAAATTGGATTGGAAGAGAGATGTAATCCTGCATGAATAGGTTGTAAAATCCTTGGGATGGCACAGTGGTTCGCGTTGCTGCCTCACATGCCAGGGACCTGGGTCAATTCCCAGCTTAGCTCATTGTGTGGAGTTTGACATTCTCCCTATATCTGTGTGAGTTTCGTTCATGTGTTCCAGTTTCCTCCCACAGTCCAAAGATGTGCAGACGAGGTGGATTAGCCATGCTAAATTGTCTCTTAGTGTCAATGAGACTAGCTGAGATTATTGATGGGGCTAAAGGAATTGGGATTGTGGTCAGTGCAGGCACGATGGGCCGAATGGCCATCTTCTGCACTGTAGGGATTCTCTAATTCTATGAAATTAGAATGGAGATTGTCAACAAATCATATCAGAAATGTGGAATATCCCATGCATTTGATAGCAGATGATTGTTTGTGGAATGATTTGGCCACTGATGAAGTGGTTGCTGTTGGAGGTGACGTTGCTAATCCATGTGATGATGCCTGTTCGAGAAGCAGGTTTGGACATAGTTTAGTTCTGAGGACCAGGCTCTGATTAGTAACAATCTGTTTCATGATGTGAAATAAGCTGCCTGAAATTGTATCCATCTGAATCTGGATTCTATTTTTGATAATTGGTATATACTAAATCCATCAAAGTTATGTCCATCGTCATGTGTGTTATTTTATAACTAAAAATTCAATAATAAAAATCCTTTAACTCCTTTTGGGGATATAGTTGGCTGAAACAGTCTCCAGCCTGGTAACTGATAGCGAGGTAATGGGAAAGGGTGAACTTCAACCACTCAAAAATAGTTTTTGTGTAAAAGTCTGTGTTTTATGTTTTGGCTAAAACACTTCGTCTCAGAAACTTAATATTTACACAAGTATATATGGTGTTGGCATCTGGACACTGGATTTACAAACTAAAAGTAAACTTATTCTAACAAATGATCAAAAAAACACACAAATTGTAACAGTAAAATTACTGCATACACTTATAAGGTAACATGGTATATGTCTTTGGATAAGGAATAAAAATCTTGGTTATGAAACTTATTCAAGAAAGGACATAATTACCCTCGAGGATCTGAAAGAAAGGCTCAGTAGACTGGTTTCTGGAATGGAGAGAGTTGGGACTTGTGAGGAGAGATTGAGTAGACTGGGCCTAGATTCCCTTAAATTTAGAAAAATGAGATGTGATCTCATTGAGATGTATATATTTCTTAATGGGATTGACATTAGGGTAGATGTTGGGGAAGAAGTTAGCTAGTCAGGCCCAAGATGAAGAGAAATTTCTTCATTTAAAGAATTGTGAATCTTTTGAATTGTTTGCTACCAAAGAGCAGTAATCACATTCAAGGTGAAGGTTGGTAGGTTTTTGGGTATTAAAGAAAAGGGGAGTAGGATAGCGGCAGTTGGTGGAGGTGAGGTAAGGAATAAGCCAATTTCTTGTTGAATAGTGGACTGTGCTCAAAGGGCTGAACAGCCTTCTCCTACTCCAATTTTTTTTGCATTCTAACATGGTAAATACACATGACTTAAATCATTTTGTGAATCAATAATTTGTATTTAGTGCATCTTCAAACATGGATGAAACAGTGCCTTTTATCTGACCACCAGAAAGTGCATTTTAAAATAAAGTGCTCAGTTTAGTACAAGATTTGTAGTGTTTTGGAATATCTTTCAGGGCGGCAGAGTGGCACAGTGATTAATACTGCTGCCTCACAGTGCTGGAGACCCGTCTGCACATTTTCCCCGTGTCAGTGTGGATTTCTTCTGGCTGCTCCTGTTTCCTCCCACAGCCCAACGATGGGCAGGTTAGGTGTATTGGCTGTAGTAAATTGACTTCTAATGTCAGGGAAATTAGCAGGGTAAATATGTGGGGGTGGGATTGTTGTCAATGCAGGCTCGATGGGCCAAATAGCCTTTTTGTGCACTGTAGGGATTCGATGATTTATTATGGTAATGAATCCTGCACAGTATTGTTCAGAGTTAGCGGCAATATCATGAATTATAGGCTGAGAGATTACATCATCAATTTGGAGCAAAGCAAATGCTTTGATTCCCAAGTAATAACAGCACCATCCTCTGGCTGAAATAGGAATGATGTGGACTGGGACTGGGATAAACATAGTAAGAAGTCTCACAACACCAGTTTAAAGTCCAACAAGCCTAGTGTTGTGAGACTACTTACTAAAATAGGAATAGCAGCGATTTACCATTACAATATTACTCACGTCAGTAAACTTGGCCACATTGTGACAAACCAAAAATAAATAATGTTTTTATAATGATAGGAATAGATATCCTTCAACGTCAAGAGCTAGAGGCGGGACAGGAAGTAGATTTGAAAGAAAAGAACCAGGATTTATGCAGGAAGGAAAATTACAACAATCTTAATGGATACATAAATTTATATAGCACTGAGAAATATACAAAAGATCCAAAAGGAATAATCTATGTTTGAGTTCAGAGACAAAGTGTGGTGGGGATGAAGCAACAGGGCAACAATAGCAGCATGGTGCACAACAGTTAACGCTGCTGTCTCCGGCACTGGGGACCCAGGTTTGATTTCGGCCTTGGATGACCGTGTGGAGTTTGTACATGCTCCCCACTTCTGCATGGGTTTCCTCTGGGTGCTCCAGTTTTCTCCCATAGTCTGAACAATGTGCAGATTAGGTGGATTGGCCATGATACATTGCTCCTTAGTTTTCCCAAGATGTGTAAAGAAACTGTATAGGGATTTCTCAAGATGTTCAGGGATTAATCAAGGTAAGCATGTGGGGTGCTGGAGATGGTGATGGGCCTGGGTAAGATACTCTGTTCAAAGATGTGTAGGTTAGGTGGATTAACATGGGAACTGTGTGGAGTTATGGGGACAGTACAGAGAGGAGGGCCTTTGTGGGATGCTCTTTAGGAAAGTTGGTGCAGACTGGATAGACAGACTAGCCTCTTTCTGCAGAGTAGGGTTTCTATGAATTTATGAAATGGGGAATAAAGAGCTGAAAGGAGAGAGGGGAATACAGTTGGGACAGCAGATGGAAAAGACAAACTAACTAAGAGCAACTATGGAGTAAACATGTAAACAAAAACAAACAAAAGGAAGTTAAAACAACAAAAGAGAGATGGATTAAGAGCTGGTAATCTCAAGTTTGGCACTGTTTCATAGCTGTAGGCATAACATGTTTTGTATCTATTCAATATACATAATAATGGAAACTTCTGCTCTATTTTAAAATGGAAGTAATTTGTTTTTAGACAGTATTTAAATATGAGGCAATCTTTCATTCCCAAAACGAAATTACAAAGTCATTAACAATCCTAATAACTGATTGCTCTTCAACATTGGTATTTCCAAGTCATTTTTTGACATGTCAGTGTCACCACTGAGTTCATATACAGCTATCACATCTCCAAAGATCTGCAGTGCACTTTTAACTGTCCAATATCTAGCTAAATGATAATGAGACCAAAAGATTGCACCAGAGACCTCATACTGCTGTTATATTTACCTGCTGGAACAGATCAGATCTTTTGAGTTATTCTTCTCTATGGAAAACTGACAATGTAAATGACACTAACAACTTGCACTTAGATAATGCTCTTAATATGGAAATCAAAATCTCTCGCATTACTTCAGATATAAGGAAAAAAGTGGATGTCACGTGAAAGGAAATCATATTGAGAGCACTAACTAAATCTTAATTGAAGAGGTGGATTGAAAGGAGGTTAAAAGGAAAGCAGATTGACTATGGCCTGGAGATGTTATACAGGTTGAAAGGATTGAGGCCATGAACATATTAAAATACTGGGATGAGAAAGTTCAATCTGTTACATTGGAATAGTGGGAATGGGTTTGGGTCAGGAGGGATGGATGGCTGGAAAAGGGATTGTCTCAAATTTGGTTTTTAATCCATAGATCTATAAACATAGACAGGGATCACAGGTAGAGGTGGGAACATCAGGGTGGCAGCGCAGGCTCGTTGGGCCGAAGGGCCTGTTTCCTGTGCTGTTTTGTTCTTCGTTCTTTGATAAGTAGCCTCGTGGAGCAGTTTATCACTTTAAAGACACTAAAAACGCAAGTACTATTGTCAAGCAGTGTGAACTCTATCGTCATTCAACCCAATTGACACTTTATGCTTTCTATTATGCTATCAATTCAGTCTGTGTGGTTACCCAGTCTGCTTGCCATCAGAGCTTGCAATTTCTCCCTTTTGAGAACTTTGTGCCACTCCCTTTTCATATTGTTGGAAACAGCAAGTTAAATATTCATGAGACAACCATTCATTTTTCAGTGCAATGCATGATTAGTGTTAGCCAGTAGTGCAGCAGATTTAATGTTGACAATTCATTAAAATTCTCATTAAAGATGCCAAAATTCTCATTCAGTGATAAATCATCCTAAACCCAACATGAGAAGTAAGTCATTGTAGAAATGAACAAGGTTTTTCCATGTTTGCTTTTTGATATTTTTGCTTCATATAAACCGGTAAACATCATGTGATCTGTGCCATATTAAGACAAGCTCACCCTATTATAGAAAGAATATGATTAAAATAGAAAGAGTGCAAAAAAGATTTACTGGGATTCTACAGAGTTTGAGTTGTAAGAAGGCTGGATGATTTGAGTTGTAAGGCAGCTGGATAAACTGGGACTTTTTCCTTGGAGCTTAGGAGACTTAGGGGTGATCTTAGAGGTCTACAAAATAATGAGGGGCATAGATCAGCTAAATAATCAATATCTTTTTCCAAAGGTAGAGGAGTTTAAAGTAGAGGGCATAGATTTATGGTGAAAGATACAAAAGGGTTTAGAGAGCAATTTTTCACAGAGGGTGGTGTGTCTGGAATAAGCTGCCAGAGTACTAGAGGCAGGTACAATTTTGTCTTTTAAAAAGCATTTAGACAGTTACATAGGTAAATTTGGTATAGAGGCAATTGGGATTTGCTTGGTACTTAAAGGGATGGCATGGACAAGTTGGGCCAAAGGGTTTGTATTTGTGCTGTGAACTTCTATAAGATGTACTTATTAAAATATAATGAAAGATTATACACTGATACACTTTCTACAAAGTCTTACCCCAGACTTCGGGCAGCACGGTAGCACAGTGATTAGTAATGCTGCCTCACAGTGCCAAGAACCCAGGAGTTTGCACATTCTCCTTGTGTCTGCATGGGTTTCTTCCAGCTACTCCAGTTTCCTCCCAAACTCCAAACATGTGCAAGTTTGGTGGATTGGCTGTGCTAAATTGCCCCTTAGTGTCAGAAGGATTTAGCAGGGTAAATGCATGGGGTGTAGGCATAGGGCCTGGGTAGGAGTGTCGTTGGTGCAGGCTCAATGGGCCAAATGGCCTTCTTCTGTACTAAGGATTCTAAGAGTTACTCCAGCCCACATCTGATCTTGCTACAACAGACTCCACACACAGATTGTTTAAAGAACAATTTTATTTTTGGAAGATTAGACAGCAAGTTCTACATAATGATATCATGTGATTTGTTACAACTGTGTATGGTAAACTTCCTCATTTATTAAACATGCCATATAGAATCTGAATAAATAATGCTACAAAGCCCAAGCTATGTACAAATATCTTGGGCAAAGTTATGTTTACAAACTTATATACAGTAACAAGAAACAAACAGCCAACGTAATGATCTGAATTATGCAACAAAACGTAAAAGTGATTGAACTGATGCATAGAAACAAAAATTGATGTTGTAAATCGTCCAAAAATTAAAGTGTGTAAGTTTGTTATATAACTTGTTTTTTTTAAAAAACAAACCAATTTACACTTAAACAATGTTTAAATATATCTTAATAAATCTGACATTAGAAACCAAGCAAAAATTGTACAGTACAACATAAAAATTACAGGAATTGGTGTTTTAAAATATCACCAAGTCCAGGCACATAACCGAGAAACCCAGACCAACTATCTGGAGAGTCACACATTGTACAAGTGGCTTGAACAAATACCATTTACACCATTGTTAGCTTTAAATATGTAGACTTTTCCAAGACTGCTTAGGATTTCAATTTTTAAATTCCCCATGTACAAATCTGTTGCTGTAATGTATAACCAGAAAAGCGTCAAATTCCCCAAGAATGGTAAAGTAACGGGACATTAACTCCACTACCGTGACAGCATAGCAGAGATTAAAGAGAGACTGTTTAACAGTCTGAAAATCTAATGCAGAACGAGCAAGATAAAAATTCAGAAGTTCTGACATGCTGCAGTGCAGTCAGGGTAGAATGGTTATTCTGTTGTTTGAAGTAGATGGTTTAAAATAAAAGATGCAGTATGGCTATTCAGACACTGAGTGGCAACAAGCCTGGTGGTGAAGCAGGCGGCCCTGATCCAATTCCAGCAGTTCCTTGGTCTAGACCATTTACTACCCTAAATCCAACATAAAAACAAGGTTACATTCAAATATTGGATATAAGGTTGTTACCTCAGCTAGTCATTCATAGATATAGCAGAAGTTTGACAACATTCATAATAGAAACAGTAGTTATTAGGTTGAGAAACACTTCAAGAGAATTATCAAGTCCATTCTTAGCTCTGGGTTCAGGATAAAATTTAAGTTATACAAACTAATCAATTCACTTGCTTGGATTTTTTGTTGGATCTATTTCTGGAGAGTTAGCTTCATTCAAAACCGTATTTGCTTCCTGTGGCATTACCTGACCTTGAAATCTATAAGATCTGCATTAGGTACTCTACCACAATAATGGGCTATAGGTAAAAGGTAAGGACTCCATAGTCCTAGATAATCATGGACTCCTCTCCCCTTTGAAGGGAAGAGCCGAATGTTGGTGATTTAACTTGACTAGTCTATACGGCACAATTAAGAACACTGTCTTGGGTGATTTTCACAGCAACTCCATTACAGTGTGAACGTAAGCCTACTTGTGACTAATAAATAAACTTTACTTCAAATTTTACTTTTACTTAATTACAGTGGACAGCAACATTTAGTTATGTGTAATTGCAATGCAAGACATATTGGATAGGTGATTGTTCAACCTTGGCAGTTTTACTACAATATTATGATTTATGTCTATGTCATAAAGTACAAGCTGAAAATATTTCTAAAAGGAAAGCCAATCAATACGGCTGGAATTCCTATAATTACTTGCAGTTTAAGGGTTGATAAAGTTTGGTTTTGATGCAAAATAAATAACTTAAACCACTGATTTTAATTTTAGCATTACAATGAATCATAAATGAAATTTTTCCAAATGCAGCTGATACTATGCACAATTAGAAAACCTACTCCGCATTAGTTACTTCTAGGCATAATGATATACAGTGCTTTTATTTTCAAAAAATTGAAGATGTGCAGTCCAGAAAACTTTAGCAAATGCATATCTTATATGTATTTTTCATGTGCAGTTGTTAGTATTGGTTTCTCATTCAGCCATGCCCCAGTTTTTAATGTACAGGAAACAAAATGCAATGTTAATATTTTTATTCTTAAAACATTGTGCTTTGGTAAGAATCGTTCTTAAGTTTACTACTGTATCTGATTTAAATTGCCTTTAAAAATTGTTCAGTCTTACTCAGATTTGATATAAAATTTCATTTTAGTGAAACCAGTTGTTCAACTGTTTCATACTTGACCCCAAAGCACAAGGTTTTGGCTGAGTATTTTCACATACATCTTTGGAATAATGCTACTTTGATTTAATTATTCGGTACAAGATTTGGCCAAACAGGCTCTGTGTCAGAATACAGCATGCCACTGCATCGCTTGCCCCCACTTCATGCAGATTCGAGAGAAAGGTTTAGGATTAGCAAAGTTAACCTACTCAATCTAAATATGTTTCAGCACATTTGTCACCGCATTCCTTACAAAGAAACTCATCGGCAGAATAAATCGGCAAAAGAACACTTGGAAAATGCTGTCATCTGACTGGTACTTATGGTTGAAACAGAATTGAATGATCATAATGGAGTCAGAATTTGGAATAAAGTTGGACCTCTGCCATTCTGAATCCTAAAATAAAACTCAGACACAGCCATTTTTCACATTCTACGGTGCCTCATTCAGCTTCTGAAAAGTGTTTATACTTAATGCAGTTTTGTACGACACAAACTGCATTTTAAATATTTTATTTGCAGTGGTAAAGATGATTCTTTGTCGTCCAAAGGGGATTTTTCATCTGAGCTGAAAATGGCCTTTCCACAGTTAATGGGATACACCGATTATGAAATTGTAGCGTAACATTTTTCGAAGAGCCACCAAGAACTGTACTTTGAGCAACTATACTACACAAGATCTGGCATTTTAAATTTAAGTTCTTACAATTTGGCATAGAACACCAAAATCCCCGTGCAGTTAGTAAATATTCAGCCTAAATTTAGTTGTTAATCCTGCTTTATGTCACCGCTGTGCTTGCATGCAGATGATTACTTCAAAGTAATACAATAAAATTAATTACCCAGGATACACTCGGTGAAAAAGACTCTCTCTTTTCTGATAAAAGAAAACACATACTGAATCAAACTTAAACACTCATGTTGGCCACATGTTGAAATCTACACCAGTTTAAGATGGTTGAAATACTTAAATCACAATTTATAATGAAAATTAAATTCTTTTGGTTCTATTGACTCCACCTAACAGTTTTTATGATCAGTTTTGGGACAGTGTTGTATTGAGGAACTCAAATCTGTGGATCAATCCAAAGTGCTGCATTACCTGTATTCTAACATTAATGGAAACAGCAGTAATATTGTGTCAGAAACTCAATACAACAAATAAACAAAGAATGTTAGAGTATCAAAATTACGGCATGATTGGATTTAATACTATCTTACTACCTTTTCTTCAAAACGTAAGGGTTTAATTTAATCTCTGAATTGAGCTGTTGATTTTCTCCCTCTGAAAGACTTTGGTTGAAATGAAGTTTCATGCGTTAATAGTTTGCCAACACTTCTCTAAAAGATTGATTATGTCTGAGCCCAAATGCCAAGTATGGACTGAATATTTCTCATGCAGCGTACATACTAAACTAAGTCGCTTATCATCAAGTCTACACATTGAATTCAGGCATAAATCATTAGATAGGAATCAGGAGAGGAATGCTAGGAGCATTTTCACTTCCTAACTCAGGAAAGTTACTAACAATTTTAACAGCCCCACTCAAATCAACTCATCACAGTAGCTGAGAACCAAACCCCAGACTTTCCTGTCCAAATAGCAAATGCCCATAGGAGGTGGTGGCTATTTGGTCCATCAAGCCTGGCTATTAATCAAACAAATCATGGTTGGTAATCTACCTTTACTCCATCTTTGCCCACCAATCCCATTTCCTACATAGCACTGCACATACCATATCTACTGAGTCATTAGTTACAGGCGGCACATGGCATAGTGGTTAGCACTATTGCCTCTCAGTGCCAGAAACTCAGGTTCAATGCCAGCCTTGGATCACTGTGTGGAGTTTGCATATTCTCCCCATATCTGCGTGGGTTTCTCCAAGTACTCCTGTTTCCTCCCATACTCCAAAGATGTGCAGGTTAGATGGATTGGCTATGTTAAATTATCCTGTGTTAGGAGGACTAGCTAGGGAAATGACGGGGATTATGGGGATGATGCCTGAGTGGGATTGTGGTCAGTGCAGACTTGATGGCCAAATGGCCTCCTTCTGCACGATGTAGAGATGCTGGCGTTGGACTGGGGTATTAAGAACTCAGTAAGAATCTAGCAACACCAATTTTAAATCCAACCGATTTATTTGATAGTAAATTTGCGAGCTTTCGACCTTTTCGTCTTCGTCAGGCAAATGCAGTGTTCTGGTCTGCAATAACACACATCAGCACAGACAGTCAGAGATTGCTGATTAGAATGCGAATCCTTACATCTAACCTGCTATTCAAGTGTTAAAGTGGCTAACAATGTGTGTGAAGGGAATCTTGAGCATTGGTTAGAGAATTTGTGTATTTTCTTCAGACAGCACAGTGAGTGAGGTTTTTTGCTAACCCAGGCAAGTCACAGGGGTTACAGATAGTGTGTCATGAAGCCAAGATCCCTATTAAGACCGTCCTCATGTGTGCGGAACTTGGCTATCAGTCTCTGCTCAGCGATTCTGCGCTGTCGTGTGTCATGAAGGCCCCCTTGAAGAACATTTACCCGGAGGTCAGAGGCCGAATGCCCGTGACTGCTGAAGTGTTCGCCCACAGGAAGGGAATTTTCACTGTCGTAGTGAACGAGCATCGCTCAACAATCACCAGGCAAAACAGTTCTCTTCCTATGGGCGAACACTTCAGCAGTCATGGGCTTTCGGCCTCCGACCTTCGGGTAAATGTTCTTCAAGGGGGCCTTCATGACACACGACAGTGCAGAGTCGCTGAGCAGAGACTGATAGCCAAGTTCCGCACACATGAGAACGGTCTTAACAGGGATCTTGGCTTCATGTCACACAATCTGGAACCCCCATGACTTGCCTGGGTTAGCAAAAAACCTCACTTACTGTGCTGTCTGAAGAAAACACACAATTCTCTAACCAATGCTCAGGATTCCCTTGACACACATTGTTAGCCACTCTAACACTTGAATAGCAGGTTAGATGTAAGGATTCGCATTCTAATCAGCAATCTGTAACTGTCTGTGCTGATATGTGTTATTGCAGACCAGAACACTGCATTTGCCTGACGAAGACGAAAAGGTCGAAAGCTCGCAAATTTACTATCAAATAAATCGGTTGGATTTAAAATTGGTGTTGCTAGATTCTGAGTTCTTACTCCTTCTGCACTACAGGGATTCCATGATTAGAACATAAGAACAGAAGAAATAGGAGCCGGAGTAGGCCATCCAGCCCCTCAAGCCTGCCCCGCCATTCAATAAGATCACGGCTAATCTGTAGTGGTTCAGTACCACTTTCCCGCTTTCTCCCCGTAACCCTTAATTCCCTTGTCAATTAAAAATCTATCCACTCTTGACTTGAACATATTCAGCAAGGAAGCCTCCACCACCTCATCAGGCAGAGAATTCCAAAGATTCACCACCCTCTGCGTGAAGAAATCCCTCCGCAACTCCGATCTGAACCACCCCCCCAATCTTGAGGCTGTGCCGTCTAGTCCTGCTATCTTTGTTAAGCAGAAAGAGTCTCTCAGCCTCTACCTTACCCATCCCCTTCATTATCTTATTTGTTTCTATAAGATCCCCTATAAGATCTATAAGTTTCTATAAGATTAAGAGGGTTAAATAAACTTTAACAGAAATTAATAAAATATTTTGTTATGAAGTGGCTGTGCTACGTGAATGTGGCAACTTAGAAATTACCTAAGGATAAAATAATTTTAAACACAAACCATACAATTAATATTGAAGTCAACTAGTATTGAGTTAATATACAGCTGGTTATTCAATTATACTTGGAAAAAAATTCTCAATTTGGAATAGCTTTTCATCCAATTTGTTTAATTATTAAACTTTTTGCTTAGTTGATCAAAAACCCACTGCCCACCGATTAGATAAAGTTGCTTGTGGAAATGTGCTAAAGTTAAATTGGCCATTGAAAGCAACACAAAGCAAAGTGAGTGGTCTTCATATGTCCGGACAGCTTCCAAAAGTGGGACGGCACTCAGTGCTATTGGAGATAAAGGCAACCAGAAAAAGCAGGAGGTCTGGCAGGTTGAGCAAAATTGTGGTCATTTATAACCTTAAAATAACTACAGTTTAAAATAGATTTGCTGCTAAACAAATCATTCTGCAATATATATGGGCTGATTTTCAGCACTAGTAGTACCAGTAGATATTGGAGAACGACTTCAAAAAGAAATTCTCCAATGCAAGTTATACTCTAAAACAAATTGGTCAAAGTGTAGCATAATATTCCACCCAACATTTTAGCAATGTTCCATTATTTCATTTGTAGAGAAATTATAGACCCTTGTTGAATTCAACTTTGCAAATAGGACATGGAGTTTTCCACAAATCTTGTCATGTGGAAGCACTCTTTGAACTCTTCACAAGGTTTAAGTATTTTCTTTGAAACCTATTAACGTTTGTAAAGAAATTCTGCACCTCAACAACCAATCTTTATGATTCTGTTCAGTCTTAGAACTCAAAGGAATTTCTGGTAGTATTAATTAACTTTGACTCTGGAAAGCCAGAAAGATTGGTATGGGAATGGAGAAGTAGCAGGGAGTTCCTGAATAACCCAATGAATTAGTGGACTGTAGCAGGGAAGGAAAAGTTCCTATTGCTAATTGGATGCAGGTGGAATGAACTGGTTTAACAAAACGGATTGAGAGGTTTTCTCTGCTAGTATAATATTTGGAAGTAGCACGTTCCATTATTGGCACTAATATCTCTCCAAACAATTCCTCAACATTTACTCAAGAAATAGAAAAGGAAAATGCATTCCGATTTAAATTTAAGCCCACATACTTGGAGCTCAGATTTGTTGTGGATATTATGAAGTTGGCACCAAAGCAAATCTTTTCTTGGAGGGAAGTGGGGTGAATAAGAAAGCAATCACGAAATGCACTCAACTGGCTTAATTTGAACTGTGTGCTATTTTAACTGCAGGATGAAATCAATAAGCTAATCAGCTTCCAGCCTGAAAGTTTGGTAGGTAGGTGGAGAGCTTTGGATTAGCAAATACCATGGGCTGGTAGTAAAGGAATGCTTGTTGGTGAACAGATTAAGTTCAAAGTTTATTCATTGGTGTCACAGGTATGCTTACTTTAACACTGCAATGAGTTACTGTGAAAGATTAGTCACATGAAAGAAGTTTCAGGAAGTCCTCAACAAAGGGCAAGGGAATAGCAGCCACAACCTTAAACATTCACTCACTCCACCACGACTCTCAGTGGCAGCAAATTCAGGAAGAAGATTTCACTGCAGCAACTCAGCAAGGCTCTTTTAACTTGCGATCTCTATCACCTAGAAGGACAAGGGCAGCAGATGCATAATAATACCACTACCTACAGGTACCCCTCCAAGTCACACACCACCTGACTTGGAAATATGTTTCCATTCCTTCACTGTCACTGGTCAGAACACAAAATTCTGGAACTCCATCGCTAACAGCACTGTGTCACTGTATTGCAGACCTATATGAATATATTTCAGAAAGGAGTGGGAAAGGCGTTAAAAGGGAAAGGACAAGGGATTGATGAAAGATCCAAATCCAGATGAGAGAAGTTCATTAAGGTATACAGCACCAAGAGGCTTTTAAGTCCAATGATTCTCATAGTTGGCTCTTTGAGAGAGCTATGTAACTAATTTCACTCCCTGCTCTTTCCCCACAGCCTACACAGTTTTTCCTTCATGTACATATTGAATCTACCTTTGAAAGTTACAAATGAATCTGTTTCCACTATCCTTTCAGACAGTGCCTTCTAGATTTTAGTAACTTTCTGCAGAAGCAAATGTCTTCTCATTTTATCTCCAATTCTTTTTGACAAAACTCCATAAAAGCAAATATATCTAAGGGCTTTCCAGTTCAAGAAAAGTTTAAATAAAAGCTGACTCTTTCAACAAGAATGGTTAGTTTTATTTGTTAATATGTATTACTTACCCTTTGTCAAAATATGTTGCAAGACCTGAATTAGAAAACTTAGCATTGTTGACCATAGCAGAGGTGCCATTGCCATTCCCTGAACTGTAACTTTTTCGTGATGCTTGATCCTTTGCAAAATTTCTGCATGCTGCTAACTTTGATTCTAAGGCCTGAAAAGATGCAAGTGTTAGCAGGCAATAACTAATTTCTGTACAATGATTTGAAACACTATAGAAAGGAATTCTTACTTTTTATTATACAGTTCAAACAAAGAGAACTTGCAATCTTTTCCCTCTGACTCCATAAAAAAAAACATTAATTCTTTTTGAATGAATAAATCATTTATAACTTACAAACAAACCCGAAACTAGGAAAGGATATAATGCCTGATTTGTCAAGATTTAGTCTTCAAACAAGTGCAGATAGAAACCCTACAGTGCATAAAGAGGCCATTCGGCCCATGGAGTTTGCACCGACAACCCCACCCAAGCCCTATCCTGTATTTACTAACCTATGCATCCCGGGACACTAAGGGACAATTTAGCTTGGCCAATCCACCTAACCCGCACATCTTTGGACAGATGCTGCAAATCTCAACAGTAAGAGAAGAACACACAATTGTGCCATTTTGTCCTCAGATTCTGTTCTGCGATTTGATGAGATTAAGGATAATCTACAACCCACTTCCATATACCTGCCTTTACCCCTTATCCCTTAACACCTTTCACTAAAAGGAAAGTATCAACCCCAAATTTAAAACTGACCCATCTTCAATTGCCATTTCAGAATATATATTGAATGTATATACATGTACATTTGAGGAATAATTTTCAAACTTTTTGCTTCAATCCTGGAAAATCTGGCTCTAAATGTTTGACTATGAGTAGGCTCTCTAGCTGTTCCCTGGTGGCAGGATTCTCTCCCCCATTGGCAGCGCACTGCCTCCCGTAGGTTTTCTGGTGGTGTGGGGTGGCTTCAATGGGAAATCTTACTGACAACAGTGGGACCAGAGAATCCTGCACTAGTGAATGACATGCCACCTCCCATCACTGAGAAACACACGGCTGGGAGGCATGACAACTTTTTGTAGTATATTCGTACATAATTGTACAACTATTTGTAACATATATAAATGACTTGGAAGAGGGAGTAAGTGGAGTGATCAGCAAGTTTGCAGACGATACAAAGGTGGCTGGACTTGCGGATAGTGAGGAGCATTGTCAGGCGATGCAGCAGGACATAGATAGGCTGGTAGCTTGGGCAGATAGAATTCAATCCTGATAAATGCGAGGTGATGCATTTCGGGAGAAAGAATGTAGGGGGGAGGTATATAATAAAGGGTAGACCTATTAAAAGTATAGAAACGCAGAGGGACCTGGGGGTGCAGGTGCACAAGTCTCTGAAGGTGGCAGAGCAAGTGGAGAAGGTTGTGAAGAAAGCATACGGTATGCTAGCCTTTATAGGAAGGGGTATAGAGTACAAGAGCTGGCCTCTAATGTTGCAGTTGTATAAAACATTGGTTAGACCTCATTTGGAATACTGCATCCAGTTCTGGTCGCATTACCATCGGAAGGACGTGGAGAGTCTGGAGAGAGTGCAGAGAAGGTTTACCAGGATGCTGCCTGGTATGGAAGGTCCGAGTTACGAGGAGAGGTTAGGCAAATTGGGACTGTTTTCCTTAGAAAGACGTAGACTTAGAGGAGATCTAATAGAGGTGTACAAGATTATGAGGGGTATAGATAGAGTAAACAGAGTTAAGCTTTTTCCTAGGATGGACTAGAATAGCACGAGGGTCACGGGCTTAGGGTGAGGGGGGTAAGGTATAATTTGGATGCTAGAGAGAGTTTTTTCACACAGAGGCTGGTGGGGGTATGGAATGTGCTGCCAAGTAAAGTGCTGGAGGCAGGCAGTCTGGAGTTATTTAAGAAATACTTACATGGGCACATAAACAGAATGGGAATGGAGGGGTATAGAAAACAGATTTAAAATAGGGATCATGAGCCTCAGGAGTCCCTGGGAAGTGTGTAAATAGATGATGATATTGATGTACTTGTTTTTATCCTAAAGGTGCTTTGGTCCACCTTGTTGTCTAACAAGAGGCATACACGCGATGGGTCGTGAGAGGGCTGCTCTTGGATTTTTTTTCGCGAGTATCCTAGTGCTTCGTTAGTGTACACTTGAGCTGGACCATTTGATGGGCAACATGACAGCTCAGTGACTATCACTGCTGTGCAGATACATGGATTTGGGCCTGTGTCTGTGGGAGTTTGCACATTCTCCCCGTGCTTGCGTGGGTTTTCTCCGGGTGCTCCGGTTTCCTTCCACATCCCAAAGATGTGCTCTTAGACTAATTGGCAAAACAAATTCTCCCTAAATTGTCTCAAATTTGGTTTTTAATCCATAGATCTATAAACATAGACAGGGATCAAGGGTAGAGGTGAGAACATAACATTGGGGCAGCGGCGCGGGGCTCATTGGGCCGAAGGGCCTGTTTCCCATGCTGTTTTGTTCTTTGTTCTAAATGTAACAGTGATGTTTTGAAAATTCACTAATATGATGATAAATGCTTGCTGGCCAGCATTTATTGCCAATTCTAACTGTCCTTGAGAATGTGGCAGTGAGCTGCCTCTTGAATTATTGCATTGGAAATGTAGATACAGCCTCAGTGCTGTTGGGGGAGCTCCAGGATTTTGACCCAGTGATAGTGAAGGTAATATATTCCCAAGTCAGGATGGACAGTAACTTGGAGGGGAATTCCCAGGTGGTGGTGGTCCATTGTTTTTGTCTTTCTAGACGGGAATGTTGGTGGGTTTCGAAAGTGATGTCTAAGGAACCTTCATGAGTTCCTGCAGTGTATGTTACAGATTGTACTCGCAGCTATCATTACTCATTGGTGGTGGAGGGACTGAATGTTTGTGGAAAGGGTAGCAATGAAATTGGCTGCATTGTCTTGGATGGTATTGAGTTTCTTGAGTGTTGATGAAGCTGTACTCAGCCAAGCAAGTGGAGAATATCCCATTAGACTCCTGACTAGTGACTGGTAAATGGTGGACAGATTTTGAAGAGTTAGGTGGCTGGTTACTTGCTGCAGGGTTCCTAACCTTTGGTCTGCTCTGGTAGTCACAGTATTTATACGTCTACTCCAGTTCAGTTTCAGGTAACCTCCAGTATAGGGGGGCATTCAGTAATGATAATGCCATTGAATGTCAAGGGGGCGATTGTTAGATCCTCTCTTGTTGGAGATGGTCATTGCCTGGCACTTGTGGCATGAATTTTACTTCTATTTGTCAGCTCAAACCTAGATATTTTTCAAATCTTGCTGCATTTGGACATGAACTGCTTCAGTATCTGAATTGCCATGAATGGTGCTGAACATTGTGCACTGATCAGCGAACATCCCACTTCTGATCTTACAATAGAAGAAAAGGTTATTCATGAAGCAGCTGAAAATGGTTGGGTCACCACTTCAGGAACATCTGCAGTGATTACAAAACTATAAGATCTCCGAGCAGAATCAGGCCGTTTGGCCTATCAGGTTTGCTCCAATCCTGAGAGGTCCCTACTGTCACTTTATTGATCGCTGAGGTGGGACCGTAATTGGCCGGTTTGGATGTGTCTAGCTGCTTGTGTACAGGACATTCCTGGGCCATTTTCCACATTCGTCCAGTAGATGCCAGTGTTGCAGCTGTTACACAAACAGCTTAGCTAGGAGCACAGGTCTTCATACTATTGCCAGAATATTGTCAGGTCCCATAGTCTTTGCAGTATCCAGTGCCTTCAGCCATTTCTTGGTATCACGTGGGGTGAATCGAATTGGTTGAAGACTGGCATTTCTGTTGCGGAGGACCTCAGGAGAAAGTCGAGAAGAATCATCTACTCAGCACTTTTGGCTATAGGTGTTGTGAATGCCTTCAGCCTTATTTTTCATACTGATGTACTGGGTTTCTCCATCATATTTGTAGAACCTTCTCTTCAAATGAGTTTAATTATCACCACCATTCATGACTGGATGTGGCAGGACTGCAGAGCTTAGATTTGATCCAGTAGTTGTGGGATTGCTTAGCTCTATTATTTGCTGCTTCTGTTTGGCACACAAGTAGTCCCAGTGTTTAACTTCACAAAATTGACATCTCATTTTTACGAATGCCTAGTGTTATTCTTGGCTTGCCTCCTACACTTTTCATTGAATCAGTATTGATGGTAATGGTACAGTGGGGGATACCCCAGGCCCTGAGGTTACACATTGTGATTCAATACAGTTCTGCTGCTGCTAATGGCCCACAGTGCCTCATGGATGCCCAGTTTTGAGTTGCTAGATCTGTTCCAACTCTATCCCATTTAACACAGTGGTAGCACCACACAACATGAAAGAACACATCTTCAATGTGAAGATGGGAGTTTGCCTCACAAGGATTGTGTGGTAGTCACTTCTACTGACACCGTCATAGATAGATGCATCTGTGGCAGGCAGCTTGATGATGATGTCAAATACATTTGCCCCTTTCGTTGGTTCCCTCATAACTTGTCACAGTCCCAGGCTAGCAGCTTGTGACCTTTAGGGCCTGGCTAGCTTGGTATGTGATGGAGCTACTGAGCCATATTTGGTGACTGAAGTCCCTCACCCAGAGTATATTTTGTGGAATTCAACACTGAGGCATACTGATTCATTTGCTGAGGGTATAATCAACAGGAGATCTTTTTGCCCATGTTTGACCATGAGACTTCTTGGGGTCCAGAGTCAATGTTCAAGACTCCCAGGGCAACTCCCTCCCAAATGTGCCACCACCTCTGTTGGATCTGTTATGCCAGATGCAGAATATATCCAGAAATGCTGGAGGTGGAATCTAACGTGTCATCTGTAAGGTATGATTTTGAGAGTATGATTATGCAAGATGTGAGACAGCTCTCCCAATTTAGGCACAACATCCAAATGTGAGGACGACTTTGCAGTGTTGATAGGGCTGGATATGCCATTGTCGTTTCTAGTGCCTAGGTTAATGCCACATGGTCTGTCTGATTTCGTTCCTTTAGTTCCATTTGTAGTGGCTGATCCAACTTAGTGGTTTGCTAGGGTATTTCAGAAAGCATTTGAGAGTCAAATTTCTGTGGGTCTGGAGTCACAGATTTCCTTTCTTAAGGAAATTAGTAGACCAGATGGGTTTTTACAACGAACAACAATGATTTCATGGTCATCTTTAGATTTTTAATTCCAGATATTTTGAGTTTTTAAAATTCCACCATGCGCCATGCTGGGATTTGAACCTAGACTCCCAGAGCATTATCCGGGCCTCTGGATTACTGGTCAAGAGACAGTTCCATTGTGCTGCTGGCTCCCCACTGGCCGATACACCAATATCATCCAATAACAAATGATGATCTATCCAGTCTGGAGATTGGCTGAGGAAGGGAGGCTTTCTGGGACATCATCTTTAAATACTGGTATGGAATTAAATGTTTCTTGAACAGGCAGTTTATCCAAATAATATCAAAAAGATAAAATTCAGTAAAAATGCAATAGCCGAGAACAGTTAAATGGATTGTACATAACATTGCAAGCATTGATCCTCTGGCCAATAGCTAAGTTACGAAGTATTAAAAGAATGTTAGTTAGAGCTGGTACTTACCCCTACTTTTCGTAAAAGATCACCAACAATATTTAGTGCAGATATTCTTGCTGATGGAGTTAATGGAGTAGTGCCATAGCCATTTGGTATAGCTGAAAAACAGTAAACGTTAATTTTCATACACTTATGCATAATAGATTTATAATATACATACAAATACACAAATTGCACAAATGGCTAAATTTGATAGCTCACAAACTGTACATGTGATTAGCCTGCATTACTTGACTAGAATGCAGAAGCTATGTGAAGTTTGAGTTGCCTGCTTTTTCAAACATTTTCATTTACCAGTGAGTGCCAACCATGCTGCTGAGCACGGAGCAAATATCATGAGTGGCTGGCATTATTTAAAGGCAGCATGAACCTCTTACAGGGCATTGAGGCTGGAGCTGGCATTGGCAGGCATATGGAAGCTAAATCTGACTGAGGAAACACACATGCAAGGCAAAATGCGAGAGAGTGGTCTCCAAGTTTTTTAGATCTCCACGTTCCTTGTTGGAGCAGACACAAAGGAGGACAGATGTTCTCTGTCCACAGTGAATTAAATCAAAGGGTTTCCCCCTTGTTTTAGGTCTCTCATCGCCTGTTGAAAGAGTCTTCTGTTGATCTTCAAAAAAACACCTTTGCCATCAAATCAGCTTTGTCCTCACCAACATGACCCCCAAAGGTATGTGTCTGTGGTACACACACCATCTTAGACACACTTTAATGTTCAACTCAATATTATATAACATACTCCAATACAAGCTGTATTCCCAAGTCAATTTTTGAAAGCAACATAATGAAGAAATAAAGCCGACATGAAAATACTGCATACTTTATAGGACCTATCTGCTCTTGTGGGGAATGGTTCTGAATCTAATTCTGAACTTAGGTTATGACTCAAGCCCAAGTTCAATCAGGCTGAAATGAAATATCCACGTCATTGCCTCTCAGTGATCTCATAGAATACTAAAAAGTGTGCCAGTACAAAATGTTTGGATGTTGATATAAATATATGCACCATACAATCTATTTGGGTACAAGGTATGAATCCTGGTTGTCAAAGTTATTTGAGCTACGGATTGCTAGAACGGTCAGTGCTGCCAGGGACTTTGAACAACTGAACAAATTCTTTCCTCTTATCACTCAAGTGCCAGAATAAAACAGAGTAAAAGGCTACTCAGCAGCAATAAAAAATGTCTTCACCTGAGCAGTACTTTTGCACAATAACTAACATTTGAGATGCACTTCTATCTGAACTTTTCCATTCAATGTATACTGAAATCAACCTGCTCCTTTATCATTCTTGCTTTTCTGAGCACCCACTTGCCTCTTTCTGCTAACTCAGTCTGCTGTTCATTCAAATCTTATAACGTCTGCTCCCAGTTTTCATTCTCAACCATGTCATGGATTGACAATGTCTTAGAAACAAAAATGGAAAAGGCATTCACAATTATGATTCTTGGTGAGCTAATTCCACTTTGAATGCTAGAACTTTGTTTCAATGTGATAATGGCATTTTGTAACTGCTTTGCTTTCATACCTTTTACTTTCGCAGGAGAGATGATTGTATATTAAAATACTGTACATTCCAGTATAAACTATATCCACATGCATACTGAAGGACCTTGATACACTGTAAGCACACACTCCCACCAACATTGGTGACAAAAGGCCTCAGTTTCACATCCCCTAGATCCTCAATTCATAATGCAGGAAAGAAATCCCAGGTTCTAAACAACTCTTGCTAAGGCTTTAAAATCGTTCCACGTTTTGCTATTTAACAATAGTACGTCAAAGCTTTATCTAAAATAATAAGGTCCAGACTTTCCACTTGATTTCACAACTTTCTCAATGCAATTTTAATATCTTGAGTAAATATTAAATGCTTATCTAACCATCTACTCTTTGCTGCTGATTACTGAGCATAGGGTACACATTTTGGTCTATGATGTTACAGATTTGTATTGAATATGTTGATATTTAAACATATTTAAGGCACTAAATTAGTACTTTAACACTGCAAAATCCAAGAGATCCATTTAAAATCTGGCGCTGAAGCTCATTTGAACATTAGGACTGTATGTCTATGAAACTACTCACCTGTGTATCAACATTAATTCAAACTCTCTTTCTGTCAGAAGGATTAAAATGTGTTTGGCCAAGTGAAGTAAGATGCCATGTAATAAGCACTCTGGTTTGTTAGAATATTCTGATTAGCATAAGAATGAGTGTACACACAAGATCCTCACTGCATTTATATACTTATCTGTGCACAATGGCAACTTCAAAATTAAAGTGAAGTGAAAGCACAGGCACTTAGAACATAGAACATAACAGCACAGAACAGGCCCTTCAGCCCTCGATGTTGCGCCGACCAATTAGGAACAAGCAGTGACCCTCTAACCTAAACCATTCCCTTGGTTTGTGGAAGTATGCCAAATTATTTAACATATCTTATTAATGCGCGCATCCCATCTCTAACATAGCTGTCTGAATTTAACAGTCAAACTTGGAAGGATTTTAGATTCTGTATCAACTTAATGGCTGGCTGAAAAATGTTAATTTTTCCCAAACTTTAACTGAATCAAGATGGTAGCTACTTCAGTTGGCATACTAACTTACTGGAAATATATCAAGTAGGCTATACTTTTAAACGTACAAAATCAGAATCAATGTTCTGGCAATGCTTGAAAAACTTATGTCACGTACCTTTGGGTGAAGCAAACCCATTGCCTGCAGTCCGTCCTACAGGTGTAGCTGGTAGAGAAAGGGATGCTTGCACTGCTGTATCCATTTTCTCACACTCTAGCGTTGGTGAACTAGGGGCAGATTTTCTTGTTACTTCCTGCCTTTCCCTTACTGCTAACTCTTGACGGAGATCTGCAGAAATATTCGCAAGATTGCGGTTTAACAAGAATTTAGTGTTGTGGTACAGAGTAAATGTTATGAACTTTAATTTTATATCATCAATTTAATAGCTAAGCACAACGCCGATAGTAACATCATAAGGCTCCAAGAATACAATCAACTCATCTGCACTACTGCAAACAAAATACCCAATGGTCCGCACATAATGAGACCTCAAATCTCAAAATGCTGAATTTCTAAACATTCCCACATAATGTTAAAAAATGTACTCTTCAGAGATTGGGTGCAGGTATTGATACCTTACATGCACTATCGCTAAGAATGGTTATGCAGATGGAGAAAGCACATTTATTTTCTTTGCGCTTGGTCCCACTAACATATCTTTTCTGGATTTTTGAACAATATCTCTGGTTCCTAACTTTGCACCAACTCAATGTGCTGGTGTTTCACAATGTTAATGCATAGACCTCAAATTTACTCCAAGTCACTGCAGCTCCTATAGTGAGAAATTTGATTTTAACATGGGTACTCATTAACTGGGCTGGCAAGTAACCAGCCAGGCAACAGATACAGGAAACAAAAGTACATTTATTTTTATACTGTACTTCATCACATTAATGATGGACGCAATTGTATAGAATTTAAAAAAAATTATTCATGGTACATGGGTATCGCTGGCTTGCCTGTATTTATTACCCATTCCTAGTTACCCAAGGACAAGAAAGAGTCAACCACATTGCTGTGGCTCTGGGATCACATGTAGGCCAGACCAGTTAAGGAGGGCAGATTTTCTTCCCGAAAGGACATTAGTGGACTAGATGGGTTTTTTCTAACAATTAACAATGATTTTATGTTCATCAGTAGATTCTTACTTGCAATTTTTTTTTTATTGAATTCAAATTCTACCATCTGCAATGGTGGGATTTGAACTCAGGTTCCCAAAACATTAGCTGAGCATCTGGATTAATAGTCTACTGATAATATTATAAGGCCATCGACATTCCTGAAATCACTAATTCAGCATTCTGATTTTGCACTTAATATAAAGAAAAAGGCTGGAATTTTTTATATAAAGCTTTTCATAATCAACAGACTTTTGAAGTATTTTCAAAAATACTTTTGAAGTGTAGTCATTGAAAGACATTCATGGCAAAAAGTAAATTTTGTATTTGTGGTATGAAAAAAGAGAAACTGAAACATTGGAATAGCAATGTAATTCAAATAATTTAATTAACTTCACCCCTTTGCAAGAACAGCAAGAATAGAAAAGCCTTCTTAATCATGAGAATATCAGTTCTATTATTTAAAGTTTGTATGTGTCCAGTTCGCACGATAGCAGTGCTGTCTTAAAAAGAAACTCTCAAATTCAACACACCTCGGGCTTCATCTTTTAACCTCTGAACAGAAACAAGAAGTGATTCCTTTTCATCAAGTTCACTTTCTAAAAATGCATTTCTTTCAATTGCTTGATTCAGCCGCTGTTCAAAGTCTTCTAGTGATACTATGGTAGCCCTAAACACACATACAAAAAAAAGTTCTTAATACATGACAAGGCCATGATACAATGATCAATTATTTCCTTCAAAAATACTGCAATGGAAGAACCGGAAGGTCTAAGTTACTAGAACCAATCTTTTGTCTATGACTTTAAACTAAAAAATATTTTTGGACCATATTAACCTTGCATTTAACAAGTACAAAATTAACAATTTTGACCATTCGTAATTTAATCAATTTTGCTTCAATAGATAAGTGATCAAACTGTAGCTAATATTTATACTTCAATTTTCAACTAGTTTTAACAAAAGAGAAGTTATGTTTAACATAGATTGTATCAAAGCAGCATCTTTAAATGTAGGAAACTGTTCCAAAGCACTTAACAGGAGCATAACAAAACAAAAGAAATTGACATCAAGATAATGGAGAGACATTAGGACAGATCGAAGAGGCAGTTTTTAAAGGCAAGGAGGGAAATAAAAAAATAGAGATGTTCAGAGAGAGAATTCCAGAGGTTATGACTGAGGTGGTGGCTAAGCCATGACCCCAAATGATGGAGAAAATGCACAAGGCCCAGGTTGTAAGGCTGGATGAAATTAAAGAGATAGAAGGAAGTTAGGTCACAGAAGGCTTTTAATAGAACAATGAAAATGTTAAAATCAAGGCACTGGAAAATTGGGAACTGCTTTGCATCAATGAATAGAGCAATGATGTGAGAGTTTGTCTTGGTTTGGGTTAAGATACAGGCAGCAGAGTTTTGGTTGAATCCAAGTTTATGAGGTGTGCAAGATGGGATGCTGTCTAAGAAAGCACTGGAATAGTCAAACCTGCAATTTACATGCGATCTGCATGGTAAAGGCAATGTCCAATTAACATTGCTTGCTGCAACAATGCAGCAATTTCCAGTCAATATCTTTTCACGTAATCAAATAAAAGGCAACGTTTGGCATTATTTTTAGAACATAACACAACAATGCTCCTCTAATCCTCAAAATAGGTTCTACTGATGCAGATCCAGAATCATAGACTTAAGTTGACATCCATGGAGTTTCAACAGTACCATAACCAAATGATCTAAACTAAACAAATAAAAGTTTCTTTGTCTAAAATAATGCCATACAAAATTAAATTCTTACCTTTTGGCTCTTTCTAAATCATCATTTGCCTGCTCCAATTCTCTTACATATTTATGCAGTTGATCTTTGATACCTCTCGTTTGGCCCAAGTCATCTTCTAGCATAGATATTTGTTTATAACTCTGTGCATACTGTTGTTCAAGTTTTTCCTGAAAGTAAATAGAAAAAAAGAAAATCCCAAGATCTGATTTATCGTCATTTTACATTTTAAAAATCCGGGCCCCGATTTTTAAACCCACAATGTGATTTCAATAAAAATGTTGCATTATCTCCCCACAGCTCTTCTGTGCAAAACAATTTAAATTAAGTCCTGTTTGTGTATTAATTGAATTTCATCAAGTTGTAGTATTCATAATTAAATAAGCAATCAGATCTTTGGCCTTTCTAAGCCATGTGATTTTTATTCCAAAACATTGATTAATTCCTGGGAATCTCTCTAAAATAATTATCTTGGTCAGCACACAAGTTCAAACTTGAAATGATCAAATTACTTCATTGTAATAATCAGTTAATTGCATAATTGAATATGCAGATCTACTACTGTACATTATTACCATTCACTTAACAGAAGACTGGGTTAGAACACAGGCTTTTTTGACATGTGGGATAAGAATTTAGATCCAGCCAGACTGTTTGCTATCTTTTCCAGCTGCAAGAATTCAAAATGAAATGAGTTTGGTTTCCACTTCTATTCTTAGTGGCACACATGACAACATCCAGCATTGGCAGTCTCAAGGCATGTTGTGGGAATGTCTGAAGGAAATTTTAATGAATGTTGCAGAACAAAATGTTACATTCTCTTTTAATGTCATTCCTCAATTTTGAAAGTAAAATTTGCCAAAATTGAAATAAATTGTTAGCAAAGTTAGCACAAAGTCTGTGCAAAATTGGCTAAGAAAGTGAAGGGTAGTATTGAATGCTAGATATACAGTGTTATTCCCCAGGGGTCAGTGCAAAGACCACTTCTCTTTTTAGCTGTGTTTGAATATATTGCACGATTTCAAACTTTGAAGATGACACAAACAATTAGAAATGTACTAAATAATGAGACACATAATAACAAACATTCATGAAGATAGAGTGCTGAAATGGGCAAACACGTGGCAGATGAAATTTGAATTAGATAAAGTTAAGACTTCCATTGTGAATATTGAAAATTTATAAAATTCAATTAATGATACATAGTCAGGACTTAATTTAGATTGCCTTGCACAGAACAGATGTGCGGAGATAAAGCAACATTCTTATGAAAGTGTTAGGATCTAGCTGAAGTATTTTGTTTGATTCTGGGACATCAAACTTTAGCAAGGAGATCAATGCCTTGGAGATGACACAGAGCAGGTTTACTAGACTGACTGCATGAATGAGGCACTCCAGTTATGTAGAGAGATTGGGAAAGCTGGGGGTTGTTCTCCTGGCAGCAGAGGAAATTAAAGGGAGATTTCTTTGAGGTGTTCAAAATCATGACCAACTCTGATAGAGAAAATAAAGACAGACTGTTTTCCAACAGCGGTTGGACCAGTAACCAGAGGAGAAATTTAAGATGATTGACAAGATAACTAGAGGTGACACTGGGGGCAGGCAGAATGTGGAGCTGATCTGATCGTGGCCTCAGCTGAGATCTTACTGAATAACAGAGCAGGCTTTTGGGTCCAAATGACATATTCCTGCCCACAATTCAGATGTTTATCTAACAAGAGGAAATTTATTCTTTTTGGTTAGACACTGAACTGCTGTGGAACATAGAGTCATGGAAGCAGATTTAGGATTATCATTCAAAAATGAAATCAATAAATATTTAAAATGGAAAAACAAACATTTAACAAAGGTTTAACATCAGCAGACAGGGTGGTGGGATGAATCAGGTAGCTCTAGAAAGGGCCAGTTTCTTCTTTCCTGTTGAGTCTTCTATGATTCTAATTACATTTGCTGAATTAAACAGAGTTTTGTAGTTACTGAGAGCAATTGTTCTTTAGTGCAGTAGGTGTATAAAACTCACAAAACAAGTTGGGACAAATTAACACAATGAGCAGGAAGAACACTCGTCACTGACTACATAGTAAGTTTTGCCCAGAGGTCTAAATATTCCTATAGCATCATACAGTGGTATAATAACTGACTGCAGCAATCTTTACTGGGGAATTCCCAGCACGGAGCTGCAGTGATGTTATTGTGTTATCCAAGCAGCCAATCTAATTAAAGGATTTTCACCACCACCCAAACAGGAAAAAGAAATCACTTCCTTTTCTAAAGAACAAATTATAAATTAGAACATGCAGATGAGGTGAATTAGAAGTTAAAAGATTCTGAAGAACATTTTAAAAAATTAAAAAGAACTAGATTCAAATATCTACTAATTAATAATTTAACAATAGCACTGTGAGATTAGTACTTCTTAGGCCCACATGCGATTTTCCCGGCCCAACTCACTAAAAAATTAGTGCTTCGGGATGAGAGAATCGCTCCCCAACTCTTTGGTCTAGTATTGTCTACTTAGTAAGTGAGGTTGCAGAATCACATACCTACATGAACAACCTTAATTTAAAACATTTAATTAGAATAGGCATATATAAATCTATTTGCACATTTTCGCACAAACTTAGATCAAACCAACTACAACGTCAATTTTGTTAATTTCAGTATTTGGAGTATAATCCTGAAGCTTGCAAGACCTCAGTTTGCTTTGAAATTTCACAGGAAAGCATTCTAGGTTGTCCATGTCAATAAGATGAGATATAACGTGGTACCTGGATAACTGTCTGTATGGAGGGACTCTACTCACACAACCTTGTGCACCTCCTGGCAGGCAATTCAAAACCGAGGGATAGGGATCCACACACAGTTTGGACAAGGATAGTGCAAACTATAGCGAAAGGACAATGCTTGTGGGTAGTCAGCAAGCATACATATGGAACAAGTTGCTCTTTCCTTTACGAATCAGATTATTTATCTGTGCTGTAGCTCTCTCTTTCATCACTGCCTGGCCTGCAGTGGGTTTTGCTGATTCCATAGCATCAACACCATGTTTTTCACAAAGAAATGGCCTGAGAAGTGATATCCAGTAAGGAGCGTGATCAAGCAAAGTAGCATGACTGCACAAAAAAAGAGAGCAATCGCAGCTCAAGTACTATCAACTACCATTATATGCTTAGGTGAAGCTTAGTAGAACCATACAACACACAGGAGAAAAGGTCAACAAAAATGGTGAAAGGAAATCTCTTAAAAAAAAATCTTTTGGTGAGGAGAGAATCAGTGCAACTGATTGTGCCAAGGACAGAAAACAATAAAAGCGGAGTCTGAAAAACAAGAAAGCAATTTTGTGCATCACCTGTAATAACAAAAAAGTACCACGGAGATTAAGGGCAGCATGGTGGCTAGTGGTTAGTACTGCTGCCTTTCAGTGCAGGGACCCCAGTTCAATTCTGGCCTTGGGTGGCTGCCTGGGTGGAGTTTGCATGTTCTCCCTGTATCTGTGGGATTTCCCCCAGACATTCCGATTTCTTTCCACAATCCAAAGATGGGCATATTAGGTGGATTGGCCTTAGTAAGTGCATGTGATTACAGGAGGTAGGGCTGGAAGGTGTTGGGACTGGGTAAGATGTTCCATCGGCGAGTCGGTGCAGACTCGATAGGCTAATGGCCTCCTGCACTGGAGGTTTGGACAGCATGGTGACATTGTTATCTCAGAGCACCAGGGACACAGATTCAATGCTGGCCTCAGATCACCTTCTGTGTGAAGTTTCCATGTTCTCCATGTCTGTGTGGGTTTTCTCCAGCTGCTCCGGTTTCCTCCCACCTTCCAAAGGTGAGAGTTAGGTGGATTGCCATGCTAAATTGCCACTTAATGTCAGAGGATTAGCAGGGTAAATACGTGGGGTTACAGGCATTGGGCCTGGGTGGCACTGCTGCTGGTACAGACTTGGAGTGAATGACCTCCTTGTGTACTGTAGCGATTCTCTGATTCTAAGTACAATGCTTTGAACACTATTGACTGGAACCACTTCTTATGCCATTAGTGGTCCTTCTGTTCTCAAATGCAGACCTGAAAAACTATTTATGTTTTACAATCATTCTGCATGCAATGCTCAGTTATTATGTTTGTATGAATTATAATATAGAGACCATCCTTATACTAAATTATTGACAAAAAAAATTTCAGTCCTCTTACCTTCAATAATTCCAAATCCAGTTTTAGTCTTTGGTTGTCGGATACTAAATCTCTATTTCTGTGTTCTGCCTGCTCCAATTGTGCTTCTAACTCAGCTTCAAGCTCCCTGCTTCCCTCCTGGAATTCTTCCAGCTCTTCACGGGTTTCCTGAAAACTGAAGAAGATAAACTGGATCACAAAAATGTTTGTTGTCTCATTTTGAGCAGTAAAAGAAACAAAAAATTTTTGAATGCAACACAATATATTGTGGCAATTAATTAATGACACAAATGGCAGCTCACTGGACAAAAACTTCTGATGGGTACCTAAAGCAAGGTGTGAACTAAGCTATCAAACCGACATCTTAGATGTAATTCCCAGTCTTGCCCAAGGCAAGTGACAACAGCAAGCGTAGTAGATTGGCACCACTTGTTCTACAAGATGCACTGCAGCAACATGACAGGACTCCTTCAAACTTTCAGCTTCTACTGCCCAGAAGAATAAAAGACAACAGGCAAACACCAACACCATCAATTTGCAGATATTTCTGACTTGGAATTATATAGCTGTTCCTTCACCATCACAGAGACAAAATCCTGACATTTCCTAACAGGACTGTGGATGTGCCACAGATTGACACTAGTGTAAACATATCGGGGGTGTCAGCACATTCTGATAGCCCTGATGGCACAGACAGCTGGAATATCAACAATTCAGTGACCTATAAACGGTGTGCAATAAATACCAGAACTGTCTGTTTTGCTGTCTTTTGTGACAAAGCCTTTAGATGACATATAATGATTTAATTATGCCTGCTGGTTTCACATAGATATTTTGAGAGTTGTGGAAGCCAGTAGTCTGGGTTAATCAGCTAAGATGTGGAGATGCTGGCGTTGGACTGGGATAAACACAGTAAGAAGTCTCAACACCAGGTTAAAATCCAACAAGTTTATTTGATAGTAAACTCAAGCTTTCAGAATGCTGCTCCCTCGTCAGGTGAGTGGAAAGTTCTGATCAGAGAAGAGCATATAAAGGCACACAGTTTACAGAATACTGATTAGAATGAGAGTCTTCTCTGATCAGAACTTTCCACTCACCTGATGAAGGAACAGCGTTCCGAAAGCTTGTGGGTTTACTATCAAATAAACTTGTTGGGCTTTAACCCTGGTGTTGTGAGACTTCTTACTTAATCTGCTATGACAGTTTAAGCAGAGGTATATTTTACCCCCAACCTCTGTCTTGCTACTTTAGCAAGAATTTAGCAACACCAATTATTAATCCAACCGATTTATTTGATAGTAAAATAGCGAGCTTTCAACACTCCCGTGTCTTCATCAGGCAAGTGCAGTGTTCTGGTCTGACCAGAACCAGACCAGAACACTGCACTTGCCTGATGAAGACACGGGAGTGTTGAAAGCTCGCTATTTTACTATCAAATAAATCGGTTGGATTAATAATTGGTGTTGCTAAATTCTTACTGAGTTCTTACCACTCCAATCCAACGCCGGCATCTTTACATCATTGCTACTTTAGCTCCAGGTCACCTTATTATGCAGTGGAATCATCTTCCAAGCATTAAATAGAAGTCTGCCAAATTTTTATTATCCACATGATCCACTTGAAGTGTCAAGGAGTATTAGGAGGGTGAAGTATGATTTTAAGAGAGAATAATGTTGAATGGTAAAGGAGGCTTGAAGGGCTGAATAGCCTACTCCTACTCCTATTTTCAATGTTTCCCACAAAAATCAGTTCATTTTAAAAACAAAAGAAGGTTTTGCTAGCCAATAACTCCTGAATTACTCAAACAAAAATATAAAAAAATGGAATGGCAACACACCACCATTTTTTACATTATTCTGGCAGTAAATGATAGCATTGGGCTGAATGCTGTCTTCAGTTAGTTAATAATGCACTGAGAAAAATGGCATCTCATGATGACATTCTAACAAGAATTGATTTGAAAACGTTACCTTCGTGAGTTTAAAAAAAAGGCATTTATTAACATTTTAAACTAATGCAGCACAAGCTTGAAAGTGAATTCTGAACTATGTTCTCTTGATTAGCACTCTCCCCATTTCCATCCTACGTACTATTCTGAATGGTCATCATCACTATTTTCACGTAGGCAAAACATTCTAAGGGGCATACCAAGAGTAAAATCAAGGAAAATACATCTGACATTAAGCCACAGGAGGAGACATTAGGACAGGTGATCAAAAGCTTGGTCAGAAAGGCAGATCTGAAGCGTGGAGAATAGGGTAAATCAGAACAGTTATATGGCAGCAAAAAGATTTTGGGAAGGAATCCCAAAGGCAGCGCTACCAAAGCTTCAAATCAGCAGCTGCCAATCCTGGGGTGATTAAAATCCAGAATGCACAAGAGACCAGATTTTGAAGAAGGGAGAGAGCTTGAAGGATTGCAAAGCTAGGAGAGTTTGGATACTGGGTCAGACAAGGCCATGAATAGGTTCAAAAACAAGAATGAGGAATTTGAAAAGGAGGCCTCAGCGGATCAGAAATCAGTGTAGGACAGAAAGAACAGACAGGAATAATGCATCAACGGAACTTGGGAGTGAATCAAGGTACAAGCAGCAGAATTTTAGGTGATTACAAGTTTATGAAGGATGGAAGGTTGGCCAGGAAATGATTGGAATATTAAATCTAAAGGTAACAGTGACACAGATGAGGGTTTTAGGAGGTGAGTGAGGGCAGAATCAGAATCATGTGATACTGTAGTTGCTAAATCATGTGATACTGCGGATGCTGAATCAGATGGCTAAGCTGAATCAAGTGGTCTTGGTGAAGTGGACATGGAGTTGTAAGCTCATCTAATAGCACTGAGGTTGCAAACTGTCTGCGTCAGCTTTGGACAATTTTCTAGTGACTAAAATAGTGGCCAGGACACTGAGTTTGTGGTGAGGAGCAACCAACAATGGCTTCAGTTTTCCCAATACGTAAATAGGAGGAAATTTCTGCTCAACCAGAATTGGATTTTAGACAGTGTGACAATCAGAACAGTAAATAATGGCTCCTAACAAATGTGATATTATAGTCTGCCCTCAGCACACTGTCACATCAATATCTAGCAGACAAGTGAACAATTTAAAATGACTATTGCAATTTTGTTCTTTTAATACATTGCATATTTTACATCTGACAAAAACAGACTTTAAAACCCTTCTTCACAGGTCTCATGATCATCTTGGAGATAAATCAGAAAATTGATGCATCCAAAACTTTATTCAGTAATGTTCCACATCAGAAACTAAACAATTCAGAGCTGAAATATTTTTGCTGCAGGCTTACAGTTGTACTTAGAGCTGAGTAATCATCATCTGTAGTTTGCTGTAATCATGGAATTGGTAGTACAAAAGCTCATTATACACAAAGTGAAAAAACTCCAGAGTCACGAATGCTTAACTGAAGTGTGCTGTGTTAGCTTATTGAACTCGGTTAAACAAAATATTACCAAATTGGTTTGCACAAATCATGTCTGTTATCGCATGATTCAAGTGACTGCCTGATAGCTAAAGCCACAGAAATGTGTAACGTCAAGTGACTTGGACAAAAAGGATACAAAATAAGGAACTGTGACTAATGTTAATTTAAAATATAAAAAAATTCAAATGAAAAGGACAACAGACTAAGTTATGAATTATAATAGTCCAGATAAAAGTAATTATTGAAAATAAAAAGTAGTGTGCTTTAAAAATGACCCTTAATATATATTTTCCAATTGGAACCTGATTAATGGTAATTTGCAGTGAAAACATAGCCCTCAACTGAAGCATTGTACAACTTTGCTCAAACGGATTTAAACTTAAAATAAGGAGGTATCATTCTCTGCACGAATACAAGATGCAAATTCTTGGACCAATTTCATTCATAGATCCCTACAGTGCAGAAGGAGGCCATTTGGCCCATCAAATTTGTACCAACTCTGACAGAACATCTTACCCAGGCCTTCTTCCCTGCCCTATCCCTGTAATCCCTTTTTTAAAGCATTTATTAGGGCTAACCTACACGTCTCAAGGCACGAAAGGGTAATTTACCATATCCAATCCACCTACCCTGCACATCTTTGAACTGTGGGAGAAAACCAGAGTATGCAGAGAAAAGACACGAGGAAAACGTACAAATTCCACACAGACAGTTGCCCAAGACTGGGATCGAACCCGGCTCTCTGTGCTGTGAGGAAACAGTGCTAACCACTTTGTTACCCATGGTGGTTGAATTATTGATTGAATAATTATTATAAATTGGCACAAGATTTACCTTTAAGTGAATTACCTTTAAGCGTCTAAAACATTACATGCATCACAGGGGACCCAGTTTAAGAATATGAGGTCTGCTATTTCAGGGAGAGAACGGGAGGGTTTTCTTCTCTCAAAGGAGCATAAATACATGGTATTCTCTTCCCCAAAAAGCAGTGGAGGTTGGATCATTGAATTCATTCAAGACAAAGTTGGACAGATTTCTGATAGACAAGGGAACCACAGGATATGGGCAGGTGGGGCAGACACAAAGTGGGGCTGAGATACAACCAGATAAGCCATGATTTTACTAAATGGTACAGAAAGCTCTAAGAGCGAATGACTTGCTTCTTTGTTCCTAAAAGAGAGCATTTGTCAGCTAGCAAGTAACAGAGGGTACATGAGAAACAACTGCAAGTAAGATTAAAAATATTTTAAGTTTTCTAAAATCAGGATGGATGGTAAGGAAACTGTATTTAATAAAAAGTTTTGTAAATTATAACTGAAAGGTTTTCCATCGATACAGCAGCTGCAATAAGGCGGAGCATAGAAGGGGCACAAGGAGTTTGGACACCGACATGCAGAGGTAGAGTCAGAGCAGCGCCATTAGACAAACTGCTTAATTAGTCTATAAAGTTAACTGTTAATTTGCAGAAAACAAACCATCTTACTTGAAAATGTTGTGATAACTTCACATGCAGAACCAGGAAGAAACATCATACAATTCTAAAGCAGAATATTTTGACTCAATTGTGTATGTTCTATAACTATTTCTCACACATCCACACCCACCCCTATTTGCATCAATTAATTACATGGGTCACTTACAGCCACTAATAAAGTTGCCTATGTTCAGATTTATAAGCAAAGAGCAAGAGCCACAAAGAAAGATTTTAATATTTTTTTGAACTGTTTACTTCATAGCTTCTTAATATAAGTTCTTCAGGGCACATTCTGCTTTCTTTCAATTTGTGCTGACTTTAAGGGAACACACAGTAGAATCCACATATGGCCCAGGTCTACTGTATACTTTCACAAAATATGCTTCAGCGTCACCTGATGAATCAATTGACCTATAGTGTTATTATAGACTTGTACAGATCATGGGCTTGAGGGATTATATGGCTCTTTTGGTTCTGTAACCATTATGTTTTCATGATAATTTAATGTGAACTTCTTTGGAAATCATTTTGAGGTTATCTGTCTATTGTGTCTGAAGAAACATTCATAATTCTCTAAAAATAGATCTTCTGGCACCTGATCTTAAAGAGTGCAGCAACTTTACATTTGCTTGCAGCTGGCGAAGAGCTCCAAGGTTCAGATTTAGAGGTCTCGCACAATGTACAATTAGCCTGATACCAATTACAATGGTGGTGAGATCATTGCGACCATTTCAACAGTAAATTAATTGAGTTTTTTTTAAATAAGCAGCAAAATGGGGCAAACCAGTCAGGAAACAGTCACAAAGAAACAAGAATGGCCTAACTATATGTGACAGCACCACAGCTTCTTGCACTAACTAAAAATAGGACACTCTAAAGCAAATTATTTGTATCATAATTTTGTCAGTTCAATAGCAAACATCTTGCATTTAGGAAGAGTGGCTTTAGAATTTTGAACATTTTTTACTCAAATGCACTTTGGCTCAACACTGACAAAATATAGCATTTCCACATAATGTGCAGTAAAACAACATCTGATATTGTTCCAATCCAAATCATGTGATTTGATCACAAGGGGTTTCATGCACCACCAAGCAGGAAAAAAACAAGTCACCTTTCTAGAAATAGAATCAAAAGCTAAACTCCACCAGTACATTTTCTATGAAACACTGCAGATTGGAATGTGGTTCACAAACAAGATAGAGATAAAGATCATATTAGGGAAGCCATTCAAAGTTATCTCCATATTTTTGTCTTGTAGATATACTCCAACAGGTCAACCTAAAAAACGCGTTAAAAAACCTAACAATTCAAAACAACAGTAGAGTATTGCTAAAGAAGAGAGGCATGTTTCGCTGAAGTTTTTTGCCTTGAACTCATCAGGACAATTGCAAGAATGCCAAATTTCAAACTATCAGAACAATTTATACTGCAAGAGAAAAGTGTGCTGGTTGGTTTGCTGAGACATTGTCATAGAGAAGCAGAGAACTAGAGGCTTTCTAAGCTCGATTCAAACTGTAATTCAAACAAAGGCAAGGGTTTAAACATATAGCTATTGCTTGCAGAGAACAGGTCTCTGCATATGAATCTAGTGAGCTTAATGATCCACATTATAAGCTTGACTGATTATAATGAATTGGTAGTGTAAATATTATCACACTCAGGATTATCCAGCAAGTGGGGATCTATTTTGGAATCACATTTAACATTAGATGTTTTGGTTTGGGTTTTGCAAGCATGAACTAGTTGTGTACAGTCCTGTTTTGAACAACCAAAGGTACATGCTGTTTGATTCAATCAGCCAATCACTGGGATTTAAACATCTGGCATCATATCAGCACAAATTCATGAATGATATTGCTCAATTGTGTGAAAGGCAGAACACCATTTTGGGCTGAAGCATCATCCTGTTGTTGGAACATAACACTTAAGTGAACACTACTCAGTCAGCAGCAGCACAAAACTGCTTCTTTAACATGTTTGACATATTTTCTTCTGATATAGGAAAATAAGGGTAGACTGGGCCCTCACCAGGTTCAAAATTGGCAGCCTTTGGCCCATGTAGATGTTTGTACGATACACTGTGATGATCTATTCAGTGTTCACCTTATTGTGCAGGATAGCTTTGTTGTGCTGTTTCTGGGCTTAGCCTGCACAGAGAGCAAGTGGCTAAGATGCAGTTTTAATGATATTCGGCATTTATAAATGGGTGGTGTAACTATGGATTCCCTCAAGGTCCAGTATTCACTAACATTTGTGTCAGTGCCTGTGAGATTGTTCCGTTTTTGATGGAATGAGCCCCAATTTTCTGCTCCATGCATATTTCAAATATGTGCATCTATGCTCAAATTCACTTTTGAAATGGAGCAGGCTTATGCATTCGCTGACAAGTCCATGAATGTGTTCTCCACTATTGTCTTTTGAATGTCTGCCTAAACTGGTCAATATACACCTTGGGATTCATTTGGTTTCATGCACTATATATGAACACATGAACTAGGAACAGGCGTTGCCACTCGGCCCTTGAACTTGCTCCATGATTCAATAAAATGTGTGTTAACCAAGGTTCAGGGTAAACACATTCCTCTTAGAGCGAAGGGCAAGGCTGGCAAAAGCAGGGAACCCTGGATGACTCGGGATATTGAGGCCCTGGTTAAGAAGAAAAGGCCTGTTTCCATGCTGCAAACCTCTGTAACTCTAATAAGATCATGGCTGATCTAATTTTAACCTCAACTTCACATTCCTGCTGAGTGATAACATTTCACCTTCTTGCTATCAAGAAGGCGTCAAAAAGGCTGTGCGCTCGCACCCACACTGTTCAGCATGATGCTTACTGCCATGCTGAATGATGCCTTCCAGGACAGCTGGAATCAGCTTAAGTACAGAGTGGATGGGAAGCTCTTCAACCTGAGGAGACTTTAAGCTATTACCAAAATGAAGGAGACTGTTCTGAGAGACTTCCTCTTTGCCGATGACTGTGCCCTGTATACTGGTTCATAGCCAGAGATGCAAGCAGTATGGACAAATTTTCCACAGCTTATTACAACTTTGGACTCACCATCAACATTAAAAAGACCGAAGTCATGCACCGGCCTGCTTCTCGTGCACCATACACAGAACCCATAATCACAATCAAAGGGCAGAAACTACACAGTGGAACAGTTCACTTATCTTGGCAGAACCTTCTCCCAAGCAGTGACTATTGATGTAGAAATTAGCTGCAGAATAGCAAAGGCTAGTTCTGCTTTCGGTAGACTGTGTTCCACCGTATGAGAACGTCGAGGAATCAGTCCAGTAATGAAACTGAAGATCCACAGTGCTGCAGTACTCACAATCCTCCTGTATGCCTGTGAAACGCAGACTGTGTATCGAAGGCATGCAAGACAGCTCAATCATTTCCATATGACTTGTTCTCGCTGAATATTATGCATCAAATGGCAAGAAAAAGTATCAGACACTGAAGTTCTCTCTAGAGCAAGTCTACCATCAATCCACACACTGCTACTGAGAGTGCAGACCCAGAGGGCAGGTCATATCATCCGAGCGCAGACCCAAGCAGCTTCTTTTTGGGGAACTCTCTGCTGGAAAGTGCTTACATGGAGGGCAGAAGAAAAGTTTCAAAGACACACTGAAGGCCTCCCTGAAATTGTTTGATATTGACACGACCACCTGGGAAACATTGCACAAAACCATCCTACGGGCGCTGCCTCATCCACAAATGCTGTCAAGCTTATGAAACAAAATACTGCTGAAGCACAACTTAAGTGCAAGCTGCGCAAGTCCAGAGCCACCAGTGCAACAACTACAGTGCCTACACAAGTTTGTTGAATATGTGCCAGGACATTCCGTGCCCGAATTGGCCTGATCAGTCGTCTTCAGACACATTGCATCCAGCCTCAAAATGACTAATGGTGTCAAAGTCCTCATCAACAACAACAGATGAGCAACATCTGCTTCTGCCTTCAAGATATTGAAAAACTTTTGAAGAAAGGCGCGGGCTCATTGGGCCAAAGGGCCTGGTTCCGTGCTGTTTTGTTCTTTGAAAATGATTCTAAACTATCTCAACATTCAATTTTTTTCCTTCATTTGTCCTAAATGGACAATCCTTTATTTTTCCTACTGTAGACCCAAGTTCTAAATTCCTCCTTAAAACAAAATATTCATTCCACATCCACTGTCAGGACTATTCAGGATCTTGCGTGTTTCAGTCAAGCCATCTCTTCCCTGTTCTAAACTCCAACGAATACAAGCCCAATCTGTCCAATTTTTCCTCGTAAATGAATCCACTCAATCCAGATACTAATCTGAAAAATCTTCTTTCAACTGGTTACAATGCATTTATATCTTCTCTCACATGAAACAAATACTATACATGTTACTCCAGATGTGATTTCACCAATGTCTTGTATATTTGGAGTATAACCTCACTGCATTTGTAGTCAATTTCTTTTGCAATAAATGATGACATTCTATTTGCTGCACCCAAAAATTAATTTTTCATGAATCATGCACTAAGACATACAGACCCTCTGCATCTCAGAATTTTCCAATCTCGCATCAAGATAATATGTTCTTTATTTGTTCTGCCAAAATGGACAACCTCACCTTTTCCCTACATAATACTCCTTATATTGAATCTATTCCCACTTACCTATCTATATACTTTTCAAGCCTCCTTAGGCCCTCTTCTCAGAGCTAACTTTCCTACCAACCAGCATCATATCAGAAGCTGTAAATTGATCCTAGCAAGGAGGTAATGGTCGAGTAAGGGAACCATGGTGTACTAAAGAAGTTAATTCGCTGGTTAAAAGGAAAAAGGAGGCTTATGTCAGGATGAGGCTTGAAGGCTCAGTTAGTGCACTGGAAAGCTATAGATTAGCCAGGAGGGAGCTAAAAAGTGAGTTGAGAAGAGCTAAAAGAGGACACGAGAAGACTTTGGCTGATAGGATCAAGGAGAATCCTAAAGCTTTCTTTACATATGTTAAGAATAGAAGATTGGTTAGGGCAAGATTAGGGTCAGTCAGAGACAGCAGTGGGAAGTTGTGCGTGGAGCCTGAAGAGATTGGAGAGGCACTGAACAAATATTTCTCTTCGGTATTCACGCAGGGAGATGTAAATGTAGTTGTGGAGAACACTGGGATACAGGGTTGCAAACTGGAAAGTATTGAAGTAGATAAGGAGGATATGCTAGATATTCTTGAGGGTTTGAAGTTAGATAAGTCCCCTGGGCCGGACAGGATTTACCCTAGGATTCTCTGGAAGGCGAGAGAGGCGATCGCAGAGCCTCTGGCTCTGATCTTCAGCTCGTTGTTGGTTACAGGTATGGTGCCGGAAGACTGGAGGATAGCGAACGTGGTCCCATTGTTCAAGAAGGGGAATAGAGACTTTCCCAGGAATTATAGACCAGTGAGTCTTACTTCTGTTGTGCGCAAAGTATTGGAAAGAATTATTAGGGATAGGATTTATAGTTATTTAGAGAGAAACAAATTGATTGGGGATAGTCAGCATGGTTTTGTGAAGGGTAGGTCGTGCCTTACTAACCTTATTGAGTTTTTTGAAAAAGTGACCAAAGAGGTGGATGGGGTAAGGCAGTTGATGTGGTATATATGGACTTTAGTAAGGCGTTCGATAAGGTGGCCCATGGAAGGCTTCTGCAGAAAATGCAGATGTATGGGATTGAGGGTGATTTAGCTAATTGGATTAGGAATTGGCTAGCTGATAGAAGACAGAGGGTGGTGGTTGATGGAAGTTATTCATCGTGGAGTTCGGTTACAAGTGGTGTACCTCAGGGATCTGTTTTGGGGCCCCTGCTGTTTGTAATTTTTATAAATGATCTGGATGAGGGTATTGAAGGATGGATTAGTAAATTTGCGGATGACACCAAAGTCGGAGGAGTGGTAGATAGTGAAGAGGGGTGTTATAGTTTGCAGAGAGACTTGGATAAGTTGCAGAGCTGGGCCGAGAGGTGGCAAATGGAGTTTAATGCGGAAAAGAGTGAGGTAATTCACTTTGGCAGAAATAACAAATGTGTAGAGTATAGGGCTAATGGTAGAACTCTTAATAGTGTTGATGAACAGAGGGATCTTGGTGTATATGTGCATAGATCCCTGAAAGATGGCAATCAAGTCAATAAGGTTGTTAAGAAGGCATACGGAGTCTTAGCTTTTATTGGTAGGGGATTGAATTTCGGAGCCGCAACGTCATGTTGCAACTGTACAAAACTCTAGTGCGGCCGCACTTGGAGTATTGTGTACAGTTCTGGTCCCCACATTATAAGAAAGATGTGGAGGCATTGGAGAGGGTACAGAGGAGGTTTACCAGGATGTTGCCTGGTATGGAGGGCAGGTCTTATGAAGAGAGGCTGAGGGATTTGAGGTTGTTTTCGTTAGAAAGAAGGCGGCTAAGAGGAGACCTTATTGAAACATATAAGATGATTAGAGGTTTAGATAGGGTGGACAGTGATAGCCTTTTTCCTAGGATGGAGAAAGCTAGCACGAGGGGACATAGCTTTAAATTAAGGGGTGGTAGTTATAGGACGGATGTCAGAGGTAGGTTCTTTACCCAGAGGGTGTTAAGGGTATGGAATGCCCTGCCTGCTGCAGTTGTAGATGTGCCAAGTTTGGTGGCGTTTAAGAGGTTAGTAGATAAGTTTATGGATGAAAAGGGAATGGTTTAGGTTAGAGGGTCATTGCTTTTTCTTAATTGGTCGGCGCAACATCGAAAGCCGAAGGGCCTGTTCTGCGCTGTAATGTTCTATGTTCTATTTGCTTACCTTGCAAGCTTGATGTAGAGATTGAGCCCAAAACCAAGCTGTGGGACAGTGACTACCCTGATCAGATCACTGTCTGCTGTGCATCATGCAAACTCAAATGGATCAAAGGCTGTTTGGCTTTGGACCTAAAAAGTGTTTGGTCAACTTCAAATTACAATAGAAGGGAAAAGTACCTTAAGAATTTGAAGAACAAGAATCAAGTCATTCTATGTTGATGCTATGCAGTGATATTTTCAATAAACAGGATGCTGCAATCAGTCCAAAAGTTAGTTCTGCTTACCACGTATTTGAGCAAATTCATGCTATGAATTTCAGTGTCAACATGGTGCCAAGTAAGTATGCCATTTGTCCTAGTGTTTGATTGAATCAAATAGTATGTTTCTTCAGCTATTCATAACAGAGTATAGAGGTATTCAAAAGCCTGCACTTGCAAAAGTCAAAACAAAACATCCATTGTTAAGTATGATTTTGCAATTGTGCAGCATTTGTTGAACAATCCTGAGTGTGCTAACAGTCATGATGTAGAGATGTCAGCATTGGACTGGGATAAACACAGTAAGACGTCTGACAACACCAGGTTTAAATCCAACCGATTTATTTGATAGTAAAAAGCTTGTGAGTTTACTGTCAAATAAATCAGCTGGATTTAAACCTGATGTTGTCAGACTTCTTACTGTGCTAACAGTTATAGTTTAAGATAATTAGTCCAGCTTGTGACATTGTTCATTTAGGCTTGCTGAAGTGCCATATGCAAGGACCTGTTCTCTGCAAACAAAAGGAATATGTTCAAGTCTTGCATCTTTATGCATTACCACGGCGTCCCTGTTGTTTTCCCCATGGCATCTGATCGGCCAAAGTTAGCACTCCAATCAATCATCGCCCTTTTCCTCTGTACTATAAACTGTGATCAGTTGAAATTTGACATTCTTGCATTTGTTCTGATGAGTGCATGATGAAAAGTTTCAGCAATATGTCTTACTTTTCAGCAATACGCAGGTTCTGTACTACTAAACAATTGACTACAGAATGCACTCAACTGTAATCACTTGGGACAAATTCATAAACTGTGATCAATTGGGAATTTCTAAAAAGTTGGAGTATGTTCATTTCACAACCTTCATTTGCCTAGCTTTCATAGCACACTTTACACAAAGGGAAAAGAACAGCCTTACCTTCCTCTCTTACCAACACAACGCTATCAGGTGAAAAACAAATCAAACTGGTCCTGATGACAAATTGGCTACTAAACACAATTTGAACGATAACCTCAGGCTAAACAGTGACTATTCTGATTAAAGTGCAATTTCTCCATATCACACAAGCAGGAGTTTTATCATATAAAATTATTTTTTTCACAATTAAATTGGGAGAGTCACAGAACTTTGATCAAAAATGCATTGAATGTACCACTTCCACTTAAGCGGCCCTCAGACCGTGTAAAAAATCGATCCTCCAAGTGACCAGTCCCAGGTGAATCGCCATGAAATCTCACTATGAAGTCAGCAAGGAATATTTCCATGCATATTTAAACTCCACATATATCATCACTTCCATCACATATTATACAGCAGTATCAGGACTACCATGCAATTTGTATACCTGTTCTATAAAAGGGATCACAAAATACTGAGTAAACCAGACTAAAAAAACTCAACTTTTGACTTCAGATGTCGCAGGCAGAAATACACCTGCTGATGAAACATGCTAGCAAATGAGCATGTACCATTAACTTAAACCTAAACACCAAATAAAGATTGCACTTCAGTTTTTGCTGCTTACTCTACAGGACTCCAGTCTCAGATCAGCAATTTCAGCACAGATCCTACAGCCAATGCCTTTTTGCCATTTTTCTTGTGAACATACTAACTTCAAACACATGCCTGTTCTTCACTTAAAAGTGCAATTCCGAGTCTGCCAGTAGTTTTCCCAACTCTTTTTTCCTTCAACCCAGACCTCTATTTAGTTTTCACTCCTAGGCCAATCATTCCATGCTTCGTAAATCAACCAATCCCAAAACTGTTGTTTTGCACCTAACCAAGCAAACTGCATAGACTAGACTCAAAACTGATGCCCACTGCCAATTAGATTTAACAATGGACTACAGTAAATAGGAAAATTAGAAACCTATTATATTAGATTTTGATCTTTGCTTTCTCTGAGATAGAGACTTTAGGAACATCATAAAACAGATAAATATACGTATTACACATGTACACCTAAGTATGCAAACACCCAATTAAACCTCAAGTATCTCCACAGACAGATACACTAAGCCATACACATATACCTGAACAAACATTTACACTCAAAGAGACACACGTACACACACAAATGCAACGCAGCTTACTATTGCATACGTGAGAAGATACAAGCCAGCAAAGAATCATTTCACTGCACAATGCAACAATCAAGAAGTGTAAAATTTGAAGAAAGTTAATATGTGCAAGCAGTACCAACCTCTTCTTATACTTCAGAGCCAGTTCTTTCCAATACACAGCTTTTTCTTCTGCAGTTGCTGGTTCTGGGCTTTCCTCACTATCCATGATGAAATGGACCTAGAAAGGGCAAGAATACATTGTCATCAATATCCATTTGTAGTAGTTGCCAGGGCAAAGATTAAGAACACAATGACTTACGTGGCATTAACCAGCAGAAGCTAACAATAAAATTAAATCAATTCTCATGATTTTGGAAGTAAAACCTATACACCAGTTGTTTCATGTAAATAGACAAGATAACTACATTCTGCAGGTAGTAGATAGCAATGTTGCATCCACTGTTAGTGGGCTAAAACTTGGTTCTTGCTAAAACACTTCAAAATTGAAGTAACAATTTCAACTACCTTTGCAGTATTAACTCATATCTTCCTAGGTCACTCATGCTCCTGCAGCAATATATTTTTAAAAAAATCTATATTTGTTCTTCATTTTAATGCCATATCTTTATGAACAAATCTGTGCTTCATCCAAAGTCTATTTACTAACTATGGTGCAAGTGTCAGATAATGGGAGAACATTGTTTGCTATTTTTCCACCACCTTAATCGAAGGGCATACTGACTAATTGTAGCTCTTTTACCAGTGACAACACTAATAACTCAACTTAGATGATGGTTCTAATTAGGGTTGTTCTAGTATATATGGCTCATTTAATCACTGAATAAGCTTTCAGAACTGTCACAGGGAACTTGTATTAATATACAGTATTAATATAAAATAGTACGCAATCAACATGGTTCTTAGAAAGTGTTAGATATTAAACACTTCTTTGCAAGCCTATTGCCAATATTCAAAATAATAGCTCTAATTAAACTTGAAACCACCAGTGGGTTGGATTCTGCTGGCAGATTTAAAAATTTTTTTTATTATTTTTAAAAGTGGAACAAAAACAACATATTTTTGAGAACAGTCACATTTGCACTCCACCCCTTCTACTTACTATGATGTTTGAACTTAGGCTGCCACACAAAAACCTAGCATCAAACTGGATCAAGCCGGCTTTGAAGGAACATTGTTTCGTAAATGCACAAGTTAACTTGCAAATTACAAAAAGTGAAATCCTATATTAACAACTGGTCTCAAATCAACAGCATTATGAAACACCATTTACGCAGCAACACATTTCAAATAGAATGGCTAAAAAAGCGCCAGTACTTTACATTGGATCATGAAGCAAAGACAAAGCAATTTGTGTTTGCTGTAACAAGATATGGAACGAAACAAACGTTCCGGTTACTACACAACAGCAAAAGGAAAAGCTTAGACTCTCAAAATGGAGCAAGGCATTCCTTTGTATATTCAACTGCTCTTAAAAAAAATCAAATTACCAAGGCTGGATAAGTCTGTTAATCTGGCATACTGGGCTTTTAGATACAGAAAGGGCTTTTTCGTAGTAAGTACTAAGTAACTCAGCACAGAAGGATGGAAGAAAGAATGATCCTCTGCAATCCCTTGGAAGTGTGAGGGTTCTTCATTTTTGACTGGAGTAACAAAATTATGGTTTAATATTCATACTTTGTATTTTGGTGTCCCAGCTTTAATGTCAAATTCTGATCAAATCTCAATGTCTTTATTAACTTCATTCCCTAAATATCTGTCAACATAGGTGACGTATGTCGCTGCAAGTTGCTTATAAAGGATCTCATTCACAAAGTGAGATAGATTAGAAAGGCTTGCAATTAAAGACTCACACTTATATGGTATCTTTCATGATCAAAGTGCCTTACATCCAAAGTACTTTGGAAATGTAGTCAATTTGTACACAGTAAGCTTCGAGAAATATCAATGCGATAGTGCACATAAAATCAATTTTTGTAATGTCAGAGAATGCCAAGTAGAACAGAGTGAAGACTTCTAACTGTGCCAAAGTTCTGGAGCAGTGCTTAAAACTACAAATATTCCATTGGGGTGAGAATATTACCAAGCTGATGGTAGTGGATTATCAAAAGGAAACTCAAATGCCTTAAATTATCTCAATCGAAAAACCTGACATTAGGCGTATCATGTAGACCAAGATCACAAGAAAGTGGAGTTCAATTCGATCATGGCTGATCTTCAACTTTAACTCCACTTTCCCATACTCCATCTTTTGTCATTAATCTTCAGAAATTGATTGATTTAGGTTTTGAACACAAATAATAATTGAGCTTCCCAGAGGTTAATCTGGTGAACATCTGTCCTACTACTTCTCTGACAAATATATTTTTCCTTTGATAAGGGGACCAGAACTGTGCACAACACTTAACAGCTCAGGTCTTACCAAGGCACTATATAACCAATGCAGCAAGACATCCTTAACCTTGGACTCAAATTCCTTCACAATGAATGCTAACATACCATTTGTTTACCCAACTGCTTACTGCATCTGCATGCCAGCTTTCAATGACTCATGAACAAGGACGCTCAGGTTCCTTTGGACACCCATACTTCCCAACCTCTAACTGTTTAAAAAATATTCCGCCTGCTTGTTTTTTTGACCAGAGTGAATAACTTCACATTTATTCACATTACATTCCACCATCCAGCCCATTTACTTCACCTGTCTCAGTCACCTTGAAGCCACCTTGTATTCTCCTCACCACTTACATTTCCACTCACTCTGTCCACTCAGCAAATCTGGAAATATTATAAATGGCCCCCACATCCAAATCATTACAGATTGTGACCAGCTGTGGACCAATTACCGATCCTTGTGGTTCCCTACTAGTAACAGCCTGCCAGCCCAAGATTTTTTAAAATTATTTCATGGGATGTGGGTGTTTCTACCGTTAGTCAGTATTTATTGCCCATCCCTAATTGCCCTTGAGAAGGTGGTGGTGAAATGCCTTCTTGAATTGATGCCATCCAATCCACGTGGTGCAGGCACACTCACAGCTTAGGGAGGGAGGGAGTCCCAGGGTTTTGACTCAGTGACAGTGAAGGAATGGTAATATATTCCCAAGTCACGTTACTGAATGGCTTGGAGGGGAACTTCCAGGTGGGGGTGTTCCCACGTCTGCTGCCCTTGTCCTCCTGGATGGTAGCGTAATGAGTTTGGAAAAAATGTCTAATGATCCATTAATTTCTACTCTTTGTCCGATAACGAATTCTCAACCCATACAAGTATATTTTACCCAATCCCCTGCGCTCTAATTTTATTTGCTAAGATCCTGTCTAGGAATTTTTAAAAGCCTTCTGAAAATCCAAATACACCACATCTAAGTCTTCCTGTACATTGTTACAGTCCATCTCTACTTTAAGCAAACTTCTCACTTTGGTGTTGAGGTAAAATGTTGAAGTTATACTTCAGATTATCAAGTTCAAACCTATACCCAAATGGTGAAAAGTACCAGACATGCCTGCTCTAGCAGTATCACAACTTCATTAAAAGTTCAACTTGATCAAGGTTCAACTATTCACGAGCTATCCCAAAGAAAGCCTGGTCACACATCAAACCAGTCCAATTAACATATCTTATTTTCACAGTATCACAGTTCAATGCAAATTGAATTATTCAGTGGTGGAAGCCACACTTTAAAGCTGTTATGGTAAACTGTTTGTTCAGGAGAGACTCACTATCTTGTTTAATTTTACAAATTGTATGCCATGTAAATTAAATGACAGAAGGTTAACTGGTTTTACATTGACAATTCCAAACACAACAGCAGTGTTTCCAGGCACTGGTATTGTATTTGAAATCTCACTACACCAGTTGTTACAACTCCACATAAAACTTCTAATATAGCATAATTCTTAATAATTTACTACGCAATGCAGCAACATATCTTTTAATTTAGGTATTCTGTGTTGCAACCAGTTGAATGAACTAAAGACTTTTGCACAATTTAAGCTTTTGCATGCATATACTTCTGCAAAAACAAACAGCAGCTCAGCTAAAACTTACTACTACATGCCAATGACAGTATAATACCAATTTATCTTCAGTCTAATTAAAGCAACACACACTCCCTCCTCCTCCCCTGACAAGTGACCAAATGCTTCACAATTTGTTAAAGTTACAAACAGAAGCAACTACTTAAACTAAGAATATGCCAAGTCATAAAGACAAATTGCATCATAAACTGAAAGATATAACATTAAGTGTTGGCAAGACTTGCACTGAAGGACGCTGGCCATGGTTATTGCTTCCGTGCTCACCAGCCAGTAAGTAATGTGGCTTTCATTAAAATAGGCTGAAAACTAGAGTCAGAGAAGGGGAACGCCTATATCATTATTTCTGGTTTTTAATAACTTTTAGCATAAGTTAGAAGTTAAAAAGAGTAATGTTATATGTTCCATAGCTGTGCCACCACAAACTCTCACCCTTCACTGAAGGAAAAAGATAATAAAAAATGAGGGAAAATGTAGCTCATGGAAAACTGCACTCAGAATTATATACTAACGAAGGTTTTAGTGTTTTCAAGCTTCATATGTTCAACATCTGTACACAATCTTGTTGATATATTTACTTAAAGCTTCAGTGCTGTGGAGGATAAATAAGAACAAAGAAAAGCACAACACAGGAAACAGGCCCTATGGTCCTACAAGCCCGCACCACCCAATTTAACACTCAGTAAGTGCCTTATTCAAGTCTTTCGTCAATCATCGATGTTTTTGTCTACGTCTAGTGGACTCCACAATAAAGGGGGTGCAAATTTAGGGAATTATACGTGCACCAGATTAAGGGAGATCCAATTCCAAGACAATTTATTGATACCAATCAGCCTAAAAAGCATGTTTTTGGGATGTGGGAGGAAACTGGAGCACCTGGAGAAAACCCACACAAGCACAAGGAGAATGTGCAAACTCCCACAGACATTGATCCAAGCCAGAGATCCAACTCAGGTTCCTAGGTCCCTGTAACTGCACAGCAGACAGTGATAGTCACAGAGCTGTCATGTTTTTCCGGTTTAAGCGCACACTGATGGACATGAAGCACTAGGCAACTCTCGAAGCAACATCCAAGAGCAACCCTCGCATGACCCACCGTGCTTATGCCCCTTGTTGGCCAATAAGGCAGACCGAATCGCCTATGGATGTAAAAGGAGATATCAATAAACATCAATAGACATACAACAGGCTATACAGGCATTAATGGAAGATCCCCAATAGCTCCAACATAAGTGAAAAGGTGAGCCTTAAAATTTGTTGGACGGTTGATAGGATATTCCTGGGAATTAATAAATTCCTAGGAATATCCTGAGTCTCTTGATCTTCAACTAAAACATTCTTTTGTATCCCTCCATCTCCAGTCTGCTAATGTGCCTATCCAGGTAAGTCTTAAACAACCCTAGCGTGTCTGCCTCCACCACCCTACTTGGTAGTGCATTCCAGGGCTCCACAACGCTCTGAGTTATAAAGAAGTCAAGTGATCCCTTGGATTTTGGCTATTGATATTTTCTGTCATAGAATCTATATTGCAGAATCAGACCACTTGGCCCTTCAAGAATGCATTGACCACAATTCTAGCCAGGTCCTATCCCATTCTGTGCCGAGTAGAGAGAAGTGCACATTATCTTACCACCTGGACTCACATCAAGTAGTTTGGGGGGGGGGGGGAAGCTGTGATACTGCATCTTTTGAGTTCATCACCTTGTCAAATAAATCCATAGCATCAATTTTCCAAACTGTGCAACGTTCTTCCCAATTCAGCTTTCACCAGACTGCAGCTATCAATGTCACTGTTTGCTCAGATGTAATGCAACCTCAGGTTTGCTCACACACAAATTGTTTGGTTTTACAAACACAAACTCCTTTTAATCACTTTAACTGAAGTTGCAACGAGACCAAGCTTGATTGCTATGCATATGCCTTATGCTACAGCTCTAAACCGCAACTGCAATAATTGAACAATTCAAGTGACTTGCTCAATTCACAATGTCTTTAATTTAAATATAATCAACCAGTTTGAAACAGTGCACTTTCATCCCACTCAAGCCAATTTAACAGTTATGTCAAAAATCTTGATAAGAAACTGTAATTAAATTGATTACAACAAATTAAAGCTTAATATAATGCTTATGGCCCTAATTCACATTTAGTATATATATTTTAATAAGACCTTATAAAGATTAAATGTCTAGTTACATATTAGATTATAAAGATGATTTCTCGTTGGTGGATCCAAAAGGGCTACAGCTTTCATTCCAAGCAAATAATAATAGTTAAAACTTCAAGTCAATGACCTTTCATCAAAACTGGGAGAAGTTAGTGATGTACTATAGTCTACTGGTTGCTTGGATTTGGGCTAAACCATTTAGGACAGAGTGAGGAGACATTTCTTCACCCAAAGAGTGGTGAGCCTGTGGAATTCATTCTCATAGGAAGTAGTTGATGCCAAAACATTGAATGTATTCAAGAGGCAGCTGGATATAGCATCTGGGGCGAATGGGATCAAAGGTTAAGGGGAGAAAACAGGGTTACGCTACTGAGTTGGACGATCAGCCATGATCGTGATGAATGGCAGAGCATGTTCGAAGAGCCAAAGGGCTTCCTGCTATTTTCTATATTTCCATATTTACTACATTTCTAACTTTACCCAGTTCGGATGAAAGGTTGTTGACCAAAACTTGAACTCTGTTTCTCTCTCCTCAGCTCTCATATAGTCTGCTGAGTGTTTCCAGAATTTCTGTTTTTAGTTTAGATTACAGCATCTACAATATTTTATTTTTCTGCTAGAAACTGTTTGCATTAGTTCTTTTTATGATCCTGGGGTCACCATTGGCAGAAACTTAACAGGACGAGTCACATAAATACTATGGCAACAAAAGCAAGTCAGAATTTGAACAATAACTCACATCAGAAATCAAAACCTTTTCACTATCTACAAGTCAGGAGAGTGATGGAACACTCTTCACTTGCCTGGAGAAATACTTGCAAAGCCTCACACCAATTTGGACAAAGTTTCCCAGTTGATCAGCACTCCATCCACAATCTTAAATATTTCTCTCTGCCCTGTGCACTGTAAGGCAGGCATGTGAAAATACCACCATCTCAAACCTCCTTCCAAGTCATTCGTCATCCTAACTTGGATGTACATTGAACAGCTCCACAAAGAGTTGGCAAGCTCAATGGGCTAAATGCTCTCCTTCTGTTCTATATCATTTGAGATTCTATAAAAAGTACAATAATAAGAGTTACATTATAAACATAGAACATAGAACATAGAACAATACTTGATATGCATACTAAACCCTTAACATTAAACACCTTTGAAGTCTTACTTTCAGTAAAACAGGCCAAGGCATTTTAGGCAATTTTTTACTAAGAATCAAAGCAACGCCAATTGTAAGTATCACTGCAGATGAAATGACTGTCATAAGAACATAAACAGGTTAACCCCGTAATGGTCTAACACAGTTCAGCAAGATTATAGCTGATCTGTAATCCAACTCCATAGATCTGACTTTGCCCTATATCCCTTAATATCTTTGGTTAACAAAACTCTATGCATTTTAGACTTAAATTAGCAAGTGATCAAGTAGCAATTGCCATTTGTAGCAGAGTTCCAAACTTCTACCTGTGTGTTTGTACATGCATGTATGTGTGCACTTTCTAACATCACTCCTGAAAGATCTGACTCTAGTTTTAATGCTGTGCTTCCGAGCACTAGATTCCTAACAGAAAGTTTCTACCGATCCTGCGTCTGTCCCTTGCTACCTTAAAATTTTGTCAAACCATCCTTTTTTTTAAAGATCCCAGGGAACACAACCTTATGTAATCTTTCCTTGGTACTCAGGTTTCATGCTGCTAAATTGGTTAGCTTTAATCAGTTCATTCTGTTAAAATTGACAATACCATGTAGGCAAATTAAGGATGATCAGTTTGCCATCTTTAGATAAGTGAACAAGATATATATTTATACCATCATCCATTAATCCCATCGGTCAGAAACAAGGCAAAAGTGAAGTTCCAGTCTTGGCTCTGTGATAGCCTTCTTGTTTGAGTCAGAAAGTCAAAGCCCATTTGAGAAATATTTTCACGTAAATTAGTCTGATACTTCAGTGGGGCAGTAATGGAGTAATACATTTTTCCTTTTTGAAAAAATGTCAAACCGAGGTCTTATCTGCTCTCCCAGGTGGATATGAAAGATCACATGACATTAACTGAAGATGAGCAGGGATCTCCAAGAGTTCTGGCCAAGTTAGTTATCTTTTAAAGTCACTCAAATGGTAGTTAGTTAAGCAAATTAGCAGTCGTGTTTCCTTATATTACAGCGTATACATTTCAAATGTACTATGTTGTCTAGAAAACAACAATGTCCTGAGGCCATGGAAAGCATTATATAAATACAGACTCTTGCTTCAATAGAAGAAAAATAAATCATTAGACTACCTCCAATTATAGTCCTTTTAACAGCACTGACCTGTTCTGTAGTGTTAACAGCTAAAAGAAATGGCCAAATATATCTACAGGAGAAATATTCTACAATAATGGGTTCTTTTGCTCTGAATCCTTACATTTGAGTCTTAGCTTGTCATGCTCTATTTAAAAAAGATTTAGGATCTATCATAAATAAATCACTTCTCAAATACCTTGGTTCATTTATCACCTCAGGTAGAATGTCTCAAACTGGCAATCTTTGGACCGTGTCTGTTGGAAAAGCAGACAGCATACTCAAGAACCCTCACGCATACTTGCTTCCACCTACTTTGTCAAGAATAAGATACAAGGTCTCAGATCATGTATCAGTCAACTCAAGAACTTCTTCCCTCCTGCCAATTAAGCACTTTGGGTTGGGCGTGATGTGCTGGTAGCTTTACCCTATCTTCTAGTGCTACTAGATGACAGACTGCCCGTGTTTGCTATGGGTTCTTGTTGTTGATTTTATTACAACATACCTTTGGTAGGATAGCAAGAAAGCCCCAGTGGTATCCTGAGTTGGGTTGAGCTGAAACGGGTGGGGTTGAAGGTCATTGGAGCCACCCAGGGCATGAGAAAAGACTGAAAACACGGCTGATAAGACACCTAGTCAAACAAACTGGTATTTTACTCATTTAATAATTAAAATTTATGCATTACAGTTTATAAGTGTCTGGTTTTCTGATAACTGCATTTAAAACACTGCACCTGTATCAAAATATACTGTAAAAGAAAATAAAATATTTAACTCAACTACATCATTGATTAAAGGTTCTTCTGTCTACAACCTACATCAATCTTCACAATGCCATTCACTCAACTTCAATATTTTCACAGTTATCTATTCAATATAAACAATTGAAATCCTCTTGAGCAGCTGTGTTCTTTTCATCTATACCCTGCAGCAATGACAGATAAGACACTAAAGTAGACAGAAAATAGCAATCAATTATTCTCACATACTTCAATAAAACATACATTACAATGAAACATAAGTACCTTATCAGCAATGTAATATAAAGTGATCTTTGATCACTTTGTCATATCAATTATCATCCCCAACATTACCTCCTTCTGTGTTGACCCAGTGAACATGATCCCCTAATTTGCTTACAACTACATTTTTCAAATGCACACTATCTGGCCTCTGTCCCTCCATTTGCCACATCATTTTTGCAGCTGCTGATTTGCTCTCCTCTACTTTGATACTCTAATGCCCCAATAAAACCATTACTCTCTCTCACCCTGGCCTTTTCCCCAGTCCTGCCCTCCGCTTAAGTGCAAAGAACGTAGATGTGAAAGGATGTGGTGGACAACTGGTTTATTCACTTACTGCCGGATCAAGCAAGGCAACAGAAAGCACTATCAGATGTCTGATAAATATTTTATTCCTCTATTACACACTGTCTTTAAACCCACCTCTCTCACTTACAACAAGTTCAAAGGGGCTCTTTACTAAGATTAAGACAATCCAACCTGCCTTCTGCTGCTTTCTTCCTTTCTATTAGCTCACTGGGCCAAACTTCCTCTAAAGATCTCACTTGCCCAGCCCTGAACTCGCATCTTTACTGCTGTTACCCCTTCTCATGCTTACCTTGTCTACAAGATCAACTGGTTTTTACTAAATTGCTGACCACACAAATTCCCTTCCTGTCTCTTATGTTAGCTCATATTATTAACAGTATTCCCACTTCAGGTACCGTCATTCTATCTTTTAAATCTGCAATCACCAACCCCTCCTCAAAAATAACAATTCATAACCTCACCACTCATGCAAGTTACCATCCCATCTCTAACCTCTCTTTCTTCTCCAGATTCCTCGAATACCTTGTCATCTCTCAGATCCATTCCAATCTTTCCCAGAACTCCTATATTTGGCACACTTCTGACTTGTCTCCATCACATTACTGATTGGTAAACTTTGCCTCCTCATCCCATGGCTTTCTGATGTAGTTGCCCACACTACCTTCCTCCAACACCTCTATACTACAATCCAGCTGGTGGTAATGCACCCACCTGGTTCTATCCTTATATATCTAAATCACAGCTAAAATATTTGCAAAAACTTCCCTTCTGCTTTCTTACTGTTACCTCTGACGTCCCCAAGAATCTAGCCTTTGCCCCTTCATAGTTTTCATCTCAGTGCCTTTAATATTGCCCAGAAAAGCAGCACTTTTTTCACATATGCACTGACACCCAGCTCTACCTCACCACTACCTCTCTCAATTCCTCCACTGTTGCTAAATTGTCAAAGCTATTTATCCAACATCAAGCACTAGATAAGCAGAAATGTTCTCCACTTGGAATACTGGGAAGATTGAAATTATTATCTTTGATTCCTGCTCCATTCCCTAACTAGTGACTTCATTCCTTTTCCTGCCAATTGCCTGAGACTAAACCAGACCATACAAAACTTTGCTGTATCATCTGGCCTTGAGATGAGCTTCTGGTCATATATCCATGCCATCACTAAACTAATTCCACCTCTGTAACATCACCTGACCATTCCTGGTCTCAGTTTGTCTCATTTATCCATACCTTTTGTTACCTCCAGATTTGACTACCTGCAACACACGTCTGGCCAGCCAACCTTGCAATTCTACCCTTCTTAAACTTGAGGTCATCAAAAATTCTCCTGCATATACCCCTCCTCACGCCAAGCGCTGTTCACTGACCATCCACTTGTTCACTGACCTACGTTGGCATAATTTTAAAATTTTCTCTCATATTTTCAAATCTCTCGCCAAACTCCCTAACTCCATAATCTCAGGCCCCAGATGTGTGTGCTCACCTCATTCTGATCTCATCCCCAATTTTCAGCCATCACTGATGGCTATGCTTTTAACTGACAACGTCCTAAGCTCCAGAATTCCTTTTCCCCTCTACCTCCTTTCCCCATTTAAGGTATGCCTTAAAACCAACCTCTTTGCCATGAAACCAAATACCATCTTATGCGGCTTGGTATCAAAGTTTGTTGCATAATGCTTCTGTGAATTGCCTTGGATGTTTTTGTGTAATAAAAGTGCCACATAACTCTAGACCATTGTTAATAAACTGAAAAATGAAACCTACCGAAAACAAAACTATCTCCACAGCTCATAAATTAAATACAATTTATTGGAAATATATTCAGAACCTTTTAAATTCTCAGCACTCTTATTTACTTAACATTACTTTTAGTGAGTTCAGATAGTGGAAGACTTAAAATTCAGGACAAACTCTGGATTCAGTTTGCTCTCCTAGCAAGCTGCAAGGATTTTCACAAGTTTGTTTATTAGCTCCTTGTGGCTATAGACACGCAATAAAACTATAGACGTGCTAGCATAAAACAATAGCTGATAACAATACCAAGTGTAAGAAGTGGAAATATTCAGCCCACTTGACTGTAAGATATGCACTGATATGATTGCATAGTATTGGAATACAGTTTAGCTTACACTTGCCAATATTATCTCACATAGAAGCATCCAAAACTAGGACTTGAGGTCCAAAATTGGAAAAATGATTGATTCTTTACCTTCATAATATAAATTTAAAAAACAAGGTTATTCAAACAGTTCTCAAGGAGGACAGTGACTCCTGTACTCAACTCCCAATCTTCAAAAAAGATAGATTGGATGGAAGATGTATTAATTAGGTGAAGGATTACAAATGAACTGAATAAGAGAATCTACATGCAGCCGACTCAGTACTGCCATCAGCAATGGCAAGATGGAAAATATTAACAATATACCTTAGTAATAGAGAAAAAAAACACTCACTTTCTTCAATAGGAGGCATTTTGCTTTCCTGAAACAAACTGATACTTCTACTCAAAATACCAACGATGTCACAACATATTTCATATGAGTTGTCATGTTTTAAGTATAACCTTGCAAAAGTATAGCACGAAACAAGTATGACAAATATCTCAATGCCAAGTCCAATTTCACTGCATTTCAATAAAGGTATACTTAGGACAACTACTGTTAACAATCCAATTTCAACTTCAAGTGGGGTACAAATGAAATACAATGCAGCTTCCATTATTTACACTTCATTTCTTTGCTTTTCTAACAGCCATCAGAACTTTTACAGAACAAAGTCTAGTTTGAGGAGTCATCCTAATACACACCCAACAATTGCTTTTCTTACTTGTGCTGCATTTTGTTTCAACAAATAAAGCAGCAGGTTTATTACTGTATACAAATCAGTTGCTACAGGAACAGATTTAGAAAGTTGAAATGGAGAGACAATCTGCTGCATTCAAATCAGACACAAAACTCCAGCTGAGGCTATATCAGTGTTTTGTACACATTTACCCTAACCTCTATGCCTCTATTACTTATAAGCTCAGAATCCAATATGCTTTAAACTACTTTCTCAACCTGTCCTGCCATCCTCAATGACTTATGCAAATATACCCCTAAAATATTCAGTTTCTGCTCCCCTACTTTTTAATGCCTGAGACTAAACCAGACCATACAAAACTTTGCTGTATCATTTGGCCCTGAGATGAGCTTCTGGTCATATATCCATGCCATCACTAAACTTTGGACAAACTGTTTCATTTCACATGCTAGATAGATAAGTAACTGGCTTAGTAATAGGAGCCAGTCACTCTATCTATAACTGATAGAGTAATAGTGGAAGGGTGTTTTTCTAGCTGGAGGTCAGTCACTAGTGGTGTGCCTCAGGGCTCATACTGGGACCTCTTCTATTTGTAATATATATAAATGACTTGGAAGAGGGAGTAAGTGGAGTGATCAGCAAGTTTGCAGACAATACAAAGATGGCTGGACTTGCGGATAGTGGGGAGCATTGTCAGGCGATGCAGCAGGACATAGATAGGCTGGTAGCTTGGGCAGACAGATGGCAGATGGAATTCAATCCTGATAAATGTGAGGTGATGCATTTCGGGAGAAAGAATGTAGCGGGGAGGTATATGATAAAGGGTAAACCTATTAAGAGTATAGAAACGCAGAGGGACCTGGGGTGCAGGTGAACAAGTCTCTGAAGGTGGCAGAGCAAGTGGAGAAGGTTGTGAAGAAAGCATATAGTATGCTAGCCTTTATAGGAAAGGGTATAGAGTACAAGAGCTGGCCTTTAATGTTGCAGTTGTATAAAACGTTGGTTAGACCTCATTTGGAATACTGCGTCCAGTTCTGGTCGTCCTACTACCGGAAGGACGTGGAGGGAGTGCAGAGGAGGTTTACCCAGGATGCTGCCTGGTATGGAAGGTCTGAGTTACAAGGAGAGGTTAGGCAAATTGGGACTGTTTTCCGTAGAAAGACGTAGACTTAGAGGAGATCTAATAGAGGTGTACAAGATTATGAGGGGTATAGATAGAGTAAACAGAGTTAAGCTTTTTCCTAGGATGAACTCGAATAGCACGAGGGGTCACGGGCTTAGAGTGAGGGGGGGGTAAGGTATAATTTGGATGCTAGAGGGAGTTTTTTCACACAGAGGCTGGTGGGGGTATGGAATGCGCTGCCAAGTAAAGTGCTGGAGGCAGGCATTCCGGAGTTATTTAAGGAATACTTAGATGGGCACATGAATGGGAATACAGGGGTATAGGAAACGGATTTAAAATAGGGATCATGAGCCTTGGGAGTCCCTGGGAAGTGTGTAAATAGATGATAATATTGATGTACTTGTTTTTATCCTACAGGTGCTTTGGTCCACCTTGTTGTCTAACAAGGGGCATACACGCGATTGGTCATGAGGGGGCTGCATTTGGAGTTTTTTTTGAGAGTATCCTAGTGCTTCACGTCGTTAGTGTACGCTTGACCTGGACCATTTGATGGGCAACACGACAGCTCAGTGACTATCGCTGTGCTGTGCAGATGCATGGATTTGGGCCTCCATCTGTGCACATTCTCCCTGTGCTTGCGTGGGTTTTCTCTGGGTGCTCCAGTTTCCTTCCACATCCCAAAGATGTGCTCAGGCTAATTGGCAAAACAAATTCTCCCTAAATTGTCTCAAATTTGGTTTTTAATCCATAGGTCTATAAACATAGACAGCGATCACGGGTAGAGGTGGGAACATCGGAGTGGCGGCGCGGGCTCGTTGGGCCGAAGGGCCTGTTTCCCATGCTGTTTTGTTCTTTGTTCTTTATTACTCTGCATTAAAGTTCATCTGTCATGCATCTGTCCATTCTGCAAGCCTGTCTGTATTGTCTTGAAGTCAACCACTATTGCATTTACAATGCAGAATATTTTCAAGTCTTCAGCTTTTGTGCCCTGTACACCAAAGTCCAGGTTAATAACATATATCAAGAAAAGCAGTGCTCCTTACAGCAGCTCCTGCAGAACTCCCACTATATACATAATAAATATGCTGCAGTTTATTTATTCACGTACAGTAAAGAAGGTTAAAGGAGTATAAAAAACATCTCTCAGAAACTGGCCACAAAAGATGGGAGTCAAGGGGAAATGATTTTATACATTGGAATTTCTATTCCAATTTTATCTTTTGGTCACCAACAAACTGAAGTTATGACATGACAAACATTTGTGGCTTTATGGTGGTTTCCAATGGAATCACGTAGCGCTCGAGAATCAGCCCTCATAGCTAACTTCAGGAAGTTCGTGACAACGCAACACTATCAAATATCAATATAACTTTTCATACTGTTACTGCTTTATTATCAGACCAAACGGCCAGGAAAAAGAATACTCCAATTGGAAATAGATCAACTCACGAATGCCTTCACCAAAAATAAGCCAGCAATAGCAATGTTTACATCTTTATCTGCGGAGTTTAAACTGTATCTAATACTTTGATGACAAGCATTAGTGCAACTGACACTTGGGGAGGGGGAACAGAATTCCCCACACCATGAGGCAGGCTGACTGACGCAATCTCCCTGGGTTTGTCATCACATGGGGGCTGAATTTCTGTCCCATTTCAAAAAGTTTTATAGTACAGAAGGCCACCATTCAGCCCATCAAGTCTGCACTGGCTCTCTGAAAGAGCATTGTAGCTAGTCCCACTCCCCTACTTTACCACTGTAAACTTGCACATTCTTTTAGATAAAAATCCAACTCCCTATTAAATACCTCAATCGAACCTGGCTCCAACGCTCTCTCGGGAAGTGTGTTTTAGGCTCCAGACATCCTCTGGGTGATTTTGTTTCTCATTACTTTTACTCCTTTTTCCCTTTAATTCTTGATGCTCTCTTCAGTGGAAAGAGTTTTTCACTATTTCCCTTGCCCATGTCCCTCAGGTTCTTGAATATTGCCTTCAAGTCTTGTCTCAGTTTTTTTTCTCCATGGAAAACTGTCCCAATCATGACTACAGTTCTTTATTCCCAGAATCACACTTGTAAATCTTATCTGTACTTTTTTCAATGCCTTCACATTCTTCGAATATGGTACCCATAACTGAATGCAGTACTCCAGATGAGGCTAAAGATGGGAGTCACTGCCTGTGATTCAAATTCAATATGATCTCTTGCATACCCCTAATAATAAAGCCCAAGATACAATATACTTTATTAATTACCTTCTCTCAACATACCCTGCCTTCTTCAAATGGCTTATATACATATACTCCTAGGTCCTTCTGTACCTACATATCTTTCAGAGTTTCTCCCTCTATTTTATACTGTCTCTCCACAAGCTGCCTGCCGAAACGAATCACTTCACACTTCCTGGCTGCCATCTCTAAGGGGTTGATTGTCCCATTCTCCTTGCTCTGTCCCCACCCAGGGGCTATCTGTCTCATTCTCTCAGGTCTGTCTCCACTCTGGAGATGTCTATCTGTCCCATTCCCCTGGGTCTGTCCCCACCCAGGAGATGCGTGTCTCTTTCTGTCCCCGGGTCTGTGACTGTCCCCTCGCTGTCAGCCAATCAGGAGTTAGAATGGAGCCGGCAGCCAAGGGCCGATTCCAATCCCAAGACCAGCAGTTTCAGGCTGGATTTTTACCCAGGGACAGTGGGTGTCCCCCGGGGCCGGCTAGAAAGGCCAGGCTGGAACTCCATTCGCTCCAGAGCCCGCCTCCGGGTTAAGGCCGGCAGTCAGAGACAAGGCGCCGGCCGCTGACAGAGGACGTGGCAGCTCCAGGTAGCGGGAGTCACGCGCGTTCACACAAGGGCGGGAAGAGTAAGTGATCCAGGTACCTACCTATACATTGCCGACACGAAACCGCTGCTGCTACCGCCGTTAACCGCTCCGCACCGTCACCGTCATCCTCACCACCCCTCACGACCACTAGCCTCGCCAACAGCACCACTTCCGGCCTGCGTCTCACTTCCGGTCCCAGCTTCATTGGCCTGCAAAGCGGTGCGCGCAGGCGCAGAGACGGACCACGCCCTCTCTGACATCACCGTTCGAAACGTCACCCACACCGCCCCGCCCTCTCACCACCTCTCTGACGTCACCCCCATCTGTGCCGGTCGTCACGCCCCCTTGCGCCAGCGGGGTGGTGTGCGCAGGCGCAGAGGCGGAGCACGGCTTTTCTGACATCAGCGCTCATTAACATCACCCGTCCCGCCCCTTCACTGTGCCAATGGCACACTCAGTAATAGTCTGGCAACACCAATTTGCCTGACGAAGACGAAAGTCGAAAGCTCGCAGATTTACTATCAAATAAATCGGTTGGATTTAAAATTGGTGTTGCCGGACTGTTACTGAGTTTACCTCAGTCCAACGCTGGCATCTCTACACCAATGGCACACCCCACTGACATCCCACCAATCTGTGTCACCTGCGGAGCGGTGCGCGCAGGCGCAGAGGCGGGCCGCGCCCTTTGACGTCACCACGCGATGGGGTCTTCTGCCCCCCGTCCCCTCATTGTGCCACAGTATCATTCCCCATCACAAGTCCCTTCTCATATGGTGTACTGGCCTTCATTAATCGAGGGATTGAGTTTAGGAGTCGGGAAGTAATGCTACAACTTTATAAGCCCCTTGTCAGACCTCACTTGGAGTACTGTGTGCAGTTCTGGTCACCTCACTATAGGAAGGATGTGGAATCTATTGAGAGGGTGCAGAGGGGATTCACAAGGATGTTACCTGGATTGGGAGCCATGCCTTACGAAGATAGGTTGAGGGAGCTAGGTCTCTTCTCGCTGGAGGAACGAAGGTTGAGAGGGGACCTGATAGAGGTTTATAAGATGCTGAGAGGAATAGATAGAGTGGATTCTTGGAGGCTATTTCCCAGGGCTGAAATGGTCGCTACGAGAGGACACAGATTTAAGGTGCTAGGGGGCAAGTACAGAGGAGATGTTAAAGGCAAGTTTTTCACTCAGAGGGTGGTGACTAAATGGAATCGACTGCCGTCAGTGGTGGTAGAGGTGAACTCGCTGGGGTCTTTTAAGAGACTTCTGGATGAGTACATGGGATTTAATTGGATTGGGAGTTACAGATAATTCTATGGCCTGGGAGGTACTAATATGATTAGCACAACTTGTGGGCCGAAGGGCCTGTGTGTGCTGTAGTGTTCTATGTTCTAAGTTCTTAGATCACTGGCTACACCCATATGTGTTTGATCTGCCCTCGATGTTTAATAATAAATCATTATTCATGAAACATTAATCACTCTGAAGCTGACCAGTGTTTTCCATTGAATAACTGGCCAAAACACCCTGCTTACTGTCACCCCATTCACCTGACAAAGGGACAGTGTTCCCAAAGCTAGTGGCATTTGCTACCAAATAAACCCCTTGGACTTTAACCTGGTATTGTGAGACTTCTTACAGTGCTCACCTCAGTCCAATACTGGCATCTCCACATCATGACTGCATCTTGATACAGCTCTTCCAGGAAAGAGAGAATTGCATTTATATATCACCCTCCCCAACCTCAGGAGTTCCAAAGTGCTTCACTGCCAATTACATCTTGTGAAAATGTTAGAAACACCCATGCACAGCAAGATCCTATAGCAGCAATTTGATAATAACCTGGCAGTTTTTAATGGTTAGCTGGGGCCTCTTTGCTCAGGATATTTTACATCCATCTACAACAGCAGCAGAGGACTTGCCTTAATGTTTCATCTGAAAGATGACAGCTCTGACAGTGTGGCACTGCCACTGTGCTGCATCAAAGAATCAGACTACATTATTGGGCAACTCTGAAATGGAGCATCATCTGTGAATCAAACGAGAATTCTGTAACTGATATTGTTGACAATGGAGGTTGTTTTCCTTTTGGGGATTGGGAACTCAATATCAGGACAATATCGGATCCCGATTCTGCAACAAGTTACATTAACTGCCTGACAAGATTTTTCAGTGCCAATCCATGCATGACCAGAGGGCATGCTCATTGTTCAGTTAAGGATGACGGATGGGCTCCTTAGATTAGAGGGTCAATAGCATGTCCTCCAGCAATGACACCTAAACAGTCCCATCATCTGAGATTTGAGCTGCCATTGTATGTAAAGATAGAGGACACTTCTATCTTGAGGCACATCATGAACATTTAAAAATATGGAAATAGAGGTTGCAGAAGCTGGACTGTTTTCATGGTGGGGGAACTTGTAGACCGGGTTATCTCATGACTATGTGACATCTAGTGTCACATGGTGGAGGTGCATCAGATTTTCCCAAGACCTTGGACAGAGCACGTGTTATTTTACACCTGCAGATTTAGTTGAATAAATTTATTGTCACTACAGTTCTTGTTGCAGTCTGGACATGCTGTTAAAGTTACAGTGCTGTAATATCAGAGTTGAATACAAATGCAGAAAGGAACTCTGGCTGATGCCCTCTCCAGAGCTTTCCTACTCACTATGAACCAGGCTGAATGCAATGTGGATATGGACATAATGGAAACATTGTCCTCTCGTTGCTACCAGGAGCCTAATCAGCAGATATCATATGCATAACAACTGTATGATGTAATAATGAAAGGCTGGCCAGAATCCTCCAGGGAATTTCCTGACGAACTCCTCATATTATTTACCTTCAGAAAAGAACTCACCACACAAATTGACCTAATCTTGAGTGGCCAATGATTTGTTATTTTGAGTTCCAGCATTAACATACCCAACAGTTGCAACAACGGTCACCCTGGGTTAGGAGCAATTAAAGCCTGGGCCAAAAATCACTGCATTAGCTGTCTATGTATACTGATATAGACAGAGAAGTCTCAAGACACTCACCTTGTACTGCACTAAGCCTGTACCAAGCAAAGGAACTGCTACATCTGTGTAAGATCCTGGATCTCCCTTGGGCATTCACAGTGGCTGATATTTTTCAGTGGCTTCTCACTGACTCATATTCCAGGTGGTTTGAACTTGACTACCTTCCAAACTCAGCCAGCAGTTTGGTGATCATCAAGTTCAAGGAACACCTTACAGAGACTCATGATGGACAATAATCGACAGCTTGTCTCTGCGAAGTTTCAAAATGCTGTACACACCTGGGACTTTGAAAAACATCACAAGCAGCAGCTCCCCCCTCCTCCACTTCCACTAGCCCTCCTTCCCCCATCATTCACAGTCAAATGGGCCAGCAGAAAGAGTGGTACACTCAAACAAACACCTCTTGGAAAAATGTGCATGGGACCACACTGATTACTATGCTGTGTTGATTAGCCTGCGGAATCTTCCATGACAGAGTTTGCCAGGCGTACTAGGATCACGATTCACACTACCAAGACTCTGTTGCAGCCCAAAGTTGAATCTAATGTACAAAATGCGCTGTTGTAACACAGACTGAGTACCAAGTACAATCGATGTAGTCACAGCCTTAGCCCCCAGCACCAGGCCAAATGATCCAGTTCCAGACCACATTTGGCCATGATCTGTTGGTGGTCAACAGTTATGCTTTGCAACCCAATTTCCAACAACAATCAGTACATGCACAATCACTTCCTCAGAGTTTCACAACCGTCGCCAATGGCTGACACTGCAACTTAGACATCTTGTTTTGATCACAGGCCTCCACACTCACATTCATGTAGATTCTGTTGCGGTGGGTCCCACGTCTGTACGGCACACATACGCATGACGTGTCTCATGAGTCCAGCAAAATGGACACATACCATAGAACAGTCTCCCCTCCACCTATTGAAGTTATCACTGGTGTCTGAGCAGACCTAATGCATGATATTGGATTTCATGACCATTTGGGCTGCTTAGAACTGGCAAATGTTTTATTTCGTCTTCTCTGTTGTTCCATCCCATCACTTGCTGAAAGAAGGGGGTGAAGTGTGCATAATGGACTATGCACCAACTGTGTTTCATTGTTTACACAAACCATTGTATACTGTTAAATAGCTAACTGCATTGTAGACACCTGTCTGTATATTGTTGTCATTGTGTACAATGTCACACCTCATATCAGTGAGGGGCCTCAACCAACAGCGGGTTGGGGGGGGACTGTAGACTGGGTCATCATGTGACAATGTGATGGCGTGGTTAAGTGATGGGAGCGTGCCAGACTGTTGAGCACAATTGCTGCCTTACAGCTGCGGAGTTGTTAAATAAACTTATTGTTACTACAGTCCTTGCTGTAGTCAGTGTTACATCAAACCATGGAAAATCACAGCACCCTTCTCCAAGCCCCTTTTCTTTTGTCCTGTGGCCACAGCTGTAATCACTGTGGTATGGAAGCAGTCTGGGTTGAGATGAGGCAGAGGGTGAGGATTAAAAAGCCCACTGGAGTAGAGGCCTACTGGTCTACAATGGGACAGCTGCCCACTTGACTGGCTGTGGTTCAGTCACTGCAGGAGACCGCATGTTGATTCAATAATTCCAGTTGGCATGGGAGTGAAATCTTAATAGCTGTTTAATTACTTTTATTGGCTACCAGGCACAGGCTAATCTTCCACCAGTGAGCCAATCTTTTCTGAAGTGCTTTGGGATTGGAATAGTGTCAGCAAATTGTCACGCCAGGCAGAAGTGGGAAAATCCAGACCGACCCATTTCTGGTCTCACCCCCAACAGACTTCAAAACTCCGGCTACATACACTGTCTTTCTGTTAGAAGTTGTGGTGTAAGAATGGGAGCAGCAGGACTGCAGAATCAGTCAACAATTTAACTTCCGAAGAATGCGAAAACAGCAACAGAGACTGATAACTGAGGAATATTCAATGCAGCTCAGTGAACATTGTCTGACTGTGTGGCTTATCTTTGCATTAGGATCAGCACGGTCAGTGAATGCTGCATCTGCTGCCATCTGTTGTTCTGGTTTCCAGCTTCCTGAAGGTGGTGAAGACATATGTTAACATTATGGCACTGCAATATGAGTGTTAACAACTTTTATTCTACAGTATATATGTGCTCTTGTGTGATTACAAAAGGAATAATAATGCCTTTATTCTAAAGCACTAACCAAATTCGCCCTAAAATCAAAGCAACTTTAGTTTTCACTCAATTTGAGCATTATGGTGAAGTTGTGAAATTCTGTTAACTTTAATTCTGTCCATCAATGTTTTAAGTTTAAAGTTTATTTATTAGTGTCATAAGTAGGCTTACATTAATACTGCAATGAAGTTACTATGAAAATCCCCTAGCCGCTACTCTCTGGCACCTGTCAGGGTACAATGAGGGAGAATTTAGCATGACCACTGCACCTAACCAGCACGGAGTATGGGAGGAAACCGGAGCACGCAGAGGAACCCACACAGACATAGAGAGAATGTGCAGATTCGACAAAGTGACCCAAACCGAGAATTGAACCTGGTGCTGATGTGTGTGTGACTAAAAACAATCCAATCTGACATCAGCTTCTTCATTGCAGGACTATGGGAATGGTCCAACCAGATTGTCCTGCAGAGGACTGATGGGTCGTATGGCCTCCTTCTGTCCTGGAATGACTTGTAACTTAATGCCACATATATTTTACAACGCTTTGGCTGACAGCTTTGGGGTGGTGTGATAAACTAAATTGTATTACAGCCTCAGTAAAATATTCATCAAAAGAGGCCATTGGGTAGGACTTGTCCCCAGGCAGTGGCATCCCAGCAGCAAGATAAACTCTGGTACAAGTCAGCCATGATTTGTAGCTGGTGGACTACATGGTTTTGTATGTTCATCCAGAACAAAAGAAACACAAGGATCTGAGGAATAGGAGCAGGAATAGACCACATGCCCATTGAACTTGCTTCACCATCCATTATGGTCTTGGCAGATCATTGGCTTCAACTCTTTTTCCTGTCTCTATCCCTTAATTCCCAGAGAGACCAAAAATCTATCCCAGTCTTTAGTGTATGTGGGACAGTTTACACACCAGTGAGGAGGACTTTGCAGGATCAACCATGTGGGTGGTCCATTCAGTTTCAAACCTTTTATTAGGCTTCGTAACAGGCTGACACAGCTTGATTTACTTTACCACAACTACTAGAAGGGCCTGGAGTCACAGGTAAACAAAGCTATGTAAGAATGGCAGATTTTTACCTGAAAAGGAGGACATTAGTGAATCAGGCGAGTTTTTATAGTCATCGTTACAATGGTGGCTTTCAGTTTTAGGTTTATTAATTTAAATTTCACCAGTTGCCCTAGTGGGATTTGAACCCATGTCTCCAGAGCATTCACCTGTGTTCGTAGCCCAATGAAATTACTGCTATACCACCACCTTTCCTGGCCCCAACTCCACTTCCCTGCCTGTTTCTTATAAGCCTATAAATCAGGAATCTATTTATCTTAATTTTGAATATACATTCTCTCTTGCATGTTCTTCCACTGAGAAAAAGGTGCAAAAGTCTGAGGTCACGAAAAACCTGACTCAAGAACAGCTTCTTCTCTGCTGCCATCAGACTTTTGAATGGACCTACTTTATATCAAGTTGATCCTCCTCTACACCCTAGCTATGACTGTAACACTACATTCTGCATTCTCTTATTTCCTTCTCTATAAGTGGTATACTTTGTCTCTATACTGCCCAAGAAATATTTTTCACGATACGCTAATACATGTGACAATAATAAATCAAATCAAAAATCAAAAATATTCAGTGACTCACCTTGTCTGGTGCAGAATCCCAAAGATTCAAAAATTAAACTGACACACAAAAGCAAATTTGCACAAATTTGAAAAAGCTGAACATGTTTTACACTGGCATTAATGTGGAGCCACCTGCATATATAATGCAATTTAGCTTCAAATCTAATCTCAGAATGACTACAAGGTTTAGCCATTAGCACTGCATCATCCATCAGTCACATCATTGCAGTTTACAGGAATGTGTCATCTCATCTTTGGTTGAAGGATTAGTGAATCCACAATGCTTCTCTTGGTCTGGTTACTTGGTTATAGATAAAAAAAAGTCATATATATTTGTAGCATCTTTCACCATTTCAGGCTGACCCAAAGCTCTTTATATCTAATGGAATACTTTTTGAATGCAGTCATCGTTCCAAATGTAGGAAATGCCTATTTATCAACTTTCACACAGCAAGGTGCTACAAAATGATCAAATAATTTGTTTTAGCAATGACTATGAAAATAATGAATAATGAAATAATGAATAATTTCCAGTTCCAAAGTCAGACAGCCTTGTCTCTGCCTCGTGTAATTTTGTGGACCTCTATGAAGTCTCCCCTTGGCCTCTTCTTCCCAAGGAAAACAATCCTAGTTTATTCAACCTCTCCTCATAGCCAACACCCACGAGGCCAGACAACATCCTGCTGACTTTCTTTGCACTCTCTCTCCAAAGTTTGCACATCCATCTGGTATTGTGGTGATCAGAACTGCATGCAATATTCCAAATGTAGGTTTTATATAGTTTCATTTGACCTAAAGAACTGGGATGCCTGTTTGGCATTGCAACTTTTTTCAATGGGCTGCAACCTCCAGCCAAAACTCATCTGCAGAAGTCTCACCTCCTTTGAACAGATGTGACACTTATGTTCTGTCAAATCCATGCACCCCATGGAAAATTTAAAACCTACTTCAGAATTACTCTCAATTTGCTGCTTAACAGCCTGGTTTGCCTGCCCACTGCTGCCTTGCATATCCCTGATCTTGCTGCTCGACTATCCAGGGGAAACTTGCCTTTTGGCAGGAAGAGGTTGGAGTTCAACTTCAATAGGTTCCCCTGCTATTTACCTCTAAGGCCATCGCCATGGTACTGGTAAAACTCTGCCCATCATGCTTAATCAATGTAAATGGAGAATTTGTTTGAAGTTACTGAGCTATTTTTAATCAAAAAGAAAGCCTCTGCTAAACATAAGAAATGTAGTATTGGCATATTTGTTGCTTTACGTAATTATAACTCACTCTTCTTTGTATATAAATGAAGCAGGAAGCAGGGAAATTATACCCATACAAAGAACTAACAGAAGATTTGAATGTGTGTTCTTTTCTGTTTGCTTAGTAGGTTGCTAAGCTATTGGGATTGTCATATTACCTTCATTAAAACGCTAACATGGATAAAAGTATCTAATTTCAGATATGCAGAGGATTCAAATTTTCTTTGCACAATTGAGAAGACAATGGGTGGGATTTTACAGCCTTGCTCAAGCGGAAACTGAAATTCTTACTTGAGGTCAACGAAGATTTCTGTTGTAGGACCCTCGCCTGCTCCAATTAAGTGGCAGGCAAGGTGATAAGAATTCTGGCAAATAACTTGCATTCATATAGCACTTTTAGATTTGTAAAACACCCCAAGGTTGTTCACAGAGGTAATCAACACAATTTCTCACTGAGTCATGTAAAGAAATTTCAGGAAATGATCCACCCCAACCGCTCCCCTCCCCCTCCCCCCGCCAGTCCCCCCATGATCTTGCAGAGGAATACAGGTGAAAGAATGTTCTCAAGCCCTTTCTGTCACCCAATCAGATGATGGACACCACTTACTGTGACTTCAATTACCAGACTTAGAGCCAACGTTTCGAAAGAGGTTGGTTTTGAGAAACATCTTTGATGAGGTACAGAATGGTAAGAGGCAGGGAGGAGGGGGCAGTTTCAGAACAGAAACCTGATGGAACGGAGGACAAGACGCAGTGATTAAAATCAGGGGCTGAAAAGAGGTTAGACTTGGACAGTGAGACTGGAGAGAAATGTAAGAAAACCAGGAAGAATTTTCAAATCGAGGTTTTGTGGGATCAGGTACGAATGGAGAACAGCTAGTGTGCAAGGGTGATGGAAAAATGGGTCTTAATCAGCAAATTAGGAAAGATTTTGATTTGGCTGGGCTCTACTTGGCAAATGCAAGGTAGGAGGCAAGTAAATGAACTTTGAAATGATCCAGAGATAACAAAAATATGGGTGAGAGTTTCAGTAGTGGATGAACTGAGGTGGTGCAATGATGAACAATGATACATAGGTGAAATTAGGCCATCTTGGTAATGGAATGGATATTAGCTCGAAGCACATTTCAGTCAGGATACCAAGGTGATGAATAGTTTAGTTCTGCCTCAGATAGTGGCTGGAAGTTAAATAAATAAATATTAATAGTCCATGAAGAGGAATCATTTTGATACAAAATACAGAATCATTGCGAAAGATAAAAGAAATACTATGGCCAAAATCTCACTGGCGTTTATGCTAGTGGGATCTTATGACCCCTCTGACATTTTTTGACAGCGAGGGGTGTGTTCAGTGGGTAACCCTATTGACTACAGCGGGACTGTAAAATCCCACCTCCAGCGAGTGCCACACCTGCACTGGGAAGGGGGAGGAAAATCCCACCCATGATCTCAATGTAAAAATGTAGATAGTAATTTAGGTTGATTATCATTCAACATGTCATGCCTCCTCATACCACAGGGTTTCTAAGACTAGCTGGTCTTCCCTCGCTTCCTTCATTTTCGTTTCATGCCTCATGAAAGCTAATGGTCTAACTGTTTTGGAAATGTGATGAGCCAATAATCTGCCAGTTATTGCAGCCCACACTGATGATACAGTTACCTGGCCTCAAGCTGGTTGCACTGCACATAGGTGTCTCCTTAAGTAGTGTATGAAAGCTTCCCAATGGGACACCTTACAGATTCTTTGTCCCCATCCCCCTTTCCATCTTACAAGTTTATCACCTTTGGCACAAAATATTGGAGCCCTCATTTTGCCCTGTTGAAGATGATCTCTGTTTCATGTACCATGGCACGTGCCCCCACCCCAACCCCTCCAGTCCCCACATGATCTTGCAAAGGAACACAGGGGAAAGAAGGTTTTCAAGCTCTTTCTGTCACCTAATCAGATGATAGACACCACTTACTGTGACTTCAATTACCAGTCTTTGATCCAGACTCTGACCCTTGATGCTGAAAATTTGAATTGACTCATGCCCTTTTGGGGAGAGAGTTCCAGATTTTAATTATATGCTTTGTGACCACTGTTCCAGATTTGGCACAACGGTCAGCAGTGCTGCTTCACAGTGCCAGGGACCCAGGTTTGATTCCCAGCTTGGGTCACTGTCTGTGTGGAGCTTGTGTGCTCTCCCTGAGTCTGTGTGAGTTTCCTCTGGGTGCTCCGGTTTCCTCCCACATTCCGAAAGACATGCTTGTTAGGGCATTGGCCATGCTAAATTCTTCCTCAGTGCACCTGAATAGGCGGCAGAGTGTGGCGACTAGGGGGTTTTCACAATAACTTCATTGCAATGTTAATGTAAGCATTACTTGTGATACTAATAAACAAACTATAAAACTTTAAACTTTAAATGAAATTAATCTTAGGGAATTCCATCAGAGAGGAATAAGATTGGAGGAAGATCGGACATATCCTATTTTTACGGCACTAGCTGTCATGTAAGTTCAAGTCTGTGAATGGATAGTGAATGGATAAGTGGGTGAGAGACTGAATGTCTGGCTGGATAGATAGAGGTCGTAGAGGTTTACAGCATAGAAAAAGGCCCTTCGGCCCAACTTGTCTATGCCACCCCTCTTTTTTAACACTCCTAAACTAATCCCAATTGCCAGCATTTGGCCCATATCTCTCTATACCCATCGTACCCATGTAACTATCTAAATGCTTTTTAAAAGATAAATTGTACCCGCCTCTACTACTATCTCTGGCAGCTTGTTCCAGACACTCACCACAATGTGTGTAAAAAATTGCCTCTCTGGACACTTTTGTATCTCTCCCCTCTCATCTTAAACCTATGCCCTTTATTTTTAGACTCCCCTACTTTTGGTAAAAGATAATGACTATCTGCATTATCTGTGCCCCTTGTTATTTTATAGACCTCAGTAAGATCACCCCTCAGCCTCCTGCGTTCCAGAGGAAAAGAGTCCCAGTCTATCCAGCCTCTCCTTATAACTCAAACCATCAAGTCCCAATAGCATCCTAGTAAATCTTTACTGCACTCTTTCCAGCTTAACAATGTCCTTTATATAATAGGGTAACCAGAATTGGACACAGTATTCCAAGTGTGGCCTTACCAATGTCTTGTACAACTTTAACAAGACATCCCAACTCCTGTATTCAATGGTTCCATTGATGAAACCAAGCATGCTGAAGACATTCTTCACCACTCTATCCATCTGTGCTCCACTTTCAAGGAGTTATGAATGTGTACCTCTAGATCTCTTTGTTCTGTAATTCTCCTCAACACTCTACCATTAACTGAGTAATTCCTGCCCTTGTTCAATCTACCAAAATGCATCACTTCACATTTGTCTAAATTAAATTCCATCTGCCAATTGATCAAGATACCATTGCAATTGGAGATAACTTTCTTCACTGCCCACTGTGCTACCAATCTTGGCGTCATCTGCAAACTTACTAACCATGTCCCATGATTGTTGAGGTGAGCAAGATAGGTAAGTTGGGTAATATGGGTGATGTGGCTGATGTGTGTAAGGAGGATGAGGTAGAATAGGTGGGTAAGGTGGCAGGCATGTTGCTGGTTGTTAGTTCTGGTCCGGAGGGCTAGTTGGAAGGTCAGGGGTAGTCAGATCACATCAGGAGGGTAATCAGGTTGAAGGAGATAATTTGGCGGGGGTGGGGGAAAGATCACTTCTTTAGTTATCCAGATGTTACACCAGAATTTTTCTGAGATTTCCTTAGTTACTATCCAAATTATTACTGTGGAATAATCCAAAGTCTCTGACTCTAGCTCAGAATCAGAGATATTTTCAGGGGGGCCTGTAGAGCAGGTGAATTATTCATTGGAAGTTGAAATCTCCCAGGCAATTCCAATGTAGGTTCTCACATCAAGATATCTGCAGACTCCCAATGCGCAACTTCAATCATACATCGAGTCTCAGACATCTGGAGATCGGAAAGGTTTGGTCCAACATGTAGCCTATTGATTGCGTTTAATACTTAATTTAAGCATAAGCAAATGCAAGTGTGTTACTGCAAGTTTCCTCATAATTTAGCTCTTTAAGCCTTGATAAATTGTGTTGTGTCCAGTTTAAGGACAATACATCATTCCTCATGAGAGTGCCCAAAATTGAACATGGTTCTTCAGGTGGGGTCTGACCAAGGTCCAGTAAACTGAAGCAAACTTCCTCCCGATTACCTTCCAACCTCATTGCAATAAAGAGCAACATTCCATTGATTAAGATTATTTCCTGTAACTATATGCTAATTTTTAGTGAGTATAATCTTTTCATGGACCCAAATCACTTTGCTTCCTTTATTTCCTTGTTTTCTGCACTAAAAAAAATTCCAATTTATTTTTACATAGAAACATACATAGAAGATAGGGGCAGGAGGAGGCCATTTGGCCCTTCGAGTCTGCTTCGCTATTCACCACAATCACGGTTGATCATCCAACTCAATAGCCTCATCCTGTTTTTCCCCTTAATTTTTGACCCCATTCACCCGAAGTAGATTGAAAACTCCATTTGTGCAAAAGGGCCCTGATTCAGATATGGAACCTTTATCAACATTGATAAATGCTGCCGGCTTTAACTCCTCCTGCTGAGTGAAGTCAGACTCCAACACAATATGGTGTTGGGCAAAATTCTGACAAGGATATTTGTACTGCAGAATTGAACTCTATGGCACTGTTACGAAATCAGAAAATCTGCAAACTTCAGACCAATTTCTATTCAAATAAACTGAATAGATGATGGCACAAAGATTATTAGTTTATCAGAAATTCACACCAAAGTATTGGAGTTGAATTTAATGCATGCTTGATTTGATTTGATTTATTATTGTCACATATACTGGGATACAATGAAAAGTATTGTTTCTAGCACACTATCTGGACGAAACATATCATTCATAAAGTACATAGGAGAGAAGGAAAGAAGAGAGTTCAGAATGTCGTGTTACAGTCATAGTTAGAGTGTAGAAAAGCATTATTTAATATAAGGTAAGGTCTATTCGTGGCAACAGGGAAGAAGCTGTCCCTGAGTCATTTGGTACATGAGCTTAGACTTTTGTATCCTTTTTCCCGATGGAAGAAGGCGGAAGAAAGTTTGTACAGGGTGTGTGGGGTCCTTGATTATGCTGGCTGCTTTTCTGAGGCAGCTGCAAGTGTAGACAGAGTCAATGAATAGGTGGTTTGGGCACATCACGAGTTGTTTTATACCAGTTACATTTCCAATTCAGTTTGGTTAACACTGTAAATAGATGTTGTCAAGTGGGTATGATAAAAAATCTGGAATATTATTCACTTAACAGCACAACTGCAGTTATTGTTAATAAGCACATAAAATAATTTTTACTTAAATTAATTTTTAATTTCTATTTAATTAGTGCCAATATTTTAAGATAGAAACAACTTTTATGAAATATAAAATTCCTTTTTATGCAAAATTACTATTAATTGATTATGTTACAAAGCATAGGTATTCACATTTGGTAACAGTAATTAAAAATGAAATGGTCGATGACAAGCCATTTCTGTCCTAACCTATTTTACCTGCAGATGGCAAACATGTACCACGTTTTAATGGTGGCTATTTCATATTAAAATGATCATCGTAAACAAAAGTAACAGGTTACTTTTAAAATCTGGCAATGGTCTTAAATGATGCATGCAGTTATTAGGAGTGGACCTCCTAATACTGGTCCTCACCTTGTGCTCTCTGTGACCCTTCAGGCTTGGAAAGTTGGGGACAGAAAGCAGACATCTAAGCATATATTCAATGAGTTCTATTGCCAACATGTGCTGAAAATACGACTTGTATTTCACAAAATTGTAAAATTGTAATGTGCCAGCAAATCACATGCACCATCTACAAGTGTAAGCTGCTGACATTGTTGTTGTTGCTATGAATGAATTAATTAAGTGACCTCCCTTAGTGTGGGACCACTTTATGACAACTGACTTCCTGGATTCACTGCGGACACATTTCATGTGGGCAATAATATACAATGAGTGATGACGAAATGGGCAGCAGGATTTATCTTGCTCCATCTATTTATTCCAATCAAATGCTAATTCGCTTTGGATATGTTATACCATCACAAAAAAGCTAAAATCTAACCCCATTTAGTCCAGAAAAGCTCCGCACATGAGCAACATTTTATTAAAATTCTGTGTGGAAGGTTTCAAGAGCAAAGGTATTGGAAAAGATGTCAAAGGCGTTAAAACTACAAGAGTAGTGAATGTAAACATACAAGCAAATGCTACTGAAAATAATTTGGTTTGAACGGTGAAATTAAGTTTTAACAAATAATCATGTTTGCTATTTTGGTTTTATACGTAAAGTTTGAAATATGTACTTGGATTCTGCAAAGCACTTGGCTATTTTTCACATGCCAGAAACATAGCTTAATGTTAGTGGGATTAGTTGGAATTGAATGTAGCTATAAAGAGAAGATTCCACTGCATGCATTTTATTACCATTTCTGGTATTTAATAAAAATGCAAAAGTTGATTTCAAAATCTGGGTAAACTGCTTAATTTAGTCTCTTGATCTATCCAATCACGGCAGATGCTTTGGCTTCTTTCCTATTCAAGTTGCACCTCACTTGGATCAAATGAGTTCAGTAATGTTTGAGACACTGGCTAGAATTCTCCAACCTCACCCACGGCTGAGACTCTCCAGTCCTACTGCTGTCAATGGAGATTTGGCTGAGCACCAGATTCTCTGTCCTAACCGGCAGCAATAGCAGAGCGTACAAAATGGGAGAATTCCAGCCAATACTATTTGCCAGGGAATGAATGAATGGCACTGCACCAAGGATCCAGGTTAGGTGGATTGGCCATGTTAAATTCCCCTTAGTGTCAGGGGGACTAGCTAAGATAAATTCATGGGGTTATGGGAATAGGGCCTGAGTGAGATTGTGATCAGTGCAGATTTAATGGGCTGAATGGCCTCCTTCTGCACTGTAGGATTCTATGATTCTATGAACTCGAAGCATAGGCATGGCACTTTAGTTAAGACTGATATTAGGATCAGACACATAAGTTTCCATCTTCATGTTTCAAAGAGAAGTTTCCATGTGAGCAACTTCCATTGGAATTTCATGATCACACTCCTCACAATTTTTCATCCATTTGTCTTCTCAACAGCCTCCAGTGTGGATATGTAAAATACCCTATGAGGTGTCATGAGGTTTGTAGGAAATAAGCCATCCACAATTAAGCAATAAGTAGAGTTTTCGGCTGGTTTTCCATGCATTGGAGTTCTTGAATTGCAATCTCAATGAATCCCAATGAATTGAACACGATCTCTTGGATGTTGCATGATATAAATCTTCTGGCAGCATGGGGTGAACTCAACACCTTCAACCAAAGAAAACAATTTAGAGCGAACCAGATATTGGCCCTTAGGAGAGGCAGTGGTACAGTGATATTGTCGCTGGACGAATGATCCAGAGACCCCAGGGTAAAGCTCTAGGGACCTGGGTTTTATAGCCCACCATGGCAGATGGTGGATTTTCAACTCAATAAATTTCTGCAATTAAAACTCAAATGGTACCCATGTCATAAAAACCTATCTGGTTCACTAGTGTCCTTTAGGGAAGGAAATCTGCCATCGTCTGGCCTCCCCTGACCCAAGTGATGTAGTTGACTCTTAAATGCCTCTGAAACAGCCTAGCTCAAGAACAATTAGTGGTGGAGAACAAATGCTGGCCATGCCGGCAGTGTCTATGTTAGATGAAAGATTAAAAGGAAATTTGCCATGTGCAAAATTCCTGATCTACTTTGTATCATCAAGGAATTGAACTGGTTTAGTGATTTTCTACAAACAGGTAGAACAGGTTTGTCCTTGCTTGAGAACCTTCCACAGCTCAAGCTTAAACTAAAAAGGAAAGGAGAAGCTCCTTAAAATTACTGAATATGTCTGTAAGCAGTTTATTTCACGGCTGCCTCTGGGATGGATTTTGTACGTTTAACAAATTCAAAAATTCAAGTTATGTAAGTAGCAATGCAGGCAGCAAATCAATAGTTGCTAAAATGTCTCAACAGCCAAAAATAATATTGCCAGACTGATGGGATAGAAGTTTACTTTAGCTGACATTTAAGGTTCCATGCCTATTATATTTGAATTTGGAGAAGTAAAGCATTCTATTTCTGTTGCTATTACATTAACATGGCTGGCATATAAATTCACTTAGGACAGAGCGAGGTGCTTTTCTGAATATGGGATTAGAGCACAATTTTGAGACTGACAATAGGAGGTTTATTCAATATCTAAGTTAAAAGTTAAAGTTAATGCATTAGTCACAAGTAAGGCTTATATTAACACTGTAATGAACTTACTGTAAAAAATCTCCGAGTCGCCACACTCTGATGCTTGTTCGGGTACACTGAGGGAGAATTTAGTATGGCCAATGCACCTAACCAGCACATGTTTCTGTCTGTGAGAGGAAATCGGAGTACCCAGAGGAAACCCAGGCTAACACAGGGAGAACGTTCAGACTCTGCACCGACAGTAATCCAAAGCAAGAATCGAACCCAAATCTCAGGTGCTGTGAGGCAGAAGTGCTAACCACTGCCCTTGTTATACTTCAACTTGATCTTTGCTTTCCAGTTGCACTGTTTGATATCGGTAGGACATCTTAGACCATTGGCCAATTCCTTCTTTGTTAAGTGGGCAGCTCTTAGCAAGGCTGCAAGCATCAAATCAAAGGTGACTTTCAACTAGCTTTTGTGCTATAAATGATTGGGCCAAGGCATTCAGTCACAAATGGTCTATTGTGACCACATAGTCTTGGCTTGTTCTGTGTGACTACCACTAGATTACCTTCAACTGCAGATAACGTGGGCAAAAATTTCCACGTTTCAATAGTTGAAGTCATGTGAAACTGAACCTCTTTTTATTCATTCATGGGATGTGGGCACTGCTGATTAGGCCAGCGTTTATTGCGCATTGCTAATTGAGAATGTGCTGCTGAATTGTCTTCTTGAATCTTGTAGATGGTACACTGCTGCCACTGGGTGTCAGCAGTGGAGAGAATGCATGTTTGTGGAAAGGATAGTCCATGTAAAGTAGGTGCACCCTCAGTGCTGTTAGGGAGGAAGTTCTCGAATTTTGACAGTGAAGTGTTGCCTGCTGCATAGTCCGTTTTAACCCTTATACGGTGGACAAATAAGTAGACGTCTTATTAGTACAACCAATATTTATTTAAACTGACACAATCAATAGTCACCCGCCTGATCAACAATACGTTATCTTACAGGAAAATACTAGAATTCAAGTTCAATACAAGACCTTGACTTAACTTTGTGTGACTGGCAAGTACCCAATCCGATATTGGCCTTTATCTGTGTGCTGGTCTTGATAGTCATCTGCATAGTCTGGTCCTTTGGTCTGGTGTGGCACTCCAGCTCTTGTCTTCTTCCTTCCTTCCCAGGTGTGGTGGTTCTCCTCTTGCTGGCGATGGTCACCATTCTTTTAAAACTTTATTCCAATCCAATCCAATCAAATCAAATCCAATTCAGAATCCCTGATCCAAGCTGACAAGACAGGGTTCTCACCATCTATCTTGGGCTTGATCTACATGATCCAAGCTGATTGGAGTAGGTATAGCTCCTCCTCCAAGACTTGACCTTATTTGCATCTTAGCCAAAAGGCCGAGATGCCGCTTTAAAAAATTGCTTCAAATGAAGCTGAAATGTAACCTAATGACTTCAACTTGCTGGCGATGGTCACCATTGTTGTAGCTTGTTTTGAAGTCAGAGAGAGAGAGAGATTCCTGGTTGTGCAGCACCCTTTATACCCCATTTGGTTTCACACCCCTGTTTGGCCATTGCCAATCAATCAGTCAGGACTTGATCACCCTAATCGATAAGAATCTAATCTGGTGCTACCATACCAATCTCTGGGTGTGTCGCCAGCAGCCATTCTGTAGGTATTGGAGGCACATAGGTCACATACCTCCCTCCTAAATAAGGGTTCACAGTGCCTCTATATCTAGTACACAACCCAGTATGACCAGAAAGTCTCTTTCATCCTGGAGATGAAACAAGCCAGTGTGACTGTAAAGTCTCTTTGATCCTGGAGATGACCCATATCCTGTTTGTTCACTCACCCAGATTGCAGCCTGTTTGTCTCTGTCTTTAAACTGCAGCCTGTCAATTTAGTTTGTCTCAGAGTGCTTTACAAGACTCCATTTTGGATGGGCCATTTGGCTACAGAAGGAATGGCGATATATTTCCGTCAGGATAGTGAGTGAATTGGAGGGAATCTTCCAGGTGCTGGTGTTCCCAGGAATCTGCTGCCCTTCTCCTTCTAGATTGTTACGGGTTTGGAAAATGCTTGGAAGGAACCTTGAGGAGTTGGATCTTGTAGATGGTACACTGCTGCCACTGGGTGTCAGTGCTGGAGAGAGTGCATGTTTGTGGAAAGGGTAACAATCCAACAGGCTGGTTTATCCAGGTGTTATTGAAGCTGCACTCATCTGGACAAGTGAAGAGTATTCCCTTATATTCCTGAATTGTGCCTTGTAGATGGTGGACAGGCTTTGGGAATCAGTTAGTGAGTTACTCACCATACAATTCCTAGTTTCTGACCTGTCTTGTTGCCAGAGTATTTATATGAGCAGTCTGGTTTACTTTCTGGTCAATCCCCGGGATTTGACTACTTGTACCTCATTTATTAAAGTTAAAGTGAGAACAAAAGGCAAAAGGTCAACATAGCAGCAAAGTAAAGTGGCCGGGGGGAAAAAAAACTAGTCTACCTGTAACTTCCTGATAATGACAGCAAAAATAGTGAATCATTGCATGAAAATCCCTGTGTGAGTTCGTACAAAATGGAATGTTTACACATTCATTAAAAGATTGGATTTTCAACATTATTATTAATGTTAGTGAGGAAAGAAAAGTGACTCAGCTGGAGATGGATGAGGATATTTTGATCAGTTAATAATAACGCCCAAGGTAACTTATATAATCTTAAAGTTGAAAGTTTTAAACGGTAATGCTGGTAAAATAATTAATTTATTTGCATGCCCACAGCCGTATAAATGTTGAAGAATGAGAACGGTTAATGTGAATAAAATCTTTTCAGGGAAGCAATGAGAATGATTTGGCACTGGAAAATTTTGCATTCGCTGATCTCAAGTTGCAGAACATGTGTTGAGGCTACTGTTTATCAGTATGAGCAGTCCCAGTGAGGATCAACCCAACTCACTCAGCCTGCTTCCCTCTGGTGAGAGAGTGAATGCAGTGTATCGAGCTGTCTTGGTATACATGGAGGAAATAAAATGGTGTCGAAGTGAGGTGGCTTCTTGCAAGTTATCCCCAGCAGTACACCTCTAATTCTATCTTTTACTTCCATTCTATACTTTTAAAACTTTACTCTAACTCCTTAAAACTTTTTAATAATGCTATATTAAGCTGAATTTTCTGTACACCTTAGCTGTGACTATGACATTATAATCAGCACCTTCTCCTTTCCTTCTCTTCTATACTATGGTATAGTTTATCTGTATAGCGCACAAGAAACACTACTTTTCACTGTATCCCAATACATATGACAATCGTAAATGAAATGAAATTGAAATGAAGTCTTGCCCATGGAAGACTTCTACAGAAAATGCAGATGTGTGGAATAGAGGGTGATTTAGCTAATTGGATTAGAAATTGGCTGGCAGATAGAAGACAGAGGGTGGTGGTTGATGGGAGATATTCATCGTGGAGTTCGGTGACGAGTGGTGTGCCTCAGGGGTCTGTTTTGGGGCCCCTGCTGTTTGTAATTTTTATAAATGATCTGGATGAGGGTATTGAGGGATGGATCAGTAAATTTGCAGATGATACTAAAGTTGGTGGTGTGGTAGATAGTGAAGAGGGGTGTTTTAGTTTACAGAGTGACTTGGACAAGTTGCAGAGCTGGGCCGAGAGGTGGCAAATGGAGTTTAATGTGGAAAAGTGTGAGGTAATGCACTTTGGCAGGAACAATAAATGTGTAGAGTATAGGGCTAATGGTAGGGCTCTTAATAGTGTTGAGGAACAGAAGGATCTTGGTGTATGTGTCAATAGATCCCTGAAAGTAGGCAGTCAAGTGGATAAAGTTGTTAAGAAGGCATATGGAGTCTTAGCTTTTATTGGTAGGGGGATTGAATTTAGGAGCCGCAGCATCATGTTGCAACTGTACAAAACTCTAGTGCGGCCGCACTTGGAGTATTGTGTGCAGTTCTGGTCGCCACATTATAAGAAAGATGTGGAGGCATTGGAGAGGGTACAGAGGAGGTTTACCAGGATGTTGCCTGGTATGGAGGGCAGGTCCTATGAAGAGAGGTTGAAGGATTTGAGGTTGTTTTCGTTAGAAAGGAGGCGGCTAAGGGGGGATCTTATTGAAACATATAAGATAATTAGAGGTTTGGATAGGGTGGACAGTGATAGCCTTTTTCCTAGGATGGAAAAAGCTAGCACGAGGGGACACAACTTTAAATTAAGGGGTATGAGTTATAGGACGGATATCAGAGGTAGGTTCTTTACTCAAAGAGTGATTAGGGAGTGGAATGCCCTGCCTGCAGCTGTTGTAGATGCGCCAAGTTTGGTGGCGTTTAAGAGGTTAGTTGATAAGTATATGGATGAGAAGGGAATGGTTTAGTTAGGAGGGGCATTGCTTTTTATTTTGGTCGGCACAACATCGAAGGCCGAAGGGCCTGTTCTGTGCTGTATTGTTCTATGTTCTATGAAATGAAATCAAATCAAATCAATGATCTGTCTAATGCAACAGCAGACACAGAACTGAGAAATGTTGCAACTATCCAGTCCGGAAGGAACAAGATGCTTAAAAGTTCCAGATTACTGTCACTATCACAGCCATTCACAACATTATCCTTGCCCTGCTCTGACACTGCAATCTTCAGCTGGGAGCAAGTGAGGACCACTCAGTGAAGCAGACATCTAATATACTGATTCAGGCTTTACAGAGGTGGCCCCATCTACTTTCTGGAATTTATTTATTTTATTTATTAGTGTCATTGCAGTATGTTAACACTGCAATGAAGTTACTGTGAAAATCCCCTTGTTGCCATACTCTGGTACCTGTTCGGGTACACTGAGGGAGAATTTAGCATGGCCTAAGTATCTAACCTGCACATCTTTTGGACTACGAAAGGAAACCGGAGCACCTGCAGGAAACCCACACAGACACAAGGAGAATGTGCAGACTCCACACAGACAGTGACCCAAGCCAGAATCAAACCCAGGTCCCTGGCATTGTGAGGCAGCAGTGCTAATCACTGTGCCGTGAGAATGATGCCGGCAACCCTATTTCAACTGGTTAGGGAGGCCCCACCTGGATTTAATGATTCTCAGGCAATCTAAGGGAGAAGGTCCCATTTCCAAAAGCCTCTGGTCGATCTGTAGGAGGGATGGCAACTCTTCAATACCAGCTGCACCAATCAGAGTGGTGGTCATTGATGGAACTGCAGCAGGCCCAGACCATGTACCATGGAAGATGCCCAGAATTAAATAAAGTGAGTCTGTGGTGCTACTTAACAACCTCAATTGGTCTCTGGGCAGATAGGCAGTTTGCCAACTTCTCTCCCATTGGTAAAGTGCCAGGGATGGTGTGAGGGTGCCAGGCACACAACCGCACTCAACCCCCCCCCACTCCCTCCCCCTCAACAGCCATCCCTCCTGATTTAACAATCCGTCCACCATCCAACCTGTGTCCAAAATGTTCCTTTTTGGTAAACTGGAACCTTTGACCCTAACACAGAACAGCGTGGACTGTATGCCAACCACCTACATGATTTCTTTAAGAATAATTAAACTGGGCAGGCAGGAATAAAAACAGCTTGTGGGGCTCTAACTTGTAACTTGATAAGGAGTCTGACTTCCACAGATGCCCTCAACTCCAAAACCTATGAGCAGCTTGTGCAATTAGTTAAGGAACATTATCATCTGAACTCCTCAGAGATAATACAGTGATACAAACTAAATTCAGCAACAAAAGCCCCAGGAATGCCAACAGTAGCATTTGTAGCAGACCTAAGACAAACGGTTGATCAGTGCAAGTTTGGGCCTGAATGCAACGACATGTTGATAGGCTACTCCGCAGCCACTGCAGTGTTAATATAAGCCTATTTCTGACATCAAAAAATAAACTTTAAAATCCAAATTCTCATCTCTAATACTGCTAGATAAATGTGGGCGATGTGAGCCAAAACGATTGTTGGAACATTAACACAAACTTACACCTGGCAACAGGCAGTTAAAATTGACCATCATGGCTTTCTTTTCCACAATTATCCTTCAGACCAGCACTGCACCAACATTTCATTCCAAAATGTCAGACTAGTCAAGTTACACATATTGTTCTGCACTTGCTCTCCTGATAATGATATGCCCTACAGGAGTGTTTCAAATGAATGGTATGAAAATGAGGCCTTAACCTCTACACAGCTCAACACACAGCCTGATAGGCTGTTTTCAGTAGAAGAATTAGACTTAATGTTCAGTTAAAGGGCTAATGTTCAGTGATGAGTTAATGTTCTGTTAAGAATTAAAGTTCAGTAAAAGAACAAAGAACAAAGAACAAAACAGCACAGGAAACAGGCCTTCGGCCCAACGAGCCTGCGCCGCCACCCCAATGTTCCCACCTCTACCCGTGAACCCTGCCTATGTTTATAGATCTATGGATTGAAACCAAATTTGAGACAATTTAGGGAGAATTCGTTCTGCCAATCAGCCTAAGAGCACATCCCCGAGATGTGGGAGTAAATCTGAGCACCTGGAGAAAACCCACGTAAGCACGGGGAGAATGCGCAAACTCCCACAGACACAGGCCCAAATCCATGCACCTGCATAGCACAGTGACAGTCACTGAGCTGTCGTGTTGCCCATCAAATGGTCCAGGTCAAGCGTACACTATTAACGTGAAGCACCAGGATACTCTCAAAAAATCCAAGAGCAGCCCTCTCAGACCCACCCCGTGTACGCCCCTCCCCGCCAGACAACAAGGCAAACCAAAGTACCTGTAGGATTAAAAACAAGTACATCAATCTTATGGAGACATAGGAGTTCAAGTGTTGTAGCTATTGTAAGATTGAGTTTGGTACCTAAAGTGTTAAATAAAGGGAAGATTGTTAAAAGAATTCGATTTAACTCCTGTCCTTGGTTCGTGAATAACAACCTGCAAGAAGACAACATTTTTTAACTGCTGTATGATGAACAATTTTAGGAACTTGATTTCATGGCCTATAAACAGCTCGGGTCGTTTGATCTTAATTGCAGACATTTTTGATAATGAGCCAAAGAATAACATGTTTTTCTTTAATATATTCTTCTAGTCAAATGAATAATTCACACTCACTGAAGTATTCTCTGTGATTTGAGATGCTTGGAGTGTTTCATTTGTCTGGGAACGTGAAAACCTATTTATATGGATCAAGTCATTTATTTCTATGTGTTAAAGCGTTCAATTTTGGTAACTTCAAAAACCTACCACTGTGTTGGTTAGCACGTCCCAGCAGTCTGTTAAAAGGCAGTGAACTGATAAACTGTTCTTTTTATTCTGGAATTGAGAAATAAATTCCAAAGACCCTGCACCTTTGCTGGTTTATATTCCACCAGGCAATAACTGGTGATCAGGTCATGTCATTCAATGTGACAAAACTTAAGTGACTCAACCCTGAAGCTTCAGTTGCTAAAATCAATGCATGACAGAGCAAAACTGAAAATGAGCCCCACATTTGCAAATGACAGTGGTGTAACAGGGAAGGATGTCCACTGTTGCTTTGCTAAGCCATTGAACCAATTCCAAAATCTGGGAGATGGGATATTAATCATCTGCATGACATCAAGCTCATCATGAGGCAGCACAGTGGTTAGCACTGCTGCCGCACAGCGACAGGAATTCCCGACTTGGGTCACTGTCTGTTCGGAGTATGCATATTCTCCCTGTGTCTGCGTGGGTTTCCTCTGGGTGCTCCGGTTTCCTCCCACAATTCGAAAGACATGCTGGTGAGGTGCATTGGCCGTGCTAAATTCTCCCTCAGTGTACCCAAACAGATTGGAGTGTGGTGACCAGGGAATTTTCACAGGAACTCTATTGCAGTGTTAATGTAAGCCTACTTGTGACACTAATAAATGAATCTGAGCCTTTCATGCTCATAGAGGTTCAGCAGAGGCACCTGCTCTACTGTGCCAGTGCAGGGGCCTGAAGAAAGAGTTCAAAACTCCAGATGGTCAAATATTCAAGTGAATTAAAAAAAATTATTTCCCTGCAAAAAAAGGTGAAACAATTGTCAAAAGGTCATTGATCCATCTTCCACTCTTACTTTTAGCATCAGCTCTGGCTCACTGCTATTTGTCTGAAATTGTGGGTTTAGGTCCCGTTCAAGATTTGAGAGCGCTGAGCGAGACCTGCATTGTCGGAGGTTCTGTTCTTCATGTTAAATTGAAGGTTGGGAGGGTGAGTTGTGAAGGACATGCAGAGATCCATTCATGTGATTTGGACAAGTTAAGTGAGTGGGCAAATAAGCGCAGATGCAGTATCATGTGGATAAATGCAAGGTTAACCATTTTGGCAATAGGAGTAGCAAGGTAGTTTATAAACTGAATGGCCATAAATTAAACAGGGGAATGTGCAACGAGATCTGACGGTAAACATGCAGGTGCAGCAGGCACTTAAAAATGGTATGTTGGCCTTCACAGCGAGAGGATTCGCGTACAGGCACAGGGATGTCTTAAAGCATTTATACAGCATCTTAGTGAGGCCACACCTGGAATATTGTGTGCTGTTTTGGTTTCCTTATCTGAGGAGGATGTTCTTGCTCCTCAGAGAGTGCAGAGAAGGCTTACCAGACTGATTCTTGAGACAGCAGGATTGATATATGATGACAGACTGAGTTGGAATGTAATAGGTTAGGAATGTAATTGCTGGACTTCAGAAGAATGAATGTGGATCTCACAGGAATCCACAAAATCCTAACAGGAATAGACAGGGTAGATGCATGAAGGATATTCCCGATGGTAGGGGTGTCCAGGGCAGGGGTCACAGTCTGAGCATACAGGGTAAATGGTTAGGACAGAGATGAGGAGTAATTCAGTCACCTGGAGAGTGGTCAGCCTGTGAAGTTTGCTACCACAGAAAGTAGTTAGAACGTAGAACATAGAAAAACTACAGCACAACAGGCCCTTCGGCCCCACAAGTTGAGCCGAACATGTCCCTGCCTAGTAGGCTTACCTATAACCCTCTATGTTGGATAAATACTTATCCAAAAGTCTCTTAAAAAACCCTATCGAATTCACCCCCACCACCACTGCCAGCAGCGATTCCACGCACCCACTGCCCTCTGAGTGAAAAACTTATCTCCGACATTTCCATGCGGTTCACCTCAAGTTGTGATCTCTTTGCAGAACACCTTTGTTCAGTCCGTAAGTACGACCGCAACCTATCACCTGCCGTTTTGATTCACCATTATGTTTTCATGCTCACATTTTCATCCTTGGTTTGCTGCAACATCCCAGGTAAGCCCAATACAAACAGGAGGAACAGCCCCTCATCTTCCAATTCGACCCTTTCCAGCATTCTGGACTTAGCTTTCAAATCATGAACTCTGTCCTGCATTTTGATCATTTAAAATGTCTCTCCTACATTCACCCCCCTCCTCAATCCCCCACCCCGCCTTCTCTACACACGTAGAGCCACTTAGCTTTCAGAGTACTAACCCTTGCTCTGCTGACTGAACTTTATGCCATTATTAGCAGTTTTCTTAATCTTTATTTGGAATTACAAGCTTCCAGAGCACTGGTCCTTCAGAAGGACTCATGCAGTGCTCTGAAAGCTCATGATTCCAAATAAACCTGTTGGACTTTAACCTGGTGTTGTGAGACTTCTTACCATTCCCACTGGTAGAATAGTAAATTTCACAGAATGTTGCCTGGAATAAGTCGAAATTCTGCACCAGGAACCCCAAATTTGTCACAATGACCATACCAGCCAATCTGAATGGAGTGAAGACACAAGAGAGTGAAAACACAGAGTGTTGGGTAATCCATTTGACATTGAAATCTCCCTGTGAAAGGGCAGTCAAAACCTGAGTGTGTTGCTAAACGTGTGAGAAAATTCAATCTTGTCAATCAGAGAGGTGAGGTTGATGCAGCAGCTGGAAGTGGACGTCATGAACACAGCAAATGTAAGAGAGCAGAAGTTGGCAAATTCAGCCCTTCAAGTCTGCTCCGCCATTGAATCAGATCTTGGCTGATCCCTCCCTGGTCTCAGATCTACTTCCCCACTTGCTCCCACATCTCTTTAACCCATTCTTTATCAGAGAGGGAGATTCTGCTATTGAGTTTGTCCACCATATCACAGGGAGAACATTCTAGAACATTTCGACAAGACGGCATCCTCTCCAGCAAGGCTGCCTATCCTGATGTTGAAGCAACTCCGCCAAAGTGGTTCAAGGCAGCTGAGCAGAGAGCGTTCTCATTTTCAGATGATTTGCTTCTAAACAATCGCGCCCACATCTTAAACAATTACACACTATAAGACATCTTTAACCGAGATGAATTGGGATTGTTTACCTTCTGTGTGAAGGGAAACATGCAATGGTGGAAAATGGAACAAGAAACATGCCACTGTGACAGTCTATGCCAAGATGTATGCCAAAACATTGAAAGTTTTCAAGAGGCCATTAGATATAGCATTTGAGGCGAAAGGGATCAAAGGATATGGGGAGGAAGGGGGGATCGGGTACTGAGATTGATGATCAGCCATGATCATTCTGAATGGTGCAGCAGGCTCATATTGTTCATGTTTCTCAGATTCCTAATTTTGGACTCAATTCTGTGCACTATTTGGAAAGTTCTCCCTGTATTCTGGCTAATTTTTTTCCTTTAAACAATAGATTGCCTGGCCATAATCTCAGTGCTCTTTGTGGCTGCCGTGCTTCCTGCATGACAACTATAATGACACTCCACTTTGTTGGCTACTCAGAAATTTGAAAATTTTCAACCTGAGGTTGAAAAGTTGCTTTATAAATGCCAATTCTTTTATCATTTTCAGGCCCCTCTGTCCATCCAAAGGCATGGAGATTGCTCAGTCTAGGGTAGTTAATACTTGCTGGAGAAAGAAATTAGATTATTAAAAGAAATGAATAGATAATTCTAATGGATCAGCAATTCTCCTTTTCTTCAAGTAATGTTCCATATTGCTATTAGTTATTAATCAGATCATCTTAGAACTTTGACAATTTTAAGGGAGATACTTCTGGATCCACCTTGTTAAAAAAATTATCAATCCTTTTTTGGAGTTACAAAGCCAATGTGCAGAGTGGACGCAGCAAATCCCTAATCCATCTCCTTGCTTGCTTCGAAAAAACAATTCAAATTCAAATTGAATTCAATTCACCATTAGAGAGGCATAAAGATCCAAGCTGATAAGAATGTCTGATTCTTATGTCTTATGTCTGATTCTATACTTTATCTTAGCCAAAAGGCTAGGTCTGCATTTGGGTATAATGAATATCATCATTAAAAGTTAAACAAAAAGTAAATTTATTAGTCACAAGTAAGGCTTACATTAACACTTATTGAAGTTATTGTGAAACTCCCCAAGTTGCATTCGGGCGAATGCACCTAACCAGCATGTCTTTCAAACTGTGGGAGGAAACCGGAGCACCCGGAAGTGATGCCCACAGCCCATGGAAACAAAATTATCAATTCTAACTAAAGTGTGTTTTTGCAGAAATATTCAATCTATACCCCGAACACCATTTATCCTAATCTGGTCCTGTATCTTGATAGATAAAAATACTGGCGCATTATCAAATTTACGAGTTAAATTATCAGGATCTGTATCCAGGAACAATGCAGTTAACAAAATTATAACCCATTCAGTGGTTGATTTAAACCTGCCCAAATTGATGCTGTTAACTTTTAAAAGGTGGCCATGAATCATTAGCCAATGTAAACTTGCCAGTTTTGGGACATTCAAAATGCCTGCATTAATATACAAATCATGGTTCTATTATGTACCAAGCCCGATGATTATTATTTCAAGACAGAACTGATCGGGGCATGTGCCGTGTACTCTCCAACTAATTCCACTGGCATTAGAACTGAAGAGGTTTTGGAAAGGTAACTGTGCCACTGAGCCAAGACATTCCATTCTTTTTATACATGCAGTACTTCACCATATCATTAAAAAGATGCAGTTCAAATAATTTGATAGATGAGTTGGAACAAAATTGCTTCAATCGGAAGTAATCACAGAAATAAATATTTCTAACATTCATTTCATTAAGTTGACTTAAACCTCACTGAGATTGATATTATGGAATATAAACTAATTATTCCTAGGTGGGATACTGGACACAGTACAAACTGGGGGTTAATCTATTCCAGTGAAGACTTTGAGGAAGTTGCATTGAGCAGTCATTACGGTTAGGCAGATATTAACATTGCAGCCTGGAACACACTCATGTATAGTTCAGCAAGGGTATATGCGGAGTTTGTTTGTTGCAATTTTTCTTGGATAGTGAGCTATCTGAAAAGTCATTCAAAATGTTTAGCACAAATCAAAGAGACAAGGCATTCACTGATTTGAAAAGAGGAACAGAGCGATGTAAGAACAGGCATGGGCCATTTAGCCCATCGAGTCTGCTCTACTATTCAAGACAATCATGGCTGATTATCTACTTCAATGCCTTTTTCCTCATATTAAGTTCTCCCTGTGCCTCCACCTTTGGGTGCTCCGCTGTCCTCCCACAGTTCAAAGATGTGCAGGTTATGTTGATTAGCCATTCTAAATTGCCCCTTAGTGTCTAAAGATTTATAGGTTAGGTGGATTAGACATACTAAATGAGCAGGGTTACAGAGCCTGGACAGAAAGCTTTTTCGGAGAATTAGTATAGATTCAGTGGGCCAGACGACCTCTTTCTACCCTATGCAATTCTATGGTAAAATGTAATTGTCCCCCTTGTACTACACCCCCCCAACCAGACAGAATATCTTATCTGTGCCTACGTTGTCTATTCCTTTCAGTATTTTGTAGGTATCAATGAGATTACCTTTCATTCTTTGAAACGCTAAGGAGTACGGGACTAGTTTCACCAATCTGTTTTCATAGGACAGTCCTGTCATCCCCCAAAATAAGTCTGGTGAATCTTCATTGCACTCACTGTATGCTTTCTGAGGTAAGAGACCAAAATTGCACACAGTACTCCATGTGGGTCTAACCAAGCTCCTGTACAATTGAAGCAAGACTTTGCTACTCTTGTACTCAAATTCTCCCGTAATAACGTATAACAAATCACTGACCTTGCAGCATCTGCAGGTTAGCCTTCAGTAAATATCCAGGTCCCTTAGTGCTTCTAACCTTTCTAATTCCTTTACCATTCAAGAAGATCTCTCCATTTCTGTTCCTCACATTTTTCCATTTCATATTCCATCGGCCATGTTCTTGCCCATTTATTTTACATGGCTGGAGTGGGCATGTGTCCGACCCACTCGAGATCCTGCAGCTGGTGTGGTTTGCTCATCTCTGGAAGGAAAGCATAACATGAGTGAATTCAAATTTTACAAGCTAGGTGGCCTGCAGAGATAATGGAGAGACGCTGCATGTTGCCATCTGCATTGAAGCTTCATTAACCACTTCGATTGGGACTGCCCACTCTCTGATAAGAGGAACCAGTGAACTCTCCCCTATACGTGGCACCTGGGACCTAGCTTCATCTTACACCCCCCATCTCACCTTTGATACAGGAGTGACCTGGCTGCTGATAAGCCAACTCCAGGGCATAACCCATGTCAGGACTAACAGACTGCAGATGCCCTCATTGGTTCAGTGGTTCCCTGCAGAATTATGACTTGCTTTTTCCCATAGGAAACAATAGAAAGGTTCATTAATGTTCCATCTTGCTTGAGGATGAACTTAGATGCATCCCCCCCCCCCCCCCCCCCCCCCCCCTCGCTCCCACATGGCCATTTAACAGATCACTTTACTGTGACACCTCTCCCTGCAATGCATTGTGGCCCATTGTGCTGATATTCTAGCCTTGGCAGGGCAAGCTACTGTGCCAGTTTGCAGACACACTCAGATCGCTGAGCACACAATGGAATGGACACCCAACTGCATCTCCCTGTACAGGTCCATGCTATCTCTACACTGACCCTTGCTGACCACAGAGGATCTCATTGAAGTAAATAGGATTCTTAAGGGGCTTGACAGGGTAAACGCTGAGAGGGTGATTCCCCTCTTGGGAGGACCCAGGACCATAGTTTCAAAATAGAGGTGAGGAGGAATTTCTTCTCTGAGTGTTGTGAGTCTTTGGAACTCCTTGCAGAGAGCTGGGGGAGCAGAGTCCTTGTGTATATTTAAAGCTGAAATAGATGTTTGATCAGTAAGGGAATCAAGTGTTATAGGGAAAGGGCTGAAACTGAACATGAACAATGTTGGATCAGCCGAATCCCATTGAAAAGGGGAGCAGCTCAAAGTACCAAATAGCCTACACTTATTCCTATTTCTTATGGTCTTATTGAACTATCACACTTCCAAACAGAATGTAAATTTTTGTAATATTATCTCTACAAGTTCTTTTACAACAAGACTATTAATTAACCTTTTTCATGACAGAATACTAGATCTAACATAGCTCTCTCAAACATATTGATCTAGAAAACCATTCCTAATGCAGTACAATACCAGCAGCAGCTCCAACACCAGCAGCAGCGCCAACACCAGCAGCAGTGCCAATACCAGCAGCAGCTCCAATACCAGCAGCTCCACCAGCAGCAGCTCCAACACCAGCAGCTGCAATACCAGATGCTCCAACACCACCAGATGCTCCAACACCAGCAATAGCTCCAACACCAGCAATAGCTCCAACACCAGCACCTCCAACACCAGCAACAGCTCCAACACCAGCAGCAACTCCAACACCAGCTGCTCCAACACCAGCAGCAGCCCCAACACCAGCTGCTCCAACACCAGCAGCAGCCCAACACAGCAGCTCCAACACCAGCAGCTCCAACACCAGCAGCTCTAATACCAAAGGCAACTCCAACACCAGCAGCAACTCCAGCACCAGCTGCTCCAACATCAGCAGTAGCTCCAACACCAGCAGCTCCAACATCAGCAGCAGCTCCAACACTAGCAGTTCCAACAACACAAGCAGCTGCTCCAACACAAGCAGCGGTTCCAACATCAGCAAATCCAACACCAGCAGCTCCAACATCACCAGCAGCTCCAGCATCAGCAGCAGCTCCTGCACCAGCAACTCCAACACAGCAGTTGTAACACCTGCAGCAGTCCCAACACTAGCAGCAGCTCCAACTGCAGCAGCAGCTCTAACTGCAGCAGCGCCAACACTAGCAGTAGCTCCAACACCAGCAGCTCCAACATCAGCAGCAGCTCCACCACCAGCAGCTACAAAATCAGTAGCAGCTCCAATATCAGCAGTTCCAACAACACCAGCCACAGCTCCAATACAAGCAGTGGTTCCAACACCAGTTGTTCCAACACCAGCAGCAGCTCCAACACCAGCAGCTCTAACACTGGCAGCAGCTCCAACACCAGCAGCTCCAACAACATCAGCAGCAGCTCCAACACCAGCAGCGGCACCAACACCAGCAGCTCCAACACCAACAGCAGCTCCAGCACCAGCAGCAGCGCCAACACCAGCAGCAGCTCCACCAGCAGCAGCTCCAACACCAGCAGCTGCAACACCAGCAGCAGCTCCAACACCAGCAGCAGCTCCAACATCAGCAGCAGCTCCATCACCAGCAGCTGCAACACCAGATGCTCCAACACCACCAGCAACTCCAACACCAGAGGCTCCAACATCAGCAGCAGCTCCAACACCAGCAACAGCTCCAACACCAGCAGCAACTCCAACACCAGCTGCTCCAACACCAGCAGCAGCCCCAACACCAGCAGCTCCAACACCAGCAGCAACTCCAACACTAGCAGCAACTCCAACACCAGCTGCTTCAACATCAACACCAGCTCCAACACCAGCAGCTCCAACATCAGCAGCAGCTCCAACACCAGCAGTTCCAACAACACAAGCAGCTGCTCCAACACAAGCAGCGGTTCCAACATCAGCAAATCCAACACCAGCAGCTCCAACATCAGCAGCAGCTCCAACACCAGCAGTTCCAACAACACAAGCAGCTGCTCCAACACAAGCAGCGGTTCCAACATCAGCAAATCCAACACCAGCAGCTCCAACATCACCAGCTCCAGCATCAGCAGCAGCTCCTGCACCAGCAACTCCAACACCAGCAGTTGTAACACATGCAGCAGTCCCAACACCTGCAGTAGCTCCAATAGCAGTAGCTGCAACACCAGATGCTCCAACACCACCAGCAGCTCCAACATCAGCAGCAGCTCCAACACCAGCAGCTCCAACATCAGCAGCAGCTCCAATATCAGCAGTTCCAACAACACCAGCCACAGCTCCAATACAAGCAGTGGTTCCAGCACCAGTTGTTCCAACACCAGCAGCAGCTCCAACACCAGCAGCTCCAACACCAGCAGCTCCAACACCAGCAGCTCCAGAACTAGCAGCAGCTCCAACACCAGCAGTTCCAACAACATCAGCAGCAGCTCCAACACAAGCAGTGGTTCCAACATCAGATGCTCCAACACCAGCAGCTCCAACACCAGCAGCAGTTCCAACAGCAGCGGTTCAAACACCAACAGCAGCAACACCTGCAACAGTTCCAACACTAGCAGCAGCTCCAACATCAGCAGCAGCTCCAACAGCAGCAGCACCAACACCAGCAGCTGCTCCAATACCAGCAGCTCTCCAATACCAGCAGCGCCAACACCAGCAGCTATAAAATCATCAGCTCCAACACCAGCTGCTCCAACACCAGCAGCTCCAGCACCACCAGCAGTGCCTGCACCAGCAGCTCTAACACCAGCAGCAGCTCCAACAACAGCAGTTCCAACACCAACAGCTGCAACACCTCCAGCAGTTCCAACATCAGCATCAACTCCAACACCAGCAGCAGCTCCAACATCAACAGCAGTTCCAATAGTAGCAGCTCCAACGTCAACAGCAGTTCCAACACCAGCAGCAGCTTAAACACCAGCAGCTGCTCGAACACCAACTGCTCCAACACCAGCAGCTCCATCATCAGCAGCTGCTCCAAAGCCAGCAGCTCCATCAGGAGCAGCACAGCTATAGCACAGCTACACAACACCAGCAGCAACAGCCAATTCTTGACAGGCGAACTGGTTGAGCATAGAACTCCAGCTTTCAGGAGGTGAGCCTTCTAACACAGACTTTTCAGAGGATTAACTTCCGGGACATGACCAGCTGCTGCGAAACACATGGCTTAGGCTTTCCTATTTGGTAATCTCAAGTATTTGCAACCTCTAGAATAAGACTTCTTGCCAAATGTATTGGGGTGGGCACATATGCTAGTGGTGTCACAGTCACTTCACCTCTTAATCTTCCTGCCTCTGATTCCTTCCTGGGATCTTCTGGTGGATATTTGCAAAATACTGCAATCTGCTGCTCACGGATGACTAATGACATGATTGTCAGGACTGGGGACTAGCTGCATTTCTCAGCCAGGTAGATCAAGCTGTCTCCCATCTGGGGGTGAAGGTGACCCAAATCAGCCCAGTGTCTTTTTTAACAGGAAAGGATTCCACTTCCATCAATGTTCAGCTCATTTGTAATCACGGAAAGATCATCACGACTGTAGGTGAACGATCCTTTGGGAGCTGTGATGCTTTCATCCCCCCAGCATCAGTCATGCCTCCCCGAGATAACACACTTCTAAACAGACTTAGTGAATGCAGAAGGTGTAGCTCAGTTGGCTGGACAGCTGGTGCAGGATGAAAAGGGATGCCAACAGCATTGGTTCAATTCCTGTACCAACTGAGGTCATTTATGAAGACCCCACCTTTGTAACCTTGCCCCTTGCCTGAGCTATCGTGATCCTCAGGTTAGATCACCACTAGTCAGCTCTCCCCCTCAAAGGGGACAGTAGCCTATGGCTACCTGGGACTATGCAGACTTTACCTTATTATCTGTGATTAGTGGGGCTATGAAAGGATTTGTAAAATAAGTGCATTTATTTAGTGCTTTACATGATGTCAGGATGTCATGATATCATGATACCAGGGACATAGGTTCGATTCCCCACTTGGCCCACTGTCTGTGTGAGGTTGCACATTCTCCCTGTGTCTGTGTGGGTTTCCTCCAGTTTCCTCCCACAGTCCAAAGATGTGCGGGTTAGGTGGATTGGCTATGCTAAATTGCCCCTTAGTGTCAGGGGGGCTAGCTAGGGTAAATGCATGGGATTATGGGGATAGGGCCTGGGTGGGATTGTGGTCGATGGGCTGAATGGCTTCCTTCTGCACTGTAGGATTCTATGAATGTGCCCAAGCACATGGCCAATGAAGGACTTCTGAAGTCACCTTACATTGTAAGGAAACACGGCAGCCAACATGCGCACGGTCAGAGTTCACAAACAGCAAATGAAATAATGAACCGATCTATACCTGGCCACTTTGGTGGAGGGATAAATATTGACACTGGGAGATTGCTCCTGCTCTTTCTTAATGCGATGAGATTTTTACATTCATCTAGAAGGTGCAGCAGTTTAACATGTCACCCAGAAGTCAGCATTTCCAACAGTGTGGCAATGCTTTGGTTCCGCACTGAGGATTAAGTGCACAACTCCCCAGAGTGGGGCTTGATTGTGTGACCTTTTGGCTCTGAGACAAGAGTGCTAGCGCTGAGCCAATTAATGTCGACACCTGGCACAAAAGCCAAGATTATCCACACTGCGGTCTAATAATGAATGTGTTTCACAGAAAACATCGCATATACAAGGAGTTTGCTTTCAATTATAACACTGAGCTCTGTTCCCCACTCCCACTACCCCCCACGATCGCCTCTCCCCCAAAAGAAAAGGTTTCCAATGGAGAATTGCTGCAGCTGGAACCAGAATAAGGCTTGCCCACAGTCGAAGACAGTCAGGACAAGAATACTAGTACACTTTTTCAGCTTGTGCTTTTTTTTTGGCAAAGGTTGTCGAATTTGGTGACGTGCATGCAAATTGCCCCGCAGAAAATAACGACATTATGATGTGATGAATGCGCCATTCACTTGTGGCCAAAAAGGGAGCACATTGTGTAAGCTGGAGCACATATCCAAAGAAACCCAATTATTTGGTCCCCGAATGAACACTCAGTATGATCAGATTTCAGAAATAAGCTCTCTCGATTGAAACTGAAGTGTTGATCTGCTGAAATACAAAAAAAAGTTGAAAGATCTCCAGGGTGCAGCAAAAGGCTGAATTCTCACCAAAATCCTGCACTGAGAGAAATATTGATGACAGCGAATAAACATAATTTGTAGACAGCACGGTGGCACAGTGGCTAGCAGTGTTACCTCACAGCACCAGAGACCTGAAGTGAATTCCCGGCTTGGGTCACTGTCTGTGCAGAGTTTGCATGTTCTCCTCGTGTCTTCGTGGGTTTCCCTGGGCTGCTCCGGTTTCCTCTCACAGTCCAAAAGATGTGCTCCCTCATTCAATGATCCATTTACCCACAGAACACTATTGATATTGATATACAACCATGTAGAGTTGCCGGATTTGGACTGAGGTAGGCACCATAACTGGTCTTACAACACCAAGTTAAATTCCAACAGGTTTATTTGGTAGCACGAGTTTTCAGAGTGTTGTTCCTTCATCAGGTGAGTTACCAAATAAACCTGTTGGATTTTAACCTGGTGTTGTGTGGGCAAGTGAGGGAAGTTGGAGAGACAATAAAATTTTATCTGGCATTTTGGAATCTATAGACAATCAATGTTGTTGAAATAAATACCACCTGTCCAACATTGCTCAATGTTTCTCAATTTTATGATCAAAATGAAAAACTCCTTGAAAGCTATTAAGATTATTAGTACATAAGAACATACAAACTAGGAGCAGGAGGAGGCAGTTCACCCTTCCTGATCTTGTTATGACTTCAAGTCCATTTTCCTACCCATTCTCCATAACCCTTCAACCCATTACTAATTAAAAATCTGTCTACCTCCTCCTTAATTTTACTCAGTGTCCTGGTATCCACCGTACTCTGAAGTGATGAATTCCACAGATTCATGACCCTTTGAGAGAAACCATTTCTCCTCATCTCTGTCCTAAATCTGCTGCCTGTTATCCTAAAACCATGACCTCTTGTTCCAAAATTTCCCCACAAGAGGAAACATCCTCTCTGCGTCAACACTGTCAATTTCCTTTAGTATCTTACATACCTTATTTAGATCTCATGTCATTCTTTTAAACTCTATGGGGCGAATTTTCCCATTCTGCCAGCCACGGGAATCGTAGTGGGCAAGGAGCGGATCATGGAAAGATCCGTTGATCTCTGGTGAGATTTTCCTATTTTGGGGCAAGGGTGGAAAATCCCGTCCTATAGAATATAGGCCCAACTGCTCAATCTCTGTTTATAAAACAAACCCCTCACTCTGGATTCAATCTACTGAGTCTTCTCTGAGCTGCCTTCAAGGCAACTACATATTAATAATTTTTTCTGTCAAACTTGAGCTGTTTATAACTACAAATGTATTAGACAGGAACAATGCAGACAACAAAAGTAGCCAAGAATCCATATACCGACTGGGATATTATTGTCTATTTGAGGTGATACTACAGTCTGCTACCATTCAGCACAGCATTCTTACCAAATTAAACTCAATGTAGTCTATCCTGCAGGCCGTACAAACTTCAACATTCCCATGGAATTTCTAACTTGTACTTCGAAACACTTAAGTAGAACAAGTTTTGTGACAAAGATCTACTTTCTTAAAAATAATAATTGTAGGATAGGCACTACTTTTCCTCATTTGTGTAAGGTGAAAGAAAAACATCAAAATAAGCAGAAGCAGTTGGAAGAATAATAACCTCTTCATCTTCTCTGAATACAACGGGGAACCTAAATTTCAGGGACTTGATTACCTCCGCCACTGAAGGTGGGCCGAAGAAATGTTTTCACTTCTGTTAGCCTGTTTGACAGTAAACAATATATTTCAAAAACAAGTGGATGGAGTTTAACAAGGCTCAGCACACAGATGGGATATGGCCTAAGGAAAAACTGATTGGTTTGTGGCAAAGACGTGGATCTGGATCCAGATTCAGATTGTGATCCTTTCAACCTCCTGTCCTCACCTCTGCAGGCCACAATTGCATGTAAATTTTTAAAAGTCCATTCTCGCTCCATGGACACCGATATCAACTCATTGCTTTGAACCCTTTTTCAATGTGCCATCAGTTTCACTTAACTCACACACTCATATTATTTCCCTGTCTAAATTTGAACAGCCAGGTGGCACATTGCTGCCAGGGTTATGGGTTTGATTCCAGCCTTGGTTGATTGTCTGTGTGGAGTCTGTACATTCTCCCTGTGTTTGTTGTAGGTTTCCTCCGGGTGCTCCGGTTTCCTCCCAAAGATGTGGAGATAAGGTTGATTGGCCATGCTAAACTGCCCCTTAGTATCCCATGATGTGTAGGTTTGGGGGATTAATGAGTTAAGTATGAAAGTGACAAGGACAGGACCTGGGTAAGATGTTCTGTTACAGAGTCTGTACAAACTTAATAGGCCAAATGGCCTCCTTCTGCACTGTAAGGTTCTATGAAATTGCTATTAAAGAGGCAAATGTATAAAGCAGACAGATATTGATTAATGTACAAGAAATTCAGACACAAAGTTCACCTACCAATTGCCATTCCGATTTTCCTAAGGTTTTATATCTGCTTTATTTTAATGCACAATTTCTTTCATATTGTACAATCCACATTTTCATTTTCTCTTACCTGAAAGACAGACAATAAGTCTGATTTTAAATACAGGATAGGTTTTATTTTTCTTATCTATCACATGTTTTACGGTAATGAGGTATTAATATTTACACTGGAGTTATGAGTCAATTTGGAAATGAGCTGATGATTCCAGGGATGGGAGGATACAGCATACTCCAGATGGTCCAATAAACAGAATTAAATGATTATTATTTCAGATTCTGATCAGGGATATTGGTTTTATCCCTCTGACCCTTCTTATTCCATCTGAGTTGCTGTTTCTCCTTTTTAATTAGTGCAAAGCCTCTTCAATCGCAAATTATGTCTTCTTTCCTTCCTACTCCACGTAATCCATCCAGTTGAAAATGTATTAGAAGGTACACATGACAGTTTCAGAGTAATGCCCCTCTAAAGAGGGTGGCATGGTGGCACAGTGGTTGAACTGCTGTGTCACAGGGTTAGGGACCCAGTTCGATTCCAGCTTGCGTCGCTGCCTGTGCAGAGTCTGCATGTTCTCCCCATGTCTGCATGGGTTGACCCCGGATATTCCGGTTTCCTCCCATAGTCCGAAAGATGTGCTGCTTAGGTGCAGTACCCATGCTAAACTCTCCCTCAGTGTGCCTGAACAGACGCTGGAGTGTGGCAACTGGGGATTTTCACAGTAACTTCATTGCAGTATTAATGTGAGCCCATTTGTGACACTAATAAATTAACTTTTTAAATCAGCAAAATTTATCTGATTTCTGCCGGATAGCTCTCAATGTGATCAGAAATTCTCACTGAGAACAGAAATCTGTGTCTTCTTTGTTGTCAAGTTGCTAGATGTGTGAGGTTCTAATGGCTCATTGAGGATTACCAGAGACCTGACTGAACCAGATGAACAAGTAGGTATTTTCTCAACCAATCAGTTTGACGGACTGTGACAATAATGTCACAGAGACCAAGAAAGAGATGTAACTTGGAATTAGTGAATGCGGTGTCAAATCATAGAATTCATATAGTGCAGAAAGAGGCCATTCAGCCCATCAAGCCTACACTGACAATGATCCCACACAGGCCCTATATCTGAAGAGTATTTACCCTTCTAACCTAATCCGCACATCTTTGGACTGTGGGAGAAAACCAGAGCACCCGGAGGAAACCAATGCAGGCAGGAGGAGAACGTGCAAACCCCACCTAGACAGTCAGAAAGATCCAAAAAGAGAAAGAGACAGAGATTGGATTAGGAAAGAATAAAAGACAGAAAGGCAAAAAACAAATGTTAATTTTAAATCTGGCATTCTTAAAACTTCTTGACACTAATTAAAACCTGAAGCATGATACTCCACACTTTTGAAAATAATTAATTTTCAGCAAGAGAGACGTTGATCGGCATTTATTAACATGGTCATATCATTAAAAGAGTTCTTAGATTAGAACGAACAATACTTACCTTTCTGTGGTAGTTCAGGTTATTTCTCCCAAGCAACCACAACAACTTCATACCATTCATTGTGTTTCAGTGATGTGGCAGGCAATGAGATGCTATTTTCATGAAGCCAGCCGTATTGCAGAATACTTGGGGCAGTGACATTTGAATATTTAAGTTGACTTATTAGTCACAAGTAAGCTTACATTAACACCACAATGAAACTACTGTGAAAAAGCCCTAGTTGCCACACTCCAGCACCTGTTAGAGTACACTGAGGGAGAATTTAGCATGGCCAAAGTGCCTAACCAGCACGTCATTAGAACTGTGGGAGGAAACTGGAGCACCTGGAGGAAACCTACGCAGACAAAGGGACAATGTGCAGACTCCAGACAGACAGTAACCCATGTCGGGAATCAAATCTGGGTCCCTGGCCCCTGTGAGGCAGCAGTGTTAACCACTGTGTCACTGACCACTGGCTGAAGTTGCAGTATTCTTTGTACATAAACAACATCACACACATCCTTTGATTTTCTACGTTTGGGTAAACGATTTGCATGGGTGTTTGGGGTAGCTTTTATGTAAATGTGCACTTGGTGCCGGGCTTGGAGCATTGAGGAGAGTATATCGACGAATCTGGTTCGAAGTCAGCACGCTCCACTTGATCTTTATTAACTGTTAGTTTGTTAAATCTGTCTTGCAGCCCTTACACTGAAATAAAATCAGTGAAATATAGTAACTTATACACTGGCATCATTTACACGTAGGAGTTAATGGTAATATTTAAGCTTGAGCATTAATCTCCAGACTCCATCATATTAAATGAATTGCTTAGTCACGCAAACCTTCGAAAGAGTCAAGTGATTCTGCTTCCAAGCCGTAAAGGGCTCCTTCTAACTCATAAAATTTATCCATTTTTATTGTCCAATTGCAGTCACATTCTGAAGGAGACATGCCTAATTGAAGACTGATCGTGCAGTAGACTGGCTGTTCCTCTTGTTGATGCTTTGCATTCCAACAGAACTCCTTGGGAGCAACATCAGTCAGCAAGATGGCACTAATCCCAGTTAGACTCCTGCACTCCTGAAATTTAATTTCATATGTTGGTCCAGTGTGTCTTTTAAAAATGTGTGTCACAATTTGTTTTGCTTTCAAGTTCTTTCGTTCAAATCGTTTAAGATTTGTTACACATCCTTACCACATTCTAGAACAGACCATTGCATTGTCTGAACGAAAGGTAGATGTTATTGTTTGAAAACAGATGAAGGTGTGAGGTAATAGAAAAGACCCAAGGGGCAGTGAGAATAGTTTCATATTACTCAAACAGAACCAGCAGACTCAACGGGACACATAGCTCCCCTACGTGCTACAAATGACCACAATTCTAACATCTTAAACATGGGGCAAATTTACTAAACCGGGATTATTTTAAAGTTGGTGTGATTACACTGATTCAAAAATCCTACAATTCAATAATACAAATGAACAGAACAGTTCAGGAGTATTTTTTTTCTTAAACGAACTAAAAATCAAATTGACATTTTTTATCTCTATTTGTTCTTGAGTTATGAGCACAGAAGTATTTATTGCCCATCCTAAGTCGCCCTTGGAACATTCAGAGCCAATAACATGGTGCAGAACTGGGGCCAAGTCTCAGTTAGACTGAAACACAAAGAGAAAATGCTGGCAAATGTCAACGATTCCAACAGCATCTGTGGAGAGAGAATAGAAGCAACATTTTGAGATCGAACGACCTTCATGATTTGTTTGGATTTGATTTATTATTGTCACTGTATAAGTATATAGTGAAAAGTATTGTTTCTTGCCTGCTATACAAATGTACATCGAGAAAGAGAGAGTGCAGAATGTAGTGTTACAGTCATTGCGAGGGCGTAAAGAAAGATCAACTTAATATATGGTTTACAAAGTTTAAAAAAGTTAGAATTTTGAAAGCATAGAACAAGAATAAAAGGTAGAAATAAAGGTGTGCTGGACACAGCTTGCAAGAAATAGCCAGCGCCATCTTATTTCAATGGATTAGTAATCAGGGTCATCTGGAGTTGAAACATTGGGTGGAATTTTATTGGCATAACCATCCGAGTTCCATATAATCCCGCCCTAGGGCCAGTGGAGAATGCTGGTCTCCAAACCTCGCCTGCCCCAGAATCAGGGCGGGTGCGCTTGTAAAATTCCAGCCATTGGTTCTATTCTGTCTCCACAGATGCTGCCAGAGCCGCAGAGATTTTTCAGTTTATTTTTTGTTTAGACTCACAGTAACTTCACTGAAATGTTAATGTGAGCCTACTCGTGACACTAATAAATAAATTTTAAACCTTAAAAGATTCCAGCATCTGCAGTATTTTGTCTTTGTCTTCAATCAGACTGAGCCCTCTTTCTAAAGCTGGCTAGATTCACACACCAGTGTCTGGTATCTTTTTTGTGGTCACTTTTAACCACAAAAGGTGAGCGGAATTCAGTATCACAATTCACCTCAAGGTTTGGCATGGTTCAGTGGTGGCATTTGAACCCACACCCTCTGGGTTGCTGCTGGGCCATAACAATACAGGCCACTGTACCCTCCCGTCATTGAAATGAAATCTTGTCAATTAATAGCAGTCTCTGTGCTACGTATTCTGGTCGCTGCTTCAACTTTTCCCCTGTCAGAATTGCAGCCAAGCTGGCATCAGTTCCAACAGATTTCACAATGTTAGATCCACTTCTTTTTTGAGACTTCACAACTTTTTTTTTAAAAAGGTAAAAGTTCTGCTTGCTCCTTTCAAAATGACTTTTAAAACCTCAACACGAGGGTGACTGACAGAAGTGTGGATTGCGTTGCCAGTCTGTGTTGGAGGAGTGACGCTGAGGGATCTACTTTCCCGGCTGAGAAAGTGCGGTAAAACGGTCAGGAAATCAGTACTCCCTCACTTCATATGTTGCAACCACAGGGAACCGGACCGTGAGCTGTTACCGTAACACTGACGGGAAGATCTGAACTGTCACAGAGAGACCAAGTTTTGCTCTGATATCCTTTCTCTCCCAACGGCACTGGATGGGGACAACCACAAATGTTTGGCAAGTCAAAGACAGTTTCACATTTCAGCGTTGAAATAATAACATTTGTCAGACCCAAAACCAGAACAGGGCATTTGACTCATTCTGCCGCGGCTCAGTGGAAAAAGGACAGTGGGAAACAAAAGGTCAAGAGCTGTTGAATTCGTCTGATGTGAGGTTATTTTTGTTCTTGTTTTAGTCGCAGTTCGGGCTCTACACAGTACGGTATGTGCTAGATTCCAGCACACTTCCTCAAACAGAGAGAGAGAAGAAAAAGCTTTCACTCCGGAGAGGTGGGTGAAAATGGGCTGGTGGCTGAACAAGTTGAAGCAGCCCGCGGTTCTCATCAGCTGCCAGCGGCCAGGCGAAGCCCAACCAGCTAAGCAGGGAGTCCGGAGTGGGGTAGGCAGTAACATCCCAGGAGTGGAGTCCTGACAAAGAGTCTCAAACCAAGTCCGGATCTCTGGGTGGGGATTTTCAAACACCCCCCCCACCCCACCCACTCTCTCTCTCCCCCGGGGAGAGTGGGGCTAGAGAACCCCCCGGGGAGGGGGGAAAAGGATGTCGGAGGAGGGAGGCTGCGAGTGCCCGGTCTGCTACGAGAGGGTGTCTCGCCAGAACCAGTCGCTGAGGACACTGAGCTGCAACCACATCTTCTGCCACGACTGCCTGGTCAAGACGGTGCTCAATCAGGACAGCGAGCCCAACAAGTTGGTGTGCCCGGTCTGCAGGCACGTCACCTTCCTGAGCAGGAGAGGGGTGCTGTGGAGCGCCCGCGGCAGAGAGGGCAAGCAGACGCTGGAGATCCCGCTGCCTCCCCCTGCTGCCCCGGAGCTTCCCCGTGCCGCCGCTCCTCCGCGCTCCTTCCTCCACCGCCTGCTGGCCAGCTGCCCCTGGACTCTGGGCTCCGCCCGCCGGCCGGCGCCGGCCCCCCGCCAGGTATTCGTGATCAGCGGCCGGGGCCGACCCATGAGCGAGGAGGAGCTGCGAGGCGCGCCCGGCGAGGACGGGCTGGTGCTGGAGCACCGGCGCTGCAGGCTGCGCTGGGTGCTGGTGCTGCTCTGCTTCATCATCATCGGGGCAGTGGTGGCTGCCATCCTGCCCTGGGTCACCTCCTTCAGATAAAGACAGCGCTTGGTGAGGGCGGTGGGGGTTGCAGTGAAGGCGGTGGACAGTCCCTGGGCAGGGGACGACAGACAGACATTTCACAGAGAGACACCCAGACAGCACAGCCTGGATTTGGACTTTTCACCTGCTACACTTCTATTTCATTCTCCAGGAATGTACTCCCCACAGGGATGGGCCAGTTGCAGAAAATACTAATTGCACTTGTACAGAAATCCTTTTTGCATTTTTTTATATTGTAATTATTAAAACTGTGATCGGTTGTCAACTCTTTAAGGCTAATTACTGATCTTATTGGCAAGTTGTTTGTTATAAATATTTGGGAGATAATGTAGCCCTGTATTATCAGTAGATTTGTCAAATTGTTATTTAACACTGGTAAATTAATCATAACTGCATTCCTGGCTTCTGCAGTGGTTGTTATGTTTACACACCACCCAGAATACATCCTGAAAAAGTTATAAGCTCTATTTAGCTACAGCAATTACATTTTATTTATTAATGTCGCAAGTAGGCTTATATTAACACTGCAATGAAGTTACTGTAAAAATCACCTTGTTGTCACGCTCCTGTGTGGGTACACGGAGGGAGAATTTAGCGTGGCTAATGCATCTAACCAGCACATCTTTTGGACTGTGGGAGGAAACTGAAGCACCCAGAGGAAACTCACACAGATACAGGGAAAACATCTAGATTCTACACAGGTGGTGACCTAAGCCGGGAATAACCCAGGTCTCTGGTGCTGTGAGCAGCAGTGTTAACCACTGTGTCACCATGCGACACATTGGGAGACAGCCAATAGTATTCTCAACTTTGACTTTGAAAGCTATGTTTGAGCATTTTTTCAGCACTTGACCTCATTGTTTAGGCTCCTATACTGCTACAGAAATGCTATATGTGCCAATGGTTCCCCTTGTTTGGCTTCGAGCCAAGGACCTGTCTGCCTGCTCCCCGAATTCAGATGTGAGCTATTCATGATGATATTCGAAGAGGAGCTGTGGGAGTTCTAATTCTTTTTTATCCAATGTTCCTCACTCAATTGACACTACCCAGAAATTCTAGATTGAGATGTTATTCTTCCTGCTGTTTGGGGGAGAGTGTTACTGCTCAGTGGATGCTGCAGTTGGCTGCACAAAACACTCAGTGCATTTCAGAGCAATTCATTGTATGTAAGTGTCTCAGAAATTTGATAAAGTGCTTTGTATATAAATGCGGGTATTGTACATTGTATCAGACACAACACTAGGAAAGCATTGTAGCAATATATTGAAGTAACCATCAAAAGGAACATTCTGATTCTGAGTACGAGAACGATGATCTCAAGATTTAACAAAAAATATATTCTTATCTGTGCGTAAAGCCAACATTTGTTATACATTGCTAATTATCACTGAGAAGATGGTAGTGAGCTGTCTTCTGATATTGCTGCAGTCTCTGTACTGAAGGTATCCCCATAATGTTGCTCAGTAGGGAATTACAGAGTTTTGACCCAGGGACTATGAAGGAATGATGATAAATGACCACGTTGGGGTAGATGTGACTTGGAGGGGAACTTCGTATTGTAGTGTTCCTATCCACCTGTTCTAACTGGATGATGCTGTTAACTTGGGAGATGCTATCAAACGATTAGCAATTTGCAGCTTTACATCTTGTAGATAATTCACAAATCAGTTAGTGTGCACTAGTGGTGTAGGGGCTTGATGTTTTAGACAGAAAATTGGGTACGAATGCTTTGTCCTGGATGTTGTAGAGCTTATTGAACATTGTTGCATCTTTGGTCATCTGGGAAGTGGGTTATATTCTATTATGTCCTTGACTTATATCTCGAAGGTGGTGGAGAGGCTTCAGGAAGTCTGGAGTGAAACCACTCACCAAAGAAAACTTGGACTCTGACCTGCTCCAAAAGATATTGTGGCTGGTCCAGTTGCTTTTCAGTGGTGACCCTAAGAAGTTGATGGTCAGAGTTTTGGAAATGGTAGTGCCATTCAGTGTCAAAGCAAGGTGATTAGACTCTCTTGTGGGAGACTGTTATTTCCTGATACTTGTCTGATGTGACTGTTGCTCATCAATCCAATGCTGGATATTCTGATCCAGTTTTTGCTGTATATAGACGTGGACAGCTTTATTATCTGAGCAGTTATAAATTGAGCAGTATCATGTGCAGTCACATGCCTATAACTCCAGTTCTGACCTTATGATAGAAGAAGGTCATTGATGAAACAGCTGAAAATTATTGAGCCTAGGACACACTTTGAGGAACTTGTGCAGAAATTTCCTTGGGCTGGGTTGAATGACCACAACGGCCTTCCTTTTTGCCAGGCCTGTCCACCGCTACTGATACCCACTGCTGTCAGTTTTAATTGGATTCTTTGGGCAGCACTCAATCAGATATTGTCTTGATAACAAGGACAGTTACTCTCAGCTCAACTCTGGAATTGAGGGCTTTTCTCCATTGCTGATAAAAAGAGACATGCTGTCAAAGCTTTTCATCTTGCACTCATCAGGACTAAATCGCAAGCATACCAAATCTCAAAGGGAACAACAATTTATATGACATACATAAAAGGGTGCTGAATGGTGGTGAGTCTGATTAGTGGAGGTGTTCCCTCGCAGGATGCGCCAGGGAACACTTACCTCCAAGTTTTCATTTAAATTCAGACCAGGCAAGTCAATTCTGATTGGTTGAGGTATTGTCACGGGAAATGCATCAGTGAACAATTGTCCCCCAAGCTTCTGTTTAGCACCATGGCAACCTTTTTTATGTTTGCAAAGGAATATTGCATATGAATATCACTAATATACATGATGGGGTTCCTACAGCTTTATACGCTATAAGCTTGGCCCTAATTTGAAACTTGTAAATAGGGCCCAAGTCATTCACCCAGTCTATCTCAGATTGCCTTGGAATGATAAGTTGTCTCAAAAATGTGAGCAACTGGTGAAACCAGCTGTCTCACATTGCTCTTATGTAGTAGCAACATGTGGGGTACTCTGCCATCAGGATGCTGCCAAAAAGATGTTCTCCCTGACACACAAATGAATGATGGGGTATATGAATTTCAGTGCTAGTGTGATGCCAGGTTTGGAGGCTTTACATCCTAAGACCTGGTGGTTTTGTATGTAACAGCACATCCCTCCAGCTCTTCACAACAGGCAGAGTACTGACCATACTGAACTAGTCCATGCTGCAAACCTCAAAACAAAGGGCAACAATGCTAACCACTGTGCTGAGGACTGATTTTGCTGGAAGCAAAGTGCTCCCTACTGGCTCACCTCAGCAGGTAAATCTTAAATCCACACAAAAGAGTAATCACAAAACATAGTGTCCAATATTAGATGTGATTCCACAATTAGATAAGAATTATTAAATTGTCCTGAGAAATACACTGAAAATCAATTGAAACTGGGCTCACAATGTGGCTCACTTACACATGTTAGAAGCCACATATAGTCATATGCAGGACACTGTGCTTTGCATAAAAAAAATTCCAGCATTGCACCTTTTTCAACTAGATAAAAGCCTGGGGATAACTATTCACTGGTTCATTTTCAATGGCAGTGCCTCAATTAATTAAAGTTGACTTGCCTAGCTTGAATTTAAAAGAAGCATGGCACTTAACTGTTCCTTGGTGCATTCTCCATGGCAACACCTTTACCTGCAAACAAACCAGCAGCCTTTTCTATTGCAATGTACACTGTTATTCCATTTGAGATTTGGTATTCTTATGATTCAGACACAGCATGTCTCCTTTCCCAACAGAATTGAGGTTTTGTGCTGGCAAGTGGCTACATTTGTCCATGTTTGGACCAAGAAATGTGTGGTTCTGGCAGAACCCAAGTTGAGCATTACTGATCAGGTTAATGTGGAGCAAGTGCCACTTGATAACACTATTGATAACTTCTTCCATCACTTTGAGGATGATTGAGAGCAGCCTGAAAAAATGGGTGGATTTGGTCTATTTATTGCAGACTTGACATACCTGGACTATTTTCCACCTTGACGTTTAGTGTCATAGATGTACTGGCAACCCTTAGCTAATGACATGGTTAGTTGTGAAACACAGATCTTTAGCACTGTAGCTAGAATGTGGTCAGGCCAGTAACTGGATCCAATAAGCTCAAGCATTTCCTAATATTACGTGAAATGAATCGACTTCGCTGAAGACTGGTGGTTATGTCAGGAATCACAAGAGGAGAACAGAGAGGATTGTCTACTTGACCCTTCCATCTGAAGAAAGCACAGTGACACAGTGGTTAGCACTGCAGCCTCACCATACCAAAGACCTGGGTTCAATTCCGACCTCGGGTCACTGTCTATGTGGAGTTTGGACATTCTCCCTGTGTCTGCAAAGGTTTCCTTTGGGTGCTCCAGTTTCCTTCCACAGTCCAAAAATGTGCAGCTTAGGTTGATTGGCCATGTTAAATTGACCCTAGTGTCAGAGGGATTAGCAGGGTAAATATATGGGGTTACAGGAATAGGGCCTGGATGGAATTGTGGTTGGTGCAGACTCGATCTGGCTCCTTCTGCACTGTGGGGATTCTATGTGTGGGTTAGGTGGATTGGACATGCTAAATTGCCCGTTAGTATCAGGAGGACTAACTGGAGTAAATGCATGGTGTTGTGGGGTTGGGATCTGGTTGGGATTTAGGTCGGTGCAGATTTGATGGGCTGAATGGCTGCCTTTTGCACTATAGGATTTTGAATGTTATGAATGGTTTTGCACTCACATGCTGCATTCTGCCATCATTGAGGATGAAGAATTTCATAGTAATTCTCCAGGCAATTAGATGCTCAATTGTCCACCACAATGTGTGGAAATAGAAGATCTAATACCAAGGCACTGATTGGGAAACTGTTTGTTAATACATTTTGTAATTGTGTGTCTATTGTTCCACTGTTAAGATGCAAAAATTTCTGGAATTTGCATGGACGTTCATGGAATTAGGAATGATTATTTTTCATTTAGGAGATTAATGTGTCCAATGTGTTTTAAATAATAATGAGTTACTAGCTGAGAGAGTGAGCTGGCAGAATGACAGATTATTTTGGGGACTTGAATTTGACTCCAATTTAGAAATTTGAATTGAAGTTTTCTTTCTCTGATGGGTGTAAGTTAAATGTGGAAAATCTTTACTCCATTCCCAAAGGTTGCTGCCTCCAAGCGTAAAAATATGACTATTTTCTTCAACTCACAATGATAATCTGGAAGTTTTACTATTGTGGAAAGTATCACATTGTCGCGGTGGTTTTGATCCCTTATTCATTACAGAGGGCTCCTAAAAAGTGTCTTTTTGAGAGAAAGAAAAACTTTCATTTAGAAATATCTCAAAAGGTGGTTTTGCAGGGTGCATCAAAACTCCAGGGTATTGGAATAGACTCGCACAACCAATGCTTGCCATAACACGAAGGTTAGATATACCACACTGAGCCCAACTGTTAGCAAGCTGCATAGTGGCACAGTGGTTAGCCTCACAGCACCAGCGACCTGAGTTTGATTCCTGGCTTGGGTTTGCATGTCCTCCCCGTGTCTGCGTGGATTTCCTCCAGGTCCTCGGGTTTCCTCCCACACTTCAAAGACATGCTGGTTAGGTGCCGGTAAAATACCACCCAGAGTATCTGTGGAATCCAGCTCTGTGAGACACTGCAGAAAATAGTGACATACCAGTTGCTTTTGTCACTGCAACACTTACAACAACAGCACAGTATCAAATCTGTTCTTTTTTGAAGAGAGTTCCTTAGGCTGAGCACATTTTAGAAGTTTACCTAATCAATTTAAATGTTTTTAAAAAAGGACACTTTTATCCTTGATCTGCAAATATTAAAAATGTACCAGCTGAGAAGGGAGTTTTGTGTGTCTGTATGAGCAGGAAATAAGAAGTCCAATTGATTCTAAGAAATCTAATTCAGTAACTGCCTGGGAAGAAGTTTCAGCTTAAAGTCCAAACAGGTTTATTTGGACTTTAAACTGGTATTGCAGGATTTCTTTGTGTTTTACCTCAGTCGAACGCCGGCATCTCCATATCAAGAAGTTTCAGACCAGTAGCTGGAATGTCAATGAACTATTTCAATGGAATTGAAACAATGGCAGTTATGGTTATTGGAGATTGGCTGTAGAATCTTTTAAAAAAAATCAGTATGAGTTGCACAAACAGAGAATTGTATCCCACCCTCTGCTGAGACAAAAAGAATTCTGATCAACATCTAGCAATCCTTTTTTTTCTTTATATTTTCTTTATGGAATATTTGAACAGCAACTGTTCACAGCATCATTGGGAAGGACTGAAAATTAGACTGGGAAGATGCACTCTCATTTAATATAGTGCGTGGTAGCCCACTGTCACTGATGGTTTGGGTGAAAAGATATAATTGGCCTCAGTGCCCCAACGATAAAGAGAGGGATAGCAAAAACAGCCCTGATTCCGAAACCCAATAATTATCTAGTGGTTTCAATTGAAATGTGTATGTGTAGATGCCAAATGAGAGTAGGATTAAATTGGACTGCATTGCCATTCATAAAGAAGTGATGCTCTCTTTCCAGACTCATCTGAAGAATTGCCATTTGCTTCAGGTTCAAGAAGGTGGACAATGATGTAATTATACCTGTCCACTTAAGAAGAGGGAAGGAACTGCAGGGGGTCAGGTGGAGGACAACAAGGATTCTTAGAGCCATTAGAGAAATCTCCTTAAGATAACCAATTTGTAATGGAACCAACAGACTAAAGGAGAGTTTTATTGAGAAGAAATACATAATACCTTTTGTGCATGCCATAAATCCATTAGTTAGAGGCTTGAGATACTTATCAACCTCACCTAAGTTAACAATTCATACCTGAAATGTTATTATTCTAGCTTATGGAAGTGCTGGGATGATTAGCTTCTAGCTATTTGTTGATAGGTGGATACATGCTGGATCTAGGTATGTAGGAAGTTCTGTAGGTGTTGGGAGATTGGACTTGTGATTGACAATTGATGTTTAACCTAGGCAAGTGCAGTTTTATGAAAGTGGGCAAGTAATATGTTTAATATATTTACATTCTTCAGGTAAAAGAAACAAAGCTAGCGCAGAGGGAAATAAAATTTTTATCTTTAAGGGTTCATGACCAATGTCATGCAGCTATAGTTGAACTGCTGAGATTTATTTTCAGAACATTGCATTATAAATCAAAATGCAAAATAAGTTCGCCTCAGTTATAATGGTGTTCAGTTTCAATCTCTTCACATAAGAGCATTAGAAATAGAAGGGGGAGTCTGTTTGTCTCTTTGATTCTGCTTCACTATTCGATAAGATCAGGGCTGTTTTCCTATCTCACCGATACCTTCCCATACCCTCCCCATACTCCTTTATTCCATGACTTCCCAAAAATCTGTAGCTCTCTGCCTTGAATAGACAACGCTCAAGCATACATAAATCCCTAGGGTAGAGAATTCAGAAATTTTGAGTGAAGAAATTTCTTCTCAATCCTAAATGGCCAACTCCTTATTCTGGGATTGTTACTCCTAGGGGGCGATTCTCGCATCCCGCTGTGCTAATTTTTTTGCTCAGTGGTCTGGATGAATCTCGTGGTGGGCAATGCATGGGATTTGTGCATGCATTCCCACCGCAATAGTGTCTCCCAGTGCTGGATTTCCTGTGGCATCTGCTTTGCGCTGGAAATCTCAGCACAGACAGATCGACGCAATCACAGTGGCCCGCTCAGCGCTCTGGTTTCAGCCTCTCCAGCAGGAATAGGCCCTGAGCCTGAGATTTTTGATATTCAGCATGAATTTCTCCAGTTTTCACATGAATTTGATACTTAAAATTTTTGGGGGAGAATTCCGGCTCTGGTTCTAGTCTTTCCATCTAGATCAAACATTTCTCCAGCAGTTACTTATCAATCCCTTTTACAAAACTTGAGTGAGAGTCTCTAGCCTCCCAGCTGCTTGTTTCCCGCCGGCAGGGGGTGGCAGGTTGTTTGCCAGCAGCCGGATTCTCTGGTCCTGCCATCGTCAATTGGAATTCCCAGTGATACCATGCCATGCCAGTGAGAAACCTGCGGGTAGGACTGTGCTGCTGGCGGGATCGGGACATCCTATTGGAGTGATGGGCTGGGAAATTCCAACCCTTATGTCTGAATGTGATCATCTCTCATTCTTTGAAACTCGAGGGAACATAACTCTAGTTTATCTTGAACAATCCCTTCTTCTGAACAATCAGTCAATGAACTTTTATTATACTCTCTCAAAGACACATATATCCTTTCTTAGATAAGGAGATCAGAAGTGTACACAATACTCACAGTATATCTCACCAAGGCTCTGTATGATAGCAACAGGACTTCTTTACTCCTCTACTCCAATCTCCATGAAATGAAAGGTAATATATAACAATGCACATCTGTTTTCCAAATTGATTGCAGTACCTGCACATTAACTCCGCATGATTCATGCACAAGGATAGGTGGCACCTTCTGAACACCAACATTTCTCAGCCTCACATCTTTTGTAAAATTCTGCTTTTCTGTGTTTCGTATCAAAGGGAAAACTTCACATTTTGCCACATTCTTGCCCTTGTCTACATCTCTTTACAATCCCTTTGCATCCTCTTCACAGTTTGCTTCCCCATCTTACTTAGCATCATTGGCAAAGTTGAGTACATTACACTCAGTCCCCTCACCTAACTAATTGATTGTAAATGTCAAAGACCTAAACATTGACCCTTCCACTAGTTATAGCCTGCCAACTTGGAAATGACCCATTTATTCCGACTCCTGCTCTTTCTCCATTCCATAATATACAGATGGAACATTAAACTAGGGATAGATATGAACGATCCTGTGACTCTATTTTGAAGAACAGTAGGAGATTTAAACCCAGTGTCCTGGCCTATATGTATCCCTGAGTTAATTTCACAAAAAACGGATTATCTAATTATTAATGCTGCTTATGGGAGTTTGCTGAGTGAAAATTAGTGACCATTTTTCCTTCATTACAACAGTGGCCACACTTCAAAAAGTAGTTAATTGGGTGTACAGTGCTTTGAGTCAGCCAATGATCAGGAAAAATGTAAATTGCGATATAAATGCAAGTCTTTTTCTTTCATATCGCCCCCAATCCCATGGACCTTAATTTTGTGCAATAACTTCTTGTGTGGCATCTTATTGAATCATAGAATCATCATAGAATAAGAGAACCCTATAGCGCAGAAAGAGGCCCTTCTGCCCATTAAGTTTGTACTGACCACAATCCCCACATATCCCTACACAGTTACCCACTAATCCCTTTAAACTACGCATCTCAGGACACTAAGGGGTAATTTTAGCATGGCCAATCAACCTAACTCGCACATCTTTGGACTGTGGGAAGAAACTGGAGCACCTGGGGGAAACCCACGCAGACACAAGGAGAATGTGCAAACTCCCATAGACAGTGACCCGAGCTGGGAATCAAATCCAGATCCCTGGAGCTGTGAAACAGCAGTGCTAACCACTGTGCTACCGTGCTGAATCCTTGAAAATCCAAATATACAATATCCATTGGTTTCCTCTGATCATCCCTACTAATCACATAGTCATAAAACTCTACCTGAATATCAAATACAACCACTCTTTCAGAATTCTATGTTGACCTTGTCCAATCATGTTCTGTTTTTTTTTAAGTATCCTGCTACCACTTCCTTAGTTACAGGGATTTGGTAACAGCCCATCTTTGCTGGGTAATACTGAACTGTCGAGAAAGGTTCAAAGCTGGGCTATAAATTGCCTAGATAGGCTCCACCTATCACTTTTCTATAATTCAGAGAAGCACACAATGGGCGGTATGTTGTCACAGGGGTTAGCACAGCTGCCTCACAGGTTTGATTCTGGCCTCAGATGACTGTCTGTATGGAGTTTGCATGTTCTCCCTGTGTCTGTGTGGGTTTCCTCCAAGTGCTCCGGTTTCCTCCCACACTGTAAAGATGTTAGGTTGGATGGATTAGCCATGCTAAATTGCCTCTTAATACCAGCTGAATTAGTAGGGTAAATATGTGGGGTTAGGGGGATAGAGCCTGAGTGAGGCTGTTGTCAGTGCAGCCCCAATGGGCCAAATGACCTCCTTCTGCATTGTAGGGATTCTATGAAGTATGATTATTGAGATGTATAAGATGATAAAGGGAGTTTGTTAGTGTAGGCCAATTCCTCCAATGAGGAGAATCAGGGAATCATCCTTACAAGTTATGCAAGGCCAAAATCAGGCTGGATGTACAGAAGTTCTCCTGAACACTGGAGCAAACTTCCAGTGTTCAGCTGATCACTGATACAAGAATTGGACTTGATTCTTGCTGGGTTGGGACCTCATAACGCTTTTATTTAGAGAAAGGAAATCTCTGATGAAAGGTCACAGACCTGAAGCATTGAACTCTCCACAGATGCTGCCAGACTGGCTGAGTGTTTCCAGCATTTTCTTTCTCGATTTCAGATTTCCAGCATCTACATTTTTTTGCTTTTAAAACAGCAGGTGGACCAGACAATGGAAATCCAAATTGTAAAAATGTGTGGGTACCTAAATAAACTCCCAAACACAGTTACCCCAACTGAAAGAGGAAAAATGCTCAAAGGCAAAGATCTAGGTTTCTAGATCTAGGCCTCCACTTCTGCTATACTTTGCCAGTCTGGAAAACTGCCAGGTACATTTGCTGACCACAATTGGTTTGATTTGATTTGATTTATTATTGTCATGTGTACTGGATACAGTGAAAAGGATTGTTTCTTGCGCGCTATACAGTCAAAACACATCATTCGTAGAGTGCATAGGGGAGAAGGAAAGGAGAGGGTGCAGAATTATAGTGTTGCAATTACAGATGGGGTGAAGAGAAAGATCTGATAGCAGCAGGGAAGGAGCTATTCTTGAGTCGGTTAGTATGTGACCTCAGACTTTTGTATCTTTTTCTTAACAGAAGAAGGTGGAACTGTGTATTTCTGGATATATGAGGTCCTTAACTATACTGGCTGATTCCCCGAGGCAGTAGAAAGTGTAGACAGAGTCAGTGATAGGAGGCTGATTTCCATGATCAATCGGGCTACATTCACAACCCTTTGTAGTTTCTTGCGGTCTTGGTCAGAGCAGGAGCATACAAGCTATATCTGGAAAGGATACTTTCTATCATGCAGCTGCAAAGATTGGTGCAAGTCATGATGGAGATGCCAAATTTGCTTAGCCTTCTGAGAAAGTAGAAGCATTGGTAGTCTTTCTTAACTATAATATTGCTGTGGAGGAACAGGACATTCTGTTGGTGATCTGTACACTTAAAAACTTGAAGCTCTCGCCCATTTCCACCTCATCACTCTTGATGTATATATCTCCAATATTACAGTCCTATTGATTTTACTGACTCTAATGAAACTATTGCTTGACCCGGGAAATTTCCAGAAATCTCAACTGCCAGCAAAAAGATTGTTCAATCCCAATGCACAGTAGGTGCAAGAAATGAACAATAAGATGTCCATAATATGGCATTAGACATTCCAAAAATAGAATCCCTATAGTGCAGAAGGAGGCCATTCGGATCACCAAGTCTGCAATGACCACAATCCCATCCAGGTCCTATTCCCATAAGCCTATGCATTTTACTCTTAATCCCCCGACACTAGGGGACAATTTTGCATGGCCAATCCACCTAACCTGCACACCTTTGAATTGTGTAGGAAACTGAAGGACACCCACGCAGAGACAGGGCGAATGTACAAACTCCGCACAGCCAGTGACCCAAGCCGAGAATCGAACCCGGATCTCTGATGCTGTGAGGCAGCAGTGCTAACCACTGTGCTCTAGGAACAAATCGACATGATATGAAGCATAAGGGCTTTGGATTCATGGAACAAATATTGTGCTGCTTATCAAATTATACCAGTGTTGACAAACATTCTGACAGGCAGCATGACAAAGTTTCAGAAATGATCACAGCTGAAAACTAAGTAGATGTCTTCAGGATAGAGATAGTAAATGTCTGAATGAGAGTTTGTAATTGTTTAAACATTTGTCAAGCTGCATTATTCACAGGAGTGGAAAGGAGTTAGTCGTTTTTTTACAGAGTTCAGGTAGAATTAGGAGCAATCACTGAGAGCGAAAATTAGTAAAATACTTCGCCACAGGAATTGTAAAAATGCCTTAAATGTCAGGGAAACAGATTGAGTATCTAATAAAACAGGAATGTGGTAGAGCGGCTAAATGACAACCAGAGGGAGAGAGAAGGGCAGTTCCACCATCCAGCTGAATTTAATGAATCGGAGGATTAATGTTTAACATTTAACTGTTTAAAATAACCTTTGTAACTAAATACTTCAACCATTTTGTTTTGACCTTTAGAAAGATATTAAATTGAGTAGACTCAGTGGATTCTCATTAAAGCAATAAGCTTTGCCTTTTGTCCTCTTTGACCCTAAAAGCAGAGTTCAAAGTGATTAAATTATGACAGTGTGAAGAAGACGGAAGTGTGAGATTATGGGTGGTGTTAAAGGATCAATGTACTCTTGCAGTATTATTAATTCAATAACTAATTATCAGCTAGTACTATAATCTGTGATATTTATCCAGTATCATATTAACACTGCAATGAAGTTACTGTGAAAATCCCCTAGTCACCACACTCTGGGTACATTGAGGAAAAGTTTAGTACAGCCAATACAACAGACCAGCACGTTTTTCAGATTGTAGGAGGAAACCAAAGCATTTGGAGGAAACCCATGCAGACTCCACACAAACAGTGACCCGAGTCAGGAATCAAACCCTGGTCCCTGGTGCTGTTAGGGAGCAGTGCTAACCACTGTGCCAATGTGCTGCCCTAGAAGGGACAATCTTTTGATCAGCCAGCGAGCAGGTGCACAATTACCACAGAGGCCACCAGGAAGCAAAGAGAAGCCCCACATTAACATCTCACTGGGCTGCAATTTTGTATTCTGGTGCATTTTAGATACGGAATGTTTTATGCATGTTTTGGGGTGCTGAAAAAAGTCTTCATGGAACATGATCCTAAAATTACCCAGGCACTAATCTTAAAGCACATACTGTCATGGGAGCCACTCCCAAATTCCTGCTGTTGTTACAATCTCAGCTGATGTCATTACCGAGCAGTCAGATCCCAGAGTGGAATGTCAAGTTGGTAGATCGTAATTTTTATTTGTTGTTTAGAGACGTGGATGAACACAGTCACAGGACTGCCAATTAACTTTTAACAAAAGGATAAAATGTTTATTAAACAAGAAAAAAATTAATTATAATGCACTACGCCTTGACCCCAGCTACACCTTCACAGTTATATATGGATTTGTAGGGATAACACAAGTTACAGACTCTATATAATACTCAACAAGTGCACAGTCTATATAAATCAAAAGTGCACAAGTTGTGGAATCTATATTATACTTCAACTTTCTCAGTAAGTCCACAGTCCATATAAACCAAAGTGCACAAGTTGTGGAATCTATATTATACTCTGATGTTCTCAGTAAGTGCACAGTCCATGTAAACCAAAGTGCACAAGTTGTAGAATCCATACTATGTTGTGATGCTTTCAGTAAGTGCACAGTCCATATAAACCAAAGTGCAAAATGTGGTCAGACACACACCTTCTGAAATCAAGTGACTGATGCTACCCAAAACAATCTCTGGACTTCACACCAAATCTCTCCAGACGCTCGTCAACTGCAAGCATGTCAGTGGAACTCTGGCTTAAATCATAGGATTCCTGCAATGCAGAAGGAAACCATTTGGTCCATTAAGCCTGTACCAACAACAATCCCAGCCAGACCCTAACCCCATAACCCCTGTATTTACCCTCCTAGTCCCCATGACACAAAGGGGCAGTTTAGCATGCCCAATCCAACTAACCTACACATCTTTAGACTGTGGGAGGAAATTGGAGCACCCGGAGGAAATTACACAGACGTGGGGAGAATATGCAAACTCCACACTGACAGTTACCTGAGGCTAGAATTGAACCCGGATCTTTGATGCTGTGAAGCAGCAGAGCTAACCACTGCACCACAGTGCTTCCTCACAAGGGTTTCTAATCAACATTCACAAAGAACACATTTGGAAATTTTCTCCCACGTGAGGCTTTCTTTCAAATGCCTGCAGCAAGGATCCACATCCAGAATTTCAACCTCTCCTTTCAGCGTTCTCCTATTCTGGGTTGCCATGTACATTCAAGCTTCCATGCAATCTCTTTTGTACCCAGACATGCCAATAGAATTCCACTACTTACAGGCTATGTTAAAGTGTCACCAACCTAGAGTTACTTAAGACGTCTGTTTTCTTGCTAGCTGACTTTACCAGATCTGAACCTTGCAGCTCCGCCTTTAATCTAAAGCCTCTCTCTGCCCCTTTCTTTAACATCAATGAACAGTATCTTGTTCAGAGTTTGGTTCTTTTCCCTTTGACTTCACTCTTCTAAAGACTTTCCTTTCTTCATCTCCTGGTTGCTGGAAAGATCTGTTCTTTAACTTCTAGGATTTACTTTCTGCTCCTTAATCTATTGTCTTGCCTATACTGGCAGCTTCTGTAAAAAGCATTTTGCTTCTGGATGACTTGGTTCCAGACTGAAAGCAATTATCTCTGCTTTTCAGTGTGAACATCTGATTGCTATACATTTTTCCCTGTAATTGCCTTTACATCTTAAACCCTGAATGACAACACAGGCAAAGTTTAAAGTGAAACTAAAATCTATAAGTATGCAGGCACTTTTGTTCAACATGAACATTTTAACCCTTTCTTAGCACACAAATACAGATATAAACTAAACCTAAACTTATATCTTATTCCTAATACCCACAAATACAAATATAAATCATTTAAACCATCTCTATTTTCCTAGCAATATGGATTCTCTACACATAAAATTGTGTGCTGAGACATTTTGAAGATATAAATGTACCTTGTTATATTTCAGCATCATGATCATATGTGAAACTATTTAAGTGAAACTTGGACAATTCTGTAGCTTTTACATTAATTTGTCATTGATTCCTTTTGTGGTCACTTGTATTGGGAGCAAAGAAATCTTCTTAATTGAAGAAACTATTAAATTATCTTTGGCATTGTATCTTATTATATTTCTATATGGTTCACAGTATTTTTGAATACTTTTAAGTTTTCTGAACATTTTATTATGTATCTTCAGTCTTATTTATAAGCCAACTTACAATAGATATGATATACACCCACAAATATAGTATTTCATGGTTGCACTGGTTCATGATGATAGAGGGCATTTCAAAGACTGAGAAAAGAAAATGATTTTGACTACTATGGACCATTTGGACATCAAGAACATTGAAAGTTTTACATTGTGCATGCAGCATTGAAAATGGTTCGCAAAGTTAGGGGTTTGGCCCATACTGAAATATCAGCTAATGTGTTCCTGTGCATATAACTGATGCATCTTATAATTCATTTTCCAATAGAGTCATAGAGGTTTACAGCATGAAAACAGGCCTTTCAGCTCAACTTGTCCATGCCGAACCTTTTTCTTTAACCACTAAGCTAGTCCTAACCATCCACTTTTGGTCCATATCCCTCTATACCACCTCACCCACGTAACTGTATAAATGCTTTTTAAAAGACAAAATTGTACCGCCTCTACTACTACATCTAGTAGCTTGTTCCAGACACTCAACACCCTCAGTGTGAAAAAATTGCCTTTCTGGATCCTTTTGTATCTCTACCCTTTCACCTTAAACCTATGCTCTCTAGTTTTAGACTCCCCTTGGGAAAAGATGTTGGCTATCTAACTGATCTATGCCCCTCGTTATTTTATAGACCTCCATAAGATCACCCATAAGCCTCCTATGCTTCAGGGAAAAAAAATCCCAGTTTATCCAGCCTCTCCTTATAACTCAAACCGTTACATTCTGGTAGCATCCTAATAAATCTTTTCTGCATTCTTTCTAGTTTAATAATACCCTTTCTATAATAAAAATAGTAATAATCTATAGCAATGATGGCCATGGTTTAACTACACAAAATTACTTCAATGATGCCTTTCCCAAAGGATAGGTGGGTCACTGATGGAAACCATGGACTCAATGCTGAAACTGATACCAAATTTTTGTTAATGATCATGTTTGCCTCATAATGGTTTGATATATGAAGCCCTTGTAAGTTGTGAATATCTTTTTAAATAAACCTTTCACCCTATCTACATATCCTCTGATATATGGAATTGAATCAAAAGCTGTGAGCTAGACGTAAGGTTGTATGAAGGCTAGGCATTTAAAGTAAATGTGAATTTCGTTGTAGTGTCAAACGAAGTACCAGATATTTGAGTTGGATAGTCTTACATTGATTTATGGCTTTTAAAGCGTACCGACCAGATCTGTAACTCAAGCTTTTCAGATATTTTAGTGAACCTCACTGACGCTAGCTCCCAAATAAAAACAGAAAATACTGGAAAAACCCAGCAAGTCTGGCTGTATCTGTGAAGAGAGAAACAGAGGCTGGAGTTCTCTGACAGCAGTGCACCCCTACCTGGGGTCTTCCCAGTAGTGTGGGGTGGCTCCAGTGAACAGCATGCCACTGACAAACATGTGGCTGGGTGGTCAGAGAATCCCACCCAATACCCTTCTATAAGGGCCATTTGGACTCAGATCGTTAACTCTTTTTCTCTCTCCTCAGACGCTGTCAGACCTACTGAGCTTATCCACCATTGTCTGTTTTTATTTCAGAGTTCCAGCAGCTGCAGTGTTTGTTTTTTTAAAAATGACAATACTCCGAGTCATGTTGTTGTTTGGGAATGTTGTCCCACAGGGGAAAATCTCTTTGTACCAAATGGTACGAAGCCAAAGGGCAAAATATCGACTGCTTTCAAACTTAGCTTCCCATTGTACAAAGTAATCCAGGACATTTATTCCCAATTATTCCTGTAACTAACCTTTTTCTCCCCATGAGGCTACAGATGTGCCTGGCATTAAACAAAATGATACTTTATTTATTTTAGCAAGATCATTAGCATATCTTCCCATATCATTATCATATTTCAGGGCAGCACAGTGACATAGTGGTTAGGACTGCTACCTCTCAGCGCCAGGAACCCGAGTTTGATTCCCAGATTCAGTCACTGTCCGCATGGAGTTTGCACATTCTCCCCACATTTGCGTGGGTTTTCTCCCATAGTCCAAAGATGTGCAGGTTACGTGAATTGGCCATGCTAGATTGGCCCTTAGCGTCAGGGGGACTAGGAGAGTAAATCTGTGGGGTTATGGGGATAGGGCTGCGCAGACTCAATGGGCTGAATGGCCTCCTTCTTCACTGGAGGGATTCTATGTTTCATCTGTTACATTATCTAACTTGGCAAAATTTCACATTTTGAAGCTTTTGGCAACCATTAATCAATAATTTAATGAGACTTGAAAAAGAAACAGGACGTATCTACCAAGATTGATTTCTATGAGGTCTGCTAAGATAAAGTCTTTTCAGTGAAGCACTGAGGAGACACTGACATTTCAAAGGAGCTTTAGGTTGAAAGCAAAGATCTTTCCAAATCTATATTTAATGATTTTTAATTTTTTTTAGCTGATATACGTGGGAATATCTGACAAGCTTTAATTTTCAACATTTTAACATTACATGTCAGAAACACAAATTGACAGCTTACTGATTTCATTACCAAGTCTTTCTTTAGATCTTATACTTGGATTTTTTGCATTTTCAGAATCTTTTATTTAAATGCCTAGAATCAGAATTGATTATTTCAACAAGCTGGACATCCAAGATTGTTTTCTCGTCAGGAGTTCATTGTAATGAAATTCTGAAATCTTTCCTAAATTTAAACCTTCTCCATGAGCAATAGGTTGTTCTTTTCCAGTTTTACTATTTCCAGGGCCACTTCCTGAAGTATTCTGGGATGGAGATGATCAGGCCCTGCAGATTTGTCCAACTTCAATCTCACTAATTTCCCCAAAACCATTTCTCTACTAATCCTGACACTGGAATTTTACCACCCACCACCACAGGAATCGGAGCAGATGAAAGGTGGAAAATGGGAAGGTCCACTGATCTCTGGCGGGATTTTTTGATTTTGGGTTGAGCAAGGCAGTAAAATCCCACCTTGTGTTGAAGCAAAGTACAAATTTAGTTCCTTAGCCATTTCTTTGTTCCCCATAATGAATTCCCCTCTTTGTGACTTTTTTCAATTTTTTCTCTTTATAGACTTATAGAAACTTTGACAGTTTTTATGTTCCCTGCCTTCATACTCTCATACCCTATTTTCCCCTTCTTAATCAATCCTTTTGTCTGCCTTTGCTGAATTTTGAACTGTTTCCAATCCTCAGGTCTACTTCTATTTTGTCGAAGTGTGGCAAGTAGGAGATTTTCCACAGTAACTTTAGTGCAGTATCAATGTAAGCCTACTTGTGACAGTTATTTCATTGTAAAGTTTATTTATTAAAGAGCAGGTTCTTGGAGAGGGTTGACGTTGTTGTTTACTGCTGAGTATGGAGTCTGGACTAGTCTGTTTTGGTGACATTATTTGGGGAACAAATGTTGGCCTGGACTTCCCTATTCTTCAGTTCATTGTCTTGCTAACATTTTTATTAACTGTTGAGAGTTAGTAGATCTTTGATTTTAACAAACCACAAAAAGGTGACATCTCTAGTGATCCCATTACTTAGCCAATTATCATTTGATTCAGTCTTTTGGGTTGGTACTTGAACTCACAACCATCTACTAACCAGGTCAGATTACTACTTCAGAACTAATGGGGCAGCCACTAGCCAATTCGATCATTGAGTGTCTTTAAGACAGAGATAGATAAGTTCTTGATCAGTAAAGAGAACAAAGGATATAGGGAAAAGGCGGGAGAATGGAGTAGAGAAACTCATCAGCCACCAATGAATGGTGGAGCAGACTCGATGGGCTGAATGGCCCAATTCTACTCCTATATCTTATACTATCAGTATTCAGCTGAGAGGACATTGCTGGGATAATTCATTGAGAACCAAAATAAGCCACATTTTAACATATTTGAAATTCAACTAAGAGATGAGGTGGAGATGCCGGCATTGGACTGGGGTAAGCACGTAAGGAGTCTCACAAAACCAGGTTAAAATCCTACAGGTTTATTTGGAATCAGGAGCTTTGCTCCTTCAGGTGAGTCAAACAAGAGAGTGAGATTAATTTTAAATCTCTATCATCTGATTTACTGAAAGAATTCACTCAGGAAGGGAGTTCAGTTCCCTGTTGTTAAATACTCTGCCAATACTCACAGGAGAAGGTCCCAGAGAATCGCTGATGCTTTTGGTCTCCGGCAGAGAAGGAAACAAGATGCATAAAATTAAAAATAATCTATGCCCAAAACGTAACATTTTCAGTGTGATAATGTGAACGCAATGCACCCCGCAGTTTCCCTTTAATGAACAGAACTTAGCGAGGATAGAGTGGTGAGTCCTATTTGCTACAGACACAGTTGCCGGGTAACCAACACAAACATTGTTAACCATGGCGTCCAAAACCAAGCGGCGGATACGAAGTTTCCGGGTTGAAATTGACGAGATGACCTACGAGACTGGGCTCTCGCTGCTAATGCTACTGCAAGCCAAGCACAGAGAAAAGAGAAAGGTTTGTTCATCCATCAATACATTTTGCTGCACTCCTGATATCATCGATCCGCTTCCAATCCCAATATTTTCCTTTTCACGAATTGCACTGGGGCCGGGAATGCAACATTGAACGTAGCCCGTTAATTTAAAGCGGCCACACTGAAACTAAACTGGAATCCTGAATTGCACTGACGGAGTGCCTCAACTCTCCCCAGCAACCTGAGGGGCGTTTACTATCTACAGTGTACACACCTTAGCTTGTTCATTTCGGAGTGACTTTTGCAACAGCTGAAACTAAACCCCGCTATTATTTACTGCAAAATGCAAACTCTCCAATTGCACTAAGCATTTAAAACAAAAACCCCAGTACCACCCAAATCTCGTGACAATTTAACCCTTGTGAGTGCGAAGGTGAAGTTGGAACTGCAGTGAAGGAGGGACCAGTCTGACATCATGTCTAGACCAAAGCTAAACAGTTTGGACTGTGAGACTGTGCCATAAACACCACCCCCGCCCCCACAAATAGGCGATCTTTCTCATCCCCTCTAATTTTCCAGAATTAAGTGGAAATTTCCTGGTTTTCTCAAACAGCACTGGCCCTCTCCCTCCTGCAAATATTTGATCTGATTTATTATTGTCACATACAGTGAAAAGTATTGGTTCTCGCGCGCTGTACAGATAAAGCATACCATACATAGAGGAGGAAAGGAGAAAGTGAAGCATAGCTAGGGTTTAGGGAAGGATGAATATTCCCATCGCTGAATCAAACTGTATGCACACAGACGATTTCCTAGCTTTTCTTTTTAAAGGGGGAACAATTTACTGATCTCAGAAATCTTATCTCACGGTTTACCAGACAAAAAGCAACACTTCCCCAAACTTTGGAAGGATTAAATTATGAAACGTGTACGATTCACCCATCATCTGATACTTTCCCGATTACAGGGACCAGTTGACTCTGGTGGGTTGTCCTGGGAGGATGGAGGGAGGGAAGTATTTTGGATAGAATGAAGACAATGCCCGGGGTTTGGAATCGATGTGAATCAGAATGACACAAGACCCCTCTTGCTTAGGGGTGGGGAGAAGTCTGATACAGCCAAATTGGGGGGCGGGGGAGAGAAACAAAAGTTAATCCGTTTCCTAAGCAACTATCTCCTTCTGCCAAAACTATCAACAGAAAATTCAGAATGCCAGAGCACAAGAGAGGAAAAAAAACTGTTGACAAGGGAATGAATGAAAGGGGGCAGAGACGAGGCAGAACCCCGGCTCACGCTACCTGGACTACCGACTTTTTGTGTAAATCAAAACAGCTTTTGTCTTAGCATAAGGTTATATGCCTAAGGGACTGAGTCTTATCCAGCCACAGGCTTGTGTGTGTGTGTATGGGGAGGGGACCTGAGTTGCAGAATAGAGGCGGATTTGTGTGTTAACCCAAAGAGGGACAAGTCGAATGAAAATGTGCTCAGCGGGGGAAAACGTTGGAAATATCAAAGGCTCAAAGAGTTTGCTGGGGAACGGTAGAAACAGCATGTTTCAACATCTCCTGGAGAAGAGAATAGGTCCAAACGTTAAAGAGGAAATGGTCAGTTTACTTACAACCGCTGGACGAGGTGTCGTTGTTTCTTTATAACGGTGATTGTAATTAGTTTGCCAATTTCTGCCGCCCTACAGAAATCCCTGCTGCACAGACTGATCTTCCTGGCCAGAGTAACCCCCGAACTGGCTGGCAAAAGGGATCCGGGAGGTAAGAATCACTTTAATTACAAAAAAAAGAGGGAAGGAAAGTGAAAGGAATGTTTGTGGGTGAGATCCTTGACTGAGAAAAAGAGATAAGTGCAAGAGTACACTGTGACCTAGCATGCATCTCTGAGCATTTCAGCAGCAATAAAACAGCCACAGAGAATAAAGGACGCGCCCTTTCTAAATACCTCTTCAAATAGTTCAGAAAGGCCTTTAACAATGAGTGTTTCCCCAGCGCCAACATGCTGTATTTTCTCTGGTTTGAGAATATTTTCACATAATACACAGCAGTACAATAAGCAAGTATAGGCAATGATTATAAGGCTGGGTATAAATTAAACATCCCTAATGTTACAGCATAAGTAGGTGATTAATCCCTGCCTTCACCCCATGCTGGAACAGGACCATGAATGGGCTGCTTCCACACAGCCATTCCGGCCCAATCTGAGAAATTTCCATTCTGAACACTGTCATCCACAGTAATTGTGAATGATGGTGCAGAAAGCAGTACTGATGAAGCTTAATAAAATACCAAGGTCTATGGTAAAATTTACAATGCCAATGGTGTGGGTGGCATGGAGGCACAATGGTTAACACTGCTGTCTCAAATGCCAGCGTCCTGAGTTCATTTCTGGTCTTGTGTGGAATTTGCACATTCTCCCTGTGTCTGCGTGGGTTTCCTCTAGATGCCCTGGTTTTCTTCCCACAGTCCAAAGATGTGCAGATTAGGCTAATTGGACATGTTAAATAGACCCTAGTGTTAGGGGAGTTAGCAGGGTAACTCCCTGGTATTGTGGTTGGTGCAGACTCGATGGCAGAATGACCTCCTTCTGCACTGTAGGGATTCTAAGATTCAATGACACTATGCACACCATAATTACCAGGTTGTGCACAGTAAGAAGTCTCACAACACCCAGGTTAAAGCCCAATAGGTTTATTTGGAATCACAAGCTTTTGGAGCACGGCTGAGTCATCTGATGTATGATCAGCGCTCCAAAAGCTTGTGATTCCAGATAAACCTGTTGGACTTTAATCCGGTGTTGTGAGACTTCTTATCATGCTCACTGCAGACCAACACCGCCATCTCCATATCATAACCAGGCTGTGACCAGTCTACCTGATCTAAATCTAACTGTATTTCAAATGGGAATTGAAACATTTTTTCTACCTTTTTCCACCTAACATTGACTAGAATTTTCACTGTGCGTATTGCAGCCAATGGCAGAGCAATGGCACTTGCAATCAGAATGCAGAAGACTGACCACAGACACCGAGCTATCTCTAAAGTGTGGATTTCCTGATATCAACTTAAATTTGGTCCCAACTCAAGGGGATGTCCAGGCCTCCAGCAATGGCATAGTGGCGCATTGCAGACTCACAGTGCCAGGGCCCTAGGTTCAATTCAGGCTTTGGGTGATTGACTGTCTTCTGTGTGGAATTTGCACATTCTCTAACGTGCCTGTTTCCTCCCACACTCCAAAGATGTGCAGGTTAAGCTGATTGGCCGTGTTAAGCTGCCCTTTAGAGTTGGGGTATTAGTATGATATAAGCTTGGGGTTAGAGTGATATGGCTTGGGCGGGATTGTTGTTCCTGCAGGCTCAATGGGCAGAATAGCCTCCTGCAATTAGGGATTGTATGAACTGCAATATCCTCAAGCAGGGTAAGTAGCTTGAGGTATTTCTTTAAATTCTTTCATACGATGAGTGTTGCCAACTGGGCCAGCATTTATTGCCCATCCCTAACTGTCCTTGAGCTGAGTGGCTTGCTAGGGCATTTTAGAGATTGAAAAGAGACATAAAATCATAGAATACCTACTGTGCAGAAAAGTACATGCAGTATTCCAGTGGTGGCCTAACCAGCGTTATATACAGCTGTCCTCACGGTTTTGAAAGACCAATTCAGCTGAAACTTGCAGCAGTTGTGCCTTCAAACAGCTGCAAGAACTGCTGGAAGGAGACTATGAAGAAATTTGGTGTTCACGAAGGGGCTGGGCAGAGCAGATGGGGAAAACTATGCCCCCACAGCTCGATAATGGGAGGACACAGATTTAAAGTGATTTGCAAAAGAAGCAAACATGATGCGAGAAAAGAACCTTCTCACACAATAAATGGTTCGGATCTGGAATGCACTGCCTAGAAGTGTAGTGGAGGTATATTCAATCAAGGCATTCAGAGGGTATTGAGATGATTATTTGAATAGAAACAATGTACAGGGATATGGGGAAAAAGCATGGGAATAGCACTTAATCATGATCCTTGTTTGGAGATCTGGTACAAACATAATGGGCCAAATGGTCTCCTTCTGTGCTGTAACAATTCTGTGATTCTGTGAAGGGCTGGATATTTCAGATGTCTTTATTTTATTTAAAACAATGCACAGTTTTCATTTCTGAAAAGACATGGATTTTCTTTGTCATTAGTGCTACCTTTATAATGAGGAAATTAACTGTTCAGTTATACTGGGCACGATCTTACCACCCATTCACTCCACGGTCCTACTGTAGCAAAGACAGAGAATTTGCTGACAAGCAAAATCTCCATTCACCCAGCGGGATGGAAAACTCGTGAAACTCAGGCCACAGCCTGCCTGTTCAGGTAGGTATATACAAGCTGTAGAACTGTTTGAGTGCAGTACTGAGGGAGCACTGCATAATTGGTGGTGCCCACTTTTGGATGAGATGCCTTTTAGATGGATTTTTTGTCATATTCAGACAATTAACATCACTAAAGTAGATTATCTGCTCTGTATAACATGACTGTTTTTGAGACGTAGTATACAATTTGACTGCCGCATTTTCTACCTTACAAGTTCAAAAGCATTTTGGGATGTCCTGAAGTCTTGAAAGAATCATAGAACTGCTACAGTGCAGAAAGTGGCTATTTGGCCATTGAGCAGATTGATGCTTGATTTGAGCATCCTGGGTCACTAAAAGGCAATTTAGCACGGTTAATTAACCTGACCTGTGCATCTTTAGACTATATAAGTGCAAGTCTTTTCTTTCTTTATTCAAAAGCATGGTAAATTCCTTTAGTGATCTCACCAATATTCATCTATCATTCACCACTAATAAGAACATTTGTTAGTTACTCAGCTGATAAGACCATAAAATGTAGGAATAGAAATAGACTGTTCAGCTCATCGAGTCTGCACTGCCATTCAATTAGATAATCCTCAACTCCACTCTCCGCTTTATCCTTATAACCCTTGATTTCTTTACTGATTAGAAAGGCCTATCTTGAACATACTTAATGATCCAACCTCTATGGTCTTCTATGGTAAAGAATCTACAGATTCACTACTGTCTGAGAGAAGAATTCCCTCCTCATCTCTATCTTAAATGGGTGACTTCTCATTTTAAAGTTATGCCTTCTGGTCCTAAACCAAGGGGAAACAACATCTCAGCATCTACTCTGTCAACTGTCCTGAGAATTCTATATATCTCAATGAGATCTCCTCTCATTCTTCTAAACTCTAGTGAGAGCAGACCCAATCCATTCAACCTCTCCTTATAAGATTTTCATGGGAATTTACTGTGCATAAATTGGTTGCGGCACTTGCCTTCAGAACAGCAGTAATAACACTTCAAAAAGTAGTTGATTGGAACCCAATTTGCACCTAAGGATGTGATTAAGGATTGTGCGAATTGAGTTCTCTCTTTATTATCATGGTTTTAATGGCAATTAGCTTTGTATAAAAGATCCAAACTGAAGCTGCTGCAGTACTTCCAAGATACTGCAATAACACAGTAGGATGCAAGTTCTTTCTTCTTCCTACTGTATCCTGAATTGCTTTATCTGACAATGAATTCAGCACAAAACTTAATTCAAAAATATTATTGTTGCTATTGTTCAATAGATCAAGTTTGAAAAGACCAATAAGTAGAATGTGACCGCAGAATAATAGAATTAAACTAAAAAACAAGACTTGAATTATGTAAATCTGAATTATGTAAATCTGAGTTTATTCCTCTCTAAGGTAGAAATATTTATGGCTGACGGCAACAGTAATAAAAATGTTTTATCGATAAGCAACAACCTTACGCACCCTGTCTTAGGCATTTTGCAGTTTTGTCTAATAATTTCCTCTCCTCCCGCTTGTTACCTCATTCATTTCTGTTGCCTGGTCAGTGGACGCCATTGTCTTTTAGTCAGTCTGAAACTCATTGGAAAGCTAATGAGGGGATGCTAGAAAAGATTACACCAACTTCTTCTTGATTTCCTTCATAAAACTCTCGTTTGTTTGCTGATACAGTTTGCAATCATCTACAGGAAGATATGTAATTGCACACTGTGACAGAGGAGCAAAGCTAACACCAGCTATTTTCCTTCTGAGCAGCCAAACACTTTACTTTCCCATGAGGGCAGGACCCCTATAAACAAACACTTGACGTCACCTTGGCCCATATAAACCCTGTGCAAGCAGGTCACCTATACTTTGGCACAACACCAGGATTAACTTTCAAAGGCACAATTATATTGAAATGCTCAGAAAGGTTGTGCATAGCTGTAGTTGAAAGGTTCAGTTGGAAAACCTGAGGAAGTTAGATTTCTCATTGTCTGCCTGAAATGGGGTTTTACAAAGGAGATCACAGTTTAAAACGGGCTGGGATGTCCCCAAAAAATTCTAAATTCCCAACGTGCAGGGAAATGGTGGTAAATCCCACCAGTTTTTCATTGTAATTTCCAGAATGAACCGCTGACACTTTGTGCATCACAGAGTGCCTCAGCGGGATTCACTCTGAAAATTGGTTTTGGGGGGCAGGGTGTGGTATGTCTTTTCGTGCCTGACAGCCAGCAACATAGTGCTGAGTGGGCCACTGCGCATGCGCCGATTTGTCATAGTGGAGATTGGTGCATGCACAGTGCCATCCCATTGCCAGCCTGCAGATCACTGGCCAGCCCAATCGCTGGCCACCGAACTCCTGGTTACTGATCTCTCGGATCTCCCCAGGCTAATCTCTATACCCCCCCCCACCAACACACTGGTCAACCCCAAACCCCCTGACTCCTTCCTGAATACCCCACGATCCCGATGACCATCCCCGATCACCTTCACCCCCTCCCTCCCCCAACAACCCTTTTGCAGACTGGCAGAGGGTGCCTGTCCAGTGATCACACCTCCCCAGTAAGCCTTTGGAAGGGCCAAAGTGCCCCTTGGTGAGTGAGTGCCAGTTTGCCCCTTGGACAGTGCTAGGGTGTCAGGCTGGCACTGATAGCATTAAAGGGATGATAAGGCACTCTTTTATGATATCAAAATGTAGACAGTGTTTGTACCATGCTGTTGTCTGGCATCTTTTCAAAATAATTTTGACTGTTTCCACCACATAATTCAATTTGCACCAATAACCTGCATTTTTATGGCACCTGTAAAATCCCAAGGCACTTCACATGAACACAAGCAGACAAAAAGTGCACTGAACCAAAGAAAGATAGCTTGGTCAAAGAAAGAGTTTTTAGGAACTGTTTTAACGTTGGAGAGAAGAGGCGGGAATTGCTGAGAGTCCAGTCAGTTGAAACCAGGGTCACTAGCAGAGGCCCAAAGAAAATTGGGAATGCATGACTACCGAGCTTAAGGTACTCAGAATTCCCAAGGGATTGTAGGGTAGTTGGAGATTAGGGGATTAGGGCAATGATACGGAAGGATTTGTAAACAAGGGCAGGAATTTGAAAATTGCGTGAGTTCTGCCATTTTCTCCCTATTTCTACCTCTTGGGCTTCAAGTTAAAACAGATCTGTCCCAATATTCTCATATGTGGCTTGGTGTCAAATTTTGCTTAAGAATCACTCCCAGGCATAATTCTGAGTGTCAAAGGTGCCACATAAAGGCAAGTTGTTGAGCAGGTGATATTGGAAAGGTCTATTCAATCATTTTTCATATTAACTCAATTTTCTTGCAGTCCTTGAATCTTTAATGTGGCAATAGATTACTTTTGGCATTGGCAAATTGTCAGTTTTATAAATACCACTAGCCTCTTGAGGTTTGTAGAATTTTTTTTCAATTAAAACATACAGAACCATAGAAAAGTTATTGCACAGAAAGAGGCCATTTGGCCCATCTTATCAATGCCATCCTGATGCCCTTCCTAAACCCACCTTTCTGCAACTGGCCCTTGGCAATGTAGTTTACAATGCTTGAAATGCATAGATGCTGAACCAATGCTGGAGGAAATAAATTCATGAAATAGATGCTTATGTTAGATTAGTTAGCTATTGGTAGCTATTACAATTTGTGATTATTTGATAATTGAGTTAATAAGGCTGTTGCACCATAAATCAATATCTATAATTTTGTTTCTGCAAGATTAAATTTACAAGTGGAAATGAAAATGTCTTGACATTGATCAGGAAATGAATAACTTCTGGTTGCGTTGTATTATACTGCAGGATACTATGAAGGCTTTTTGCAGAAACTCCAGCGTTCTCATCAAGAAGGGGTTACAGGACTCCTGCTGCTATATCCAAACTATGTTATTCATGTACTAGAGGTAAGAGCAACAACTACTGGAAATGGTCAAATTGGCGGGGGGGAATATTTTACGTTGAATTTTTGAGCGTTAGCTTTTGATGAGTTGGTATATGCTCATGTCATTAACACAAAGAAAACTTTGGGGTGGACACAACAAAATAACTTAAATACGAGAACACGGTGCTCTCACCACACACTTCTTTCATTGATACTGTTGTATGTTCAACAGGGCACGAATGCTTTAAGAGTTCATCCCATGACTTGATGGTAATGTCATGAGGGTATTGCCATAGGCTGTTGTTGTACTTTCAGTTCTGGATAGCTAGAGCTCTTAAAATATGTCTTGTTGTTGTTGGCTTGAATCTACATGTGCAAACAAATTTGTGTTAAAACCCATAATCCTTAAAATAGTTAGGATGTACAGATACCAAATATGTCAATTTGCAAAACTGAGCTACAAGAAAGAAGCACAGAGTGTTCTACATTAATTATGTATCTTCTTGGCTGCAGTGAAGATGTCCTGTCTCCTGCATGTCTGACTTTTATTGAATTAACTCACCTTGTCTTTTATCTACTTGCATGGTAGCATAAACTGGTGTAGGAACAACAAAACCCTTTTTGATCTGAACTGGCTGTCCTTTGAGGGTGTATTTTTTTAATCTAGGCAAAGGTGGATCATGTTCATCTTAGACAGGGTGACATTTGATTTGAACTGTAAACGTGGTTGCTCCAGTTTAAGGCACCTGAACAATCGGTAAGCACGGTGACACAACGGGTAGCACTGCTGCTTCATAGCGCCAGGGACCCAGGTTCAATTCTGGTCCCTGGTCTGTGTGGAGTTTGCACATTCTCCCTGTGACTGCATGGGTTTCTTCTGGGTGCTCCAGTTTCCTCCCACAGTCCAAAGCAAAATGTGCAGGTTAGGTGGGTTGGTCAAGCTAAATTGCCCCTTGGTGTCAGGGTGATAAATAGGATAAATACTTAGGGTTACAGGGATAGAGGCTGGATGGGATTGTTGTTGGAGCAGGCAAAATGGGCCAAGTGGCCTCTTTCTGCACTCTAGAGATTCTACGATATTATAGATTCACCAATGTAGAATTGTGTAACAATAGGAAAATGGTTCTCTCTCAATCCAATGGGCCATCTTACTAAACCAAAGCTGAACAATCTCTCATGCACCCAATAAGCCAAAAATAAGTTAAAATGTCAGTGAATTCTGTACTTCCTCCTGCATCAAAGCACACCCTGGTTCCAGAAGCAGGTTTTCCATTACTAATACCAGCTAGCCTTTTGTACGAGTAAGATTTTATCAATATGCTGTCAATCCGTTTCAATTATTTCCATTGTAATTGGTTGTGCTTAGTTGCGAAATCGTCAGACAAAGCAGTACAAAGCAAGTTGTGGGGGTGATAAATAATTTCATAAGCTGACATTTTGAAATGTGTCACCACGGAAATTAATCAGAAGCTGATGAGTGCCCTTAAGTAGGACTTGATTCAACTCAACTCACCTTTGAATGGAAGGCAGTCAATAAAAAGGCTGGTCTTCAAGATGTCTGGTATTTATTAGTGAACCTCTCAACAATATAGCTGAATGCGTTTAATACATTGCACAGTGATTATTTCAACACTGCTGAAATGGAATGGATTGCTTCCACACAGTGAAAATTGTACTTTTTGTGAGCCTTGGCCTTTCCTAACAATGGATGTTATATTTAGCCAAGCCATGTCAGATTCACTTTCTATTTCAAGAATGGAGGATGCTGGAGAAACTCAGCAGTGTCTGGAAAAGGGAAGGCAGAGTTAACGTTTTGAGTTCTTTTAGCTCTTTGTCAGAACGGAGAGGGAGAATGTGTTAGATATTGAAGTGTAGCTGTGAGAGATTGCAACAAAACCTAAGGACAAAAGCCTGTTGTGTATTTGGAGGAAAGTAAAAAAAAAAGTTTATTTGTGACAGGTAAGGTTTACATTAACATTACAGTGAAGTTACTGTGAAATTCCCCTAGTCGCCACACTTCAGTGCCTGTTCGGGTCAATACGCCTAGCCAACACATCTTTGGACTGTGAGAGGAAACCAGAGCACCTGGATGAAACCTGCGCAGACACGGCGAGAATGTGCAAATTCCATACAGACAGTGACCCAAGCCGGGAATCAAACCCAAGAGGGAGGGGTGGGGAGGGAGTTGTTGGTTGAGGCAATATATGCCTGAGATATTTTTAAAAAGATATTTAAGATGTAAGAGAAAGGTCACAATCTAACGCTACCAAACTCAACGCTGAACCCTGACGGACGCAATCTGTCCAACCAGGAGATTAAGCACTGCTCCACCAGCTTGCGCCAGTTCCAGATTTTAAAAGAAAATTGCATTTAATTGCACATTGAGCATGTAGAATGTTAAAGGTGCAATGGAAATGAAGTTGTTATTGAAGTGGTACCATGGAAGGAAGATGAACTGAAATAGAGAAAGCAGCCAGTAAGAATAAATGGTTATTTAACTGATTGGCGAGATGGTGTTTGTCAGGGATCTCTCTGAGACCCCTCATTCTCTACGTATGCAAATGATTTGGATTCAGACACTGAGTGACTGGTAGCAAAATTTACTGGTGGTACCAAATTCTAGGCTAGGTGATTGTGAGGAAGATAGCAGGAGATTATAGGAAAAGCGGTCAGGGGAATAATGAGTTTGCCTATTTAAATTGCTGTTGCGCCTGTTTTGGGTGTGAATTGAATCACTGCCATTTCCGGGTTTCGGTAAAGTGGCAACCTGCGCAGACACGGGTGCAGATCACATTAATGGCCTCACACCTGATTTTACCACATTTTCATGCCCGATCAGGCCCACAGCGTACAGTTTGTGCTCAGGATGTAACCCATGATCAGGTATAAACTGCACCACATCTGCATTGATTTTCAGAAGTATCTTCTCCCCGCCCCCTCTCAAATTTGCACTGAAACTTAATTGCATATCACCAAACATAAAATCTGCCATGAACCAATGGAATTGGTAAACATTTCAGAAAGTATTTATTAAAAAATACTATTCTCTTTAAAACATATTCCTTGGTATATTTAAAACTGGTAACATGATGTGGTTTGATTAATCCAGCTGTAAAAGAGTTTATCACAAAAAATAAATTTCAATCAGTAAGTTTGGTCCACTAGCTGTGAGTAAGCCTGATTAAAAATGGCCAAGAATTACTTTAAAAAAATACAGAAGTGTTTCATAATTACGTGTGTATGTTTAAAATGTTCTCGCACTGCTCTTCTCCTCTGCAAAAAAGAAGTTTAATTTTAAAATCACCTCAATGGGCCCATGATTTGCAGATAATTCGACCTGGGGATCTTACCAATTCTGAGGATGGGGGCTAACTTCAAGCACGATATTTTTTTCAGCTAGCACAAAAGATAGCGGAAACTCTCAATGCATGTTGAGTGCAATTTACTCTTTATGTTGTAGCCTTGTTCAATTTTAATAAATTGTGCTGGAAGTAACAGCACCATCTAGCAGACATTGTACCCCGAGAGATTGCTCTCTATTTCTACTGTTGCTCATTGTACCTATTTATGAAGGCTCTAAATCCCATCAGGGAGCTGATGGCCTATTGGAATTATCGCTAGACTATTCATCCAGAAACTCAGGCCTGTTCTGGGGGCCTGGGTTTGAATCTCACAGTGGCAGATGGTGGAATTTGAATTTAAATTAAAAAGAAAATCTGGAATTAAAGATCTACTGATGACCATGAAACCGTTGTCGATTGTCATAAAAACCAATCTGGTTCACTAATGTCCTTTAGGGAAGGAAATCTATCATTCTTACCTGGTCTGACTTGCATGTGACTTCAGACCCATTGCAGTGTGCTTAACTCTGAACAAGTCAATAAATGCTGGCCAGTCCATGTCTCACAAATGAATAAAAAAATGCAAGGAAGAACGATTCATCCCTCGGTTACTGAGTTATGTGAAGAAAACCATTGTTTCTCTGTGGATGGCCGAGGAGACAAGAGATTACTGGGCAAAATGGCACATGAAAGGTAAATAATCTTCCAGCATAAATTAAAGACCTTTACCATTCAGACTGGCACAAGCACATCAATGATAGCTACATACCTCTCTAATTATTTTTATTACTGTGATCAGAGAGAAAGCAAGCTTCATTTGAATTTATTCAGTAGCTTTTAGTCTGGAAGAGAGGTGGCCTATTCATTTTGGATGAACTGAAGTGTTTGCCAATGACAATCTGAACCAGGTACCGTCACCCTAGGAAAGTTGACCATGGTGATTTGATTCTACCAGGGCAGATTAGATCACTTCTCAGAGTAAACTGATTTACAAAAGAACTATTCCATAGCTAACATCCATATAACATATGGCACAGAGGTTAACACCACTGCCTCACAGTGCCAGGGACTTGGGTTTAATTCCTGGCTTTGTTCACTATCTGTGCAGAATCTGCATGTTCTCTCTGTGTCTGCGTGAGTTTCCTCCGGGTGCTCCAGTTTCCTCCCACAGTCTGAAAGGTGTGCTAGTTAAGCAGATTAGCCTTACTATCTTCTCCCTCAGTGTACCCAAACAGGTGCCGGAGTATGGTGACTAGGGGATTTTCATTGTAATTTCATTGCAGTGTTAATGTAAGCATACTTGCGAGACTAATAAATTTTTAAAAAGGTATGTTTTTCTGGAAAGGAAGTCAGCACCTGGAATGCAAAATCCATTTCATTGCCCACTTTCCTTTTCCCCACAGTCTTCCAGTGAGGTGCTGTTTTCAGTGATCCAGGATCTAAGAGACATGCAACAACAGCAAGAAAGGTAAACTTATGGAAAGATAAGTTTAGATGTTTTGAGGTCTGACTCATTCTTTCCCTGCTGTCTCTGCTTCCTGAGCGAATTGTATTCTCTCTGACAACTTGGTTCACTCTTTCACCATCTTCTCCTCTTCCCTGGGATCTTCTTGTGCAATATCTGGCCCATTACCACTTTCAAACCATTATCTCAAACCTCAACCATTTTTTTTTCCTGTTGAATCAGTGACCTTTGTGCATTTCACACAATTCTGATATACTGACTGGAATTTTACCAGCAAGCCCGCCTCAATTCTGGGGGTTGGTGAGGCTCGGAGAACAGTATTCTCCAAAGGTCATGGTGAGGATCGTATGAATCTTGAGTGGATATGCTGGTAAAATTCCACCCGAGTTCACTACTCATGGTGCCATCTCTGCTGAACTGGAAAACCAAATGCAGATGAGATAACTTCTTTGCTGAAATAATAGTCTCCACAACTATTTGTCAAGGCTGCTTTTCAAATGAATACCAGTTTCCCTTCAGTAGGGTGTGCTGGTAAAGGGGGACGGGGTGCCAGTGTTACCCAAAGGGTTGGTACTTGGACATTTCCATGCAGTGAGTGTTAAGATTTGGAATGTGCTGCCTGTGAGTACAGTGGAGACAAGTTCAATCGAGGCATTCAAGAGGGAATTCAATTTTGATCTAAAATGGAAGAATGTCCAGGGATTTTAGAAATTTATTTTATGGGACGTGAGCGTCACTGGCTGGGCCAGCATTTATTGCCCATCTGTCCGTTTCAGAGGGTAGTCAACAACATTGCTGTGGACCTGGAGCTACATGTAGACCAGACCAGGTGAAGGTTCATGAACCAAATGGGATTTTACAACAATCGACAATGGTTTCATGATTGTCATTGAATTCTGGATTTTTATTTAATTCAAATTTCACCATCTGCGATGGTTGGATTTGAACGTGGGTCCCCAGAATGTTACCCAGAGTTGAGTGACAATGCTGCTGCACCACTGCTCCCTCTTGCACATTACAGGAATAAGGCAGGGAATGGCCGAAGGTAAACTGTTCCTTCAAAAAACCCTACACAGAACCAACCGGCTAGATGGCCACCTCCGGTGTTCCTGTGATTTTTTTTTTTGCCGTGCTGGCTTAAAAGTCACAGTTTTATTTTTTTAGGTTGCGGCAGCCTTCTCTGCTTTGATAGCTCAGCATACTTCCATTGCCACCTGTTATGTCTCCCGTTTCCTAACTTACACAGTTCAGTGTTTCAAAAATTGCTCTAATTTTTTTTTTTGCTCCCCTCTTTAGTTTTCTGCTGATTAATATAATTTCTGCCATTTAACAATCTCCTGTGATATTGATTGGAATACTTAAACCTCGCTCCCAGATATTTTCCCCTCACGTGATCAACCAAACTATAGAGCGTTGACTTGGAATTCAGTTAAACAAAACCCTTCTCTTTATTTGATATATAAGGTACCATTACTTCACCCACATCAGTTGCAACACTTATTTTAACTCATTTAACTTTAATCCTTTTAACGCGAGATTAACTTTAACTCTAACTCTAAATTTTGACTGCAAACAAATACTACCCACTTGAGCAAACTGGCCAGGTTTACTCTTCAGTATGAATTTTCCTTGTGGTTTCTTTGTTCTTCTCTGAAGGTGTCTTCAAGGGACACATTGCAAATGTGATTCTCGAGTTTCCGCTGAGAGCTAAGGCTCAGAGCACATTTTTTACCCCAAAGTTTACACGTTCTTCCAGAAAGTTCACTGGCACTCAGCCAATGATACCACCAGAAACTGATGACAATGTTCGATTATAGCAAATGGAGTTACTTGTAAACAATTTCCAGATGCTTATGATAAAAGCAAAATACTGTGGATGCTGGAATCTGAAACAAAAATGGAAAATGCTGGAAAATCTCAGCAGGTCTGATGGCATCTGTGGGAAGAGAATAGAGCTAACATTTTGAGTTTAGGTGACCCTTCATCAGATGTCTATACCAAACTGCATGGAAATCATGATGTGTCACCATATATAAAATAAGGTGGGAATAAATGGTGCTGGGTTGTTTAAATAACCATCTTATTTGATCAACACAGGAAGTGTCAGGTCACATCGTATAGGACAAATCATAACTTGCTGCAGTCTTCTCTGACCTGCACCTACGTTTAACTCAAATTCCCGGTGTGCTTAATGCCCATTGTCACTGTTACCATCACTGTTGCTGTTAATTATCTGATCACAGTCTCTCCTCTTGATCCTGGAGCATGAAGCGAATTGGATCACAAATCATGACCAAGTTCCTTCTCACAATAAGTATTATGATTTTAGTTGAGATAATATTTAACATATTATTGCATCCTTACAATTAACTAAATTTTTGCCTGTGTAATAGCAGTTGCATATTCAATTAATACATTATCTCCCTTTTCCATTTAACAAACTGAATTTTAAATAATACCAAATAAATTAATCAATATTATTAACTCTGCAACATGTGACATAAGAAGAATCCATGGGTGAATTTGCACGTTTGTATCTCAGTCTCATAAATCATCCCACCAATTAGTTGCTTTGATAGTTTTAATGCCCCTTATAATCTCTTCAGTTCTTTGAATCACTTTAAAAAAGTTTGATGTGTTTAGCTAACTTTGTCTTATTTTATCAGACTCTATGGCAAAAGTTCAATAATAGTGTCATATTTTTCAAAGTAGTTACCCAACATCTCTTTAATGTCATCTGTAATGTTAAAAGAAACTTTGTATCTCTTATATACATCAGTTCATTCTATATAGCCTAATATAGCAAATATCTGAGCTTTAAAACAAAAAGTTTTTTTTATACTTGTCCATGGCACGTGGGCATCCCTATTGGGTCAGCATTTGTTGCCCATCCCTGAATCAATTCATTGCTGTGGATCTGGAGTCACATGTAGGCCAGAACATGGAAGGGTGGCAGATTTCCTTCTCTAAAGGACATCAGTGAATCAGATGGGTTTTTCATAAAAATCAACAATGGTATCATGGTCATTATTAGACTTTTAATTCTATTTTTGTTAAATTAATTCACATTTCACCATCTGGGATTTGAAGCATAGTCCCTAGAACACTAATCTGGGTCCCTGGATTACTAGTCCATTGACAATACCACTATGACACCATCCTTCCTGGTAACATATATTAACATGTCATTCATTCAGTAACACAATATTCTCCCTCACCCTTATAAGCTATCTTTGTAATAATCATATCAAGACTTCTGGCTTCTTTGTACAATTTAAATTCACATTTGTTTTAAAACCATACAAAATCTGATCATAGAATGCATTGGCAAAGAACTAATAATTACTTCAACTGCTTATTCAGATTAGTATCTACTAATACACCCCTCTTCTCAACCACATAAAATAAGACATCATTACATCCTATCCTCATGTACTTTTCAGTATCTCCTATAATCTACTTCAGAAATCTTTAATGATTTTGATCCAGGTCAGGTTGGACTTGAATCAGGTCACAAAAAAATCCATTGCGCCAGCTAACAAAAGAAACCCCCACAAATTGATATTCACACTTGAACATTATCAATGCATTAAATTCAATCAACGAATGTCCATTTTCAGAATATCCTGCACTTTATGGAGTAAGCCACAGATCTCCCATCTGATCTTCACCTTGAAACACCGCTTCCCACAATAACACATTGATCACCAAACCAAGAAGAATGACTTCCATGAAGAACTTCATCTTCAATTGCACAATAACAGAATCAAGATAGGACCTGCTATTAAGTACGGTTTACATTCAGTTCCTCATTTGAACTATCCAGAAACGGATGATATATTACCTTTATCAATATTTGGAGATATAAATGATTAGGATGACAACATCACTGATGATATAAGGTTTACATAAAAACTAACCTAGGAGCTAAATCTTAGAAGATTAATTAGTGAGTCACATATCAACAGCAAAAATAAATACACTCTTGTCAAAATTTGCAGAGATCCACACATCAGACAATAAAAATATTGGGAAGACATCAACAAGTTTCTCTCAGCAATAAAAGTATAGATAAGGCGTCGAAACCAAAACTTCACATATGTATGACAATAATGGCTATCAACCCAAACCAGTAAAAATAAAAATCAGTTCTTGGGCATCAGAAACAATTAATCCTGAACACTTCGGTGAACAGGAATTGTCTCATCATTTAGCCTTGCTCAACAACTTACTCAGCAACTTAATCATTTTCTCACCCGTATCATTCTCAACCAGATTTCCCCATCCCCATTTTCTATAATCTGAATGTCAATTGTCTCATCACTTGTTCCCTTCTTTCTCTGCGAGGATTCTGACTCATTTTGCTCATCTTGTATCCAGCCTTATTTCAGTGATTGGTTTGACGAAGTTACTGATCAGACTATGGACTATCTGACAGACTATGATAGACAATATGGAACCTTTAGTTGACCTCAAATAAGGTCATGACCTCCTGCAGTACTTGAGCTGTAAAATGAGTGCCTTTAGCTGATCTGATATTATGTGGGAACCCCCAACTAGTAAATACTTGTGGTCTCAGGATATTAGCTATCACTTTAGCTGTATTATTTTGGGTAGGGCGTGCTTCAAATCATTTACTAAAAGTGTCAATTATTGTTGGGATATATCTATATCCTCCCTCATATGATGGTAAAGGACCAACATAATCTACCTGCAAATTAGTCCATGGTCCTTCAACTGTTCTTGTATGCTTCAATTCCCCTTTACTTGTTCTTTGGGAACATTTGTTGCCAAAATTTGACATTCATGAGGCTCACCATTGTAATTTAGGTAATCATTTAAACAAGTAGGCAATTTAGTCAATTTAACTGCAATAATTCGATCCTGAAGCGTTAAAGCCCAAAATGCTGTGCAAATTTAACTAATTATACTATCTTTAATTCATCCATTTAATAACTGAATGGGAGTGTGTTATGTCAGTATGGTCAAAGTATTAAGCCCAATTATATTGGAAAAATGCTGCACTCACCAGAAAATTACGAGAAGGTATCTTTCACTTATTGTAAACCCTTTCTCTATTGGGGTCAGAAGTCTGGAGGCATAAGTCACCAGTCTGAATCTCCCATGATGTTCCTGCAGAAGCATCACCACAATAGCTGTGTCTTTTGCAGTAACCTCCAGTGCAAAGAAGAGTTCTTGCAGTGGTGGAGCCGTGACTAAAGCCTGTTTTAATTCTGAAATTGTGTGTGTGTGTGTGTGTGGTTCAGTCTACTGTCATTGAGCGTTCTTCTTCAAAATATCTGCTAATGTGGAGCTTCTAGTAGCAAAACCATCATTTCTACAATATCCCCGATCTCAAGAAATGTTCCAAGCAAACTCGTATCTTTTGGAAGAAGCAACTTGCACGATTGAATCAATGTGTTTCTGTTCAATTTTACATTTCCTGTGGCTTACCACAGTTCCCAAATACACCACCTAAGCCTTCATAATTTCCATCTTCTTGGAATTTATGTTAAGTACTAAAAAAATGAGGAGGGTTAATAATTTATCCTTTAATTGAAGTTTGTTCCTCTCTAGTGTTAGTTTGGAGAAGATTGTCTACATATTGGGTTAAACAGTCAGGTTATGAAAAATTCTCCAACCCTTACCCAGTCTTTGATGGAAGATTGATGGAGAGTTCTCACTGGAATGACGAAGCTTGAGGAATGACCTGATAGAAGCTACAAGGTTGAGGGGCATGGGCAGAATGGATAATCAGAAGCTTTTTCCCAGGGTGGAAGAATTAAATTACTAGGAGGCATAGGTTTAAGGTGTGAGGGGCAAGGTTTAAAGGAGGTGTACAAAGCAAATTTTATACACAGAGGGTGGTGGGTGCCTGGAATTCAATATCGGGGCAAGTAGTGGAAGCAGAAGTGAGTTTTAAGCGGCGTCTGGATAAATACATGAATAGGATGGGAATAGAGGGATATTATCCCTGGAAGGGTAGGGAGGTTTTAATTCGGTTGGGCAGCATGGTCGGTGCTGGCTCGGAGGGCCGAAGGGCCTGTTTCTGTGTTATAATTTTCTTTGTTCTTTGTTAGTTGTGGAACAAGTCCATGTATACTTAAACATAAGAGCAAACTTATGCTGACATTACTGATTTAAAGGATTAGACTGGAACACATTCCTAAAACCTAGGACAGTAAAATATCTTTCTTATGGATTCTGTTTCATCATTATCTGAGGACATTATCATTATCTTGTGCTGTTAATGGAGTCATTTTATTTAATTCTCTGAAATTGTCAGTCTCTAGTTTCCTAATGTGGAAAATTGGCGAATTGTTGGTGGAAGTTACAGGTCGTAAAACTCCCTGTTGCAGCAAGCTTGAAATTGCTTTCGCAATCTATCCTTTTGGGAAACCATGCTGCTATTGAGGATTTTGGTCAGAGAACCTTCTACATTTACTTTTCCTCTCATTCTCCCACAGTCATGCTTACACATGCATGCTGAGCAATCATCTTCTGTATTGTTAAATCATCAGACATATCAGCAGGTTTAAATCAAAATTCCCCAACTGTACAGACCCTGTCTGCATAAGTCACCATGTCCAAAACTAGATACACAGGAATTTCCTTGACAATCCTTCTCCTAGGTCAGCTTGACTTTGGTGAAAGTCCAGGATAAATATATTAACAAGATACCAACATGCATCAGTATATATATTTCTCACTCACTCTCTTTCTCTCTCTCTTGCATGCACGCACACTGCCATCAGAGAAAATACAACGTGTGGATGAATTCTGTGACAAATTTCCTCCTTGTCTGCCACAACTGAGTTGATATTTTTTCCTGGAATTTTCAGCAAAGTTATTGGGCCTTATTTTATGTTGTCAGGGGATTTTCAGTGTTGGAGGTGGGGGGTGAGGGAATAGGGGGCCTGAAATATTCTCAGATGGCTTTCTCGTCCCCCTCTCACTCGCCCCTAATGCTCCAAGTTTTAATAGTGGGATATGCAATGCCTAGATCGGCCTGCACGCCCTCTCCCCAGTTGAAGACCTTTTGCAGTCACATTTCCAAGCAGGTGGGAGAAATTTAGCAGCAGGGGATAGTTAAAATGATGTTAACTGTGCATAATGTGCACAGAGATTTCTGTAAGATTGTCATTAATTTATCCTCTTTAGCTGATTTTCATTGGTTTCTGTGAAGTGTATGCATGAATTTTAAACAATAGTTGAGGGCTGAGTCAATGTGAGAAGAACATGCTTGATTATAGTTTCAGAAGTGACTTAAACTTCCTCCTGCTGATAAATTCAGAACGGCACAAGAAGGGTACACATAAGCCAAACTTCTTTGACCTGTGGGATCTTCTGGTCCCAGCAACAGTGAAGCCCCTCACCCCCGCAACTTCTCGTCATAGCAACAGCGAAGCTTCCCCACTAGGGGTACCATGGCAACAGAGATTGGGAACAAAGGGAAAGCCCATTGACAACAACAGGATTGTCAGCCAATGGTGGGTTTTCTCTGCCACTGGGTGGAGGTATGGGAGGGGAGATCCACCTTGGCATGAAAATGCATATCGTGAAGATACTTAAGGTTTAGTGGTGGTATTGGTATCAATTATAGCAACATAGAAACTAGCAGCAGGAGTAGATCATTCGGCTCTTTGAGCCTACTCCGCTATTCATCTTGACCATGGCCATATCTAATTTCTTCTATATCTAATTTCTTCTTGAAATCAGACAAAGTTTTGATCTCAACTACATTCTATGATCGTTCATTCCACACATTCACCATCCTCTGGGTGAAGAAATTTTTCCTCACCTCAATTCTAAAACGTTTACCCTTTATCGTCAAACTATGACCCCTAGTTCTGGACTCCCCTTCATTGGGAACATTCTTTCTGAATCTACCGTGTTTAACCCTGTTAGGATTTTATAAGCTTCTATGAGATCCTCTCTCACTCTTCTGAATTCCAGTCAATATAACACTAACCGACTTAGTCCCTCCTCATAGGCAGACATGCCATCCCAGAAATTAGCCTGGTAAACCTTCGCTGTACTCCCTCTATAGCAAGGACATCTTTCCTCAAATAAGGTCATCAAAACTGCACACATCTTGCACGTAGAAACATAGAAGATAGGAGCAGGAGGAGACCATTTAGCCCTTACAATAATTATAATCATGGCTGATTGTCAAATTCAATAGCCTAATCCTGCTTTTTTTCCCATACCTTTGATCCCATTGCCCCAAGTGCTATATCTAGCTGCCTCTTGAATACGTTCACAGAAATGGAAAAGTCTATTAAGTAGGAGGATTTTGCACACAAGCTTCAATGGAGATTGCTGAATAATTATACAAAAGCCAATTTAAAGTCAAATCTGACTTTAACGTTCAGAAGAACATTTTTAAGGAGGCAAGAATATTAAGATGGCAGCTGGTAATGTTTCTGATTATTACCGTCTCTTTAATGAGTCTGGCACACATTCCACATGCTTGGTACCAATTGCCCATAGTAACTCTTGAGTAACTGATGTGATTCTTTTAGAATGACAGGAATACATCTCTAGGTTTTTTGTCCAAGAGTTTTTGGTGAAATTATGGCTGGAGAGTGGAAGTGGAAGAGCGACAATCTCTTTTCAAATTCAGGGTCCTGGATTTTTAAAATACTTGTCTGCTTCAAAATTGTTGAATTTTCATTAAAATTCCAGATTTCCTGTTGAACTTTGTTTCAGAGCTTTACTCCTGGAGCCTAAAATTCTGGTATTGTCGCACAACATTCCTAGCAGACTGTTCCAGCACTGGGAATATACTCTGCTCAAGATCACTGCTAAACGACTGGATGATACTTTAAAAGGGGAAACAATGGAGAAGATCATCAGTGAATGCATCACTATGCTACTTAAGTTGGGAAAGCATATTCAAAACGTTTCCAAGGTAGCCAGAGATTCTCTTAACCAAGTTTGCTTTTTAAAAGTTAAGATGTTCTTAGTTCCATAGCTATTTAATGTTTAAAGTTTATTTATTGATGTCAGAAGTAGGCTTACATTAACACTGCAATGAAGTTACTATGAAAATCCCCTAGTCCCTGGTGCCAGAGTGTTCAGGTACATTGAGGAAGAATTTAGCAGGGCCAATGCACCTAACCAGCATGTCTTTCGGATTGTGGGAGAAAACTGGAGTACCCAGAGGCAACCCATGCAGACACAGGGAGAATGTACAAACTCAACACCGACAGTGACCCAAGCTGGGCATTGATCCTGGGTCCCTGGCGCTGTGAGGCAACAGTGTTAACCACTGTGCCACTGTACTGCTTAACTTCATTCTTTAACCTCCATATGCTGTGTATCAGTCTCAGTTGAGAGGGGCAACATGTTATGTGAGCTTGGGTGGCCCAGTGATTCACACTGCTGCTTTGCACGCCAGGGACCTGGGTTTGATTCCAGCCTTTGGTGACTCTGTGTGGCGTATGCTCATTTTCCTTCAGGTGTTTCAATTTCCTTCCACAGTCCAAAGATATGCAGGTTAAGTGGATAGCCATATTGAGTTACCCCTTAGTGTCCCAAAATGTTTAGATTATGGGAATTAAGTATGGTAAATGTGTGGGGTTACAGGCTAGGACAGGGTGAGAGGGTGGGGGGGGGGAATGTGACATTAATAAATAAACTTTAAAAAATAACCAGGTCTACCTCGTTATATTACCTACTTACCTAGTTAAAAACACAAGGATTTGGTCTTTTGCCAAGTTTCAACATACCAAAAAGAGGCAGACATCAGAATGAATAATTCAGTTAGAAGTATTGTTGGCCTACAGGACTGGAGGGGGAAATTTCACTGAACTCACCTGGTGAGTACTCACAAGATCAGGTAGGATGCTGAATTTTGAACTCGTAGAATAATACTCATTAACTTCAGTGGACAGTAAAATTGAGCAGAAGTGTAAAACCTTTATTGGATCTAATACCTTTAGTTTTGGGCAAAATTGACTCCGTTGCACTGGCCATAAAATTAGCATTCCCTCTGACGTTGGAGGGCCAAGTTGTTCACTGACCTGAAGTTTTCACATCTGCTCCGACATGTCTTCAGTCAATTCTTTAATGATAGCTGAGAAATAGTTGAAGAGATGGGTGAGCTGAAATCAACAACGTAACAATCAGGAGATGTTAAAGCAGGTTGCTGACTCACTATTATCCATCTTACAATGTCAAGCAAATTCCACATTTACCCCTGATGAGTTTACCTTAGGGAGCAAAGATTGGATTTAAACAAATATTGCTTCTGTTCTTTAAGTTTATTTATTAGTGTCACAAGTAGGCTTACATTAACACTACAATGAAATTACAGTGAAAATCCCCTAGTGCCACATTCGGGTACACTGAGGGAGAATTTGGCATGGCCAATGCAAATAACCAGCACATCTTTTGGACCGTGGGAGGAAATTGGAGCACCCAGAGGAAACCTGCATAGACATAGAGAGAACGTGCAGACTCCACATAGTTAGTAACCCAAGCCAGGAATCAAACCCATATCCCTGAACTGAGAGGCAGCAGTGCTAACACTGTGCCATTGTGCCCCCATCCTGCCTCCCCTTTAATAATGGCTTTGAAACGAAGATATTAATTACAGATAATTAACAAACATGTTTTGTCTGAAATGACTTCTATTTTAAATGGGTTAATACCTCATTTAAAGATAATAGAAAAAAATTGCAAGCAAACACACTCAGTTTTTGTTTCCGAATAAATCATGATGCAAGTTATTTTTCTGCCTTTGTAAAACACCTTAGAAGTTTTTGTAAGTTAAAGATGCTACATGAATGCAAGTTTTTATTGTATGATATTTCTGATTAGCAGCTCACTCGCTCAGTAATTTACTGCTCAGCTCTTCCCCCCCCCTCCCCCCCACCCTTCTTATTTTAGCAAAAAGCTTTTACTAGTCACATTGACCATTGAACTGGTACAAAACTGCTTGGTTAGATTCCTGATGTGGATGTAGCAGCTAGATTTTGATTTGATATGATTTGATTTATTACTGTCATATGTATTAACATGCAGTGAAAAGTATTGTTTCTTGCGTGCGCTACAGAAAAACATACTGTTCATAGAGATGGAAAGGAGAGAGTGCAGAATGTAGTTTTACAGTCATAGCTAGGGTTGTAGAGAAAGATCAATTTAATGCCAGATAGGTGCATTCATAAGTCTGACGGCAGCAGGGAAGAACATAACAATAATCCCAAAACATTATGCTGTATATTGTAGAACAGTATAATCACATTTTAATCTCTAGCTATGAAATATTGATGAAATTTAAAAAAGTGATTTCATTTCAGTGATACTTGAACACAAACTGAAACAATCTTATTAAAATTAAATTAATATAGAATGAGAAACTATGGAAAGGAGTTCTGAGATAATCTTAAAAAAATATTAATTTTGTTGACATTGGATGGAATTTTCTGCCCCCCTCCCCCGCCCCAATGTTATTGTTTGTGACAGCAGAGGCATTTCGCCAATGGCCGGCAGCTAGATCTTCCAGCCCCGTCAATGTCAATACGTATTCCCATAGCTGTCGTCCTCCACCGCTGGGGAACCCACAGTATTGAGTTACCATCGGTGGGGCTGGATGATCCCATTAGGTGGGGGGGGGAGAGCCAGAAGACATTGGCCTTTGTTGATAAATATTGACCATAAAAATTTCTATAGGTACGGAAAGAAAAAAATTGACAAAAACAAGTGTAGGCCCTTGAGATCAAAAATGGGAGAATTCATAATGGGGAACAAAGAAATGGCCAAGGGATTAATTTTGTATTTTGCTTCAGTCTTCACAAAGGAAAACATGAACAATGTACCAGAAATGCTGAGAGAAACATGTTTTAGTGAGGAACTGAAGGAATTAGCATTAGTAGAGAAATGGTTTTGGGAAAATTGATAGGATTGAAGGTGGAAAGATCTCCAGATCCTGATCATCTTTATCCCAGATACTTAAGGAAGCAGAAATATCCGTTGGTGGTCATTTTCCAAAATTCTTAATTCTCTGGACTGGTTCCCACAGATTGGAGAGCAGCTAATGTAGGCCTACTATTCAAAAAGGGAGGTAGAGAGAAAACAGGGAACTATAGATCAGTGAGTGTAATGCTGGTACTGGAGAAGTTGCTGGAATCTATTATCAAGGATTTCACAATTCGGCCTTTGGAAGACAGTGGTATAATCAGACAAACTCAGCATAGATTTACAAAAGGGAAACCATGCTTAATAAATCTATTGAAATTTTTTGAGAATGTAATTAATAGAATTGACTGAGGAGAACCACTGGATCTGGTTTATTCAAACTTTCAGAAGGCTTTTGATAAGGTCTCACATAACGGACTAATATGTAAAGTTAAAGCAGATGGGATAACTAATGTTTTGAGATGGATAGAAAGGCAGTTAGCAGGTAGGAAGCAAAGAATTGGCATAAATGGGTCTTTTTCTGATTGGCAGTCAGTGAGTAGTGGGGTTTGTACAGGAATCTGTGTTAGGACCCCCACTGTTCACATTATGTATTAATGATTTAGAAGCAGGAACTGAATGTATTATCTCCAAATTTGCAGATGATACAAAGTTGGGTGGGAGGGTGAACTGTGAGGAGGAAGCAGAGATTTGGACAAGGTGCATGTGTTGTGTGTGTGTGTGGGGAGGGGGGGGCGTGGTGGTAGCATATGCATGGCAGATGCAGTATAATATGGATAAATATGAGGTTATCCATTTTGGTAACAATAATAGGAAGACAGATTATTACTTAAGTGGGTATAAATTGAGACAGATGGATATTCAGGAGATCTTGATGTCCTCGTGCATCAGTTACTGAAAGTAAGTGTGCAGGTACAGCAGGCAGTAAAGAAGGCAAATGGTAATTTGGCCTTCACAGTGAGAAGATTTAAGTATAGGAATAGGGATGTTTTGCTGCAATTGTATAGGGCGTTGGTGAGGTCACACCTGGAATGTTGTGTACAGTTTTGCTGTCCTTATCTGAGAAAGATGCTCTTACTGTAGAGTGAATGCAGCAAAAGTTTACCAGGCTGATTCCTGGGATGGCAGGTCTGTCATATGAGGAGAGACTAAATAGGTTAGATTATATTCACTGGAATTCAAAAGTGTGAGAGGGGATCTCATAGAAAGTTATAAAATTCTAACAGGGTTAGACAAAGCAGATTCAGAAAGAATGTTCCCAGTGGTGGAGGAGTCCAGAACTAGGGCCATAGTTTGAGGACAAGGGGTAAATCTTTCAGAACTGGGGTGAGGAGAAATTTCTTCACCCAGAGCGTGGTGAACGTGTGGAATTTACTACCACAAAATATAGCTGAGGCCAAAGTATTGCCTGATTTCAAGATGATATTAGATATAGCTCTTGGGTAAAAGGGATCAAGAAAAATGGGGGGAAGAAGGGATTGGGATATTAAACTCGATGATCAGCCATGATCAAAATGAATGATGGAGCAGACTTGAAGGGCTGAATGGCCTCCTCCTGATTCTACTTTCTATATTTCTGTGTTAAAGTATATATATAAAGAGTGCAAACATGATAGAATGTTAAATGTAAAGACTGTATCATTAAACAAGAATTTGGATATGCACAGGTTTGTTGCAATTTAATCACTAGTTGAACATATTAGAGCTAAACAAATCCACAGTCAAACCAAATCCTAGTGGCAATCAGCTTCATAGGGCAGAATTTTCCTTTCGGGAGACTTAAATCCAGTGTCGGAAATGGAAGTCGGAGTGATTTCTGCTGGGGAGCAGGGAGGCTGAACACATGAGATATTTTGTGTTATTCAGTTCATTAATTATGTAGTTGTGAGAAGCATGTCAAACCTTGGGATGAGGCAGACAGGAAGTGTTCTGCTCGATCATCAGGAAGTGATCCGCCCCGCTGTCAGGAATCACCATCAGGAAAAACGTGGTGGAAAGCTGGAAACTCCTTGATTTACTCTATTGCTAGTCCTTAGTTACTCTGAGCAATGTGGCCTAATTTTCTTCTTGTTTCCATTCTCTCTTTTTCCAAAGGAATTACCGCACAGACCGGCCGATTCCATGCTGGACAATGTGCCGGAACTGATTTTTCCTGAGGATCTGATTCGACGCCTCCTGAGATCCAATGAACTTTTAACTCCTGCCCAATTTCTGTGTTTTTACAATGGTTCAGTAAACGTAATTATGGATTCAGGTAGGTTAGGATCATTCTCTAAGGAATGTAAAGAACACAGAAAAGCACATAGGATAATGAGACATGTAGAAATCTGAATGATGAAGAAAAATGGTCTCTGCAAAATTTGCTTTTGGTTAAGCCTTGAAATGCTATTTAATGATTTCACAAGAATTATTGCTACGTTAATCTTTCTGTGATTTGGGTTTGGTTGGATCTTTTACACATTGGCTCCAGTGGTTGGTTCTATTTTTAAACATTCATTTTCAAGATGAGGGCCTGACCTTCCTGTCCATTCATGCTGGCTGGATCTTTTGGTCCTGCTGCAAGACCCTTGAGGGGTACCTTCAACAGGGAATTATGTTGACAGTGGTGGGGCCAGAAGATGCCACTGCTGGACAATGGCGGGTCACCTCTGTTGCTGCGAAATGCGCAGCGGGTTGAGTGGAAAATTCCGGCCAGTGTATCGCTAGCAAGGCTAACATTTATTGTCTATATCTGATTGCCTTTGAGAAGGTGGTGATGAGGTACCTTCTTTAACCACTGCAGTCCCTATCTGGAAGATACTTCCATATCACTGTTAGGTGGCGAGTTTCAGAATTTCAACCTAGCAACAATGAAGGAACAGTAATATACGTCCAAGTCAGAATGACATGTGACTTGGTGAAGAACTTGCTAGTGATTGTGTTTTCATTCCCTATTCTACCCCTCGTTCTTCTAGGTAGATAGAGATTGTTTGCTTGAAGTGCTATTGGAGAAGTCTTGATATGCTGCAACAGTACAACTTGTAGCTACACTGCAGTACAGTGCACAGGTAGTGGAAGAAATGGAGGATTAAGGTGACAGATGGGTTGCTGATGGGTTGGCCTGGAAGATATCAAGTTTCTTGAGTGTTGTTGGAGGTGCACAGATCCAGGCAACTGAAGATGTTTTATCATCCTCCAGACTTTAGATGGTGGAAAAGCTTTAGTGAGTGAGAAGGTGAGCCAACTGCCACATAATGCCCAGTTTCTGTGGTCACCTTCACTAAGTTTTAGGAAAATAATCAATTAGTATCTGGATCTGCTGTAGAGTGAAATCATCTGACAGGAGGTGGCCAGCAATGTGTAGGATCGAGGCTCTGAACTAGAAGTCTCTGACTCATTGGGATGCATGAGGACAAAAAGATGGTGCTTGTGACCCAAAGAACCAGGAAACATTGCAATGGGTAATCACGTGGATGTATGGACCACAATTTGTATATAAGCTTAATAATGTTCATGTTTACTAAAGTACAGGTGGGGGTGAGAGTTGATAGAGAGTTTGTGCAGTGGAGTGAGTGGGCAGTTTTATTGTGTGACTACCTCTTGTTACTTGTCTCCTCTTTGAGCTTTCCTTGTTTTAAACATATACAGACACAAATATGTAAATATGAAAAAAATGAACGTGCTCACTTTTTTTGGGGTTAGAACAAAGAACAAAGAGCAACACAGCACGGGAAACAGGCCCTTCGGCCCAACGAGCTCACGCCGCCATCCTAACGTCTTAATGATATAACCTTGACTTTAGGCTATGCCTATTGTTGAAGATTCCCATATAGGGACCATATAGTTACTCTCCTAAAATTCCACATCAAAGGAATTCGTAGCAAATGAGAAAATCCCACTTCTGCTTACAAAGCCTGGAAGCTGCCTAACTAAAAAGACTGACTAGTACTGGGGCTAAGAGGGAATGGAATAAGATTCCTCCTCAAAAGAAAGAAGTGTGCAGAGTCAATAATAAATCAGCCTTGTCTTTGTCAAAGTGAATGCAATATTTGAAAATGATCTCCTCCAGATTTAAAATTAGGTGAAATGTGATAATAGTTTAAATAAGGAAATGAATTCTTTAGTCTCCAAACTGTCTTTATACTTGTAGCTGTAGGAATATCCTGCAACTTATTCTTGAGAAGTCACACGTAGGATGCATCAAGGTTGAATTTTAACTATTTAACTCGAAGTACAAAATGAAAATCATAGCATGCTGAAACCATTGGGTTCATTCTGTTGATTACCACATTCTCAGGAAGGTGCACAACTTTGGATAACTGGAATGACAATGTTTTTACCTTATTCCTTTGGAGCACAGAGCTGGAGATGCTTCACTATAGAACACATACATGAATTCTTCTGACCTCCTTCTCTTCGCAGGGATCCTTTTCAACCTTAATTTAACCTTAATTTAACTTAATTTTGGAATCACTGATGTGAAGCATCAGAAAATTCTAGGGTAGAATTCTCCCATGGTCCCCACCAGCAGGTTCAATAATGCAGGGATGGGGGAGGGTGGAATTTGGCAGGAGTGCAAAAATTATTTTCATTTTCAATTTGGCGTGAATTTCCAGGCAGGAGTTTCCTCTGGTGCCCGCATTGGATAAGGAATTTGCTAGTGGCCAGTGTGAATCTGATTTACATTCCACTGATGGGATGCAGATGAAGGCTTGACTATAATAATCCCTCTTCTCTTGCCCAATTCTCCATGGCACTAGTGAAAACACGCTTGTCCTGAACACATCTGGACCAATTGCTATGCAGATGTAGGGACTCAGCTGAACAATGCCCAGAGATGCCTTAGGAGTTCAGGTTGGGGCTGCTGGCAATCCTGGACCCCAGAACACCATAGCATTAAGTGGGGGAGCATTTACAAGTGGATCTCACAATGTGGTATCACCGAGGAGGTTTATCTACCAACTTTAGAATGTTCCTGGACGTCCATCTTCTTCCTCAGGATGCCAATATTCCAGCCCCGGAGTCCTCCTGGAGTTCCATCTTCATTTTCAGCAGGTCCATCTTCTTTCTTCAGTAGTAGGTCAATGATGTTGAGTCCATTTTTAATAGATACGATGATAGACTACATGCCATTATGTCTGCCTTGCCGCAGAATACAGTATAAAAGATTCAGTTGCATCATTAATGCAGTCAGGGCCAGAAGATTGGCATGGTTTCCCGCCATTCTCCGCAGTAGGAAACACTCCATATTCCCACCCTTGCCATGGGACTCAATCCCAGATGGGAGAATTCCACATCTAGCTCTCTCTCTAATTTGATGTTCAAACCATCGCTTGTTAACTGATGGTTGTGAATCACTGGGGGGTTCAAATTCTCGTAAAGATTATAATTTTAAGATTTCTATTAGGTTCCTGATTGCGGTTTGATGGATCTTAATTTTCTTTTTTTATTCATTTGTGGGGCAAGGGCATTATTGGCTGGCCAGCATTTATTACCCATCCCTAGTTGCCTGAGGGCAGTTGAGAGTCAGCCACAACTGTCACATGTAGGCCAGACCAGGTAAGGACGGCAGAGTTCCTTACTAAAGAATGTTAGTGAACTAGATGGGTTTTTCTGACAATTGACAATGGTTCCATAGACATATGTAGATTCTTAATTCCAAGTACTTTTTATGGAATTCAAATTCCACCATCTGCTGTGGTGCGATTTGAACCTGAATCCCAGAACATTAGGTGAGTTTTTGGATTAATAGTCTAGCAATAATACCACTAGACCATTATTTCCCCCCTTCTAAGTGGATTCAAAGGTGTAAATTGTCATTCGCACACTCCAACCTAATATAAGTAAACTTACCTGTAATTTCTGTCTGATTAATTAAAGTAGGAAACACAATCTACTTCTTAGAAAATCCAGAAAAACCTCAATGATGGGGGTCTGGCGTTGTTCTGGTGAACATGGATACTGTTTATTTGGGTGAATTTTGTGTTTAAAAGCATGCTTCTAAACTAATATATACAAATGGTCTTAGTATAAACAGACCAGAAATAAAACACCCAACATGTTTGGAAGGTTGAATCATGCTTAAGAGTTGTGAACTAGTAATCACTTCTGAAACTATTGACTAATTTACTTTGGGCTTGTGCAGTCCATTTTCAGATTTGACATTGAATATTACTGTTCTTCCTAGATTATTGAATCAATTGACATTTTCTAATTTGCTTCCATTTACTGTGATGTTGCATATCGAAGCATCCTTTTCTTTGTCATTACTATGATGGACGTTTTCTTGTAGTTGAGTGTACACCCATATCTACCACTTTCTTTTATGACTGTGCCAGTCAATATTGTTTAAACGTAGATGAATCAAAACCTAGTAAAATTATTTATCAGCAAAACTGAAGTTACTTTCTTCAGTTCCTGTTGGTACTTCAATAATGTCCTTCACCCAGCAGCCCCAGACTGTTTCCAAAGTTGCTCAGTTCTGATTCAGTCTCTTCTCCAATACCCATTCCAGTTTGCTTTCTTTCACCTGTAAAAAAAAAAGTTCAGTTGTGTCCATCTTTCCCTTTTGATGTCAATCACTTAATATATGTTTAACCCTTGACGGTGAATATGTTCAATGTTGTCTGTGGCGGTCTTTGCATTTCCAGTGTCCATTAACTACAAATTGACTGAAATGTTAAGGTTCACGCCTTTTTTTATTCATTTGTGAGTCATGGATGTTGCGTCAGCATTTATTGCCCACCCCTGGTTGCCCAAGGACAGTTGAGAGTCAACCACATTGCTGTGACTCTGGAGTTACATATAGGGCAGACCAGGTAAGGATAACAGATTTCCTTCCCTAAAGGATGCTAGTTAACCAGATGAGTTTTTCCAACAATTGACAATGGCTTCATGGTCACCAGTAAATTCTTAATTCCAGATATTTTTTATTGAATTCAAATCCAATCACCATCCCATGGTGGGATTTAAACCCGGGTCCCCAGAACATTAGCTGGCTTTCTGGATTAAAAGTCCAGCAATAATACTACTAGGCCATCTCCATTATATCATTATGTCCAGCTTTACCAATATCTACTGCACACTACGTTCTGAAGAATTGACTTTTATCTTCAAATTCATGGCTTCTCACCTCAATTCTTCCCCATTGGCTTTGTCTTTCCTGTGCCTCGCAATCTCCTATAGCCACATAATCCTTCACACTTTCTCCAATCTTCTTGCATCCCATTTTTTTCCTCCTTCATTGGTGATTGCTCCTTGAACCACTAAGCTCCAGAATTCCCTTCCTCCTTTCTTTAGTCTCCGAAGAGCTGTCATCTTCAGCCTTGTCCACTGTTCCCCTCTCTTTTACCTTTCTTCCTCTTATTAAGTTTCTAATTGTTGCCTGTTGCCAAACAAACGCACATGTCAACAAAGTCCTACAGAAATGCAAACTGTTGAGAATCGGCCTGCAGAGAGGAGGACATTCAATTTTCATTCATTCAAAAAACTGTAGCAGCTTCAGTGCTTAGCCTGCACATTGATTGGTAGCCAGTCTAAAGTATGTACTGTTGCATTGTTATGTTTTTGTTTTATTACATGCTTCCTTTTTTATATTGGTTAAAGGACATGTTTTTGGAAGCACCAACATAACAACTGTTTAGAGTGTTCTCTGACAGAAGGTATGGTGTTGTCAGACATCACTAGTACCCACATAGCCCATTTGCACGGTTTAAAATTATGAGTGCTTTCATTAACTTACTTCATTGAAACGACTGTGCCTTAACCTGCATGAAACATGTTACATATTAACTGCATGCCAGTCTTTGAGTAATACCTTGAGTGCAGCATTAAGTAGCTAATGTAGCTGGTCATTTAGTTGTGCTGATACAGTATCGATGTTTACTCATACTCACTGCGTCCTCCACATCCTATTAAGAGTATGATAATGTGTGCTTGAAAGATTTGATTTGATTTATTATTGTCACATATATTAACATGTACTGAAAAGTATTGTTTCTTGTGTGCTATACAGACAAAGCATACCCGTTGTAGATAGGGAAAGTAGAGTGTGCAGAATGTAGTGTCATAATTAGGGTGTACAGAAAGACTGACTTAATGCAAGTTAGTCCATTCAAAAGTCTGACAGCAGCAGGGAAGAAGCTGTTCTTGAGTCAGTTGGTATGTTACCTCAGACTTTTGTATCTTTTTCCTAACGGAAGGAGATGGAAGAGAGAATACCTGGGGTGCATGGGGTCCTTGATTATGCTGGCTGCTTTTGCGAGGCAGCGGGAAGTGTAGACAGAGTAAATGGATGGGTGGCTGTTCTGTGTGATGGATTGGCCTACATTCACAACCTTTTGTAGTTTCTTGTGGACTTGGGCAGAGCAGGTGCCATACCAAGCTGTGATACAACCGGAACGGATGCTTTCTATGCTGCATCAGTAAAAGCTGATGAGAGTTGTAGCTGATATGCCATACCAACAAATATTTTGATTCCATATACATCTGCTAGAAGTTCAAACAATTAATAAAGGTTTTTTTTGCCCATTAAAATAAATTAGTTTTGTTAAACCTTATTATTCTCTTTAATGAAACTATCAAGCCACAAAAAAAAACTAGAGTTCAACTATTGATTTATTGGGAGGATTGTATCCAATTTAACCTAAGTACAAGTCACATATGTAGCTAGATTTATACAGAACTAGATTTTCAAGTCATGCTCTCAGTTCAAGTGACTTTCAAGGCTGCAGATTGAGCTTTGCTGTTCTATTAAATGTTTCATTAGTACTTGGGGAAAGATTTGGAGACAATAGAATACCCCGCAGATTGGCAAGGAAAAGAAATGGGCAAAAAGCCCCAACACTTGCAGCTGTTGTGTCTCCATCTGCAGCGAGACACCAGCATTGACTGCAGCCAAGGTATAATCAACAGCCCTGGACTGTCCCGGCAGGAAGGGGGCAGACTGAGTGGAAGGCGGCAATGAAATGGGGATAATAGTGATTTGCTTTAAAAGGTTTAATAGAAGATTCAGGGCTGCCTACTTGCCAGGCAGCTGCCACAAGCCGGAGGCCCTCATTTAGAGCATTACAATTCAAGAACTCCAATGTTTAAATATAATAATGTGGAGACTCATTGAACGTGAGTGATTACAGGCTCGAACAGAGTATTGCTTTATTCACTGCCTCAGGGTGTCTTTTCAAAATTTGCTTTTTCAAATGGCTTCTTTCTTACAGAGCTGAAATATTATTGTGGGGCACAGCTGACAACATTTACTGATTGTGATTTCGTATTCCATTCATTTCAGCTGCACCGTGTTGAGAATTTGTTCCTCTCTGTTAAAAAGGGGCAATTTTTATGTCAATTTTCTGGAGCAACCAATCAAAACACTGCCTTGCATACAACTAATTTTTATCTAATAGTGTGGCAACATGTGAAAAAAATCAACTTGATGACTTTTACATTTTAAAAGTGGATTAGAATTCGACAATGTACAAATAATAGCAAAGCTAGTAAAGGGTTCTAAGATCTGTTGTCCCTGCTGTTTAGATAATTGGAAATCACTGGGGGACTATTCAAATACATCGAATTATTATCATAAAAAGTTTGATCACAAACATTAATTGAAATGGATAGAAATTATACTAGAAGATTTTTTTAAAATTACACATGTTACAAAATGCAGCAGTAATGAAACATTTTATTGATCTTAAAATGTATTAAATATACCACAAGGGCAGCATGGTGGCACATGTGGTTAGCACTGTTCCCTCCAGCACCCAGCAGTCTGTGTTCAATTCCTGGCTTGGGTTGTTGTCTATGTGGAGTTTACACATTCTCCCTGTGTCTGCATGGGTTTCCTCCGAGTGCTCTGGTTTCCTCCCACAGTCCAAAGATATGCAGGTTAGGTGGATTGGCCTTGCTAAATTACCCCTCAGCATCCCAAGATGTGTAGGTTTTGGGGATTAGCAGGGTAAATATGTCAGGTTATGGGGATAAGGCCTGGGTAAATGAAGGCTTATTGGGGATGAATGGCCTTCTGCTGCACTGCAGGGATTTTATGATTCTGTGAGCTTGCTGCAGTTGAGCTGTTTCTGCAGCGAAAGACAAACTATCTGTTTCTAACCTCCTTTCAATGCAAACTTACAAGCCACAATCAACAATAGCATAGGCTATTCACCTCCAGATTTCTCTTTCCTGCTAGAATGTGGTATACAGCCATATCACACTGATTTTGTCTCTATCTCTCCCCTTACTAAGTCCTGGAACTTCAGCAGTAGAGAACCATATTTAGAAATGGGGATTGGGGTGGGTGAATGTTAATTGCCACAACTTTAAATTTATCTGTTCTTCCAATCTTGGCTATGAGATTGTTGGCTCCTGGCCAGACACTAATCAATGTGGTTACATTGCTAGGAGCGAGTGGGAGGTGATCTTTATGGGAAAGGAGAGCTGGAAGAACCAAATCCTCTCTCTCTCGAGAGGCACATCAATGAGCTATGAACAACAAAGCCTGCAGCCCAATCCATCTAATTCCCCAACTGAAGGCAATCTTTTAATCTGTTTCCCTCTTTAGTTTTTTGTTATCCAGTGCTCATGTCAAATTCATTCAACATCCAGTAGGATGAGGCAGGATAGAGATGGTTTTACAAATGTTTGCTACATGCCATGTGTATGTGGTCAGTTATGGCTGTTTTCTAATATAAATATGCTCTTTTACAGAACTTGTATGGCCTAAGTCGGAACATTTATTGCCCGAGAGTAGAAAGGATACTTGTTAAACATGGGCTGTGTTTGGCTCACATATACAAGCAGAGAGCTCATCAGTGAAGAAGGTTATAGTTTGTTTCAGAATTGAAATACCATGATAACCAAGAATTATTAATGGAAAAATTGGAATGTGTAAAATGAACATACATGTACTTCCACAGAAAAATAAAGGAATGGTGCTATCATATAGAATGGACTCCTTTTTACTGTTATGACATTGTATTTTTGTGGTTTAAAAGTTTACTTATTAGTGTCACAAGTAGGCTTAGTTAGCGTTGCAAAGAAGTTACTGTGAAAGTCCTCTAGTTGTCACACTGTGGCGCCTGTTCGGGTACACTGAGGGAGAATTTAGCTTGGTATTTCATCTAACTAGCATGTCTTTTGGACTGTGGAAGGAAACTGGAGCACCTGGAGGAAACCCAGGCAGACATGGGGAGAACATGCAAACTCAGTGAAGCCCAGTGAAGCAGTTGAGGCTACCTCATTGAATGTTTTTAAGGCAAGGATAGATAAATTTTTGAATAGTTTAAGGATTATGGTGAGCAGGAGGCTAAGTGGAGCTGAGTTCACAAAAAGATCATGATCTTATTGAATGGCGGAGCAGACTCGAGGGGCCAGATGGCCGACTCCTGCTCCTAGTCCTTATGTTCTTATTACTCTGTACAGACAATGACCCAAGCTGGGAATGGAACTCGGGCTCCTGGGGCTGTGAGGCCGCAGTGCTAACCACTGTGCATCCTATGTGCAAGGTAGCATCAATTCCTCAAAAGGTCAAAGAGAATTTTTGAGGAAATAAGTCCACATGTCAACGAAATAAATTTTAGTAAATGTGTGCATTGGATAGTCCAACCAATTCAGTGTTTGCAGTGAGTAAAGTGATGTCCAGCTTCAAATCCAACCCAGGCTTATAGGCTGAATTCTGGTTGTGGCAGTCCACAATGATTCAGATAATGTTTCCTCTAAGCTGTGCATGCACGTGGCCATTCAATTACTTGGAAGTTACTGTACAGACAATTTACAACCTTCCTATTAATGATGATGTACATGCGAGCCCAAGAGAAAAAAAAGGATAACGTATTCAAATGAGCAGGCCATGCACAGAGTAAAAGATTCTGATGGGATATTGATCGCAATGCATGTCCTATTAAATAAGAGTTTCCAATGTGAAACAAGGTTGACTGACGTGGAATTAGAAGTTGAGGGCACAACATGAAGATGAAGTTGAAAAGTGGGCACGATCTTACCACCTGGTCATGCCACGCTCCCGTTGCAGCAAAAATTGAGATTTTGGCATCAAGCCAAACCTCAATTCCCTCGAATGGGAAGGGTAAAATCCGACTGGCGTGAATGGGTGGAAAATTTTTGCAATAAGTCACATTTTATATTAAAATTTTTCTCTTTATCAAAGATTCTGAGATGAATTTCCCAACTTAACCTCTGGGCCAATAATGGTGTTCTTACTGTGACTTCTTACTGTGTTTACCCAAGTCCAATGCCAGCATCGCCACATCAAACGATAGTGACCACTTGTGAGTCAGGAATGTGAATGGTGAAGGAACAGACGTTTTCAGAGCTTGTTTAACTGAACCAGGGTTTAGTATCCCATTTTGGTGTTCCCCATCGGATCAGGGAGGCTGAGTGGAGTGCTGTGCTGAATCTATTAAGAACATTAGAACACAAGAACTAAGAGCAGGAGTAGGTCAAATCGCCCCTCAAGCCTACTCCACCAATCAATAAGATCATGGCTGATTCTTTTCGTGGACTCAGCTCCACTTACCCACCAAGGAAGGATTGAAGGAAGGATTTCTAATTAATAAGACTATAACAAATTGGGGTATAGAACTCATCAGCATTTGGATTGCTGAGGCTAAAGCAACCACATTGAATGGGGAGGAGACCTGGGAAGACTTCCTGTGATTTCAGAGTGTTCAGAATACTCACTCCCTTACCTGGAGGTTCTGCTGGGAGAACTTGCAGGGCTGCAGTGAAGTGAGTTCGCCCAAGCATGGGGAGGAAGGACCACTTCTTCAATCTGATAGGTGTGGATGGAAATGGCTGAGGACGTCAGCAGCAAAAGTGTGTTCCCTCCAAGCTGGAGAGAGTTCACCAAGAGTTTCTTGGACCTCAGGGGGATGACAGGTGAGCAGTGGAACCTTTACAGCTGCTAGGCCCCACAGCCCCACATTCTGACTTTCCCAGTATTTTGCTGGTTCACCACTCCTCAGGTAAACACATAGTTCAGCTTCACTCATTCCTCCTTTCCCAGGCATGTTACATCCTCATCTGAACAGACAATGCTCCCTTTCATCGTCAGCCCATTACCCTTTTGCATGTTGCCTCTCAGACATTTTTCACAAATGTCCTCGCCTCTCCACGTTTACTCGTACCTCTTTGCTTTCGCTCCTTGCAGGAGAGTCCACACAACCCTAGTGAGATATGGAGACCTGGGGAGGGATGGTTGTGGGAGGGGGGAGAGCAGCCTTCCAGTGAACAGACGCCTTATAGGCTGCTAATTTCCTGTTCCACTGGGTCCTGATTCAGATGTCAGCAATCAGCTACCGTGAGAGGCTGAGCCATCTGAGGCACTGCTTTTGGAACATGTCAAGAGAGATGATCCTGTCAGATGTGGACTCTGCCTCCTTCCAGGTTGGCCTTGGTGTCCGAACACATTAGATGCAATTTTACTGACCTTTCACACTACGGTCCTGCGAAGTTGAAGAATTTGGCGCCCAGGCAAATCTCCGTTCACTGCCGTGGAATGAGAAAATCCCGCTGACATGAAAGACCAAAACGTTCTAGCCTTTGCCTTTTGGGGAAGTATCTGGTGGAGGAGAAGCCAGTGGTGCTGCTGATGGGTGGTGTTGCCTTCTGATGATGTTGGTGCTGGTGTTTCTCTTCAGCAGGGTATAATGTGGAGCTGCCTAAGTTGCTCCCATGTTGTGTTGAATGGTGGCAACATGGAAATGCAGCAGAAGATGAGTGAAGTGAAGACAGGAGAAGTGACTTCCAAGAGATTGACAATCACTTACAGAGCATTTGCTGAGAGAAGAAGTCCTATGACCAGTGCTGTGCCTCCAACCTGGCCATGGCTACAGATCTCTAGTTTCACTAATCAGATACTTCCCTACCTCTCATTTCCACTTGTCTCAGAGATCCTGGCAAATAGCTAACGGGTTTGGAAACAGGTCTGCTGCCTGTTCAATCCAGAACCAAGAGTTCAAACTTAATGGGTTACTTGATATTTTTGATTAAGCATTTGCCACCCCCACAGGGATTTTTTCCATTCACTTTCAATCCTGCCTGACAGGATTGACACTTGGAAGAGGGCAGGATGATGTTGGCATGCTTTTAGGGAATTCACTTCTCTACCCAAATCTGCCTGCCCTTGCCTGGGAAATTTTTTTTCATTTTTTTTCTCTCTGTACATGAAGCAAAGAGATCTAGGGGTACATGTTCTTAGTCCTTGAAAGTGGAGTCACCGGTAGATAGAGTAGTGAAGAAGGCATTTGGCATGCTTGGTTTCATCAGTCGAGTAAAACTAATGTGTCTTATGATGGTCTACATAGACAGTAAGTAATGCGAGGCTAGAATTGAACCTGGCCCCCTCGCACTGTCAGGTGGCAATACTAACCACTGTGCCACCGTGCCGCCCAGATGTGGGTAGGAATCTGTTTAAAGTCATGCATGATTTTGTTAGAGTAAATAAGGAGAAACTGTTTCCAGCGTGAGGAGGGACAGTGACCAGAGGGTTACTGGTTTAAGATAATTGAGAAATGAACCTGAGATCCGACATGAGGAACTTTTATCTTAAGAGGGTGCAATCTGGATTTTTGTTGCAGTCAGGTTTGCTAAGTTGAAGAGTTTCTGGCTTAGCAAACCCAACCTTTAAAAATGTCCCCCTGCAGATTGAACTTTCAGTCAGGGATGGGGAATGGTCAAATCATTGGAGATGGGCGACTCTGGAAATGAGGAGGGTTCAGATGCGGCCCTGTATGGGGTCAGGCACCTCGGCAGCATATAAAAAGCAACCCTTCAGATTTCAGTCCTGGTGGCTGGGACACATCAGGGCCTTGGAGGACAGCTGTGCATCAATCAGACGAGCGTCAAAGTTCTAAATATGGTCCACTATCTGAAGCAGATTGTCCAAAGAACAAAGAACAAAACAGCACAGGAAACAGGCCCTTCAGCCCAACGAGCCTGCGCCGCCACCCTGATGTTCCCATCTCTACTCGTGATCCCTGTCCATGTTTATAGATCTATGGATTAAAAACCATATATGAGACAATTTAGGGAGAATTTGTTTTGCCAATTAGCCTAAGAGCACATCTTTGGGATGTGGGAGGAAACCAGAGCTCCCAGAGAAAACCCACGCAAGCACGGGGAGAATGCGCAAACTCCCACAGACACAGGCCCAAATCCATGTGTCTGCACAGCACAGAGATAGTCTCTGAGCTGTTGTGTTGCCCATCAGATGGTCCAGGTCAAGCATACACTAACGACGTGAAGCAGTAGGATACTCTCGAGAAAGATCCAAGATCAGTCCTCTCACGACCCATCACGTGTATGCCCCTCGTTAGACAACAAGGTGGACCAAAGCACCTGTAGGATAAAAACAAATACATCAATATCATCATCTATTTACACACTTCCCAGGGACTCCCAAGGCTCATGATCCCTATTTTAAATCAGTTTTCTATACCCCTCCATTCCCATTCTGTTCATGTGCCCATCTAAGTATTTCTTAAATAAGTCCAGAGTACCTGCCTCCACCACTTTACTTGGCAGCGCATTATGGGCTTTCTCGATGGGAGAATTGTTATTGCCATTGTCAAATGAAAGTGCGCTGAGCTAAACCACTGAGTATCCAGACACAGCCATGGAGATAACATTGTCTTGTTATCACTGCCTGTTACAGAGAGTGCGATTGACTACCAAGCTGGTTCAGTAGGTGAACAAACAACATTGCCATTCTCATTACCCCATCCACTTGCCCCACTGCTGACCGCCAAATTCTCCATCTTCCCTTGCAGGGCATGAATGGCTGGAAGATTTCCCGTTTTCTTATTTTGCCTCTCCTGCTCCCCACCATATTACAGAGCTTCCCTTTTGTCCTTCCTGTCCCCATCCCACTTTAGCTGGCTTATAAAAACTCTATAAAGACTATAAAAACGGTGGCCATGTGGTTAGCACCTACTGTATCACAGGGCCAGGGACCCAGCTTCGATTCTGGCTCGGGTCACTGTCTGTATAGAGTTTGCACATTCTCCCCGGGTCTGCCTGGGTTTCCTCCAGGTGCTCTGGTTTCCTCCCACAGTCTGAAAGACATGCTGATTAGATGCATTGACCTGAACAGGTGCCAGACTGTAGCGACTAAGAGAATTTCACAGTAACTTCATTGTGGTGTTAATGTAAGCCTTACTTATGATTAATAAATAAACATTACTTTTACTTTTTTTCTATCTTCTTTCTGTCGTGAAGAAAGGTCAAATCCACCAAAACAAATAACCCTGTTTTCCCAAATGCTGCCTGACATGCTGAGCATTTCCAACATTTCCTCTTTCAGATTTTGTTCCAGTATCACAGCTGAGAGCTTTGTTATCCCATTAAAATAAGAGCAAATGCAACCATTTAGAGAAGTAATTAAAGTGTAATTAAAAGTGTACAAATATGTTGAAAAGCTGATTGTTTCCAGCCTTCTAAACTAATTGACTGTATCATTATATTAACGCACGACTGCTGACAGAATTTCACATTCCATTTACAGAACAAACATCACCATCTGTTGGCTAGTTTAATTATAGCAAGTCAAACCTCTTCATTCCCAATGTCTTGCTCGCACATTGTGCCTAATGAGCAAATCAAAATTTTCCTTCCTTTTGTAAAGAATTTGACATGACACAGTGGGCTGGATCTTGCGGAGGGCTTTTTTAACCCCTCCTAATGGCCCCCTCAGCATAAAATGCCCTGTGACCCCCTCAAGGCTGCAGGCCTGTCAGCCATCCCATCTCCAGAGATGAGTGTTGTTGAGGCTGGTTTGGGATTCAGCTGGAGGTGCCCTCGCTAGCCTGCACTGCAATGCAGAAAAGAACAAGGTGCAACGTCCACCAATCTTATTCCTAACGGGAGTTTGTCAGAAAACCGTTCCAATGTGCCTGTTGTCATGGGGCCGGGGTAATTCGGCCCGTCAGCTGATATCTCAAACAGTGGTAGTACCTCAGCATTCTGTGCAAGTTTCCATAACTGGCTACTATTTCATACCTAGAAAAATGAATAGTGAACAAATTACCATATTTTGTAACAAAAACATAGAAAATAGGAGCAAGAGGAGGCCATTGGCCCTTTGAGCCTGCTCCACCATTCATTATGATCATGGCTGATCATCCAACCCAATAGCCCAATCCCACCCTCTACTTTTCCATATCCTTCATCGCAAAATCATAAGTTCATAAGATAGAAGAGCAAAATTAGGCCATTCAGCTCATCAAGTCCACTTCGCCATTCGATCATGTCTGATATGCTCCTCATTCCCATTTTCCTGCCTTTCCCCCATAATTTTTTAACCCATTACCCAATTAAAAATCTGTCTAAATCCTCTTTAAATTTATTCACTGCCTCAGCATCCAGCGCACTTTGGGATAGCGAATTCCATAGATTGACAAGCTTTTGGGAGAAGTAGTTTCTTCTCAACTCTGTTTTAAATTTGTTATTTCTTATCCTAAGACTATGACCTTTCATCATGGAATGTTCCACTCCATGTCTACTTTATCCATACCTTCTATTATCTTGTATACCTCAATTTGATCTGCCCTTATTCTTCTAAATTCCAGAGAGTACAGGCGTAAAAGTGCTATATCTAACTATTTTTTGAAAACATTCAAGATTTTGGCTGCAACTACTTTCCATGGTAGTGAGTTCCACAGACTGATCATTCTCTGGGTGAAGAAATTTCTCCTCATCTCTTTCCTAAACAGTCCACTCTGTATCTTCAGATTATGACCCCTGATTCTGGATAGCCCCCTCATTAGGAGCATCCTTCTTGCATCTACCCTACTAATCATAGAATCCCTACAGTGCAGAAGAAGGCCATTCAGCCCATCGCGTCTACACCTACCACTCCCATCCAGTTCCTATTACTGTAACCCCACATATTTACCTTGATAATGCCCATGACACTAAGGAATAACTTAACATGGTCAATCAAACTAACCCATGCATCTTTGGACTTCGGGAGGAAACTACAGCACCCAGAGGAAACCCACACAGACACAAGGAAAATGTGCAGACTCCACACAGACTGTGACCTGAGGCTGGAATTGAACCCGGGTCCCTGGCACTGTGAGACAGCAGTGGTAGGTTTCTCTGAGACATTCTACACATATTACATATAAATATTCCACAGGCATTGCCCAGTTAGAGATAAATAAATAAACCAGTAGTATAAAATGTAAAGGTGCAATCCTCGTTAGCAGATTGCACTTGGTACGCCAAATTTTAATTACTTTATCAGTATGTTCAGCTGAAATTGTTACGACCCCCTTCTGATGTTGCATTGTGCAGGTTTCCCAAAACCCAGAAGAATAAATTGAAACACCATTTCATAGCAGTATGTATGCTTTTTTTGGTATAATGTGATGAATGATGTACAACCCAGTGAGGAGCAGTCCAGTCCTTACGTAAACAATTAATAAAGAATATTTATTAGAAAATAAAAACACACATGACAAGAAGAACTATAATACAATATAACACTTATGTAAACTGATGACTATACAGACACAAATTAACCCTTGGTCCCAAACTACCTAGCTAACCTGAAACTCTGAGACGCGTCTTTTCCCAAACAATTTCCAATATTAAGTTTGTGAGCTAAATCTAGCAAATAATTATCACATACAGGTTAAGATAGCCATGTCTGGGAAACAGTCTTCCGGTTCAGTGAAAGCAGAAAATGGCTACTTCTTTCAGGATCTTATACCTGCAACTTCTGTAATCCTGATGATAGCTGTGTTGCTCTCCCTTCTAGTGTTTAGCAATTACTCCATTTCTTTCCCTTTGATGTTATCCACCTTGTTGAGTTGGCTTTTGGCAGATCTGTCAATTTCTTTATCTCTTCACTTTGGAGTTAGTCCTTCTGTAGTCTGTCCCATTGTTTTCCCTGATCACATATGTAAACACTTGTTTCTCCATGGATAGGCATTTTTGCATTTCCAAACGTCAGTTTCTAATCAACTCCCTGTTTTTTACGTTCTTTTAACATTTGTTTGATTTTGTTTTTAATGTTTTTAAGTTTCCCCAATTCTTAACAAAATTGAACTCTTTAAGGCTGACACTATTGACATTGATATATTATACCTTATGAAAGTAAATAAAACAGTCAACAGGGTTGGTTATTCAAGTGGTGGCAAGGTTAAAGGGAAGGGAAGATGGATAGTTGCTACCATCAGGCTTTGGTTGTAGGTAGGATGCAGTGTCACTTACTGACTTGGAGCTGGAAGGATATTTGCAATATCACTATATGTTGTGGGCATCAAATTAAATTTCAGCATGTGGCAAACAGTATGGATTCTACAAGAAGTACCATTTTCAATGCCATTTGTTGACATTATGCTATTTTGTGTTAAACCAATTAAACTGAATTAAACAAACTGCAGTCCCTTAAAGGAACACTGCATCATTCAAAAACAAATTGCAAAAGAAACATTAAACATCAAACCAAAATGTGATTAAAAGGGTCAGTTAAACAACTCAGTCCTACGGTGCCCACCAGACACAGAAGACCTCAATGATGTCGGCAGGCACACTGCCCACATTATATATCACATGGAATAAAATTTTTTACATTCGTTTATTAATGTCACAAGTAGGCTCAAATTAGCACTGCAACGAAGTTACTGTGAAAATCCCCTACTTTCACCTGTTTGGATACACTGAGGGAGAATTTAGCTTGGCCAATGCACCTAATCAGCATGTCTTTCAGACTATGGGACTAAACAAGAGCGCAGTAAGAATTTAGCAACACCAATTTTAAATCCAACTGATTTATTTGATAGTAAATTTGCGAGCTTTCGACACTCTAAACAAGAGCACCCAGAGGAAGCTCAGGCAGACACCGGGAGCAAATGCAGACTCCACATGGTATTCAGGCCAGGGATCAAACCCAGATCTCTGGCATAATCAGACAGCAGTGCTAGCCATCATGCCTCCATACTGACTTGGGTTCGATATAGAATGGATGGATGAATCAGTACTGTGAAACACTGTGACAATTTCCCACTCTGGCTGAAGAAGGAGCACTAATGTACGTGTCTGTTCAAATCTAAATTAACTGGCTGAACAATTTCAATTTGCAAATTTCAGCAGCATGCCTTCATTAATCCAGATGGTTGATGTTATATTTTTATTTACATATCTTTATAACATGTAGACTATTCATATATTGAACAGCTTTATAAAAGAACTATACATTTTCAACACAAATGGTAAAGCGGAATTGCAGAATTAGCCAGACAATAAGAAAATGTCATCATTCACTCCTCTTAAAATTGTAATGGTCATTTGTGACTCAAAACATTTTGACAGGGTGCTGGGTGGACAGACTGAGCCATGTGCCTCTCTAATTCCATTCATATCACACTCAGTTATTGGATGTTGGAGGTTCAGCCAGGGTTCTTGTTCTTCAATCAAAGAAAGCAGTGATGCGAATATGCATGGTTCTCTCAGCCTTAATGTGATAAGTGACAGGTCCATGTTCTTACAACGTAACCAATAATAACATGCTCTGGCGGTCAGCTAACCACCTGACTTGATAGAAATAGGAAGCCAAATGAGGACTGGGGCAAAACACTTATAGCCCAGAGTATGACATGGTACTGAAGAATCTTTATACAAACTATACTTTGTGAAGTTGGTTCTTTTGTTTATTGTTACTTGCTACTGTAGAATCCTTACTGCTGGATAAACACTGTGAGTTTTGGGTCCAGTGGTTCTAAGGTAAATCTAGTTCCCTGGGACTTCCAGTCAGTAATTGTTGGCAGGACAACAGTTGAAATCGAGGGGTCAGTATGTGAGGAATTAGGCACAAAATGCTGAATTATCGAGAAAAGCCCAATAACCAGACTTTGACCCAAAGTAAAAAAGTAAGATCAGAAGTGAGATTTTTAATGTATCAAAAAAAGCTTTGAACTGCTCTTGTTTTCTCAAAGTGTTGGAAGTACCAGGTTTGGTGAGTTGCTGATGAGTTTTGAGCAAAGGGCAACACAGCAATGATTCCATTGTGAGTCTCAATATGGAGTTTTATTTCCTCTACTCATTCGACTGATGGAAAATCTAGATCTAGACTCTCAGTAATTAGAGGGAAGCAACAACTGAAGATGTGGAGAAATTAAAAAATAACCCAGCCAGAGCAATTGATCCTCACCAGAGAATAAAACAACTTGTGTGTTTTGAGCACATTAACAAAGACTATGGAATTACCTCAGGGGCAGTAAGTCAGCAGTTTTATTTATTGTTTACTTTCTAAAGGATAAGGACTAAAGCAATCTTAGATCCCAGGAATATCAACCATTTCATTAAGAATATATTAGTCACCTACAATGGAAGAAATTGGCCCAGACACCCTCAGCCATCAACTTGAAAAAAATCACTTGTTGTTTGTCCTATTGCAAGACATTCAGCATTATCCCATGATTTGGGCTGGAATTCTCTGGCCATTCTCCATTCATGGCTGGGTCTGTGTGGAGTCTGCACATTCTCCCCATGTCTGCATGGACTACCTGCAGATGCTCTGGTTTCCTCCCACAGTCCAAAGATGTGAGGGTTAGGTGGATTGGCTATGCTAAAATGTCCCTTACTATCTTGGGATGCGTAGAGGGAATAGCGGGGTAAATAATCTGGGGTTATGGGAATAGGACCTGGAGTGGGATTGTTGTTAGTGCAGATTCGATGGGCTGAATGGCCTCCTTTTCACTGTAGGGATTCTATGATTCATGCTGTGCCGTCGCTGCCAGCGAGAACGGATAATTTGGTATTCAGCCAAATCTCCGTCCACTGCAGCGGGACCGGAGAATCCCAGCTGCGGGCAAAGTTGGAGAATCCGGTCCTTGAAGTTTCTATGAGGACAGAGCTGAAATCTAGTTCCATTGTAATGCACACAGCAACACAACAGCTATCTCTGCTTCCACCTTGTGGCAGAAGGGTTGTTCTGGGTAATAACACCCATCAATTTTCAGACTGATGAAAGGATTTGCAACCTACAGTATTAATCTCTGGGTCCTATAAAGAATTATAGCTTTAGAGAAAAAAAAATGTATCCATTGTCACCCATAACACATAGCCACACATTGACATAATGACGGGAATGTTTCATATTTTGTCAAAATGTGTACGTTTTATTTTTTTGCTGATATGAAACTGTAACATCTTTTTCTATGACACACCAAGTCTGCTCTACATTTTGTAATATTTCATTTATTTTCAGTTCAGTTTTTCTCCAGGTTTTAGACAAGAGACCACAGATGAGGGAGTCAGCACTAGTTTATTTCTCAGACATAGCCACTAAACCCTCTAATTTCAAGGAGTGTTTATCGTAAAGCACTATAATTATAATATATTTTCAAGTGAAACATAATGCATGAAACAAGTATTTATATAACAGATATATTATGTTCTCCCATAACTCTACACTCTATGATCATTTAAAATAGGTCACTGCACGGGGCAATGTTTTCGGTCCTGTACATCACGAAGACAATAGCCACATAACTAGTCGCCAGTCTCGCCCTTTTCCTTTAAATACACAGTATATTTTAATACAACATTTACAGAGACATTAATTAAATTCTATTCATACAAGGTATTCTGGCATGATAACAAGTAAGATTTTACAGCCACAACAATCCATTGTAATAGTCACCATCCACAAACAGACTTTTTTGTTTTTTAAAAAAGTACAATACTGACAACTTTCGTCCCTTTTTTTTTCTGGCTAAACTTTCAGAAGGATTGGCAGTTGCCAGACTCTTGTGCATGTATCATACGGATTGAAACGATATCACTGCGTTTTAGCACATTTCTCCTTTGAACTGTATAAACAGACAAGTACTAGGGTGTGTACAATGGAACGCAAAATTATATTTTCTATGATCACTTATATTACATCGGAAATACAGTCTGGGGTTTTCATTTTGTGAACAGCTACTTTAGAATTGGATTTAGTTTGCGATTCTGTAAAACTCTAGGGGGTCAAAATCTTTGACTGGCTGTTGCCACGGGTACACATTAGAACGGTTAATTTTCTCACCAACAGTGCTTGTCGACTTAATCCTGAGTTCACCTTCTCCATCTGTCGGACAATGAAGATTTTCTTTTGATAATTTCCATACCATACGTTAACCTACATTTTTCTTTCTGGCCCACCTTTCTGCTTACTCTAAGGAGAGCTCATTCCAGTGTCTAACAGAAAGGGCGTTCCTCCTGTCAACGGGAAGATTTGCAAACACAAGACTCTGACCTCCTACTTGTGGAAATCCATTCTCACTGAAGAATCAAAAGTTTCGCCAGATACAGAAACTCCCAGAAAGGCCATCTCCTCGTAAAGAAGATACATAAACGCTGATTTTCATGTGAGTGTGAAAATATCATTGTACAATATGCCATTATTGTATATTATGAAAATATATAAATCAAATTAAGTAGTAGGTTGAAAGGCCAAGTTCTTTATTGAAAAAATCATTTTGGCAAGGCTAAATAAAAAGTAAAAAAAAAAAATTGATTCACAGACAACAGAACAGTGTTTTAAAGGGCTGACCAAACACATTCAAACCAAAGCAACATTTTTCTCTTATAGAATTCCATTCCCGTTATCAAGGGAAGCAGCTTTCTTGGCGGCTATGTGGAAAGATGCCCACTTATCTACCATCCTGTAGATGTAATATATGTACAGCTTGAGCCACACAAATGGGAGTATTCTTTCGTCATAGGACAGTACTTTCTGACTCCCCATCAGAATCTGCTCTTATCCTACAGTCTGCCCCAGAGTTTGTGCAAATTTGGTCTGAAGATTCAGTGTAGAGTGCGTCATGAAGGTCCACTGACTGTACAAAAGAGGGATCTGGATTGTCAATATCTGCAAGCAGTGAAAGGAAATGATTCATTAGCAATGATACAATTTTACCATTATAGCACAGACAAATATATACATACTTTAAAAAAATGTCATTCCATCAAACATCCTTGTTAGTGCCATTAGCTTGTGACAAATAATAGGGATGCCACAATATGGTTAAACGACAACTGATTCTTAGTTCTTTTAGCATTTTGTCCCTGGCTTTAGATCCTGTCAATTCTGAACCTTTGCTGCTTCGTAGCTGAGAAAGTTTAATGTGGATAAATATCATTTTGTTCTTCTTTGTATGTCAGTTTACGGTGCAATGTCTCAGCCATATACAGTCCTGTTTGTGCACAGCATCTCAATCATTAAGGAAGGTGTGCTTAAGGTGGATTGTGATCTAGGCAATGTTCTCAAGTAGAAATCAGGTCCCATTACATCCTGTTATACTCCTGCAGGTTGACCATCAGTGGATTTTCATGTTCCATTGACAAACTTAGTGAACTGTAGAAACTCTTGCTATATTTTTCATCAGTATTTTTTAAATAATTTTGTAAAATCCCAGGAATATAAAATCTTACAACACAGAAGGAGGGTATATGGCCTATCGCCTTGGAGGTTATCCAATTAATCTAGCTGATCATTTTCTCATTCTTGCAAAATATTACCATGTTCTAGTGCTTATCCAATTACTTTTGAATGTGACAATTAAATCTGCTTCCACCGCCTTTTCAGGTAGTGGAATCCAGGTCAGAATAACTGATTGATATTAGTTAAGTAATAAATATAAATCACTGCAACTCACCTCCAGCTCTTTTGCAAATTCTCTTAAATCTGCGTCCTCCGCTTACTAACCTTTAGGTTGGTGGAAATAGTTTTCCCTTATTACTCTAATAAAACCCTTCATGATTTTGAACATCTGTCTTGAATTTCTCCTTATTGTTCTCAACTCAAAGGTGAACAGCCTGGGTTTCTCCAGTCTAGTAAGAAGTCTCAAAACACCAGGTTAAAGTCCAACAAGTTTATTTGATAGCACAAACTTTCGGAGGTTTGTTCCTTCTTCAGGTGAGTGAAGAGTTGTGTTCACAAACAGGGCATATACAGATACAGACTCAATTTACAAGATAATGGTTGGAATGCGAGTCTTTACAGCTAATCAAGTTTCTACAGTTACAGACAACGTAAGTGGAGAGAGGATTAAGCACAGGTTAAAGAGGTGTGAATTGTCTCCAGCCAGGACAGTTAGTGAGATTTTGCAAGCCCAAGGAACTCATGGGGGTTACAGATAGTGTGACATGAACCCAAGATCCCAGTTGAGGCCATCCTCATGTGTGCGGAACTTGGCTATCAGTTTTCGCTCGGTGCTTTTGCGTTGTTGTATGCCCTGGCTGGAGACAATTCACATCTCTTTAACCTGTGCTTAACCCTCTCTCCACTCACATTCTCTGCACCTGTAAAGACTCGATTATCTGTAAAGATTCACATTCTAACCATTATCTTGTAAATTGAGTCTGTGCCTATGTATGCCCTTTTTGTGAACACAACTCCTCGCTCACTTTAAGAAGGAGCATCACTCCAAAACTCGTGCTACAAAATAAACCTGTTGTACTTTAATCTGGAGTTGTAAAACTTCTTACTGTGCCACTTAAGTCCAATGCTGGCATCTCCACATCATACTTCTCCAGTCCCTCAAGGTATTTGAACCTCTCTCATCCAGGTTCCCATTCTAGATATTCTCCTCTGCACCTTCGCCAAGGAGTTGAAAGTGTCATGCCCAGAATATGACACAGTACTCCAGCTTTAGGGCTAACTGGCAATTTACAAAGGATTAATCCAAATTCCTTATCTTTGCATTCTGTTGCCCTATTTAGAAATCATGGACCTGAAGTCTTTATTAACCAGCTGAAATAAACACAGGAGAGCTAGAAATTGCCCAACAAGTCAATCAATAGCTGAAAGAAATTAACAGGCTAATATTCAGGGTTGGTCTTTTCTCAGAACTAAGGAATTCTGATGGAGTGCCATGCCTGAAGCATTAACCTTTCTCTTTCAAGTACTGATCAACTTTTTTTTATCAATCCATGGGATATGGCTGCCACTGGCCGGCCAGCATTTATTTCCCATCTCTAGTTGCTCTTGAGAAGGTGGTGGTGAGCTGTCTTCTTGTGGTGCACCTCTGGCATCCTGTTCCAATCTTTGCTTGTTTTCTGATCAATTCTGCTTAACACAATATACTGTTGCTTGGCAGGGATGGCACATTAATAAGGGGTGGCATGTTGGCACAGTAATTAGCACCGTTACCTCACAGTGCCAAGGTCCGGGTTCAATTCTACCTCTGGGTCACTGTCTGTGTAGGGTTTGCACATGCTCCCTGTGTCTGTGTGGGTTTCCTCCAGGTGCTCCAGTTTTCTCCCACAGCCAAAGATGTGCGGCTTAGATGGACTGGCCATGCTAAATTGATTCTTAATGTCCAAAGATGTGCAGGTTAGGTTGATTGCCCATACCAAATGGCCCTTTAGTGCCCAAAGAAATGTAGGTTATGTGGATTAACCATGGTAAAAGCACAGAATTATAGGGATACCGTGGGATTGTGGGCCTGGGCAAGTTGCTCTTTTGAAGAGTCAGTGCAGGCTTGATAGACTGCATAGCCTCCTTCTGCACTGCAGGGACTCTATGATTCTATCTAAGCCACAGTATACATATCACCATGTGACTCTAATCTTTGAACTTCCTTCCTGCCTTGAGATCTCCTTTCAAATCTGTAACTGGAGAAAATGGCTGGGCAATTTGATTTGCTGTGTATCACTCGATTTATTTTACTTCTTTCAATTCTTGCACTCAAACACACACAACAAAACACAAATGCTCCTATCAGCAACAAAATAAAAGCTAAATTGGTAAAATAATTGATTTAAAAGTGTAATCTGCATTTTACATGTTAACGTGTAACCTCTTTGCTGAATGACTCCTGTAGTTTGTGAACTCATTATCTCTGTATCTTTAATGTACAATGATACTGCACAGCAAAGAACAGTGAAATGAATAAGAAACTACAAACTACAGCTACAGAATATAATATCACGATGCCTCGTAAAATGATCTGCTGTGCTGTATGGAAATTGTAACTCAGTTGTTAACATATGTTTTATATTAAAAATTGATTAAATGTTACTTATTTCAACATAGATTGCGTCTGCACCAAACTTGGTGTTAATTTTTAAAGTGTGTCTGTGTAAGTGCATCTGGTGATGCCACTGCAGTTGTTGAGAGATCTTATTAAGTCTCAATGTAAGCACAGTCTCGAATATCAATGAAGGCTGAAGTTTTAACTTCTGAACACAGGGAGCTTGCTTTTTGCCATCCACTTACTTTCCGAGTTGGTGAGCATACAAACAGTAAACTCTAGGCAGAGTACTCAATTCTAGCTTTAAACAGAGCCAAAATGTTTTGTCATGCATGTCTTTTTTATAACCCTGCTTTGTGTTAAGATAATTAACCACTTTCATTTCTTCATCTGTGTTTTGGTTCAAATAGAACGATACGTAATTTCTCTGCGGGGAAGATGCGAGCTTTGGTAAACTTGAAATCCTGTTCAGAATATGGAGAATACACAATATCACAGTGGCTTGCTGGATAGTGTGGGATATTATCCTCACACTGGAATATCATGACATCCCTTAAAAATAATAATAATGAAATGGAAGAGGGCAAATATTTCATACAAATAAAGCAAGTTACATTGAATTGCTGAAGCCATGGGGTCAAAAAGATTCATTCAAGTACATTACATGGTTATAAGGGGCAGACAATAAGGACGTTTAAAAAAAAGAGCAAGAGTCACGAATTAAACATTTGTGAGTTCTGTGCCAACAACAAGCCATGCAACTTTGCTTCAGTCTCATGCAAAGGCCAGTTCAGATGAGTTAGTGGTGACATACAAATAGCAACTGAAGGAGTTCCAGAGTTAGCTGAAGTGCCAGAGGGGAAGTTGTTGCTCCAGCTTACCCTAAATTCCCCCTCACACTTAGCCAATACAGACTCATTCTGGTCAAACAGCTGCAAGTATGAAACATAGGCACCCAAAAGGGAAAAAAAAACATCATAGAAAAATTGTTCAGAGTTTTGAAAACGATAATCAGAGAAATTCCACACTTGAAAAGAATATTTATATCAATCACACAAAATTGAAATGTAACACACGCAAGAAATTAACTGTCCATTTAGGTAAGAAACATATAAACTACAGTCAAATTAAAATGGAATAATGAAATGCAATAAATGAAAACAAACATAGTATACATGTAAAAGCTTGTGTGAAATGTTATCAACTAAAAAAGATTCATATTTTCCAATTTATCCTTCAATTTTAAAGATCATATGCAAATGTTTCTGATCTACTTGCTGCCCTCCACTTCCAGACTGACAGTGCTGCCTCTCATTGGGTTACGATCTAATGCATGTTGGGGCCCACTTGTGACATTGCCAAGTGGGAACTCTAATGTAAGAAAATACAATTAAAGCTGACAGTCTGCTCAATCAGGGAGTTCCCCTTGCATCATACCAGCAACGATTTAGGGGGAGAAGTTTGTTCTACCTATTCAATAATGGATATTGCATTTAACACAGTAATGACATTACCGCAATCGATTACAGATCACCTTAAAAAACATGATGCTGGAGCGAGGTGACTTCTTGTGAACTGTCCCTAGCATACCCTCTAATTTCATTTTTTATAATACTCTGTGTTTCTAAAACTGACTTCTCAGTCTTTTAAATTGCCCCTTTTGCACCCTACTTGTAACTACACACTATATTCTGCATCCTATCTCTTTCCCCTATGTATTTTATCAACAGTACATTTTGCCTAAGTAGCACACAGGGAACAATATTTTTCACTGTATCTCAGTGCATGTGACAATAATAAATCAAATCAAACAGAACAATCCTCTCTGCTTCCCTCACGCTTCTCTATTTCCATTAGCATTTTACTCTTGCTTATATTTCATAATAAGTGGCAACACACTTAAAAGACCCTAAGCTGGATGCCAATGCAAGTCATAATAATATAACTTACTGTCCTTGTGAAAGCTGATATCAATTTCAAATCTGCCTAATGTTAGATTGAATTTTTGCTGTCCTCTCCCACATTCATGGGTTAACTGTGTTTGGGATCCATCTTTTCAATCCCATTCATCATTTTATGCATCTTTGCTGTCTACCAAGTCAAATGATTCATTAGTTAGCCACTACTGAAGTTAAATCAAACAAGTCGTGAACATAGACTCAGTTAAGAGTCAGAGGCAAGTGCCAATCATTTTTGCCTGTCTATGGGTTATTAAAATTATAACTTATTTTGCAGCCACTTTTGTGAACTGCATGGATACACTGGAAATGCCACTGTTGTTTGACTTGCTTCGAAGGAATAAAGGGAACAATGCAAGTGTCTCTAGAGATTTTAAAAATGGATAACTGATAAACGCTCAACTGAACTCAACTTTTCTATTTAACAACATGATAGAAACAGAAAACCATAGGGTGGGCATTTCTTAAAAATGACTTCAGCTTTTTAAATTTAGTAAAAATCTAGGCACCTAAAACATAGAACATAGCTTGGCACATCACTGAGGGCCAAAGGTCCTGTAGTGTGTTGTACTGTTCTATGTCCAAACCCAATATCAAGCTATCCCACTCCCTGTCATTCTGGTTTGCTCCATGTGCCTATCCAATAACTGTTTGAAAATTCCTGAAGTGTCCGACTCCACTATCCCAGCAGGCAGTCTATTCCACACCACAACCACTCTCTGAGTGAAGAATCTACCTCAGACATCCTTCCTGTATCTCCCACCATGAACCAAAACAAAAACAGAGCCGCTTGAAACAGGTCACTGTTTATTGATGTGAGAAGTTCTATCTACTAACTGGTATAATCTGATTTTCCAGGTAACAATTCTTCATGAACCTTTTCCTCTTTGATAATTCCATTTGGCCTGATCAGTCTAAGATTAGACAAATTGCTGCAACACAGAAATGGGAAGCATAATCTGAGAATGACCGACAAGGACAATCTCAACCGTGCTCCTGAAGACAAAGAATGTGTGTTTGGAGCTGCTGTGAGGAGACAGATAAATTTCAGAGAACAAGCTAGGGCCATATTGACCAGTTAGAGGGCCGATTAGCACAAGCCAATCAGGGAACAACGCTGGCCAATTAGGACAGTGGTGAGCACTGTTGCCTCACAGTGTCAGGGACACAGGTTCAATTCTTGGCTCGGAGTCTGTACATTCTCCCCATGTCTGCGTGGGTTTTCTCTATGTGCTCTGGCGAATCTGTGGAATTCCCTGCCTGGTGAAGCCGTTGAGGCTACCTCATTGAATGTTTTTAAGGCAAGGACAGATAAATTTTTAAACAGTAAAGGAATTAAAGGTTATGGGAGCGGGAGGGTGAGTGGGGCTGAATCATCAAAAAGATCAGCCATAATCTTATTGAACGGCAGAGCAGGCTCGAGGGCCAGATGGCCTACTCCTGCTGCTAGTTCTTATGTTTCCTCCCACAATCTAAAGATGTGTGGGTTAGGTGGATTGGCCATGCCAAATTGTCCCTTAATGTTAGGGGGATTAGCTGGGGTTATGGGGATAGGACCTAAGTGGGATTGTGGTTGGTGCAGACTCAATGAGCCGAATGGCGTCCTTCTGCAACGTAGGATTCTATGTTTCTATGATTCTATGAATTAGAGAACTGCACTGGTGGCACGGTGGTAGAATGGTTAGCACAGTGCCAGGAGCTCATGTTCAATTCCAACCTTGGGTGACTGTGCAGAGTTTGCACATTGTCCCTTTGTGGGTTTCCTCCCACACTCCAAAGGTGCGCGGGTTAGGTTGATTGGCTGTGGTAAACTGCCCCTTAGTGTCAGGGGCATTTGGACAGTAGATAACTGGGGTTATAAGGATAGGGCCTAGGTGGGATTGTGATCGCTGCAGGCTCGATAGATTGAATAGCCTCCTTCTGCACTGTTGGATTCTCTGATTCTATAATTAGAGAACTGCACTGGCTAATTCGAAAACTGTGTTGCCCCATGAGAGAACTGCACTGGCTAATCAAAACTGGCTAATTAATTAACCTTATGAAGGGTAGCGCTCCAAAAGCTTTGCGCAATCAAATAAACCTATTGGACTTTAACCTGGTGTTGTGAAACTTCTTATTGTGCCCACCCCATTCCAACACCAGCATCTCCACATCATAATTAGAGAACTACACAGGACAACGAGAGAATTGCACTGACTAAGCAGACAGCTCTATTGGCTTGAGAGCAGCACTGGCAGAAAACTTTGGTACTCCCCTTGTTGACATAGAGCCCTAAACAAAAGAAATAATTATTTCTTTATATATAAAATCTATCAATGAAGAAGAGGGAAAATAATTCAGGACAAAAAGTACTAAATTCCATTCATGAAAATGAGGTTGTAAATTGCATCATATTTAAACCATGAACAGTCTTGAGGCTAAATCTGCACTCTCTTGTTGCTTTCGTATCACTATCAAAAATAATTAGAAACTGGGTGAGGAAAGGAAATCAATGGGGGTGAGGTGAAATAAACTAGAACGGTCTGGAAACATTTGCATATAATCTTGGGCACGGTGCTGAACTTCAAGTTTAAAATTGAGATCATTATGACAGTACAAAACATTTCAACAGAAACAAACTACCACAAGATCAGTGAATGAATGTTCCATTAAAATGATGACTATCAGAAGCTTTATCAATGCTTTCACACATCCATATCATTTTGAGGAGACTGGAATTAAGTCAGTGAGCAAACTGATTTGTAAGTAAGTTCTACTAATTTATTCAAATTTCACTTTTAGTGGGATGCTTGCCATTTCGTGGCAGGTAAATGAACACCTTCTGTGTGTCCTGCAATCTTCTGACTAGTGAATCAGGCAGTAATCTCTCAAGTATAGGGTGAAACATTGAGCTAATTGCGCCGTGGCAAATGTGACAAAAGAGAAGTAAAATTGGAAGAGTTGGTTAAATTATTTGGCTTTTAAGTGACTTGTTGGGAATTAATGGATCTGCAACAAAACTAGAATCCCTCCTTTTTCCAGCGGAGGGAAAAAATGTACAGATTCTTGTAGAGTCCTGATCCTCCCAATCTCTTTAAAATGACAAATCAGATTCCAATGTAAAACATAGGCTGGAATTTTACTGTCCTGCCCACCACAGGAATTGGAACCGGTGAGGGGCAGACCACGGAAAGGTCTGTAGACCTTGGGTGAGATTTTACGGTTTTGGGACGAGTGAGGCCGGAAAATCCCGCCCCATGTGCTTTTAATCACTATCTGCCTGTCCACGCCACCAAAATAGAGTTGGCATTTTTTGGGGCATCAAAAGATAATTGACTTGGTGTAAATATCTTTTGAAAATGTTAATTGTAATATTAATATTCTTCCAATCCAGAAGAAAGAACTGTTAAAATTAGGAAATAAGAATACTGGTTCAAAGTGTTTTTTTTCTTATTGGGAAATTGCTTAATTGTTTCCAATTTTTTACAATTGAATTTCAAAGAATGATATCTGGTAATCATACATCTTATTTTTGCAGTACTAATGACTGAACTTTGGGACAAGTTGGTCAATGACAATATCAATGAACGGGGTATCAGATCCATCAAGTCCTTTAACTAAAGGAATGTTCAGCCCCATTATCGGAGTTGTGTTAAATACTTTATAATGTATTAGTGCTGCATCTCTTACATCTCTCATTCCAACTGATCAAAAATACACACTTCATGGTCATCGGCGAAGGCTGTTATCAGTGGGTAGAAGAAGCATTCTCCCCCCAGAGTCAAAGAACAGTGAAAGAGATGCTTAACCTTCCAATTGGATTTTCAACATACTTTTCACCAATTGCTTCTTAAAAAGCTGAACCAGCAGTGTTTGAAGTGGATTTATTGCTGGAACTAATCAATAATGGCAATCAGTGATGTATCAGCTCATTAAAGAAAGACACTGCCTTGCCATGCATCTTAAAGGGTCTTGTTTTCCCCAACTCTCTCACTTCACTGGAAAATTTTTCTGAAATTGCCAGTATTCATTGTGGCACATTTACATTGCTAAGTGAGCCATTGGTAAGATGTAATTATTTCACATGGCAGCGAATTTAGCAGGCAGTGATTGGCAACATGGTGTCGCCGCAACACTGAGGTTGCCCTTTAATGATGAAGCATGGTCATCACTGCAAGTGTCCCAGGACATAATGTTGGTCAGTCGTCCCAGGTGGCGCTGTAATCAGAAACTGAGCTTGCTTTTGGAATTGGTTCCACTCTCTATAGATACCAACAGTATGGACTCTGACTCATTGTTTTTTAAAATCTTTTTCAGTTATTGAGGAACGTATGGCGACGAGGGAATTGGACTCCGATGAATAATTGAAAATGCATAAACCTGTGAAAGTGAAAATGTACCCTACACTATAAATCAGAGAGCTCCCCAGTCACCTTGGACGTAGGTTGAAATTTCTGACTCATTATTTTTTGAGGTATCTCTCCAATTCCAGTAGAGCATAGAACAGGTTATGGAAATAAAGTAATTGTGAGAGATTCACTACATGGACTTTTCAATGAAAAGTGCTGTGTTTCTTGAGGGCAATATCCAACTATTAAACTTTGCTTATTTTAAGGTTACATGGCCAAATATGACCATGGTTCAAATCATGCATTTGAATTCTTGTTTCATCCTTTTACACTACAATATTTTAACAGTGAGAAGTGGTAGAAATACACACTCTGAAATTTGATTTTAATCTTATTTTTAAAAATTAATTTAAATTCATACTTTTCTCCAAATTGTGCCATGAAATTTGGTCATTGGTCAAAGATATTTTCTATGGTTGGAAGATTAGACCATCAGATGGAACTACTTTACAATGGGCCGCCAATATTGCTCAAATTAGCCAGTACAAAGCTCATTAGAGGAACACAAGGTGCACCAGTTTTTTTAACATGGTTGTACAACATTTGATTATCATCAGAGATTTTGTCTGGCGACCTATCTTAAAATGGACTCTGATCAATACTATTAGATAGTATCAGGGAGCAAATCAATCTTGCCACATGTTGAGCTACCAGGTATGGCAATATAGTGGTTACATGATGGACCAACATGGGGGAGGGTGAGAGGGTGCATGGTGATAAGCACTGCTGCTTCACAATTCCAGAGACCCGGGTTCGATTCCTAGCTTAGGTCACTGTCTGTTTGCAGTTTGCACGTTCACCCACTGTCTGCGTGGGTTTCCTCCAGGTGCTCTGGTTTCCTCCCACAGTTTGAAAGATATGTTGGTTAGGTGCATTGGCCGTGCTAAATTCTCCCTCAGTGTATCCGAACAGGTGCTGGAGTGTGGCGACAAGGGGATTGTCACAGTAACTTCATTACAGTGTTAATATAAGCCTCCTTGTGCCACTGATAAATAAACTTAAAACTTTTAATAATCCAGAGAAATTGAGTTCAAAGCCTGTTGCAGCAATTTGAGGAACATATATTCAGGTTTTTAAAAAATGGAAAAAATATATAATCAGTTAAAAATTACTGTAATTGTCATAATGACTCAGCGAATTCTCCAATGTCTTTTTGGGGATGAATCTCTTTGGCCACTCTTGCTATCTACCCATGGAAGTAGCTAAGCAAGTTATACAGCTGCATCAAACCACAAGGAGTGGTCCAAAAGGGGACCCATCATTGCCTTCTCAGGGCAATACTTGATAAGTGATAAATGCCAGATTTCCAGTGATGTCTACATTCTGGGAGTGAATTAAAGAAAGAAACTTCATGATTTTGAATCCGCAGAATATTTTAAACAACTTGTAAAACAAGAATTCAAATTCATTTCACTGATCTTATAATTCCAAACTGAATAATTTAATAACACTTAAATCCATTGATTTACAATGCAATGCAACATGTTAGCATTACGCTGTATTATCCTCTGTAATGACTGGTAAATTAAGGTAAGTGCCTACCTGTAGACATGCTTTCTCCAGCTGAGAGGTTGTCTAAAATTGTATGGTCCAGAGGCTGTGGGCTAGACCCAGAAAGGCCTGTTGTTGGAGGCTGTGGAGGTGGGAGGGTGGGTCTTTGTCTAGGCTTGAGTGTGGGTCGAGACTTAGTTAAAGTGCTTGTTTGGGATGGGGGAGATGACAGGGATGGTGCAGCTGGAGGTGTTTGGCTTGATGGCAAGGTGTAGGATTGGGGGTAGTTTGCAGCATATGGTGAGGGAGTGCTTGGAGGTGTGGGAGAAAGGCTTGCAGGGGAAGGCTGGCCAGTTGACTGGTCAAACGGGATTTTGGGTGCTATGGGAGCCACCTTCTTTGCAGCTGTAAAGGAAAGAAGCAAAATTTTTAGCTTATGTGTGCATGTTTTTAAGGCACATTTGGCATGACAAAACATCATTTCAAAAAGAACCAGCAAAATAGAAGCCCAAAGATAGAAGCAAAAATATATTTTATTGCAACATGGAAACACTCTTTAAACTGCTCAGTGGCACACTCCAGAGGAGAATCTGAGCATTGCAGTGCAGGATAGAAGTTGTGCAATGTATTGAAGAGGAACATACTGCTGAAGAAGGGCTGAACAGCATAGCAGTGAGAAACTTATTGTCAGCCTAAACTGTGCAGTGTATTGAAGAGGGAACACCGTACGATACACTGGAGAAGACAGCTTGAAAAATGGCTGATAGTTGCTCTTTAAAACATCAGTAAGTGTTGCAAAACCATTTAACACAAGCACAAGGACTGTAGATGCCAGAAACTGGAAACAAAACCCACAAAAACACTAGAAATACTCAGCAGAATAGACAGCATCAGCAGAGAGAACATAGAATAATAGAAACCTGACAGTGCAAAAGAAGGCTATTCGGCCCATTGAGTCTGCATCAACCACAATCCCACCCAGGCTCTATCCTCATAACCTCACTAGTTTACTCTGCTAACAGCCTAACAATTTGTAATTAGGCAAGGCTAATCAACCTAACATGCACATCTTTGGAGGAAACCAGAGCAAATGCACACAGACACAGGGAGAACATGCAAACTCCACACGCACAGTCACATGAAGGTGGAATTGAATCCCTGTCTCTGGCGCTGTAAGGCAGCAGTGCTAACCACTGTGGCACCGTGCCTCCAACGTGGTGTGCAATCCTAGCTACCGTTTAGAACACGCTCCTGCTGCAGCGAGGTTGGAGAATTTAGCTGGTGGTCAAATCTCCCTTCACTGCAGCAGAACGGGAGAATCTCACCGGTGTGAACGCTGATAAGGTTCTGGCCATTGTTTCCCGTTGGAGAAATTTCACCATGTTCTGATGCGAGGTCAAAGTTGTGTAACATTAGTTCTCCACAGATGACCCACAAACCACTTACAAAGAACCTGGCACTGCCTATTCACCTCCTCAAAGATCATTGCCCTCTGGTGTCAGTGTTAAATGCTGTTTAGATGAAAAAACCCTTTAACCTCAGTCATTCCTATACCAATATTAAATTGTGGACGACGCCAGTGTCATTTCTACTCTGCACCCAATTAATTATTAAAATATTCTTGATCTCTTCAATTCTGTATGTAGAAAACTCTTCCAGTCTTTGAATACTGTCAAAGCAAAACCCACATTAACTTACACCTGGGCAGCCAAATATGTTGAATATATTGAAGGGGAGCCTCTGCAGTATATTTCTCAAAGTCTACATTGATGAGGGAATGTAACACTGCTTCAGCTATGCCAACTCAGCTTTCTACAAACAGTGGCAATGTATCATAATCACAGAGGTTTACAGCATGGAAACAGGCCCTTTGGCCAACTTGTCCATGCCCCCATTTTTTTTAAACCACTAACCTAATCCCACATGCCTGCATTTGGCCCATATCCCTCTGTACCCATGTAACTGTCTAAATGATTTTTAAAAGACAAATTTGTACCCTTCCCTACTACTACTTCTGGCAGCTTGCTCCAGATACTCACCATCCTCTGTGTGAAAAAATTGCCTCTCTGGCCTCTTTTATATCTCTCTCCTCTCACCTTAAACCTACGTCCTCTAGTTTTAAACTCCCTAACTTTGGGAAAAGATATTGACTATCTGGTTAATCTATGCCCTCATTATTTTATAGACCTCTATAAGATCATCCTTTAGCTGCCTATGCTCCAGGGAAAAAAGTCCCAGTCTATTAAACCTCCCCTATAACTCAAACCATCAAGTCCTGGTAGCATTCTAGTGAGTCTTTTCTGCAATCTTTCTAGTTTAATATATCCTTTCTATAATAGGGTGACCAGAACTGCACACAGTATTCTAAATATGGCCTTACCAATATCTTGTATAACTTCAACAAAACGTCCAAACTCCTGTATTCAATGTTTTGAGTGTTGGATAACAGGGGTTTTAACAAGTCAACAGGACAGTTGTTATCACTCTTGTACTGCAGTAAGACCTGGATTGTGTATCAGTCACACATAAAAGTGTTAAAGAAATTCTATCAGCAATGTTTCTGTCAGATCCTCTGGATTCAACGGGAGGACAAATGTTCATGTCCTTCATGAAGCCATCTCCACAGCATTCAGGCAGAACTCCTGCAAAATCTACTTCAATGGACTGGACACCATGTTTGGAAAGCCAAAAAGCATCAGATTCTGTTTTCTCAAATGGCCAATGTTCTGGAGGGAAGACAGAAAAAACTCTTCGCAGACTGGGAACAGCTTGCTACCCATCGCTCAAAATGGTGACAATTTGTCCACAAAGCTCCATCACACTTTGATTCAGAATGATGAGGTGGAGAGGCAGACAAGGAAAGAAAATGAAGCAAATCCTCCCCTCTGGATCTCACTGTCTTGCCAATGTGCCCAAAGATTGATGGGCCGAAAATTGGCCTGTTCAATCACATGATAACCCATGGCATAAACTCATCACTGAATAGATGTTATTCTCGAATTGAGGGACACTACTGTCACTGACATTGATGGAAAGTCAACAGTCTGAAATACTGTTGTGGGGGGGGTACTTTTATGGAGCTAGAATCATAAAATCCCTACAGTGCAGAAGGAGGCTATTCAGCCCATCGGGTCTGCACCTATCATAATCCCATCCACGCCCTATTCCGTAACCTCTCATATTTATCCTGCTAATTTCCCTGAGACTAAGGTCAATTTAGCATAGCCAATCAATCCAACCCATATATCTTGGGACATCTTGGGAGGAAACTGGAGCACCCGGAGGAAACCTAGTTGTCTTTAGTTTCCTTCGAACTTCAATGCTGCAACCCACATGCAGTAAGTACTGTTCCCGGTAAACGGGGAGTGATATTTGAGACAGGATTTTACCATTTTTTTGCAAAATGTCATCCTGCCACATCTTGCTCAACCAACAACTTAGACTCTTAAAAGATCAGAATGCCCTGATGTAAATGAGTAAAAAGTGAATCACCCAAACACTCAACACTCCCCCTCACCCCACAGAACTCCCCCAATATTCTCTCAGAACACTCCATTCCTGTCCGCCATCTCTCCCATTCCACTACTCCATGCTAATACATCAGTGAGATGTCATGGGATCTGTCCCTTTCCTTTTTGTTTTTACAGTGTCTAAAAATAGGGCAGCTGGTGATATATCCTCTGCTTTTCCCACCTACAATGACACTTTGCCAAAAAAAAGCAACATTTTGCTCCAAGTATCAATAGGAACAGTGGACCCCACATCTCCTCCCATCCATTCAATTCGCCCCCCCATCAACACTTCTTTCACTGCACTCCACCCCGTCCACTGCAGGTACTCTATTCTTCCAAGCTTCCATCCACCACCCATCCATTCCAACACACCCCCAGACACTTCTCACACAGCACTCTGCCCCTCCCCAAACCTCTCACATGATACCTACCCCATCCAATGCAGCACTCCATGAGCAGTGCCAAGGGGTGGTGCCAGGGTACTGCCCAGGTATGATCTTTCTCCCCCCACGGGATTGTACTCACCCATGCACCTCTGGTGTGTTCTGCTTGCCAGGTGCAAATCGTAGGGACCGGTTGCGATTTACGTCGATGTGGGTGAGTGGACAAATTTTGGGACTCCCGCATGGTTTTCCATCCCCTCCCATGCTATTTCTGCCATCCCTCCCCAAAAAAATGGGAGTGGAAAATCTTGTCCTCTTGGAGTTTTGAAGGAAACCTAACTTCTTCACCCTCCCTTGTTGAAATCTGTTACCAATCATTCTGTAGGAGATACATCCTTCTTATTGTATTACGAGCTGAATGTACGTCATGGTTCTGTGTCCCCGTAATGTTATACTGCAAGTGGACTCAAAATAAATCTACAGTCAGATCACAAAAGTCCAGCTGGCAACGGCATTAGGGTGTAAATGTTTCCAAATTGCCACGTTACACTATGAATTTATGAATTGTTGGGGGCGTATTTGGTTTAGAATTGCAATACCAAACAGCATTCCTTACAGAGCTGGAACCTGTGAATTGCTTGTGTGGATGCTCTCGACATGAGTTTGCTAACTTAACCCAACAAGACACAATATTTTGCAAACAGTCGATAAAAGGCAAAGGGCTTACCTTTCCTCAGCGTGTGGGGACTATGCTCACTGGACAGTTGACTGGTGGCAATGCTTTGCTGGAGACTGCTTGAGGAGGTCACATGGTCAGAAACAGGTCTGCCTTTCTGCCCAATCACAGGTGAAAGTTCTTTGCCTTTCATAGCACTGAAGAGAAAAGATTTGGATTATTTGCACACAGATATTCCTTCAGGTAATCCATGTCAAAATACAGCAGATGCACACTCTTACAAAGCCTTATCCATCAAACTTGGTTAACTCACTTACTAATAAAACACAAATACAAGACACATACACACATTTTTCTATTCATCTCCCGCGAGTTACTTTATCTCAACACAAGTCCTAATGATTTCCACACACAACGTTTCAGAGATACTCAGAGCATCGAGGCTTGAATTCTAAATATTTACCTAGTCAGCCTGGTTCCTTTGTCTCTGGTACAGGCACAGCCGACCCATGGGGCAGAGGCTGATATGGAAGGGTTAAAGGGGGTGCCACAAGGGTTGTGCTTGGTTAGAAGTAAAGGGGTTTTGATGTAGACAGGTGAGGCATTAGTTTCAGGTCCATGCAAGTCAGTGAGGGGGCTTTGCTTGGGGAGGTGCAGGTAGCACGGCTTAGGGTTAGAGTTGACATCAAGCTGCTGGGGGGAAGGAGGCTGAGTGAGCAAGGTTGGGCTGTACCCGGACCACCTTTGAGGGGAGGAGGTCTGCGGCACACCCTCCGGCCGAGCAGATGGCTGAGCCTTGTGGTACAAATGGTGGGCAGGCTGGTAGCAAGGAGGAGAAGGAGAAGATTTGTCATTCTCTGGGGAAGGGTAAGAGTAACAGGAATCCGACCAATCGGAAGACAACTCGTCTGTGCTGTAAACACATTTAAGGAGCAACATTTGTTTGGGGAGGTATGAACAAAAAGGGTGGGGAGAAAATCAACAGAGAAAAAAAATACAAGGTTTAGTAACTCAGACACTGCATGAAAACACAACAGACATTTGCTGTAAAGCGACAGAGCAATGGCAATAAGGTGGGGGGGTGTGAAGGGGTTCACTGCACAACACATGGCGGACACTAAGGGCTGAGCAGTGCCATGCTGAATGTGAAATCTGTTGTAAAGCTTTGCGTTTCTGTGCGTCAGAAGCTAAAACACAGAGTGAGCATGCACACACTGCACTCAACAACATGCCAGTGGCTTCTGAAACAACTCCTTCTTAATTTTACTGCATGTCTTTTGTTATCCTGCAGGATGCTAACATTTCTGATTTGAAAAAGAAATCAGAGGAACAAATGCTACAATAAGAGATTTACCGGAACAAATTAATTTCTGAATTTTTAGGAAATCTTGTGACTCAAGCCCTTTAATACAGAACAGCATTGTGGTTAGCACTGCTGCCTCACAGCGCCAGGGACCCAGGCTCAATTCTGGCCGCGGGTCACAGTCTGTATGGAGTTTGTGTGCCTTCGAATGCTCTGGTTTTCTCCCATTGCCCAAAGGTTTAAGTTGATTGGCCATGGTAAAGTGACCCTAGTGCCTGGAGATTAGCAGAGTAAATACGTGGGGTTACAGGAATAGAACCTGAATGGAATTGTGGTCGGTGCCGATTCAATGGAATGAATGGCCTCCTTCTGCACTGTAGGGATTCTATGATTCTAAGAAGTGATCCTTTAATACTCTATGAAATAGTCTATCAATCACTCTGTTTCATTACTAATGCCTATTATCATCATCTCCGGGCAACTCGAGATAGTTAATAATGAAGGGGTACTCTTGGCTTAGGATGATGTTGCAAAACTGATGATTTAGTAGCAAGTTATCAATCTCTCTGGATCTAAATGCCAGTTTGGAGAGATTTATAAAGATCAACATTACCCAATTTACACTATCATTCAAAGTCAAAACGTTCATCCCTGTGGGTTTACCAGCATCACCCATGCGCAATAATAATTTTTTAAAAATGCAGTATTAGCAGCTTTATGCCTTTTCTTTCTATATTTGGATTAGGTTATCAGCTTCGATTTTCAAACATCAAGTGGCTGTTTATGATTTATATGATGTCATAGTTTTAAACAGATCATGCTCATAATTTGTGAGATTATTTTTAGTATCAGTGGTAAGGTGACGATAAAAGTGCACCACAGTCAACTGTTTGAATTTTATAATTCCCAATAAACCCTGATTTAACCTTCCCATAGACGCTGCCATTATCAGTGAGGACAATCAATGTTGATTTATCCTAACTGGCAGTGTGATTAGCACTGCTGCCTCACAGCGCCAGGGACCTGGGTTTGATTGTTGGCTTCGGTCACAGAATCTGCACATTCTCCTCTTGTTTGCGCGGGTTTCCTCTGGGTGCTCCGAAAGACGTGCTGGTTAGGTGCATTGTCTATACTAAATTCTCCCTCACTGTATTCAAAAAGGCGCCAGAGTGTGGCGACTAGGGGATTATCACAGTAATTTCATTGTAATGTTAATGTAAGTCTACTTGTGACATGAATAAATAAACATGCCTGAATCACAATTATGGGATAGGACATCAGTCACAGTTGTTGAAGCATTTTGTTCTTTGCAAAATGAGTGAGACTAAAAAAAGTACATGTGAAGCAGCCAAGTTAAACGGGCATCAAAATAATGTGAAGTCCACTCAGCGGGCATTACTATGCTTTAATATATAGGACAAAGCTGATGGCTCTGTAGTGAATTTCCAGCTGATATATCTGACAGTGAATCCACCAATTCCCAGTGTGAGAAATGAATGTCTCTGAAATCTAATGGGAAACTGCCGTTCTTCCTTTCCAAAGTTTGACAGCTTGCAAAAGCAGAAACGATTAGTTCTGGAGTTAATTAATGAACGGCAAGACATACTGAAGAGGTATCAATTCCCTAAATCAAATGGTGTAATTTGAGGAGCACCAAATTCCATGCAGAAAATTAGAAGTTGATTTGATGAGGTTTTTTTAAAAAAACCAAAGACAGTAACATTTCAGTACTGTTGCAAGATATAACAGAAGCATTTGAAGAATTCCATTTGACTGCTAATGACCACACTGTCACCTTCAGATTGTGTAGTATTTCACAGTTTAGACAGACTAGTCACTGGATGAGATTTCATCAGAAATTGATGATGTTATATGTCAATAATTTTTAATAAAAATGAATATTTCTGAGGGGCAACCAATAAATGGTAGTCTAGCCACATCCTATAAAAGGGTTTTAAAAAATCTAATTAGCTCAGTCCCAGTCTCACAGCAATGATGGATCAAATCTGGATTAGTGATTCAATTAAGAGATTTTTGTTTCAGCTCTGACGAGGCATCACCCAGATTCGAAACATTGGCTCGTTTCTCTCACCATAGATGCTGTCAGACTTGATGAGAATTTCCAGCATTTTCTGTTTTGGTTTCAGATTCCAGCCTCCGCAGTAATTTGCTTAAAATCTTAAAGAGATTTTCTTTTTTACTGCAATCTTCAGATATAATATGTGAATGATCAGTGCTGAGCTTAATTTGTTGGGTGAGTTAAGCCACTTCTTATCTTTGGTTTGCAAAATATCTAACTGGAAAAGGATCATTAACATTTCAGAGAAAAAAAGAGATTCTTGTGTTTAAGTTCTCAAATATAATTCTGAATGAAATAAAAACAATTTTGTGCCTCTTACCTTGGTGATTTGAGGTGTAATTTGCTAGTATATGTGGCAATTAACCAAATCTGTCACTTGCTTTATTTTGAAATACACTACAGCAAACTAGCCCATTGTAAACAAGACTAAAGTAGCGGACACTGGCTTCTAAATGGAGCCATTATACCCCAGGGATTCAATATTTCATACAACAATCTAAATTAGCTGACTGATTAGTCTGTTTACAAAAATGCCAATATGTTTGCAGATTGACCTCTAGTGATTACTAAATGAAATCACAGAGAAAAAAAGTACAAAACATTGATCATTGTAATTCTGTGTCTTTGTGTGTCTTAATTATATAGGCGTTAACAATCTCTTCCCCAAGGGTATAATAGAATAAATAGTGACTGATTATTATCTGGCAGCCGAACTAGAAAAACTGCACCTTTATCCTCATAGATGTATCTTCTATAGTACAATGACACTCAATGTGAGGAATATAGAGACAGGAGTTGAGCCTTTATCTTTATCTGTCTGCTTTTCACTTGGATCTTGTCTGATTTCTATTTCAATTCAATTTTGTAGCCCTGGTGCCTTATGTCTTACCTAATTAAAATCTAGTCATTTCCTAGTTTTGAAATTCTTGATTGATTTAGTCTTAAAAGGGTGTAGGGGAGAGAGTTGCAGATTTCCACTGCCCTATGTGTGTGTGGATGGGTCCTTTCTAACATCAGCCCTGAACAGCCTAGATTTTGTTTTAGCTCAGGAATTTACAGCTAGAAAAATAATTTCTCTCTATCTGTCCTATCAAATTCCTTAAACATTGAAATTAAATCACCCCTTAATCTGAAGGGAATACATGTGTAGTCTAAGAACCTTTATCATTTAACCTTTTTAGTGTCAGAATCATTCTAGTGAATCTGTATTACAGCTTTTCCAAGTCTAAGGGTACCCAGAATGGAAAGCTTGTCTAACCAAAGCGTTATACAACTGTGGGATAATTTACGGCTCTTTTCGTTCCTGTCAATTTGAACTGAAAACCAATGTTCTATTTATCTGTTTTATTATTTTTGTACCTGCTCACTAGTTTTTGGCAATTCCCATCAGTCCCTCCACGGTTCTCAATTTAGACAATACTCAGATCTTTCATAGCTCCATAGTGGATGAACTCCTACTTCTCCTCATGGAATATGATCTGCTAGAGTTTGTCCTCTCACTTAATCTAGCAATGCCACTTTGCAACATTCAGCTCCTGTTTACTTATTGGGGTGAATTTCACTGTTCTGCCCAACCAACGGAATTGGAAGGGGGCGAGGGGTGAACCATAGAAAGGTCCGTTGACCTCAGGTGGGATTTTCCAGTTTTGTGGCTAGCGTGGCTGGAAAATTCTGCCCATTGTGTCACTTAACTCATTGTTTCCACAAATTCAGATGGATGATTCTTTAATTCCCTACATTACGGCCTAAAAGGTTTTTTGTGAATGTCAAAGCAGTGCAGTGTTTTCATAATACTGCCCTTAAGAACAGTCACCATTTATGTGATGTTCTAGCTTTGCATAGTACCCAAACAAATGTGATAGTGCATTATGCCTTCATAATGCACAACATTAGGTCCAGTAGGCAGGACACCTTTCAGACCAGAATGTATTCACTAATCTGTCTAGTTATATCGGTGCACACCATTGGCTGATCCAGCTTGCTCCATGTGCTAGAAGCTCAGGTCGCAGTCAAACAGAATGGCAGGAGTGCGAGGACAGGAAAGGAAAGTTCCAGAAGCTGGCTGACACAGACACAGCAGCCGCGACACACTCTTACCTTGCTCGTTCAGCCCCAGGTAGTGGGCCGCTAGGAGGAGGAGTGGGGGAGGGAGAAGAGGAAGTTTCTACAGACTGCTCGGGAATTGCCGATTGACACGAAGCAGCGAGTTCGGCGGGCGGAGGAGGGGGCTGAGTGCCAGGCAGGGTAGAGGATGTTTTTCGGACTACGGAGGAGCCTCTGCGGGCCACCCAGGATGTGTCCATTACCCTCACACCCATGCTACAGGAACACAGAGACACCATCAACACTTTGAAGAAGAAAAGCACACTAAGCTTCAAAATAAAATAGCTTCAGTGGCAGACAGAGAATTCTTTTCAAAGTACATTTAATTACAGTAAAGAAAAAGGACAGCTTAACAGTAATTACTTCTACTCTTGAGTTACAATATGATAACCTCATTTTCCCATGATAAATAATGTTGGATTAACAAATTTTGTGGGGGTTATAAGCTGTGAACGCTAGGTTCAAAGCCTGGCCTTGCTGTTTGTGACTATTTAACGTGGCCTGCATGTTTTTAAGGAAGTGATAATGATTTTTGCTGAATAACAACCATTGCTGTGCCAATTTAGAACAAGTGCATTTGTTATATCTTTGTGGACATCTTTTCATGTCCTGTGAACTTAGGGCTGGTATCTGCACATTAACTGGATTGTAAAACAATAACATTTGTAACACCGATGAATGCCCTGCGCAATGATGACATGTGTTTTATATAGCAAATTTTAACCACTGATTTTTGAGGTTTTACGAATAGTAACACCAGAAAATCAAAAGCTTAAGATGGTTTATCTTTCCTGAAAAGTAATTTATAATATGATCATATATACGTTACACATGCAATTCTAGTAGATCTCTCTGTGCAGCGAAAAACAGAAGGACTCTGTTTTTTAAGGTCAGGAGTATCAGACCATTTTACTGTTGCTAAAATTTAGATGCGTGTCCCTGTCAGGTCAGAAGGTTCAATTGTTCTTGAATTCACGGAAGTGCTGATTATTTGAGCAGATTTTCAATTCAATTCCAGATCAAACTGACGTTCTATTCTTTAAAAAAATATTTTATTTCAAATGTGGATGGTAAAGTCAATTCAAGGCTGGAGATATTCTCACTTCCCGATATCTTCTATCATTGAGGAGGATTCACTGTTGTGGATCATTGTCTCTTTATTTCTATTTGGGGCCAATCAAAATATCATTTACTGGTTGTTCAGTGAACTGTGTAACTTGCCAAATCTTTGTATGTTTAAATTACTGCCTTTCTTTGTCCTTATTTTAAAGGAGTTATTTTGCATTTATGGTATCCAATGTGTAATGAGCAAAATCAAAATGGATGATTGGCATACCCATGTGTACGTTAGAATGTAACCATGACGACTTTATATCGGATGTAATATGACCAATGGTAACAAGCTATAACAGTTAACCAACCCAGTAAACCCTAGAACCAATTGCAGAATGATGTGATGGTCAGCTGACCAGCTGACTCACTATAAATAAGAATCTATTGGGAATGGTGGGAAACTTGGATTGGCTCAGGACAAGGCTCCAAATTTGTGGTAATGAAGGTTCTTTATTAAACCCTTTCTTTCATTTGTAAGTTGGAAAAAGTTATATGTTTATAGTCTCACTTGAAAAATTCCTTCTGAAAATGCAGTGCACACATATCTTACACACATTCATATATGTATGTACCCTTATATAAGTATACTGATACACATGTCTGCACACACACATGGGCGCAGGAAATAGCCTTCACTTAAATAACACAAGTTGCATATATGACAGTGGATTATAGTTTCAGCAATGCTGCTTGTTACATTTGAAATTTCCAAATGGTGTGCTGGTTAGGTGTGTCGGCCATGCTAAATTCTCCCCCAGCACACCTGAACAGGTGTCGGGGTGTGGCAACTAGGAGATTTTCATAGTAACTTTATTGCAGAGTTAACGTAAGTCTACTTGTGGCACTAATAAGTGACTGATTAATTTGTGAGAATCTGCTCACTTTAGTGCATCAGGAAGGTTCACAGCACAGGTACTTGTACTTGTAAAAAATTTATCATATCAAAAATATTTAACTTGCCAAGTGCAAACTAGTGTACACCAATGAAACTATTAAATGCTCAAGAGTAGCATTTTTTCTTTTATCATTTTCACTGATTTTAAATAATTTCACTCACACATCACTCATACGTCACTCACACGTCACTCAGGCCCATAACATCTTTGGAATGAAAGTCAATGGTGGATTGTCGCTCTGTATTAACTTACAATTGCTTGAACTCCAAAGGCCCTGTTTTGTCTGACCTTCCTGACTCAGTCTGGGGGAGATTGATGCAGTGAGCCAGCTTGGACTCCATCAGCGAGGTGTGAAAGGACTGCAGTGAAAAAGGATAGGCCCCCTTCTTACGACACTAGCTGCCATAAAGCAAGTGGGTTTAAATGGACCACTGAAAGGGAGAAGGTTAAGTTTGAAAGGAGAGTGAGTGGGGTGTGTGGGTGGAGGTTCAGACATTGGTGGAGGGATTTGTTGTGTCCAGTCTGGCTGGGTCGGAGATTTGGGAGGGTGGTGGCGGGGGTAGTCAGGTCGATTCTGGGCATAGAGGGTGGTGTCAGGTTGAGTTGGGTAGTGGGGGCTGGGTCGGGGTTTGGCTAGGATGCCTCTGGACATGGCAGTGGGTGGGGGAAAGGGAAGTGTCAGGTCAGGTGAGCGGTGTTGGGTCTGGATGTTTGTGAGTTCCAGGTTTGGTTCAGACATGGGTGGCGGAGGGGCTCATTTGCGTCAAGGGGCGAGGAGGAAGAAAAATTGAGCCTAGTCAGGTCGAGGGTTTTGGGGTGGAAGTGGTCTGGCCAGGGGGAGGTGTTTATGTGGTTGGGGTGGATCCTCTGGGTATTTGGGGATGTCTCAGGTCAGCCTGGGTCTTTAAAATAGCTTCTCTGGAGTGAGAAGTGTTTTTATCCTTCCTAGTAACCATCAAGATAAAACAGGCAGAACTGTCTGAAGTTAGTGATTCAAATAGCTTTGTCAGATGGTTCCCAACCCAGTGCAATTGTCCAGAGGAAGTTTGCCCTTCTGGACAATGTCGGCTAAACCATTACTTGTGAATTTCCAAGATGAATTCCCCATCTCATCATTGGGGTAGTCACCCCACCCTCACCCCTAAATGTGATGCTGGGGAGCCAGGAAGTCATGGCCTATTAAAAATACTTTTGTTTTGATGATAAACCGATTTCCAACTATATGATTAAAACTGCAGCAGTTTACCGCTTTCAAATACATCAAAGAACATTTTGAAATAGAAAAAAGATAATTCAGTTCTATTAGGGTGCTCAATTACTCTAGTCTGTCGAATAATTCAACTCAAATTTTCACTCCAAGTTCAGGAATGTAGAGTCGGGACAATTCCTTGTTTCTCAACACTGACTTGGGGAAAAATGTTTTGGAATTTTGATCTGACGAATTCGCGATATCTAATAAAACACTTATTCATAAAACCTAATTTTGCGACATTTAAATTCCATCAACCACTTAATCCTACATGAAAACAATCATTTATATTCATGGACCCACTTCAAAGATTTGATAAAAGCATGCAGCTGTCAATTAAACTCTGAACTGACAGGTATCCCGCTGTGATAATAATAGGTTATAAAATTAGCATGTAACACTAACTGTATAATGATAGATTTGTGTCAATAGACAGATTGAAATAGTGAGAACTGACTTTTTTTTTAACCAACAGTGCAATTTTTTTTGCAAGATATTCAAATGTCTTGGCAGCTTGACAGTTCCCTTGATAGTTCCAATTAGTTTTTTACACTTTTTATTTTCATTTGTGTCTAAGTTTATCAATCCCAAAGAGCACCTGGCTTCTCCTGAAGGATCCCAGGACCATAACCAAACGTGTACCTTATCCCTCCAAAGAAGGCCATCAGTTTTAGACTTCCTCCTACCAGGTCTAGGGTGCACATGTTGTGTTTTGGACATTTCACCAGCCAAAATCAGATCTGATTGAGCAAGTGTCACTTTAACATGTGCAATTGCCTCTGTGAACCCAGATGTGCAGATTGAAACTTGCCCCCATATTTGCTCTGCAAAACTGGTAGAGACCAGGTTTAGAAGTGGGATTTCCAGGTCTGGGCCTCTTCTGCCATTTTTGCTAAGAGGGAGAACCTCTTAATCTGCCCCAAAATTCTGATCTTTATCTCTGTGATTGTTTAAAATAATTTTTGCAAAATCCTGAACTGGAAAACTAACCAGAACAATTTAAAACACCTTGTGAGTGCAATTGCTTGACTCTGCCCAGAGCAGAAATTCCACTTCCGTGTACAAAATTAATCTTAAATGGTCTTAATTTGGAGGGGGTCGGGATGGAAAATCAAGATTGAGTTCACTGTTGTTCCGTACAAGTGAACAATAAGTCATTTTTATTTGAGAAATGGATCTTACAAAGACAGGAATAGAAATGCAGAATAAACAATGTTCTGGAAAGAGGGCAAAGGTAGAAACGCAGATGAGAAGAATACAAATGAAAAGCTATGAGCTATGAAGTGAGATAATTTGTTTCATTTTTGTCATGGACTGACCAAATTTTAATATGCATCATGAATATGCTGCAGTATCAATTTTCATGGTCAGAGCTTCATGACTTATTTCAATATCAGATGGGTCACCTCTGCCTCCCTCACTACACTGATATATTTACTCCAGCGTGCACTTCACACAGCGCACCAACAATCCAAACTTATTAAAGGTATAGCACAGATAACATCTGAATAACTCACTGGACAGATTTTCATGGCTGTGGAATGGATCAGGGGAGTGGGATAAATTGGGCAGCCCTTCCACAGAACTAGTGCAGGCACAATGAGAAAACTGTCCCCAACCTATCCCACCTCCACTGGTGTGTTCTAAACAGATTTAACTTACTTCATGACAACCCCAGATCAGTCAAACAATTCAATCTCCAAGTAGCTGTTAATTCCATGAACCTTTTCCCCTTGAGTGGCACAGTGGCACTGTGGTTAGCACTGTTGCCTCACAGCACCAGGGACCTGTGTTCAATTCCCAGCTTGGGTCACTGTCTGTGTGAAGTTTGCACATTGTCTCTGTGTGTGTGTGGGTTTCCTTCGGGTGGTCTGGTTCCCTCCCACAGTCCAAAGATGTGTGGATTAGGTGGACTGGCCGTGCTAAAATTGACCCTAGTTTCAGTGGATTAGCAGAGTAAATATATGGGGTTATGGGAATAGGCCTGAGTGAGATTGTGATTGGTGTAGGGTCAATGAGCCAAATGGCCTTTTTCTGCTCTGTAGGGATTCTATGATTAACTTTACACATCAAATATCCTCACTGGGAAATGTAACATCTTGTTTTGGGTGGAGTGTGGGGAAGAAGAGTCTACATGGAAGTTGCGTATATGCTGGTTATTACCAGCCACAGGATGGAAAAGGAAACTGCAGGTTTACAGGACTAATGAAAAACTCTCCATCCCTCTAACATTTAGAATTTCATGTTCATCCATATTGCAAACATACACCTCAACAGTGCCTTCTATCAACATAGGATGAAATCTTTGGACAAAGTTTCTTCTGACTGTTTAATTCATAGTCCAGGTCACATACATGGCCAGCTTTAGAACATTTACCATCTTACTCTTCAATGCTATTTCAATTCTTAAAATACATTCACGCAAAAAATCATGAACTGGCATTTCAGAGAGGTAGAAGTTTTTAGATGTGAATTATGGTAATTTCTGATTTCTATTTATAAATGTTGTTAGCCTTCCTATCTCAGTGACTGTCCCTCTCTCATCTTATTATCAACAGCCAGTCACACAGATGCATTGAATACAGTACCTTTGGATTTTCCTAAGGCTGCGATAGCAGAAATAGAACAATACTATTTAGAACATAACGTAAAGGATTAAATGAATCAAAGAGCAGTCATTGCAAAGGTAGCAGATTCCTGTTAAGCAAACAAGTGAACTTGACAAAAAAAATATTGATTTAGCAGGAACTTTTAACAGAAGTTTTCACAGGAAGTGCCTGTAACACTTCAATTGAGTGGTGAAAAGACACATATTTTGACAGGCTACTTGCTGTACTGTAAACTTCCATTACTGGTTCCTGATTACTGGGAAATTAAATCAGGAAAGATATACACTGGCATGTTGTGTGGCAGCTCACAAGTACAGAGGTGATGTAATGCTGGGACACTTAGGTTCACTGACAGGGAGTCTCATGGGCTGATATAGCCTGGGGAAAGAATGGCATGGCACATCTCTGGAGGCAGGCTGGCTTCTCCAGCCTCTTGCTGAGAAGTGGCAAGGCAAAGATCTGGAAAACAACTTTTAAATGGGACATGACGAATAGGAAAAGGAGTTTAACTTATGTGTCATCTTTATCAATATCTCCGGACACCTTGCTGAATTACTTTTAGAATTGCTGTCACTGTGAAGATGTGGAGAAGTATGTGTGTAGAAAAGTTCCACAAGCAGCAGTTAATCTACTTCTGGTGGCAATTGAAGGAAAGAATGTTGGCTAGGATTCCTGGAACACTTGCTGTTTTTTTCCAATAGTGTTATGAGGCAGGGCTTCAGTTTAGCATTATTACCAGGCTCCCTCAGTACAGCACTGAAGTGTCAGCCTAAACTGTGTACAAAAGTGGAGCTGGAAACCACAACTGGCTCAGCTGGAAGGAACCGAGGCTATGTGGCAGCACTTTAAGTCATAATTATTGGGCACAAAATTTTGTCATTTAAATATTTCATTACCCTTAGTGCTTCCACAATAAATAAAAACATTATGAAATAAAAAAACAAGGCAAATTCAAAAACATTGGATTTTTTTAAGAAAAATGTTAGATAATTAATTGGAATAAATGTACTAAAGACACATTACAAAAAGAAAGTCACTTTCTTTTAATTACATTTAATAAACTTCACAGTACCCCCTTCATCCTCTCCCCAGAGTCTATGTGGATATATGCAAATGTATAATAAATTCAACATTAGGTTAGAATGTTACACAGCAGAGTGTGGACTGTAAATTAAATACAGACTCTGGCAAACAATTAACTGGAATGAAAAGATTTACAAAATACTAAAAGATTATTTTACGCTGATAATTTTAACGTGCTGTATTTTGGTGGAAAGTCAAAAAATTGCTTACCGCAGTAGCCACGTTGGACAAGATGCAGAACGTGATCTCATGTAATTTGGGCTGTGAACATGGTAAAATGTGGAGTCTGGGCAAAGAGTACTCAACTGACATGAACTTACAGCTAAAAGTATTCAGTTAACAGGAATGTAAAGAAAACAAACAGAATAGCAAAGATGAGAAAGCAACACAACCACATTCCAAAGTGGGCAAAGGGTAAACAGAACAAAAGATACAGAAAATTAAGGTGAAGCTAGTTTGAAATGCCTGGACAATTCACATCACAACACGATTGGAAGCCACACGGAAACACCCACATTAGCACACAGCAGCCTTACTGCATGCATGCAGCAAAAGTCATAAAATTCTGAAAACTTATCCGGCAAACACTTACAGCTTAAGAACTTGAGGAAAGAAAATGAGAATATACCAAAAACAAATCATTTTCTTTCATCTGTTTGCTTCTCCACTTCCCTCCTCTGCTTTTGGGGGAACTGGTTCCAGAGGAGGACAAGACAACCTTTAGCACTTTGCCCAAGTGGTCTTTACTCTTATTTGAGAGCCTTGGTAGGCTATTCAAAAGAGGTTCACATCGTAACCAAGTCGACGGTAACTGGCTACACAAGCACCCATTTCCAGCAGAGGTCTGTGCAGGGGGTGGGAACCTTGGCTGATTTTCCCCCTCCCTAACCCCTACCAGGATCACTGGGATCTATTGTAACTCTCCTGTTGTTGTCTCAAGCCAGCTCAGCACAGACTAGGAATCGTACCTGGCGACTTGCTGGTTTGGCCAGCTGAGTGACTCCTTTGGATGGCTCATAAAAGCCAACTGGGGAAGCCATTTTTAACCTAGGCCACAGGCCACCACATTGCTGCTCAAATCTACTGCTGACAGTTAGAACAGTACACACGCCAATATTTAACATTCATTTTCATTATTGATGAGCTGACCCTAAGTGAACCAAACTGGACAGATGCAGCATAAAACTGAAATTTTTACTTCTACAAACTGGACAGTTTACATTCTCCCCTTCCCCCTTTTTGTAGATCCATGAAATAATTTATCATGAGCTCGTTCAGTTCCATTCACTGCAAGGTTCACTCACCCCCATACTAAACATTTACCTCATAAATACATTTTTTGCACTGTAATAAGCATTGGCAAATTGTCTTTTAAATGTACCAAAACATGGTGACATTCTGATGGAGTGTTATAGATGCTTTACTCAGTAGGTGCTTCACTGTAAGAAACTGTTGGCCAAAGAACCACAATGAGGAATTCATACCATGCAAAATAACCCAAAGTGCAGTTCTATTTATTTATTAATGATTATATAACAAATAAGATTATCCAGGTCGGAATAATTCTGGAAACTGACCAATGGATAATGCCACTGTAGTTCCATGATGAGGTAGTCTTTTTCTGCTAAATATTCTGACAATTTGTGAGCAACAAAACACAAATAATCGTGCTTCCTGCTCAGAAGGATAAAAACAATTCCTTGCGTACAATGGGCAGCACAGTGGCTAGCGTTGCTGCCTCACAGTACCAGAGTCCGGTTCAATTTCCGGCTTGGGTCGCTGTGCAGAGTTTGCACGTTGTCCCCAAGTCTGCACAGGTTTCTTCCGGGTTCTCTGGTTCCTTCCCACAGTCTGAAACATGTGCTGGTTAGACGCATTGGCCGCGTTAAATTCTTCCTCAGTGAATCTGAACAGGTGTCAGAGTGTGGTGTCTAGGAGATTTTCACAGTAACTTCATTGAGGTGTTAATGTAAATCTACTTGTGACACTGATAAATAAACTAAACTACCATGTGCCCTATATTGCACAGTTTTGATATCACCTGCATTTCAAATCCCTCTCATTCAGTTACCTATTAAACACACAACTGAACACACACACACACATGTATTTAACTGATATGAAATGCACACATTCAGAATATTGCAGGTGCCTGACACAATGAAATTTGCACTGTTGACCCTGTACCAATGCAGGCATCTTGTGATACTGATACTTTTAGCACAGGCTGAAGTGATAATACTATGTTAATATTAGGACCAATCGGGTTACATAATATGAAAACATTTCTGCTGAATATTATGCTGAGACTGTAGGGAAAAGAATATTTTATTCCTAATTATTGTAATTATTTTCTGGAAAAGTAGAAGTGACTAAGCCTAGAATGTAATTGTATCAATCTCAATTCTGATTATTTATAAAGTGTGTTTGTATACCACCCCTATGTATATCGTTTCACTCCAGTTCTCTCAATCACCATTAACTGTTTTATTTTATATAAAGCAAAAATCACTGTTCAGAAAGTTATGTTATGAAAACAAGGTAATAGCCGGTACCTACCCATCCTTTTTATAAAACTCAAGCATCATGTTGTCAGTAGCAACGCTGAGAGGCCGCCTGCCTTGGTCATGTTGCTTGCGGTCAGAGTGATCGATATCCGGAGATGGCATCGAGTTGTAATTTGCATTGTGGTTGATATGCACTGGGCTGCCATAACTTCCAGTCACATTAAATTCAATATCTGTTTTCAAAAGAGATACAGCTCACCGTACATTACAGCAAGAGTTCAATATCCACAAGTGTCTTTCTCCCCAGTTCACTCCAGCTTTGGTCACCTCCCTTTTTTAAATCAACATCTCTGTTTTCTCTATAAACTCTTCTCCCTTGTTCCTAGGAAGTTGCTAAAATGTTTCCCCTGCATGTACGGGTCACTTACACGCTGTTCTTCTCCCCTATATGTCATTCCACTGAAGTCAAAGTCCAATTCTGTTCAGGTGCCTTTACAAAAGCCCACAGCCCACTCCCAGCATACAAATAGTTTTGAGTCATAGAGATATACAGCACGGAAATTGGCCTCTTGGCTCAGCTAGTTCATGCTGGCTAGATTTCCTAAACTAAATAAGTCCCATTTGACTACATTTGGCTCATCTCCCTCTAAACCTGATGTTTTTTAAATGTTATAATTGTACTGCCTCTACCACCCATAGCCTGAGTATCACTCAGTAGAAATTCTGAAGTTACTTTGAGCTAGAAATCTGTATCTTGTAAATCTAACCTCCAATGAAAAACACTGAACTAACTTCCATTCCATTTGCCACAGGCAAGAAATTAATTGAAAACCATTTGGTGGCCAGAGTTACTCAGCCTTGCGTTGGTGACTTTCGCTAAATTCTTTGACCTGTGTTGTGGCATCTTCACACTTTGCATTATCCAAGGACATCAACAGAGATCCTAAAATTATATCTGGTCTGCCTTTTTGTTTTAACCAATCATTTCCAACTATTTCTACTTCCCAATTCCCAGAAATTTTCTACTTAAGTAGAATTGAAATTCTTTTGGCCAAAGTGGATGCAGATCTGGAAATCTGCCAGGGCTAGCCCTTAGGTTTTATTTTCCTTTCAACGTAAACAATAGGAATACCTAAGCAGCAATTTCAAATTGATTTAACCAGATTAAAGATTAAGCAATGCTAAATACTCTGTGAAGAAGCCTTTATGTTTATGTGTTCATCATTAACTTTGAAAATGAAAATAATCCGCATGCTGCATCATTTTTCCTGAAACATCTATTATGATTTCCTTCAGGTGATGGGATATCTCAAAGAATAAAGAACAGTACAGCACAAGAACAGGCCCTTCAGCCCTCCAAGCCTGTGCTGATCATATTTACCTATCTAACTAACCGCCTATATCCCTCTATTCCCTGTTTCTTCATATGCCTATCAAGTCTTAAATGTGGCTCATGTAACTGCTTCAACCACCTCACTTGGCAGTGCATTCCAGGTCCCCATTATCCTCTTGTGTAAAAAACTTCCCCCGCATACCTCTACTGAATTGTGACCACAATTCGGTTACGTTCACCTTAGTGATGGATAGGGATAGGCATGAAGCTGGGGACAGTAGTTATAGCTGGGGGAAGGGTAATTATGAGGCCATCAGGAGAGAATTAGGGTGCATAGATTGGACTAGGAAACTACAGGGACTGGGAACATCTGGAATGTGGAGCTTATTCAGGGAGCAGCTGCTGCGAGTCCTTGATAAATATGTCCCTATCAGGCAAGGAGGAAATGGTCGAGTAAGGGAACCTTGGTGTACGAAAAAAGTTGATTCGCTGGTTAAAAGGAAAAAGGAGGCTTATGTCAGGATGAGGCTTGAAGGCTCGGTTAGTGCAATGGATAGCTATAGATTAGCCAGGAGGGAGCTAAAGAGTGAATTGAGGAGAGCTAAGAGGGGACACGAGAAGACTTTGGCTGATAGGATTAAGGAGAATCCTAAAGCTTTCTTTAGATATGTTAAGAATAGAAGATTGGTTAGGGCAAGATTAGGGCCAGTCATAGACAGCAGTGGGAAGTTGTGCGTGGAGCCTGAAGAGATTGGAGAGGCACTGAATAAATATTTCTCTTCGGTATTCACGCAGAGTGATGTAAATGTAGTTATGGAGAACACTGAGGTACAGGGTTGCAAACTGGAAAGTATTGAAGTAGATAGGGAGGATGTGCTAGATATTCTCGAGGGTTTGAAGTTGGATAAGTCCCCTGGGCCGGACGGGATTTACCCTAGGATTCTCTGGGAGGCAAGAGAGGAGATTGCAGAGCCTCTGGCTCTGATCTTCAGGTCGTCGTTGGTTACGGGTGTGGTTCCGGAGGACTGGAGGATAGCGAATGTGGTCCCATTGTTCAAGAAGGGAAGAGAGACCTTCCAGGGAATTATAGGCCAGTGAGTCTTACTTCTGTTGTGGGCAAAGTATTGGAGAGAATTATTAGGGATAGGATTTATAGTTATTTAGAGAGAAATGAATTGATTGGGGATAGTCAGCATGGTTTTGTGAAAGGTAGGTCGTGCCTTACTAACCTTATTGAGTTTTTTGAAAAAGTGACCAAAGAGGTGGATGGGGGTAAGGCGGTTGATGTGGTATATATGGACTTTAGTAAGGCGTTTGATAAGGTGGCCCATGGAAGACTTCTGCAGAAAATGCAGATGTATGGGATAGAGGGTGATTTAGCTAATTGGGTTAGGAATTGGCTAGCAGATAGAAGACAGAGGGTGGTGGTTGATGGGAGATATTCATCTTGGAGTTCGGTGACAAGTGGTGTACCTCAGGGGTCTGTTTTGGGGCCCCTGCTGTTTGTAATTTTTATAAATGATCTGGATGAGGGTATTGAAGGATGGATTAGTAAATTTGCAGATGACACTAAAGTCGGTGGAGTGGTAGATAGTGAAGAGGGGTGTTATACTTTGCAGAGAGACTTGGACAAGTTGCAGAGCTGGGCCGAGAGGTGGCAAATGGAGTTTAATGTGGAAAAGTGTGAGGTAATGCACTTTGGCAAGAATAATAAATGTGTAGAGTATAGGGCTAATGGTAGGATTCTTAATAGTGTTGATGAACAGAGGGATCTTGGTGTATTTGTGCATAGATCCCTGAAAGTAGGCAGTCAAGTCGATAAGGTTGTTAAGAAGGCATATGGAGTCTTAGCTTTTATTGGTAGGGGGATTGAATTTCGGAGCCGCAACGTCATGTTGCAACTGTACAAAACTCTAGTGCGGCCGCACTTGGAGTATTGTGTGCAGTTCTGGTCCCACATTATAAGAAAGATGTGGAGGCATTGGAGAGGGTACAGAGGAGGTTTACCAGGATGTTGCCTGGTATGGAGGGCAGGTCTTATGAAGAGAGGCTGAGGGATTTGAGGTTGTTTTCGTTAGAAAGGAGGCGGCTAAGAGGGGACCTTATCGAAACATATAAGATGATTAGAGGTTTAGATAGGGTGGACAGTGATAGCCTTTTCCTAGGATGGAGAAAGCTAGCACGAGGGGACACAGCTTTAAATTAAGGGGTGATAGTTATAGGACGGATATCAGAGGTAGGTTCTTTACCCAAAGGGTGGTTCGGGAGTGGAATGCCCTGCCTGCAGCAGTGTAGATGCGCCAAGTTTGGTGGCGTTTAAGAGGTTAGTTGATAAGTATATGGAAGAGAAGGGAATGGTTTAGTTTGGAGGGTCATTGCTTTTTATATTGGTCGGCGCAACATCGAAGGCCGAAGGGCCTGTTCTGTGCTGTAATGTTCTATGTTCTATGAACCTCCCCCACTGTTATCTTGAAGTTGTGCCCCCTTGTAATTGTCATTTCTGCTCATGGAAAAAGCTTCCAATTTTGTACCCTATCTATACCTCTCTTAATTTTATCAATCTTCTTGTAACTACTTCCCTGTCAAACAGTGCAATGGGCAGTAAGAGCGATGTGTTGTCCTACCCCACAGCAGACACTGGGAGAAGGCCATTTGAGGAAGGAATGAGGTTTCACACTATACAGTAGCCAACCTAGCAGCTATTTGCGTTGCTACCTGCAGGCCGACTGCATTTCAAAGCCAGTCACTCACATTAAAATGCGCAGCTAAACATACTGGGGCACTTTGTAATCTACACAACAGTCAAAAGCTAGAGCCTGATGTATGTATTTAAACACCTCAGGGAAGAACTGTCCCGACTGGGGAATAGAATGTTTGCATTCAGCACATATTGAACAGAATCATAAAATGGCTACAATGTGGAAAGTGGCCATTTGGTCCATCATGACTGTGCCAGCTTTCTCAAGGAGCAATTCCTTTACTGCCATCCCTCCACCCTCTCCTCACATCCCAGTACATTCCTCCCTGTCAGACATTTAGAAAATTTGGAAAAGGTTGTGGTACAAAGGAGGCCATTCTACCCACTTTGTCTGTGCTGGCTGAAAATGAACTCCTGTTTTCCAGCACTTGATCCATAGCACTGTAGGTTACAAGATTTCAGGTGCACGTAAGAACTCCTTTTGAATGAATTGAGAATTTCTGTCTCTACTGCCCTTTCAAGCACTGAGTCCCAGACACCCACAACTCTTTGGGTGAAAAACATATTCCTTTCCGTCCCTTGATTCCTTCTACCAATTACTTTATATCTGTGCCCCTATAGTCACTGACCTTTCTGTTAAAGTAAATAGGCTCTTTCCATCCACTCTATCCAGGAAACTAACAACGTTGTACACCTCAATCAAATCACTTTACTCCATTCCAAGGAGAACAACCCCAGCTTTTCCAAACTTTCCTCAGAACTGCAATTTTCCAGTTCTTGCAACGTCCCCGTAAATCTCCTCTGCATCCTCTCTCGGACAGTTACATCCTTTCTGTAATGAGGTGACCAGAATTGCACACAGTACTCAAGCTGTTGCCTAACTAATGATTTAAACAGTTGCAACATAACTTTCCTGCTCTTATATTACATAGTTTAACTAATGAAAGAAGGGATTCCATAAATCTTTCTTAGCCACCTTTGATTCTTGAAGGTAGCAGGACAGGTCAACATGAGCTTAGAAACTAAAAGCAGAAATAGGCTATTCGGCCCTTTGAACATGCTCTGTCATTCATTATGATCATAGTTGATCATCAAATTCAATATCCTGATGTCCCCTTCCCTCCACCATATCCCTTGATCCTTAAGCTCGAAGAGTTATATCCAATTTCTTCTTGAAACCAGACAATGTTTTGGCCTCAACTACTTTCTGTCGTAGTGAATTCCACACATTCACTACCCTCTGGGTGAAGAAATTTCTCCTACCTCAGTTCTAAAAGGTTTATCCTCAAACTATGATCCCTAGTTCTGGACTCTCCCACCATTGGGAAGATTCTTTCTGAATCTACCCTGTCTAATCCTGTTAGAATTTTATAAGTTTCTATGAGATCCCCCTCACTCTTTTAAATTCTAGCAAATATAATCCAAACTGACTTAGTGACTCCTCATGTGACAGATCTGCCATCCTAGGAATGAACCTGGTAAACTTCCACTGTACTCCCTCAGATAAGGATACCTAAACTGCGTACAATACTCCAGGTGTGGCCTCACTCATGCCCTATACAATTGCAGCAAAACATTCCTATTCCTATATTCAAAACTTCTCGCTATGAAGGTCAACATATCATCTGCCTTCTTTACTGCCTGACGTACCTGCGCACTTTCAGCAACTGATGCACAAGGACACCAAGGCTCATTAAGTATGCACTTCTCTCAATTTACAGACAATCGAGTAATAATTTGTCTTCCTATTATTGCTGCCAAAGTGAATAATCTCATAGTTATCCATATTATATTGCATCTGCCATGCAGATGCTCGCACAGTCAGTCTGTCCAAATCATATTGAAGTATCTCTGCATTCTCCTCATAGCTCACCCTCATACCCAACTTTGCATCATTGGCAAATTTGGAAACAATACATTCAGTTCCCTCTCTCAAACCATGAATATATAATGTGACCAATTGGGGTCATAGCGCATGCATTCCAAGGTCTTACCCCGATTTAGAATTTTAACTTCTGTTCTATCTTTGTCCTTTTCCTTAGTTATGATCACTTCTACCAAATGCTCTCCCACTGCCACTCCTTTCACCTGTTCAGCCTCATTTCCTAAAACTAATTCCTGAATCACACTCTCTCTCTCATTGGACTTGCTGCACACAGGTCATAAAAGGTCTCCTGAATGAACCTTAAGAATTCTGTTCCTTCCATTCCTTTTAGATTAAAACTATCCAAGTTAATATTGGGGTGATGAAAATTCTTTCCTATTACTGCTCTGTTGCTTACGTACTTCTTGGAAATATATCTATACATTTGCTCCACTATCGTCCTCTGACTGTAAGGTGGTCAACAGTACACTCCCAGTCATATCACTGCCCCTTTCTTGTTCCTTAGCTCAATCCAGGTGGCCTCCGTTGATGATTCTACTAATAAAACATCCCTTCTCAGAACTACAATCATTCCTTTGCCCAAAAGTGCCATTCCTCTACCCTCCTTTTTAATATCTCTCTCTCTATCTGGTCTGGAATCCCAATAATCGAGAATGTTGAGCTTCCATTCCTGTCCCTCTTTAAGCCATGTTTCTGAAGCAGCTGCACCGTCAAGCCACCATGTTTCTCTCTGTGCTCTCAGCCCATCCACTTCAGTTGCTGCACTCCTTGCGTTGAAGCCTATACCCTTGAGCGCTACCGTATTCTTTCTTTCATTTTTGAATTCTCGTTTCCTCTACCTTCCAGACTGATTCACTAACCCATGTCTTCCACTTAAATTTCCAACACGGTTAATGTACCTTGAGGTGCCATCAAGGCCTTGTGTGATGGCGCTATCTATTGAACATTCAGAAGTCACTGTTTACTGTCACTCTTCGTTAATTAATTGCAAAAAGCATTGACCTCTCTTGAACCTGGAACCACTTGAGCTGAAAAAAACTTCTGATTCGTGTCACGTGGACGATCGTATCCAGCAGAGGGAAAGCAGGCTTTCAAACATCAGCATCTAACAGCTGGAGTTGAGCTTTGTGGCTTGGATGGAAGGAGGAGTAGGAGGGGTGGAAGTGAAGTGAGTGGAGTGGCAGGAGGGGTGGAGGTTTGGGGGAAGTGGGAGAGAATGGGGTGGTGGGGGCATTGGGGGAAATGGGGGCCGTGGGGCATGGGGGAGTGGGGAGAATAGGGCCCTGGGGAGGAGTTGGGGTATTGGTTGGGAGCAATGGGGGGTTGGGGAGTGAGGGGAGTGGAACAGTGGGGTGATGGGAGAACGGGTGGTGGGGCTTGGGGGGATGGGTTGGAGGCAGTGGGGTTATGGGGACAGTGGAGTGAGGGTTGGAGGCAGTGGGGGTATGGGGACAGTGGGAGTGAGGGTTGGAGGCAGTGGGGTATGGGGCAGTGGGAGTGAGGGTTGGAGGCAGTGGGGTATGGGGACAGTGGGAGTGAGGGTTGGGGGAGTGGGGGTAGGGGCAGTGGGATGAGGGTTGGAGGCAGTGGGGTACGGGGCAGTGGGAGTGAGTTGGAGCAGTGGGGGTACGGGGGCAGTGGGAGTGAGGGTTGGAGGCAGTGGGGGTATGGGGGCAGTGGGAGTGAGGGTTGGGGGAAGCATGTGAGGTGGCGGGGAGAGTGTTGGGGGGGTTATTTCAAGCTGTCTGCTATTTCAATCTTAGGATATAATTGGGTGGGGCACATGCTGTGCGTACTCCACAGAGAAGTCGAGATAATATATTTTGAGGAGCCAGGAAGAGTGCTTGAGTGGGGTGGGGGGAGTAGGGTTTGCCGGGGGTGGGGTGGGGTGGGGTGGGGGGGTGCACTGCTACTTTGTGTTTCGGATTACCAACTGTGATTAAATGTGTTCCTGGAGATTTCATTCCATTGCTCTCCCACACCTCCCCTCCCCCGCCCTCCCGCGACACTTCAGCCATTTTTTGCCCAAAACGTCCATCCTGATGACCAATTGCTTTCCTATTCCTATTGGAAAGTGAAAAGATCCAACTGCCCAATTTGCTTGACTATCAGCTAAACAGCCTTCTTCCTCACATTTTGAATGTACTTATATCTGGCTGAGAGAAACGGCCAAAGTGTAAAAAAAACAATCTTTTTCCGTGTTCTGATGCTTTTTCTCCAGGATTGCAAACAGCAGTGTCTTGGAACAGCTTCTTCCCTGCTGCCATCAGACTTTTGAATGGACCTACTTCACATTGAGTTGATCTTTCTCTACACCCTAGCTATGACTCTAACACTACATTCTGCGCTCTCTCTTTTCCTCCTCTATGTAGGATATGTTTTGTACAGTGTGCAAGAGACAATACTTTTCACTGTATATTAATACATGTGATAATAGTCAATCAAATCAAAAAAATCAAACTGGAGATTGATTTTCACTTGCTGGAGACTCCAGCATATCCTGGAAGACTGGCAACCTAAGAAACCTGCAGCGTTGCTATGCTGGATCCTTTCCTGTTGCAAAGAATGGAATCACAATCCTCCCGCGTACCCACCCCCCCTCCCCACCACCCCCTTCACCCACCCCTCCTATAACCATTGCAGCTTCACTGATCCTGCTTCTGTCTGGATCCAGAGACTGGCCTGCACTGTGACCGTCTAAAGTTGAGAGTGGCCTCACAGTATTCATTTCGTGTCCACACCACATCAGCGAGTTCACACAGCGAATCTGCCCTCCTGCTGTTATTATTAATATGGTCCACTGACAGCAATGTTTCATCTCAGCTGCATGGGTACACGATCATTCAACAGCCCAGAACTTGACTGACTGTGATCAGTGAGTGGTTTCCTTAAGGTGTGCGCACGGGTGCATAATAAACGGGCGCGCACAACAAAGAGAAATTGGAGGAAAGATAGCAAAAAGGAAATCTACCCAGAGAGTTTTCTAATCACAGTCCAATTCAGCAATTACCTCCGGCGAAGAACCAATCAGCATGTTGTATTATGGGTTCAATTATCCCCACAATCTGTATTGAGACTGTTGTCATCATTTCAGTCATAGACCTGGAGAGAGAAAGGAGCTGACCAAGTTAACTGCAACTTAGCAAACAAATTATCCAGAAAACGTCTGCACTTTCCAAAGAACAGATCTCCAATATCTCAGTGGGTAAATACTCCAGCTGGTGTCCAACAAGAGACACATACGAGATTGCAGGTCCAATCAATCTTCAATTTAACTGACCTCGTTTCTAGGTAATCAGAGTAAATGCCTTGATTTTTTACCACAAGAACCATTAATTCATTCTAAATTAGAATCATTCCAAGGATCAGCACTTTTGATGGATTGAAATTCACATGTACCTTAAAATGAGACTATTATATTTACATTATAATAAATACCATAAGGTGAAGAACTCTTACCCTTCATTAGCTGTCCAGAGTAGATTGGGCCCCAGGACAATTGCCATGTTACCAGGAGTCATTTTGTTGGTGTCCTGATATTCCGTTAACTTGGCTAGAAATTTGATCAAGTATCTGGAGATTGGTGACACATTGCATTGTATAAGTTAATGTATTTTCTTAAATAAAGGAAATCTCGACAGCTGTTTCAACAAGTTACAACTGTTTAAACACATTTAACATAGAATAAAACATTCTTAGGTGCCCCAAAGAGACTGATCAGAAATAAATGAAGTTGCCTTAGGACAAAGAAGTAAATATTAGGAGGGATATTATGAGGATATTCACAAGGACATTATGAGGATATTAAATGGATATTAGGAGGGATATTATGAGGATATTAAATGGACTTTATGAGGATGTTAATACAATATTAGGAAGGATATTATGAGGGATATTGCGAGGCATATTGGAAGGGATATTATGAGAATATTAGAAAGGATATCATGAGAATATTAGGAGGGATATTAGGAAGGATATTAAGTGGATATTAGGAGGACTGACTAAAAACTTGAGTTGGAAAGGAGAATGGAAAGGTGGAGAAGTGAAAATTTACCTTAAGGAGTTTCAGAGCATGAACTCTGAATGGCTGAACATGGGATTGCTAATAGTTGAGCAGAAGACGGACGGAAAAGCTAAGAGTTGGAGGATTGGAGATTTGACAGGGTGAGAGGGGATTTCCAAGATAGAGAAGGCTGACACCAGAAGGAATTTAAACGCAAGGAAAGCCTATGGGCATCTGAGTTTTAATGAACTGAAGCTTCTGGAGGATGGAGAATGACATTGGGCAGGATAGCAGGAGAATTGTCCAGTGTGAATGTGGCAGATGTATTGGGGAAATGGTTTTAGAATATAGGCTGAGGAAAGATGATGCAGAGATGGAAAAAGATAAAGTTTCACTGGTTTCTCTGATTTTTACCAGGTTAGTTGACGAATTAGTTGAATTCACTTTTATTGCATGGTTATTGTTAGATGTTGGCACAGGAGAATTTAATGGATTGAATTTGAGATGAGAAATTCTAGTGAAAAATGGGCCAAGATTTTCCAGTCTGTGGATGGTCAAGATGAACATACACCAGAAGATGAGCTGTGGAACCCCACAGAAGTCCCAAAGCAAGGACCCCCTGGGAATTGCAAGGAAGTCTGAGCTTCCAGTGGGAACAGAGTCAGGTCAGGACAGGTTGCATCTGCTTCTCAAGACAACCTAAAAAAGTTTCCAACTCTGGGTTAGTCAGAGACTTTAGACAGTACTGACTTACTGACCTAGATATTTATCCAGGAAATGTTACTAGGAAAATCCTTGCCTAACTCCTGGGTAACTGTGCAACTGAATCCCAATTAATCACACTGACCCCCCCTTCCCACCCTCATCATGATTCCCATTCAACTACAACCCCTGACTCTCCCCAATTACCGACTCCATGTGCTCCCTGATCTGATGACATCCTGTCCTGACCTGATGCAACTACTGCCCTACCCATCTCACCCATGTGTGACTCTACTCACTTGCCACTCTACCCCATTGCTCACTTAGCTCACTCACCCTACCTCCTAACCCACATGCCTCACCCATCCTACCTCCTTACCCACATAACCTCACTTACCCTATCCTCTTACCCACTTGCCTCACCCACCCTGCCCCCCCACCACTTGCCTCACCTACCCTGTCTTCTTACCCATTTACCTCACCCACCCTACTTCTTACTCTCTTTGCTTCACCTATCCTACACTCTTATCCACTTGCCTCACCCATTCTATTCTCTTACCCACTTGCCTCACACACCCTACCCTTTTACCTTCTGTCCATAGCAGTTTTCAAAGAAGTGGGGGCAAGGCTTCAGAGTGGAATTTCTGCTCTGTTCCTGGCAAGGTTTAACTTTACTGAGTCAGTGGTGAAAGATTCACCATCGGAAAAATGGTTTGGGGAAAACGGATGAAAGCAGGTATGTGTTATTTGTGTCCAATCAGGTTTGGCGATAGGGTTGCTGGGCCATGATGTCATCATTCTGCAATGAGGTGTTAAAATTAAAACAGAACTATCTGCTGGTTCAGATCAAGAATTCCTCAGCATTGCCCATGATATCCTCAATAGTTTCCTGAAAACGCTCAATAAAGCCATTTTTTTTTTTAGTTAGCTCTGGCACAGGTTTCCAATACACTCATTCAATAGCACAGTTTCTGGTAATCCACAGAACCCATGTAATTACTCCTTACGCTTTACCAGTGCTAATGATAAAATAAGTGGAGGACAGCTGTTTAATTACATACAATTACACTATTGAAGCTGGTATTTAAGTTTACCTGAAGTTGTTATAATTCGCCTGGGGTAGTTTCTCACATGCATTCCATAAAGCTTGCAGCCGTTTGTCCTGTTCCTGAATGCTAGGAATTCCAAACAGAGAGTGATATTTATGCATTTGTACAAAGTATTTTGTTCATTATTCTGGTTTCTAGTTCAAAAATTAGAACATTTCTTGAAGCTATGGCACAAAAATGTGATTCTCAAGAAATAATGAAAATTTGACCTCAAGAACAATATTTTGATAGTTCATCATTTTTGCATCCAGTGCAGGTTCAATGGGCCAAATGGCCTCCTTCTGCACTATAGGGATTCAATGATCACTTGTCTGTGAATCAGCTGTAGTTTACTTACTAACTCAACACTGATTTCCATTGTGTTGGAGCTCATTTATAGCCATATTTAAAGGCTAACTCTCTTGTTTTTTTGCTCATTTGTGCTTTCTTTCTATATTTAAACTATGCTACATTGGGGCTGCACGGTGACACAGTGGTTAGCACTGCTGCCTCACAGTGTCAGGAATCTGGGATGGATTCCTAATTTCGGTCATTATGCGGAGTCTGCACATTCTTCCCATGTCTGCATAGGTTTCCTCTGGGTGTTCTGGTTTTCTCCCACAATCTGAAAGGTGTGCTAGTTAAGTGCATCAGTCACGATAAATTCTCCCTTAGTGTACCTAGACAAGCGTGGAGTGTGGCGATGAGGGAAATTTCACAGTAACTGCATTGCAATGTTAATGTAAACCTAATTAAACTATTTTAAACTTTTAATTAAAGGCTGGAGGCGTCGGGAAGGGTTGGGGGTGGGGTGGGAGGTGGTGGTGGTGGTTCGGCACTGGAAATAGTCCTGAGATAAGGTCCAGCTCCAAGAACCCAGCACTGGGAAGGATAGGAAGGAACGTACTCCCAGGGCCTTCTTAAAGAAGTCATGAGAGGAAAGTCCAGACTGACCAACCTGCCAACTTTTTTTCATGTAGGAAGTGGCTAACTTCTGATAGGGACCTTTCTGTGACAACACGTATGTTACAAGGAAAAGTTGTGAAGAGCAGGTGTGAATTTGGAGAAAAAAGCATGAAATGGGAAAGGGTTACTCAAACTCATCGTATCTGTGCCTTCCATGGACCGTGTGAAAATGTGCTCTCATGGGCTCACTCTCTTATGATTTAACCTCATGTAATAAAATCCTGAACATAGTTTTTATCCATCCCACTATTCAGTTCTGTTTTACTGCCTCCATGGTTACAACTTTCACTTTTCCAACCCCGTAACCCCTGAAACCTTCATGTCCCATTCAGTATTTGATCGTTTCAGATTAAACTTTTCTATACCATCAAACTAATTCCCAACGGGACACTTATTCAGCTTCTTTTTGAATTAATTAAATACTTCAAATTGAAAGTTGATTCCACCTAACTGGGGTTCTGAGGCAAAAATTCATTCTTGGGATGTGGGCATCACTGGTTATTGCCCATTTATTGCCCATCCCTAAGGGCATTTAAGAGTCAACCACACTGTTGGACTCACATGTAGGTTAGAGCAAGTAAGGACAGCAGATTTCCTTTTCTAAAGGACAGCAATGAGCCAGATGGGTTTTTACAACAACGATAAAACCAGACCTTTTTGATTGAAACTCAGATTTCACCATTTGTCATGGTGGGATTCAAATCCAGGTGTCCAGTGCAGTAGTCCGAGTCTCTGGACTACCGGTCCAGTAAGAATACGAGTGTGCTACTGCCTCCCCATTTAAACATTGTTGGTATATAACACAACACATCAGAGCAACGTGCACTGTACACTAATGCTTGCTTTACAGAATTACCAGTATTAGGTAATTTTCTTTATTGTCTCGTCAGCATAATCCTGGATTAGAGTAAACAGGATGGATTTTAAATCATAAATGGAGACAGCATGAAACTGAAGGAAAGGATTACGAAATACTTACTTTGATGCCTGTATCCATTCATCATACAACTCAAATGTCATCAATGGTTCTGGTAGCTCCCGAAGATACGATTTAAGAGCTCCTTATAAAGGAAAGCAATTTATTCTCATTTAATTAATGCAGCAACTAAAGGATTACTATAAAATCTTCCATAATACTCTGGATCAAGCATTTCATTTTCTTCAATGAATGAATGAATTAATAACAGAACACTTCTACATCCTTTTAAACCAGGCTTTCAAAGTTAAAGGAAATATCCTGGGCTAAGACACTTGTGCAAACTCTGATAAAAATCATATTCCTCTCAAAAAATCAAATTCCTCTAGAGGAAAAATCATAATCCTCTAGACAAGTAGAGTTGAGAGAAGCCAACATTAAATGATTTAAATATGATTTTAAATTTTGTGTCACGGATTTCTTGTAAGGCCATAATATAACCAACTGCACGAGATATGAAATACCCCTGCAGGATATTCTCTATTAATTCATAGTGGTCTTGAACAAAGGAGGTGATCAGTTCATCAATACTGCAAAAAAAACCCCTCATAAACACAAATAGATATCTATAAAAGGGATGGACATTTCCCAGAGTTAGTATGTTTTACAAATATATCGACATTGTAATGAATTTCACGTATCATGTAAATATACTTATAAACTCTATACATGGGCATGATCTTACCGCCTGTTCACGTCACTCTCCCACTGCAGCGAAGACAGAGAATTTGGCGACCAGCCAAATCTCCATTCACTGCAGTGGGACGGGAAAATCCTGCTGGCATGAATGGTCGGAAAATTCCAGCCTGTAATGCTGCCAAGGAGGTTGGGGAAGTTTTTGGAGGGAAGATATGGGGTGAAGCAGAACTTGTGCCCAAGTCATGAATGCATCTCACTCCCCATCCCAAGGTGGCATTTGCATGTGGTGAAGGCAAATTATGACAGCTACACCAGCTAAAGGGGCAGAAAGCACCACCAGCAACGTCAGCCCATTATTTGTAAAGCAAATAAAGGGACCATTTTCCCTCAATGCAACTCTTCCCTACTCCTCTTCCCCTTAGTTTTCACCTCATCTATATGACTTCATATGATCCAAAAATGCTTTTACGCGCAGAGTTGCACAGCCAAACATAAGTTAACATTATTATGTGCTGAATTCTGTCAAAGTTTTTGGTTATGGCTGGCTCCCACTCCCTAAGGCCCTAATCAACCCATCAGCATTTTCCTGCCTAATGTTCCTAAAGTGAAAATGGCAGAGAATATACTATATAACATTTACCGCTAATTTGCATGGTATCATAAGACGCTTGTCCACAAAGACATTTTTGCAGAGATTTCTAATGGGAATGAAAAGTGATGGGGATTAGATGTAACTGAGTCCTGCAAAAATCCCACTGTTCTCACTTCCTGATCCTGGGCCACTGAATTTCATCTTTGAGCTATAGATACTAAGTTAAGCAAAGCGACCACAACCCCATTTCCTTGTTCGGGTTATTCAATTTGCGGTTCAGTTAACATATTTACAGTTTCCATACCCATGTGAGCTGACCATCAGACACCTTGGCTTCCTAGAGCACGGGGAATCTGAGCCTGCAGAGGGGACCAGGAGATCACTGTTTTCACAGATTACTGAGTTAGGACAGTCACTCATAGGCAGTTCTCCATTTAGGGTTTGGTGGTGAATACAAACTGTCTCAGACTTCAGAAAGCCAGGGTTTACACAGTTAATGCAAAAGCAAAATGCTACAGATTCTGGAAATCTGAAACCGTAACAGAAAATGAGGATGGCACAGTTGGACAGTAGTTAGCACTGGTGCCTCACAGTGCCCGGGACCCACATTTAATTCGAACCTTGGGTAACCGTCTGTGGAATTTCCCCACATCTGTGTGGATTTTCTCCGGGTGCTCTGGTTTCCTCCCACAGTCCAAAGATGTGCAGGCTAGGGTGGACTGGCCATGATAAATTGCCTCTTATTGTCAGGGGAATTAGCAGGGTAAATCTCGGATAGAGCCTGGGTGAAGTCCCTTGGTGTGATTGTTGTCGGTGCTGGCTAGATGGACTGAATGGCCTCCTTCTGCACTGTAGAGATTCTATGATTCTATGAAAATGCTGGAAATACCCATCAGGTCAGGCAGCACTCTTATTTCAGGTATTTGACTTTTCATTGTTTCAATGAATGGGGCATTTACCTGATACTTTAATCCTGTCTCCACACATATTACCTGACCTACTGATTATACAATGAAAACTCCTTTACTGAAACACTGCATGAAGCAAAATAAGAGCAATTGAGAATGATACTGAGTGGGCTGTTTGGGTGTGTGAACCTCTAGGCAAATTGGGCTTGGTTTAATTAAAAACCAAATGTTGTTATGTGGCTGTTTTGTGTTGTATATACAAGCCACTGAGAATCAGACTGTCCTTAAACTTCAAGATTCAAGGATACAGTTTAAAAGGGTTTTAAAATTAACATTTTTCAAAGACAGCTGCCGGATTAGTAATATTACATTTACGGGAAAGAAACCGCAGTAAGGGTGATGAAGGTCAGTGAGAATTGACTGTAAAGATTGCATTGAACATGTCTTTTCAAAAGATTTGTTACAAAGCCTAGGTAAAGTGTACATGTCGATAGCGTTAAAGCATTCCTCAAAGATCTCAACATGTGGGTTGCAAAAACACTCATGACACTTGCTCCTGTTTTTAAGTTCTCTTTCTCAGAGAGCCTCTTCAGAAAATAACCTGAAGCGCCTGTTGGCTACAGTGATCTGTTAAGTTTTATTCACTGTAACACAATCAAAATAACTGCTACACTAATCTTCATGTAAGATAGATGACTCATAGTTAGAGAGGTTTACAGTATGGAAACAGGCCCTCACAGCACGGAAACAGATCCTCACAGCACGGAAACAGGGCCTCACAGCACGGAAACAGGGCCTCACAGCACGGAAACAGGGCCTCACAGCACGGAAACAGGGCCTCACAGCACGGAAACAGGGCCTCACAGCACGGAAACAGATCCTCACAGCACGGAAACAGATCCTCACAGCACGGAAACAGATCCTCACAGCACGGAAACAGACCCTCACAGCACGGAAACAGACCCTCACAGCACGGAAACAGATCCTCACAGCATGGAAACAAGTTCTTTTCTATCTTATCATGTAAGATAGGAAAGGAGCCAGTTTGACAAGCAGGGAACCTACATACATCACTACACAAAAGCAAATTCATCTAATGCTGCTGTTGCTCTTCCCACTCATAATCCAACCAGGTAGACTTTCATCTGTTCCCAAAGCTAGGTTTTTCCTGTAACTGATCACTAGTCTGTCACCAAAGGTTTATAACCTGAGGGGCGCCACTCCACTTCAAGTACACTAACCAGGAGTCTCTCCAGCTCTTACCATCAGCCACTGGCATGTGTCAGAAGGATTTTGCGGATTGACACATTCAATCTATTTGGGCAGGTTATGAATGGTCCTTCCTTGGCCCTCAAGTCCTCAAACGTGGAGCTTTTGGCTCAGAAATCAGAAGCAGGGCCACTACCCAGTGCCCCACAAGACATCCTTCATAATGTTGCGCACTGGGAAGCTTCATATATTTTACTAAATAGAAACTATCCGAAATGTAAAAGACTGTTTTGAAGAAATGGAATGAAAGATGTAGCCTTCCATAGTGCATGCTATATTTCAAAATCTTGTGCAGTATGCTGGCAAACCCAAACATTTGAAAGAATTACAGCATCAGTTTGCCAAATTGAGTGCAATGAAAAAAATCATTATTGGAGGAATGCAGCCAAACTTTAATCAGACTGCTTGTACAAACTGATTTCATTCCCCTCTTTTCCATATCCTATTACTGCAGTGACAATCCAATGTAACGAGTATCAGTGCAAATGTATGTGAGGCGTTAGTTGATCAGATGAGGTAACTCAAATATAATCAGGATTAAGTCAATAAAAATTGTGCAAGACCCACGACATATTCAAATATTACCAAATTAGTAATGGACATAAATCAGTTAATTTACAATGCTACCTTTCAAAACTACAGCAGCTCATGCTATGCTACGTACCTGCTACAGCATGAGGATCGACAGAATATTCTTGTACATCCAGCACACCGCAGTCAAGCGAAGCCTTCAGCTTTTTCAGTTTGGAGGCGGAGGCAGCTACTCTGAACAGGCCCTGGAGAACAAACTCTGATCAATACATCGGTGAACAGAATATCCAGCTAGCTCAGTAAAAACCACAAAGAGACACTGCCTTTGCTAATGGCTCATCTGAAATGTTGGATTAATTGAACTGCACTTTGACCAGCGAACACAACATTTAACCTAAACTCTAAGGGCGCGATCTTACTGGCCGCTCACATCGAGCTTCTGCTGCAGCGAGGTCAGAGAATTTGGCGGCAGGTTGAATCTCCATTCACTGCAGCAGGATGGGAAAATCCCACTGGCATGAACGTGGTAAGATTCCGGCCTAAGAGTCAAAGTACAGCTGAGTGCTATTATTCGGGGACTGAGCAGTCAGCTAGGCGTGCAATAAAGATAGACAGGTATTATGTGTTTTATTTTAAGGGTTACGGAAAAAAATATTTAGGTGTTCAGGAGGAAGATAATTTTTATTATTCGAGGATATGGGAAAATGCATAAGGCGGAATCTTCCCTTCCCACTGGCAGCAGGAATGGCGATGGGCAGACCCTTAATTTGGTGGGATGCAAGAAATCTGTTCCCTGACGGTGGGATGAATAGTTGGAATTTTGTTCCCCTGACTTTCAGGGTAGGTTACAGGTGGGTCGAGCTTTCTTACAAATTCCTCATGATGATGGGAACCCCACTTGCTCATTAAAATGTCACCATGCTAGTATTAGGTTCACCTTCCCAATTAAGTTCCCCGGCCAGCAAGAACTCTCTATAGAATTGTCAGCCTCTGACTTGCTCTTGTAGTCACTCTATTTATATGGCGAGTCCTGTTCAGTTTCTGGACACTGGTAACTCTCAGGATGGGATAGTAGGGGTTGACAGTAGGGATTCTATAATGGTATTGCCATTGAATGCCAAAGAATGATGGTTGGATTCTCTCTTATTGGAGATGGTCATTGCCCGGCACTTGTGAGGCACGGATGTCACTTGTCAGCCCCAATCTGAACGTTGTCTAGGTCTTGTTCCAGTTGGACAATTATTGCTTCAGTGTTTGAAGAGTTGAAAATGGTGCTAAACTTTTTGCAATCATCAGCGAACATCTCTCACATCTGACCTTATAATAGAAGAAATGTGATTGATAAAGCAACTGAAATTGGTTGGTCCCATAACACTCCACTAAGGCACTTTGCAGTAATGTCCTGGGACTGAGATGACTGACTTCTAACAACCACAAAGTCCTTTGTGACAGGTATGTCTGCAACCAGTGGGGAGTTTTCCCTGTTTCCCATTGACTCCCGTTTTGCTAGGACTTTGATGCAACACTCGCTCAAAAGTGTCTTGTCAAGGGCAGTTACATCCATCTCAACTCTTGAGTTCAGCTCTTTTGTCCATGTTTGGATAAAACTGTAATGAGGTCAGGAGCTGAATGGCCCTGCACAATCCAAACTGTAATGATTCATATTCTAATCAGTATTCTGTAAACTGTGTGTGCCTTTATATGATCAGAACTCTGTGATCAGGACTCTCCAGATTCAGTAACTGAATTTGAATTCCACCAGCTGCTGTGTGGGATTTGAGCCCCTGTCCTTAGAGTATTAGTCTGGCCTCTGGATGATTAGGCCGTGGAATTGCATGGAGAGAGTTCCTGGTTCCCATCCCACCTGACCTTGCAGCAATACTGCACTGACGTAGAAAGGGCCTTGGATGGGGGGCCCACTCGTGCCTCATTAAGATCCTTATTGACCACTAAAGGGTTGTTTCTCACCCAGCCTCAATCATTAGGCTGGTGACAGATGACACCTCAGTGGGGTAAATCTGGAAATAAAAGGAATGAGATACTGGGCGAAAAGTGGGGAACAGAGTGGGGGCTCTGGGAGTACTGCCATGAGAAACCAGACATCCCTCATCATTCCTTCCCACTCCTCCCAGCTTAATCCTCGAGGCCCCAGTTGCTGCCCCAGGCCTCCCCTACTCTCCCTGATCAGAACCCTGACATCTCCCCTTTTCTCCAGTTCCCTGAGCTTAGACTCAGGAAGCATCTTGCAGTGCCTCTTCCTGCCACGTCAGCGCTGTTCGTGGAGGGTCTGGAGAGCCACTGGCCAAATGAAATGGCCGGCAGACCTCCAAGGTGGGACTACCTCCCATTTGAGAGAAAAAAGGTCTCGCCAATGCTTGTCAGAGTTTAAATCGGCAGCAGCATTCTTGGAATTAGTGGGAATGTATCAGCCCCCACCCCCACCCCACCTGAATTTTTGGATGGAGGGGATCCATCCTAAAAATTCCAGTCATGGAAATTCAGAAGTTGCTGTCAGCGATTCTACACCTCTCCAGAGGGGGTGCTGTTGAGGCAGCATCTGATTTAATCAATGGGGAATTTTCCACTCATAAACTGTTGAACCCTTAATAGAACATAGAATATTAGCGTAATACAGGCCCTTTGGTCCTTGATGTTGCACCAATCTGTAAAACCAATCTAAAGCCCATCTAACCGAGACTATTCCAATATCATCCATACGTATATCCAATGAACATTTAAATGCCTCTAATGTTGATGAATCCACTACTGTTGCAGGCAGGGCATTCCACACTCTTACTACTCTCTACCCAGAGAGGGGCAGAGATACAGAACTCACACCCAAAGAGAGGGAGAGTCCCTCACATCCAGCTGGAGCGGGGAGACTGGAGAATAGGAGCAGTCCCGGGAGAGATTGGGGAGCTGGGGAGGGACTAATCTATTTAGTGCGGATTTACCCCACTGAGGTGTCATCTGTCACCAGCCTAATGATTGAGGCTGGGTGAGAAACAACCCTTTCGTGGTCAATAAGGATCTTAATGAGGCATGAGTGGGCCCCCCATCCAAGGCCCTTTCTACGTCAGTGCAGTATTGCTGCAAGGTCAGGTGGGATGGGAACCAGGAACTCTCTCCATGCAATTCCACGGCCTAATCATCCAGAGGCCAGACTAATACTCTGAGGACAGGGGCTCAAATCCCACAACAGCAGCTGGTGAGTAAATAACCCAGCACTGACATCTGTCCTATGTCTATCACCCCTCAATTTAAAGCTATGTCGCCTTGTGCTAGCTATCTCCATCAGAGGAAAAAGGTTCACCCTATCTAATCCTCTGATCATCTTCTACGCCTCTATTTAGTCACCTCTTAACCTCCTTCTCTCTAAAAGCAAACAGCCTCAAGTCTCTCAGCCTTTCCATGAAAAAGTAAATCCTGACTGAATGAGATACAGTTGGGTTTTTTAAACAGTATGTTATCTACATAATTAGCATCCTCATCCACACTGAAAAGCTAATTTTACATTTGTGAAATGACAAATTGTTCCATGATAAAAGTCCACATTTTTAAAAAGATTATCTTTATTTTAGTTTCTACCTTAATCAAATCATAATCATTTATTTGAATATGTGAAAATTGAAATTTAACTTTGTAGTTAGTTCAGTAGGAATACTTCAATATGTTTACTAATATCACTACCACATCCCCTTGACTTAATGACAGATTTAAACTGACATTAAGAAAGAAGAAACCCACTGCATACTGATTGCTAGATATTTGTGGGCAGCTTTTTTTACAGTTGGAGGCACGGTGGCACAGTGGTTAGCACTGCTACCTCACAGCGCCAGGGATCTGGGTCACTGTCTGTGCGGAGTTTGCAAATTCTCTCTCTGTCTGTGGTGAGTTTCCTCTGGGTGCTCTGGTTTCCTCCCACAGTCCAAAGATGTGCAGGTTAGATGGATTGGCCGTGCTAAATTGCCTCTTGGTGTTGCAATATGTGCATGTTAAGAGAGATTAGTAGGGCAAATATGTGGGGTTATGGACTTAAGGCCTGGATAAGATGCTCTGTGGGAGAGTCAGCACTGACATGATGGGCCAAATGACTTCCTTCTGTGCTGTTGGGATACTGTGATTAACAACTGACTGCAAAATCCCGTTCTACATGGCCATGCTCACAAGTTACTGGCATTCACTCCAATCGAACATAGTTAGTTTTCTTGTGACAAGTTTCTATCACACGATAGGAAGTCGCCGCTGAAGTTTTATTTTCAAACCTTATAACCTTTTGAGATGGGAAATGTGTTATAGAAAATGGGCCGACTGGTGATAAAATATGTTGTTGTTCAAAAAGTGCTCACCACATGATGGCAGCAACCCGGCAACAGAAAGGTTGAGCTGAAGTGTGAACGAAAGGGAAAGATTACCTCTTCCTGCATGCCGCACTCCAGCAACATCGTCACACAGGCCTCGATAGGAAAGGCAATCTCTCTTCCACTTATTGCCAGGTGCTCCCCCAGGGGCTTGCCAAATGAAGGTTTTTCTATCCAAGCCTCTTTAGCAGGAAATAAAAATGGAAATATTTCCAAACATTATCAAATGTTTCCATGATACATCCTAATGAACGATTGTAAATAGATGGGGCACATTTCTCCGTCAACATCTCCCATAGAGGATTTTAAATTTAATGTTGATTCTATTGGGACTCTGATCTACCAGATTTTTGGAAAAAAAAGTAAACTTTACCACAGCAACATTTATTTTGGTTCATTTCGCCCTTTTCTTTTTCTTCTCAAGAACAGTCATGCTTGTTAAATTAAACAGCCTATGGCATATTACCACAGAAATAAAAACACAGCTGAGCTTTTCCCAAATTGATTTAAATTGGATGAATGATTATGTCAAAATGATTGCATTTCTGTCTTCCTCTTTATTCTTTTAGGATTATCTTCTTCCCCTTCACCTCTTTCTTAAATGTATTTTTTCTGAGTCGGCACTGTGACACAGTGGTTAGTATTGCTGCCTCACAGCGCTAGAGACCCTGCTTCGATTCCTGGCTTGGGTCATCGTCTGTGTAGAGCTTGCATGTTCTCCCCGTGTCTACGTGGGTTTCATCCAGTTTTCTCCCACAGATGTGCAGGTTAGATGGATTAGCCATACTAAATTAACCTTAGTGTCAGGAGGATTAGCTAGGCTAAGTGCATTGGGTTGTGGGGATAGAGCCTGGGCTGGATTGTGCAGGCTTGATGATCGAATAGCCTCCGTCTGCACTGTAGGATTCTATGATTCTATGAAAGGATCTCCTGGTTCAACGGCAGATCAGGGCATCCTATGAAATGATGCCCAAGCGTTCGGAAGGTGGCTTCACCAGCATGTGTAGGCTCCGCACCACATCCCCCTGCCCCAACAAAGCTCCCCGCTGTCAAAAAAAATCAACAGAGTGCTGGAGGATTGCAGTGCTGAGCTTGCTGGAAAAATCGGTGTGGAGAACTCCCATATTCCTGCCATTATGACACTTAGAATCTTTTGGGGAAAATCCCACTCACTCTTTAAGCTGAGACAGTTGTGGGGGAGGGGGGACATTTCTCAGCCCGTCCGCCACGGGAATTGTAGCAGGCAGTGGGGGAGGGTGCGGCTGGGGATGGACCATGCAAAAGTCTATTGGTCTCAGATGGGATTTTCCAGTTTTGAGGCGAGCGTGGCCGGAAAATCCCACCCATTGAGTGGCACCAGGTTCTTTGACCTGTGCAGCTTTTTATTTTCAATATTCACCAAGCGTGTAACTCAAGCAGCAATTGCTGAGTATTGGTGGCCTTCGAGTGGTGGGTTGCTCAGGCCAATGACTGCGTTGTGTAGTTGTATGTACTGTCTTAACCTGCCGAGCCCACCCTGGTGGAGTTTGCTCTGCTTTGGTTAAGTGAAACCGGGTCCCAATGGGGTCCCATTCTAGAATGGTGAAGCTACATGCAATAAATTGGAATGGTACATGGAAAATATATCAATTGGTCCTGTGCAGTCTAGCGTTTGACATGATAATTACAAACTTTATGTTACACCACACATCTATCACAGCAACAATCTACTCATTTTAAGTTCAGGTCAGGTCATAAATCAGCAAGATTTCTCTAATGTAAGTTGAACTGATTGGATGTTATTTAGCAAATACTGATAGTTGAATTAATTAGAATATCTAATATAATTTCTATTAGATAGTTGAATTAACGGGTGGCACGGTGACACTGCTGCCTCACAGCGCCAGGGACCTTGGTTCAATTCCAGCCTCGGGTCACCATCTGTGTGGAGCCTGTATGTTGTCCCTGTGTCTGCGTGGCTCATAAATGAACTACTGGTGAGATATGGGACAGAGGTACATATATGAAGTTAGGTCACAGATCAGCCATGATCTTACTCAGTGGTGAAACATGTTCAAGGGGCTAAATGGCCTCCACAAATCCCTATGTAATGCTGCAAACAGAAAGGGCATTTACTAGCTCAATGTGAACATGGAAACATAACAGCCTGGTAAAAAAGAAACGAAGGGCAGAATTTTAAACTCCCTTATCAGCAGCTTTGTAGGCTGTGGGGGAGAAGGCTGGTATAATATACAGATGGTCTAAGTGCCATCTTCTGGCACACTGTGTTCTATCCACAATTTTACAGATGGACGGGGAAGCATCAGCTGGCCAACCCCTTTGTTCATGAGTAGGTAATTGGTGACTATCCAAGCATCGTTACATGCCCTATCTCAAATTGCAAGCAGGTTGGAGATGTTCAGGAGCAGAAGGAAAGACCAGAAAGTTGCCACGCCCTGACCTTGAGTGGGAATGCAGGAAAGGTGCTTCCTTCAATGGCCTCCTTTCTACATTGGGTGAATCCTTCCCTCCACTTCACAAGGTCTACCCCATCTGCTCCCCCCTTTCGCTTCCCCCCAACATGGTTGCTTCCTGGCCCATGACCTTTCCTTCGAGGCTCTTACTCCTCTCTCCCCATGAGACATGAGACATGATCCTGGGCTCTGGGACTTGGAGTTTGGGAATTGTATGGTCTCACTCTTGGTCACTGTAAGAAGCTGCCTCTCCTGCCAATTAACACTTTGTAGACGGTTAAATGGATGCTTCCCCACTGACTCATCAGGTGGGTTACCCACCCTGCCATCTAAAACATCCTGCCCCAAGACATCACTCCTGGGCTCTTCTCTCAATTCCAGGAATTGCTTTCTCTGTTTCAGCAGTCGATTTTAGCATTTATTGTAGCCCCTTGCTTACATGGCAACAGAACAGATCAACATGAATCATCAGGAGATTTGAGTCTTAGAGAAACAACTAGTAAGTTCACCTATTTCAATCAATTATGACTCAGTTGCATATTTTCTCACCTTCCATTATAACTCCATACTCTCAATAGAACCGAAAGCTTGACCAGTGACAGAGTTCTGTTTTCGTTACTGTCTCAAAGATAATCTACATAAATCTAGAATTTAAATTCACAATCCAGAAAAGCAGGAGGACCTTAAAATGTTCTTACCTTGATGTGCTTTAATTTGAGGCAGTATACTCTGTAAAAGCACTAATGACTTCCTGTGATATTCTGCTTGCAATTCTATTAACTGGGGGAGAGAAAAAAAAACATGATTTACAGTCAATAAGAAGACAGAAGGTAATGAAACATCCCCAAGTTTGAGTCCACTGAACTTTGCGACCACTGAGAAACCAAAATCTGAAGTTTAGAGGAATGAATTGGCTCAGAAACGTCAACGAGTTGGAAAGAGTCTACCTGCCTTCCAGACTGCCTCAACACGAGAGGTGCCTTTTCTGTCCAGCATCCCTGACCACCTCTGTCAGAAATGTTGAGATGTCGGACCCCTGATTGGGCCAGCAGCTTTGAGAGGCGGACTGCTGCCTCTTAATTGGACAGCGCTCCCGTCAGCAGCCTCTTAATTGGCTGTCACCAGTAAAGTTACCCTGGTGGACTCAGACATGTGAGGCAGTGAATCCCCTTACCAGCAAATAATATTCAACTCCTGGACGTCTTACTGCACAAAAAGAAATCCCACCGAGTCCGGGACAACTTTCTATGAAGCGATTCAGGCAGTACCATTTCCCAACTTGATCTCTGTAACCCTGCGAATTTAGTTCTCTCAAAGTCCCAACTAATTTCCTTTCCAAATCCTCAGCATCTCAGCTTCTACCACTCAGGTAGACAGCAAGTTCTAGGCCATTGTCCCCTCTCTACATAAACATGCTTTTCCTCATCTCCTCCTCCAGCTCCTGCCCCACATCTGATATCTATGTCTCCTTTAACTTGTACACTCAACTACTGGAAATTGCTTTTCTTTGTCTACCTTATCTAAAGCCAATCTTATCACCTCTATCAATCCTGCCCTCAATTCTTTTTGCTCCATGGAAAACAACGTCTCATTCCATTATACACAATCCTTTTTTTGGAACACGTTTAACAAGCTCCATTTTAACATGCGGGATTCATAATCCTGAACAAATGCTGCATCTGAATTCTGATTTACATTCCCCAAGTCTTCATCGTGTGCCGTTTAAGCATTGTTGGCTGGTTTTATCTTAATGGCATCACTTTAATCCAAAATACTTTACTAACCAAACAGTCAGAAATCCCAAAATGTAATGATAAGGCCATGTGAGATTTGGCGACATTCAATAAATAGGTCACAAAAAACGAATTATAGGCAGTCATTTGGGACTGAATCATGAATTCAGTCCATGAGGAATAAATAGGAAGGGGCTTGGTCCAAATAATTTCTATTAATGGAAGCAAATGGGCAGCTTGATTCATTGGAATTCTGTTTACTTGGAATGAAAGAAAGTGCCTTTGATACAATATTATACTGTGCACTGCAAAGTGAAGGAGTTCTACTATGAAATGTTACGAGCGATGGATTTTTAAGATGGTTATGTTTTAAACAGCCTCCTTTAATTCAAGGCAAGATAGAAGGCCTGATTTTACCATTTTGATTCTAAGTGCTGAATCTGGGAGTATTTCAGACCTGATTTTTAGACCTGTTTTCCAGTGCCCCCATATGTATTCCACCTGAAAAAATATCAGCTATTCTGAATTGTGTTACACAAGCCTGTGGGCGGGGATTATCACATCCAAAACGCTGCAGCCTTCAAGGGAGCCTTCAACTGTGCATGCACAGTAAGAAAATAGAAAAACGCCCCCCCCCCCTTTCACATTGCTCTTGGGCTGGATAATGCCTCCCCCTGGCCCCTCAGACACTGTCCCACCCCCGTAACATAACTGACCCCCTTATCCCCCCCCATATCCCCCGCTACTCAGACCGATTGCAGCACTCTTCCTGCTTACCGATCATATACAGAATGGCAGCAAATCCCCCCTCCCTCCCCACCATAAGAGCAATCTGAATCAACTTCCTTGCCTCCAACCAAAGAGGGATGAGGGGGGTGTTGTTTCACTGGCTCTGCAGCCAGTAGCTGAGACCCTCAGCATCGCCACAAGGTTTCTGTCCAGTCAATCAGGCAGAGACATGTGGGATGGGTGGGTGGGTGGGGGGTAGGGAATCAGGCAGATACACGTGCAGGGGAAAAGATCCTCATTTGCCCGGTACACAAAAAAAATGACAGTTTATGGGTTATTCATGATGCAGAGTGTTGCTGAGGAAGATTCTCAGTTTGAAGAAATGAGACTTGTAAAGAATTAAAGACCAAGCAGTCACCAGAGGGTGCCTTGCTACTGAAAGCCTGTCTGATTATGCTCAGGAGATTGAGTGAAGAGGACTTTGTTTAAAAGGACACTGAAACATTCACCCTGATGGGGCAGGGAGAAGAGATCCTGTTAAAGCCAAGAGGAGCTTGGGACTCTCCCAAGTTACATTTGTGCTGATGTTATGTGTAAATGTGGTGTGAGGGTTTCCACTATGTGAGGAACTTAATGGGGAAAGTACCTTTTCTACAGTTTTAGTGCAATAGTTGCCTACTATGTAATATTTAGCCAATGTCGATTTTAGTTTATTTCTCATGTGAGTGGTTGGCAAATATCAGAGTGTGTCTTGGTCTCTTCACGTCGATTCTATAGTTAAGAAAACCCACTTGAACCTCTAATTTTGCAAGAGGCTAATGAGGTTTGGCATGTTCATTACAATTCTCACTAACTTTTATAGATGAACCATAGAAAGCATTCTTTCTGGTTGTATTATAATCAGAAAGAGCTCCTACTCTATCCAAGAATGCAAGTAACTATGAAGCTCAGTCCATCACACAAACCAGCCTTCCACCCATTGACTCTGTCTACATTTCCTGCTGCCTCGGAAAAGCAGCCGGCATAATCAAGGACCCTACGCAGCCCAGACATACTGTCTTCTTCCTTCCTCCGTCAGGAAAAAGATACAAAAGTCTGAGATCACAAACCAACTGACCCAAGAGCAGCTTCTTCTTTGCTGCCAACAGACTTTTGAATGGACCTATTTCATATTAAGGTGACCTTTCTCCTCACCCTAGCTCTGACTGTAACATTACGCTCTCTCCTTTCCTTCACTACATAGAAATCCTAAAGTGCTGAAAAAGGCTATTTGGCCCATTGAATCTATACTGACAACAATCCCTCCTAGACCCTATCTCCATGACCCCTCATATTTACCCTACTAACCTATGCATCATGGGACACTAAGGGTCGATTTATCTTGACCAATGCACCTAATCCGCACATCTTTAGCCTGTAGGAGGATACCACAACACCCGGAGGAAACCCATGCAGACATGGGAAGAACATACAAACTCACACAGACAGTGACCCGAGCCAGGAATCAAACCCAGGTCCCTGGAGCTATAAGGCAGCAGGGTTAACCACTGTGCCACCGTGCTGCCTCTTTGGGTCCCTAAATGGTATACTTTGTCTGTATTGTGCATGTACCAATACTTTTCACGACATATTAATACACGCAACAACAATAAATCAAATCAGATCAAAGGGAGTGGTCTATCAGAATTCCATTTTGGATTGGACTATAGGATATACAGCTTTTCCTATGAATTTACAGTAACAGTGGATCAAAATGCAATATATTTTGTAAATAATTATATGCACTCCTCACAAAAGATATGAAAGATTGTTGTCCAAATTAACATTTTGGACCAATCCAAGTTGCAGGCACCAGCTGAATTTGTGAGAATGGTATTTGCTAGTGTTTTTTAGTCTTGAAAGATCATTATAGAATCAAAGGCAGACATTACTTGTTAACAGAAGGTTTTATTGTATGCAATCATCTCTTTAAATAACTTAAAGAAAAAGAGACAGATGACAGGAGCTTCAAATAGAATGAACCAAAATTTAAATGTATCCATCGACTATTCCAGACAGCTGGCTGAAAATGGATAGGCAATGCACCTAGAATATTGAGTGAAGCATTGACAGGAATTTACCAAGCTGTACTAAATCAGAACTCCTGAGAGGTTCTCTCTTCTCATTTATTACATCAAATTCTGGCTTAAATAAAACCACAAAGCGCTATCATCCTCAGACTATTAAATTAGCTTTGTGTATTGGGGCGGCACGGTGGCACAGTGGTTAGTACTCACAGCACCAGGGACATGGCTTCGATTCCCAGCTTGGGTCACTGTCTGTGTGGAATTTGCACATTCTCCCCATGTCTGCGTAGGTTTCCTCTGGGTGTTCTGATTTCCTCTCACAATATGAAAGATGTGCTGGTTAGATGCATTGACCCGAACAGGTGACGGAATGTGGCGACTGGGGGAATTTCATAGTAACTCCATTGCAGTGTTAATGTAAGCCTTATTTGTGACTAATAAATAAACTATTGTATCTAACAATGACATTGCACTTCTGCATGTGAGTATAGGGGAGCTAAGGCAATAAGAGACAGCTATCATGTCAGGCCACAGAATGCTTGAGCATGATATTTGAACTCCAAGGGTGCAGTCTAAATGCAAACATAAAGATTTGGAGCAGAAGTAGGCCATTTGGCCCCTTGAGCCTGCAACACCATTCTTAAGATCATTGCTAATTTGATTGTGGCCTCATTTCTGTATTCTGCTGAACCGGCGGTAACACTTGACATCCCATTGGTCAAGAACCTATCTAACTCAGCCTTAAAAATATTCAACGACTCTGCCTCCACTTGCCTCTGAGGAAGAGACAGCCTCAAATATTCACACACTCTGAGAGAAAAGAAAGGCTCATCATTTCTGTCTTAAATGTAGACCCCTTATTTTTTAATTGTCTCCCCCAGTTCTAATCTCCCCGACAGGGGGATACATTTTTTTAGCATCCACTCTATCAAGTCCCCTAATCAGATCACTTCTCATTCTTCCCAACTCTATAAGGCCCACCCTGTCCAAGCTTTCCTCATAAGACAATCAGACACCCCCCCATCCCTCCTCCCATGTATCAGCCAATGAACATTCTCTAAACTGCCTCAAATGCAGTTATATCTTTTCTTAAATAAAACCAAAATTGTACAGAGTTAATATCATAAATCCAAATCCCACAGAGTTCACAGGGTGGTTTTACTGAGTCTTAGATCCATTTTGCTTTGGCTGGCTGGTCTACAGATGGGCAATACCATCTATTTTACTAATTTGCAGTGGTGATCACGCTATGAGATTAATGGTTCCAATGAAATCATGGTAAATTTTCGCTGTAAAAAAATTGCCAGGGATTAACATAACAGTATGTAAAGGTTGAAACACAAAGAGTAATAATCATGGAAGATGGTTGAGATCAAACCTTTTGTAGTTATGCAGGAGATAAATGCTGCAATTGAAATTTCTCCAGATAGATAAGCAAGATACGACTTGTCATCCGACTTTGTGAATATATTATAGCTTCACTGTAGACGGAATCTATCTAGCTTCTAATACTACACTAATGTGCTTTCATCTGAGTACCAAAGACACACAAAGAGCGTTCTCACAAACAGAAGACCATCTGAACACAGACACAAAGGTGAGATATTTGGCTTGTTCTTTGACAGCATCTGATCCCCTGAGGAATGGCAGCATGGAGTACAGCACCCTTGCAATTCCCCCGCTGACCCAGGAGTAAATAACTCATCAGACATTATTAACTTCTCACTGAACCCAATTAACTTCAAGTGAAATTGACATTCTTCACACGAATAAAATGAATGAAAATAACACATTTAAGTTCGTAACAACATTTTCTCAAGTACCCAGTGTTCTGTAAGATGGGGTGATTAGATCCCAAACTGATCAAAAGATTGATAGCGGCATTCCGGTCAATTCGCTGGGGAGACTGATTTCAATCTGTTTTAAGTTTGAACATTTTTTCTGATTTTTATTTTAATAATTCTTATATATCTATTGTACTCACTGTCTGAAAATAATTTGCATAGTCTATTTCTTTGGCCACAAAACTGTACATGTCCGCTGCCAGTTGATCCTGCATTTGACAGAGAAATGGAAATATGTTAGTGAATTCCACAACAATTAAGATATTCTAGATTAGATTTGGCTGGTTTTTGGAATGATAGCGAATTATATTGTGAGTCATTTTTGAGTAAAGTGTGGGTGTGTGTTATTAATACTATAGTCACCTCTTGTATAATATGCTCCCATATCCCAACCAAGGCACTGCACGCTAAATAGAGATATCAGAGGTTTGTTGGTATTGCTATCTTCTATTTTAAGCAGCGATCAAATATAGATGATCGGAAGGAATATTCGCAATTGCTTGCTCATTCGCTTCCAGAACAGGACATCACTAGGCAACAAGAAGGAAATCAGCTGGCTATATTATTATGAAAGCAATCAACTTTGGCCCTATTTATTGAATTGGAAAGGATGGAGCTGGAGTATAACTCTGGTGCGTAACTCTAACAAAAATATATTGAAAGTAAGACAATTTTGCCATTGCAGTGTCATGTTTATTCTCTCTCATCACTTAAAGTCATCAAAAGCTGTCCAAAGATTAGCCAGTCTCAATACATTTCTATCAAAATGTTGTAGTGCTGAGAAATAGTTGGTACTTGTATAATCAATTTTATCTTGATATATCTAGATAGTGTGAAAGTTAACTAAGAGGAATTTTCAACAAAAGACATAAATCTCTAATACAAGCATGTACTTGATCTATTCATCCTTAGGCTGCTGAGTGTTGCTCACTTGTGTTCTTCGGCTTTTGATAGGCCTATTCCTGTACTTTTAGCAGATTACAATTTCCACTGCAGACCAACAGGAAGGCTATTGTAAATACTAACACCTTGTATCATCAGAGTATAGCAAGCAGATAGAATAGAATCATTTTGTGTCTAGGGGAGGTTTTGTGGTACGGTGGGTAGCATTTCTGCCTCTGAGTCAGAAGTTCCGGGTTCAAGTCCCACCCAGGGAACTTGGTGGACAAGGAAGAAGAATTCATGATGTGGCCAAGCAGGTTGAATGCCAACCTGAAAAATCCTTCCAACACACCAATGGCTGGCGATTAGAGAGGGAGAGACTCCTGATCAGCCATACTTGATGTGAAGTGGCACCTCTGGCCCCAGACTAGTAACCTGTTCTGGAAATTATTAGCTACGGAAACCAAAGAAAATCTGCCTTAATGCACCATTAGGTAAGGGAAGAAAATTGGAATTGTGCCCTGGGATAGGGGCATACAATTCAGAGCATCCCTAGGAAGTATTTGATATGTAACTGATTCAGGTTTACTGGGTTCACGTAAGCCTTAATGATGGTAAAAGACTTGTCATTGTGACATTCCTCACAATGCAAAAAGCTCTCATAGTGTTTGACTTCAAAAGCCAATGAGGCTGTTTCTAAGCTAAAGCTATTCTTGGTACTGCTTTGAGAGGATTACACTTTTATCTATGAATTGTATGTATAGATACAGGATAAACCAGTTAAGCTCAAAATCTAGTTACAATGGGTTCTTGACCAACGGTGGCTAACAAACACAAAACAGTACGGGCCAAACTAGACACAACACGGTACACACGAGAACCTTCAACATTTCTAACTTTGCTATTATCTCTTTGGATCTTGGAGATGGTTCTTGGGCATCAATGAATGAGTAACAACTTGTATTAAATTGCCGTTATCTGCTTATGAATGAAATAAAACTTTCAATGTTGGGTTTTTTAAAAACTTACCAACCAACTTTTAATGCCAGTCCTCCTTCAGTGAACAGTTGAAATCTTTTGAGCTTGTCAAGGGGTGTTTATTTTCATAGAATTATAGAAATGACAACACAGAAGAGGGTATTGAACTAATTTGATGTTTTTGGACTGCAATTAAATAGAACTCAGTTTGTTGAATTGTAATGTTTGTAGTTTTAATAGCAATTAACTGAACTCTATCAGAGTGAGACAGCATGACTGGAACTGATCCTGTTTGTTACTGGCTTACATCTATCTGAGATTTTAAAATTTCTATTCTTCCTACAATTTACATAGATAAGACTAGACAGTGTTAAGAGTATCCAATATCTTATGTTAAAAATTGCGATAGACTCATGTTTCTAGAACCACCGCAAGTGTGTTTCGGATTTTGGCATCCTTTGGCATACAAAATAATTACCTTCAGATATTCATAAAGATTTATCTTCAGAGAATATATTTTCTGAAATAAAAACTGGGTTAAAAATGACCAAAATGTTTCTTCTCCAACATCGTCTGTTTATCATCTGAAGCAAGGTGACATGATTTCTTGACAAACACATTCATATCATTTACTGAAAGTGTGTTACTGACATTGTTAGAATTAGACAAGGTCTTTAAATACTTATAATTTTATTGCCTTATATAGAAAATTATATCTCAGTTAAACCCCCTGTCTATCAATTGGCTCTATTGACTAGTCTGCAATCACAGTGACACAGTGGTTAGCACTGTTGCCTTACAGCACCAGGGGACCCCAGTTCGATTCCTGGTTTAGGCCACTGTCTGTGTGGAGTTTGCACATTTTCCTCGTGTCTGCGTGGGCCTCCTTCAGGTGCTCCGATTTTCTCCCACACTCCAAAGGTGTGTGGATTAGGTTGATTGGCCATGCTAAATTGGCCCTTACTATCAGGGGGACTAACTAGAGTAAATGGGGATTGGGCTTGGGTGGGATTGCGGTCAGTGCAGACTCGATGGGCTGAATGGCCTCCTTCTGCACGGTAGGATTCTATGACTAAATGTGATTTCCTTTGGTCATATGACAAAGGGTCAATATAAATGGTAAATAAAATGAGAAAATAAAAATTAACATTAAATGGGAAAACTGAAATGGTTGATAAAACCATACACTTGCAAAAATAACTGGACTAGGTCAAATTTAGAATATTTCTAGGAATTATGGTTGTAGCACTCAGTCATATTTTATGACATCAACGCAAGTCCTTCTGTTGTGTCAGAGACCTAAAATATACTCCTTTCACTTAATTTGATTCTTATAGTTATTACTCACAGAAAGATTTTAGCTGAATAGTACAATACAGGCCTCTGTTGATGTCAGCAATCTTTTTTGATTGCATTTTATCATGATTACTATCTATTGATTCTCACTGGAAAGCTAACACACACACACACACACACACACACACACACACACACACACACACACACACACACAACACACACACACCACACACACACACACACACACACACAAAGTGAGGATAGCGGTGCACTAGATTGTGGTGCTCTGCAGAATTGAACCGCCAATCAATGCTTACAATCTAGGCTTATGCAAAGACTGAGGTTCTAAGCACTGCCCACAGTGGCAGCAACTTGTGAAATGTGAATGGTGTAGAATTTGTATAAAGTGCTGAGGCTTGTTGCACTGAGGCTCAACCTCCTTGCACCCGGGGTAAGTACACAAACATATAATACTCCAGTAATGGCTGGTACCCTGCAGATCTCCACTCGATTCGCTGCTTCCTCCATTTCTTCCCTGAGTGCATCAGCCTTGGCACCGGACGACTGCAGATTGCTCGACAGCCCTGACGACTTTGAAGACTGCTGCCACCTGATTAAAGAGAAGACGCTGTGAGCAAAGTGTTTCAAATGGGCAAAGCAAAGGGTAAGATGGAGCTTTTAAAACATTTTGGACAGTGTTTTCCGGCTCAGCCCCAAGACCAGAAACTCCCACCCGTGGTCAAGGGACGTTTGCACGGTCCTGTCTCACCTCCCATGGTGGGTGGGAGGAGTAAATTCCACCCTAGATCAAAGTGTATATTTTATTAATGAGAAACCAGAAGAACATAAGAAAATAACGAAAAACAATGTTGGCTATTTGCGTTCACCAGTTTCTAAATGACCTCATGTATAGAATTCTCCCTGATACTTTTCACTCTGCACACGATATCTTCCAAACACAATACTGTTATTGGCAGCCAGTGTTAATGTAGGACAATATCTGTACTTTTAAGATGCAACTCATCACTTCAAGAGTCTTGATTAATAACCCAGTTTACTGTCTATCTGATGTCGCTACTGCCTCACAGCACCAGCGACCCGAGTTCGATTCACGTTCTGTGTGGGTTTCCTTTGGGTGCTCCCACAGTCCAAAGATGTGATGGTTAGGTAGATTGGCCATGCTAAATTCTCCCTCAGTGTTCTCGAACAGGCACCAGAGTCTGGTGACTAGGGGATTTTCATAGTAACTTCATTGCAGTGTTAATGTAAGACTATGGGTGACTAATAAATCAACTTTTACTTTAGATATACATATATATGTGTTTGAAGTAGCACAGCACCATCAACATTTACAAATATTCTTGAAATATTTTCAAACAGACATACCAATCATGGATGACCCTTACAGAATGCTGTCTTTTTGCATACTTTCCAGTGAATATTTTCTGATCTGTTATCTTTTTTGGTAATCACGCTCCTCCTAAAAAAGTCACTTCCATTCATTCAGTTTCTTCAGGGAATTTCTCACTGGTTGGATGCTGAGAGACAAATGAGAAATGCCCAGTGGTTCAGGGAGTGCTGGGGAGGTGGTGGTGTAGTCGCATTGCCATTGGACTAGTAATGCAGAGAGTAATCCATACTCTGGGAACCTGGGTTCAAATCCTGCCATGGCAGATGATGAAATTTGAATTCAATGAAAATCTGACCATGAAAATTCTATTGGCCATGAATTGTCAATTGTTGTAAAAAGTCATCTGGTTCGCTAATAGTCTTTAGCGAAGGAAATCTGTTGTCTTCATCTAGTTCGAATTATGTGTGACTCTAGATCCACAGTAAAATGGTTGACTCTGAAATGCCCTCAGGGATGGGCAATAAATGCTGGCCCAGCTAGCAACGCCATGAATTAAAATAAAATTAAATTAATATGGCCAATCCACACTAACCCACACATCTTTGAGAATATGCAGATTCCACAGAGACAGTGACCCAAACCGGAAATTAAACCAAGGCTCCTGGCACTGTGAGGCAGCAGTGCTAACCACTGAGTCACCATGCCGCCACCCATTGCTGAAAGGTTTATCTCACATTAAGATTCTGCAACAGTTGGTGTTGCAAAAACATCATTGAAAACATTCCTTTTTAATTGGCAAAAATTGAAACAAAGAGCTCCAAGGAAGTGTCATATTGGACTTGGAACATTATTGCTGGTTCTCTTTCCATGGATGCTGCCAGACCTGCTGACTTTATCCATCATTTTCTGTTTTTACATACTTTTTTAAAAACAGCACCGTAGTCCTTTGAGCTGGAAGTGGAAAAACCATTTTAATTGACCAGTTCATTGACGGCAGTGGGGCTGCTGCTGAAACATTTGCTCTTGGTCGCAAGATTTTTCATCTTTCGGAGCAAAGTGGAAGGAGAATTTGAGCTTCACCACTAGAAGGAGAAATTAGCTGGGGTTAACATCACAGCGGTGATGTGAAATGATCACTGCTATCCCCTGTGGCTGTGTTCGCACTGAAAGCTGGACTAACATTTTTTTTCACCGATAAACTTCAAAGCTACAGTGATTTGTCCACCCTATCCAGAAGCAACTCAATGTGGGCCTCGTTGGCTGGGTCAGCATTTATTGCCCCATTCCTGAGGGCATGTAAGAGTCAACCGCATTGCTGTGGATCTGGAGCCACATATCAACCAGAGCATGTAAGGACAGCAGATTTCCTTCCTTAAAGAACATTAATGAACCAAATGCGTTTTTCTGACAATCGACAATGGTTTCGTGGTCATCAGCAGACATTTAATTCCAGATTTTTATTGAATTCAAATTTCATTATCTACTGTGGTGGGATTCGAACCCAGGTCCCCAAAGCATTATCGTGGGATTCTGGATTACTAGGCCAGTGACAATATCACTATGCCAACACCTCTCCAGAGTAACACTCAGCTAAAGTCACTAGGTGGGAAACAGGCGTTTGGAGAGTTTTAGAATGGGGAGAAGGGCTTGAGGGCTTGCCTGCAGATGATATTACAATTCAAACCTACAAACCAGTGATCTTACTCGACTAATAATCAGCCAGAGATCTACCCAGAGAACCTCAGTTCAAATCCCAGCGTGGCAGTTAATGAACATGAACTAAGGTTTAACGAATCCTGAAATTTAAAAAATAGGTACCTGTGAAAGGTGATCATAAAATATGAGGACGTTACCAAAAATAAGCAGTTTTGGGATAAAAGAAATTCTGTCCTGACACAATTCAGAATTGACCCCAGCTCCACACCAATGTGGCTGAATCTTAACTGGCTTCTAAAGTGGTCTAGCGAATGTGTCTCTCCAGGGCAACAAGCAGTTGGCAATCAATGCCAGCCTTGCCAGGTGAGGCTGCGTGCTCAGAATGAAGACATTTGCTTTCCCCAATTAATTTAATAGCCAGAGGGAACCAAAAACAGAAAATATCCCAAGTGTGTAAAATACCATGAAATTTTCTGATATAGCAAAGTTGTGCAAGGTAACATCAATTTTCGAACCAACATTAGTAAACCCTGATCCAACTGATGTTTCCATTGTCCAAACAGAAAAGGAATTAAGGATTTTCTGTTGGTTTTTCAGTAGTACTCTCACCTGAGTCAACATGTTGGAAGTTTAGATCTCACTCCAAGACTTGTGAGTATCTAACACAGTACTGAGAGAGTACTGCACCATCAGAAAAGCCATTTTTCACATCAGAGTTATTCAGCACAGAAATGGCCATTTGGCCCAATGAGTCTACACCAACAATAACTATCACTAAAGTCGCATTAATCCCATTTTCCAGGACCTATCCCATATTCTTGAATGTTATGATACTTCAAGTGCTGGTCCAAATGTCTTTTAAAGATTGTAAGGTTTCCCGCCTCCACCAACTCCCTGGGCAGTGCATTCCCATCACCCTCTGAGTGATTTTTTTTTCTCTCAAGTCCTCCTGAATCTCCTGCCCCTTATCCTAAAACTATTCCCCCTTGTGATTGATCCCTCAACTAAAGGGAACAGCTGCTTTCTATTCACTATTTCCATACCTCTCACAATCTTATACACCTCGATCATGTCCCCCTCTCAGTCTTCTCTGCTCTGCGGGAAACAATCCAAGTGTATTCGGTCTCTCCTTATAGATCAAATGCTCCATTCCAGACAATATCCTAGTGAATCTCCTCTGTATTCCATCTGGTGGAATCCTTCTTATAATGAGGTGACCAGAACTGCACACAGTGCTCCAGCTATGGTCTAACCAACATTCTGCATAGTTCCAACTAACCTTCTTGCTCTGACACTCTATGCAATGACTGATAAAAGCAAGTGTCCCATACCCTTTTTAACTACCCTTTTCACTTGCTGTGTTGCCTTCAGGATCTGTGGATAAGTCCCAAGATCTCTCTGTAACTCTGAGCTTCCTAGTGTCCTGCTATTCATTTAATACTTCCTTGTAATTTCTTCCAAAGTGCATTACCTCACACTTAGCAAGATTAAATACCATCTGCCAATGCTCTACCTATCCAGCCAACCCATCTATATTTTCATGTAACCTACAACCTTCTTCTGTGCTATTAACCACCTTACCAATCTTGGTGTCATTTATAAACTTACTCAACTTTGTGGTACACCACTGGACAGCAGCCTCCACTCACTCAAACAGCCCTTTGTGTCCTATTACTAAACAAGTTTCTGATCCATCTTGCCAGGTTTTCCTGAATTCCATGTGGTTCAGCCTCCTCAATCAGTCTCCCATGTGAGACCATGTCAAAGGCTTTGCTAAAACCCATATAAATTACATCAACGGCTTCTTCCTCAAATCCCACTTTAACACACATTGGTATTTCAGTGAAGTTTTGAATAAGCACTATCCCGGGCAGTGACAACTGTCAAATGAAGGTTAAACTATTGCTGTATCTACCTGTTCAGTAGATGTTAAAGATGTTGTGGCACCTTTTGAGGAACTGGAATTCCCTCCAAAATTTTAGTCCATGTCTTCACTTAAATATCCACTATTACAAAAAGATTAATTGCACATTTTTTTCATTATTTTCTGCAGGATCTTGCTCCATGCAAAATGGCTGTGCCTGTTGACATAGCAACATCGACTGTAGCTCAAATGAATGAATTAAATGTGAAATGTTTTCTATCATCCCAAAACAGATAGTCAGGTATTTATATATGTGGTACATTTAAAAAATAGGCTTCCTGATGCCCAATGAACTTTATTAGCAAGATATTTACGCTACAGACTGTTGGGATAGACCGCCCGTTTGCCCACGCAAATGGCCAATGATGTCATCAACATGTCATGTGATTGAACTCTTAACGTGCCCTTGTTCCAACTGGAACAAACATGATCACATAACAATACAAATATAAACTCTCTTGACGGCTTAAATCACGCCTCCAATAAATCTGAACTCCTGTGAAACTAGATGCACTGTCAATTTGAACACTATTCAACATTCCTTAATCCACAATTAGCTTTGAACAATATGGTATTGAAATTTGTGCTCGCCTTATTAAATTATTCTATTTTAAAATATCCTTTAGGACAACAGCTTCAGGCCCTTTTTACATAATAGTGTTCATCCATTATTATGTTCCATACTTTCTGGTTCAACATATTTTGTTAAATGCCATCTGTGGTTAATCTCATTTCTTTTGTCCAGATTTGAATCTCACTAAGTTCCTCTGTATTTGCTTCTTGGCCATATTCCTTGAACTGATCAGCAAATATGATAATATTATATATATATCATTTATCCAGATCCAAAGCACTACACTATTTTGGGCCAATTTTGTAATGTTAGAAGTGTTACATAAATGGATTATTCTTCTCCCCTATAAACAAAGACTTGTCTATTTATCATTACTTTAGTATTTTCATTTACAAACCAATTTTCAGCCCAGTTAACACTTCACATGATGTTCCCTTCTAGTTTCTCTACTTGTGATATTAGTTATCATGTAAATTTATATTATTCCACTAATATCTTTGCAAAATATATATATATCTTTTTGTTGCGATATGCAACAATTTGTTCAAATTGCAGATGAATTTGACCACAAAATCTCTAGGATTGATTTTATTTATTTTTTCACATGTATTAATATACAGTGAAATGTATTGTTTCTTGTGCACTATATAGACAAAGCATACCATTCATAGTGAATTAATGAGTAGCAGCAACACTTCTTTTTTATATTCTATTCCTTTAGTAATAAACGTGAAGATTTCATTTGCCTTCCTTATTAACTACTGTACCTGCATCCTAGTTTTCGCAATTCATGCACAAGGATATCCAGATCCCTCTGCACTGAAACACTATGAAGTTTCTCTCCATTTAGATAATAATTTACCTTTGTAATTTCCCTACCAAAATCGATAACCTCACACTTATCACATTAAACTCTATGTACCACTTTCTGCCCCTTTCACTTAACCTATCCATACCCATTTGTAAATTTCTTATTTCATTATCGCAACTTACTATCCCGTCTGTTGAGAATCAACTTTAAATCCGCAGCCTCATCTTACAGTGTCCAACGTTCACTTCAGCTACTCTGTCCTCTTTGATGTACTTGTGGAAGTTTTTGCTTTTTTATATTTATATATTTTGTGCATTTTTATATTTTGTGCTAGTTTTCTTTCATAATTTATCTTAGCTCTTTTTATTATTTTTTAATGATTCTTTGTTGATTTTTAAAAGCTTCCCAATCTTCCAGTGAGCCACTGGCCTTTGTAATACAGTATGCCTTAGTTTTTATCTTTCTGTTATCTTTAACTTCCTTGCTTAGCCACGCAAGTCTTTCCCAGCTCTTACTACCTTTCCTCTTCCCTGGAATATATTTTAGTTGGGAGGACTTGAATACCTCCTTAAGTATCTGCCACTGTTCAACCACTGTCCTACCTTATAGTCTTCCTGCCCAGTCCACTGAGACAAAATCTGTCCTTATGCCTATGTAATTTCCTTTGTTTAGATCCAGAATGTTAATGTGGGTCTCCAGTTTCCTTATTACAAAAATTACAACAGCAGAAATTCGATATCCCTTAATTCATAGTGAAATCCATGAAAATCACAGTACTTCTTCCTCATCGTGATTGTAAGCAGCTAACATATACTCTGCTACGTATATGATTTTCCAGTCCATCAACCTCATATTCTTGCTGTATTAGCTTGTAATTAATCATGTCAGTGAATGCAGGAGCATAAATATCACTGGGTAGAAGTTTTATTGCTAAAGGGGGGTCAGGTTCAAGGGTCAGCAGGGGTCAAAGTCCCAAAATGTGGCCAACATGATTTTGCCCAAGTCAGAGTTTGCAGACAATTGGGAATCTCCCCTGGAGCTGTCATTAAAGCAAGTCATTAAAACATTCAAAGGGGAAAGTAATCAACAATTTAACATAGGATTCTGGCTGTAACTGTGTATGTGTCTCCTGAGATGTGTGACATAGCTCTTAAGGTTAAAGGGATTGAGGAATAGGGAGGGAAGAGGGGAATCAGGATATTGAATTTGATGATCAGCTTTGATCAAAACGAATGACAGTGTAGGCTCGAAAGGCAAATGGCCTACTCCTGCTTCTAATTTCTATGTATCTATATACTTTCTAGTTAGATGATGATGAATCTTTGACACAATTCCCAAGAAAGGGAGGGAATAATTCCCCAGGTTGCTATGTGTAACTATATCATTAAGGTGTTTATGAATGTTTCCTGAGTTAGCAAAATGATACACATTTATTTTAAGAAAGGCTGAATAGAGACAGAGGGCTGACTGATACGACAGCTCTCCCCTCATCACCCCTCAGAAACAAAGTCAGCAAACAGTCATTCTGTTACAGGCTGGCTTGCCCTGCACTGTGGGTGGGTTTAACAGGAACTAGGTAGGGTTCCACCATTCACTGGGGAGGAAACCAATTTGTTTAGCTGTCAGCTCCATCACTCCTGGCAGTGCCAAGTGGGCATTGCTGAGACCCTCCCCCCCACCCATCCCCTCCACTTACTTCCCGCTCTTTGAAGAAGGTAATTGAAAAGCCGGCTGTCTACAGCCAAATGCTTCTGCATGCAGCGAATAATCAGGCTCAATGGGCTTGGACACAAATTTAATTGACCCTTGATTATCTATTTGATTATGGTGGGTTGGCTGCTGATTTTGGTGGCTGCCAACCCCTCCCCCCGCCACTCTGGGGATAATGAACAAAAAAAGGTGGTAGGTTTGCCCATCGCTCTTGCAAAAGGGAAACCACTATACACTGTGAAAGGAGAATTAAATACTTTTCATTGTCGCTTGACAAGGCAAATCCGATGGGAAGACGGTGAATACGGCTTCACGAGGATTGCAGTTTTCCTCATGGTGCATGGTGCCATTAGCTGAACGCACATTATTTAATGGATGCCACACGCCAACTTTGAGATCTACCTCAATAGAAAGGCATTCTACTCTCTCAGTATCCAGCTAGGTGTAACCATAGGTAAGAGAAGAGAAAGAAGACTCAAAGCAGGGACCAACACGCCCCCCTTTTCACTAAGATGACTATGATTTACTCATCTGTGTGTGACACCACAAAAAGCAACCCCAATTGCCCAGTTCACCAGCAGCCCCCTGCTTATCCTCACTGTGGGCAGCACAGTGGCACAGTGGTTAGCGCTGTTGCTTCACAGCGCCAAGGGCCCAGATTCAACACTAGTCTTGGGTCACTGTCTGTGTGGAGTTTGCGCATTCTCCTTGTGACTGCAAGGAGTTTCCTCTGGATGCTCCGGTTTCCTCCCACACTCTAAAGATGTGTGACTTAGGCTGACTGGCCATGATAAATTTACCATAATGCCAGGGGAATTAGCATGGTAAATATGTGGAGTTATGGGACTAGGACCTGGATGGGATTGTGATCGGTGCAGACTTGATGGATTGATTCGATGGTTTCTTTTACTGAGACCCCCCCCAACACTGTTCACCTGGTCACAATGTTAAACTAAAATCACAAAATAAACATCCAAAATAATAAATATTGCATTCAAAAGTGAATTAATCAACCTTGCACACATCCTTAGTGCCCACATCCATGTGCCTTTGCTGATTTCCACTGGGGGGATTGCAGATAGCTTTACAGTGAGACCTGGAGCAGTGGCCCGAGAAGCAGACCCTGTAATTCCTTGGCATGGCCAAGAGTCTGGGCTGGCGAGGAAATATCAAGGGCAGTGCTGGGAGGAGGACCACTATTATTCTGAGGCAAAGGACAGTAGGCATGTACCTCACAGTATCACTTCACGAACCTAACACCTCAGAATTCCTAGTAACCTTTTGGAGGACAGGTTGCTGGAACACCGGCACACCTGGAAGCCCCTCTGAAATTTGACACATGCAGCCATAATGAGAGCTCCCTGAGTGTAACAAGTGGAGTTTGAAGGAGAGCACTGAGGGTGCATGGCAGCAAGCTAAACTAGCAGTACACACGTTCAAGCTTCCACTTCAGCCATTGGCTGATTGTGCTGCAAAGGAAGCTCAGACATTGGCACCAGATGCTGCATCATGGTTGGGTTCACAAGTTGGGTTCACCACCTGCAAGTTGGAAAGAATAAACCCCAAGCTTCAAGCAAAGCTCCGTATCAATTTGGTGGTAAACTCCACTATAAACCATGCCATTGTCCACAGCACCAGGGACCTGGGTTCGATTCCCAGCTTGGGTCACTATCTGAGTAGCACTTCTAAAAGACCTGCCAATTCACCAAAGGAATTTTTGTGCACAACCATCAGGCTTGTGTATTTCTGCTACCCACTCCATCCAAATCCATAGCAGGGATCATCCTGATGAAGCTTCTCTGAATTGCCTCAAATAAAATAATGTCTTTCCTTAAATAAGGGGATCAAAGCTGCTCATAGTACTCCACAAAGGTTTCATTGTGCTAAGGGGATCTGCGGAAGGGGTTGTGAGAAGGAGGACTAGCTTTTTTGAGACTTATTAATCACAGGTAAGCTTACATTAGCTGCAATAAAGTTACTGTGAAAATCCCCTACTCACCATACTCCAGTGCCTGTTCGGGTATACTGAGGGAGAATTTAGCATGGCCAATTGACCTACCTTTGAAATGTGGGAGAAACCTGGGGCACCTGGAGGAAACTCATACAGAAATGGGAAGAATGTGCAACAAACAGTGACCCAAGCTGGGAATCAAACCTGAGTCCCTGGCGCTGTGAGGCAACAATGCTAACCACTGTGCTGCCCCACTATATGGATAGTACCACTATCAGAATATAGCTATAAGGATATATAGCTATAGGGATACCATCACTTTTGAGAGTTTCAGTCATGACCAATCAAATGATGGCAATCACCATACTCCTGTAGAGGGGTAAGGACATTCTAACAATGCCTGTCCTCTGCCAGTTAGCCCTCGTTGCATCTGGATCCACACCCACTCACCCTGAAAGAGTGAGGGAGGCATATTAGTAAGCGTGATACAATTGGTTAGGGGTTATTGCTGAATGTATGGCATGTGTGCAAGTTGTAAGATAGGTGCGTCCAGTTTGCAGCAGTGATGGACTCAGAATGTTACCTTTGTTTCTCTCTCCACAGATGCTGCCAGATGTTCTGAGCTTTTCCAGCATTTTCTGTTTGTTGTGCTAACTGTGTGCGAATAAGTTGAATTTGTCAATGTTTAGAATCAGATCTACTTGCTAAAGATTGTTGGTGGAGATGTGATACCTTAAGCAGTGAGTAAGGTCATGATGCAGATGAAAGGACATGAAATTTGAAGATATATTCATTGATCTTGACCATTCCTGTCAAGTCACTGAACTCTTTGTGGAACTACATCCAGATCCACAGGGATAGAGCCCTGTGTTGGCTACATTGCTACTTGATCCTTCATAAAGGATCCTGTGAGGGTTTCCACATCCCTTCTGGATGGATCACAATTATCCTTCAAAAGACTATGAGACCATCAGATGTTGGAGCAGAATTATAGGCCTTTTGGCCCATTGAGTCTGTTCCTCCATTCAATCATGGTTGATATGATTCTCATCCTCATTCTCTTGCCTTCTCCCTGCAAACTTTGATCCCCTTACTGATCAGGAAGCCATCTACAACTGTCTCAATGACACTCAATGTCCTGGTCTCCACAACCTTCTATGGTTTTATCCTACAGGTGCTTTGGTCCACCTTGTTGTCTAACGAGGGGCATACAAGTGATGGGTCGTGAGAGGGCTGCTCTTGGATTTTTTTCGAGAGTATCCTTGTGCTTCACGTTGTAAGTGTATGCTTGACCTGGACCATTTGATGGGCAACACGACAGCTCAGTGATTATCACTGTGCTGTGCAGATACATGGATTTGGGCCTGTGTCTGTGGGAGTTTCCGCATTCTCCTCGTGCTTGCATGGGTTTTCTCTGGGTGCTCCGGTTTCCTCCCACATCCCAAAGATGTGCTCTTAGGCTAACTGGCAAAACAAATTCTCCCTAAATTGTCTCAAATTTGGTTTTTAATCCATAGATCTATAAACATGGACAGGGATCGAGGGTAGAGGTGGGAACATCGGGGTGGCGGCACGGGCTCGTTGGGCCGAAGGGCCTGTTTCCCATGCTGTTTTGTTCTTTGTAATAATTTCACAAATACATCACTGTATGGCTGAAGAAATTCCTCTTGTCTCAGTTTTAAAGGAGTATCCCCTCACTCTGAGGTTGTGCCCTCAGGTTCCAGTCTCTCTCACTAGTGGAAACATTCTCTCCATGTACACTGCATCCAGGCCCCTCAGTATTCTGTAAGTTTCACTTAGATCATCCCCTCATTCTTTTAAACTCTATCGAGCATAGACCCAGATTCTTTAGGTATGGGGACCAAAACTGCTCACAATATTTCAAATTGGGTCTGATTGTAGCCTTATACAACCTCGGCAATACATCCCTGCTCCTATATTCCAGCCCATTAGAAATGAATGCTAACTTTGAATTTGCTTTCCAAACTGCCAACTGAACCTGCATGTTAATCTTAGGAATATACTGAACCAGGACTCCCAAATTCCTTTGTGCTTCAGTATTCCAAAGCCTTTCCTCATTTAGAAAATAGTCAATACTTCTATTCTTCCCATCAAAATGCATAAGCTTACACTTTTCCATATTGTATTCATCTGCCACTTCTTTGCCCATTCTCCTAGCCTGTCCAAATCATTCTGCAACCTTCCCACTCCCTCAACACTACCTATCCCTCAACATATCATTGTATCATCTGCAAATTTAGCAACTATGCCCTCAGTTCCATCTTCCTGCTAGCTCCTCAACTAAGGAACCCAGCGCTGAGTCAGGAAACCTTGGAACACACACTCACCTCCTTTCCTGCCGTGACTGACTCTTTCTTCCCATTCAGATTTTCCTCCACAAAATGTTCCAGCACCTCCTCGAGCCAAAATGACCTCTCCTTTTAAGAAGTACGGTCTGACTTTAATTAATGCATGCTAGCTTTAAATGGAGTTAGTTTTGCACGCGCATGGTGTTCTGGCTGAGGAACACAGCCACTCAGTAGCAACTCAGTGCTGGCTGTAAGTGGAACTCATGCACGTTAGCAAGCAGCACAAACTGGAGGCATCTGGCATGGATTAACCACTCAATGCAAACTCCTTCCCAGTTTTGAGATACCCAATTTAAGCTCCATGTGATCAGCAGACAGTGTGGAATGAAATTCATGATAGAATAATTATGCATGGACTCTGGATGGGTTGATTGGGGAAAATACTTGTTCCTTCTGCTAGTATCAGCAGCATTTTCAGATCTGAGAACTGTCCTATGGTTTAAAAATCTGGATTTTTCTATTTCCAGTAAATCTTTTTCTCTAATTGGCAATTAATTACCTTTTTTTCTTATTTCAACAATTACAATTTCCACTCAAACAGCTTCCATCAACTCTCCTGCTTGGAGGCCATGTCTAAATGACAACACTAACATAAATCTAGGAGCAAGAGTAAGCCATTCAGCCCTTCAAGCCTGCTCCACCATTCAATATGATCATGGTGCTAAATTCCCACTTTTTCTCCATATCCTTTGATGACATTAAAATTGTAAAAATTATCTGTCTCTTTCTGGAATACATTCAATCATGTGGCCTCCACAGCATTCTGTGGTAGAGAATTCCACAGTGAAGAGATTTCTCCTCATCTCAGTCCTAACTGGGCTATCTCGTATCCTGAGACTGTGTCCCCTGGTTCTAGATTCACCAACCAGGGAAAATATTCTCCCTACATCCAGTCTGTCCACCCAGCTTCAATCAGATCTCTCTAAACTCCAGTTATACTGGCCCAGTCAATCCAATCTCTCCTCAAAGGACAGTCTCGCCAATCCCAGTATCTGCCAAGTGAACCTTTGCTGCACTCTCTCCATGCCAAGTAAATCCTTCCTTGCGTAGGGAGACCCCCAAACTGCACACACTATTCCAGGTGTGGTCTCACCTAGACCCTAAGACATCCTCACTTCTGAACTCAAATTGTTTTGTCCATATGTTTGTTATTAATTGGCAATCTCACTTAAACAGGCCAAAGGATGGTAAGGGTAGGAAGTGGAAAACATGTCACATTGTGAAGCTCAGGGGCTTTTATGAAATTAGTTCGGAAGTGGGAAATTTCTAACACTTAAGGTTTTAGACAGAGTATATAAGGCACTGACTGGACTACCAGTAAAGAGTTAGATGATTCTTGAAACAAAGTTAATAAGCTAATGAGACAAATACTTTACACATACGTGGATGCAATAAAAGTAAACAAGTAATTATGATTTTAAAACATGTATACTACTATAATGTATTTTCAGTATTGTATGTATACTTGCTCATTTCAGCTGAAAGCAGGTTGATGGTAAAGGCAAATAGTTCAGAGCCAATGGCCTGGGAATCCCAATATGAATCTTAATATTGCATTTGCCTTCCTGACTGCCAACTGAACGTACACATTAACCTTAAGAGGATCTTGAAAAAGGACCCCCAGATCACTTTGTGTTTCTGATTTCCAGATTTTTAAAATTTAATTCAAATTCCACCACCTGCTGTGGCAGGATTTGAACCCAGGTCCCCAGAATTGTAGCTGAGTTTCTCAATTGATAGTCTAGCGATTATATTACAAGGCTATTGCCTCCACAAACCACAAACATCTCTTAGTTTTAGGAGTAAAACATTTTAATTTTATCAGCCACATACTGCTGAGTATATCACCAATTTATTTCCTTATAGTAGAATGCTGAACTATTGCTTACATTGTAAAGATTTAAATACATTGTGGATTTTAAAGAATTTTGAGCCTGGAAGTGATTTTAACAAGGTAAAACACAGGAACTGCTTCCAATCCATTCATGATGTCCTAGAAATTATCAAGCACCAACTCTGAAACCAAAGGGTAGAGGACAGGAAGAATCCAACTTACTTTCCAAAGTAGCTCTCAAGAGAGGTGAAGAGTAATTTGTCTCAAATGGGAAACTGAACCAAGATGTGGAGATGCCAATGTTGGACTGGGGTAAAGCATAAAGAAATCCCACAATACCAGTTTAAAATCCAAACAGGTTTATTTGTAGCAAAAGCCTCAAGCTTTTGGGACACCCTGTCCATTCATCATATAAACTCCCAGCCACCTAAGTTGCAGGGACAGGTTGTCCCAAAAGCTTGAGGATTTTGCTACAAATAAACCTGTTTGGACTTTAAACTGAACTAAGTCAGAGTTAGGCAACAGAAGTTACATAAAAAGCACCAATCTAATGACCAAAAGTATACTTGCTGTATGTCTTCTTCCTTGGTGCATAAGGCATTAATTGTACAAATAAATGATAACTTCCAACTCTCAAAATAAATGCATTCTTACTGTCATTCTCTCTTCCACCTTCTTCCGTCGGGAAAAGATACGAAAGTCTGAGGACGTGTACCATCCAACTCAAGAACAAAAATAGCCCTAGGGGAGGTGGTGTAGTGGCATTGTCACCCAATTAGTAAAACTCAGTTGGCTGGACAGCTGATTAGTGATGTCAAGCAACACCCATTCTGTTCCTGTGCCAGCTGAGATTATTCATGAAGGCCCCATCTTAACCTTGCCTCTCGCCTGAGACGTGGTGAGCCTCAGGTTAAATGGGTGGCAGGGTGGCACACAAGTTAGCATTGCTCAGAAGGCCAGGGACCCGGGTTTCAATTCTGGCCTTGGGTCACTGTCTGTGTGAAGTCTGCGCCTTCTCTCAGTGTCTGTGTGAGTTTCCTTTGGGTGTTCAGGTCTCACACTCCAAAGCTGCAAGTTAGATTATCTGGCCATGCTAAATTGCTCCTTAGTGTCAGGGGCACTAGCTAAATGCATGGTGTCAAGGGAATAGGGCCTGGGTGGGATTGTGGTCAGTGCAGACACAATAGGCCGAATGGTCTCCTTCTGCACTGCAGGATTCTATGATTCGTTGAATCACCTTCACTCAGCCTATGGACATCTGGGATTACAACAACTTTATCTTTTAATAATCCAGAGCCCTCCGATACTGTTCTGGGAACTTGGATTTGAATCCAATCAGAGCAGATTGTGAAATCAGAATTCCATTAAAAATAAACCTGGAATTAAAATTGTAACAATGACCATGAAACCGTTGTTGATTGCTGTGAAAAAATACCTGGTTCACTAATGTCCTTGAGGGAAGGAAATATGCTGTCCTTACCCAATCTAGCCCAGGCCCACAGCAATGTGGTTGGTTCCTGAATGCCATCTGAAATGGCCTAGCAATATGTGGTGTCGATGGCCTAGCAAGCCATTCAATTCAATGTATTAGGGATAGGTAATAAATGCTGGCCCAGCAAATAATGCCCACATCCCAGGAATGAATATCTTACGGATGAATTTTATCAAAAGGACAAAATTGAAGCTGTTGACAAAGTTGAAAGATGAACACTTCCCACCGAGATAACCGTCTATTTCCAAAATAGCATACATGTTGGGGTAAATTTTCCAGTATCATCCGCTGTGGGAATCATCACGGGCAGGACGGAAAATTTGGTGGACATTTAAAGGTCCATTGACAGGTCTTGTGCGAGAATTTCCGGTCTATAAACTGTAGACTGGAAAATTCTACCCCTTATTTCTATTTTTAAGAAAGGAAGAAATGGCAATTTTTTGAAGGAAAAATCTTGCTGGAGAAATTCTGTTATAGACAATTGAACTGTATAACTGAAGATAATTATATTACTGTTGTGAAGAAAGATCAAATCTTTATTGCTACAATTTAGGGCAAATCTACAAACGTTAGCTGTTTAATTGGGTGTATTCCATAATGTAGCTATTTACAAACACAATAGAATAATCTTTTTTTATAAAACTTTTCTTACTGTGGAAATTCTTATCACCTTATGAAAACAAAATGGAATCGTATTTTCCATATACCAGTGGTTGGCACTGCTCCTCACAGTGCCAGGAACCCGGTTTGATTGCGATCTTGGGTGACCGTGTGAAGTTTGCACGTTCTCCCAGTGCCTACCTGGGGTTCCAACGAGTGCTCAGATTTCCTCCCGCAGTACAAAGATGTGCAGGTTAGGTGGATTGGCCATGGTAAATTTCCCCTTAGTGTCCAAAAATGCATAGGTTAGGTGGTTTAACCAAATAAAATGCATTGGTTGTATAGACAGGCCTTGGGCCTATTGTATTCTTTTGGAGGGTCGGTGCAGACTGAATGAACCAAATGGCCCCTTTCTGCTCTGTAGGGATTCTATGGTTCTAGTATAAGGTAAGTTTACAATAGCTATATTAGTTCTAATAACAACCTCTCAAATGGAGTGTGAGGAAACACCTACCAGCATTTCGACTGTCATATTCAAGTGAAATGTTTGGATTAACAACTTTATTTGGTAACTTGCCCAAACCATCAACACTTGTTATTATTGGAACTACTCGACCGATTCTGATTTCAGCCCAACAACTCCGCCAGGTTCACTGCACAAAAACCGCATGGTTAGACAGCACAGCCAAGGAAAACTCAACTGTGTGTCGAGTCTTTCATCAGAAGTAGGCTTGCACTATTTGTAACATGTAATTTTGCAAGCAAATTGAGCTAGATGATTAAAAGCTGGCTGTATTCCAGTCTGCGTGAAGCAGCGCTTTTAGGAAAATGTTATACACTCTTCAAATATCACACAGCAACCAAATGACATGGTAATGTTTGTAAGGTAGCAGAACAGCAATCTCATCACTTTGACATAAACCTGCTAGGCAACAATTTAGTCTTTAAGTGACGCTCACACTTTGCAGCAGAATGTTAGCTATCCAAATGAAAGTAAATTTGAACGTATCTGTAGACTGTGAATTCTCAAAACTCTAAAATTCCCAATCCCTAGTTTAAAATTCTGGTTAGATCAGAATTCCAAGAGCCAAATCATCACCAGAAATTAACTTCAGCTTCATATGAACTCAAGGAAGAGCTGCTCTTGCTCTATACTTCATTATTCTCAATTTTCTTTACTCATTGGTAAGAAAACGTTCAAGAAAATTGTCTCAAAATATATATTCACATTCATGCAACTGGGATTCTTTAGGTCCAAAGTGCCAATTTGCTGAGCAAAGAATAGCTACATTAGAATGCTTTGGACAAATCAATATATCTTTGTTATCTTAATGTCAGATCATGAAATACTTCAAAATATAAACAGACAACAGGGATTATATCTTTAGTGGTTTTAGTTTGATATCAGCATTCACTGTGGCAATGTATGTATACAAGGAAAACATAGTGATGGTCCTATCATCCAAGGAGGAAATTATCTCCAAATGCCAAGCAAGAGGGATTTGCACTATTCAATTAACAAATTTTCTTGATCAGGAATTGACTATATTGTTGGTGTCCAGTTAAAATGATAATAAGCAATTAGAGGAATATTCTACAAATTAAATGCTAGCTTTCATGAATGATGCCCACTAGTGTCTTCCACCAAGATAAAACACTAGGAATGTTTGTACATACTTCATTCATAGTAATGTTCTGCCACCATCGTGAAATGACTGAAAATATGACTAGACTATATGAGTTGTGATCTTTAGCTTGATATTAGCAATCAGTGTGACAGTGTCTATACACAGGAAAAGCATGGTGATGGCCACCTCTCTATAGATAGTATTACTGTCATTCAAGAATAAAATTATCTCCAAATATCAAGCAAGGGGAAAGCATTCATAGCTATCATTATAAAAGAGGAAAATAGCTACCTTCAGAAAGCTGAAAGCACTTTTTTCTCAAGCCATAACACTTGGAGTTATGACAACTCAGCCTATGTGTTCCCGTGTTTCCAGTTGTTATTTTATATATTGGTTTGTCAGAATTTAAAAATATTAAAAGAAAACAAATATTGACTAAGTGCTCATATTTTATTAAGAGATTTACTTAGAACGCTACCCCCCTTTCCCTACCATCCTCCCCCCTAACAATTTGTTGGACCATCAGATCCAAGGCGAGACAAAGGAAATAAAAGCCACATTAGCCGATGCAGTTGAAAGCACAACCTGCCTTTCAATTTACTCGAGCTGGTCCTGACCTCCCTTGCCATTCTTCAACAGCTTTAAGTATTGTAAGTAAAATCACTCGCAGTTATGTAAGTGGTTATTTTTCCGATATCAGGTCACAAAGCATTCATAGCTATCATTCTGAAAGAGGAAAATAGCTTGCTTCAGAAAACTGAAAGCACTTCTTTCTCAAGACATAACACTTTGAGTTACGAGAACTCAGCCTATGTGTTCCTGTGTTTCTAATTGTTACTTGTACATATTGGTTTGTCAGAATTTAAAAATATTTAGTTTGTCCCTTCATTTTCACGACACAAACAGCTCACAGGATACTTACTTCATGACTAAGTACTCATGTTTTATTAAAGAGATTTACTTAAAATGAAAAATATGGGCAGGATTATAGAATCAGGGAGATTTCTTTAATTCTTTCATGGGCACTGTTGGTTAGGCCAGCACTTTTATTGCCCGTCCCTAATTGCCCTTGAGCTGGTGGCGGTGAGCTGCTTGCTTGAATTGCTGCAGTCTGTGTGTTGTAGATACACCCAGAGGGCTATTAAGGAGGGAGTTCCAGGATTTTGACCCAATGTCAGTGAAGGAATGGTGATATATTTCCAAGTCAGAATGGTGAGTTGCTTGCAGGGGAACTTGCAGGTCATAGTGTTCCCATGCATCTCCTACTCTTGTCCCTCCAGGTGGTAGAGGTTGCAGGTTTGAAAGATGCTATTGAAGGAATCTTGGTGAGTTGCTATACAATTTACAGACATTGTAGCTACTCCAGGCAAATGGGGACTATTCCATCATGCTCCTGACTTGCGCTTGTAAATGGTGGACAGGCTTTGGGAATCAGGAGCTGAGTTACTCACTGCAGGATTCACAGCCTCTGACCTGCTCTTATTGCAACTGTGTTTATATGGCCAATCCACGATAATCTCCAGGATGTTGATACTGGGAGATCCAATGATGGTAATACCATTGAATGTCAAGAGGAGACTGTCAGATTCTTTTTGGAGATGGTCATTGCCTGGTGTTTGCATGCTGTAAATGCTACTCACCTCTTATTAGCCCAATCCTGAATACTGGCACCTGAGATGCTGGGGCTGCTGGAGAAGGCTGAGATGGATCATCTACTCAGTACTTCTGGCTGAATATTTTAGGAAATGGTTCAGCCTTATCTTTCATACTGAAGTGCTGGGTTCCCCCATAATTGAGGATGGGATACTTGTGGTACTTCCTCCTCCAGTAAGTTGTTTAGGGTTGCAGAGCTTGGATCTGATGCATAGACTGTGCAATTGCTTAGCCCTGCCTATAGGATGCTTCTTATGCTGTTTGGCATGCAAACAATCTTCCCTGTAGCTTCATCAGATTGACACCTCTTTTTTTGGCATGCCCGCCCCATATTCTTCATTGAACCAGAGTTGATCTCCTGGCTTGTTGGCAATGGGAGAGTGGGAGATATGCCAGGCTATGAGATTACAGATTGCAGGCGAGTACAATTCTGCTGCTGCTAAGGGAGCACAGTGGCTGATGGATGTCCAGCCTTGAGTTGGTAGATCTGTTCAAAATCTTTTGCACTTGGCATATTTGACCTGATGCTATGAAACTGGGGTCTAAAGTCAATTTAAGATCTCCCAGAGAAACTCCCTCCTGACAGTATACCACCACTCTGTCCTATTGGTGGATTGGGAGGGCATCCATTCCAGACATTGTCTGTAAAGCATGATTCCGTGAGTGTGACTACATTAGGCTGTTGCTTGACTAGTCTGTGAGACAAGTTCCCAGACGTTAGTCGGGAAGCCTTTGCAAGATTGACAGGGTTGGGTTTGCTGTTGTTATTTCTGATGCTGGATACATCGTACATCTGGTTTCCTTCCCTTTGTAGCAGCTTTGTTACAATTAAGTGGCTTGCTACATCACTTCAAAGTCAACCATATTGCTGTGTCTCTGGAATCACATGTAGGCCAAGGTTGGCAGATTTCCTTCCTTAAAGGGCACTTGTGAATCAGTTGGTTTTAATGACAATTGACAATGCTCTTATTGTCATAATCACTGAGGCAAGCTTTTAATTCCAGATTTATTAATTGCATTTAAATTCCACTAGCTGCTGTGCTGGGATTTAAACCTGCATCCTCAAAGTCTGGGCCTCTGGATTACTAGTTTACACAATCACCTTCCCAATTTTGGGTGGTTAGGCCTACGGCTGCCACTTCATTGGCTGAATGAGAATTTCCCTTGCACATTCCTTGCTGCGATCTCCACTGGCTGCTTCATTCCTCCCCAAACCAACTCCATGTAAATTGCAGAGGTGGAATAGGCCTGGATACCATGTAATTTCCCTCTACCTCCTTTTTTCATTTCCATGTCTGATGTTGATGGTGATAACTGACCCTCGGATGCAGAAACAAAGAGTCCATTGCTTCCTCAATGGAGGGATAGAATCACGCATGGACCTTCTTGCTCTCTAACTTGGGTCCAGCGCGTACCTGCTGAAGGCCCATCTGGGTCAGTGGTTTCCGCAGGGAAGTGGTGATGTAGTGGTATTGCCGCTGAACTAGTAATTCAGAAACCCAGGGCAAGATCTGAGTTCCAATCTCACCATGGCCGATGGTGAAATCTGAATTCAATAAAAAATTAAAAATGATGAAACCACTGTCATTAAAAAAAAATCTGGTTCATCAGCGTCCCTTTGGGAAGGAAATCTGCCATCTTTACTTGGTCTGGCGTACAAGTGACTCCAAATGCTCCAGAAGTGACTCTTCAATGCCCTCTCAGGGCAGTTGGGAATGAGCTATAAATGCTGGCCCAGCTAGTGATGCCCAGGGTAGATGAACTGACCCTTTAAAGTCCTCTTGTGGCCTCTCCTGGTACAATATTGTTAGATTCTCCCTTGCTGATGAGGAAGAGATTCTCCCTGCTGTGCTAACTGATTGAACACCCCAATCACAGTGAAATGGTTCAAAGTTAGTCAGAAGTTCCGTCCCAGCAGAACTCTGCTCTGAAGAGGAGAATCTGAGGCTCTTATCAAACGGATGTAATGTCATTCAAAACTAGAGAAATTTAGGAAACAACTGTAGCTAGGTTTAATTCAACCCAAGAATATAATAGGCAGAAAATCTATTTAAGAAATAAAATTCCTTTGGGACACAGTTTCCCATTTTGTTTCTTCAAAATAACACTAATTATATTGCTTCTAGCAAAATAAAAAGGACAAACCTCTCATTCACATTGGAAGCTTCAAACTCCTGTAATATCTGCAATGTCTATTTGCCTTTCCAATGATACACATTTCCTTTACAATCCTACATCTCTCTTATTTTCTGACTCATGTCTTTGGAGTAAACATTTCTCAGCCGTCAATATTGTGTTGATATTTAGTGTCTGCCAACAATTTCTGATCTTCGTAATTTCTTGGATGTGCCACCACTAGGAGGTGGTGGTACACCTTCTCACCATGCCTCCCTCTGGCTTTGGTACCCACAGAACCATGGCCCTGCTCACACAGCTCAGGGAACCGAGTACGATAAGTAAGCCACCGCTTTGACAAAAAAACTGAGGATTTTGCCTGCAATTACAACACTGACTCAACTCTGCCACGCACATATTTTTTGTGTACAGCTGCCTGTCCCTGACCTGCTAATGGTTTTGCTGTGCTAATCCAGGTCAACATCGCTCTCTTATTCTCCATTTTAGACTGTCCGATTCTGTCTGCTACTGGCTCTCACTTTAACAAAATGCCTGCCAGTCCCTTCACGGCCATTTCTATCAGCTGCCTCTGAGCCTGGCAACTGCCATCTTCTCCCGCTGTCCCACTTTCTTTTTAAATAATTTTTTTTTACCTCCAACCTTCTTTTAAAATGACCCTATGCCTATTCTTCATTTTTTCAAAGCCTGGAGTTATTTCATTTTTAACGCCCTAATTCTCCTCTGTTCATTTCCAGCTCCTCTCTCTCTCTCTCATTATCTACTTTTGCCAATTGCATTTTTTAAACCATGATCTCTTTCATTTTAATGGCTTTATTCTCCCTGTTTTTCTGACTTTTTTTTTAAAAAGACAGGATCAAATATTGATTTCTGTAATTTTCCTCAGTCCCTCTGATTTTCAATGACATCAATTGCCTATTTCTTTTAAAAAGTCCAACAGTTTTAGGTACATTATGTTTGGCCTCTTAACATGAACTTCTGACAAGATGTTACAAATTGGGCACCTTCTAACTTGCAAGTAAATTCTGCTAGATAGGATCAAAAATGGTCTGACAAATGTAGTGTGTAATATGGGAATTACTTTTGGCACAAAGGTGCTAATATCAAGGAGGTGAATTTTTTTCCACACATTGCACAGATGTGTGCCTGGAATTCCTGGGATGAAGGCCAGACCACCGGCCGCTACCTGCATGATTCACCCAATTTTCTTCAATTATATTTAAGCTAGGGAGGTTTTCCTTCAATGAGAAGGAAAAAGAATTGCAGGAATGGTAAGAACTGCTGGTGAGTGTGTGGGACTAACTTTGAAATGGGCAGTACACACTCAATGGACTGAATGGTGGCATGGTGATGAGGATCATTGCTGTCTCACAGCACTAGGGGCCTTGGGTGACTGTCTGTGTGGAGTTTGTACGTTCTCCCCGTGTCTGCATGGGTTTCTTCCGGGTGCTCCGGTTTCCCCCCACACTCCAAAGATTTGCAAATTAGGTGGGTCGTCCATGTTAAATTGCACTTTAGTCTCCAAAGGTGTCTAGGTTAAGTGGATTAGCTGTGATAAATGTGTAGGATTAGAGAAAGGATCAGGGTAACGTACTCTGTCAATCAGTGCACACTTGATGGATTGAATGGCCACTTTCTGCATCATAGGGATTCTATGAATGGCCTCCTTCTGTCCTACTTTGAGTCTATGAATTAAGGTTTTGCTAATGGAAAGATGTATGAGTGTTTAAAGTTGAAAAGACATGTTGTTGTGATTTATTTTCAGAATTTCTGTCATGCCCTGCTATCAGATTGAGTTAATAATCAATTCAATGATATGTATATCTCAAGTGATTCCAAAATTCTAATTCGATATAGGTGTCTCATTCTTGCTCCTTCAGGTTAAAACCTGACTGCATCATTTTTGGAAGGGCTTGAACCCAGCTGAGTTGGCATTATACAACAAAAACTGAAATAAATCAACATGCACAGATAGTGAAATCCAAACAGAATATGCTGGAAAAACTCAAGAGATCTGGCTGTGACTGTGAAGAGAGAAACAGCGTTAATCTTTTGATTTCAAGATGACCTTGCATCGGAACTGAAAAGGGATGGATATATGATGGATTTTATGCTTTTGTAAAAGAGGAGAGGGTGGCATTTGGAGGAAAAGGAAAGGTCAGGGATAGGTTAGAGAGTGGACAAGATTAAATTATAAAGACGTCAAAGGACAAATAGCAAAGAGAATGGGAATGATAGAGGTAAAGAAATAAAGCATTGGTCAAGAATCTCAGAATAAAAACCAACACCATCTGTGTGGTGTTTGTACATTCTCCTCGTGACTATCAGGGTTTCCTCCCATAGTCTGAAAGATGTGCAGGTTAGGTTGATTGGCCATGGTAAATCGCCCCATAGTTTTGGAGGAATAGCAGGGTAAATATGTGAGGTTAAAGGGATTGAGTCTGGGTGAGATTGTGGTCAGTGCAGACTTGATGGGCTGAATGGCCTCCTTCTGTACTGCAGGGATTCTATGTTTCTATGAAAGTGTTAAGATACAAACTTACATGAGGGGAAAAATACAAAATGGAGGCAAGAGTTCAGTCTGAAGTTGTTGAATGAGTCTAGAAGGTTATAGAGTGCCTGATCAGAAGATGAGGTGTTGTTCCTCTGGCTCACACTGGGCTTCACTGGAATACTACAGCAGGCCGAGGACAGAAACGTGAACAGGAGAGCAAGATGATGGATTGAAATGACAAGGAAATGGGAAGGTCAGAGTCACGGTTGCAGACTGAAAGGAGGTGTCCCACAAAATGGTCACCCAGTCTGCATTTGGGCTCCCTGGTGTATGGAGACATCGCAGTGGGAGCAACAAATACAGTGCACAAAGTTGAAAGAAATGCAAGAAAATTGCTATGTCACCTGGAAGGAGTGTTTTGGGGCCTTGAAGAGTGAGGATTGATGCACCAAGAATATGTATACTTAACAGGTGAATGCCTGAATTTAATGTTGGAGTTCACACTTAAGGTTCACATTTGAGGTTTCACCCCACAAGGTTATGGGTGTGATGTTCCAGGCATCTGTGCCCCCCTGGGAAATTCTCATCCGAGATCAACCGATCTTTAAATGGTCTGCCAAATTTTCTGTCCCGCTATGATTCCTGCTGCAGGGGGGACAGGAAAATTCTGCCTTATATCTTTGATTTTCAGTTTCCATAGATAGTAATTTCACTCTGACAAGAATTCCACTAAATCAAAATTCAATTTAAATACCATTCCCTATATCACTGAAAGATGAATTCTATTATGAAGAAATTTAAAAAAGAAATTACTTATTCAGTAGTGTCATAAATAGGCTTACATTAACACTGCAATGAAGTTACTGTTAAAATCCCCTAGTCACCACACTCCGGAACCTGTTCAGGTATACTCAGGAAGAATTTAGCATGGCCAATGCACCTAACCAGCACGTCTTTCGGACTTTGGAAAGAAACTGGAGCATTCGGTACTGGGAGAACGTGCAGACTCCACACAGTTATCCAAGCCGGGAGTCAAACCCAGATCTCTGGCGCTATGAGGTAGCAGTGCTAACCACTGTGCCACTGTACTGACTTGGGTACACTGAGAGAGAATTTAGCTTGGCCAATGCATCTAACCAGCACAGATGCCATGGACTGCACTCTGCAGCATCACTGCAAACATGATAGCAGAGGAATCATTTCTCAATTGTAAAAAAAAGTCAAAGCAGCACAATAATTGCACCTTATAAATACAACTGATCAAAATCTCTATTCCACTAGGAGATAGTCACAAGTGCAGCTCATAAAACCAGTCATGTCCCAACACTTCAGTCAGTTCTCCTAAACAAAGTACATGTAATGTTGAATTTATTGAAGCTCAAACTGACATTAAGGCATGCAGAAATTATAAGAATAAATCATTTTATTCAACTCTGAACAAATACTCAAATAATCTTTCTATCAGCAGAAATTTTATTTGTAGAACTTTGGGTTGGTGCAACACACACGAGGCCATTCTTCCAGCAATCTGTCAAATTCCTTTTGAAGGCTATTACTGATTTTGTATTCACTATCTGATCAGAATACCAACCACTTGTGGTGTAAAAGTTTTTTCCTCCTGTTGCCTCTAGTTCTTCTGGCAATAAACTTAAATCTGCTACCTTTGTAACGATTCTTCAGCCTTTGGTAACAATATTCCTTTATTTTTCCCTATTTAAATCCTTCATTATTTGACAATTTCAAATCTCCTCTTAACCTTCTCGGTTCTTAAGGGGAACAAGTCCACTTTCTTGGGCCTCTCCGTCCTCTAGTTCCTCTTCGTTGGCACCGTTTCAGTAAATCTCTTCTGTACCCTCTCCAAGACCTTCACATCTCTTCTGCAGTCTAGTACCCAGAAATGGACCCAATATTCCAGCGAGGCACAAGCTAAAGTTTTGTAAAGATTTAGCGCAACTTGCTGGCTTTTGAACTTCATTCCACTATTTATACAGCTTAGGATCGCATGAGAAAGTTGAACTCCGTTTTTTAGCCTGTCCCACCAACTTGAAAGATTTGTGCATGGTATCCCCTCTCCCCTTCCAAAGTTCTTGCTGTTCTTGCACCCCATTTAAAATTATGGCATTTAATCTCCTCATTCTTCCACACTGAATTGCATCTGCCATTCCATCAATGCCCTCTTGAAGTCAATTGTTACCTTCCTTACTATTGATTACACTTGCGAGTTCTGTGTCATTAGCAAATGTTGAATCAGTGTTTTGTACTCTCAAGCCCATGTCATTAATGTGTACATAATGCACATTCCTGTGATATAAAACAGGTCAGCCATCTTATGTTTTTCTGTGAGCTGGTGCAACTCATTGAGGACAATGATGGTGAAAACTGAGGTGATTATCTCTGCAGAGGAGCAAGAGCTTTTTTGTGGCAACTGTATCTTGGAAATGATGCAAACGATTGAGGATATACATGGTTAGAGAGTTTTGACTGTAAAATTAGCATGAAACAGTTATATGCAATTTTTCCAGCGGAGAAAAGGCACAAAATTGCTCTTGATCCAGGGGCGTACTGAAACTTCTCAGGACATCCTGGACCAAGACATTGATTATCTTGTCCGATCAATTGGGATCTAGTTTCCAGATGACCGCGCATTATCTGCACATCTCATATACACAGAATTGGGAATGTATAGTGTGTTCTTTCTGCATGCTATGCATGAGTGGCATCATTACAGCAAGGTGTGCATTTTCTACACATTACAATGCACAGAGCCTGTGCATGTTCTTTCTCTGCGGAAAAGATGACAGTAATCATCTGTGTTTATAAACACAGTAATATAGTGTTACAATAGATACTAAATTATCTACTTACTGCTGTGCATTTCTGGTGAAGACAGCTGCAAAACAATATCATAAGATCCTTCCATTGGATCGCAAGCTGAACATTACACATCATTAAACCTATGCTACTTAGGGTACAGCAACATGAGCTATGTCACAGGCTTGGCAATCCAAAGGTCTGGATTAATGATTTGGAGGACAAGAGTTCACATTCTATCATGCAGTTGGCGAATTTAAACTCAATGAATTAAATTAGGTTAAAATTCCGGAACGGTTACTATAAAAGCACCAGATTGTTGTAAAAACCTACTGCTACATTGATGCCCTTTAGAGGAGGAAATCTGCCATTCTTATCTGGTCTGGCCTACATGATTTCAGATGTTCAGAAGATTTCTATTAGTTTAGTTGCATGCTCGGCATGGGCTTGGAGGCCCAAAAGGCTTGTTCCTGTTCTTTGTTCTCTTTGTATGTACAGGACTGTGATTGAATCTTAACTGACTTTTCAAATGGCTTAATAAGCCGTATTGAAGCTCATCACCACCCTCTCAAAAGACAATTGAAAGATAGTCACTAAATGTTGGCTTTGCCAGTGATGCCCACATCCATTGAACAAATAAATAAACACTGTTTCTGTCCATTAAAATACAAAAACAAGGAAAACAGAAATGCATTAAAGATCTGGAGGATAAACTTTTCTTCAAAACTTGAGTATAACATGCCTATTAATTGGTAAATTTGACTATTTAGGTAGAAAAGGTAGAATAAGGCAGTGTAAAGCCTGTTATGCATGACATTTTAATATCCCTGAGTGATCATGGGATAACTGTGCTTGTAGGTCAAAAAATTCATTCTCAAGTCACCAAAGTCTGAGTACCCCTGACCCAGACAATGATGTAAAATCCCTGCCTGTGCACATCTAGACATTGCAACATTTGACAAAAACTTCTGGTTATTATACAAGTAATGAGGATGCCTTTCCTTAGGATTAATGTTCCTACACTCCAGTTTAATTGTTCCATTAATAATGTGTGCTGTGTATGATATTACTGGTATCCCTGTCACCTGAATACCCAATTTCTTTTCCTGTTTTCTAAGCTTTCCAAATATAATTGTCCTCTCCCTGTCCAAAATGATTAAAATAGACAGCAATGTCTTAATCAGAGAACACATCAGGGACCTATTGAGGATGATACTTAATCAATAAATCAATATAGTGAATTGCTACCAACAGGCGTTCTTAACACTCTTATGTATGTTTTTCCATCGAGTCCATGTGATTAGATATATCACTACCAATGTCACAATAGAATTCTGTTTTTGTATATACTAAGACTCACTCCCCAAGGATCTCAAAGCCTCCAGACCAAGTTCATATCTCAATCTCCCAACCATCAGCATCAGACTTCACTTTGCTATCTCCCAGTCTTAGTTTTTGGCAACATAAGGTTTGCCAGCCCTAAGCTTTGTGTGTTGATGCCAGATTTCACTACTGCGGCAGATCCCTGGAGAGTTATTGCTATGATATCATCATAGAATGATGCTCCAACGATGGTAAAATTGAAAATAATATCACTTTCAAAAAATAATGACTTTATATCATGAGCAGATTGGTGGCAACTGTGGTCTCAAAATAATATTTCAATTGTAATATTTGCAAAAACAGCAATAGCAGGTCTTTCCTCCTGTTTTATCATAGAAAAACTACAGCACAGACAGGCCCTTCGGCCCACAAGTTGCACCGATCTTATCTTTACCAACTAGGCTTACCTATAACCCTCAATCCTATTAAGTCCCATGGACTCATCCAGAAGTCTCTTAAAAGACCCTAACAAATTTGCCTCCAACCCCAACATTGGCAGCCAATTCTACTCACCCACCACCCTCTGAGGGAGAAGCTTGGAAGAGTAGTCCGAGACAATCAGATACACTGGGATGAATGAAAGTCTGATAATAACAGACAGGAGCTGATCACTTGTCCTGTTCAGCAGTACAGAACTCTGATGCTTCATACACTCCCCCCCAACAATTTCTTGGTAAAAGAGGCAATAAGCCAAATAAGAACTCAAGCCAGGGGGAGAAAATCCAAAAAACTCTCCTTCAATCCCTTGAGACAATCGTAATTACTCCTGAAGATCACTCTGGCCCTGATCATTCCATGCAGTCCCCACCTTTCCCAAGAGGCGCTCTTGCAGCCACAGACAGATCCCACTTTTGTCTGAAGGGAATTAGAGAATCAGAAATCTCACTCTCCTCCAAGGAAATAATCTTCTTTTCATATCCAACCTGGTTGCATTAGTTGAGACTGAGAACACTGGTCCTCACTAACCCATAGAGTTTACCTATGAGAGAAAGTATCTAGGAAGCCACCGAGGAAGATGAAAGAGATCAAGACAGAGAAAAAGAAAGGGAAAGACAAAAAATAATTAAAGAATGGAATTGAAAGAAGGTTCACTTTTATTTATTCACAGGATTAGATGTTGCTGGCAAAGCGATCATTTATTATCCATTGCCTATATAATAGCAAGTTGCCTTCATGGCTTGCAGGTTATTCCACAGGGTAGTTAAGAGTCAATTTTATGTATGTTTGGAATCATATATAGGTAAGACTGGGTAAAAACGGCATAATTCATTTATGGGATGTGGGCATTGCTGGCTGGGCATTTATTATTCGTGTCTGAGAGCATTTAAGAGTCAATCGTACTGTTGTGGCTCTGGAGTCACATGCAAGCCAGAGGTGATAAGTACGGCAGATTTCCTTCCCTAAAAATCATTAGCAAACCAGATGGGTTTTTCTGACAATTGACAATGGTTTCATGGTCATTATTAGGCTTAATTCAAGGTTTTTTTTTATTGAATTCAAATGTTATCTACTGTGATGGGATTTGAACTCAGGTCCCTAGAGCATTAAGTTTAAGCTTATTTATTAGTGTTACAAGTAGGCTTACATTAATACTGAAATGGAATTACGGTGAAAAACATTACCCTGGGTCTCTGGATTACCAAGCTAGCGACAATGCCATTACGCCACTGCCTTCCTTTCCTAGTGGACATTAGTGAGCCAGTTGTGTTTTAACAACAATCCATTGTCATGATCACCACATCCGAGAGCAGCTTTGTATTCCAGATTTATTTGATTGTTTCAGTTCACAAACTGTCAGGGTGGGATTTGAACCCACGGACAGAATCCTCCCGGCCTCTCTGCTGGCAGGATTTTCCACTCTGGCCAAAGTCGAGCCCTGCCGTGGGTTCCGCGATACTGGCACAGGAGAGAGCTGCATATCACCATCAACTGCAGCGGGACTGGAAGATCTTGCCAGCGGCCAATGGTGGATCACCTCTGCCACAGTAAAACCTACCACAGGCAGGCTGGAGAATTCTGTCCAATGTCTCTGATTAATAGCCCCAGGCTTCTGGCAGCATTACCACCCTGCTACCAATACTCATATCATATTCTTATTATTAAAATCAAGATTGCCATCAAACATTAGGTTGAATTCAGGCATGCTCTACGGTTAAATCCTTCAGGTAAGATCCCTCTTAGTGCTTACGTGAACAATGCCAGAAAACGGATACAGTAGTTTAGATTTCATAAATAAAGCTGTCAAATTAGATTGGAGAAAAAGGAATAATCACATTTACCGTGTTCTAGATGAATCCATGTCCAATACTAATTTCGCTAAATGTTTTCTCTGTTTCTGAATATTAGGAATATCCACCTAAAATAAAAATAAAAATATCATTCTTTTTAATCTGTTCATTGGAGATTATCCAGTTGAATAAAAATTCACTTTTGCAATCATATTCCCCATTTTCCATTAAGATTTTCATCACATACAAGGTGAAAGTCCGGAAACTCCAACAGTTAAAGCATTCGGATAAGAAAGATGGCCCCTCGTGATTTTGAACATCTCAATCAAAATCTCCTCTCAAAATTCTCTTCTCCAAGAAGAACTCATGTTGATTAGAGGTCAATTATCGCAGTTGCAGGACATCATTGCAGTAGTGTCCTGGGCCCAATCATCTTCAGCTGCCTTATCAATCATCTTCCTTCCATCATTATATCCAAAGTCGGGATGTTTGCTGATGACTGCACAATGTTCAATATCATTCGCGATTCCTTAGGTACTGAATCAGTCTGTGTCCAAATGCAGCAAGACCTGGATATTACCAGGGCTTGGGCTGACATGTAGCAAGTAACATTCATGCCATGCAAGTGCCAGGCAATGACCATCTCAAACAAGAGAGGATCTAACGATCGCTCCATTTAATGGCATCACTGAATCCCTAACTATCAACATCCAGGGGTTACCATTGATTAGAAACTGAACTAGAGTAAAATATAAATACTGTGACAATAAGCGCAAGTCACAGGCTAGGAATTCTGTGGTGGATAACGTCCCCCTGACTCCCTAAAGCTTGTCCACTATCTACAAAGCACAAATCAGGAATCTGATATAATATTGTCTCCTTGCTTAGATGAGTACAGCTCCAAAAACACTCACGAAGCCTGACACCATCCTGGACAAAGCAGCCCACTTGATTGCTATGTTTCCACAAACATTCAATCCCTCTACCACCAATGCACCGTGGCAGTAGTGTGTACCATCTACAGGATAGACTGTAAGATTGCATCAAATTTCCTTCCAAAATCAAGACCACTCCCATCTAGAAAGACAACAGGAGCCAATACCTGAGAACACCATCACCTGGAGGTTCCCCTCCAAGTCACTCCCTATCCTAACTTGGATATATATCATTGTTCCTTCACGGTCATAAGTCAGATTCCTGGAATTCCTTACACCTCAGGCACTGCAGTAATTCAAGAAGGTAGCTCACTACCACCTAGGGCAACAAGGAATGGGCAATAAATGCTGTCCTAGCCAATGACTCCCACAACATGTAAAAAAAGAACTTTAGTTTCATGCTTTGCTGAAACTATTAGCTAAATGGCCAGAGGATAAAGGTGTTTGAATGAACAGTGCACACTCAGAAAGGGCTAATGGAGCAGAACTTGTGTGCATGTTCATCTGTTCTCTCACTGTAACTTCAACAGAAGTTCAGTGGAAACTTGATGACCATTTACACCATTGCTACAGGATTTCCTATAGAGTTATAACTGGGGATCAGGGGGAAAGGCTCACAGAAATTCTACCCTGAGGGCAGTCACTGACCTATTCCATACTTAAATGTTTACTTTTTTTCTACTTTGAGTATTTGCCATTTTAGTTTCCCTCTATCTTAGCAAGAGCCTCTGGCTATTCAGGATAATCTCAGCATGTTTCTTACCTCAGCTAACACGAAGAGTGGCTCTATCACATCCCGTTCTATCTGTAGCTCGAAAAGGATAAGCTCCTGGGCTAGCCTGTCCTCTGTATCCCCACACATCTTCAGCATCTTCCTGTAGAGAAAGAGGACACAAGCCCCATTAGGCAGAACCCCTACTGCAGAAATAATCATTACACCGTCAGATAATGTGACACGCTGTTCTCTTTCTCCCTAGGTTTAGCCTTTACTTCAGAAAAAGTACCAGCAATACCAATTACATAGTTCTGAAACAAATACTTTTTCCAGCATGTATAGGTTTCCGATACTGCACAATGTGAGCCATTGGCCACTGAAAGATCTTCAGTCAGTTCATTTTTTTAAAACCAAACAGACATTGGGTGGGGTTTTGCAGTCATGCTTGTTCCAAGGCTGGAAAACCCCACTCAATGTCAACGGATCTTTGCGTGGTCCGTGTCCTGCCTGCTACAATTCCCATGGTGGGTGAGACAGGAAAACTGTGCCCACTGTCGTTACAGTCATCATAAAGAACGGTCAGAAGTCTCACAACATGAGCAAGTGGGTGGAACTCTCCGGTTCTGATACTCATAACAAATACTATGAATTATGGCTGGAGTTACCTGTACGCCCGCCCTGGAATCGCAGAAAGACATTCTCCCTTGGCCTTGGATGGGATCTTACGAGCCTTGGGCAGGCGAGGTGGTAAAATTCCAGCACATTTGTTAGTTTCTGTTTCCCAAATCTGTGGTCCTCTATGGATCTCGCACTCCAATTACTATCTCCCCATTTATAACTACAGTGATTTGGAGTCTCCTCATTTCCAAAATCTGATTAATCCGTCATTCGCTGCCGATGGCACTTTGTTATGTGCCCACAGCACCATGTAATGCCATTTCAGAAGATAATCTATTGTATCTGAAATTATCTCGAGAAGGCGCTCCCTTAATGACAAGTTCTTTCTTTTATGCTCCAATGTCAGGACGTGATGCTATTGGGCTGTGGGTTTGCACAGTATTCCCCAGTACAAACAGTGCAATTCTAACAGAAATCTTTATTCATGTTCAAATGCCAACCTAACTTCAAGAAGAAATTAGATATAGCTCTTGGGGCTAAAGGTATCAAGGGATATTGAATTTGATGATTAGCCACGATCATAATGAATGGTGGAACAGGCTCAAAGGGCTGAATGGCCTACTCCTGCTTCTACTTTCTATGTCTCTATAGTTTCACCATGTTCAGCAGATTGTAACAAAGTGAAAATTATTTTGTATTTTTTCACATGTCTCTTTTAACATCAGCAGAAAATTCCTCAGCAAACTGGTGTATAAGATGGGTCTGGAATTTAATGCAAATTCATAAGTGTTCTCAGTGTGCACTTGGTTAAAATGTATAGGAGGCCAACAAGACTCTACAGCATGATGACAATGAGTCCTTACAACAATGCTTAAAGCAATAAAGACCAAGATGATTTTACTCATGGCTTGGCATCATTCTCCACACACTCTATAAACCTCGCCAGCTTTGTGCAAATATTAACAATGGGGTATTCAGCCTCTCCAAGTTTCAGCTAACTGCTTGGCCAGAACTAACACAATATATTATGCTGGGTGGGTCCGACAGAAAACTGGACTATAAACTGCACAGTTTGTTTTATTTTAATACTAAGCTTAATTTTCAGATGCCTCAATCCAAATGAAATTTATTTGTTCGGATGTTAATAAGATATTTTATCAGTTTGACTCTAACCCAGGCCTTATGCTTAATTCACAGTATATCTAAGACTGGTAGCCACACAGTGCAACTCACAATCATCAGATTCATTCTATGCACTGCAAATTGCAATGTAACATTCAGGAGAGAACTCTGGTTCTGGCTGATAAATTCCAAATGTTTTCCGAATATAGCGTTCAAAAGCTCGTTAAAGAAATGCACTCTCCCTCAGATTGCAAGCTACCCATAGGTTGAGTAGATCCCTCTAGCACTTAAAGCTAAATGCAGCAGGGCCAAGTTCAAATGGCTTCCACAAGGCAAACTCAGTATTCTAACCACATCACAGCTGCTCAATAATAGTAGCCGCCCAAGGACAGTTCTTTGGTTAGGCTTGATTCTTCTATACAGGAAGTCCCTGGATTTATGATCCAACACGGTTTCCAGGAACCAATTGTAAGTTGAAAGATTCTGGGCAGGATGTTTTGGCTGTGCTCACCCCAAAACTGGAAAATCCCATCCAAGGTCAATGGACCTTTGCATGGCCTACTCTCCCACCCACTACAATACCCATGGTGGGTGGGATGGGAAACCCCCCCCCTCCCATTAGTTGGAACCAATTCTCCTACAGGAACAATGTACAAATGGATGATTCATTTCTGAACTGAGGCTGGAAAGCACTCTTGGGGTGGCCAACAGTGTTACATGTTCTCAACTCTTGCCCTGCCAAGCTGAGGTGACTACTGATGCTCGCACACTTTAGCACAAATCCCTTGGTTAGCGTGTCAAATATAACAAATCCATCGGCTGCCTGTTTAACCTCGAATTTCTGCTATCTGAGTGCAAATTAAGTATAACATAAATGCATAAAATTGTAATGGTTGTGCTGCCATTTAACAGAAGAAAACACTTGCTTCCGCGAAATAAACATTATACAGAAGGACAGCACAGGGCATCAATGCACAAACATGAATGTGTTGTAAAGTCAAAATTGATAATGCAAAATCAAAATGGGGTGTCGATTTATAAATGTTGTAAGTGCTGTTCGTCATAACTTGAAAGTCATAAAGTCAAGAACTGCCTGTATTGTGCTTTCCAATTTGATCATAAAGGGGATGTTTGTGATGAGAGAATGTTTCTTCGCTGTGTCTGAGTAGAATGCAGTGTGTATCCGTAGCAAAGAAATGGGATTCCAGTTATACCACCCAAAAAACACAACACCGCAACTCGCTGGAATGTTTATTTCTCAAATGATGCAGTATAATTAAGTTGGCATTCAGAATCTCGCTGGTGGCAAGTCATCTCGCTCTTGATTGGAACTTGTAAAATTAAGGCTAAGGTATAGTCATGAAACACTGGAGGCAAATTTGTATATCTAGCGGAATGAAACTGAAACATTTATTCAATGTGTACATTCAAATTAATTAGAAGTCTAAGCTGCTACACTCGAAAGCATAACACAGATCAGTTGCTTAATCCTAGTTTGGACATTTTTCACGGTTCATAACAATGGATACAGCATGAGAAATATTTAAGAGACTTGTATTCCTCAAGTAAATGTGATATAAGTTACTGATTTGGTCAGAGCCAACCTTCTGGGGAGAAAACAATTAAAAAAGAAAGATTTGAGCAGTTTTCCTGAAGCCAATTTAAGCAGACTGACCCACTTGTTACAGGGAAATGGTACAAATGTAGGCTCAGGATGGAAATAGGTTTTTAACACACGCAACCAGTTGACGTTCCAGAACCCAGTCAGACCACCCAGTCAGTGCTTTCCTCTAACAAATTCATACATATACACTCACTGTTGAACCAGGTTTTAATCCAGTTAGCATCTGAATGTTTAAATTGAAGTGTGAGAGTTGATTAAACAATCTTGATATATTTATATCAGTTTGGGTAGGCATCATTGTTGCTACATGCTGAATACTGCTATTAAATAATTTCAGACACTCAATTACTTCAGAAACAATTTGGTCAGATTACACTTCCAGTGACGAGGAACATACATTAAAACAGGGCTGGCCCATCTTCCTTCATCGGAATATTGCATCAGTACCAATGGGATTAAGCAAATGGAACTCAGCAGTTGATTACACAGAAGTTTTAACATTTTTTTTAAGAAAAGTACTTTAAAGCCTTACCCTAGTAAAGAATCTTCACCCAGGATGGTAGAGCCTTCCACTAAACACTGGGCTAATGTTGTTAATGGTAGCTTTTTCTGTGGACAAGACCAAATGATTTATTCAGATCTTAGGTGTGACGCTATTACATACCAACTCAACTATTTTTTAATGCCAAACCTCGCAAGTCAACTAGTTCAATGCTACCAATAATCCATAACAGTTTCAAGAAATATAACAGTTTCATAAAATACCAGGGATTCTATTGGTGGAGACAAATTCCTTGATTTTCTATCATACTAAACTTCTAAATGTGTTGGTCACAAACATTCACAATTTTGCTTCAAATATATACAAAAAAATGTCCTTATATCTGATCTTGAATTAAAACTGCTTCCTAAACCATAGAATCAGAATCAGAAACAGTGCAGAAAGAAGCCATTTGGCTCATTGAGGCTCAGCGACAACAATCCCACCCTAGATCCTAACCTGTAACCCCACGTATTTACCCTGCTAATCTTCCTGACATTAGAGGACAATTTAGCATGGCCAATCCACCTAAACTGCATATCTTTGGACTGTGGGAAAAAAACCGGAGGCACCCGAAGGAAACCCACGCAGACACAGGGAGAATGTACAAACTCGTCCCAGACTGTCTCCCAAGCGGGAATTGAACCTTGGTGCTGTGAGGCAGCAGTGCTACCATGGCATCCCGTGAGAATTGTTAGAATTGATTACATCCAGGTATTCCAGTAAAACGTTGACTTTAATGGAAAATATTGGAGATGTGAAATAAAAATTGCTTCCTACAGACCAGTCATCATTTGGGAAGGACACCCTGCATCACTAGCATTTTTATTCAGACATAAACGCGTTATTCCAACATTATTCAGTTTAGATGATAATATAAAACAAAAGTTAGTGGATCAGTCACCTGTTCGTTACATATCATTCCCAATTTTCCTTCCTGATATCTGTCATAAACTGGTACACCAGCCCAGGTGTATAAAGGATCGCCTGTCTGCTATTACCCAAAGTTACCCCCCACTAGGTTACAGACTGCTTTAACAAGAATCTCCTTTCATTCGGGGAATGACACTTGCTCCAATGATGCAGCAGCTTGCAGTGTTATATTTTGAAATGCCGTGGGGGTTGGAATCTTGTCTCTCCTTATGGCAAGTTTGAGGTGAGGGAGGATTTAATTGGGTGGGACGGTGGTGGGGAAAGACTCTGTCATCTTTCTGCCTCCGCCCTGATTCAATCCATGGTGAGGGGACATCGCAAAAAAATGCCCAAGAGGTCCTCATCCTGCTGCTGTTGGTATTGACTGAGTCAGTAAGAGGTCTGACAACACCAATTTTAAATCCAACCGATTTATTTGATAGTAAACTTGCTAGCTTTCAGCCTTTGTGCCTTCGTCAGGCAAATGAGGTGTTCTGGTCTGCAATAGCACACATATCAGCACAGACAGTTTACAGATTGCTGATTAGAATGCGAATCCTTACACCTAACCTGCTAATCAAGTCTTAAAGTGGCTAACAATGTGAGTGGAGGGAGCACTGAGCACAGGTTAGAGAGATGTGTATTGCTTCCAGTCAGCACAGTAACTGAGGTTTTTTGCTAATCCAGGCAAGTCATGGGGGTTACAGATAGGGGACACCGGGTATTGACTGAGTGGCAGACAGGAACGTCACCGTGTCTGGAGCATGAGCAGCAAGTCCCAGTTTGTTTGCCCACTGTCTCCCAGGATGGTTCCGAATACACAGTTACTTAATGGCTGGTTGAAGCACCTGACGTTGGGATGGAGGAGGGGGAGATACCTGGTTGAAGCACCTGACGTTGGGATGGTTGGGGGGGGGGTGCTGTAGAGGAGGGAGATGCTGCTGCTGAGAGCCACCCCACTATGGCCCTTGTCGCTGACTCCTCGCTCCCCTTCCTCTCCATCCCATGACCCTTTTCCCACCTTCAACCCCCTCAGTGTCTGGGCCCCAAAATGACCTATGACCTTAGGTGGGTAGACAGCAGCCACCACTGCCCCAGTGACGCTGCTGAGTATGGAAGAACTGCTCAACTCCAATTGGCTATCAGCACCTACCCCTCCTGCTTCTGACCTGTCAGGTGAGTGGGAATGAGGTGCAGTGGGCCTTGTCACCTCTACAGGATTTACCCATCCTCTCTCTTTCATCTCAGCTCTCCAAAGGATGAAAATAAAGTTTACAAGACATTATTCATATGAGAGTGGCACAGCGGTTAGCACTGCTGCCTCACGGTGCCAGAAACCTGGGCACAAATCCAGCAAAAGGTGACTGTCTGTGTGGAGTTTGCATGTTTAAAGTAGTTTTAAAGTTTATTTATTAGTCACAAGTTGGCTTATATTAGCACTACAATGAAGTTACTGTGAAAATCCCCATGTCGTCACACTCTGGCATTTGTTTGGGTACACTGAGGGGTAATTTATCATGGCTAATGCACTAACCTGCACATCCTTCAACTGTGGGAGAAAACTGGAGCACCCGGATGAAACCCATGCAGACATGAAGAGAATGTGCAAACTTCACACAGTGACCCAAGCCGGGAATTGAACCTGGGTCCCTGGCGCTGTGAGGCAGCAATGCTAACCATCCAATGTCTCAGCATGTTCTCCCCATGTCTGCAATGGGTTTCCTCCGGGTGTTATGGTTTCCCCCCACATTCCAAAGATGTGCAGATAAGGTGGACTGGCTACGCTCAATTGCCCAAGATATGTAGGTTAGATGAAACCAGTTCTCCTTTAATACATTATCATTCAACAGCTAGCATCGCAAATAGTGAGTTAGACTGATTATATCAATGGACAATAATGAAAGCGAACATACGGATCGTTTGTCGGCGTCTACACCTTGTTGTCCCTGCAGACATGCTGTGAGTTTTTTGTGAGTGCTGTGGGTGACCTGTTTCACCAGCTCTAATCGTTTCTCCACCTGTTTGGTGAAACAAAATTATTACATCGCGCCCGCAAAAACTCAAACATAAAATCACTTTTGACGCAATATTCTTCAAAGCAAAACCACGGTGTGTTCCGAAAACACGAATGAGGTTCAATCCTTGGCATAGCTGACATTAAATCCAAAGTACATTCGAAACAGTTCTGGACTTTCACCGTGACACTATTCTTAGCACGTTGAGAGATGTAGATTGCTAACTCTAGTCTTTCAAATATTAGGAAAAGGAGGATGTCAGGAACCAGGGACTCAGGAATTCTACAAAACCAGTTGAATAAGGAGCTGACAAAGGGTTTATTTAGACAATCATTTCATGCATTTATCCTTGGGGGATGTTACTTCAAGTTAAAGAGAATGAAGCACACTTCGACACTCTCTCCTCCCCCACGTGTAAAACTTGTCTCCAACATTTCAGCCAACAGTCGTTTTTTAAATAATGTATGCAAGAGATGAAACACAGATTGTGTAGACTCAGGAATAAACAGAATTTTAAACAATTTGGAGAAACTGATGTTACCTGCAGCAGATCTTCAGTTAATACTTCTGTCTTTTCAGCTCTGCAACAGGAAAAGAAACAATGTCAAGACAGTTTCTGGCCCATTGGAACAAACATATAAGCAACTTGAACTCAACCTTGGCACAGTATAAGTCACTATGTAAACACCAAGGTAAAGCAATGTTCAAATTTAATCTATTGATATGAAATACTTGTAATATTTACTCAACCTAATGGTTACATTGGATAATAATTGCATTAGTTACAAAATCAGAATGATATCCACAACTTAAAGGACATAGTTTCACTGTTAAAAGCTTGAAAAGCTAAGCAGTTGGATTATGTTCAACATTAACGATAATTTGTTTTTTATTCTGCTATTTATATATTTTTAAAAGAAACTGCTGAGTGGTGATGACATTGATACGCTTACACATAGTTAGGCATGGTTTTGACATTGTGAGCGAGCTGAATTAATACAAGTACTTAATGCTGAATCATCTTAGGTTGATGAGCCCTATCCTATATTAAGATTCACCACAGCTTCAATAACTCTCTCAAGCCATCAGACCTTGCTGTTTTAAAGAAAACATCAACAAAAACATAGAAGGAAAAGGTCAGTGTCCATCTTAGTTCTTTAGGAGATTTTTATTTCAAAGATCCTGATGGTTATTGTCTATTTTAAAAAAGGTCACAACACATCGATCATTTGGCCCATTGACATTCGGTTGCTGTATTGTACTGAGTATGTCACAGGCAAAAAACTACATTTAATTCATTCACTACCTTTTACGATCACAATCTGACAAACACGAGACTGTGACATTTCCTAAAAGGGAGCTCTCTGCTTTGGATGAACAGATTCTCCAACATGCTTCAATGAATAATTTAATGTATACAACAATGATTTAAAAAAATACTTTCACAATTATGTTCTGGGCACAGTTTCACAACATGCTACAAAACAGCAAGATTAGCATCAGTGCTGAGCCCATAATGCCTACTTTTGCATCATCTGCTCGGGGTTTGCCCTTGAGTTAACTGACCTGTGGCAATGCAGCATTATTGAATACTACCTACTGAGATATTTTGTAATGAGAATGCACATAGCCCCACGCTTGCAAAGAGACATTGATATTTACAGCAATTAAATAAAATGATAGAGATGTCCAGGTTAACTATTAGCGTCCCGTGTTCTTGCACTTAGTCAACACGAAACATGAATTTTCTAAAAGACTTTCCAAAAAGTAAAGAGGTTCAACACCTCAGTTTTTTCTTCATCATCTTGTAGATGCTTCCGAGATAGTGAATGAATTCAAGGAAGCGGATGAGATACTGGATTTTTGGGACGTCGGTAGACAGAACCTCATCACTCGGCCAGCTGAGACGGGAATACGGCACATTGCTGCTGTCGTCACTCAGTAACTGCATCTTGAAACCAGACATTATCTTCCGGAGCGACTGACAGGTTCACATCAAAATGTTACCTTTTTCAAAAAATAAACTTAAGCTATTTTTGTTCTTTTCCAGGTACCCGAGACTGTATCCACAGCACGGGATGAAAGCGGACGTAGCTATTCCGCAGACTGAGCAGATTGCTGAGTCAGCCACTTACTGCAGTCTCTCTCAGCGTGCGCTGCCTCATTGATTCATAGCTCCATCCCATAATGCCCTGGAATGTGCAGAGCATCTTTTGGGTCAAATGTAATTTAGTTTCTGCCAAAAAAGAAGAATAAAAAGCTGGCTGGGATAGATGTATAAATATATATATAAATATAAATATATATATTATATATATAGGAACAGCATTAGCCCCTGGATGATTACCTTTTTTGGACATCACCCACAGCCTGTTCACGTGGAACACTGGCATCTCTTCTGCATGTAATAGCAGCTGGATCTCTTTTTACTATGCAAAATATCTTCAACAACGTGACACAGCAACTTAACTATCTGTAAGTTTTAGGAGCTATTCTTCAAGTGACAACTGTACTCTACCAGCCATAGATACCCAGACAAGAAAGCCCACACTTTCCTCTGTTGATCCTTTTCACATTAGGTGGCATGGTTAGCACTGCTGCCTCACAGTGCCAGAGACCTAGGTTCGATTCCCGGCTTGGGTCACTGCCTGTGTGGAGTTTGCACATTTTCCCCGTGTCTGTAAGGGTTTCCTTTGGGTGCTCTGGTTTCCTTGTACAGTCCAAAAATGTGCGGGTTAGGTTGATTGGCCATGCTAAATTGACCCTAGCATCAGGGGGATTAGCAGGAGAAATGGGTTTGCAGAATAAGGACAGGGTGGGATTATGGTTAGTAGACAATCGATGGGCCAAATGGCTTTCTTCTGTACTGTAAGGATTCTGTACTGTTGTGATATGGGCCTCAACAGCTAGTTTTCGTACTTCAGACAATTTCAGCACCAGAATTTGTAAACTGCTGCATTCCCATTGAAAATCCTTCCATGTTGATGGCTTTTTAACTGGTCTATCCGATTAACTGTTAGAATAACAGTTGTGTTTATTGTAAAATAAAGGCATTTGGAACATGTTAAAAGAATATTATACTTTGGTACAAACCATTTGAACGTGTTTATACATAGATTCCATTACTTCACTAGGGAAAAAAGTTGAAATTACCACCACCATCCCAAGTTCCAACTCTTGGATTTTCTGGTCTCACCTCCTTATAATTCTGTAACCTCCTCCTTCAGCCTCACCCCTTTACAGCTCTGTAACCTCTTCCTCCAGCTTCACCCCTTATACTCTGTAACCTCCTCCTCCAGCCTCACCTCTTACAGCTCTGTAACCTCCTCCAGCCTCACCTCTTACAGCTCTATAACCTCCTCCAGCCTCACCTCTTACAGCTCTGTAACCTCCTCCTCCAGCCTCACCTGTTACAGCTCTGTAACCTCTTCCTCCAGCTTCACCCCTTATACTCTGTAACCTCCTCCACAGTCTCACCTCTTACAGCTCTGTAACCTCCTCCTCCACAGCCTCACCCCTTACAGCTCTGTAACCTCCTCCTCCAGCCTCACGTGTTACAGCTCTGTAATCTCCTCCAGCCTCACCTCTTACAGCTCTGTAACCTCCTCCAGCCTCACCTGTTACAGCTCTGTAACCTCCTCCTCCAGCCTCACCTCTAACAGCTCTGTCATCTCCTCCAGCCTCACCTCTTACAGCTCTATAACCTCCTCCAGCCTCACCTGTTACAGCTCTGTAACCCCTCCTCCAGCCTCACCTCTAACAGCTCTGTCATCTCCTCCAGCCTCACCTCTTACAGCTCTATAACCCCTCCTCCAGCCTCACCTCTTACAGCTCTGTAACCTCCTCCAGCCTCACCTCTTACAGCTCTGTAACCTCCTCCAGCCTCACCTCTTAGAGCTCTGTAACCTCCTCCAGCCTCACCTCTTACAGCTCTGTAATCTCCTCCTCCTCTAGCCTCTCCCCTTACAGCTCTGTAACCTACTCCTCCAGTGTCACCCATTTACAGCTCCATAACCTCCTCCTCCTCCTCCAGACTCAACTCTTACAGTGCCCTGCCACCGCTGCAAGTGAGGACAGGGTATTTGGCACTCAGCCACATCTCCATTTCCTGCACTGGAACCATAGAATCCTGCTAGCGAGAATGGACAGAGAATTTCAGCCCTTAATGTTTATACAAACCATGCACTATTTTAATTGTTCTGTATCAGAGGGGAATCTTCATTCTCTAACATTTTGATTAGAAATGATCTTAGCTACTGATTTCAATAGCTTTAATGTGGGGCTTGAGTTAAGATATGTTGACAAGAAAGTTTGACTTTATTCTTGTCTTCCCTGCATCTGGAAACACATATGCATTTGTTTGTACTGGAACGTAAACTTCGAGAGTTTATGGCCCATAAAGCAGGGGTTGTTGTAAAAGTGGGGTGACACAAGATGAACTATAGCCATTATACGAGGCCACCTTCAATAAAAAAGGAAGGAGGAATGGGAGACAGGGGAATAAAAGTTGAGAAATCATAATCCTTGTCAGCATAGGGATACCATGGGGGCTTCTGGAATACAACTCTTCTGGATACAAGACAAAGAAAAGGAACATTGTCTGTTCCAATAACACCAAGAATCCCTGGGATCCTGAGAGATGGGAAACTTCTAAGTTGTCTTCAACACTTCATATTAAGTAAATGTAAAATCTTGTTGAATAAATTCTACTTGTTTCATAAATACCAGTCATTTGTTAGAAATTAGACCTTAGAGTTTATTTTAATTAGAAGGGTTTGATATCACGAAACACTAAACCCTGTAGCATGCCATAAACCACTTCAGCCTCATTCTTTTGAATCCCTTCTCCAAACCATTTCATTTCACTGTTGCCTGCTTCTCATTCACAATACTCTACAAAATTGATTGTTTTCCAAGTCTTGTCGTTTCTCCAGCTCTCCCTCCTTTGATTTACTGTTTATTTCCCCCATACCTCTGTGAAGCACATTGGGATGGCATTCCACATTAAAGACACTGCAACTATCTAAACTGTTAGCATTTTAAAGTATCTCAACAATAAATAAACGTAACCAGAAAACAAACACCTGCTTAGATACACAAGAAAGACCAATCTTTTCAATGTTTGTGTATTACAACCTTGTCAATTGAGATAGTGTTCCTAGTGGAGGATAATATAGTTTGTGTTCTCAAGCTAATATACACAAAGGATGGCATTAGAGGTCACCCAAGTAAGGCAAGATACAACAAGATATGGGAAGAAAATTTGGCATGTCAGAGCTATGACCCTTAGCAATCTTTACAGATGCACCATAGAAAGCATCCTTTCTGACTGTGTCACAGCTTAGTATGGCTCCTGCTGTGCGCAAGACTGCAAGAAACTACTGAGGATTGTGAATGTAGCCCAGTCCATTACGCAAACCAGCCTCCCATCCATTGACTCTGTCTATATTTCCTGTTGCCTCGGAAAAGTAGCCAGCTTAATCAAGGACCTCACACACTCTGGACATACTCTCTTCTACCTTCTTCCATCAGGACAAAGATACAAAAGTCTGAGAGAGTGAAGAGGCGTCTTCCAAGGTGCGCCCATGGTCTGCCTGCAATGTCTTGATCAGTTCTTTAGTTTGTGTTGGGATAACAGAGATAGTTTTAAGGGATTTATATTTGCATTGTTAAATATTAAAAATAAAGCATAGTTTTAAATGGGTTTAATTATATATTTATGTGCAAAGAAAGGTAAATCTTTAATTAGATTCATGTTAAACAAAGATGTTTACATCTGGGCATTTTTGGTTTCAGATAAAACTTGGCTTCTGTTGTGTTTAGAGATTTTTACAATGTGAAAAGTAAACAAACTGGGAGAAATATGTAGCTGTTGCTTGGTAGCCAGGGGCACCTTTAGGATGGGAAGGGTTTTTGAGTTTAATTTCAACTAAATTCATTAGCAACTGAAGCAAGGTAGTGAGAGGGAAGGCTCTCACACAGCTGTGATATAACAGTTGGTTTTAGAAGGCGAGGGTGTGAACATCTTTCTTAGCTTTGTGAGAAAAAAAGCCATACTATGAAGTAATGCTTAAGAAAGCAAGTATAGGAAACTTAAAGAACAGCTAGTTAAAGAAGCTAAAGAAGTGAAGAGAAGTTTCCAAGAAATTTGAAGGAACAAAGAGGAACTTTGACAGCAGGATAGACCTCAAATGAGAATAGCTGATGAGGCTAGCTACAGACAAGCCACATATCTTAAACAATTGTAAGGTTTGATGTCCTTACTTCTAATATTTGAAGAAATAATATTCTGTTGGGAATTGAGTACCTGTTGGGAATACTTGTGCACAAGTATTTAAGACAAGGGAACCTGCAAGGAGAGGTTGAAAACTTGGCGATGGGTTCTTTGTTAAAAGTGGAATGGAGGCTTTATTTGAAAGGATAGTCAGAAAACTTGGAATGGATTCTGCAAAAAAAAAGCTGATGGACAGCATTGTTTGAAAGAAGATTGTTAAGTGTGTCATTTAAGAAGTGGAGTTGGAAACCCTCGTCTGAGGGGAATTGTGCAGGAAATCCACTGAAGGTTGGGTGTTGTGTGGCACCAGTCATTTGGTTCAGAGTGGAGTGTTATTTTTGATAACTGTATATATTTGTGAAACTAAGGACGGAGTAAAAGAATATTAAAATTTTAATATTTAATTAAAATTTTCTTTTTGTTGTTTTTTCATGTTTTTGAAAAAAAACTGAAGTTACAATCTTGTAAGCCATCTTTCCATCCAATAGTAACACCAACTAGGGTTGTAACGTTTGTTTAACTTGGATGTTCATTACATTGGGCGGCACAGTGGCAGAGTGGTTAACACTGCTGCCTCACAGTGCCAGGTTCAATTCCCAGCTTGGGTCACTGTCTGTGTGGAGTTTGCACGTTCTCCCCATGTCTGCATGGGTTTCTTTCCACAGTCCAAAGATGTGCAGGTTAGGTGGATTGGCCATGCTAAATTGGTACTAATGTCAGAGGGATTACCTAGGGTAAATGCACAGGGTTATGGGATTGTAGTGGATGCAGACTCAGTGGGCCGAATAGCCTCCATCTGCACTGTAGGAATGATAAGCACTGCACTGCCGGGTATGGTCGTTAATCGTATTGCCTCCAAAATTTCACAAGACTTTTTTCTGTTCTTCACTGAGGCTTTAGGTACAATACAGCTTGCAGCATTCTTTCCTCCGCATTAAGAACAGCTGCTACTTTTACTTGCTCAAGTTCCTTGTTTGGTTCTATGGAAATTTCATATTCTGCAATTGGGACGAGAAGAAATTCCAATTAATTCTCAAATCTCTCTTCATCTCTGTAGGAGAAGCTACTGGAATATTCAAAGCCACACCGACATACTCTACAATGTTGCAAACTAAAGTTTTAATTGTCATACTCTGGACTGTGTGTTCGCGCACTGGACACTGCATCACCTCTCTGGACACCATGCCCACACTCTGGACACTGCGGCTGCTCTCCAGACACCACATTCGAGCTCTGGAAACTGCACTCATGCTCCTGACACCATGCCCACGTTCTGGACACTGTGCCTGCCCTCTGGACACTGTGCCTGCCCTCTGGACACCATGCCTGCCCTGTAGACATGTGCCTGCCCTCTAGACACTGTGCCTGCGTTCTGGACCTGCATTTCAGACACTGTGCCCGTGCTCCCTACACCGTGCCCGTACTCCCTACACCGTGCCCATGCTCTGGACACCGCATCTGTGCTCTGGACACTGCACTCATGCTCCTGACACTGCGCCCGCGCTCTGGATATTGCGCCTGCACTCAGGACACTGCACTGTGCTCTGAACACCCCGTCCACGCTCCAGATAACACGCCCACACTCCAGACATTGCACCTGCGCTTTGGACACTGTGCCTGTGCTCTGGATATTGCACCTGTGCTCTGGACACCGTGTCCGCGCTCTGGACACCATGCCCATGCTCTGGACACCACGTCCATGCTCTGGACACCACGTCCACGCTCTGGACACCGTGCCCACGCTCTGGACACCGCGTCCACGTTCCAGATACCACACCCACACTCTGTACACTGCACCTGTGCTTTGGACACCGCACCCACGCTCTGGATACTGTGCCCACGCTCCAGACACCGTGCCTGTGCTCCGGACACCGCGCCCACGCTCCGGACACTGCACCCATGCTCAGGACACCGCACCCACGCTCCGGACACCGTGTCCACGCTCTGGACACTGCACTCGCGCTCCAGGCATTGCGTTCACATTTTGGACACTGTGTTCCAAGTAGTGAACAAAATCGGGCTTTGACACACAAAAGGTGAGAATAGAGGTCACTTCACTATGACAAACCAAAGTGCACCGAAGCACTTCTCCAAACAGGCAGGACCTATACTGAAATGCAAAGCAATATCCATGTAAAAGCAAATGCTTCTCATGTGCACTGTAACCCCGGGTTACAGCTCTGTGTTCTCACTCAAGCCAACTTGTAGCTCTCAAACCTGTCAAAGCTTAAGATGCCTCAATGTGATTTTGGCATTTGTCTTTCTGATGGGAGGTTGTGTTTGTTATAACGAAGCCAGGCTCAGCACACTCTGTCACCCGGAGCTCCCCATTTGTATTGGCCTTTTCCAATGCTGCTTTTTCCCCAACTATTCTTCTCCAGTTTAAGATTTAGCACTCCTAAGGTTCAGTAATAGACTGTAATTAAAGTTCCCCACTTAAAACGGGCAACATTGAGGGATTTCTAAAATTTCCCATCTACGTACTGTAATTCAAAATAAAATGTATTTATTTTGTATGTTGTGTATGCGCAGCACGTGGAAATTGCTTTCTAAGGAAGGGAAAGGAAAGGAAGGGCTGGTCAACAGAAACATTATTGCATACCCAACACCTTTGTAATTGCTTTTCTGCTATTAGCAAGATTTAACATGGTTATTCTCCTGTTGCGATCATCATGCTCTGTCTTGTAAGCACAGTATGCATGTCTGTAGGTCGATCACTGCTGTTCAGCACAGTGGCCCAAGATGTCTGGAAATATTGATTTTAACGGTAATTTGTGTAAATATGTGCAGTTGTGCGTGTACTGTAATCAACTCTACTGTTAATCAAGATGTCAGTCTGGGCTCACTGGCGCGTTACTCTTGTCCCCAGGTTAGATGGTCATGGGTTCAAACCCCACTCCAGAGACTTGTCTACACATTATCAAAGATTGGCATGTCATAGCTACAACCAACACAATCTCCAAGTGATCTGGTTATTAATTTCATTGCTGCGCAGGACCTTGCTATGCACAATAACATCTGTTGCATTTCCAACATTCCAGTAGCTACTACATTCCGTTAGTACTTAATTGGCTTTGGGAAGTCCTGGGATTGTGAAAGGCGGGGGTGGTAGGGGGAAGATAAATTGAAGATTCTTTTCTTTCTAAAAACATGGGGCCTGATTCTCTGTCCTCAATCGCAACTGGGATTCTCCAGTCCCGCTGCTGTGAATGGCGATTTGGCCAGGCTCCAAATTCTCCATTCTCGTTGGCAGTGATAGTAGGGTGTGAACAGCCAGAGAATTTCAGCCATGATTTTCTAAATGATACAAAACCATTAATTATAAAATTGCCTTGACCCTAAGTTACTATTGTGCCCTGGGCACAGATTGGAGGTGGCGCCAGGAGGTATCAGTTGTCTCAGTTGTGTTCTTAATCATTGACTCCCTAGCCCTCACATTCCCCCAGACCCACATTCATTCTCCATGCCCATATATGCCAGCTCATGCCAGTTCATTTCTCTTGTCATCTAGAACCAACCCCCATTGTACCTCATAGCTCCTATGCCAACTTAGTGCCAACTCTTGTCACATATCTACTACCATTTGTCAACTCACTTAGCATTTACCATGGCAGACCTCAGGAGTCATGCTGAGATGAAATAAAGTTCTAAATGACAATTGCAGGTTCATGATATATAAAAACACAGCACTTTCATGAAAGCCATTCAATACATTTAAATCCCCCTCAAATACTTAATCCCTTATTTAAAAAGCAAACATTTGTATTCATAACTTCATATCAAAGGTAGCTAATCTTATAATAACTTCTTTGTGATGTCAATCCAACTTTGAACTTATAACCCCCCAAAGATTGTGGAAAGTAATCAAGAATTAATAATGTTGAAATGGTGGCACTGAGGGTTATGTTAACAAACAGTCAAATAAGTCGCTAGAACTTATTTATTTAAACTTTTAAAATGATTGGGGTTTTAAATAATTCAACAGACCTTATCCTTCCTTAAAAATACTTATATCTACAAAATATTTGCACCTACTCCAAAATTTTGTAACTTCCACTTTGCCAGATAAGGTTCCCTGTTTACTGAATATGTGGTCAGTTTGAATTCAACATTTGAGGTTAAATGGTCCTGCTCAACTTCTACGTGAATCACATCTCACTCCTGATCCCCATACTAGTGAAAGTAGCTTCTACACATATGAGGGCTGCAGGACTTCCAGATCAGCGGTCCGTCCGCCATTTTGGACGTACCATGTGAAAGTTTTGGATACGACTCCATGAAATTCCAGGCCCAAGTCTGTTCAGTCTTTCACTGGAATGTGAAACTGATCCGAATCTTGGAAGTTGTGCGCGTTTTTCAGTGGCCATAGTACTCAAAGTGAACTCGGTCCACAACAGTGTAGATAGCGTGACTATTACTTCCTTTGATTTATATTCGACTTGAGTTATGTGGATCAATATTCTGTTGGCTTTCTTGGTTCTGAGTGTTTACCTTCCTTTAGCTTTACTGAAGATTGAAGTAACAGAAATCATCAACACCATAACTGCTTTTCTCCCAGTTGACGGGATGCTGCGTTACCTAGAGTCAAAAGATTTAATTATTGCTGCAACAGAACCTGTACTCCTTAAGGATAACTAGCAATCTGATTCCTCGCTGGGATATTTTTCTCAGCTTTATCCCTAAGGGAGGAGAGTTGATCATTAAACAGTGAATGCCATAGGGCTTACTTTCCTCTTTTCTATGTTTTTATCTTGCACTCAAAGACAGCTTTAATCATTGTAGCATTAATAATGCAAATCCTCTGGAGCTTGTTTTCTTTAACAGCCACTAAGACATGAACCGAGGGCACACAGACACTCTGTGCAATAGGATCAGCTGAAAAAAAAGTATGGTTTCTGCTCCAGAGTGGAATAAGGGAGATGTGTATGGCGTTGCTAACTTCCCTCTAAGGACTGCAGGTCATGTTCTGAAAGCAGAATGGAAAGAACTGAAGGGGATGCTCCAAGAAAAAGATGTGGTTGGAGGCGAACTTAAACAGGGTAGATACACATCTGACTTCAGGTAGCTTAACAACAGCGTGCAGCAGAATTCATTAATCTTTTCCCTTTCGATCTATTTTAATTTTACAGTTCTCAAAAAAAAATTATAGTGCTGGAAATTAGAAGAACCAAATGTCTGATGGTAAACTGAAAATGCAAGTTCTCTTGATAGAAACCTTACAGTAAAGGAAGCCAGAAAGAAATATTATAGAATCCCAACAGGACAGGAGGAGGTCATTCAAGCCTGAGCTGACAACAATCCCACCCAGGCCCTACTCCCATAACATCACATATTTACCCTGCTAGTCCCCTTGCAACAACCAACAATGAGTATCCATTAACAACTACAATCAGAAGCTCAGAGATTCCATTTCAAGCAAACCATTCACATTACTGATTACATTAACAGATTCATTTAATCATGGTCTATAACTAATGTACAAAGATTGGCCTGACAATTTAAAGGGACAATTCAAAGGGGCAGTTTAACATGGCCAATCAACATACACATTTTTGGACTGTGGGGGTGGCATGGTGGCACTGCTGCCTCACAGCTCCAAGGACCCGGATTCAAATCCCAGCTTGGGTGACCATATGTGCTGAGTTTGCACGTTCTCTCTGTATCTGTGTGGATTTCCTCCCACAGTCCAAAGATGTGCGGGTTAGGTTGATTAGCCATGCTAAATTGCCCTCTGGGGTTTATAGGTCAGAAGGATTAGCAGGGTGAATGTGTGGGGTTGTGGGGATAGGGCCCAGTGTGAGATTATTTAGGAATTAGACCGAAAATAAATTTTCAATGGGTTTTATTAAATGGAGCAGAAGGCACAAAACAAGGATGTTGATAGTGGGGGAGTTCCTCTGCTTGACATGGCAACATGGCAGGAATAGCTCTGCCGATAATTGCTTCAAATAAAATTGTAAATGGACACTGCTGGAATGCGGGTAGAGTTTCTCAGGATGAGAAACCCTTCTCACTGTGTTCACGATGAACCGTTGGCAGCTGGAGGGAATCTTCTCCCAAGGAGTTGAGAAAGACAAGCATCAAAAACAAAAACAAAATTGTCTGCTGAAGGCTAGAGACAATGCAGCATTGTCAGAAAATAATGTTCCACTTCTTTATAAAATGAAGCATTTAAGTCTTTTTTTCTCTCTTTGGGAACAGTGAATCCTCCTAGACAGCAGTGGCTGATTTAATTTTTAACTGAAAGCCTATAATGTACTGTATAAACTAACTTGAAACCTTGCTGAATTATATTCCAGCTGAAAAAGTTCCAGTGAGTGCAATGATATTTTCTATTCACATCTTATTTATTTTAATTTCAGAGTGTTATTTTTACATAATTTAATAGGTTATTCCAGCATATGTTTAAAAAAAGCTGCAAATTCAGTAATTGTTTAAGTGCGATTTTAATGCCTTAAATATTTGTTTGCAACACACTGCTGTAAATCAGAGCAGTGTCAATCTGTCATATCACTGCATGCATTATTTAACGTGAGTCATACTACAAATACTGCCACTGATTCCGGGGAGATCTCCAAATTCATGTTTTCAATATTGAATTATCTAGTGGGATCAACGTATGCTAAACTTACTTTCAACTTGCATCCTTTACAAACACAATTAACTCCATTAACTCACATTCACTTACATATTGACAGGAGGATTTTTAAAATTTAATTAAATACTTGCATCAGAGCCTATGAGCCTACTTTAGTGCTCGCAACTTTACAACATCCGCTGGTTCCCTTTATGTGCTGAAAGCTCAGGAAATAGTTTCTTTAAAAATGTAACAAGTTTTAAAGTTCATTTATTAGTATCACAAGCAGACTTGCACTAACACTGCAATGAAGTTATTGTGAAAATCCCCTAGTCATCATAATCTGGCACCTGCTCGGGTACACTGAGGGAGAATTTAGCATGGCCAATGCACCTAACCAGTATGTCTTTCGGACAGTGGGAGGAAACCAGAGCACCTGGAGATAACCCGCGCAGGCACGGGGAAAATGTGCAAACTCCACACAGGCAGTGACCCAAGCCAAGAATCGAATATGGGTTTCTGGCGCTGTGAGGCAGCAGGTGCTAACCACTGTGCCAGAGTGCCACCCGCTTGTATTGCTGAAGATCACCTTTGCAATGGACAATTACACTTTGCGTTTTGCTCTAGTAGATGCAAACTGTAAAATATTAATTTGTCTCATCTGACCATCTTTAGCTCAACTCAAAAGGACTGAGTAGCTGAAATGTTAATTCACGCTGAAATACTGCAATATCCAAGACCGAGTATCTATGGCCAACTACAATCAGAACTCAGAGATTCCGTTTCAAGCAACTCATTCACATTACTGATTATATTAACAGATCAAGTTAATCATGGTACATAAATAGTTTGGCAGAATCACTGTAATTTTCCAAATAAATACTTTGAGTGTCAATTGTACAGGTGTGAAGCATTTCTGAACAATAACATTTTAAATAAAACAGGATTTTCAACAGTAAATATTTGCTGGAGTTGTCTAAAAGTGTGCTTATGCCATATAATATTCGTACTGAATATTAATGGGTACACGGTGGCACAGTGGTCAGCACTACTGGCTCACAGTGCTAAGGACCTGGCTTCAATTCCAGCCCTGGTGTTTGTACATTCTCCCCATCTCTGTGTGGGTCTCCCTTCCCCCCTGTTGGTGCAGGCTTGATGGGCCAAAGGGCCTCCTTCTGCACTGCAGGGATTCCATGATTCAGTGATGGTTTGCTGCATGTTTCCACCAGAAGGAGCAGTATACCCATAATATTATCTCACTGCTGCTGTATTTCTATAATTCACCCTGTTAGCAGCTGTAAGGTGCGGTCAGCCATATTCTGCAGAAAATGCAGACACATGGGATTGAGGGTGATTTAGCAAATTGGATTAGGAATTGGCTAGCTGATAGAAGACAGAGGGTGGTGGTTGATGGGATATATTCAATCTGGAGTTTAGTTACTAGTGGTGTACCTCAGGGATCTGTTTTGGGGCCACTGTGGTTTGTTATTTTTATAAATGACCTGGATGAGAATGTAGAGGGATGGGTTAGTAAACTTGCTGGCAACATCAAAGTCGGAGGAGTTGTAAACAGTCAGGATGAATGTTACAGTTTGCAGAGGGACATGGATAAGCCGCAGAGCTGGGCCGAGAAGTGGCAAATGGAGTTTAATGTGGAAAAGTGTGAGGTGATTCACTTTGGTAAGAGTAATATGTGTGCAGAATATAGGGCTAATGGTAGGACTCTTAGTAGTGTAGATAAGCAGAGAGATCTCGGTGTACAGGTGCGTAGATTCCTGAAGGTTGGTACTCAAGTTGACAAGGTTGTTAAGAAGGCGTATAGTGTGTTAGCATTTATTGGTAGAGGGATTGAATTTCGGAGCCGAGATGTCATGTTGCAACTGTACAAAACTCTGGTGCGGCCGCACTTGGAGTACTGTGTACAGTTTTGGTCACCACGTTATAAGAAAGATGTAGAGGCATTGGAAAGGGTGCAGAGGAGGTTTACCAGGATGTTGCCTGGTATGATGGGTAGGTCTTATGAGGAAAGGCTAAGAGACTTGAGGTTATTTTCGTTAGAGAGAAGAAGGCTAAGAGGTGACTTAATTGAGACATATAAGATGATCAGAGGGTTAGATAGGGTGGATAGTGAGAGCCTTTTTTCTTGAATGGAGATGGATAACACAAGGGGACGTAGCTTTAAATTAAGGGGTGGTAGTTATAGGACAGATGTTAGAGGTGGGTTCTTTACTCAGAGGGTAATAAGGGCGTAGAATGCCCTGCCTGCAGCAGTTGTGGACTCGTCAAGTTTAAGGGCGTTCAAATGGTCAGTGGATAGGCACGTGGATAGCATTGGAATAGTTTAGATTAGAGTCATAAAATTGGTTCCATTGGTCGGCGCAACATCGAGGGCCGAAGGGCCTGTACTGTGTTGTAATGTTCTATGTTATACCAGCCTATCATGTGACTTTTGATTTGCCAATGTGTTTCCCACCTCACACTTATTTCAAAACCAATTGTTTTTGAATTGATTTGATTTATTATTGTCACGTGGATTAACATAGTGAAAAGTATTGTTTCTTGCGCACTATACAGACAAATCATACCATTCATGGAGAAGCAAACAAAAGAGTGCAGAGTGTAATGTTACAGTCATAGTTTGTGTGTAGAGAAAGATCAACTTAATGCAAGGTAAGTCCATTCAAAAGTCTGACAGCATCAGGGAAGAAGTTGTTCTTGATCGATACATGACAGTTATATCTTTTTCCTGATGGAAGAAGGTGGAAGAGAGAATGTCTGGGGTACGTGGGGTACTTAATTATGCCGGCTGCTTTACCAAGGCAGCCGGAAATGTAGACAGAATCAATGATGGAAGGCTGGTTTGCGTGCAGTTTTGGGCTGAACAAGAACCATACCAAGATGTGAGAAAATCAGAAAACTGTGCTCTTCCTCCTACTTTCTTATACTGGCATACAACACACACTAACCTAATCACACTCATTGATTTTTAACATTGCTGAGAAGAATTTTTAGTTGTAAGACATTTAAAGGCACGGGCATTTTATTTGAAAAAAAGAATACCCAGTTCCCAAGACATAGAACTCCAATCCTAAAACTATGTGCAACACTCTGTGAATGAGTGTTCCCACATACTGCCATAACAACAACAGGCCGGTCGTGTTACAATTCTCATACATAAGAACATTACGGATTAGACACTAACACCTGACAACAGGCACTGATTAAAGATCAATTCTGTACCCTAATAACTGATCACATTGGCTCAAATGGTTTCTAAAGGACTAACTAACTAACTGCCGAGGGTATACACATAGAATCCCTACAGTGCAGAAGGAAGCCATTCAACCCATCGAATCTGCATTGACCATAATCCCACCGCATTCTTGTAACCCCACCTATTTTCCCTGCTAATCCCTCTGACACTGAGGGGCAACTTAGCATGGCCAACCAACCTAACCCGCACTTCTTTGGACTGTGGAAGGAAACCGGAGCACCCAGACGAAACCCACACAGACAGGAGGAGAATGTGCAAACTCCAAAGGTGGGTCCAGTTCCAAACCTATAGGTTCGCTGCACCTATAGGTTCCCGAGTAAGGCACTTTACAGGTCTAGGGTGCCTGACCTGAGGTTGGAATTGAATCCGGGTCTCTGGCGCCGTGAGGCAGCAGTGTTAACCACCGTGCCAATGTGTCACCCACAAGAATGGGGGGTTACAGTCACATTTGTTGCAGTGGAGAGAAGATCCAGAAGGGATTATCCCTACCTGGAATCTGAGATCACAGGACGACAGATCACAGGAGTTTCAAGAAACCACAGATGTTTGGGGAGCCTATCAGTTAAATCCAGTCCAGACTTTTATGCAATCCATTGTCAAAGTGAAAAGGATAACCTATGAAGCTGTATTAATTGCTGCCCATGTTATTAGGTCATGTTTTATGCTTTATAAGTCTTTCCACTTTGCTATGATTTAATAGTCGTGCTGTCGATTATTTATCATGCTTGATTTCCATACAAGTATAAAGTGCAAAGGTATAATCATTCTTACTGACATTAAATATTTCTGAGCAAAAATCTTCCATTATAATATATATTAATATGGAAGCTTTTAAGTGAAAGCACAAATACCGAATTACCAATATGAAAAAGTCCCATTCCTAAATCAATGGTCTGCTAGTGATTGTTACCACATACTGTCTTGCTTGGCAACCAATGAGAAAGTGACAATTGTTCACGAGATGTGAGACTCACTGCTAGGCCAGGATTTATTACACCTTGGCAATTGCCCTTGAGAAGGTGGCAGTGAGCTATACTTTTATGATCATAAACCTCATGGCGGAATGGGAACACAGTGGTTAGCACTATTGCCTCATTGCGCCAGAGATCTGAGTTCGGTTCCTGGCTTGGTTCATTGTCTGTGTGGAGTTTGCACATTCTCTCTGTGTCTGTGTTTCCTCTGGATGCGATGCTCCAGTTTCTTCCCACACTCCAAAGACGTGCGGGTTAGGTTGACTGACCATGCTAAATTGCTCCTTGATGTCAGGGGGTTAATAGGATAAATAAGTTGGGCCATAGAGATAGAGCCTGGGTGGAATTGTGGTCGGTGCATACTCAATGGGCTGAATGGCCCACGTCTGCACTGTAGGGATTTTATGATAACATCTGTATGATAACAACCAGGAACCCAGGTTCAATTCCCGGCTTGGGTAACTGTCAGAGAATGTGGAGTCCACACATTCTCCTTGTGTCTATGTGGATTTCCTCTGGGTGTTCCGATTTCCTCCCATAGTCAGAAACACGTGCTGGTTAAGTGCATAAGCAAAGCTAAATTTTCCATTAGTGTACCCAAACAGACACTGGATTGTGGTGACTTGCGGATTTTCACAGTAACTTCATTGTAATGTTAATGTGACACCAAGCAAAGCTAAATTTTCCATTAGTGTACCCAAACAGACACTGGATTGTGGTGACTTGCGGATTTTCACAGTAACTTCATTGTAATGTTAATGTGACACCAGTAAATAAACTTCAACTTGAGATTGAAGATCTATAGGGACTGTTGCCTGAAGAGGGATGTTTGGGCATGAGTTTAACTAAGAGGAATCTTCTGGGAACTATTTATAGGACTGTCTTGAAATGTGTAAATGTAATCTTGTGTACTGGTCTCAAAATAGGACAATTCTACACAGAGTAGCAAAGTGCCACACAGCACAGGAGGAGGTCATTGTGAACATCATGCTCAAGTCTTTGAGATAGTCCAATTCCTATCTTACAGTCTTGAATATTTTTAATTTTCAAGTAAATATGTAATTCTCCTTTGAAAGTTACTATTGAATCAGGTTCAAACACTCTGTCATCATGGCCATCCCTGAACTCATGCGGTTTAGTCTACCCAGGCTACGTGCACTTATGATTAATGTAGCACTCCAAACCAATGCAAAATGAGCCAAAGGGAAGGGGATGGCCTAGTGATATTATCGCTGCACTATTAATCCAGAAACTTAACTAATGTTCAGGGGACCTGGGCTCAAATTCCATCTCAGCAAATCTGAAATTAAGAATCTACTGATGACCATTTGTCGATTGTCAGAAAAACCCATCTGGTTCTCTAATGCCTTTTGGGGAAGGAAATCCGCTGTCCTTACCCAGTCTGGCCTGCATGTAATTCCAGAGCCACAGCAATATGGTTGACTCTCAACTGTCCTCTGAAATGGCCTAGCAAGACACTTGGTTGTATCAATTGTTCAAGAAGGCAGTTTGGGCAACTAGGGATGGGCAATAAATGCTGACCAGCCAATGATGCCTACATCCCACGAATGAATTAAAACAAAATACTATCACAGCTCAGAATTACCGAGAAGGCCAGCCTGCATTCCCAGAAAGCTATCAAGCAAAACTATTGTGAACATAGCAATTCTGAGGAATGTTGGTTAACACCCAGAAGCTAGTTGGTATCTTGACTGAAATGAAAGAGGCTGCAACATTAGATCAGAACGGAAAGGCCAATTAATTGAGTCACAGCGCAGAGGGAACGCAGAAGCAACAGTGAATGATCCGGTGTTACATCCCCAGCATTTGTGAGCTCGCTCACCTTTATTATATAGTAATGTCATTTCTTTTTCTATAAACTAAGGAGGTCTTTGTTGTCACATGTGTGTTCAAAATTGTTTTCCAATCCTAGCATTTTTCTTAAATGATTGCAGCTGTGGACACTTGGCTCACAGAAATAAACAAACTTACAACGTTCCCTCATTATATTGTTCGCCTTGGCACCCAAACACCAAAGCACAAAGAAATATTTCCCAGGGCAAGGTCCTCTTATGTGCATAACGTTGGACAACAAGAAATGTAACAACAACCCCCCCCACCAATGCAAGACGGCAGCAAATTGTCAACTGGAAACTGTGACAAATGAAATGATGCTTTCAATTTATTCTACAACCATAGTTAGTAATTTTGCTGTCTGCACAATGTGCGAAAATCCCAAGTACAGTCTCACATCTGTCAGTTTAACAGGCAGCAAGGCGTTCTGGAGCTTGTAGAGAAAGCTTATATCAAGATACACGGACTGCAGAATAAGAAGATGTGCTGTAGCATTCTGTGAAAAGTGCTTCATATTGTCACCTGTAGTAATAATGTGGTTTCACTCTTCACAGTGATTAATCAATGTATCAACACATTTGGTGGAATTTTCCCATTCCACCCACCACTGGGACCGTAGTGGATGGGAGCAGATGGGGTACAACTGCTTATTGACCTTGGCGGGGTTTCCAATTTTGGGGCGAGGCCAGCGGGAAATCCCCTTCCACTGAGTAGGAAGACCTTCCCCCGCACCCAGCAGCATGTTTTCCGATGGAGGGAGATGGTTCGCCATTGGCCGCTGACGAGATCTTCTGGTCCTGCCAATCTCTCAGGCCTTTTGCCTGGGGAACCTGTAGTGGGGGGGCTCGCTCTCAGTGGCACTGGAAAATCCTGCAGGTGGGATGGGCTGGAAAATCCCATCTTTTTGTCTAAATGTAATAACGGTTTTATTGTTATCATAGAATTCTTACAGTGCAGAAGGAAGCCATTTGATGCAACCAGTCTATACCGACCACAATCCCACCCAGACCCGATCCCTATAACCCAAATATTTATCCTGCTAGCACCCCCCCCATCCCCAACACTAAGAGGCTATTTTCTATGGCCAATCAACCTAATGTACACTTTGGACTATGGGAGGAAACTCACGCAGACACGGGGAGAATGTGCAGACTCCACACAGATAGTGACCCAAGGCCAGAATTGAACCCAGATCCCTGGCGCTGTGAGGCAGCAGTGCTAACCACTATGCCACCCAAATTTCTTCCCAAATTTCCAAGGCTTTTGTAGCTGAGACATCAGGCCAGGTTACACGGTGCAGTTACATGAAGCTGAATATAAAATATCATTCATTGTTGATCTCAACCATGTCAGCTTTTATATTCAGAGGAGTATCAACATTCAGAGCTATTGGTAAAGCGCTGGTAAATGGGAGGTCGGATGTTTCTTTCATGTCCTCGCAGTCTTGATGGATTGAATGGCCTCTTTTGCCATTCTGATTTATGAAATGATAAGAGCTTACATATGTGTCCAAATAACCTTATGAACGACGGATCTTGGTAACTAATTTACAGACAGCCATCATTCTTTACACTGTGTGAAATCTGATAAGTTCATGCAGAAGGTGCACCTCATGACACACGACAAACAAGAGGATCAACAAATTAATTCTGATCAAGGTTTTATTCAGTTAAGCCTTGGTTTTCTTCTTAATGAGTTTCAGCCAGGAATTACTAGAAGTATTGTGATGGAAGGTGCATATGTAAAGAAATAAAAATAGATTATGTTGGAGGTATTCAGCAAGTCTGGGCACATTTGTGGAGTGAAAAACAAAGTTAATGGGGGGAGTTTTCTCATTCCGTCCATCATTTAAATCAGAGCAGGCGAGGGGCGGGCCATGGAAAGGTCTTCGATCTTGGGTGGGATTTTTCGTTTTTGGGGTGAATGTGGTTGGAAAATCCCGCCCAATGTTTCTTTGGTTCAATGTCTCCCAAGCCCACAAAGCAGTGCAAAGATACGGGAACAGCACTACTTACAACCCCCTCTCCAAGTCACATAAACTGTACTGCCTAAAAAGATGTTGTCATTCATTTAAAGTCACTGTATCAAAACCCTGGCATTCACTTCCTAACACAACCGTGCGTGTGCCTTGGCTATTCCAAGTGCAGAAGTTAAAAAAAGTTCCATGATCACTCTCCCAAGGACAATTAAGGATGGGCAATAAATGAACTTAATAAAATGTCACAAATCTGAAATATTCATGAAGCATGCCCCATTTTACCAGCAATCAAAAATAGCCTGGGTTTTCAATCACCTGTCCATGGGATCTGTTTTGTGTCTCCAAACTCAGTTTCTGTCTGAAACAGGGAAATGCTGGAAAATCTCAGCAGGTCTGACAGCATCTGTGGAGAGACAGTAGAGGCAACATTTCAAGTGTAGATCATCCTTTCTCAAAGTCATGACAAAGGATCATCTAGACACTGAATGTTGGCTCCATTCTCGCTCCACAGATGCTGTCAGACTTGCTGAGATTTTCTAACTTTTTTCTGGTTTTGTTTCAGATTCCAACATCCGCAGTATTTTCCCTTGATCTCAGTTTCTGCCTGCTTTATTTGCACCTCAAATTACTTCTCCCGGAGCTTGGCAATGTCGAAAAGATACCAAAGTGAGGTTTTAAAACAATCTGAATGTATTTTTGTAGAAAGTCACAGAAATAAAATAAGCATCTCCCTGTCTCCAGAATGTGTTGAAGCATGTAGCACCGCAAGCATTTCATTAAAAAAATAAGCCTTAGTTTAGCTCCCCCAGTGACCTAGAGAGCAGTGGCACCACCTGGGGTAACATTCAGCTATGGAAACCAAAAGTCCCAAAGTAGTTCATTCAGAATTACAATGACACCAATTATCTAATGCCCCAGAACAACTAGGGTATGCACACGGTTGTGAATGTATGGATGCAGGAAAGGATTGAGCCTAGTTGTGATTCTGTTTAGCTTAAACAGCTTACCAACATCCCCCCTGCCTGAGGAGTTGCCCAGCTGACATTGCTGTAGGATTCAGGTGGAACTTGCTGGTAAACCCTGGCCACAATCTCGGGTTTGCGATCCTGGTCCCCAGATTCTCTTCCCTTCTGCTGGCCAGAGGCTGAGCTGGGGACAGTGATAAAATGCATCAATCCTGTCATTCTTCCTTTCAGAAACCTCAACGTAAGAACTTCCCCAGGGAGTTCCAGTGCTTATTCTTGTTTGCGGTAGAATCACAACAACCGAAAAGGCTGAGTGCAATTTCTACAAGTTCAGCATGTAAGCAAATCAAGAATGACTCTGGGAAGCTCGACATGACAGTCACATTCGAATCAGCTCCTGTAGCATGTGAGTGACACGCTAATCAAAAACAGGCTGCAGAACGCAGGCGTTAAAATAATTACTGCAGCCAAGAGCACAAGAATATAACTACCTGACCTCAAAATGTCTGGAAATGTCATCATTCTGAAGTAGACCAGATGTTTCTGTTCTGAGAAGCTGCGCATGGTGTCTTTTCCTGAAATTTGGTATTTTCTGCTGAGTTAATGGCTGCTTCTGAACTCCCATCTGGGGGAGAGGGTTCGGGGGAATTAAAACGTGCCCAATCTTTCAGATCTGTGACTTTCCACCACCACAACTTTCATCACGGGTTCTCCCGAAAGGTCACAGGCTTGTTGGGCAAATTCTAGTTGAGGTGCTGGGGGAGGTTGGGGTTGGGGGCTTCCCCATCAACTGGGGGGCTCAAGAGAGACTCGCGCTGTCTCTTCTCAGTAAGATCCACCAAATCATACCCAAAGGGTATGGCAGCATCACCTACTGAGGGCAACCAGTCAATCAGCGGCCAGCAGATCTTGTGCTCAACAGCACCGCAGGGTGAGACTTTGGCTGCTGCTGGGAAAACACTGACTGGAGTCCCAGCATTGCAGAGTCACCCAGACTACAGGGGGTTAATGTGGGGAGTGGGGTTTGCAGGGGGTGGGTCTTTGGGAGAAGGGTGTTTGGCATTAAAGGGCAGGAGTGTGGCTCTCAATGCTAATCTCTCCTCCTCTTTCCGATGCCTAGTTTTAATCAAGTGCCTTTGATTAAAGGAGCACTCCCCCTCACCCTTGCACAACGCAGAGTTGACTGGCCGCCCACGCTTTTACCTGTCTTGCACACTTCATGGCGATAAGCCCACCTGTTACTGGGTAAAGCCAGCAGGGGATTGGCTTAGCTCAGTTGGCTAGACAGCTGGTGATGCGGAATGATGCCAACAGCGAGGGTTCAATTCCCGTACTGACTGAGGTTATTCATGAAGGCCCTGCCTTCTCAAACTTGCCTCTGGCCTGAGGAGTGGTGATCCTCAGATTAAATCAGCTCTAGTCACAGCCTGTAGCCATCTGGAACTAATGCAACTTTCTTTTTACCAGCAGCACAGGGATGAGTTTGGAGGTTGAAATATCCAGCAACATCATTAATACATTTTGTTTCATTCGAAGTACACACATTGTGTGAATTAGCTCTGAAGAACGTTCATCCAGGCTTGAAACGTTAGCTCTATTCTCTCTCCACAGATGCTGTCGGACCTGCTGAGATTTTCCAGCATTTTCTGTTTTTGTTTCAGATTCCAGCATCTGCAGTGTTTTGTTTTTTTACTTAAGGGCTTCAATAGGCCGGAGGGTGGGAAGGTCAACCATGGGCCTATCCGCCCAGAATATAATTCTGAGATATAGAGGAAGGCCGCAAGATTCAGGTACACCATCATCCCACTTAATTATATTCCCTTCCTAGCTCCAAGCTCACTGTCAACGAGAGAAGATGATTCTGCCCTTGAAGCCAATTTCTTTCTCCACAGGTCCTGCGAGGCCAGTGAGTATTTCCAGCATTTTCACAGAATCATAGAATCCCTGCAGCGGAGAAGGGGACCATTCGGCCCACTGAGTCTGCACTGACAACAATCCCACCCAGGCCCTATTCCCATAATCCTACAAATTTACCCTGCTAGTCCCCCTGACACTAAGGGGCGATTTAGCATGGGCAATCCACCTAACTCACACATCTTTTGAGTGTGGGAGAAAACTGGAGCACCCAGAGGAAACCCATGCAGACAATCACCCGAAACCAGAATTGAACCTGGATCCCTGGCTCTGTGAGGCAGCAGTGCTCACCACTGTGCCACTATGCTTTTCTAGTAAAAATTTCTGTTTTTATTTAAGATTTCTAAATCTGCCGTGCTGTGCTTTAGGAAGAATGTGCAAGAAACGTGTTAGTTAGTGTGATGTCCAGCACACAACAGAAATTAAACTCAATTATATAAAATAGCGGCCAGGTGTTGATCTCAGTTAATAATAATTCAGAATAGTTAAGTGTTGTTTGCTTACATAAAGCAATTCTCCTTAAGAGGTTATCCATTGGCTGTGAGACACTTAAGAAATATCTTGAGGAGGCGAAGGCACAAGAATGACAGGGCTTTCTCAATCTGTCTTTGTCTTCTAATGTCTTCTAACCTGTGACTGAACTACAACTTCAGTTATTGCTCTTATAATACAAATATATCTCTTGCACCAAACTCACCAGTGTAGCAAAGAAATGTTAATGAAAGATGATGGAAAATCAATATACAGAGAAAGTGAAGTAAATCTGCCAAAATAAGTGGAATAAAACATAATGAAGAGATAGAGGAGTGCCATATATGAACATAAATTTTCAGGCGGAGATGTTAAGGTTGGGGGCCATAGTGAAGAAGCTGAGGTTTGCTCTGTATGGTGAGGTAAGTGTTCACTCAGTATCATTTTGGATGACAGGCCGGTTGCCCGTTATGTTCCTGATTGAGAGGAAGTTGCCTGAATCAGCTCACTGACAGAATGGGGTCCATCTGTACCAGCAGGACAAAGCGACTAGAGTAATGTTTTTAAAAGAAAATTAACAGAAACATTAGTGGTGAGCACTGCTGCTTTGCAGCCCAGGGACCCGGGTTCAATTTCTGGCTTGGGTCACTGTGTGGAGTTTGTACATTCTCCCCATGTCTGTGTGGGTTTCCTCCAGGTGCTCCAGTTTCCTCCCACAGTCCAAAGACGTGTAGATTAGATGGATTGGCCATGATTATTGGTCCCTTGGTGTCACAAGATGTGTAGGTTAGAATAATTAGCCATAAGAAGGATACGGGGTTATGGGGATAGGATGAGGAGAGGCGGGGGTGCCTGGATTTGATGCTCTGTTAGAGAGATAGTGCAGATTCGATAGGCCAAGTGTTCTCTTCCATACTGTGGGAATTTTATGATTCTATACTAAAATCCATGTCACAATAAGATGAAGAAATTACAATTACTATACTTATTTGTCGAAAACCACAACATCACACAAGGGAAAAAATGGTAGTGTGGGAATTTACTTTGAACAAAAACTGTAAGCATGTGCAAACAAAATACAAATGTGCCCAAAAAACTTGGGATGTTGTAGTATGTTAAAGGTGCTTTATAAATGCAAGCTGTTGATGGTGACACCCAACAACAACAGAATGTGCGCTCCTAGTAAGTAGCAATAGCTTCAATATGTTACTGATTTAAAGTGTTATGCAACAAAACCATACAATGAGTGCACACAACGTATGTATGCTTTTCTGTGAATGGAACAAAACGTATGAATGATTTTGCTGGAAACTTTAACCAGATGGATATCTTCTTGCATGCAACCATTCCACAAAAATGATTCTAATTCTGATGCTTGTTCAGTTGGGCTGCAACTGGAAATTCTCAGACTAGGGAAATAAGTGGCACAGTGGTTAGCACTGCTGCCTCCCAGTGCTAGGGGCCCGAGTTTGATTCCTGGCTTGGCTCACTGTCCACACACAGTCTGCACGTTCTCCCCATGACTGCGTGGGTTTCCTCCTGGTGCTCTGGTTTCGTCCCACAGTCCGAAGGACGTACTGGTTTGATGCATTGGCCGTGCTAAGTTCTCTCTCTCAGTGCACCCGAACTAGCACCGGAGTGTGGCGATTAGGGGATTTTCACAATAATGTTATTGCAGTGTTAATGTAAGCCTACTTGTAACACTAATAAACTTGAAAAAAATCTCTTTCTTGCACCATTGGAGTCAGACTGGTGCAGGTACAACCACCGTGCTGTTAGTGAGGGATTTGGATTTCTGTCTGGTGACTATTGGTCGGAACATGTGACAGCAATAAATAAAACTTCACCTTCAGGTTGAGAAGCTTGGTTCAGAATATCTCTCATTCAGATTCAAAGTTGTGAATGGGGAACTGCTCAGTTGTAACAACAAGATTAATGGCTTATTTCTAGAAAATTGTAACACAGGTGTATTGTAGATGTGCAGTAGGTTATAAAACTGGAGTTCTTGTGGTGTAGTGGGTAATGTCCCTGCCTCTGAGCCAGAAGCTCCAGGTTCGAGTCATACTCCAGGACTTGATGGCCAAAGAAGGTGTGTTCATAATGCGGCCAACAAGTTGGATATTGAGCTGTAAAACCTTCCAACATGCCAATAACAAGTAGTGAAAGATTCCTGATTAGCTGTGTGATGGAAAGAACATTGGAGCCTCCACCATCAACCTTCATAACTCCAGACCACAATGTACATGTAAAAATGTATAAAGGCAAAATACTGCAGATACTGGAATCTGAAACAAAAACAAAATGCTGGAAAATCTCAACATATCTGACAGCATCTGTGGAGAGAAAATAGAGCCAAAATTTCAAGTGAAAGGTTATTCTAACTTGAAACAGTAATGAAATTAATCAGGCAATTGAGTTAGGTCTGTTAGAATATAAATATTCTGATTAAGGGCAAAATTGATCTGTCAAACTGGGAGCTTCTTGCTTTGTATTTAACCAGGAGTGTCAGTTCCTCTGGGACTCCTGCTGTACACTGCTAACTGAAAATATTCTGAATGCTGTTGTCAGACTTGTAAATAAAGGGTTTTTGGTGAAGGGACTTCTGCCTCCGAGGATTTATTACTGAAACGTTGGCTCTATTCTCCTCCACAGATGCTGTCAGGCTTGCTGGGATTTTCCAGCATTTTCTGTTTATGTAAAAATGCCACGTTGCCACAGCAACTCAGCCTTCCTGAGTGAACTGTAACACTCCAATCGGTTCTGAGCTTGTATAGAAAATTTCAAAAATGTCTGGTGTTGGGCTGGAAGGCAAATCAATAGCACAGAAGTAAATTATGACATTATGGTCTGTTATCCATCAGCACCATCAAAAACATGCCACTAGGACGAAGAACACAATAAGACAATGTAGGAAATAAAATTCTGATTTTCACAGTTGCTGTGTCATCAGCAGTTACCTCACTAGCACCACGTTTCCAAGAGACAGCCTGTGCAAGAGCTGAGGAGATGTCTGATTGTATTTACATCTTGTGTGGTAGGATTACACTCACAGCCTCTTGTACAGAAGCAAAGTGCTATTCTCAACTCTTTTTTTAATACCAGCTGCTGATAATGAACCTGGATATTTTTTATTCTTAAAAATATTTTCCCTCTGCGCACTGGCAAAACAGGCTGAGGGTCAAGGCAACCTTTGTGAATGCCAAACTTCCACCTTCCGGAATGTTCTCCGAGGTAAGGGATAGCTCGCACAATACAATTCTCCACATTTAACAATCCTCATTAAACTGAATGTAATGAAAATGTAACTACTTAAAAGAATTTAATCTTCTGGATCAGTCAAGGTAAGGATTGCAAAGCTAGAGCAAAAATGGGCCATACGACATAGGAGCAGAGTTAAGCCATTCGGCCCATCCCGCTGGTTCTGCCATTCATTGAGATCATGGCTGATCTGCTACGATAATCCTCAACTCCACTTTCCTGCCGTTTCCCCATAACCCTTGTTTCCCTCACTCATTGAAAATCTGTCCCAGTCCTGAATATACTTAACTTGACAGCCCTCTCTGATAAAGAATTCCACGGATTCACTACCCTCCAAGAGAGGACATTCCTTCTCATCTCTGTCTTAAATAGGTGACCAGTTATTCAGATTATGCCCTCTAGATCTGGACCCTCCCAATCTCTCAGTATCTACCTGCTCATTCTTCTGAACTCCAATGACTACAAATCCAACCTACGTAACCTCTCCCCATATGAAAATCCCTCCATACCCAGGAGCAACCTAGTGAACGTACTCCTGTTTACCTCCAATGCCAGTCAAGCTTTCTTTTGTGTTCACAATACTTCAGGTGTGGTCAAACTACCTTATAGTTACATCACACCTGAAATACTGTGAAAATTAACTGCTTGTGTAGCTTTAGCAAGATTTCCCTATTTTTATGCTCCAATCCCTCTGAAATAAAGGCCAACATTCCATTAACTTCCCTTATTACCTGCTGAACTTGCATGCCAGCTTTTTGAGATTTATGCATGAGGACCCACAAATCCCTTTGTGCTGTGGGTTTCTGCAATCTTTCTCTATTTAGACAATACTCAGCTTCTTTATTCTTCCAACCAAAGTGCAAAAGTTTCAAGTTTTTAGGTCTCCAGATTAAGTTTTTAGGTATCCAGATCACCAACAATCTGTCCTGGTCCCTCCGCGCCGACACTGTTGTTAAGAAAGCCCACTAACATCTCTACTTTTACAGGAGACTAAGGAAGTCTGGCATGTCAACTACGACTCTCACCAACTTTTACATATGCACCATAGAATGCATTCGTTTTGGTTGTATCACAACTTGGTATGGTTCCTATTTGCCCAAGACTACAAGAAATTACAAAAGGTCATGAATATAGTCCAATCCATCACGCAAACCAGCCTGCCATTCATTGATTCTGTCTACACTTCCTGCTGCCTCGGCAAAGCAGCCAGCATAATTAAAGACCTGGGCATTCTCTCTTCCATTTTCTTCCTTGGGGAAAAAAATACACAAGTCTGAGGTCACATACCAACCGACTCAAGAACAGCTTCTTCCCTGCTGCCGTTAAGACTTCTGAATGAACCTACTTGGCATTAAGCTGATCTTTCTCTACACCCGAGCTGTGACTGTAACACTATATTTTGCACTCTCTTGTTTCTCTATGAATGGTATGCTTTGTCTATATAGCACGCAAGAAACAATACTTTTTACTGTATATAATACATTTGACAATGATATATCAAATCAAAACTTCACATTTTCCTACATTTATTCTATCTGCTAAGTTTTTGCCCACTCGCTTAATCTGTGAAAACTTCTGTATTCCTTTCAAAAATTTGAAAACATATATCATAGAAACATAGATACTAGAAGCAGGAGTAGGCCATTTGGCCTTTCGAACCTGCTCTGCCATTCAGTTTGATCATGGCCGATCATCAAATTCAATATCCTGATCCCTGCTTTCCCCCCATATCCTTGATCCTTTCAGCCCTAAGAGCGAGATCTAATTTCTTCTTGAAATCACACAATGTTTTGCCTCAACTACATTCTATCGTAATGAATTCCACATATTCATCACTCTCTCTGTGAAGAAGTTTCCCTTCACCTCAGTCCTAAAAAGTTTACCCTTATCCTCAAACTATGACCCCTAGTTCTGGACTCTCTGACACTTGTTGCTCAGTTGATAACATTATTGTTGGGGGTCTGAGTTCCATTGCAGAGATTTGAGTATAAAATCTGGGCGGACACTGCAGTGCAGCATTGAGAGAGTGCTGCATTGTTAGAGATGCCATTCTTTGAGTGGGATATAAAACCGAGGCCCTCTTAGATAGGATGTGCAGATGACACTGTGATTGTCGGAAGGTGGGATGCTCCTCATGATAAGATTATGTTGGGAGTTCCTCACTGAGCGAATGTATTTTGTTCACTAAAAAAAAAATTGCCTCACAGATCCACATCACTCAATTTCTGGCCCAAACCCATTCCTTGTTGCAATGCCAAAAGTATGAGCCATGCACAAATATCCTTCCCGATCAACTTCCCGCCAAGTGCTTTTTTGTAAAGTTCTTACACATGCTGAGCCTTGTTATCACCATGGAAACAGCAAAGCGAATCAGGCTCCAGTGCCAGCTTGTCAGTGGATAGGGGTGGCACACTGCAGCATCAGGTTCCAAACTTGCTGTCTGAAAATAGGCCAACGTTTCTCCAGCTCTGAATTTGATATAGACGCTAATACAGGCGCCTCTTGGCTGAAATTCCTCACCTTGATGCCAGCTAGATCACCAATTCTCCAATAATTTGTCCCCCACCTTCCCCACCACTCAGAAAGTCATGGCTTGTTAAAAGTTTTTTTAATTTATTGATTGGCGTCACAAGTAAGCTTACATTAACACTGCAATGAAGTTACCGTGAAAATCCCCTGGTCGCCATCTGTTTGGGTACACTGAGGAGAAATTTAGCACGGCCAATGCATCTAACCAGCTCATCTTCCAAACTGTAGGAGGAAACTGGAGCACCCGGAGGAAATGCATGGGGAAAACGTGCAGGCTTCACACTGATGGTGACCCAAGCGGGAATCGAACCTGGGTTCCTGGCGCTGTGAGACAGCAGAGCTAACCACTGTGCCACCGTGCCTCCCAGACCACAAACTCCTCCCAGGAATCTTCCAGACCTCATGCCCTCCCACCACTGGATAATCTTTGCTGCACTCTCCCCTCTCCTCTTCATGCTTCTCCGCCTCATCTCTCTCTCCCACTGCCATTCACCCTCTGCCCTTCTCCTTCTTGGAGGAAAATCGATGATTAGTTCTTTGGTGTTGCAGTGCACAGTTATGCTCACACAACTGTAAATATTACACTGGAGCCGGTGAAGCTCAGAATGTGAGCTTTTGTTCATGACAATGTATTTGTAGCAATAAAAATGAATGTTTACCTGCCTTAGTAGGCAATCCTCTATATACTGAGCAGATACTGGGTGGGATTTTACAGCCTCACTCAGGCGAGACTAAGAACCCCCACTCAAGGTTAATGGATATTTTTGTTATCTGATCCTTGCCCGTGCCCATTCTGTGGTGGGCAAGTTTGTAGCGTTCTGACCACTGACTTCATTTAAGATTGCAGCATCATGCCACAAGGATTGCAATTATGTCACAGTTTCCGATCTGATTTTTCTCTTGACTAGACGTCCTTATTCTGCACTTTAACTACTCTTTATGGCATTTTTCAGTTGTTCAAGATTAAGTGGGGAATAAAAGAAAGAAATAATTTCAGTTATATAGCATCCTTCATCTCAATACTAATATTGATTGGAATAGCTATAGCTCTAGCTCGTTAGAGGGGTCAGTTTTCGTACAAAGTGTGCAGGAAGGTTTTTTTGACTCAGTATGTAGATAGGCCAACTAGAGGTGAGGCTACATTGGATTTGGTGCTGGGCAATGAGCCAGACCAGGTGTTAGGCTTGGAGGTTGGTGACCATTTTGGTGATAGTGACCACAATTCGGTTACGTTCACCTTAGTGATGGATAGGGATAGGCATGAAGCTGGGGCAGTAGTTATAGCTGGGGGAAGGATAATTATGAGGCCATCAGGAGAGAATTAGGGTGCATAGATTGGACTAGGAAGCTACAGGGACTGGGAACATCTGGAATGTGGAGCTTATTCAAGGAGCAGCTGCTGCGGGTCCTTGATAAGTATGTCCCTGTCAGGCAAGGAGGAAATGGTCCTCCAAGGAGGAAATGAGTAAGAGAACCTTGGTGTACAAAAAAAGTTGATTTGCTGGTTAAAAGGAAAAAGGAGGCTTATGTCAGGATGAGGATTGAAGGCTCGGTTAATGCAATGGATAGATATAGATTAGCCAGGAGGGAGCTAAAGAGGGAATTGAGGAGAGCAAAGAGAGGACATGAGAAGACTTTGGCTTATAGGATTAGGGAGAATCCTAAAGCTTTCTTTAGATATGTTAAGAATAGAAGATTGGTTAGGGCAAGATTAGGGCCAGTCATAGACAGCAGTGGGAAGTTGTGCGTGGAGCCTGAGGAGATTGGAGAGGTACTGAATAAATATTTCTCTTCGGTATTCACGCAGGGTGATTTAAATGTAGTTATGGAGAACACTGAGGTACAGGGTAGCAAACTGGAAGGTATCGAAGTAGATAGGGAGGATGTGCTGGATATTCTCGAGGGTTTGAAGTTGGATAAGTCCCCTCGGCCGGACGGGATTTACCCTAGGATTCTCTGGGAGGCAAGAGAGGAGATTGCAGAGCCTCTGGCTCTGATCTTCAGGTCGTCGTTGGTTACGGGTGCGGTTCCGGAGGACTGGAGGATAGCGAATGTGGTCCCATTGTTCAAGAAGGGGAAGAGAGACCTTCCAGGGAATTATAGGCCAGTGAGTCTTACTTCTGTTTGGGCAAAGTATTGGAGAGAATTATTAGGGATAGGATTTATAGTTATTTAGAGAGAAATGAATTGATTGGGGATAGTCAGCATGGTTTTGTGAAGGGTAGGTCGTGCCTTACTAACCTCATTGAGTTTTTTGAAAAAGTGACTAAAGAGGTGGACGGGGGTAAGGCGGTTGATGTGGTATATATGGACTTTAGTAAGGCATTTGATAAGGTGGCCCATGGAAGACTTCTGCAGAAAATGCAGATGTATGGGATAGAGGGTGGTTTAGCTAATTGGGTTTGGAATTGGCTAGCAGATAGCAGACAGAGGGTGGTGGTTGATGGGAGATATTCATCTTGGAGTTCGGTGACAAGTGGTGTACCTCAGGGGTCTGTTTTGGGGCCCCTCCTGTTTGTAATTTTTATAAATGATCTGGATGAGGGTATTGAAGGATGGATTAGTAAATTTGCAGATGACACTAAAGTCGGTGGAGTGGTAGATAGTGAAGAGGGTGTTATAGTTTGCAGAGGGACTTGGACAAGTTGCAGAGCTGGGCCGAGAGGTGGAAAATGGAGTTTAATGTGGAAAAGTGTGAGGTAATGCACTATGGCAGAAATAATAAATGTGTAGAGTATAGGGCAAATGGTAGGATTCTTAGTAGTCTAGTTGAACAGAGGGATCTTGGCGTGTATGTGCATAGATCCCTGAAAGTAGGCAGTCAGGTCGAGAAGGTTGTTAGGAAGGCATATGGAGTCTTGCCTTTTATTGGTAGGGGGATTGAATTTCGGAGCCGCAACGTCATGTTGCAACTGTACAAAACTCTAGTGCGGCCGCACTTGGAGTATTGTGTGCAGTTCTGGTCCCCACATTATAAGAAAGATGTGGAGGCATTGGAGGGGGTACAGAGGAGGTTTACCAGGATGTTGCCTGGTATGGAGGGCAGGTCTTATGAGGAGAGGCTGAGGGATTTGAGGTTGTTTTCGTTAGAAAGGATGAGGCTAAGAGGGGACCTGATCGAAACATATAAGATGATTAGAGGTTTAGATAGGGTGGACAGTGATAGCCTTTTTTCTAGGATGGAAAAAGCTAGCACGAGGGGACACAGCTTTAAATTAAGGGGTGATAGTTATAGGACGGATATCAGAGGTAGGTTCTTTACCCAAGGGTGGTTCGGGAGTGGAATGCCCTGCCTGCAGCAGTTGTAGATGCGCCAAGTTTGGTTGCGTTTAAGAGGTTAGTTGATAAGTATATGGAAGAGAAGGGAATGGTTTAGTTTGGAGGGGCATTGCTTTTTATATTGGTCGGCGCAACATCGAAGGCCGAAGGGCCTGTTCTGTGCTGTAATGTTCTATGTTCTATGTTCAATAGAATCCCAAGCACTTTACGGCCAATGAACTACTTCTGAATATTTGGAATATCGTGAGCTATTTTGGGCTCTGTTTCCAAGGAAGAACATGCTGGCCTTGGAGAGGGTCCAGAGGAGGTTCACCAGAATGATTCTGGGAATGAAAGGCTTGACGTATGAAGAGCGTCTGGGGAGTCTGGGTCTGTGCTCAATGGAGTTTAGAAGGGTGAGGGGGGGATCTCATTGAAACTTGCAGAATACTGAAAGGCCTGGGAAGACTGGACATGGAGAAGATGTTTCCATTTGTAGGAGAGACTAGAATCTGAAGGCACAGCCTCAGAGTAAAGGGAAAACTCTTCAGAAGCAAGATAAGGAGGAATGTTTTCAGCCAGAGGGTGGTCAATGTGTGGAATTCATTGCCACAGAGACCTGTGGAGGCTAGGTCATTGAGTGTATTTAAGAGATGGATAGGTTCTTGATTGGTAAGGGGATCAAAGGTTACAGGGAAAAGGCAGGAGAATACGGTTGAGAAACTTATCAATAATGATCGAATAGCAAAACAGACTCAATGGGCCAAAAGGCCTAAATCTGCTCTGATATATTATGGTCTTATAAAATGCAGCCACTCTTATAGGAACCACAAAGTAAAAGCGTTCAAACAGCAATGTGGTTATGGTCATCTGCTTTTCATAATACTTAAGGGATGAATATTGGTCAGGCAATTAGAGAGAGAAGAGACCTCAGTTTCACTCTCATACGAAACATAGAAACTCAGCCTCCTTCAGTACTTATGCCCAATCCAGTGAATGTAAAAAAAAACATGGGGCATTTTAATGAGGAGGAGGGGCATTCACCCTGATTTTCTGGCCAATATTAATCCTGTATTTGAAAAACAAATGACCATGAAGACATTGCTGCCTTAATACAGGTACCAGACTCTGAACATGGAAAGCTCAGGACCAGCCGTGTGACAGACTTGGGGATTTTATGGGTCCTAGGCCAAGCATGTCTGAAAACTAAATAATAAAATGGTTTTCCTTCCCAAAGTGGTAGTTTTGATTTTAGCTGCTTTGTGAGTCTTTCCTCCCACCCTGCACGCTGTCAATGTTTCAGCACTCCCATCCTTTGCTGACCATTAGCTCAACTGGAAGTGGCCACAGCTGGAACAGCTGGGTGTGGGGCCCAGGAGGAAGCTGACACTCTGCTCAGCTGTTCTAAGAATAAAAACAGGCTTCAGATTTATTCCTTCATCACACACAAGTATTGGAGTTAGTACTCGTTGCCTCGGCTCCCCTCAACCCCACTTCCACCCTGCTCACTGACTCGCTCCTCCTCCCCCACGCCCACCGTGTTTCTGCCCAGCTCACCCCCTCACTCCCAGCCCACGCGCTGCCTTGTCCCTGTCCCGCTCATTGCCTCGCTTTGGCCCCTCCTGCTGCTTGTTCTACTTGTTGTCCCACTCTCTGATTTGCCCTCCTCACTGCTCTCCTTCCTCTCCGCTCACTGTCCTGTTTGCTACCTGACTGCAAATGTTTAAACTAATTATCAGTTCGCTGTTTCCACATCCAGAAGAGATTTCCTTTTAATTAATTTATTTGTGTGACGCGGGCTTTGCTGATTAGGCCAGCATTTATTGCCTTTCCCTAGCTGCCTTTGAGAGTCCGTGTGAGGTATGAACACTCACAGTGCTGTTAGGGAGGGAATTCCAGCATTTTGATCCAGAGGTAGTAAAGAAACAGCAAAATATTTCCATGTCAGAATGGTGATTGGCTTAGAGGGAAAGGTGCAGATGGAAGGGCAGGCTGGATCAATCAGGGAGAGAATCCAGGGGAGGATCAGGGACAGGGTCCCATAGGGATCGGGGACAGGGTCCCGGGGGAACCAGACAGGCTCCCGGGGAGATTAGGGAGAGGATCCTGTAGGGATTGGGACAGGGTCCCAGGAGAAACCAGAGAAGGTCCTGGAGAGATCGGGGAGAGGGTCCCATGGGAATTGGCGAGACGGTCTCAGGAATTGGGGAGAGAGTCCTAGGGAGAGTGGGAAGAGGGTCCCATGGGAATCAATGAGAGGGTCCTTGGGTTGGGGGGTGGGGTGGGATTGGGGAGAGGGTCCGGGAGGGATCGGGGAGAGAGTCCTGAAGGGAACTGGAGCAGGTCCCGGGGGATCAGGAAAAGTGTCCCAGGCGCATCAGGGAGAAGTTCCGGGTTACATCAGGAAGTGGTCCCGGGGGGGATCTGGGAGAGTTCCTGGGGGGATCAGGAAATGGATCCTGGAGGGGATTAGGAAGATGTCCTGAGAATGATGGGGGAGAGGTCCTGGGGGGGGGAAATCGGGGAGAGTGTCCTGGCGGGGATTGAGGAGAGGTCCTGGGGGGAATTGGGGAGAGGGTCCCAGTCAATTGGGGAGAGAATCCTGAGAATTGTAACTTGAGTTTATTGGTCAATTCCTGTGGGAAAATACAATATTGTTATTGTTTCACTTAAACTCACACTTTGAAAGAACACAGCTAGGATATTAAGTGAGTAGACACTGCACTGCAGGAAGGTACCAGTCTAGATTTTGTCCTCTGGAATCCCTCTAACTGGGAGGTGAGAGTGTTGTCACTGAGACACAGCCTGCAGCCAGTGAAAAGAAAATCAGCATTTTTAATTCAAGCAATCTTCATTCCAGAGCACTCCAGTTTATCTGGGATAAATGCCACTTTGAACTGTCTTTCACACGATCAAATAGCTCTGAACTCCAGCAGGGGGACCGGTTTCATCCAGAATGCGACAGAACGGGAAGGAACATCCTGGAACATTCTGGTTCTGTGTGACCTCTGAGCACTTTAGGTAGTAACACACACAATTGTGAAAAAACAAATTCCCAGGTTTAGTGGCTGACAAAATAGAAAATGAACATTTCCCCACAAGCACGACTTTCTAAAATGATGGACTTTTAAATTTGAAAATGCTAGATTTTACAATAATAAAACATTGGGATTTAAGTTTGTCAGCTGTCCATCACTTCTGTTATTTGTAGGAAAAGCAGGACTTGGAACTCCCGGGGCGTGGTTAGCACTGCTGTCTCACAGTGCCAGGAACCACAGTTTAATTCCTGCTTGGATCACTTTCTATGCGGAGAGTCAGCATGTTTTCCCTCGGTGCTCCGGTCTCCTTCCGAAAGACATGCTGATTAGGTGCATTGGCCATGCTAAATTCTCCTTCAGTGTTACCCGAACAGGTGACAGAGTGTGGAAACGAGGGAATATTCACAGTAACTTCATTGCAGTGATAACGTAAGTCTACTTATGACGCCAATAAATAAACTTAAAACTTCTCAGGTGGACGGGGGAAACTGACAGCGAGTGACAGTACTGCCTCTGTCAGTATATACAATTTAGATGTTTCATCTGTCACTTTTCCAGAACTAATGAAAGTGACTAACCCACAACAAATATTATTGTTGTATCAACTTTGCAACATGAGCATTTGAAGATGAATTAAGCTGCATTAATTTGTTGACTCACTTACTGATTCCAAATACTCACCAAACCTTATATTATGCACACATTTACGAACAGACAAAGCTACCTGCTAAACCTGTACACTGCTGTGCCCAAATTTAGCCCACCATATTATTCCCCTTGTGCAATTTGAATGGGGGAAGACAATGTTTTTTTTGCCTACCTTCACACCCACATTGTTTTTTACCCTTTGGGGAATAATTGGGGCAAGTACGGTCCCGAGCTTCTTGGTGATGTCAGTGGACTAGTAACCTAAAGTCCCAGGACAGAATTCTCCCTTCCAGGACTAATTCCTGTGGTGGGTGCATGGAGTGTTTCCTGTTACAAAGGCTGATGGGAAATCAGGCTATGCCTTCTGCCCCAATATCAGTAATTATGCACAAGGGATTTTGTGCTGTGTTCCATGGTGGGATGGGCATGATGTCGTGTGCCTTGCTGTCCTATTCCTGAAGAAAGGACATGAATCTCTGGGAACGGGCTGGTGATGGCAGATGGTCCTCCTCGATGATGCTGAATCTGGAAGATCCACCTTGTTGATGCTCCCCCACCCACTTTTGTGGTGCGCCAAGGTCCAGTGTTGGTGGACAATTAGATCTTATCAAATGGCAAAGCAGATTTGAGGGGCCAAATGGCATACTCCTCTCTGAATTTGTATGTTTGTACGTTCTTATATTAACAAATAGCTGGATTGTAAATTTTAAATGTATAAATGTGAAAAGACCTGCATTTATTACAATCTCAGGACATCCCAAAGCATGTTACAGCCAATGAAGTACTTTAATTTGAAGGTTGGTCAATTTTCATTTCACAGCAAGATCATGGAATCTCATGGAATCTCGACAGTGCAGAAGGAGGCCACGTGGCCCTTCGAGTCTACACTGACCATAATCCCACCCATGCCCTATCCCCATAACTTCATGTATTTATCCTGCTAATTTCCCTGACTGTAAGTGTCAATTTATCATGGCTAATCAGCCTGACCTGCACATCTTTGAAGTGTGGGAGGAAACTGGAGCACCCAGAGGAAACCCACGCAAGCAAGGGGAGAACATGCAAACTCCACACAGACAATGACCCGAGCCGGAATCGAACCTGGGTTTCTGGCGCTGTGGGATCTTTGAGGCCACACAAAGACCAGTGAGATAATGACCTACATCACCTGATTAATCCATGCTGGTTTGGGGATAAATATTGGCTAGCACTGGAAACATTTCTAGGAAAGAATAGAATGTGGAAAAAGCACAAAGATATGAAGACTAAACTGTAGAAATCTTTCACAATAAGGGGTGTATTAAAGGGGGGAGGGGCGGGTTGCCTTGCTGTGGGACATTGCTTCATCTATAGCTCACAACAAACAAACCAAAGTTGTCCTACTGGTCTGTCTGCCTTTCCATTTTTATGTCGAAAAATGTCTTTAGCGCAGAAACAGTTGCGACCTTTCTATTTTTATTCCAATCCTTCTGCAGCAAAGGGAAAACCATGTCTGGTTTGTCTGCCAGGAATCCATTATTGTCACAACAATCTGAATGTTTAAAATGTAGCTCAACTTTTCAAGCCCATTTGTTGAATCACTTTACTCTGACCTCATTTATTCAGCAGTTTTCAACTACTGAAGCGTGCACTTTTTTAAATGAACAAATGTTTTGTTGATTGAACGACAGCCAAGTGTTAGTAATAGATAAACAAATGCTTTCAGTGCAGAGCTGAGAAGGAGACTATCTATGTGGATCACACTACACATGCTAGGAATTTCTACCAATGTTGCCTACACCATTTAATCCAGAACTGAACCAACGATTCAGTTTTATGTTCTGGGCTGCTGCAGTTTATGTGAGATTTAAAGCCATGTAAAGCCGTTTTATATATGGACACATTCCTCTGTTTCCTGTGGATTTTGGCACACATGAACTGACTGAGATCTGAAGGAACAATTTTCTCATTCCTACAGAACAAAAGGTCTTGGCCCAGGCAACCAATTAGTGAGTTTTAAAAAGCATTCATTTCTTTCCTGTCAGCCTATTTGGTGTTCACCACTTCTTATATTGCTTTCCTTTCTAAAATGTTAATTAATATAATAAACGCTTGGGTGGCACAGTGGTTAGCATTGTTGTCTCATAGTGCCGGGGAGCTGGGTTTAATTTCCGGCTTGGGTCACTGTTTGTGCAGAATCTGCGCATTCGCCCTGTATCTGTGTGGGTTTCCTCAGGGTGCTTCAGTTTCCTCCCACAATCCGAAAGACATTCTGGTTAGGCGCATTGGCCGTGCCGAATTCTCCCTATTCTCAGTACTGCTAAATTAATAAACGTTTCTATTCCCGCCCAAAGCCAACAGACATCTTGCTGTTCGGTCAAATTTTCCATCCCACCACTGGCAGTTCCATGGCGGATGGGACTGGAACATTTAGGCCATCATTCTTTGTTATGCTTCAAGCTTTCTCTCCTGAGCCCTTTAAATTATTTGCAGTAAAATGGCAATTTGAATGTACAGGTCAATACCATCCATGAACTGAAATGTGCATTGATAAGCGCAGTGAGAATAGAAACAAAGAAGCTAGAAGCAGGAGTAGGCCATTGAGCCTGCTCTGCTATTCACTTTGATCATGACTGATCATCAAATTCAATATCCTGATTCTGCCTTCCCCCACTATATCCCTTGATCCCTTTAGCCACAAGAATAATATCCAATTTCTTCTTGAGAATGTCCACCATGGCACTAATCTTTTTTCCACCATGTATTTTAGAACAGAATGTTTGGAAGTGCTGGTGGCTGAGTGTGAAAAATTTTCAATTTGCAATTTCCGCTGTTTTTGATTGCTTTTTGCTGCCATAGTTAGGCATGGGGGTAGCTGGGGAGTATAAAAAGTGGCAGTAGACAGTGGGCAGTGTTGGGAGCAGGCAGCAGGGTGAGCAATTTGAGGGCTTTGGCTCGAGCAGGCTTAGGCAAGGTGCTACTGGTTTTCCAATTGCGTTCACACCTCCAAACATGTTCCTGACAATGGCAGGTATCACGGGAAGACGCCTAACCTGCGTACGGTGTCATATGTGGGAGTTCCTAGAGGCAAGGGTGTCTCCTGAAAGTCCACATATGCATCAAGTGTTTGGAGCTGCAGTGTCTGAGGGCTTGGGTCAAGCAACTAGAGCTGCGATTGGAAGATGTATTTTTAGTCAGGGAGAACGAGGCAATAATGGAAGGGAGGCATAGTCAGGTGGTGGACCCAGAGCCCAAGGTTGGGGAACCTGATCCTTACAGGTGGATTACTGTAAGGAAGGGGAAAAAGGAGAGGGGAGACAGTCCAAAGACTTCCCCAGTGGCAGTCCCCCAAAATATCGAGGACGGAGGGGTAAAAAAGGTAAGGCAGGAGGACCAGAGTACCTCAGAGGGGAGGAAGGGGGCTAGAAGGGAGATAGTGGTGGGGGATGGGAGGGTTAAAGGAATAGATAGGTGGTTCTGTGGTCTAAGGCGGGACTCCAGGATGGTAGGTTGCCTCCCTGGAGCAGGAGTGCAAGATGTGTCTGACAGGGTAGAGGGCATTTTGAAGGGTGAGGGGACCCAGGCAGATGTGATTATTCACATAGGAGAGAAGAATGTAGGAAGGAAGAGCAGGGAGGATATACAAAGGCAGTTCAGGGAGTTGGGGGGGGGTGTAAAGAGCAGGGCCTCCAGTGTGGCAATTATCCATTTTGTTCGGATATTGTGATATTTTTAAAAGGTGAAAGATTGGTATGTTGAGGGACAAATCTTAAATTTAACATGCTGGTATAGCAAGCAATTAGAAAGCAAATAGTTTCTTAGCCTTTATTCCAAAGAAACTATTGTTTAAAGGTAAAAAAGTGTTACTGCAATTATATAGAGTGCAGGATTCTATGAATGATGGGGGGGAATTGGCGGGAAACGAATCCTGGCCGATACCAGCTATACTGCATTCATTTACTGCTACGAGACCAAACCTCACTCAGAAGGAAGGCCCACCACTGAGAGTTACTGGCCAATCAGATTCAAGCAGTGATTACTGCTGGGACAGCAGGTAGTTCCCAAAATAGAGCAACAATTGGAAGCCAGACTTCAGGTAAGTCTCACCTATCTCCATATTCCCTCAGAGCTCCATGCTAAATCATGCTCCCCACTTATCTTCATGGCCCTTTATGCCAAATTAATGTCAACTCATACTACAAACCCAGCACCCTTTGCCTTGGCCACTCCATGCCAGTTCACCATGGGTAACTCTCAGAAGCCAGATTGACATAAATAAAATTGTCTATTCATGATGCAACTAAAACACTCATTATAAAAACAAATCAAAGCATTGGAATTCTTTCAACAAATTTCTTGTGAAAACAAATATTTCTATTTTATAAGCACTTAGAGCTCTCAATTAAACTGTTCACTTAACAGGCACCCCACTGTAATTTGATAGATCATAAAATCAGTCATGCAGCACAAATCCTAAAATGATACCCTTTGGCTCACACAAAGAGGATGAAGTAGCAGGTGCTGATTTTATGTTTAAGCTCCATACAACTTTTTAAATTCAAAACTTAACAGAGTTAAATCTCTTGACATCTTTGGTAGTTCCAATGTGTTTATGCACAATCATGTCTAATTTTAACAATCGCTAACAGCAATTAAACTACCCCAAAGAGTCTATTACATGTGGCAAAGGGTGCCCTGATCTGTCCCATAGGGTATGCTGGCTATCTGAACAAATCCACAAGATTCACACCTGCACCTACCAGATCTAATCTGCACACTTCGAGTTTCAGACATCAATCTTACGCAAATCACCACGATTGTAAGCTACGGTGTGTGATATAAAAATTGTCCCCATTTGCAACAACCTCTGCAACAATGAAGATTGGGTTCAGAGGTGGGACTTTTGCATTTGTGTGTAGACAGAGGAATCTTTCCATCTACGCAATAATTCAGGCCAGTATGTTCACTCTGTCAAACCATGCTATTCAGGCTAATACAAATTATTTATGAATGGGAACGCTGAACAGAGACACAGGATGAGAGCCCACTCTGTGCACGGGATCAGCAGCAGGGGACTCAAGATCTGGCAAAATCGTGAATTTCGCCAGTGAGATTGCGACTGCCAATTTTCGCCATCTCTCACATAATGGGCGTAATTGTGATTTTAATACATTAACATATATTTCCATAGAATTATCCACCTCTCCCGCCCTCCCCTGCATTATACTCCCCCCAGTCGTATTTTTCAAACCTCATCAATGTGAAGTCACATTGGCACAGTTTATGACAGATTCACCCAGGCATGAATGTTCCAGGATGCGTAAAGAACAGCCCCAGAGGAGAAGGGCATGGCCAGGCAGTGCCCTGGCACTGCTCCCAACATCGATAGGGACTCATTAGTTTGCGGAGGTATGGGTGTGGCAGATGAAAGAGCTGGGGATGCCAGTGATGCTGGGGCGTGAGGGAATAGGGAGAGGGGGAATGTCAACTCGGGGGGGTAATGCCATCTCTGATTGCAGGGCTGTGACGGGTGGGAGGGATTGCCGGTTCTGATCGTGAGGAACCAGTGGGGTGGGGGGAGGTTCTCTCTTCCTCTGAAGCCTTTTGAAAAGATGCCCCAATCTCAGTGGTGCTGATTTTGCCAGAGTATTGAGACACTGCCTTTCAACATGATGGCGTGGAACATACCACCTTGCTTTTTTTTTGACCAAGTATCAAAAAATCTGGCAAGAAGACCAGCCTGTTTCCCTGGGAAGAAACACACTGTGTGGGATTTTACAGCCTCGCTTGACCCAGGACTGGAAAATCCTGCTTCAAGTTAATGGACCTTTCCAGTATCCGCCCCTCATCCACTACCATTCCCGTGGCAGGCGGGGTGGTGGAATTCCGGGTGCTCAGTTGTAGATGCGCCAAGTTTGGTGGCGTTTAAGAGGTTAGTTGATAAGTATATGGAAGAGAAGGGAATGGTTTAGTTTGGAGGGGCATTGCTTTTTATATTGGTCGGTGCAACATCGAGGGCCGAAGGGCCTGTTCTGTGCTGTAATATTCTATGTTCTATGTTCAGTCAGACCCTGGCACTTTGTCATTTTCTGGGTAAGATTCCGCCCACAGAATATGTAACTACACTGCCATTTGTATCTTTGGCAATAAGCAAGCTGTTTTGAAACAATCACACTTCTTTCTTCATCAGTTCCTTTCAATAAATTGTGATCGGAGCCTCTAATGAATTGTTATGTAGCCAAGACCTCTAGAGAGTCTCTTTTGTTTGTGTCCGGAAAATACACAATGCAAACCAGGGAATTAGAGTCCTTAAGGCGATACACCCATCTATTAACCATATTCTGCTGAAATTCCAAGTTAATATTAATGTTTCAATGCTGGAAGGTCATTTCTGAGGCATTCAGTGTTAATTGTTGATACAAGCAGCCATGTCACTGTGGGGAATTGCCCAGACTAAATGGATTCTTGAAAATGTTGATATCTCAGAAACATTTTGTATGTATTTCTTCTCCCTGACACGGGCACAAAGGAATCTAATGCCACACTTGTTTTGGCTTGCAGGACTGACTGTGTTAGAATGGATAATATTTGGATGGAGATCAGATTTTACATCAGATATCATCAAAACAAAACTATACAAGAGCATAATATAAATGTCATCATTATTGCTAGGTTTCATGGATCAATATTATAAATTATGATCAATATTACAAAATCAATATTATCAGATTTCATCAAAAAATTATTCAAAAGCATAATATTCACATTCTGATATAGTTAAATTAAGTGTGTGGTGTGATCTTTCACTCATATAGAACAGAGCTGTGTTGCATGCTTTTGCTTATCTGAGATGTTGGAAAATGCTGGCCTAGTGGTATTATTGCTCGACTATCAATCCAGAAACTCAGCTAATGTTCTGGGGGCCTGGGTTTGAATCCCGCCACAGCAAATGGTGGAATTTTAATTCAATTAAAAAAAAATCTGAAATTAAGGGTCTACTGATGACATGAAACCATTGTCAGTTGTCAGAAAAAACCTATCTGGTTCATTAATATCCTTTACGGAAGGAAATCTGCCATCCTTACCTGGTCTGACCTATATGTGACTCCAGAACAACAGCGATGCGGTTGACTCTCAACTGCCCTTTGAACAAGGGCAACTAGGGATGGGCAATAAATGCTGGCCAGCCAGTGATGCCCATGTCCCATGAATGAATTAAAAAAAGATATGCAATGGTGTTTTTAAAAGCGAAGATGCATGAGCTTTCCTAAATTTCAATATCTGGTTTGTTTCCTGTATTATGAGAAAGGAATAGATCCTGTCAAAGTGCTATGCAAAAGCTTATTTAAAATAGTTACTTATTCTCCAGTTATCTAGATATTCCATTGCAATTGAAGTAAGTACAAAGCATCAGCAAGAAGGAGCATGGTCAAAACAGAGAAGAGCCATGAAATAAGTGCTGTGGATGTACCCAAGCATCAATTCCCTTTGTTGTTGGTGAGCCAAGTTACAAATAATGATGGGGAAGTTCCCTGAAATAATATTTCATGACTAAAGTGGTGCCACATGAAAGAAAAATATGCAGATGTCAAAAGCTGACAGTCCCCACCTGTTATTATGGCATTAGCTATATAAGCAGGCTTTGATACACATTTCCCTTGCCATGGCCACTCACGTTCTCCCTCAGAAATGTCTTAATCTATGAACAGTAAGGTAGTTAATGTGGATCTTTGTACAAAACACTGGTTGGACCCAGTGTTTGCAGTTTTGGGCAGTCCAGTGTTGGAACAGCCCGAAATTTATTGATGTTGCACAGCATTAAATTCATTCGGGATGTCAAGAATGGGAAAGTACAGTTATAAGAATTAAGATCAGTCCCCACCACTTAAACCATCCATATTTAAACATATCAATAGCTTAAATAACAAATGGTTATATTGAGTTAATAATGCAACTGTTTGCCAAATCTAAGCGAAAAAAACATGTTTAAAAGTGTAAAACTTTATTTGGAAGTAAAGCAATACTTAACACATCAATTTCAATAAATAAATGCTAGAGATAAACTACTTACACTCATGACACTCTGTAACTTACAATACCACCTCCAAAGATGTGCGGGTTGGGTTGATCGGCCATGCTAAATTGACCCTAGTATTAGGGCATTAGCAGCATAAATATGTGGGGTTGCCTGTTTTTGTTCTATCCCACTCTCAAAAATAATTTTGCAACGGTGTGTCTCTTTTCCCATCAATGGCCTCACCGAAAACAATTATCAAGTAGCTTATTATTGCCAATGCATGATATGTAGAAGGTATGTGTGTCAATAGTGCACCTCATGGGATGGCATTCTAATCCAAGTAGAATCTAACAATCAAAATTACTCAAAATTTGCTTTTCCTTGTGTGTAGATTTGACCGTTTGATCATTTTAACACTTTTTGTGCAATTTGAATTCAATATTGGTGGCGGGAAACCACCTTTGTTTGCAGCATTTAGAAGAATGAGTTTTGGTTTAAAACTAGATCAATTTTGTTCTATTAAAATGACTTTGTAGTTTTGTAAGATTGCCAGTTGAGATGGATACGCAAGAAATCGATGCCAAGATCAGTCAACAGCATAGATTCTAACCACATTCTGCAAAAAAAAAACACCCGGCAAGTCATTTCTAGAATAACTTACAGCTTGAGTACCAATATCACCAAAGGCTTTTCAAATGGTCGAGGGTTGTAGACAGAAACAGCAAAATGGATAAAACTGAGATAAAAGTGTTTGGAAGTGCTGCAAATATTTGGCAGGTGCCTCAGTGTTTGTAAAGTGGAAAGACAAGTTTGTGTTTCATCTTTACAAGTTTCTTTCTTACAAATGCTGACATGACTACCTTATTTCTCTAACAGCTTTTGCTGTATTTCTGCAGATGGCTGATTGAAACTCACAGACTCCCTACGGTGCGGAAAGAGGCCATTCAATCTGTTGATCTACCCAAACTTACTCAGGTCTTCTCCTTTGCCCTATTTCCCTTTAACCCTACACATTTACCAAACTAATCCATCTAACCAACATATCTTTGGACACAACTTTAGAAAAGTTCACTTGTAGGCATGCAAAAGACATATTAGGACAGCCTGAAATGGCACAAGAGCAGTTATCTAATGCTCAGCGTTTAATGTCACAGTGTAGCACAGCATCTGAATTCTGAAATTGGATTATAATCTTACTATCCTATCCAAATATCCAGTATTTTGTTTTTAATTTCCAAGGATGAAAGCTGAGCCAACACACAAATCCAAACCAAGCACATTTTAGAGGTTGGCTAAATATCCAGTTGGAAGTCCTTAAAGATAGTCAGCGATTTTCAATCCATAATACACTGGGGGGAGGGTGACGGGTTCAGGTCCTGATAGAAAGTGGACATTACAGTAACCGAAATCTATCAGGTATGTCCTTGTACAATGCTTGACACTGAGCTTAAATTGATGTTGCCAACTATGTGTAACTGCAGTAAAGTGAGCATCCATAGATTAATACAACATAAAATGACAAGAGTATTGACCCCTATAAATATTTTGGGGTATTGCTGCCACAGTACAGGTAACAGGGGCTGCATATATTGACACACTATTCCCTGACAACATTGAGAGATTGATAATTGCCCTATCAATCAGTCCAAAAGTGACTGGGATTGATTTTATGCATTCAATTTGCATTATGTGACAATCCTTCAGTCACAGTTTTGCACTAGAGTAATCACCTTCCTTTTGTTGGGAGAAGTCGCTCAGTTTCCTTTTGCTGCTACAGTTCCCCTAGTATATTCCTTATGACTGCATGGCAAAGTTTCACTCCAGATCCATTTTCAGCTTTACTGATGACCCCACTGTAATGGGTTAGATCTCAACCAACAACAAGTTGCAGTACAGGAAGGAGATAGAGAACTTAGTGAACTGGTGCGACAACAATAATCCCTCCCTTGATGTCAGTAAAACAAAGGAGATAGTCATTCACTTCAGTAAGCGTAATGCCCCCGTCTACATAAATGGGGATGAGGTGGAGATGGTTGAGAACTTCAAGTTTCTAGGTGTTCAGATCACCAATCTGTCCTGAGCCCTCCTAGCCTATGCTATAGTTAAGAAAGCCAATCAACATCTCTACTTTCTTAGGAGGCTAAGGAAATTAGATATGTCCACTACAACCCTTACCAATTTTTACAGATGCACCATAGAAAGCATTCTTTCTGGTTGTATCACAGCTTGGTATACCTCCTATTCTGCTCAAGACCTCAAGAAACTACAAGTGGTTGTGAAAGCAGCCCATTCCATCATGCAAACCAGACTCTGTCTACACTTCCCGCTGCCTCAGAAATGCAGCCAGCATAACTAAGAACCCGTGGACATACATTCTTGCATCTTCTTCTGTTGGGAAAAAGATATAGAAGTCTGAAAACATGTACCAAACCAACTCAAGAACAGCTTTTTCCCTGCCACCATCAGACTATTGAGTGGTCCTATTACATATTAAGCTTATCTTTCTGCTCATCCTATCTGTAACTGTAACACCATATTCTGCACCCTATCCTTTCCTTTTTCCCTATGAACTCTATGAATGGTATGTTTTGTCTACATAGCATACAATAAACTTTTCACTGTATCCTAATACATTTCAATTCAATTCAAATTATAGCAATGCTTTTTAAATAGAATCTGTTTGTTTTGATGTTTACTGAATAAATGCTGTAAGTCCTTTGGAAGTTCTGCCTCCAACACTGGCTGACACAACAATGTCAGTACATGTTCCATGTTACACGTTCTAAGCTAATCACGTGTCATTGGTTACGTCTGTTTGGCTTTTTACATTTTTTTTGCCCGTCAGGTTGGCAATACTGATACTGAAAGCAGTTGGAAAAACCTGATCTCTGGATGCACTGTGAATTGGATAAGTAACGGTGCATCTCATAAACCAATCAGACCCAAAAAATAAAGACAGGAAGGAGTGGAGCAGAAATGAGAGTGGGTAAATTCAATGTCTAATTAGGTGCTGGAAAAAAAAGGGAGAAAAGACAAATGACAATAAGAGAGAATGAAAAAGAAAGTCAAAGCTTGACAATAAACTAATTCTAAATAATTTTACATTTAATTAAAATTAAATTAAAACCATTCACACTTGAGAAATGAGAAATTACACTTGTTAATTTTCACTACCAGAGAGGTTGACTAGTAATAATTAACATTCATCACATTCTACAAATGGTACTGAAAATTTGAAATGATTTTCGGTGGCATAAATGCTGTGACTTCACACTGTTCAATGCATTTCAATGATAAGGCACACATTGAGATGTGGTTTGTACAATATACTTGGTACAAGGCAGCATGATGGCACAGTGGTTAGCACAGCTGCCTTGCAGCTTCCAGGACCTGAGTTCGATTCCCGGCTTGGGTCACCATCTGTGGGGAGTCTGCACTTTTTTTCCCTGTCTGCATGGGTTCCCACCGGTGCTCCGGTTTCCACTCACAGTCTAAAAGATGTGCTGGTTTAGCACATTGGCCATGCTAAATTCTCCCTTATTGTACCCAAACAGGCGCTGGAGCGTGGTGACTCGGGGACTTTCATAGTAACTTTATTGCCACGTTAATGGAAGCCTACTTGTGACACTAATAAATAAGCTTAAACTTAAAACACCTGAACATCACATTTTGGATTTCCGCATTTAAAATGCTACTGCCCCTCGCCAGCAGTTGCTGCAACTTTTGTATGTAAATAACAGGCAGGGTGACTCACTTCACTGATATTTTGACAGTAAATTCTGGTTCATTGATTATATCGCTTTCCATGGTTTGATTTCATTTCGCTCTGAAGTTCTCCAAAATAGCAACTCGGTTATTAGCAAACAGTAAAAGAACTGAAAACCTCAGATTTACTTCAAAGGCTGTGAAGAATTTCAAGTTCTGACAGACAGTGGTTCTAGACAAGTGTTAGGTTGTTTTTAACATCAAGACACAACAGTCTTTTTACAGGAACAGCTCCTGATGTACTCAATGTGTTGAACAAATTGAGTTCTTGCAAGTAATGAACTGTCAAAATGAGCTCATATTTTTACCAAACAGGGCGCAGAGTTTTAAATAAACTCAGCGTTTCTTTGATTGGAGTTGAGCAGCTATTTTCTGTCTGTGTGGATCTATTAGATATCAGTTCAGTCACAGCAACTTAACAGCTTTCAGTCAATCCCATGCGGTAATGTTGTACTGATTGCAATCTATCCATGTTGCATGTTCAAAATGCAACAATTACTTCTGATGATGCTACAAATGAGCAGTTATGGAAAATGTCATTCACAAGGCCAGCTAGTCATCTGCTCCCATTCTTTGTGTGCAGAGTTGGTGGGGGTGGGGGAGGGAGCAAGGGGCTACCACGTTCCTTGGCAGGCCTGGACTTGGGGTTCCAATGGAGAGGGAATCACACAGATTTGGTATTCCCACCTCACTGTGTGGTTTCCTCGCTGCTGACTTCCACTCTGTGCTGCCGGGCTGATAACCTGGGGTGCAGCCAGCCTGCTGCTCTTAAAGGCAGGCCGTCCCCTTTTAAAGAGAAACTGGACTGAGTAATGCTGCTGGATGTTACAAGATGAAGAATGGAAAACCAAGGCAGGGCGAGGGTTGCAGAATGAGGGCAGTGGTGAAGAGATGCCCGGGCTCCACAGGGAAATTGGGAGCCTTCAACGACCAATCTCAGAAGCAAGTGTTTAATGAGGTCAACTCCTGGTGCTCTGGCAGCCATGCCACAAGAAGTCTCACTTGCTAGTCAGCATCAGTGAATGCATCAGTGATACAATATGGCGACTTCTTGCGAGCTGTTCCAAGCATATCCTCTAATTCCAACTTTAACTCCTGTTCTATGCTCTTAAAATTGTCACCGTTTACAGTCAAGCTGCCCAAGGAGAGAGATGAGGTGGAGATGCTGGCGTTGGACTGGGGTGGGCACAGTAAGAAGTTTCATAACACCAAGTTAAAGTCCAACGGGTTTATTTGGAATCAGGAGCTACCAGACTACTGAGATTCACCTGATGAAGGAGCAGCACTCCAAAAGCTCATGATTACAAGGAGAGACACAGAAAGAATGAGAAAGAGGGAGGGAGCAAACTTTTTTAAATTTTCTAATAATGCTCTTTCTAAATCTTTCACTGTTGCTAGCACTCTTGAATGGGTCCATCACATATTAAGTTGTTTTTTCTCTACACCTGAGCTATGACTATAACACTATACTCTGCACCTTTTTCTCTTCTTCTCCATAAATGGTATGCTTTGTCTGTACAGCATGAAAAAAGCAATACTTTTCACCATATCCCAATACAGGTGACAATAATAAATCAGATCAAATGACATGACATCCTCTATCCAACACCTTCCTTTCACAACAATCAATGCACCAAACATCCAGGGCTCAGGCTTCCTGCCTAACATCCAGCTCCCCCTCACACACCCACCTACACACCTCTGGCCATGGTATGTACATCTGCTCAACACAGTATTTAATAACCACTAAGAGTCTGCTCTCTCTCTCTCTTACCCGACAAGGACAGTAGAAAGGTGTAGAGCAGAAGCACTGGGAAGTCAGAATATTCACACCCCTCTGAGGAGATTGTTCACAGCATCATGTTGCTGGCTGCAACCTAACCATGACTTTGGGTATCTCAGGGAACATTGAGGATGGTGGTACCTTCCTGCCCTCTGTCCCTTCTCAACTCCCCATTATTTGCCATCATGAGCAAGCTGTTGATGGGGAGAGCATGGACTTCTGGCATCCCACCACAATCCTCTTTCTCACAACATCCTTCTCCTTCTGATTTCCTGTTTTCCACAAACTTTCACTGGCCCAGTCAAACTGTCCAGAGAGAGAGAGAGAGAAAAACAGAGACGGGGCAGAGAGAGACAGTGACAGACAGAGAGACAGAGAAAATGAAACAGATGGAGAGAGCGAAAGACAGATAGAGACAGTTGGGGAGAGAGAGATGGAAAGACAGAGAGAGATAGGGACAGAGACAGAGAGGGAGAGAGGGAGACAGAGAGACAGAAAGACAGAGAAAGAGCAAGAAATCAACAGGCAGACAGTTAGAGAAAAAAAGACAGAGAGAGAGAGATTAGGATAGAGATGTAGCCAGCACTAATGAAGAGGCCTCACTAATTGATCTGACAATTACAGTCATCAGCTCAGAAACTGGCACTGCACACATCTGGTAGGCAAAGAGAGTGGTGGATTCAGTATATGCTGAATCACTGGGTATGAGTGGGCTGGAGCCAAGCTGAAAGAAAACACTGCTTCTTCTACTAGTTCACCACAGTGCCAGGTTGCAAATGAGTTCTGCTACAGAGGACTCAGATAAGGACTTTGACTGGGTGACAGACAGACAGAACTGATGGCCATGCACAACTGAGATGCTGAGTACATTGGCTGGCCTTTCAGACTTCCTCTGGTTACGTTCAAAGAACTCAGAGGAGCCCAGCTCAGAAGCCAAATGCAGATCTTGCCCTGTATGCTCCCTCTGCTCCATCTCCTTGCCATGGTTCAGACCCAGGGGCACTGCCAGCATCACTCCCATCACTGTTGCAGTGTGTGTGTGGACAAGTCACCTATCCCTCTACCCTCTCTGTGAGGATGAAGCAAAACCCACTGTGACAACACCTCCAAAATCTCTCCACAGTATTTCCAGAAACTTTGCAAGAGTGGAAGTTCTTTAATATTATCTTATTTGCAATTTGGGTGCATAACCCTTTAAATAATGCAAGTGCAGGACCCATTCTGTAGTTGAATGCTAGAAGTCTGCCCATTATATAAGCCCACAGAGATGACAGTGTATTCTATTTTCTGATACTTTCATTTCTCTTCCTCCTTCACTTGCAGTAATGGAACTGTAAGGTTATTGAGTATTGTAGCCATAGTCACAACATGGAGATCTATTCCGGATACTTGATACTGTGTTATATTGATCAGGATGGCAGAGGGAACATGAAAAATATCAGGTCTTGACTATTCACCCAAGTTCTCAGAAGCAGAAACATTTGAGCAATGGAAAGCTAAAGTTACCAGCAAAGAGTAAAATTAGGAGTAAATTGTTTACAGAGTGGAACGGGAATGATTTGGATAATGAAGAGAGACTGGACCTTCTGACGCAGAGTTCAAATAAATTCTGTAAAAAGGATAACTTATTGCAAGTACATGAAACTTGGTCAGCCTTTAACACATTTAAGAAATCAGATGATCAGCCCACGGAGGGGCAGACAGTGGTTAGCACTGCGGCCTCACAGCACCAGAGACCCAGTTTCGATTCCAGGCTTGGGTCACTGTCTGTGTGGAGTCTGCACAGGTTTCCTCTGGGTGGTCCAGTTTCCTCTGAAACATGCGCTGGTTAGGTGCATTAACTATACTAAATCTTCTGTCCGTGTACCCAAATAGGTGCTGGAATGTGGCGACGAGGGGATTTTCACAGTAACTTCATTGCAGTTATTAATGTAAGCCTGCTTGTGATACCAATAAATAAACTTTAAACTTGAATACATCATGAATTTTTACAGATGGTATAAGAGGCTGAAAAGGTTTGAACTTGTGACCTCAGTATCTGCATTGGTGTTTAAGTCACTTGATGGTAGACACATTTCTCAAAGAACAAAGAAAGTTACAGCACAGGAACAGGCCCTTCAACTCTCCAAGCCTGCACCAACCATGCTGCCTGGCTGAACTAAAACCCCCTACCTTTCCAGAAACCATATTCTCATAAACCACCTCTATTCCCATCTTATTCATTTACTTATCAAGATGCCCCTTAAAAGTCATTATCATCCCGCTTCCACTACCTCTCCGGCAATGAGTTCCAGATACCCACTACTCTCTGTGTAAAGAAGCTGCCTCGTACATCTTCTTTAAACCTTGCCCCTTCACCTTAAACCTATACTCTATAGTAATGGACTTTTCCATTCTGGGAAAAAGCTTTTGACCATCCACTCTGTTATGCTTCTCATAACCATATAGACTTCTATCAGGTCTCCCCTTAACCTCCGTTGCTACAGTTAGAACAAAGCAAATTTCTCCAACCTCTTCTCATAGCTAATGCCTCCATACCAGGCAACATCCTGGTAAATCTTTTCTGTACCCTCTCCAAAGCCTCCACATCTTTCTGGTAGTGTGGCAACCAGAATTGAATGCTATATTCAAAGTGTGGCCTAACTAAGGTTCTGTAAAACTACAACATGACTTGCCAATTTTTAAACTCAATACCCCAGCCGATGAAGGCAAGCATGCCATATGCCTTCTTGACTACCTTCTCCACCTGCATTGCCACTTTCAGTGACCTGAATACCTGTACACCTAGATTCCTTTGCCTATCAGATAGGAAATACACAGTTAATGGCAGAACTCTTAAGGGTTCTGCCATTTACTGTATACTTCCTATCTGTATTAGACCTTCCAAAATGCATTACCTCACATTTGTCTGGATTAAACTCCATCTGCCATCTCTCTGCCCAAGTCTCCAATTGATCTATATCCTGCTGTATCCTCTGACGGTCCTCATCGCTATTGCAAATCCACCAACCTTTGTGTCATTTGCAAACTTACTAATCAACCCAGTTACATTTTCCTCCAAATCATTTATATATATTACAAACAGCAAAGGTCCCAGCACTGATCCTTGAGGAACACCATTTGTCACAGCCCTCCATTCAAAAACACACCTCTCCACTGCTACTCTCTATCTTCTTTGACTGAGCCAGTTTTGTGTCCATATTGCCAGCTCACCTCTAATCCCATGAGACTTCATCTTCTGCATCAGTCTGCTTTACTGAAGTCCATGTAGACAATATCTATTGCCCTACCCTCATCAATTGCCTTCATCACTTCCTCGAAAGGGAAGATTAAGTTCGTGAGACATGATCTCCCCTTCACAAAACCATGTCGATAGATTTTTACTATAGACGGGGGTTCGATTCCAAAGGCTTTTTTGGACTTTGTTTAGCTGCTGCCCTAAATAGATTATCTGGGAAGATAGTCATTTCCAGCTAATTGCCTATTGAATGCAGGCAACATTGTGATAAAGAAAATTCAAGAGGATTCAATGGCGGCCAAGTTTCAAGATTGACAAAATCTTCGGCGCAGATTTCAGTACAAAGATGTGATTGTTGATAAGCGGCCTGAACATGGCAATAATTTTAACCAATTTGAGAGATGAGAAAAACATGGGTTCCGGGACAGCTACTGTAGACGTTTAAACATGAGAAATGCATGGGGGATGGTTATTTAATGTTACTGGTGTGTTTCCAAGTATCATTATGTTACTCAGAGCGAAAGAATCAAATTCCTGAAACAATGCTTGAATCAGAGAATTCTGAGGCTGAAAATGATGAGGATAACTACCTTGAAGGAATTGCATTGGCCACTGAAATGTTGAATCCCGTGATGAGTATTTTGATGACTGATTCATTCAACTGTGCAGTGTTAGAAAGCAGTTGCACTTCCACTTTCTGTGGGGTGGATTGACTTAACTGCCACATGGAGTATCTTGATGAGACCGATAGGCAGAGGTTCAAGGAGAATGAAAGCTCTACATGCTTTGTGTTAGGAAATGGCAATATGCTGACATCTTCCAGAAGCGCAGTTCTCCCTTGCAGGATATCTGGGATCAGCCTTTTTATCAGTACAGATGTGGTTTTGAATGACATAGCACTCCTGTTAAGCAATTTTTCGAAGAAGAAAGCACAGATGAAGCTAGACATGAAAAATGGAGCGATTTGTGTTCAGGAAGACTGTGGACCTACATTTTACTAGGTCAGGCCATTATCATCTGTCATTAGAGAAACCAGAAATTTCTCAAATAATTCATGAAGTCCAGTTAACTTCTGGGAATAAGAATCTGGTAAGCAAAAAAAAAAGTTGCAAAGAAGGTTTGTATATCCGGGATCATAAAAACTGAAGGGTTTATTGTTAGATGCTGAAGTTCTTGATTAATGAATACAGCTACTTTATTAAGCAAATTATGGTTCACTGCAAAATTTATGTAAAATATCAGAAGACACCACTGCATCCTGTTGTAAGCTACCACTGGCCAAGCAGTTTAACTATGCACTAGCAATGGATTTAAATATGGGACAAAGATCGGGGTAATTTTGCTACACTTATAGATATGGTGAACAGATTCAGCTTAAGCACTGTAATGTATGGTCAGGACAAATGGACCATTGTCGATAAGGTTATGGAGAGACGATGGGAACAAAAGAAGGGATACCAGCGAAGTTCCTGACGGATAATGGAGGGGGAATTTGCCAAATAGGAACTTAGGGACGCCTGTGAAAATGTGAATATTATAGTTCTGCACACTGCGGCTGAGAATCCGTTCAGGAATGGCATGTGTGCAAGAAGAGGCATGCAATGATAGATGACACATTATGTAAAATATTGACTGCTCAATCAGATTGCAAATGGTGCTGGTATGGACAGTGCATGCAAATAGCTGTTTGCTAAAGGTTGGGGATGGGGGGATACAATCCATACCAATTGGTGTATAGTTGCCTATGGTCCTATCAGATACTCAGCCTGCTCTAGAAGGGACTAGCGTTAGCTCCACTGTTTCTGCTTCTGAGTGTCTTGCACACAAACAGAACGGCTTTTATTAAACTGAGGTTTTAGAGGAAATTCAGTGAGCCTTATGACAACGCAAAAGGGCGCCAGGAACACAGTTAGGACAGGAAGACTTTCCATATTATTAAAGAGAATGGTGGAAAGAATGGAAAAACCTGGCAAAGTGTTAGGAAGTGAAGGAAAATTGACATTGTACAGCATGGAAACCAAACTCAGAGTTCATGATTCATACTTTGAGGCTAATTGATTCTGATATACCATTACAGATTCTGAACAAGATGTAGAAGAGTGAAGAGGCACTGTGCGTTTCACACATGCACACTACTGTTCTGCAGGGAAGGAAATCTGCCATCCTTATCTGGTCTGGCCTACTTGTGACTCCAGAGCAAAGTATTTGACTCTCAACTGTCCTCGAGCAACACTTAGGAAGGGCAATAAGTTTTGAAAGTTTACTGATTAGTTTATTGATTAATAAGTGCTGGGCACCCATGTCCCATGAATGAATACAAAAATCATAATGGGAAAATAGAGGAATTGACAACAGCAAATAAAGAATTAACTGATGGTGAACAAAGTAACATTGAAGTACAGGATAAGGCAATTCATTCAAAAGCAGAACCCACCCAAAGTATGCACAAAGGAACATACGCACCAGAAAGAGTCAACATGTGGAGGGATATCACCATCTTAGAAACAGTAGGAAAGGTCACTGGTAAATATAAACATTGGTTAAATGTGCACAATGTAGGTCAGGAAATCAGAAGTGTGGATTGGCAAAAAGAGGTAAAAATGTAGAAAGCCAGAAAGCGCAGTATAAGTTCTGATAGTGAACTAGAAAGTGATCATAATACCAGGAAAAGATCTCAGACTTATAGACAGGATTCTAACCACACGTGGAATAGATCGTGTAGCAGCGTCCAGGAAGACAGCAGGGGCCGAGTGGAGATCGTAGCTTGACCAGAAAGGGAACGACAGAACAAACAAGGAATGTCATTTGAAGTAGAAGCCTGCATGATGGAGAAATTTTAGCAGCTGCCAATAAATTAGAAGATATACTGAAAAAAAGAGGCAAAACAAAAAGCTAGAAAGTTAGAAAGAATTTGGCAAATATACTGAAATTCCAGCTAGAGCACAGCCAGCCTTGTCACACAGGTGGGTAATTCACTGAAAAGGTGCTCTCTGACAATGCATACACAGCTAAAGCTAGATTGGTAGCTCAGAGTTTTAAGGGAAGACTTAGCGATCAAGATCTCAGAGTAGACTTCCCTACTGCAGGGAAAGTAAGCTTGAAGACTTTTTTTTTAGCCATTTTGGCAAACTATAAAAGAAATTACAAAAGGTCGTGAACGTAGCCCAACTCATCGTGCAAACTAGCCTCCCATCCATTGAATCTGTCTGCACTCCCTGCTGCCTCAGCAAAGCAGTGAGCATTAGGACCCTACCCACTCCAAACATCTCTCTTCCTCCTTCTTCTGTCGGGAAAATTACAAAAGTCTAAGGACACGCACCAGCCAACTCAAGAACAGCTTCTTCCCTACTACCATCTGACTTTTGAATGACCTACCTCACATTAAGTTGATCTCTCTCGACATCCTAGCTATAACTGTAATGCTACATTCTGCACTCTCTTGATTCCTTCTCAATGAATGGTATGCTTTGTCTGTATAGTGCACAAGAAACAATACTTTTCACTGTATACTAATACAAGTGACAATAATAGATCAAATCAAGTCAACATACTCCTGAGAGCGCAGAATGGTAGACATAAAATTTCAAAGGGAAATGTTTTTGAAACCACCTAAAGAAGCCTCCCATATAGAAAGAAAATTGTGGAAGTTAAACAAGTGTGTTTACAGATTGAATGAAGTGTCAAGAGTATGATCATTTTCTGTGAAGTCAGTCCTGTTGAAAATAGGTTGCTTCCAGTTAAAAGCTGACTTGCAATGTTATATTGGCATCACAAGGAAAGGCCAGCAGGACCGTCAACCTACGTGTTGGATGATTTTTTTGTGGGAAGTTTTGGTAAAATGTAAACAATGGGTGATTGAAATCTCAGCATGGCTCCTGAGGTCTGCCAATAATGAGTACTTAGTGAGTTGATAGGGATGGTGTAAGGTCAAAGGGTAGGGGCATGGGCTGGCACCACGTTGGTAGAGGAGCTATAAGGGGCCATGGGGATGAATAGAGGGAAAGGATTTGGCATTGAATGTTTGAAAAATCACAGGGAGTGAGAGAGAGGTGAAGGAGTGCAAAGGGTGAAGGTTATAGAGCCTAATATTAGATAAAACAAATGGGACTAAGTCCAAGAGAACTCAGGCAGACACAGCAAAGCACTTAGCAGTTTTTAAGTCCACCTCCAAAACATTCCTCAGTTGCAGGCCCAATTCTATCTTGCACATGTACCACCCCCCCACCTCCCCAGTATAATGTATATAACAGCATAGTATGTATGTGCGATAGGGGAGTGTGTGACAGTATAGTGTGTGTGTGTGTGTGTGTGTGTGTGTGTGTTTGTGTCTCTATGTGTATGTGAGACATTATAGTGTACATGTGACATTAGTGTGTGTAACAGTAGAATGTGTATGACAATATAATGCATGTGACATTATAGTATGTGTGTGCGCGCGCTAGGAGTGTGTGTGACAGTATACTCTACATGTGATATTATAGCGTGTGTGTAACAGTATAGTGTGCAAAATTATAGTGTACATACGGCATTATGTGAGAGTAGTGTGTGACAGTACAGTGTGCATGTGACATTATAGTGAGTGTGTGATAGGTATGTGTGTGTTTAACAGTAGTGTGTGTGTGTGACAATACAGTGTGCATGTGACATTATAGTGTGTGTGTGAGATAGGAGAGTATGTGACAGTGGAATGTCTGACAGACAGTAGAGCGAGTTTGTCTTCAAACCCCATCACACTCAATTAATAAATCTGAAATGCAAAGCTAGTCTCTGTAATGATGACCATGAAACTACCACTGACTGTTGTAAAAACCTATCTGTTTCACTAATGCTTTTTCAAGGAAGGAAATCTGCTGTCCTTACGCAATCTGGCCTGATGTGACAGCAGACCCACATCAACGTGCTTGATTTTTAACTGCCCTCTGAAATGACCTAGCCAGCCATTCAGTTCAAGGGCAATCAGGGATGGGCTGTCCTACCAGCATCACCCACATTCCACAAAAGAAAAAAATTAAAATTTTGATCATTGCAAGATGGAAGTTTATCACATAATTTTGGAAGGATCCAGAATCCAACAGAAATATCAAAGTCTAATTTCCCTTCATAAAACAAATACCTTTTATTTTATTAAGACCCCTGTTTCTACCCCATGACTATGGAACTATTTTAATTTCCTAATCTGTAATGACTGTAAAATTAAAATGTTTGATGTTCCTTTCTAAATGGAAATGCAACTTAAAATGAATTTATATAAGGATAAAAGAGGGAAATTATATTATAAGATTATCCTCCCTGAAGCTAAAAGGTTTAAGTAAAACACTAAATTGGGTATTATTTTAACAGTAGAACCAGCACGCTGATTTATACAGGAAATTGCAAGTTTTGTGCCGCATTTTTCAGACATAAGTAATTAATGACAGTTTAACCAAAAACAGAGAATTTTATTAATAACTGCCATAGATCTCAGTGATGTCGTTTTCATAATAAACTTCATAAATCTTTGTCATCTAATCCCCTGATATTCAATAAGGGCTAACTGGTTTAACGCAATAATATATACCTCGGAAATAGCAAAGATCTCAAGTTGATATACAAGCATTATATGGCTGATCTATATAAACAAGAATTTAGAATAAGAAATTATAACAGTTCAAGTTTAAGCGCAACAATAAAGGGTTAATTGAACAGTCTGAAATTGGCAGTCTTAACCCCCGCCAAATTTAAATAGATTAAAGGCCAATAAGGTTTCTTCCCAATATGCTGTGGTCACTTTAGTGAGATAGTAAACACAGCAAGCTCCCACAAACAACAATGTGGTACTGGCCAGATAATCTGTTCTTGTGATGTTCACTGAGGGAAATAAACATTGCTTATGACACAACTAAGATGCACATCCCCTTTGACACAAAAATAGAGCCATAGGATCTTTTGCAGGGGGGACTGACAGGATCTGGAGTTAACACCTGGTTTGAAGGAAGCATCACTGACAGTGCCTTACTTTGCCCTCAGTCCTGCACTGGGCTATCAACTAAAACTTTCTGCTCTATTCAACCCACAGCTTTCTGACTCAGAGAGCCATCAGCTGAGCAATCGTTGACATGAACATCATCATTTGCCAAATAATTATGGAGCTTATACTTTTAAAATAAAATTCGTCCTTAGCAGTCAGCTATTATGTAAATTTCTGAAATGATCCTAGAGTCCGTGTTTTGTTTCTTCCATAAATCCACAGGTGTTGATTCATAGTTGAAGCTTGTCATTCATTGAGTGATTATTATACTGGCATTTCTTTTCATGAATTAATTTCTGGCTTTATGGCTAGTACAGTTATTTACTACACATTAAAGCTATTAGTTCCCTCGATGCTTCATCAATTCCAACAGTGCATTTTGACAACTCCGAGGTTGTCTTTGCATCTCAGTGCATTGTAATCTTTGAACTCTGCTCTGCATGTGAGAAATCTGGAATGACAATTAGTGTTCCATGCATTATTGTCAATGACATTAATCCTTTTAACCTTCCATTCTGTAAGGCAACAGCCTGCTCAGGCACATGAAGTACCAGGTATCACAGCTCAGTATGGCTCCTGCTCTGTCTAAGACCACAATAAACTACAAAGCATCATGAACAAAGTCCAGTCCCTTACACAAACCAGCATTCCATCCATTAACTTTGTCTACACTCTGCGTTGCCTCAGAAAAAAGCCAGCGTAATCAAGAACACCATATATCCCAGACATACTCCCTTCCACCACCTTCTATCAGGAAAAAGGTACAAAAGTCTGAAGTCACGTACCGACTGACTCAAGAACAGCTTCTTCTATGCTGCTATCTGACTTTTGAATGGACCTGCCTCGCATTAAGTTGATCTTTCTCCACACCCAGCTATGACTGTAACACTACATCTGCACTCTCTCCTTTCCTTCGCTATGTATGGTATGCTTTGCCTGTGTGGCGCGCAAGAAACAATACATTTCACTGCATATTAATATACGTAACAATAATAAATCAAATAAGATTAGCATTGCTTATTCACTCATGGAATGTAGCAAGGCCTATACAGCCTGTCACTGAGTGGCTTGCTCAACTATTTCAGAAGGTCATCAAGAGCTAACAATTATGTATCATGGGGCATTCTCCTTTAATGCAGTGGATCAGGTGACCCAGGCTTCAAGCTGCTAACCACTGTGCCACCATGCCCCTCCTTAGCTTTTTATTCCAGTTTAATTCACTGAATATAAATTCCTGCAGCTGCTGAGGTGACATTTTTAATTCATTCATGGTCTCTGGGCATTGCTGGTGAGGGCAGCATTTATTGCCCATCCCTGACTGCTGTTTTAAAAGTGGTAGTGAGCCACCTTATGGATGGCACAGTGACACGGTGGTTAGCACTGCTACCTCACAGCACAAGAGACGCAGGTTCAATTCCTGACTTGGATCACTGTCTATGCACAGTCTGTACGTTTTCCCCATGTTTGTGTGGGTTTTCACAACCATTATCCCACTGTTCCCAATATTCCTACTCCCATCAGCTTTCAGCTTGTAACATGCAATTCATTTCCATCTGAAAGGTTACAATGTAATTCCATAAACCAAAACTTTCTAAAACTCTCCTCAATGTTTTTTCTGAATTTCTCACCTGAATTTTCTACTTCCCTTACCCTCCCGTCAGAAAACTCTTCACCAAGATCAAATTCCACAGCTTCAGACACATGGATGACATTCAAATGGCTTTTTATACTTGGGGATTATTGCAGATGAACATGATCCAGCTTTCAGATCTCCCTCTTGCTCCCTACACACAATGTCAGGTCAGGAAGTAAGTGAGGACATTTCATCTATTTTTTTGTTTTGCCTTTGCTCAGGATGCTGAATTTAACTATATTCCACACTCGGCTCCCTGCCTTACCTCTATCTCAACTGAATTCAGTGATACAGCACTGACAGAGCTTGGGAAACTTCTTAAACCACACGGAGCAGTCACTCCACAGTTGAAGTTTCTGTACATTCAGACAGTGTTCTTTTTCAGTTAATTTAGTTTAACTGAAAGAGTTTTTCTTTTCCTGAAATTATGGAAACTCCTAAATAATCTAGATTACCCAGAAAGTAAGTCACGTAAATTAAACAGCTATCTTGGCAATTACTATCTCCCCAAGTCTGAGAATTGATTGGCTTGCCATGGGCGAGGAGGAAGTGTGTGAACTGACAGGTTTAGCTGTAACAGTGTATTAATTTTGAATTAATTTTTGTAGCTTCCTCTTTAACTAACATTATTTTTCAGCAGTTTATCCCCCAGTTAACAGCTAAATTCTGGGCTTTATGGCACAGCACGGTGAGCACTGTGCCTCACAGCGTCAGGGACCTGACTTTGATTCCAGGCTTGGGTCACTGTCTGTGTGGAGTTTGCACATTCTCCCCATGTCTGTGTGGGTTTCCTCCGCATGCTCTGGTTTCCTCCCACAGTCCATAAGATGTGCTGGTTAGGTGAATTGGCCACGCTAAATTCTCCCTCAGCATACCCGAACAGGTGCTGGAGTGTGGCGACTAGGGGATTTTCACAGTAACTTCATTACTGTGTTAATGTAAGCCTCCTTGTAACACTAATAAATAAAGTTTAAACAGATTTTCATTCACACAAAACCTAAATATTTGTACAAAGTTAATATCAGGCCCTCTCTTTTTCTGCTCTGAGCCGCTATACACTCTTAATGTGATCTAATCTTTTTCCTTCTAACAACGAACTGAGTTTTGGAAGTTCTATGTTACATTTTTGATGGCAACTGAACCTGGCTTTGTTCAAAGCTCTGCTCTGAGAACTGTACGTGCCAGTTACAGGCAGCAGTTCAGCCGTCATGAATTTCTCTTTGAGATCCTCTCAAATTAAAGAAAGACTTGCATTTAGATTGTGCTGTTTCACAATCATCCCAAAGAGTTTTAACAACCAATGAAGTAAATGTGAAGTGCAGTCACTGTTGTACTGTCAGAAACACAGTGGCCAATGTGTACACAACAAAGTCCCACAAAGAACCCGTCAGCTCAAAAAATCAGAGACAGACATTTCAGTTGTGAACTCCGGAAAAACATCCTTCCATTCAAGCTTTTCGAAGTTTGAAACTTTCTTCCACAAATGACGATTTTGGTGATAGACTCCAAGGGTGAAATTTTTCCATCCCACCCACCATGGAAATCGTAGTGTGTGGGGAGCAGACCTTGCAAAGACCCACTGACCTCAGGCAAGATTTTCCGGTCTTGGTGGAAAATCCCACCCCAATTGTTAAATTCAAATCAAAATTGATAGATTTTTGTCAGCCAAATGTATTAAAAGGGAATGGGAAAGGGAAGGGTATATAGAATCGGGTCACATGATCCCAATGAATGGCGGAATAGGTACAAGAGAAGAAACAACCTCCTCCTGTTCTTATGTGCTTGTTCAATGTCGTGGGATTTTTTTCTTTCACCAGCGAGGGAAGATGATGCTTCAATTTTTCTGAAAGGGAACCAGTGGAGCTCCCACTGAAATGTCATTGAAAAATATGCACTTACGTCTCAGGAATGGGAATCGAACTTGCAACAGTCCCGCAACCACTGAGACACAGCTGTCACACACCAGGTCACCTCTGTTATTTTTCAATCTTAATTGTTCTCAGCCAAGATGATGAGATAGCACAGTGGCAAAATGGTTAGCACTGCTGTCTCACAGAGCCAAGGATCCGGATTCAATTCCTGGTTTGGGTGTCTGTTTGTGTGGAGTTTGCACATTCTCCCCATGTCTCTGTGGGTTTCCGCCAGGTGTTCTGGTTTCCTCCTACAAGTGCAAAAATGTTAGGTGGATTGACTGTACTAAATTCTCCCTCAGTGTACCTGAACAGGTGCTGGAGTGTGGTGACTATGGGATTTTCACTGTAACTTCATTGCAGTGTGAATGAAACCTACTTGTGACTAATAAATATATAAACTATAAGAAGGATCACTCTCCAATTTGCCTGCCCAAAAGTCTAACATAACACTGTCCAAAGACATGCTGGAGTTTGGAATCTCATCCCTGGAACAATCACATGAACTTCCTGGATTTACTGACCAACCAGTGGTGAGTGAGTGAATGAAGGACCGATCACCCAGCTTGCTGTTAACAAACTTTAAAAGGCAAGGAAGAAAAGGAGCCAGAACTAATTTAAATAAGTACCCCTAAACTTAACTTCTCTTAGATTCGGGTGAATAGATACCCATGTTAATTTCTGGAAGCTATGAAATCAGTTCTGGATATGGAGTCTGTCAATATGTATTTCAATTGCAGCTCGCACATTCGTTCTGGCGTTGAACCAGTTTGCTGGTTCTCTGGATGTCATATTATTAGGTGTTGAATACCAATTGTGTGGAATTCGGAGAATGATCAGCAAGTGTTTGGAAAATGCTAATGAATATTTCACGTTGCCATTGCCAACCTATTTTTCATAACACAGATGTTGCAATATGCTGCAATCTGGTCTCATTAACATGAGCTGTTTTTTAAGCTTTTTTTAAAATCTATAATCATGTATATCAAACAGCAAGAACAGAACCTGTTCTTACAGAACTATGATTTCTAACAATCCTTGAATAATTTTTTAGGAAATAGGCACTTGCAAGTTGTTTCTATGGCCCTGTCTTTGCATTAAATCAGAGCTTGTGGTAGGGAAACATTTGCTGTACTCTACATGGGTGGCAACAAATGATCAATATCCAGTTTTGGCTTTGAAACTGTACTGTTTTGCCTCATGATCGATTACTGTTTTTATTGAATATTTTCTGATAACCTGCCAAAATGGTGGCACAGTGGTTAGCACTGCTGCCTCACAGCGCCAAAGATTCTGGTTTGATTGGGTCACTGTCTATACAGAGACTGCACATTCTCGCCGCATCTGCGTGGGTTTCCACCTGGTGCTCCGATTTCCTCCCACAGTCCAAAAGACGTGCTGGTTAGGTGCATTGGCCAAGCTAAATTCTCCCTCAGTGTACCCGAATAGGCGCCATATTATGGTGACTAGGAGGTTTTCACAGTAACTCCATTGCAGTGTTAATGTAAGTCTACTTGTGGCAAATAAGTAAACTTTAACTTCTAAAAAAAGATGGCTGCATAATAACAGGCATTTAAATTTCATGTTTCTACTGTAGTTACCAACCAAGCCAGCATTAAACAAGTGCAGAGAATATATAAAATCAACAGGTGATTGTAAATAGAATGATTAAAATTCAAATAATCTTTATCGATAAAGAAAGCCATAGAGTTTTGAATGTTTCTCCTCTTTGTTTTAAAGAAGTCCGATGACTGCTGAACTGTGACCCTAATAATCAAGCTTGTATTCTGCTTTTACCCTGAAAACAACTGTAGAAAATAGGAAGACATTTTGCCCAAGTACGGAAAATTATTTATGGAAATCATGTTCATTGGTTTGTAAACTGATTTCTTTCTGCAACATCAAGCCTAAAAGAGCATAGTTTGGCAGAACAGCATGTTTCAGTGTTGTGACTCGATGGAAGGTGATGTACAGAGATTTGGCTGTTTCTGACAGTTTGGCATATGGTTTTTGAACAAATACTGATTAGCGAGTGGAGTGTTAAATTGTGATGAGCATTCGCAATGACATTTCATTTGACAGGTAAAATGAAGAGCTCGCTTGTTCATTTATGGGATGTGGGCGTCGCTGACTAGGCTCAGCATTTATTGCCCATTCCTAATTGCCCCGAGAAGGTGGCGGTGAGCCACCTACTTGAACTAGTATGTGATGTAGGTGCGCCCACGGTGCAAGTTGGCACAAAACATTCCCCAATGCAAAATTCTGCTTTTCTTTTGCACCTCTTACTTCCTTTGAGAGTGACATTTATCACTGCACTATTTCTCACTGTTCATATTAAATATAATTCTCCCAGTACTCAGTAATAACATAGAGTCACCATCCACACAAGCGACCCTTGTTTCATTGTATCGATCCTCCAATGGAATTAGATGCCAAAGGAAATAGTCACAGCTCCAACAATCAAATTCTTCAAGATCCATCTTTAGATTACTTCCATTTACAAGTTTGCATTATCAGGACTATTACTTCATGCCTGGCTTAATTAGAGCTACCCATAGCAATGTTGACAGGATACAGATAGTCTATGATACCAACATAGTTAAACAGATAGAAATTGTGGTTTTTGACACATTGAGATAAATTCCTCTATCCCATATTCCAATCAAGATCTTAATCCTCTATAATAAAACTGAGCACCTTTACTAAGATACTGGACTGAGGAAATAAATTTAAATGTATTTGCTTCTAATATTACACTACAGAGTTTCAATCACATCATTGCAAAGGAGAGAGGACTCACATCAGAAGCTTGATTTTATATATTTATATTCCCTACAAATATAGATTAAATATTTCATAAAAAGAAATGCTTGGCTAAACAACGTTTCTGGCAGAATTATTCTGTGGGAAGAACGTAAACTACATCTTACTAGCTTACTTAATATTCAGGTTCAAGTTATTCTCTTCATGTGAGAGTGTTGGAATATCACTAATAGGTTACACATAATTTGCGTGGCAGTTAAAAATGATCATTTATTCAAATTGAGATTACAGAAAAAAAAATCATATTTTTTAAAACAAAACTTCTTGCAGAGGATGGAGAGGTGGTCTTTAGATGTACAGAGTGCTTTATTCCACGGTAATCTATGCTCTATCAATGCAAAGTGGAGAAATGTTCTATGTCTTTCACCTTTGCAAATTTTGAAACTTACCCAAACAGGTGGAAGCTGTTCTCTCTTACGATCAGAATTCAAAGTCTAATTTGCTGATGTTCACACAGACTACGCTGAGAAAACAAATCCTTGTGGCACAGTGTGTCATGTCCCTGTTTCCTAGCCCAGATTCAAGTCTCACCCCAGGACTTGGTGGCCAAGGGAGTTGCGTTCATAACTGCTCAAGTGTCAAATTGAAAAATCCAACATGCCAATGGCTGGCAGTAACCAACCTCTGATATGAGTTGAGGAGAAATTTCTTCCCCAAAAGGTTGTGAATCTGTGGAATCTCCTGCCCAGTGAAACAGCTGAGGCTACCTCATTGAATGTTTTTAAGGCAAGGATAGATAAATTTTTGAACAGTAAAGGAATTAAGGGTTTTGGTGAGCAGGCAGGTAAGCGGAGCTGAGTCCACGAAAAGGTCAGCCATGATCTTATTGAATGGTGGAGCAGGCTCGAGGGGCCAAATGGCCTACTCCTGCTCCTAGTTCTTATGCTCTAAGTGTGGCAGAGGCTCCCGGTCAGCCATGTCTGATGCAGAGTGGCACCTCCTTAGATAGAAGCCTCTGGCAACAAACTAATGACCTGTTCCAAATACTTAGTGCACTACTAGGTGAAAGAAGAGAATTGGAATTGTTAGAAATCTGAGGATTCAATCCCTATAGCCTATGAGTGCAACAGCAAATACTCTAAAGAGAAATGACCATCATGCACTATCTAATCAAGCTACTTGTCAAATTTAGCAAAGGATAAAATGTTCTAGACTAGCCTGCCCCGACTCTGGAAATTCCTGACTGAGGTCAATGAATCTTTTAATGATCCATCAAATTTTCCCTCCCATTCGCAATGATTCCCATGGTGGGTGGGACTGGAACATTTACTGCAAAGATTCAGTGTTATTGGAAAACCATTGAGATCCAAGAATGCTCCAGTATTCCAAATAAAAACCTGGGAAATGCAAGAGAGCAATTATTTTGAGGTGAAGGAAAGAAAACAAAATGTGATAATGGCATATATTTATGTCACACGTTTAATGCCAAAAAGCATTCCTCGGTGTTTTACAGGGAAAAAAAAATAGACAAACAGGCAAGTAAAAATGAAATCAAGAACAAATATAGATAATCCTATGGGTACAGTTGGTCCAGAGGCAGTGTCAGTTTTCGGTTGAAGTCATGATCAGTCATGATCATAATGAATGGTGGAGTAGGCTCGAAAGCCCAAATGACCTTCTCCTGCTCCTATCCTCTATGTTTCCATGATCCTGTGTGAAAGATTGAAAAAAAACCCCACATCTCTTCTCATCTTTCATCTCCTGCCATCACGTTCTCTCATATTCCTTATGCTCTATACAAACCACCTTATGCTCCTGAATCCACATACCATAACCCCAATATCCTCCATCTTTCCATGCCATCCTTTCTCTTTTTTTAATACTTCAGACATTTTTTTTCAACTATTTAAAGGGCAGGTCTTTTAAATGCCTTGACAATTAGACAACTTTCTTTCACAACTGCATTTGACAGATCCTCTTCAGGGTTTTAACAGATCCTCCTGAGGGTTTGCTAGGTCCCTTTGTCAGGTGCTTCTGACAGCATTGACAGTTGGTTTTGACAAGCCAACTGACAGTTCCATTGGGTTGGACAGCTAGCGGGTTGATGCATTTTTATGCACATTAATGAAGCACCTGACCCATTCCAAAGATGTCCCAGGACCAGACCCCCAGTTCCAAAGGAATACTTTTTTCTCTCTAAAAAGGCCATATGAATAAATCTACCAGGTTCAGACCTGTTGTTTCCTAGTGTAATCAGCTCACTTTGGGCTTCACATGCCTGGCCAACCAAATCCCATTTCGATGGAGATTTGATTGGCCATCTGCTTCCTGTAACCACACATTCACAAACCCTGGCCTGACCTCAGTCCTGCCCCCATAAAAACAGGCTGTCTGTAGTACAGACTGAGAATCAAAGGATATTGAAAACAAATTTTAAATTACTCATTTCTTTTCCTTTTCCCCTCCGTCAACATTGAAAATTAAACCTTCTAGTAAATATAAAGTACTGAAAGAATGGCCTGGTCATATAGGTTGCAATGATTAACAAGAGGGCTGTATATTTTGAGACACACTCATTGCGATGAACATCTCAGATTCACTGGCGATAGCTAGCAATTGCTATAACTTCAAACATGGACCATTTGAAAAGGCAGACTACAAAGTCAGGCCAAACACACTGGCTTATGAGCATCAAAGGTTAAACTTGCCAGTTCTGCACCTGATGAGTCCACAGCTACCTCGCTATGGGTCAAATATCAAAGAAAGTGCTTGAACTGCTCGTTGCTAGGTCAACGAGTGATGAATTCTGCAGAAGGAAGAGGAAATTGCTAAGAAGCTGGTTACCCCATTGATGTTGTACAATCAGAATGAAATATTCAACAGTCACAACTAAGAACTGGCTTAATTCAGAAATTCTTTGAAGTTATATTCACAATGGAATGCTGAAAAAGCTCACACTACATGTGTCAAAAATCTCTAATTCATCTGGATCCTTCACAGTTACGATATTCAGTCATTCTCGACAAATTCTTTTCCAGTCCAAACTTAACGCACGCCGTGGTACAAATATGCAAAATAGGTATCATGACATTGGTGGAAAATATGCTGGCCAGTTGTTTCAAGCCAGTATGTGACTAGATATACTCTACTGATGGTTGTTTATTACAAGGTTACTCACTCTTCACAAAAACGCCACCCCATGTACAAATCCCAAAACGATGGAGACATCTCCCAAAGTGAGTAGATTACAGTGGCCTTTCACCAGCATTGATCTGAAAATGGCGGCTTCAGATTGTCCAATGTCACATTATGTTGTCCATTTGTGACTGACAGGAAAGTGATTAATTTAAACAGCCCTGATTTCTCCTCTCGTGAACTCTCCGTAAACAGAAAGGTGTTTTCAAATGTGTAATTTTCCCCCTTTTTAAGTGGTGGTTATTTTCCATAACCCATCAGCTTGGAGTGATCTGATCCTTTATTAAAAGCAAGCTCGAGATAAGGTCAAATAAGGAGGTTGGTTTATTTTACACATACACAAAACGTAGAAGAGAGTTGTGGAACATCTGCCCCTTTTTGCACTCATACAATAAAATGCCCAAATGACCTGTTTCTGCACTGTAGCGATTCTCTGAAATTTCAATACTGCAAAGAGTGTCCAAGCTGTAGATTCCACCACAATCAGTTCCCAGGCACCTTTTTTATTCTTATTTCAGTGCTAACATTTCATCCCGCCTTGGATTGAAGTTGCAGCTAAAAAGGTAAAGGCCGCCTGGCTGTTGGCTCATCCGATGGGCAACATAAAATGGTGTTCAACTGGCCCCCTCAAGGGGCTAGCTTTTCTGCTTGACTGGCAGTGGGCAAATCTCTGACTCATGCATGCCCGCCGACCAAAATACTGCTGGAGTGCACAGTGACAGGGGGAGGCGTGGCAGACATCTTCTTACGTGACTTCAAGCGTTTCTGGGCCGGGTGTGCACCCAGTCTGAGCGACATTACATTCTGGCCTATGTATCTGCAGCTTCATCAGCAGCCCTCAACAAGGAGGCAGTCCCACCCTCCGTGACAACAAGCCTTGATCTTATAAACTGTGGTTACTCTTTCTTCCCACGTGCTTGGAATGCTTCCAGGAAAGCATTTGCTGTGATCAAGCTTGTATTGAGGCCATTAGTTCTTAAGTGCCTTCCACCTGTGTTTTAGACAAGGTCTTTAACAACGGGCTATGTTGCTGCTAATTACTGCTTTAGTCAAACTGCAGAAACACAGACTTTGCACATGTGCCATCCAATTGGGTCGGGACTAATTCACAAAATGAAGCACGCAGCTGTAAGCCACTGACAAACTACTGGAGATGCTGTCCATGACTTGCGTCATTGTCACCAAAAAAAGAACAGCCATATTCCAAAAGGAACAGAGATTAATGCTCGATGTACTTCTTAAACATGTTCACAGCACGATCTTAAATAGAAAAGAAGGCCAGAATTTTACCAGCCCGCCCGCCGCAGGAAATGGAGCGGGCGAGGGGGCGGAGCGTGGGAAGTTTGGGCAGGATTTTCCCATTTCCAGATTATGTAAAATCTCACCCCAACTCTTTGCAGCCGTGTGAAAAGGACAATTATCCACGTGTCCTTCACAAACATAAATTTAACCAACCGATCTGGGAATGGGTTTGGTTTGCATCTCCTCGTGCTACTCATATTTGGAGGATTGGGAAAAAAATCATCAAAAGCAAAATACTGCAGATGCTGGAAATCTGAAACAGAGTGACGTGGAATTATGGAGAATGGCCATAATTCTCCCATCCCACTGCACTAATTTCTTCGCGCAATAGGCAGGGAGATTCTTGCGCCAGTCAATTCGGGGGATTCGTGCCAGTGTTCCTGCCCTGCCTGTGTCTCCCAGTGCCAATTTCTAGCTGCGTCTACTCCGTGCCTGAAATCAGTAGGGATGCACCAAAACCATTTATGTGGTCATTCTAATTTTATATAAATACGATTAGCGGGCAAGGGACTGAAGTCTCCAGCCCACTCGCATCTCCCACGCCGCAAGTGTATTTCACTCTACGGGGAATAGAGTAGCTCTCCACTAACGGGGAACATAAAAATAGAATATAGAACACAGAAAAGCTACAGCACATACAGGCCCTTCAGCCCACAAGTTGTGCCGATCATATTCCTACTAAGCTTACCTATAACCCTCAATCCTATTAAGTTCCACGTACTCATCCAGAAGTCTCTTAAAAAATCCTATCGAATTTGTCTCTACTACCACCGCCAGCAGCTGACTTCACTCATCCATCACCCTCTGAGTGACCACTTACCCCTGCATCTCCTCTGTATCCACTGCATCTTTAAACCTGTGTCTCTCATAGCAACTATTCCAGCCCTTGGAAAAAGCCTCTGAGAATCCACCGATCTACACCTCTCAACATCTTATACACCTCTATCAGATCACTTATCACCCTTCGTCTCTCCAAGGAGAAAAGACTGAGCTCCCTCTACCAATCCTCATAAGGCATGCCACCCAATCCAGGGAACATCCTTGTAAATTTCCTCTACACCCTTTCAATAACTTCCACATCCCTCCTGTAACCAGAACTGAATACAGTACTCCAAGAGGAGTCTGACTAGGGTCTTATAAAGCTGCAGCATTATCTCCTGACTCCTAAACTCAATCCCTCAATTTATGAAGGCCAGTACATCATACGCCTTCTGAACCACATCGTCTACCTGCAAAGCTGATTTAAGAGTCCTATGGACCCGGACCCCAACGTCCTTCTGATCCTCTACACTGCTAAGAATCTTATCTTTGATATTATACTCCTTCATCTGATTTGAATTGCCAAAATGGACCACTACATATTTATCTGAGTTAGTGGGGAACTAGTGAAGGGGAGGCAATCACTGCCATTCCAGAGGGTCAGGCAGCGGTGGAGGGGTATTGCCACCTAGGCACTGCCAGCCTGAGCCCTGTGGCACTGCCAAAGGGGCAAAGTGCCAATGCACAGGTGGCACCTTCACACTGCCCACCAGTCATGGGGCAGTGCCAAAGGGACGGGCCAAGAGGGAACAGGGCCTGATTGGGGCAAGGTCTGGGGAGGTGATTGATAGAGGGATGGAGGTCCTGCTGCTACTCTGCATAGGGATTATGGGGGAAGGCGGGAAGGCAACAATCCAGGTGAGCTGATAGTCAGGCGGTTAACCTGCTTGGGGGATGGGGTGAGTGTTGGCATTGCAGGGATGGGGCAGAGGATTGCTGTTGAGGGGGGGTGTGTGCTGGAGATCTGAGAAGGGGCAGGAGGGGCAATGTCAAGGATGGGCCTTGGAATGGTCCGAGGGCCAGCAATCAAACTGGCCAGCAATTGAGAGACCAGTGCAAGGCTACTGCAAATGCGCCAATCTCAGCACTGATAGATCGGCACATACGCAATGACCTGCGCAGCTTGTTAATTTCAGCCTCTCCAGCCCCCTGGTGCCCGGAAATTTAATGATATTCACATGGTGGTGGCTGCATGGGAGATTCTTCTCTGAATTCCCACTGAAAAAACCAGCATAGGTTACTCCAGTTTGCAGGCAAGTTTGACACTGAGAATTCTTTTGGAGGAATTCTACCCATTATCTCTGTTTCTCTCTCCACACACCCTGCCAGGCCTGCTGGGTTTTTCCAAGGTTTTCTGTTGTTATCGTAGAAAATTGTCAACGTCAATGACCTTTATGTTGCTTTGTTCCCAGATACAAGACAAATACCACAAGATTGAAATCGTTATGAATTTAACAGCTTTCATGCTTGATACTTCAAAGTGAAACTAAATCAAAGCTCTTCACTGCAGTCAGAACCATCATCATGATTTATACATGTTGTGTTAAAATTACACAATGCACACCAAACCCAAAGGACTGTGCTTCAGATTTTGCTGTCAAAATATTATTAGGTTAATGGTGATTGCTACTCTTTATGTCTGAGTGGTATATTGACTTCATATAAGTTAAATCCAATATATAAAAGCTTGTGTCCTCATTGCACAGTTAGCTTCGTGATAGTGGCATTTCACTGTCTTCCTCACCATTGGCATGTGATCTTGTAAACTAACTGTATTCACGTGGGAAATATGAACTGGGCACACTGCAGATATAAAGGGTTAATAATTACAAACCAAAGTTGACCTTTTCACTCAGGTCCCAGATGCTATGTTAGTGAGGAAGAACACCTTGAACTGTAAGCTCTAGGGGTACTCTTAACTATGGACAGGCATTGTTAGATATTCTGCTACATCCAAATCTGGCTTAATGTCTCAGTCCAAAAGGTACAGAGAGTAAATTTATGCAAACTGATTATTCAAAGATGCCAAATTCACTGGCAGCCATTTTTGGACATGGGGACTAGGACTTCATGGACAGTCACTCATCCCTCTGTCCTCTCTGAGAATGCAGTAACACTGCAAAATACCTTCAAAAACCAGAAATGCTCTAGCAAGTATAAATACCAGAAAAGTAGAACTCTTTATTCTTGAAAGGAAAATGCTGAGGGGTGATCTAATAGTGGGCAGCATAGTGGCACAGTGGTTAGCACCGTTGTTTCAAAGCTCTAGAGACCTGAGCTCAGTTCCGGCTTCAGATGATGTCTGTGTGGAGCTTGCACATTCTCCCTGTATCCGTGTGGGTTTCCTCTGGCTGCTCCAGTTTCCTCCCACACTCCAAAGATGTGTAGGTTAGATGAATTAGCCATGCTAAATTGCTCTTTAGTGTCTCAAGATGTGTAGGTTAGATGGAAATGCGTGGGTTATGGGGATAGCGTGGAAGAGAGGACTTAGGTGAGATAATCTATCAGAGAATCATTGCAGACTCGATGGGCCAAATGGTGTTTTCTGCACTGTAGTGATTCTATGAATAACACCTTCAAAATTTATGAAAGGTTTTGATAAAAGTGGATGCAAAGAATTCAGAATCATAGAATCGTGTGGGTAAGAGCTTAGTTTAATGTAAAATGGTCACCAAGAAATCCAGTGGAAAATTTAGAAGAAACGTCTTCATCCAAAAATGGTGAGAATGTGGAACTCGCTGCCACAGGGAGTAGTTGAAGTGAATGATTTAGATGCATTTAATGAGAAGCCAAGAGTTAGAGAGTGAAGGAAATAGAAGGTCAGGATGATAGAGTTAGATGAGGATATATGAGCAGGGACTCAACTGGATAAAACATGAGCAGAGATTGGTCAGGCTGTTTCTATGCTGTAATCCTATGTAAACATTTCAGAGTACTTTCAGACATTTCCTAACAGAAAAACATGCAAAAGGTTTGCCTACCTGAAATCAATGCTTCACACTTTTCTCCTAAGTTGATAACTCAGGCATTCCCAGGACCTGCTGCGCTTGATTTTAAAATCACCATCACATCAGCTGGCTCGACTATGTGATGTCAGAATAGCAGCAGTTCGACGTGTTCAGATATACACAGAGAACACAGCAACACATGACCATATCAATGTAGAGCACTATGTGAACTGGACAGGTAGGGGCATAGACTGCCATGGGGAAACCGAGTAGGCCATCATCCTGACAATTCAAGACTGTACCTAATGTCTACAAAACTGGAGAGAGTGCATTTCAAAGCCTAACTCTCAGAATCCTCAGTCCTGGTCTGGGCTCTACATAGATACTCAAAAGATGAGACTATGCATTCACAAATCATAGGGGCAATCTTATTGGCTTGTCTCACTAGTCAATTGGCATGGTGAGCCGATAAGAGGTGAAAAATTGGGTTCATTCCTCGCGACCTGACCGGCCCTGAGCTGCCTTGCCGACCCCTTAATCAGCTTCACTTCTGAGACGGTGCAAGGCTGATTTAAATCTTCATTTAAATCGCGAGTGGTGATCGACTAGGGGGCTGCGAGGGTGCAATGTCCAGGGGAGAGTGACAATCTCCCAATGCATTACATACTCTTGTAAACAGTGTAGAGGGAGATCATGGCGCACACAGAATAGTGCCATCTAGTAGTCAGTAGCTGGCTTTCTGGCATGAATACACTCTGTCCGTTCCCTCTACTAGTGAGAATCCACACTTTACCTGACTTTTCTTTTTAATTGTTGCAAGATTTGATCTTTTCTCTCGCTGAAAAATATAGGTCTAAAACTCTCTCACTTTCATATTCATTTGGCACTTAGCAATTTTTTGATAGAATTGCTCCCCCACGTATAGAAATATTTAATTTGAAGTCTCTCGCAGCAACCTGTAATGACCTTGTAGACAGCTTTCGTTTCTGCTTTGGTATAACAGACTCACATCTGTATTCTGCCACATGTATATGGTGTCCCTGGTAATGAAAAATTGGAAATAATCCAGAGATGAGTCTTGAAGATTTCAAATGACCCAATCTGGATTGAATGACTCTATGTGTCTCTTGAATCTATTCTTTGAGAACATTATCACTGAATGCTCTAATGATATATTCTTATAAAAGGTCCACATGGGGCATTCAGTTTTCTCACTGGAACGGAATCACCTAAGTAATCAGAATGAGATCACTGCGTGTGGCCTTGTTGGTGTTAAATATAAGGCATAGCACCTGCTCTCATGCTGATCTTAAAATAAAACATTCTGTCCTGTGAATGTGACTTTTATATATAGCGAGTGCTAGTTGAGGAAATGTGATTGGCATCTTAAACAGTTATAAATTGGGTGATGATGATGCTGACAGGATCTAATGTCACATAAAATGTACATACAGAAAAGCAGGGCGGAGTTCAACAGCCCTGTCGTGTCACAGAATCCTTACAGTGCATAAGGAGGCAATTCGGCCCATCAAGTATGCACTAACAACAGGGATTCCTGTAACCTCACATATTCACCCTGCCCACTTCCTAGGGTCAATTTAGCATGGCCAATCAACCTAACCCACACATCTTTGGACTGTGGGAGGAAACTGGAACATTGGGATGCAACCCACAGAGACATGGGAAGAATGTGCAAACTCTACACAGACAGTGACCCGGCCCATTGAAACTGATTCCATCAACTCTTTAGGAGAATCAGTTAATAAAGAGTACCTTCATAATTTTGTACACAAAACAGGTTCCCCTGCCAAGGGCAGAAATACTTCTTGCCCTCTTTACTGAACGTCACCCTTACTCTGCTGTATTGCCTTAAAGAGACAACTACCACAGCATTCCTCTCGACAATCTTGTTTTTAATCAACAGAAAACCGCTGAGGGCAAATCTTTCAGTTCCACCTACTTGGAGCAACTGGATGAGATAAATCAGCATTTATTTGGAGTAATTTGGCACTTCAGATAGGAGAAAATTAAGCATTGAATTGATCTGGCTTTCATGATCTCAGACATTCTAATTTTACAGCCACCACTGAGCTGGGGCTGACAGTTGGCCTGAATACAAATGCTGACTCTCTTCTATTGGGGCACTTAATCTCTTGCAGATTGATATGATCATTGAACAGGAACATAATGTCATTTAAATAATCATTTTAATACTTCCAATTAAAAGCCTTCTTTAACACTGACAAATTGTATATGCACAAATTGTGTATGCAATAACCTCACAGCACAAACTCCACAAGCACACACGAAGACGGCCTCAATCAGGACCTTGGGTTCATGTCGCACTATCTGGGCTTGCAAAATCTCACTAACAGTCCTGACTGGTGACAATTCACATCTCTTTAACCTGTATTTAACCCTCTCTCCACTCACGTCTGTACCTGTAAAGACTCGCATTTCAAGCATTATCTTGTAAATTAAGTCTGTTCTATATATGCCCTGTTTATGAACACAACTTTTCACTCACCCCAAAAAAGAGGAGCACACTGAAAGCTTGGGCAAAATATAAACCTGTTGGGCTTGAACCTGGGATTATGAGCTTCTTACCGTGCTTACCCCACTCCAACGCCGGCAATTCCACATCATGACTATTATCTGGAAACATTAGGCAATAATAATATCTTAGGCACAAAATCTCTTGCAATCTCTTGAGAGAAACTTAAGAGGGGGGATCTTAATCATGACATGATAAATATTTTGCAATTTTGCTTTCAATTTGTACAAGAATTAATATTAGAACCCTTACTTCAAATGCTGAACAATCCTTGATGGAAAATAATACTCATTATAATCCCCTATTCACAATATAGTTCATATTTATACAGAGTGGAGGCAACATTTCACAGCCACTATTGCAGTCCATTGTGTTTCCCCTGTTCTCTGATATACAGAAAATTATGAGTCATAATTGGAAGCAGTTTCTCAACTGACATATGATTACATTTGACAAAAACTGCAACAAGCTGCAATATTTTGTTTCCTTGTCTTAATGAGCAGCAAACCTAATAACATCAGTGTCAGATTGAAATCTCCATAGTAAAGAACCACAGTGTCAGTGTTCATTCTGCTGATGCAATTACACTTACTATTAATATTTTATTGCAGTGTTTAAGACAAACAGATACAAACATTTGGTGGCATTGAACTTGAGTATTTCCGCAAATGTTGAAGCTTTTCATCATGTGCTCATCAAGCCTCTTCATAACAGTACCAAAATACAGGGAAAGTGGCAATATGAAGAAATGCTGATTGACCGACAAGCAGACTCTGACCGGTAGAGGTGCTGCCATGGAGAATGCATCAGTTGATGGTGATTGACAAATAACCGCCAATATTGTTTGAAATTTAAATGGCTGCTAATGCAGGGTTACAGTAATGGTATCTAAGATTTCAGAATCAAATCCAGAATTCAAAAACCACTGATTTTGGGAGGTGAAATGATTGGGAGAGCAAGGCCATGGAGAGATTTAAAGATGAGGATGAGAATTTGAAAGTTATGGCATTGATAGATCCAAGGCCAATGTTGACCAGGGAGTTAAGTGGGGCGGGGCGGGGCGGGGGGGTATATATTGATGTGGGTGGGGAAAGGGCTGCATAGACTTGGATGAGCTTAAGTTTATGAAGGATACATGGTGAAAACACGAAAGGTAACAAATGATGTCAGAATTGGAAGAAAAAATAGTTCATTGCTTTACTACAGGTCTTTAAAATAATTGTTAAGACTTATATAGATACATATGGACTTTGCTATAATCTTACAGCATAAGAATATAAGAAATAGGAGCAGGAGTAGGCCATCCAGCCTCTTGAGCCTGCCCCGTCATTCAGTAAGATCATGGCTGATCTGTAGTGGTTCAGTACCACTTTCCCGCTTTTTCCCCATAACCCTTAATTCCCTTGTCAATCAAAAACCTACCCACTCCTTACTTAAATATATTCAGCAAGGAAGCCACCATCACTTCAACAGGCAGAGAATTCCAAAGATTCACCACCCTTTGCGTGAAGAAATTCCTCCTCAACTCTGATCTGTGCCCTCGAGTCCTGCTATCTTTGTTAAGCGAGAAGAGTGTCTCAACCTCTACCCTATCCATCTCCTTCATTATCTCACGTATTTCTATAAGATCCCCTCTCAGCCTTCTAAATTCCAATGAATACAAACCTAGCCTATTTAGTCTCTTTTCATAATCCAACGCCCTCATCTCCAGTATCAGCCTAGTGAACCTTCTCTGCACCCCCTCCAAGGCCAATATATCCTTCCTCAAATGCGGCGACCAAAACTACACACATTATTCCAGCTGCGGCCTCGCCAGTACCCTATACAGCTGCAAAACTACCTCCCTACTTTTATATTCTATCCCCCTCGCTATAAAGACCAACATTGCATTCGCCTTCTTAATCACCTGCTGCACCTGCATATTGTGTTTTTGTGATTCGTGCACAAGGACCCCCAGGTCCCTCTGCACCGTCGCATGCTGCAGCTTTTCACCATTTAAATAGTAATCCTTCCTACCGTTATTCCTACCAAAGTGGATAACCTCACACTTGCTAACATTACACTCCATCTGCTAGGTCCTTGCCCACTCACTCAACCTATCTGGATCCTTCTGCAGGCGTTCCACAGCCTCCATGCAATTTGCTTTTCCACTCATCTTCATGTCATCAGCAAATTTTGTCACCCTGCGCTCTGCCCTTCCTCCAGATCTTCTATGTAAATGGTAAATGGTAAATAGTTAAGGCCCCAGCACTGATCCCTGGGGCACTCCACTAGTCACCAGCTGCCAATCAGAATAGCACCCATTAATACCTACTCTCTGCTTCCTATTAGACAACCAATCCTCTATCCAGTCTAATATCCTATCCCCAACTCTCTGCAGCAATCTTTTGTGAGGCACCTTATCAAACGCCTTTTGGAAATCCAAAAACATCCCATCCATCGGTTCCCCTCTGTCTATCGCACTAGTCACTTCCTCATAGAACTCCAATAAATTCGTCAAGCACGACTTCCCCTTAACGAATTCTGAAAGCACTGGGTCCCATGTTTTAAACAAAAGCAACAAGTTTCTTTCAGGTTTTGAAAGGACCCCAGGGAATTTGCTGTAATGAATGAAACGTGTTCGATATCCAGTTTATCTCATTTCAGCCACAGGAAATGTTGTCAGCATCAGAGTCACATACTCATGGATGATGTTGAAACCTTCCCAATTCAACAGCAATGGGAGCCATAGAGTAATTATGGTTCAGCACACAGAGCAGGATTTTCCAACCACGCTCACCCCAAAGTTAGAAAATCACGTCCAAGGTCAATGGGTCTTTGCATGGACCATGTCCCACCCACTACGATTCCCATGGTAGGCAGGACAGGGAAATTCCACCCCATTGCCAATAATGTAACAATGAAACTGGGTGTGACAAAGATATTTTTAAAACATCTTCCTTCACAGGGTGTGTGCACTCCTCACAAGACCAGTACTTATTGCTAAGCTTGAATTGCCCTTAAGAAGATAGTGATGCTGCCTTCTTCAAACACTGCTGACCATGTAGTGAAGGAACTCCCACAACATTCGGCCATAATGAAACAACAACAATATTTGTTCAAGTGAGGATGATGTGTGACTTTGAGGGGAATATGCGGGTGGTGGTGTTCACGTGCTAGGGGAATTTGACAATGAATGCCTCGGGGGAATTCCTTTCCTGTCTTGTTGGAGATAATTATTGACCGGCAAATGTATGACACAAATGTTACTTGTCACTCCCCAGCCTAAGCCTGGATGTTGTCCAGGTCGTTTTGTATGCAGGAAGGGACTGTTTCACGATCTGAAGACTTGCGAATGAACCTGAACATTGTGCTATTATAAATGTTCTCACTTCTAACCTTATAATGAAGGGAAGATCATTGATGAAGCAGCCGAAGCTGATTGGGATACTACCCTGAGAAACTCCTGCAGTAATGTCCTGGGACTGAAATGATTGGCCTCCAACAATCACAAGCCTCTTCATGTGTGCTAGATATGACTCCAACTAGAGGAGAGTTTTCCATGATTCTCACTGGCCTTAACATTACTGGTGCTCTTTGACAGTGACTCATTCAAACACTGTCTTGATGTCAAGTGCAGTCCAAGCTCACCTTCACAATCAGCTTTTTTGTCCATTTATAAATAACGTTGTAATGAGCTCAGAAGCCAAGGGTCCGAACAAAATACGAACACAGCATTGGTGAGCAGGTTCTAGGGTGAGTGCCACTTGACTGCACTGTTAATGATAATGCATCTTTCATCATTTCACTAATGATTGAGTGTAAACTGATTGGGCAGTAATTAGCCTGACTGGATTTGACCTGTTTTTTGTGGACAGACTATACCTGTGCAATTTTCCACACTGTTGGGTAAATAGTATGGATGTAAGTTTTATTCACTCGTGGAATGGGAGTGTCACTGGCTTGGCCAGCATTTACTGCCAATCCCTAATTGCCCCCAAAAAGATGGTACGGCAGTATTAACCTATGTAATCCATGTGATATTGGTACACCCAGAGTGGTGTTAGGAAGAGAGCTCCAGAATTGTGACCCAGTGGCAGAGAAGGAATGACGACATAGTTCCAAGTCAGAATGGTGTGAGAAAGGGTCCTTGCAGTTACACTGGAACAGTTTGGCTAGGGGAGCTTCAATGCTACAACTGGGATGTTACCTGGGCCCATAGCTTTTACTGCATCCACGTATCACATGTAGTGACCCATATTAGCTGGCGAGAATCTTTTATTGTTTACTGTTCGGCTGGCTTTTATTGCCATCCTTGATTCGGTAGTGGGGAGGAGCCTTCTTGAATAGATCTGAGTGGCTTGCTCATCCATTTCAGAGTGAATCACGTAGCTGTGAGACTGTAGTCACGTACAGGATTGACTGGGCAAGGACATTAGATTTCTTTCCCTAAAGAACATTCAGTGAATCAGGTGGGTTCTTACAACATTCCAGAAGTTTTATGGACCTTAGCACTGAAACCAGCTTTTTAATTTCAGATTTATTTAATTAGCTAAATTTTAATTCCTTTGGCTGTTGTGGTGGGTGCTGAACTCACGTTTCCAAATAGCATGTAAAGCAGACCCGGCAGCAAAGCCAAGTTCGACTGAATCAGAGGCCTCTGCGTTCCTAATCCATTAACATGCTGCCCATACCGCCATGCTGGATATGTGAATGTACCTCCTGTACCACACTGACATCTGCTTCAGCCTGGTTGTTTGTGCTCATGTATGCGTTCTGCTGAATTTGAGCGTAAGGATGAGCATGTTTTAAAGTTTATTTATTAGTCACAAGTAGGCTTCCATTAACATGGCAATAAAGTTACTGTGAAAATCCCCTGTTTGCCACACTCCAGCATCTGTTCGGGTCAATGCACCTAACCAACACATCTTGGTGTGTCTGTTTCCCATTAGCTGTTCAATTTTCCACCATTTGAATGCAAAAGGTCACTTTCCTCCGACCTACTGATTGTGGGGTCGATTAGCTCTGAAGAATAGCATGCTGTGTCCACTATTCAGCATCATGTAGTGCTGTTTTGTAGCTTGTTGGTGATAATAGAATGAGAGGTATGGCAGATTGTGAGATTCCATAATTCCACTGCTGCTGTTGGTCCACAACAGCTCATAGATACTTAGTTTTGACCTGAAAGATCTACTTTGAATCGGTCCATTTAACACAGTGATAGTGCGACACAACATGGTGGACAATGTCTTGAGTGTGAAGATGGGATTAGTCTCAGGGCTGTGAAGTAATCTTTCCTAACAATAATGTCAAAGATAGATACATCTTGTGATGAGCAGATTAGTGAAGAAGATAGCAGTAGCCTTTTCTCTCTTGTTGCTTTCCTTGTTATCTGCCACAAGTGCAATCTAGCAGCTATGTCCTTCAGGATTTGCCCAGCTCAGTCAGTAGTGATGCTAATAAGCAACTCTTGGTGTCCGACATTGAAATGTGCCACTCAGAAGTAGATTCAGTGACCTTACTATCCTCAGTGCTTCTTCTTGGGTGGCACAGTGACAGAGTGATTAGCACCGCTGCCTCACGAGTTTGATTCCCAGCTTGAGTCACTGTCTGTGTGGAGTTTGCACATTCTCTCCATGTCTGAGTGAGTTTCCTCTAGGTGCTCGGGTTTCCTCCCACAGTCCAAAGATGTCTGGGTTAGGTAGATTGGCCATGCTAAATTGCCCTTTAATATCAAGGGAACTAACTAGGGTAAATGCATGGGGTATGGAGATAGGCCCTGGGTGGGATTTTGGTCAGTGCAGAACAATGGGCCGAACGGCCTTCCTTCTGCACTGTAGGATTCTATGATTCCAAATGGTATTCTATACGGAGAAGGGCACTTGGTGGTAAATCAGTAACAAGTTTCTTTGCCCGTGTTTGACCTGACATCATGGGACTCAGAGTCACTGCTGAAGATCCAGGACCGCTGCCTTCCCTGGTGATTCGGTCCTTTCAATTGGATGAGATACAGCCGGGGATGGTGATTGAAGTATTTGGGACATTAACTGAGGAGATTTGATGTCATGGGTATGATTGTATCAGGCTGCTGCCTGGTTCATTTGTGCAACAGCCCCACCTCACTTTGGCACAAGTCCCCAAATGTTAGGGAGAAGGAATATCTAGATAGTGGGACTAGGTTGATGGCGAGTTGTTCATCTGGTTTCTCTTACAGTACTTTCTTGTAACTATTTAATACGTTCACAATGGCTGCATTTGTCCTAACTACTGAGAACCATCAAAAACTACATACACAAGTTTAAATGCATCAAGTAAATAAGACATCCAGGATGGCCCAAATGTCTTATAATCCATTCAACAATTGCTTTCAGAATGCTTAGAATCCAAACACAACTTAACAAGTTTCTGTACCGCACCAAAAACATTTGTTACTTTTCCTGTTGGGACCAACACGACTAATTCCATTAACTCAGCAGAGCATGACTTTGCTGACAGATCTACTTTACACACCCTTTGGTCGCTGATGTAGTTCCTCTTCATTTCTACACACAAGAAGTGAGTCAATTTCCTACAATTGTATCTTTATTTTCCAATGTGGAAACCGTCTACGGAACAAACCTGGCTGCGCTGGGCCACAGTAACCTCAGGTTCCTGCAGAAACAATCGATCAGTGCAAATCTTTTAAAATCTGTCACAGCCAGATTCTGGAGGACGGGGAGGGGCTGGAGAGAGGGGCAGGGGGACACAGATTTCTAAGCAGTCTTAAATCGAGTCTTCCCCCAGAGGGTTTTACTGGGTCCATTTTAAAATACTGAGTAATGTGGGACAGGTTTGTCTGTAAAAAATAGTGCCCGGTAAATAATGCACAGTATAAATAACATGCAAATTGGTCAGTCAGTTTTAATATAGAAGAGTTACCCCATGAATTATGAATCTTCACAAGTTGCAGGCTGCTTTACAAAACCCCGGCATCAGCTTGCAAAGTCAGCATCTTGCATTTGTGAAGTTGCTGCATTTGCACATTAATTGCCAATTAAACCCACCACAAGAGATAAATCTGGTAATTAACAGTGTAACTTTTAATTACATGGTCATTGTTAATGACTGCCATTCAACCTCTCTGGTCTGGAAATGAAGAGTCTCATTTCCCCGGATTATGAACTCTTTCTATAGATTTTAAAAATGTCAAGTATTAGATACTGGGTGGGATTTTACAGCTTTGCCTGGGCGAGACCAGAAATTCTCGCCCGAATTCAATGGTGATTTCTATTGTCGGACCCTCGCCCACTCCAATTCTGTGGTGACGACTTGGTAAAGTTCCAGCCACTATTATTTTTTTCTTATTTTTCAGCCTTTTCTCTCTTGTCTCTTTCTATATCTGTTATGACTCTAATTCACCCTTTCCCCAGTCCTTTCTATTTCTCAATCCTTCCATATCATTGGTTAAGGAGATAGACAATTTGTCTCATCATTCTGCCACATTCCAGATATTCTGTTGCCTTCGCTGTAGTATTACTAGTGAGCACACCCTGCAACTTTGTGGGCAAACATTTAAAATCTAGACATGAATAATCAAGATACACTGTTTGACAGAGTTTTGGATGTTGTATAATTATGAATTAAATGTTACAACATTGTTGATGATCTTTTTAAAATTCATTTGTGGTATGTGAGCAGTGTTAGCTAGGCAAACTTTTATTGTTCATCTCTAACCTCCCTTCAGGATATGATGGTGAGATGCATTCTGGAATTGCTGAAGCCAACTCATATTGCTGTTAGCCGGGTGGTGTGTGTTTCAGGATCTTGGCCCAACGACACTGAAGGAATGGTGATATATTTCCAAGTCACAATCTTGAATGACGTGAAGGAGAACTTCCAGGGGTGTAGTGTTCCCATGTCTCTGCTGCCCTTCTCTATGGTAGCAGTCGTGGCTTTGGAAGGTGTTGCCTAAGGAACTTTGGTGAGTTTGCACAGTGCATCTTGTAGATGGTACACACTGCTGCTACAGTTCATCGATGATGGAGGGAGTGAATGCTTGTGGAAGGGGGGCACTCATCCAGTAGAATATATCATCACATTCCTGACTTGTATCTTGTGAATGGTGGACTGGCTTTGGAGGGTCAAGAGGTGAGTTACTCACCACAAGAATTTCAGCCTCTTACCAGCTCTATAATACCAGGTGCACACAGGTTTCTGGTGCGATAAATTAGGTGTCCAAACAAAAGCAAGCCACTGTGGATGTAGAAAATCTGAAATAGATCTTAGAATCCCAACTATGCAGAAGAAATCCATTTGGCCCTCGAGTCTGCATCAACTACAGTTCTATCCGGGCCCTATCCCCGTAATTCCACATATTTATCCTGCAAGTCTTTTGACACCAAGGGACAATTTAACATGGGCAATTAACCTAACTTGCACATTGTTTGGAGAGTGGGAGGAAATTGGAGCACCCAAAGGAAACCCATGCAGACATGGGGAGAACATGCAAACTCTGCACACACAGTGACCTGAGACTGGAATTGAATCTGAGTCCCTGGCACTGTGAGGCAACAGTGCTAATCACTGTGCTGCCAGTTCTGTTCATTTTTATTGATAGATAATTTATATCCAAAATGTTAACTCTGTTTCCCTCCACAGATATTGCCAGACCTGCTGAGCTTATCCAGCAGTTTCTCTGTTTTTAAATCAGATTCTCCTCCGAGTTGTTGGTCTTTTAGGAAATGCCTTAGTTACATCCAGCATCCCCCTCCACTGCAACAAGGTGACAGTTCCATTTTCTAGATTAGCCATTACCATGGTCTGTCTGAGCAAGATGCCCAAACAAGATTAAATTATTGAAAGGTCATTTTTCTATCCCAGAAAACAAGCCCACATTGCCACGGGTAATGTTGGTGTCACATTTGCAGTTAGGACAGTGTTTAGTACAAAATTATACTGCTGTCCAAAATGTAATTAGGCCATCAGCAATGAGATATGCAGTCACTTCTTAGTCTGGGAGGATTTATAACATAACCTGCACAAGATCCCAAAAAACTAAAAAAATGTTTCCACATCAGGCTGCCAGGGACTATTTTGTATCTTTTGTTTTACATTCTACCAAGAATATAAACCCAATGCAAATACATGCCTGCACCATCAACATGTGAATACATTCGAATAAAGCTTCTGAGTTCTTGTACATTTTGAACTGACACCAAACAGATGTTATGCGCAAATAATTTTTTTGCCATTTTCTTTGAACATTTCTCTTTACCAGATTAAAAAAATATTCAAAATGGTGGGGATGGAGTGGGGGAGTTGGTGGTGTGGAGCTGTTTAGCTGACAGTCAAGCATCTTCTAATTCTTTTGGCTTTCCAATTGGCATAGAAAGACGTTCCAAGGATGAATGTGTTGGTTGAATAATGGCTGCAGCATGGGAACAAGTCATGTTTTTCCAGGGATATATTTAAACGCAGTTGGTAACCCCAGTTGATAATTAATTACTGAACTAACGGATAGGTGACAGCACTAATAATCAGTAGCTTATATTATCATCTATTATATATTACATCAAGACTGGAAGAGGACAAGGCAATTTAGTTGATCTACTGCATTCCATCATTCAGTGACCTCGACTGTGACACCCCCACCCAACAGAAATAGTTTCTTCCAGCTTCCTTCTTCCCTTTAATAACTGAAAACTCCAAACAAATCACTCTTTAAATCTTCTAACTTCCAGGGAATGCGGCATTAGTCTGTGCAATCTCTCCTCACGAATAAACCCGTGGTGTTCAGGTGTTCTGGTAAACACAGCACTATGTCTAAAGCTGCACTTCCTCTCGTGAAATCAAGCATTCTCAGAAATTATTTTATCCAAAACTTTCAAGTGCCTTCGAGTATCAATCAGTGCCGCAGTTACAGAAAATTAGCAACATTGTGAAGTTAGTGCACCTTTAAGAAATATTTTTTTTAAAATCACATTCTCTGCAGCTATAAGCAGCTTTGTTTTCATTGTTGCCGGGCTGTCTGCTAGAAGTCTCTTCATTGCTACTTGAATGATTTAAATGGGATTTTGTTTATTTTCATTATGGGCCTCAGGTACTTTCTGGGATTATTTTAATGACTCTGCACTGGCAGGTCATGTGTTTTGAATAATTTTTTTCTCTTTCCTAGTGATTTTAAGGTTTTATTTTCTGCTTAGCTGGTTGCAGTTTTATTTTAGAAGGGACATCAAGCTGAAAAGAAGTGTTTCCTTTTCTCTCCCTGTATTTGGAAATTCTGACGGTCACCTGAAAGTAAAGTTCCTCCCCTTCCTGGAGCAGAAAATCTACTGTTGGTGATTGGCTTGAATCATGTTTACTTGGTGTTCTGGAAAGCTGCTTTGACTTCAAACTGTTTTGGGGGCATCCAGAGGGCTGCTAGAAGTTACAAGACTGAGAAGTTGGTGTTTCAGTTCTCTAACCAAGGGACACAAAGCTGTTCTAACTCTGAGTTTGCCTATGTGCCACAAGAGAACTGGAGCCACAGGGATAAGTTCCAGAATCATGTGGGCATTGGTCTGTGTTAAATCTGTGGAATGGCTTCTATTTATGGATGTTGGTTTGATTAGGACATTTCCTATATTCATTATGGTTTATACATTATCATGGTTGCTTTGTTTCTGTTTGTAATTGATAAAAGTTATTGCTAATTTTCTTTCCATACATGTTTACTACATTCTTAAATAAACTTTATTTGATAAAAGCTCCCTAGTGGGTCATTTAAATCATACCTGAAGTGAAACATATAGTGCCTATCCTAGCCAGATTCAAAGTGCAAAACTTATGATCCAGACAGGCTTTGTAAAATACTATTTCTGATCTGGATTATAACAAATTATTTAAAAAATGATTTCCTTTGACTCACCCTGCATTCTCAGTAATGTGAAACTCTGGTAATGTGGTTATTGTATGCAGGATATTCCCTCCCTAGCACAGATCACATTCAGAAGCATTTTTGATTTATAATCCCACAGACACCACAGCAAAATATCCTGAACGCTGTACAAAAGGAAACAGGGCTGTTAATATTCATTGAATATCTGACTTTGATATTCATTTGAATGAATCTGACATGTTTATTGTGCCCACTTTAAACTGGAATTCTTCATTCCTCATTGAACAAGAGAAATGAATGATTGTCGAATCCCTACAGTGCAAAAGAACATTCAACCCAACAAGCCTACACTGATAACAGTCCCTATCTCTGTAATCCTACGTGTTTACTCTGTTAATCCCCCTGACACTGAAGTAATTTAGCATTGGCTAATCAATCTAACCTGTACATCTTTAGACAGTGGGGAGAAACTGGAGGAAAGTCACATAGGCACAAGGAGAACATGCGAACAGTCACCCAAGGCCTGAATTAAAACTGGGACCCTGGCGCTGTGAAGCAGCAATGCTAACCACTGTGCTACCACACTGCCCATAATGTCCATGAATAATTCTTAATTTTCAATACCAATAATTGGTAATTCAATTGATGGGGAAGGGGAGGAGGTGGTAATGGGACCAAATGTACAGCGCAGTACAATGGCACAGTGGTTAGCACTGCTGCCTCACAGTGCCAGGCACCCAGGTTCAATTCCCGGCTTGGGTCACCGTCTGTGTGGAGTTTGCACTTTCTGCCCGTATCTGCATGGATTTCCCCCCGGTGCCCGGTTTCCTCCCAAATTCTGAAAGACATGCTGGTTAGGTACAGATGCTGGAATGTGGTGACTAGGGGAAATTTTACAATAACTTCATTACAGTGTTAATGTAAGCCTTACTTGTGACTAATAAATAAACTTTAAACGTATTTCATAAAGTTGCTCAAATTTCAGGTAAACATACGTAGGATAGGTAATTCGACAGAGACATAAAAGGAACATAGGTATCTGTGTCCATCAGTGACAGACAATTGGTTATACATATTTGGAGCTCTACATCAAGCAAGGGGAAAGGCGAGGAACAGATCTCCATGAATGTGTATTTTTGCTGTCATTCTGCATCGCACCCTAGCCATATTTAGTATTCCTCTAACTACAATTTGTGGGATCTTAAATGGACATTGTCTGCTACCTTTTCCCCAACTAATCCCTCAACTTCAATGTAATTCACTGCATGAGTAATACTTTGTGACATTCCAATGCATGTGGTAAGGTGCCATATTAACATAAGCCTTTTGTTCTTATTTCACTATTTTACAGTTGCCAGGCTCAAGCTGATTTTGATACAGACCTTGTTACATTTCAGCCCAGTCTGGCACTTATGTTCCTGCTGTTCTGGGCTTCAAAAGAGCTATTGTTTCTGTCTGCCATCAATTACAGCAAATAAACATTACGCCTGTGATAGGCATTAGTCACCAATGGCCATTTCTACAATCACCATGGGAGAAATACCAGTTAGCTGCACTTGTAAAAGATACAGTCACATTTAGAATACTTGGATCATTCAAACGACAGCAACATAGCTCAAATTACAGATCTGTTTCCACCTAATATATTTCTTTGTATATTCAGTTGTGCGCTATTACAACAGTGGATGCAGGGACTATAAATCATCAAGGAATGATCACAATGGTTTCAGTGTTCAACATTAATGCGTGATGGGTCTTGAAACAATTCAACAGTTCATGTTGCCATGAGAGGAATTCCATATCGATAAGAGGAATGAACCATGAGTACGGTGGCACAGTGGTTAGGGCTGCTGCCTCACAGTTCCAGTACCCAGGTTCGATTCCTGGTTTGGGTCACCGTCTGTGCGGAGTTTGCGCGTTCTCCATTAGGCCTTTCTCTGCCAAAAATTCATCTAGACTCTATTGGCTCTATTCGTTCTCCACAGATGCTGTCAGACCTGCTGAAATTTTCCATCATTTTTCTGTATTGGAAGTAAAATCTTCCATTGTCCTTCAATCACTACTGGTCCCAACTCTGCAACAGGGGAATGTGTTCCCACTAAAATTCTGCATGAGTTTCCTTTGGGTGCTCAGGTTTCCTCCCACAGTCCAAAATATGATAGATGGATTGGCTATGCAAATTGCTCCTTAGTGCCAGGGGCATTAGTGGGATAAATGCATAGGTGATAGGAATAGGACTTGGTGGGATTGTGGTCAGTGCAGACTTGATGGATTGAATGGCTTCCTTGTTAACTTATATAATTAGCATATTGTTACAAGATGTAGGGATTCTATAATCTATGATCCGTGACTTCAGTCACAGAGCTGTCATTCTGAGGAGAATGATTTCTCAGTATCACAGTTCACAAGGAGGGCGTGTGTGCCAACCTCACAGTTTAAATTCTACATGTGACGTGACCGAATAGGAGAATGCAAAAATCACCCAGCAATCTATTTAAACTGGAAAAGATCAACTAGACCAGCAGGTTAAACAGTTGCTGAACTATTTTGGCTCAGGTATTTGGTTAGTCACAGATGACTCTAATGGAAATAGATATCAGTAAAAGCAGACTGCATTTGCTGGCCTCCGTTTTGGACAAAGTTCACATTAGCCCCCATTTGTTATTGATCGAGTTCCATTCATGCCGGGGCAAGGGTCAAGAGAGGGTTGGTATTTTCCAACTTTAAAACAAAAGTCAACATTTCCCCAATGGCTTATGTTGCTGGACTGTTTCCACATCATCTGAATAACAGTGACCTCGAGAAGGCACAAGAAAGGACAAGTGTGCGACGGATGTAATTGGACTCCAGTTTGAAAGCACTGCAAAATGACAATGAGATATAGGAGGAAAAAATAATGCCTTAGCAACCTGGCCCTTCAACACCATTTACTCAAATCAACCGGCTGACTCATCCAAATATTTGGGGAAAAAAAACTGTTGTCAGTTAAGCGGAAAAAAACAATAACATTGTGTGATTGTTTAGCACATAACATTGATTGGTATCTAGCATAGAAAACCTGACACCAATACGTGACTCAATCTGTTTTCCTGCAAAGCTCGCCAGTCTGAATTGACGAACACCCAGCCACAGCACCGCTTTGTTGTCCTGGAGGCAACATTTATTTTCCAATATGATTAGCATCAGTGCTTCTGACCCAGGTCTCAAACAGTGACTATTAACAACCGAACACCATTGCAAGTAAAAGATGTCCATAGCTGATTTAGTAGTTAGTGGGATTTAAGAGGATTCTTAAAAAGATGCACCAGAGCAAAAATGAAACGAGAGCTATCTTGTCATTGGTATAAACTTCAACTGCAACCTTGGAAATGCACAGCATGTCAAACAACCTCATCCAAAAGCTTAACCTTCTCAGAAGCTATCTGGCTTGTTGGACATTGCTGACACTTTTTAGTTTTCTTTCATGTTTCAGGTATACAGTGTTTCCTCTTGTTTCTTTTTCCGTACTTTAGATGAAAAGATTGTTGTTAAGTGCACCATTGTTTGCTGGGCACTGGAATGTATCAAGTAAAGATTTACAGATATGTGATGCACAGAGGCACAGGGACTTTCTGTTCTGACTTGAAGCGATAGATGTTGCTTTTGTACGGGTTTCTTCAGCTAGACCCTTGTAATTGACTTAGTGCCAGTCACTGCAATCCAACCAAATGCAGACAGAGTACTTTTCAAAATGCAGGATTTCAGAAGTAATTATCTATTTTTCTCCTCACAATTTGTTGGTTTTCTTACAGCTTTAGGAGCAGAAGCCGTCACCACAGTTTCAATGCCTAGTTCCCCAACCACTCAGTGCTCTGCTGGAGTGTAACTCCAGGATGTTGCCCTCAAACTGGAGTCAGGGCAAAATGTTACTGTGTGTTCCATGGCTTGCTCAGGGGTTTCTGCAGTCACAGCCACGTGAGGTTTTAAACTGCCTCTTGGACTCAGATAGCCACACCCAGTCTGTATTCTATTCCAAATGATTCATTCTCCCAGCCACACCAGGCAAAGATCATCTCTGACGAAAGGTCATCTAGATTCCAAACATTGGCTCTATTCCTTCTCCACAGATGCTGTCAGACCTGATGAGATTTTCCATCATTTTTCTGTATTGGAGGCAAAATCTTCCACTGTCCTTCAATCATTCCCAGTCCCAATTCTTCAACTGGGGAATGTGTTCCCACTAAAATTCTGTCTGGTAGCTAATAAGAAAAGTCTTATTTCCTGGTGTGCGCAATAGTTGCTGTTTCTGCCTTTTCCTCTGGGTCTCTCTCTTTCCCCAAGGAGATGGGTGGAGAGGGGACTGGAAGGAGACTGAAACCTTGCTGTTGTGATATTGGATTGTGCTTGTTTGGGAGGGTGATTCCTGCCTAAGCTTTCCTTCAGATTTTATCATTGTCATGGAGTAGAAGATATTCGATTCATATCCAGAGAGACTTTCAGATAGCCATGGTAGGTTGAGATTTCTTGAAGTTTGGAGGTCCGAGTTCAAAGGAAAAAAAAGCCACTGAAAGTTTTGGATCAAAAACTATTCCCTGTTATCGATTTACGCAAAAAGGGGAGTTATAATGAGCAGGATATCCTTAAGTAGCTGGTCTCAAGCCTGCCACTGTGAATTCAGTGAAATCCTGGGGATACAGCATGAAAGTATAAACAGTTGTTAATATTTCTTTTGCAGGACTGCTGCTGAACATGCACTTACAGGATAGCAGGAGATTGGACAAACCCCACAGAAATCGCTGGCAATTATGTCAAAGAAGCCTTCACCAGACATTCATAAATCAAATGCAGTTACTCTCACCAGCTAAGAAAACCATACAAATGCTAGGAATCTGAAATAAACAAATGATTAAAAATACACCAAGTCAGTCAATGTCTGAAAGAGAAAGATAAGTGAGTGTTATTAGGGCAATTCTTCAACTGCTCTGTTTTTACCCTTCTGTTACAATTCCTGCCTTGAGACTGATAAGAGATTTAAGAAGAGATTTAAGTTGCCAGTGATTGACTGAGGATCATGCAGCAAGATTTCATGTTTTAAGACTTTTAATGTAATAAACGAAAATCAACATTGACTAAACACTGTTTAATAATATGTTAAATTATTTAAATCTTATCTTTACAAGGACTACTCCAAAGTTATTCCCAACTTCCAACAGGCTTGTTTATATTTCACAGTCATAAAATCCAGCGTCCACTGAAAGTCATTCCCCCTCAATCATCTGAGAATTCCTGAACTGAGATCCAGAGGCTGGGCCCATTCCAGAGACTTCTCTGTTCAGGCTGAATGCTCTCATTTTGCGGATATCCATTCCAAAATTCAAACTTGCAGAAAACATTTCATTTTCATTGCAGCTTGAACAATTTGGAGCTAATTTCCCTATTTTTTTAATTACTTATTGTACCCATTCCCATCCTCAAACCATCAATAAAGTACCTGCCTAGTGTTATACATTGAGAAGGAAAATAACAAACAATCTGATTCACAAAGCTTTCCTACAGTATCAGAACAATATTTCTGGTGAACTGCTTAAATAAAAACTATTGTTAATCTGTAATAACCCAGTAGGAGTGGTCGACTTTACTCAGTCCCAGTATTTGACACTTGTGATCAGGCCCATAACTTAGCATTACTCTACTATAAGACATTGCTAGTTTGCAGGCTGACAAATTGTTAGATTTTTAATATTAGTAAAACAGAAGTATTCAACGCTTTCAACTCCAAAGTGTCTGAATAGCACACAAGATGCTGTTGCTTGTAGCTATTCATACCAGGAGATCTGCTGTCATGGCATGTCATGTTTGTCTTACACCATCCTCACACATTCACTGTAGCTTGTCTGTAGCCATTCTGTGATGTCTGTCAACCAATGACGCCTAGGTCAACCCCTCTTTCAACTGCCCTTCACTTCACCCTCCAGCAGAGATTTCTGTCACTGTACAACTCTGACTAAAAGGCTAAAATCCTTTTCTGGATGTCACATTTTGATTTCATTTTGCTCTTACAGTTTCAACCAGTTCTTCATTTGTCTTAGAGACAGTAAATGGAATTTTTAGCAGACATCTGAACATTCACATTTTAAAGTTTCCACTTTCTACTGCAGATCTTTATTCATTGTTCAGATTTCTGAGGCAAACAGAAACTCGCACCACATCAGATACCATGGAAATCACACATGACTTGTCTCTCTTTTATCCTCACATATCACCAAGGTGAGGGCTGATGTTGTCTATTCTTATACCTGGAGAACATACTTTAAATGAAGTGATTGAACAATTAATTTATATTCAAAGTTCACGCCAGTACTTTGTAGATTATTATCCTATGTGAGTGTGTGAAATTTAATTGAGAATATTCATATTGCATACCTAAAAATGGGGCAATTGAAGTGAGTAGAATTAAATTACATAGTACAGAGCAGATGAAATCATCCAAATTGCCATAAAGAATTGGCCATACATCTAAATTTTATTAAACTTGGATAAATGGCTCTAACTGTTTGATTCAAGTTGGAATTAATGTGATGACTGGAATAACCTGGCCAGGGGCAAACTCATGACTGAACTCCCAATGAACCCAATGTTAACAATCAGGAAAATAGCACGTCCAGAGTCAAACAGATGTAGGCATGTATGTTAAAAAGGAGTTTGACAAGGGTAGAGGGTGAGATGTTTTCACGAGTGGGAGAATCTCGAACAAGGGGACGCGGCTACAAGATAAAGGGACAGTCATTTAAAACTGAGATGGTAGAAATTTCATATCACAGAGAATGGGGAATCTCTGGAATTCTCTGTCCCTAAGGGTAGTGGAGGCTGAATCATTAGAAGTATTTAAAATGGAGGCGGATAAATATTTGATAGATTGAGGGCTGTGGAGAAATGGCTCAAAAAAAGGTGAGACAGCATAAATCAGCCATGATTGTACTGAATGGCGAGGCAGGCTAAAAGAGCCTTGTGGCCACTCCTGCTTCTATTTTTTGTGTTACTTTTTTTTGTAAATTACTTTTATCATACTTCCAGAACAGGTAATAAGGTGATTAATTTTTCATTAACTGTAGCCGTAAAATATTCTGTAGATTTGATTCCGGGACTGTGATCAAGAAAATTAACCAACTGCTTCCTATGGAAAAGAACGGCTTTCTTGTCATTGTTTGATTATTATGCGCTGGGTCAAGCCAAACCATCCAGCAAAGCACACTGAATTAAAAAAATGTCTCTGAATTCAGGCCAACTCAAAGCAGAACATCCTTTGGGTTGTCCAATGGAAACTGTGACTTGTCCACAGAAAGGTAAGATCAGTTAGTTCCAAAATACTTATTTCAATGAGTTGACAGCTGAACAAAGTGTTTCAAAGTTTCTCTTACAGGAAAGGAAAAGCACACTGGATTATAAATTCAAACGCATTTTAAAAAAATCTCTGCTGTGCTGTTTTGTTATGATGCCTTACTGAGATGCTTTGCAAATAGAATGGAATCTTGAAGATCCTAAATACAGCACAAAAATACTGATTCTATGCACACCAGATTTTGTTTCACATGAAAGGCTTATTACCAATCCTTCATCTCCATATAAATTTTTAAAAATTCTATTTATGTCACTCTAAGCAAAGTGAACTTGACTTTCCACACACTCAGCGATCAGTGAATATGCATTGTTCACTCATTTCTTTCTTTTAGTGTGTATGTTGAGTAAATATTCCATGCAAGTAATTCCACGTGATCTCCAACGCTGGGAAGTCGAGTCTGAGGCCTCCTGCCTGAGAGATATGAAGCACTTGAGAATGGTGGAGAATGATGCACCATCCAAGAATGAAAGGCTTGACGTACCAGAAGTGTTTGAGGGCTCTGGATCTGTACTCAGTACAGTTTGGAAGGATGGGGGGGGGGTTTGAATCTGATAGAAACTTACAGAATACTGAAAGGCCTGGATAGAATGGACGTGGGAAGATGTTTCTATTGGTAGTAAAGACGAGGATCTGAGGGCAGAACCTCAGAGTAAAGGAACCGAGATGAGGAGGAACTTCTTCAGCCAGAGTGTGGTGAATCTATGGGATTCATTACCACAGAAGCTGTGCAGGCCTGGTTATTGAGCATATTTAAGAAAGATAGGTTCTTGATTAGTAAGGGGATCAAAGGTTATGGAAAAAAGGCGGGAGAATGGGATGGAGAAACATATCAATTGAGATTGAATGGCAGAGCATACTCAAATAACCTAATTCAGCTCCTTTATAAAATGGGCTTATGGTTTTTGTTCCAGGTATCAGCCTGGTTGCTATAATCTTCTCCTGGGGCAATCACAAAATGGTTGGAAACATTAGGCCCGGGTCAGGCATTAGGCCCCATGGAAATGTAAATAGGGATTGGACAAAGGACGCTGAATGGAACGTCAGGACGCTGCAGGGCGAGCTCAGCGCACACTGCACAGTTTCAGCTGGATTTCCAAAGTTTTGACTGACACTCTGTGAGGCTGGCTGATGCAGGGTGTGCCCCCTGAACACCACAGCATCAGCTTTGATCCCTGACACTCTGGGACCCCCACTCCCGAGACTGAAGCCACACCACTCTCCACAAGCCTGGTGTTTGCCTGGTCACCCAATGTGGATGGATTTCCGCCCACTGCCCAGATGTTCAAATGACCAGCTAAGGGCACTGGACCGATATTACTGAGCATCAGGGCCAGAGTGTGCTGGCTGTTCAGTAATTAAAACCGAACCCTGTGTGCTTTATTTAGTAATCGGTCAGATCACTCTGTCCAGTGGTGTAAAGTTAGAGGCAAAGAGAGTATGTCTGCTGTGGTTACAAGTGTTAAATAATTGGTAACTGTGTGTGTGTGTGTGTGTGTTGTGTGTGTGTGTGTGTGTGTGTGTGTGTGTGTGTGTGTGTGTGTGTGTGTGTGTGTGTGTGAGAGAGAGAGAGAGAGAGAGACCACAGCATTTATCTTGAGGCACAGTTTGTCCCTTAATACTTTGTGCTTCACTGAAAACTCCAGAATGAGTTCAGATTTACTTCAGCAATGGAATGACATCAATGTATCGTCAGATCAGACCAGAATAGAACTGTAATTGATCACAGGCAAGTTTAGCGGTGATTATACCGTGCTTTGTTAACACTTTAATTCAACTGTTCTGCTCAATATGAGCTTAATTGTAAGAATGATATTTCACATGCATCACACTGATTAGAGCATCAGAATATGGGAAATAGGAGGAGCTGGTCATTTGGTCCTTCAGGCCTGTTCTACCCTTTAACTAGATCATGGCTGATTTTCCACCTCAACTCGATTTTCCAACACTATCCCCAGGCATCTCAACATACAATTGTTAGGATCCCTAGAGTGCAGAAGGAAACCATTTGGCCTACTGAGTCTGCATCAACTCTCCGAAAGACCATCTTACCCAGACCCACCTGCCCCCTGTCCCGCCTCATAACTCTGCACATATACTATGGCTAATCTCCTTCACATCTTGGGACACTGAGGGGGAATTTACCATGGCCAATCTACCTAACCCGCACATTGTTGACTCTGGGAGGAAACCGGAGCAACTGGAGGAAACCCACACAGACATGGGGAGAATGTGCAAACTCCGTACAGTCAGTGGCCCAAGGCCAGAAATGAACACGGGTCCCTAGTGTTGCGAAACAGCAGTGCTAATCACTGGGCCATCTAATATCTATAAATCTACCATATGCTTGAACAGACTGAGGCTCCAAAGCTCTCCAAAGTAGAGAATTCCAAAAATTCACCAGCCTCTGAGTGATGAAATTCCTTCTCATTCAGTTTTAAATGGCCTGTGTCCCCTGCTTCTAGATCACCCCCAGCGAGGGAAACATCCCTCCTACATCTCATGGTGTCCGAGCCCTGTAAGAATTTTATATGTTTCAATGACATCACTTGTCATTCTTCTAAACACTAGAGAATACAGGCCCAGTCCACGCAATTTCTACTCACTGGAAAATCTTACCATCCCAGCAATCAGTTTGGTGAACCTTTGTTGCACTCTCTGTGTGGCTAATGTACCTGCGGATAAAGTTTAAAGTTTATTTATCTGTCACAAGGAGGCTTACATTCACACTGCAATGAAGTTACTATGAAAATCCTCTCATCGTCATATTTCGGGTACACTGAGGGAGAATTTGGCGTGGCCAATTCCTCTAACCAGCGCGTATTTTGAATTATGGGAGGAAAACAGAGCATCTGGAGGAAACCCACGCAGATACAGGGAGAATGTGCAGACTCCACACATTCAGTGACCCAAGCCGGGAACCAAATCTGGGTCCCTGGCGCTGTGACACAGCAGTGCTAACCACTGTGCCACCCTGGAGACCAAGAGAAGACCAAAATTGTACACAATACTCAAGGTGTGTTCTCATCAATGCTCCCTGCAACTGCAACATTCCTGTTCTCAAATCCCCGATGATAAAGTACAAAACAGCATTTTATTAGCAGTTTAAACTGGTTTTTGGCTCCCCAGTGCCAAACTCCATTTCACATTTGAGATTAGGCACCGATCCAGGCTTCAAAAAATTACTGGTAGTTATTTGCAGCAGGATTAGCAATCCACCTCCCCAACCCTGGCCTCTTCCCGTTTCTCCTTTTATTTCTATTAGGAAGTGTCTGGCATGCAACCGTTCCTCCACCTGAAGTCAAAAAGACTTGGAATAGAGATCTTGGCAACTAAGCCACATCTTGGAATGAGACAGAGCTTCTTGTTAATCCAGTGTTGTGTCCTGAAGTGACGATAGCTGTGACATCTGTATATTGAATTTCAATAATTGAAGTTGGAATGATTTTGGTTTTGGATTGAAGCAGTGTAAGCTGAACATTTTCCCATATATTCTGTAGATTACCTCCACGCCTGTGGGCCATTTGCTGTAAGTGAGGTTCAGAATTATAGCAAAGGAGATGGAAGAAGAGAGGTGGAACAATAACCCCAGTCTTTTCTGATCAGGGTTTATGGTGGTTCCATTGTTTCTGTTGCATTGGTTTTCATGTCATTGTGAAGTAGGTCGAGGTTGGTGACAGACTTTTGAGGCTAGACAAATTTGATTATTTACTCCTTTGTGGTTACGGAATCGAGGACATCATGAGGATGAAAAAAAAGCCACGTACAGCAGCTGTTGCTGTTTCTTGCACTGTCCTTGAATTTGCCATGCAAGTGACCATCAAGCCTGTGACACCTCACGATGGGCGGAAACCCCTCGGCAACTTTGGAAGGAGCTCTTTGGCCACTGGAAGGAGGTGATTGAGGGGGATCCTTGTGCTGAACTTCTCTGTGGCAGACAGCAGGGAGACATCCTCATAGTTACTGTGACTGACTTGTCTCTCTTATATAGTCACAAACACAGCGATTTCCCCCTGACATGTTCTTCTTTGCAGCAAAGATATATAAGGTTGTGTAGCCATGTCAGGAGGGTGCCTCCAATTTCAACAGGATTTCCATGTGCTGAAGAGGTCTTGCTGTTTTCCAGCTGATGATTGGCTTTTGTACCTTGCTTCTGGGTGGTTGCAGGGCTGATATGAACAGGATTCTGAAGAATGGAAATGAGAATGTTTAAGTTGAAAATGGAGGGTGCAATTCTCCCAAGGCCCCGCTGGAGGCTCAATGCAGCGTGGAACGGATTTGCTAATGAGATGCAGATGAGGTCCCAATCGGAATCTTCCACCCACATCTGATTTTTCACAATGTTAGCAAGAGAACGCGCTATAGTCCAGAGCACATCTGGAACAATGTGGCATGAAGAAGTCAGGACTCACCTGAACTGGGGTTTACTCACCTGGGGCTGCCTTCAGGATTCAGAATGGAGCCGTGAGCAACACTGTACCCTGGAAAACCACAGCAGTGGGTGGGGGTGGGAGAAGCATTTCTAGGTTGATCTTCCCAATTCGGTGTCATTACGAAGATCCACTATCCAGCCTCAGTGTTCCTGGAGACCCACATTTTTTAGAAAGTTCAATGTAGGTCATTAGCAAAATCAGAACTTTTGCTGTTATTGTTCCTGCTTCTAGTGATGCACAAGTCAGAATTTCACATTTTCCTACAGTGAGGTATTTCCTGGAATAGGTCTCCAGTCTGTACCAGGGGTTTGAAGCCACATCAAGCGTGGCTGACCAGGAGTCTCTCCCACTTCCACTCATTGCCTTGTGTTGGAAAAATTTTGATATTAAGCTGTTGGCCATATCATGAACATACTTGCCTTGGCCATCAAGTGCTGGGGTGGAAATTGTTTCTGGCTCAGATATGCAACACACAAGGTTTCCTTCAGTGATTTTGGGAACCATTTAAATATGGCACCCAGATACGATGACAGGATGCAAGGCATCATGCATGCCCCATCATGGAATACATTGCTAAACCCTTTGGTGCATAGTTAATGAGATTGTGATCGGAGGATATGGCATGGTTTTCCTTTGGCCCTCATGGTACCCGCCCCTGCCATGGGCCTTTGTCCCAGATGGGCGAATCCCATCTGAAGTCTTGTTTGAAGAGTTCTTCAAGGTGTACTCTCAGCAAGCAACTGACTACCTTCCTGTCTTTGAACAGCTCCCTTCCATGCTCGACGCTTAGGGGCCTGGGCCATTTCTCCTGGAGCTCCCAAATCAGTGTCAACTTCTCCTCCGAAGCATAGGAGAAAATGAACCTTTCATTTAATACCCAGAAATCTAAGGTTCGCTTCCAACCAACTTTCCCAGCAGAACACCTCCCCCTGTGGAATAAGATTGATGGCAAAACACTGATAATGTGAATGTGGACATAAATGTATCACCTCCAATGTGCCAGCTCAGTCTTTAACCTAGTAAGGATATTTGAGATCAAGATTTGAAACTCGAGACCAGGTTCTTTGTTTACTGGGCAGCAGGGATTCCAAATTCCCATGTGCTTTGGGCACTGGGCAACTTCCAACAGGCACCACAAAGCTTTGGAAGAGAACGGTTAGCAGCTCTTTTGCAATACTGTCTAAATCCAGTGGCAAGAAGAACGTTCTAACAGCAACATCCTCTCCCAAGCCAACATCTCCAATATCAAGTCGCTAATCACTCAAATGTAGCACTGCTTGATAGGACATGACATTTGTGTGCCCAACTGCATCACTCTGCTCAGAATTCAGTCATGACAAGAAGCTCCCAAGAGGACTGCGGATATGCTTTGGGAATGTCCTCAAACATACCTGTTAATTCATAGGAGACCCTGGTTTGTGACTGAGTAAAATGGAGAAGGTTTGTTCGGACCAAACATATCGACAGGCATAGGCCGGAATTTTACTGCCCCGCTCACCACGGGAATCGGAGTGGGAGAGGTATGGACCATGGAAAGGTCTGTTGACCTCGGGCGGGATTTTACGATTCGGGAATGAGTGAGGCCATAAAATCTCCCATTGTCAGGAACATGCAGAGGAGAAGGTAAGGTGTCAGAAAGAGTGCACAAACCTCCAAACAACACAACTATCCTATCCTTCAAGCTCCATCTGCGGCACTCGGTCTGCGGTTTGAGCACTGGGCTCATCAGCAGAATCAGAACTCATCACAGATTATGGAAACAAGTTATGTTTGATCTCAAGTAATGGAAAAAGCAAAAAAAAACTGCCTAGGAAGGAGGGAGTTGAATAATTTCAATCATATTGTTTTTATATTACCCTTTGTGTATTTTGTTTGACCACTCAGAGATATTTGCATTTACTGTCTCCCCTTCTTTGGTATTCTTCCTTTCAAAACCAGAAGAATCGGAAGGTGAGAATGAAATGAAACATTCATGTGTTTTTCACCCAGAGCTATCCTTTGCCTGAATCAAAGCAACTATAACAGAATGTACCTGAATAGCATCAATTCCACAACTTAGTGTTTTGACTCTGCGGTTTTAACCAAAGGAGTCATATTTACCATTTCCACTGCGCTGTTGCATATATTTAAAATGATATTCCAATGCACAGAAGAATGTACAGAAGAGTGGCACAGTGGTTAGCACTGCTGCCTCACAGCACCAGGGACCTGGGTTCGATTCCCGGCTTGGGTCACTGTCTGTGTGGAGTTCGCACATTCTTCTGTATCTGCGTGGGTTTTCTCTGGATGCTCTGACTTCTTCCCACGCTCCAAAGATATGTGGGTTAGGTGGATTGGCCATGCTAAATTGCTCTTTAGTGCCAGGGGGTCTAAATAGGATAAATGCACTGGCTTATGGGGATAAGCCGAGGTGGGGTTGTGGTCGGTGCAGACCAGATGGGCTGAATGACATCCTTTTGCACTGTAGGATTCTATGAATGGCTAAATTCTCCCTCAGTGTATTGGAACAGGTGCTGGGGCGTGGCAAACAGGAGATTTTCACAGTAACTTCATTGTAGTGTTAATGTAAACCTACTTGTGATGCTGATAAATAAACTTTAACTTCCTGGCAATGTTTTATCAGTAATCAGCATCATTCACTAAAATATGGCCTGTGTACTTTTGGGGTGCAAACAGGTCAGTACATTGAGAGGACAAATTGCACGCGATAGGATTAATCTCCACTTCCCCCGAAACAAAAACCTTGAAAGGACTAATTTTTCCAATGGGAGGTTTTGCTTGACGGTTCACAGCAGCAGCTGTGGGTCATGATGTTTCTTATCTGAAGCCATATGGAATCTCAAATAATATTACAGCATCTCTGGTATAATAGGATAGTCAGCAGAATGACCACATACACACAGATGCTAATGCAGTTTGCAGGAGATTAAATCATTCATAAATCATCCATTCTCTTTGAGCCTTGTGTTTATTCCCCTTGCAGTCTACATTAACTTTAGCTGCATCACTGCTACTTTTGCACCAGATTGGAGTGATGACATTCCGTGCTTACAATGCTAACACTAGCTCGGAATGTAATGCTGTCTTACCAAGGGTGATATAAAGCCCATATACATCAAAAACAGGGTCACGTAGGAAAGACGCTTACACATTCTCACTTCCCAGCAAGTGCTCCTTACTTGTTCATCCAACACGAGCAGCATGTAGGGTCTATCCTAATAGGATTACACAATAAATGTGCATATGGCTGCAATAGCATAATTCACCCTGAGCTAAATGAATAGCATTGTTGCAGACCACAGTGAGCTTTTATCAGCCACTGGAGGGATTTGCTGCCACTGCTTTCCCACACACATACATAAGAACTGTAATGTGCAAGGAATTGGATTTGACTGCACATATCCCTCTGGAAATACAAAAGCAAATGACTGCGGAAATCTGAAGTAAAAAGCAGAAAATGCACGACAGATCAGGCAGCCTCTGCACAGAGAGAAACCCATCTGTTCTGACAAAAAGTCACCTTGACCTGAAACACTTGCCAGAATTCTCTGATCTCGCCCACAGTTGTGATTTTCTGCTCCCACTGCCCTGAATGGAGAGTTGGCTGAGCGCTCAGTTCTCCCTGACAGCGACAGTGGGCGCCCGAGCCTGGAGAATTCTGGCTGTTAATTCTTATAGATTTTCACCCACGCTGCCTGTCCTGCTGTGTATTTCCAGTGTTTTTTGTTTTTGTTTCCCTTAAGTTTACAGGGATTCCCAGCGATGTTGGTCAAAGCGAATTACAGCATGCACTAAATGACAAGAGAGAGGCAATGGAGGATTATAACTATAACACTGATGGAGGGCTGGGAATAAGTGGTGAGATCCATTGACATAATGCCAGTTAAGATTGGTTAGCTGCTGATGTGTGCAGTAATTGGAAATGTATACTGTACAGTACAGTATACTGCACTGTTAGTGCCGTTAGCACTGTTACGGCGGTTCGCACTGCTACTTCACAGTTCTAGACACCGAGCTTCAATTGCAACCTTGGGTCACTGCCTGTGTAGAGTTGGAACATTCTCCCCATGTCTGCGTGAGTTTGTTCTGGGTGCTCTGGTTTCCTCCCAAAGATGTGCTGGTTAGGTGGATTGGCCATGCTAAATTGCCCCTTCAGGTCCCAAGGTGTGTGTAGATTAGATAGGTTAGTCATGGTAAATGTATAGGGTTATGGGGATAGGACCTGGGTAAGATACTCTGTCACAGAGTCAGTGGACATTCGATGGGCCAAATGGCCTCATCTGTACTGTAGAGATTCTATGAGTTTAGAACATAGGAACATAGAACACTACAGCACAAACAGGCCCCTTGCCCCACAAGTTGCGCCGATCATATCCACATCTACCATAGAACTATCTGTAATTCTCAATCCCATTAAATCCCATGTACTCATCCAGAAGTCTCTTAAAAGACTCCAGCGAGTTTGCCTCTACCACCACCGACGGCAGCTGATCCCACTTACTCACCACCCTGTGAGTGAAAAACTTACCTCTAACATCTCCTCTGTACTTGCTCCCCAGCACCGTAAACCTGTGTCCTCTCGTAGTGACCATTTCAGCCCTAGGAAATAGCCTCCGAGAATCCACCCTATCTATTCCTCTCAACATTTTATAAATCTCTATCACGTCGCATCTCAACCTTCGTCTCTCAGGGAGAAGAGACCTAGCTCCTTCAACCTATCCTCTAAAGGCTTGCCTCCCAATCCAGGCAACATCCTTGTAACTCTTCTCTGCAGCCTCTCAATAGCTTCCACATTCTTCCTGTAGTGAATCGACCAGAACTGCACACAGTCTAGGTTTAACAGGTTGGAGTTCTGTCCTCTAGAAAAGAGAAGGCTTAAAGGTGACTCAATAAGGTATCAAAGATTATAAAGGGATTGATGGAGTAGATATAGAGAAGCTTGCTCCCCTTGGAAGGAAAACCAATGTTACGGTCTTTAAATGCAAGACAGTCACTAATAAACCCATCGGGAAATTCAGGAGAAACTCCTTAACCCAGTAAGAATGTGGAACTTGATACCACAAGAAGCAGGTAGTACAGACATGTTTATGGAACAACTAGATATACATGAGGGAAAAAGGAATAGAAGATTATGCCAATAAGGTTAGAAAACCAGCAGGAACTAGGTGGGCTGAATGGCTTGTTTCTGAGAATTACAACTTTGCAACTCCCAGCCATGATTGACCAGAACCAACTAATTTCCTTATTGACAACTAATGATGAGGGCAACAATAAATGGCAACATATTCCATTTCCTAATAAACCTCTATCAGGTCGCCTCTCAGCCTTCAGTGGAATAAAAATAAGGAATAAAAATAGAAATACTCAGCAGGTCTGGCAGCATCTGCGGTGAGAGTAACAGAGTTAACCATGCAAGTCAACCCTTCTTCAGTTACTTACATGCCTAAGGAGTGACTCTGCTTTACTTTCTGTAACTAGTCAATCTCTGCGTGAAATTCCCATTTTCCAGAATATTTATATAATCACACACTATAGATTCTCTAGCTCTGTCACATTTGATTTGACTGAACCACGATGAAAAGTACTGAAAACACACCGGAAGACATCAACTGTCTTAAATAAACAAAAGGAGTGACATTAGCATCACTTGCAATGACAGAATTACTAATCCTGATACTGGAACTGTGTCCAGTGAGCTCATCAACTTGAAGAAATAGAGGTAAATTTACTTTAATAGCTTGTGCTAAACTTTACTGTAAGCCTCGGAATTTCCCTGTTTTCTACCACTCATCCCAGTCAGGAGGTTTTGCTGCTGGACATTGTATTGCAAAAGATGTATTTGCTGATATGAGACAAGAACAAGATCAGGCTCCTTAGTAATTCCCTTTCAGTCATCAAATCTGGAGACACACAAAGAATGGTTACTTTGTGGTGACTAGCATCTGTAAAGCTATTTATATATTTTTATTGTATTACAAGTACATTAACAATGCAATGAAGTTACAGTGAAAATCCCCTAGTCACCAAACTGAGAGACAATTTAGCATGGCCAATCCATCTAACATGCACATCTTTCAGACTGGTGGGAGAAAACTGGAGCATCAGGAGGAAACCCACGCAAACACAGGGAGAATGTACAGACTCCACACAGACAGTGACCCAAGCTGGGAACTGAACACAGGTCCCTGGAGCTGTGAGGCAGTAGTGCTAACCACTGTGCCATCGTGCCACCCATAATGCACCATGAGATAGTGGCTGCGACAGAAGAGAAAATTGAAGGCACTAAATCATTGAATCATTTAAGGATACATGACTGCATTTTTTTTGTGTGTGGCTGTGTTACGGGAAAATGATAATAGGGAAGTGCTGTGAGATAGCAACTGTAACTGATCAACTTGAATGGCAAAAAGCAGCAACAGGTGATGTGGTGGCACAGTGGTTAGCACTGCTACCTCTCAGCTCCAGGGACCTGGATTCAATTGCCAGCTTGGGTCACTGCCAATCTGGAGTTTGCAGATTCTCCCCATTTCTGCATGGGTTTCCTCCAGGAGCTCCAGTTTCTTCACACAATCCAAAGATGTGCAGGTTAGGTTGACTGGCTATGCTAAACTGTCTCTTAGTGTCCTGGGATGTATAGGTTAGAGGGATAAATGCGTGGGATTGTGGGATGGGATTGTTGGTGCAGAGTTGGTGGGCCGAATGGCCTCCTTCAGCACTGCAGGGATTCTACCATTGAATTTAAAACAATTCAATGTAAACCAGACACACTATTAACTGGAATTGTACAACTGTGCTGAATCATGATGCTTCAATCCTCTGCCTTCAATACCTCCCCCCCAGCCATCCCCCCACCGCACCCTATGCCACTCCCCCTTTACATCCTACCCACCCTCCCCCGTCCTGTCCCTCAACCCCATTCAAAACAGGAGCAGAAAGACAGCAAGAAACAAAAATCTCAAAATGCTGAGGTCAGCAATGGTAGACTGGCTGATGATGAGGATGACAATAGCTTTGTTTAATGATTCAGTGCTACACGAATGAGGGAACACTCCAATTCTCTATTCAAGCTCAAATTGCTTTTCTGCCGTTGAGTCTATGTGGCTGTTTATCAATCCTCTTCTGGGCCTCTATTCGCCAGGAAGACAGCTTGTTTCCAGGTCTGGCAGAGTGCAATCCAGAAACAACCACGGTGGAGATAGTGAGAATGGTGACCTTTCTGATTTATTTCCCTCCTCTCCCTCCCATGGAAGCTCTATGGCTGTAGTCAGTAACTTTACAGTGTTAAAGTGGAGATTAGCGACTCAGTGATCTAAGGATTGTGTGAACAAACTAGCAGATTACAACATTAATATCAGAAGAGTAATAACTACATTAAGGTTAAAACACACGCACTTTCACAAATCAGGTGGGGGTTCTGGTGTGAAACCCACAACAACCAAACATTTGAAATATCTCAAACCAAAGCGGGCAGCACAGCACTTTGTCCATTTCTCTCCCCAGAGACATGGAGATGTATGACTATTAAACACCTAAACCCATACGCTGAAGCAATCCCTTGAAAATGATTTATGTTTAAACTTATTGATCACATGTAGAGTTACATTAACACTGCAATGAAATTATTGTGAAATTCCCCAAGTGGCCACACTCAGGTGCCTGTCCCGGTACACTGAGGGAGAATTTAGCATGGCCAATGCACCCAACCAGCACATCTTTCAGACTGTGGGAGGAAACCAGAGCACCTGGAGGAAACCCATGCAGACATGGGGAGAATGTGCAGACTCTGCACAGACAGTAAGCTGGGAATTGACCTTGGGTCGCTGGCGCTGTGAGGCACCAGTGCTAACCACCGTGTCTGCTTAAAAAATTCCAACACTTTTAACAGGAACTCTGCATTGTTAACAAGTTTGAAAGTGGAAACACACGCTCATTATTAAAGTACCTGCCGTCAATTAAAAACTTACAATGCAATTTGATCCTTATGTTTTTCCTTTGGAATGGCCTTGGCTTGAGAAGCCCACGTTGCTTGGGAAGCAATCATATCAGGGTACAAATTTCAGCTGGAGGTAAATACAATGTGGTGAACCCCTCATCAAATGCAAAATTACAGTGTCTCCGAAACGTCTTTTATAGTGACGCCAGTTTAATACTTGAAAATGAACGCTCGTCCAGGTGCCAAAATAGAGTAAAACAATAATAAAGGCTGTTATATTCCATATATAATTATTAAAGTTCACATACTAACATGTAACATATATCTCTGATAATGTGTGCTTTTAAAATCTTTGTAAAATGTTGTTATTTTGTGTGCTTCAGCCAAGCTCTCCATATTCCCCAGTGCAAGCAGACCCGGTGAAGCCCCCCTCTGTGCACCGTTCCTCCACCTCATCCTTAACACATACACAGTTGGTGGAAATGGCCAGTTGGGAGATGCATTAACTCTGACAACACAAGTCCCAAACCCGGGCAGGTGTGTGGCTGACTCACCAACCCCTTGCTCCTGTTGCAGCTACTAACTATTACCAATTGAGAATTTCACATTCTCCTAACATGTTCTTAAATAATTCATGCTACTCTTGTAAAGTTCACTACACCCTGCAGAGTAAACTGATGCTGGGAAGAAAACTGTGCAATTGATTCCATCCCCATTCAAGTTAGTTTATTGAATAATTAGGAAGGTTACTCCCACACACACCCACCCCGAGCCCCTGCAATCTCCATCACCACCCACGTACTTAACAATGTACTCCTCCTCCGAGCTCCCGTTAACTTTTTCAGATTTACTGGTTTGTTTAGCTATGAGGATACATACTTCTTGATAAAAATAAAATAAATCTAGATACTAGGTCACTAATGTCAAGATTTGACCCCATAGGATTCAAAAAGGAAAAGAATAAAGTTGGGGGAGGAGAAAATTAATGACTGATACATCAGACTTGCTGCTCATATGTTGGCACCAGGTGAGATTCTTCTCACTGACTTGGACAGAAAGAATGACGGAGACAGAAGCGAGACAAGGGCAGGGCATTTTAATGTTAAAAACTGGATGAAGACATAAAGCTGCTAAGACTATGTCTGTCTGTGACCCTGATGGAAGGGCTTTTTCTGGCAGTATCATGGAAACTTGCACCTTATTATCTCGGAAGAGAACCTAATGACCCTCTGTGAGCCGCAGATACCAAATTCAAAGAGAATTATACAAACTCCATCTACATTTCATGAGCCAGGCTTGGGCCTTGCTGCAAGCCACAAGCTTGGAGAAAACAGGATTTGCGACCTCATCATTCTCCCTGCAATTCCATTTGGGTTGCAATCCACAGCGATAGTGCCTGAGGAAGTTATACGAAACAAACTACATGTTAGATTTTTCACTGCAATTTTGAGTGACCAGAATGTGGGGGTATATATTTTGACTCTTCATCTGATCAGAGATGGGCAACAGCACTCCACACACTGCTTAGCAAATCAATTGTGAATACTTGCATGCTTGTCATCATTGCTGCATTTTTCCAGCTTGTTTCGAACATTGCTTCTTGCATCGTGCTCTACTCAAACATCTTCAGAAAACACAGGCCAGATTCTCTGGCCTCCCAGCCGTGTGTTTCCTATCGGTGGGAGGTGCCGTGTTACTTGCTAACAGCGGGATTCTCCGGTCCCACCGCTGTCAACGGGAATTCCTTTTGGCATCACAGCACATTGGAAGGAAACCTGCAGGTGGGGATGCGCTGTCAGTGGGACTGGAAAATTCTGCCAGTATAAACGGCCAGAGAATTCCATACCACAACTGAGGAAACCGTTCTGAACTTCAGAATTGTCAGTGTTTCAAAGCATATTAAATTTTACACTGGATTTAGAAACATGTATTCACATGCATAATAAGTTTCATTCAATATGAAGAGATAATAATAATGACAATCTATATATTTTTTTAAAAACCTAACAACAGAATAATAAATTAATAAATGGAAGAAAACATGCAGACAGTATATTACTGATATTGGTAGACCCAATTGTGAAATGAATGTAACTTTGTCCCACTGAACACCACCCACGGTGCCCCTAACGAAAGCCATTTCCTGTTGTTGAATCCCAGAGATGGATTTGTGGAACTTTATTTCTGTGCAATGATGAGATAATTAGAAGGCTGGTTACCATGCGATTCAGAATAACACAAACAGTGCAGGTTTGATTTCTGTTCCAGCTGAAATAGAACTGGGAACTGCCTCATTGCCCTGTCCACGAGCATGGAAGACATTGATAAATCAATTCTAACAAAAAAAAAAACTGCCAAGAAAATGGCTCAGGATAAAGCATCAGCAGGCAATGAGCCTTTGGACAGAGCACACATGAATGAATGAATGAATGAACTAGGTGTATGTGCAGTCAACTCTGGCTTTATATATGTGTTATAAGCTGTCTGCAGTCTGTGCATGAGTGAACTATGGAATCAGGAATGATGGTCCTGTGTCCATAAAAAATAGGGAAAAAATGTTAAGCATGGGATTTTCCAGCCCTTCCCACTAGCAGGGATCATCTGGTCCTGCCAAAGAGTTCCACAGGACAGGATGGGTGAGCCATGCAAAACACCACAGACATTGGCAGGACTGGAAGATTCCACTGATGGTCAATGGTGAGCTACCTTAGTCACCAGAAAACACACTGCATGGGGAAAGTGGTGGTGGGGATGGTGGGGTGCTCGGTAATTCCACCCTATGTAACTCCTAAGGAAGGCAGGATCTCTGACATATCCATCTCTTGACTATTGGATTAGTTTAAAATGTGAATCAATGGCTTAACTGTGAGGCTCATACTCTTTCATCAAAGACGCCATTTTGGAACCATGCCAAAACTGCAAGTATTATGGTCTCACTCCACACACTCCTTGGAGAAAGGTGCCCGAGCACATGTTTACATTTATTACTACTTTGACATGAAGGTGATTATTAGTGGAACTGAAGACCACAAGTCTTAGTATCTCTTGCAGATATACAGGGCAGAATTTGCTGCTCCCACAAGGTGATTCCTATCCTGGGTGGGACAGTAAAATCCTGGCCATAATTTTCACATTACAACATGCAGTAATGGGCCCTGAATTTTACATTTTGAATTTAAAAGTAAATGCTATCTTGGCTTTTCATGTGTTATTCCTGCTAGTTTCTAATGATAGAAAGAAATACTGGAAATTGTACACATAGCATGGTGCAAAGAGGAACAGTGTATAGTTAAAAATTGCACTGCTTACTACTGAAGTTATAAATCTATTCCTCCAACTAAGAAGGCACACTTAATTCATACTGCGTAAAGGATCACTGGTTCAGTTACAGCACAGAGTTCAAACTGGCATCCTGACGATGCTTGAGTAAGCTTATTTATTAGTCTCACAAGTAGGCTTACATTAATACTGCAACAAAGTTACTGTGAAAATCTCCTAATTGCCACATTCCAGTGCCTGTTCAGGTACACTGAGGGAAAATTTAGCATGGCCAACGCACCTAACCAGCACTATGGATGGAAATGGGTGCAAATGAGAGCACTGGAAGGAAACACATGTAGACACGGGGAGAACATGCAGCCTTCGCACAGACAGTGACCCAAGCTGGAAATTGAACCAGGGTGCTGTGAGACAACAGTGCCAATCACTGAGCCACTGTGTCACCCTGGAAAAAAGGGTGTATTCTGGTGCGATTTAAATAAGTTAAATGTTGGTTAATACCTTTAAAGGGTAATCTATTGTGATTTTAAGATTAAAAATTGCATCAAACCCGTTACAGAGGTAAAACCAAAGGAGATATTAGATCATAGAAGTAAGTTCTAATGAGGCTCTGACAGTGAGTGAGGAATGTGGTGAGTTGGAAGGGATTAGGAAGGCAATTCCACAGCCCCTGGGGCTCAGGCCAACACAAGGGTGAAGCACACAAAGCCAGAGTTAGAGGAACAGAATCTGGGGCTGGGGCAGTTTGGAGGACTGCAGGGCTACTAGGGAAGATGTGATTATGATGAGATTTCTCCATGAAGAGGAGAATTCTAAATTGGTACACCAATGGTGGGTGTGGAGGACAGAATGTTGCATGAGTGGAATTTGAGGGTGGAGAATATGAGAATGCCCTGGAGAGTATCCCAATCATCCAGTCTGGAGCTGACTGGGGTGAGGTTTCAGCCAGATGTTAAACTCTTTCGTCCAACATAAACATTCGAAGAAAGAAGCAGGGTGATGGTTAAGGAGCACATGAACTCCATTTGCTTAGAAATACTTTCAACATAAAGCAAATACTGTGTACAGCACCGGTTCCTTTATTTAAGGAAGGATGCAACTGCATTGGAAGCAGTTCAGAGAGGGTTTACCAGACTAGTACCTGGAATAGGAGAGCTGTCTTATGAGGGAAGGTTGGACAGGCTGGCCTTGTCTCCATTGGGGTCTAGAAGAGTGACAGACAACTTGATTGAAAAATGTAAAACCTTGAGGGAATTTCACAGGTTGGATGTGAAGAGGATGTTTCTTCTTCTGGAAGCATCTATAACTAGGGGGCATTGTTTACCAATTAAGATACCACTTAAAACAAAGATTAGGTGAATTTTGTTTCATCTCAGAGGGAATTGGAATTGGAACTCCCTTCCTCAAAAGATAGTGCAAGCCAAGACAGAGGTCAATAGATTCTTGATCTGGAGATGGTGAAGAGGTAGAACATAGAACATAGAACATTACAGCACAGAACAGGCCCTTCGGCCTTCGATGTTGCGCCAACCAATATAAAAAGCAATGCCCCTCCAAACTACACCATTCCCTTCTCTTCCATATACTTATCAACTAACCTCTTAAACGCCACCAAACTTGGCGCATCTACAACCGCTGCAGGCAGGGCATTCCACTCCCGAACCACCCTTTGGGTAAAGAACCTGCCTCTGATATCCGTCTATAACTATCACCCCTTAATTTAAAGCTGTGTCCCCTCGTGCTAGCTTTTTCCATCCTAGGAAAAAGGCTATCACTGTCCACCCTACCTAAACCTCTAATCATCTTATATGTTTCGATCAGGTCCCCTCTTAGCCTCCTCCTTTCTAACGAAAACAGTGGTGGCACAGTGGTTGGCATTGCTGCCTCACAGCAGCAGGGGCAAAGGTTCAATTCTGGCCTCAGTTGCTGTCTGTGTGGAGTTTGCACATTCATGCTGTATCTGCATGGGTTTCCTCAAGGTGCTCCTGTTTCCTCCCACACTCAGTTTCAGGGGGATTAGCACGGTAAATACGTGGGGTTACAGAGATAGGGCCTGGCTGGGATTGTGGTCAGTACAGAATCGATGGGCTAAATGGTCTCCTTGTATACTGTAGGGGATTCTATGGATTCAATGTAAGGGTAGGTGAGAGTGTGGGTTATAATCAGACATGATTAGGTTCTTTACCCAAAGGGTGGTTCGGGAGTGGAATGCCCTGCCTGCAGCAGTTGTAGATGCGCCAAGTTTGGTGGTGTTTAAGAGATTAGTTGATAAGTATATGGAAGAGAAGGGAATGGTTTAGTTTGGAGGGGCATTGCTTTTTATATTGGTCGGCGCAACATCGAAGGCCGAAGGGCCTGTTCTGTGCTGTAATGTTCTATGTTCTATGATCTTACTGAATGGCACAAAAGGTCTATTCCTGTTTCTAATTTAATTGTTCATAAAAAGATGTATTTTTCAGAAAGGTCAAATCTAAGCTTAGGATCCTGATTTGAATGACTGTGCTGTGGCAAGATAAAACAAGCTTCTAGCTCACAGACAGCAACATAAGTAATAGAGTGAACTCACGCTCTTTACCTGGGTATTTTCATATATCATTAATCAGCTCAGAATGGAAGGAAGGCTTCTGTGTTGTTGATTTTCCTTTTCCATCACAAATTTATATTTGATTAATTTCCAGGAAGATCAAATTGAATGAAGTCAATGCGAGGAAATATAACCTATTCTGATGGATGCCTGTGAGCAATAAATTATCAAATCTGCTTCATCAAAGGATGTGCGCAGAACAAAGGTCTCTGTACTTGCCCTTTCACAGCATTCTTCAGTACTATTCGGAGACAGGAGTTTAGAAATATTCATATAAATGTTCACATGACCTCATTTTCACTAAGACCTGGATTAAATTCTCCAATTTAGCTCAATGGTTCACACCACTGCCTCATAATACCAGGGACCCAGGTTCAAATCCAGCCTTGGGGTGACAGTGTATGAAGTTTGCATGTTCTCCCTGTGTCTACGTGGGTTTCCTCCAATGCTCCAGTTTCCTTGCACACTCCAAAAATGTGCAGGTTAGGTAGATTGGCTATGCTAAATTGCCCTTAGTGTCTAAAAATTGTAGATTAGGGTGATTAGGCTATGGTAAATACAGAGAGTTATGGGATGGAGAATTCCAGAGAGTTGTTTCCGACTTGATGGACTGAATGGCCTCTTTTTGCACTGTAGGCATTCTATAATTTTACCTTGTTTGCAATCAATACACTTTTTCTCTAAATCCTCAAGGGTGATCGAATCAAAATGTGTTTGCTACTCTAATCCATTTTCACCTACAGTCCACAGCCTTTAACAATCCAAATTTGTTGAAGCTTAAACACAAATTCAAATCCCTCTCAGAAGCTTTCTGATGTTAGCAGTGCCTTGTTTTCACATATGTTTTCTCAGTAATAAAACACATTGCACGGTCCCACAAAGAGGAACAGAGCCTTATCCCATTTGGATTTGCAATCTAGTGGCCAAAAGACAGTGATTTAACTCATCAAATCCCCCCTCCCATGCATTTTGTGTAAAGGAATCACATTTACATGACAACTTTCCCTGACCTTATAATGTCCCAAAGCACATCTCAGCCAATTAAGTACAGTCAAAATGAAGTCATTGTTGTTAAGCAAGTCTCCAAACTAAGTAATCAGATCATTATTTTCTTTTTGCTGACAATGATTGAGGGGTATGTTCCAGCCAGAACACTGGGCAAAATCCTCTTACACTTCGAATGCTGCCCTGAATTTGTACTCAATAGACAGCCCTCCAATTTTAATGCTTCACCTGAAGTTAGAATTGCAAGAATCCTGAATAAACTATAATGTCCATCGTGGAATTTTCACCAGCAATAAAACTCATTTGACGAAAATCACAATTTAAGCTGACATTGATTTCTTCAACTAACTATTCTTTACTTTTATTTTAAAAGTTTATCTTAAAATTTCTTATTAACTAATTGTATTAATTTTAGGCTCATGATTATTGAATTGAGTTGGTTTCAAACAGCTCCAACCATCTTCATTTTGAATGCCTGGAATTCTATACGTGAACACCTGATTGTAGAGGGTTAGAACTGTACCACTTAACAGCAGCACAATCATTTAGTACCTCTCTGCAGATGAAGTTAATTAAGCCTAACGCAGTCACACTGCGCTGCATGAGCAGTCACTTGTTAAATCAAGCCAGAAGGGATCCCAGTTATCAGGTTGAGTGCTGTGACTATTACTGCCCTCTCAATCAGCAATAAAGCATTCGTGCTGGCCGGGTCTGTTGCTGTTGTCATCAACTGGCTCAAATGGCAGTCGCTGGAAGCTAATCTATATTAATTTCTCAACAGACCTGCACTAGGGAGACCTGATAGAGGTCTACAGAATTAGGAGAGGCATGGACAGGGTGGATAGTCAGGGGCTTTTTCCCAGACTGAAAGTGGCAATTACAAGGAGGACACAGGCTCAAGGTGAGGGAGGAAAAGTTTAAGGGAGATGTGTGGGGTAGTTTTTCGTGCAGAGAGTGGTGGATGCCTGGAGTGCATTGCCAGAGGAGGTGAATCATAGAATCCTACAGTGCAGAAGGAGGCCGTTCAGCTCAAGGAGTCTGCAGCAATCACAATCCCACCCAAGCCCTATCCCCATAATTGCATGTAATAACCCTAGCTAGTCCCCCTGACATTAAGGGACAAGTTAGTATGGTCAATCTATGTAACCCGCACATCTTTGGACTGTAACAGGAAACCAGAGCACGCAGAGGAAACCCATGTAGACACAGGGAGAATGTGCAAACTCCACACAGATAGTGATTCAAGCTGGGAATTGAACCCGGGTTCCTGACACTGTGAGGCAGCAGTACTAACCACTATGCCATCCTGGTAATGGAAACAGGCACATAAGCAACATTTAAGAAGAATCTGGATGGGTACATCAATAGGGCAGGAACAGAGGGACGCCGAATAAGGCCAGAAAGTTTTTGTTTAGTTTAGTTAGGGTATCTTTATCATCACAAGCTTGGAGGGCCATAGGGCCTATTCCTGTGCTGTATTTTTCTTTGTTCTATGCTACCTTCCTGCCTAAATTTATAATTTATTTTCTGACTAACCTCAATCCTGCTTACAGTTTCTGACATTCGTACGCTGCCCCTCTGCACAGTGAGACCATGATACAATTAACAGAACTCCGTGTAATTTCCAGAATGATGATCTGTTAACACTTTGGTTTTACAGAGCTTTCAAATTTGAAAATAGGACTAATATCACAACTGTTGCAGTTATTTCTCTGTTGGCCTATTCCAGCCTATGGCATTAATCAACCAATTAGAATGTAAGTGAGATTTGCACCCCAATGTCAGTGTAATACATGGTTTAAACAGTAAGCTTGTTGATAGTGATGAGGTGCCAGCCATGGTTCAGTAGGCAGCATTCTCACCTCTGAATCATAAGATTGTGGGCTCAAATCCCACTTCTGGGCTTTAACACATAAATCACAGAATGCCTACATTTCAGCAGCAGGCTATTCGGCCCATTGAATCAGACTGACTCTCACAGAACAACTTAGCCAGACCTTATTCCCATCATCCCATGTATTTTCCTTGCTAATCAACCTAACCTTCACCTCTTTATTTTCTATCAAGTCTGACAGTTCAGTGCAATACTGAGGGAGTGCTGCACTGACGGACATCCTTGTCTTTCAAGTGAAAGGTTAAACTCAGGTCTCATCTTCCTTCTCAGGTAGATTTAAAAGATCTTATGGCACTGTTATGGAGAAGAGCAAGAGAGTTTTCCCTGCTGTCCTGGCCAACATAAATCCCCCAATAAACATCATGAAAAGCGATTATCCGGGTCATTATCATATTGTTGTTGCGGGATCTTGCTGGATTGCTTTAAAATTGGTTGTTGCATTTCCTACACTGTGGCAGCATGGTGTCCCAGTGGTTAGCACTGTTGCTTCACAGTGCCAGAGAACTGTGTTTGATTCCAGCCTCGGGTGACTGATTGTGTGGAGGCTGCATGTTCTCCCCATGTCTGTGTGAGTTTCCTCCGGGTGCTCCGGTTTCCTCCCATAGTCCAAAAGATGTGCTGGTTAGGTGGATTGGCCATGTTAAATTCTCCGTCAGTGTACCTGAACAAGCACCGGAGTGTGGCAACTAGGGGATTTTCAAAGTAACTTCATTGCAGTGTTGATGTAACCCTGCTTGTGATGCTAATAAATAAACTTTTAAATGGCCTCCCCCTGCACTTCAGGGATTTTATGATTCTACGAATACAACAGTGACTACACGTCAGAGAGACTTCATTGGCTGTAAGAGGCTTTCAGACATCCAATGGTCATTAAAACACTTATACAAATACACGTCTTTCACTTAACTCACATTGTAGAATTACATATACACAGAAAGCACTAACTCGTCTTTATATAGCATCTTTTCATAAATTAGAACATTTCAAAACATTTCACAGACAATGAGAAGCTGTAGAAGCATATTATTGTTGTCACTGAATTGTAATTCCCTCCATTTATAAGGAAACTGAGAGTTCTTTTAGTTGAGTTGCAGAGATAATTCACAAATGCTTTCGATTGTCAGTGTGTAGGACTCTCTCAGACTTGAGAAGTAAAGTTCTGTATCAGCAATGAACAAAGCTGTGAATAATTTGACAAAGGAAGCGCTTGCATTGGGACATGTGAAAGGTGCGAAATGTTCTAAGAGATCTCGTTTAACTGAGTCGCATTAGGAAGGAGCACTGACCAGTTTGGTGTCATTTATTCACACTTTAGAAGGTTTTGGAACTAGGAGCTGGCACCAAGTCCTGAAAGTCAGCCCGCGGGGGCCAGCTTTGTCCTTTTATAAAAGCTTACAAGATATAAAATACAGCTGCAGTGCTCAAATTACTAAAACAAACCCCAGAACACAAATGGAATATGCAGGAAATACAGTGAATAAAAAGAAAGGAAGTATGAAAAAAGAGAGATATAGGGGTGAATTTCACACTTCTTGGTGGGATGGGAATCGAGAAGGAAGAGCATTGGGTTGTTATCTTTTGCCTTTACAGCTCCTTACCATTTAAAGGCAATGGATATACACCTCACGGCCAACTAATGAGAGGCCAGCTGGAAGCTGGCTTACCATAACAAAGCACAGTGGTAAGCAGTGTGCCAAATTGGGGGTGACAGGCATAATGTCCAGAAGGGACAGGATGGAAGTCAATCTCATCCATTTAGCAAGACCCAGGCAGAGGTTTGAGGTGGCTGCAGCAGAACTGAAGCTTCGAGTTCTTACTTACTGTTACTCATCACAGTGCAGAAGGGGGCCATTTGGCCCATTGAGCCTGCACCAGCAACAATCTCATCCAAGCCCCATTCCCTTAACCCCATGTATCTATCCTGTTAGTCTCCTGACATTAAGAGGTAACTCTGGCACGTCCAATTAACCAACTTGCACACCTTTGGATTGTGGAAGGAAACCACAGCACCAGGAGGAAACCCAGACAGACACAGGGAGAATGTGCAAACTCCACCCAGACAGGATTTGAACCTGAGTCCCTGGTACCGTGAAGCAACAGTGTTCACCACTGTGACACTTCTAATTCCCTTGACTTAATGGCGTAGCAGGAGCGGCAGCTCATTTTTAAATGTTGATGACTATTCTGCTTGCAGTGAATTAATCAGCCAGGGAGGAAGAAAACATTTGAATAGAGCCGTCTCACTCTCCTTATGAATAAGAGGTGTTTAGGAAAAGACTCGAATTCCACTCTTTCCATCTCTTTGTCTTGCCACAGGGTGGCCGAGGAACTGGAGCCACCAGCAGCTGAGGGGCTCTGAGCAAGGCTGGCCCCATGGTTTGATGAGAAATAAACCTGTTGGACTTTAACCTAATGTTGTGAGACTTCTTACTTGATGAGGATTCTCAGTGAATGCTTCTCAAGGCTGTGAGGGAGGCATGAGCGAGAGGTCCTCATGCCTGCAGACAGGAAGAGGAGACTGCCCAGCTGGACCAACACAGCCTGGAGGTCATGGGGAAGTCAGCAGTCAGGGGGTCATTGAAGGAAAGTAGTGTGAAGAGGGGCTGAATGATCTCTAAGAGTCTCTCAGGATGAGTTTGCAGTGGTTTTGGAGATGGAGCTGTATGGCAGGGTGGGAGGAGTTAATATATGTCAAGCGTGGGATGGTGTAGAGTCTTAGCCAAGTGTATAAAGTATTGGAGATATTTATTTTCGTATTTTCTTTCATGGGTTGTCTGCACCACTGACAAAGCCATGTTTTGTCACCCACTCTCAATTGCTGTTGAACTAAATGGCTTGCTCAGCCATTTCACAGGACAGTTAAGAGCCAATCACACATTGCTGGAATGACGTGTTCAAATGTAACCAATGATAACATGGGCTCTGTTGTAGTGTGACCAATGGTAACAAGGTGTAAGGGTCAGCTGACCCAGTAAATTCATGACAAAACAATGTGGTCGTCAGCTGACTAGCTGACTTGGTATAAATAAGAATCTGTTGGGAATTGTGGGGAGTTTGGAATGGCCCAGGGTGAGGCTTCAAGTGGTGGGAGTAATGAAGTTTTTTTTATTAAACCTTTTTCTTTGATTCAGAAGTTGGAGTAAGTTTTGTTTTATTTTATTGCCTACAACTCCTGGAGGTTCAACAATATGTCAACCAGACTGGGTAAAGATGGCAGATTCCCTACCCTACAGGGCATCTGTGAACCATGGAGGGAACAGAAAGCATAAAGACTATGAGGAGGCATGGAGTAGACATGGGACATTCCCTGATTCTGGGGATGGCGCGACTGATATACAAGTACAGACTGACTAGGTTAGTATTGTTTTCGCAGGAATTCAGGCAAATGAGGGGCAGGGGGGAGGCGGAATCTCATGGAGATTTATAAAATTCTAACAGGATTAGACAGGGTAGATGCAGGGAAGATATTCCCAATGGTGGGACAGTCCAGAACCAGGGGTCGCAGTATGGATTCGGGGTAAACTATTTAGGACAGAGATAAGGAGACATTTCTTCATCCAAAGAGTGGTGAGCCTGTGGAATTCACTACCACAGGAAGTAGTTGATGCCAAAATATTGAATGTATTCAAAAGGCGGTTAGATATAGTACTTGGAGTGAATGGGCTCAAAGGTTATGGGGAGAAAGCAGGATTAGGTTATTGAGTTGGATGCTCAGCTGTGATTGTAATGAATGGCACAGCAAGCTTGAAGGGCCTCCTCCTGCTCCTATTTTCTATATTTCTATGAGGAGCATGGGTGCAAGTGTGTGTGTGCAGGGAGCGTGAAAGGATACAGTGAGAGGTATGGGGGGGCGGGGGGGGGTAAGTGGGTGGCGAGAGAGTGTGAAGAGTAAGAGCTTCAGGGCCTGACAGTCATGATTACAACTGGGCCAATGTTCCAGAGAATGGAGGATGGCCTTTCTAACCTGCTGGTCTCACCATCTGCTCAGGCTGCACCAGGAGACAGTGGACTCCATTCCACCGTGTCCCTGCCTCCTCAGAAAACGTAAATACGGAGGGTGAGTGTCTCATCAATGAAAATGGGTTGATGGAGTCGGGAACTTTCCCATCTTCTCCCTGAAAATCCGATCCTATATTCACTTTTGAAGTTGCAACTATCTCAATTGCGGAGACTAATAAAAACAGATATCCCCAATCAGAAACTAGCAAAGTGAATAAACACAACTAATGCAGGGCTGAATATTATTCTTATTGAGATCCCGAGTTGAACAATCAAGGCTTACTGTGCCAGATATCTTCAGAGAATAATGGAACTTGGAAAATTTCAACAGCAGAAGATTACCTTGCAATATGGCCTGAATAGTTTCGATTCTAGGTTAAAATGAAGGTAAAATAAATGGGCAGTTTTGAGTCCAAGGAAGCAGTGTTCTGGTTTGCAGGAGCCCCGAGCTCCCTTTTCTCATTCATTTCTGGGTTGACAGTTCCAATTTTGAACCAATAGAATGAGATCTGTCTTTTCCACCAGCTGAATTCCAGGTGGAATTCTCCCATTTTGAGACAATGGGCAGGATTGACCAGCCACACGCTTACCCCCAGAACCGGAAAATCCCACCTGAGGTCAACAGGCCATTGTATTCCCTTGTTCGCTACAATTCCTGAGGCAGGCAGGTCTGGAAAATTCCCCTGTGCAGTGGTGGGTGGCTCTAGTGGTACCTGTCCTGCTGAACAGAACAGAGGGATCTTCTACTAGATTCTACGCTTGGAAGCTTGTTAATTATGCACAGACAAGCTCCCCTTTGATTTTCCTGGTGGACCTGTAGCTAATTTGTCTGCCTACCCTCAGCAGAAGGGGCTGAATATCCCGATACCATATTTAAACACCATTCCAGCACACTCACGTCACCCACTTCAGTCCACCTGTCTTCATCTGACTGTGCAGGTTGTCAGCAATCCAGAGGGAAACGTGGAGGGGGAAGGAGACGAATTAAAATTGGTTTCTCCCTTCGCCTTGTGATAATACAGCAATCGTGGATGGAAGATAACACTAAAAACTGAAGAGCTGCAATTCATTTCAGGAGAACACAGACAGGTTAGCAGAATGGCAGCTCGGTGTTGGACAAAATCCACTATGAAAATGACGAGGTGGGACATCCTGAGGGAAGAAGCAAAGTTTGGAAATATTTATAATATCTAGAAAAAAATATCTCTGCAAATTTCCAAGCTCAAGCCCTGACTTCCTCGTGTTGTATTTCCTTATTATAAATATTCCTCATCCGCAAGTGATAACTGAAAAGTTGACACAAGGACGTACGGTTCTGTTAACCGGAAATTTGCACCGACATAGTTTCCATTTATAATGGAAATAGCCTAGGAAAGCTGATCATTCTGCAATTATAGCTTCCGACCAGTAGCAGCATTATAGTTACACAATTTTACATCTCAGTTCCAATCTGTGGGTAGGGAAGCATTTTACAGACACTATTACGCTTCACAAATTATCATAAATTATAGAATTTAATGATAAATTTGACAAACACAATACTGTTGCACAAAATTAGGGAAGAGCATATCACTTTGAAATGGGAACTTAACCAAGGTACGCATGTCTGGTCTAATGCATTCCTTACATCAAGATGACATTTAAAAAGCTGGCTAACAATATTATCTGGAATATGCAGCACACAAAACTTGTCACAACTGGTCCAATACCTGGTACGTACTCTTCCTTTATCAGCAGAACTCCCTATTCCTTTCTCCCTCACATGTTTCTCCAAAGAAGAGTACAGCGTACGAACAGGCCCCTTCGGCCCACCAAGTCTGTGCTGACACAGATGCCTCTCTAATGTTTTATTGCCTTTATGTGGTCCATATCCGTCTATTCCTTGCCATTCATGTATCTATCCCAATAGCCCTTGAATGTTGCTAAAGAAACTGCTTGCACCTCATTCAGCAGCATGTTCCAGGCATTCACCACTTTCTGTGTAAAAAAACTCGCCCCTTACATCTCATTTTATCTTTTCCCCCTCTCACTTTCAACCTATGCCCCTGAGTAACTGACCCTTCGACCCTGGGAAAAAGACTTTGACTATCCACTCTATCCAAGCCTGTCAGAATCTTGTAAGCCTCTATTCGGGTCCCCCTCGTCCTCTGACACTCCAATGAAAACAATCCAAGTTTGTTTAATCTTCCTTCATAGTCCCTATTCCTCCGAATCAGGCAACATCCTAGTAAATCTCCTCTGCACCCTTTCCAATGCATCAACGTCCTTCCGGTAATGTGATAACCTGAATCGTACACAATACTCCAAACATTAACAAATTTTATGCTGTTGAAACATGATTTTTTAATTCCTATATTCAACGCCCCGACCAATGAAGGCCAGCATGTCTTATGCCTTCTTGACCATCTGAGTTGCTATCTTCAGGGAACTGTGGGTCTGCACAGCTAGAGTCCTCTGTATGTTAATATTTCTAAGGACTCTACCACTTACTACATACTTTTCTTCTGCAACAGGCACCTTCCAAATTGCATTATTTCAAATCTGTCTGCGTTAAATTCCGCCTGCCATCTTCCAGCCCAAGCTCCCAGCTAATTTATATTCTGTGACATTCTCTAACCATCTGGATTATCTGCTACTCCCCCAATTTTTGTATCACCTGCAAATTTACTAATTAGACTACCTACATTTTCCTCTAAATCATTTATATATATTACAAACAACAGAAGCCCCAGCAGTGACCCTTGTGGAACACTATTTGTCACAAGCCTCCAATTAGAAAAGTATCCTTTCCACTGTTACTCTTTGCTTTCTATGCCCAAACCAGTTTTGTATCCATCTTACCAACTCACCTCAGATCCGATAATGATTTCACCTTCTGTATCAGCCTTCCATGAGGTACTTTAGTATCCAACATCCACTGCCCTGCCCTGCATAACTTTTTCTTGTCACTTCCTCAAAGAACTCAATCGAGTTTGTGAGACACAACCTCCCTTCAACAAAACCACGCTGCCTATCACCAATAAGCCTACTGTCTTCCAAATGTGAGTACATCCTGTCGCTAGAAACTTCTCCAATAATTTTCCCATCACTGATGGAATGCTCACAGGCCTGTAATTTTCCAGATTGTCTCCTCTGCCCTTCTTAAACAGAGGAACAATGTTAGCTACTCTCCAACCCTCTGATACCTGGCCTGTGACTGAAGAAATTTTAGCCAAAGCCTTAGCTATTTCTTCCCTCACCTCTCTCAATATTCTGGAATAGATCCTATCTGGCCCTGGAGATTTGTCCACCTTAATGTTTTTCAAAACCTCTGATACCTCCTTCCTTTTCATCTCAACATGTTCCAGAATGTCAACATCCTGCTTTCTACACTCTACCCAGCTTACTCTTAAATGCCAAATTTGTTATTTTCCACAATTCTCCCCATGTATTTCTAAGAAAATAATTCTTCAGCTTTTAAACCTTTGCAATATCACACTTCAAACAGATACTTATCTCTTTATCTATATACTAAAATGGGTTTACACTTTCTTGTACTACCAGACTTATTAGAATCCTACCAGCGCTTCATGGTTTGAGTTAAAAGGAGAAGCTTGATAGACAGGGACTCTTTCCTTGCAGCATAGGAGACTTAGGAGTGACCTTATAGAGGTCTTTAAGGTAATGAGGGGCATAGATCAACTAGATAGTTAATATCAAAGGAAGGTGAGTCTAAAACATGAGGGCACAGATTTAAGGTGAGAGGGGAGAGATACAAAAGGGTCCAGAGGGATAATTTTTCACACAGATGGTGGTGAGTGTTTGGAACAAACTGCCAGAGATAGTAGTAGAGGCAGGTACAATTTTGTCTTTTAAAAAGCATTTAGACAGTTATATAGGTAAAATGGGTATAGAAGGCCAAACATTGGCAATTGGGACTAGCTTAGTGGTTAAAAAAGGATGGGATGGACAAGTTGGGCTGAAGGACCTGTTTCCATGCTGTAAACCTCTCTGACTCTATCATTCAAGACCATAAGCTGTAGGAGCAGAAGTAGGCCGTTCGGAATCCATGACCTCTGGTTTATTATCTGTTTGGGCCACACAAGACTGGTTCATGGTTACCATGATGGACTCCCAACCCCCCTTCCCCCAATCTTCCCACCAATGGGTGGGACTACCGCCAGAATTCCATTCATTATGTGTTTGTGTTCAGGTGACTGAATGTCCATTAAATGTTAACATAATCAAAGAGCTCACAAGAAAGTCCACATTGTGATTTCATTGACCATCTTTCTAATTTTTGAATACAATGAGTTCCCAATTGATTTGAACATTAGGGGAGGCAGTGAGCCAGATACACAGAGTAACACACTGGGAACCCAAGAGTTCCCACACAGCAAGTGGTGAAATTTGAATTCAATAAAAAATATCTGGAATTAAAATCAAACCATCATGAAACCATTCTCGATTGTTGTAAAAACATATCTGTTTCACTTATGTTCTTTAGGGAAGGAAATCTGCCGTTCTTACCTGGTCTGGCCTATACGTGATTCCAGACCCACAGCTGTGTCGCTGACTCTCAACTGCCCTCTGAAATGGGACAGCTTGATCTTGGGTTTGAATATAGCTCAGCACAACATCGAGAGCTGAAGGGCCTGTACTGTGCTGTACTGTCTTATGTTCTGCAAAATGGAGGGCAGTGTTGGATGGGCAATAAATGCTGGCCCAGCCAGCCACACCACATCCTGTAAAAATGAATTTAAAAACTTATTAAAATTTCATCATGTACCAGGCGCTGGAGTTATACTGGAACTCAATGCATATGGTGTCATGCTGTCTCCTGGACCTGATGCCACACTAAATAGTTTGATCAGTGACTGATTGATTAGTATTTACTGGTGCGCGCAATGTGCAAATTCTCCCACAAGAAAAACCCTGTGTGGTAAAAATGTGGAATATTTCTAGATTTCCTAGAATGGAATTCTGGGAAATGGGCCAGATCAGATTATGAAAGAGACAAAAATTCAGAATGACAAAATTGAAACTTTAAGTAGGTCACAGCTGTCCCATTTGCTTAGGAGTTTAAACTAGGTGAACAATACTAGATCCCTAAAATAAATATTATTATACAGAGCTGCAACCAAAATCCTTCAGGAACTGTCAATGTGAGTCCAATTACATGATGCCCTCCAGCGTTTTCCATATCATTTTGTAGGTCACCCAGCAAACATCAATCTGAAGCACAGACAACCCACTTTATAAGGTTCTCTCAACTAACAGACATGTACGTTCATAACATTTAATCCATTGGAGCAGGATTAGACCATTCAGCCCATCGCGCTTGCTTTGCCATTCAATACAATCACGGCTGATCATCAACCTCAAGGCCTCCATCCCCACACTAGCCCCTTATCTCTTTGTGTCAACAGCATTTCAAAACCCAACCTACTCTACACTAAACATACTTAACAACTGAGCTTCCACAGCCCTCTGGGGGAGAGAATTCCAAAGATTCACAACCCTCCGAGTAAAATTATTCTCTTCATCTCAGTCCTAAATGCCTTTTCTCTTATTTTATAATTATGCCCCCTGGTTCTAGACTTCCCAGCTAGGGGAAACATGTCACTTCCAGCCACCCTGTCTAATCATTTAAGTATTTATAAGGTTTCCTATAAATCAGTGATTATGGAATCACCGCTCATTCTTCAAAACTCTAGAGAAAACAGGCCCAGTTTCATCAAGTTCTCTTTGTAAGACAGTCCTGCCATCTCTGGAACAAAACTTTATTGCACTCCCTGTATAGCAATAATAACCTTTCCGAGGTATGGGGACTAAAACTCCACGCAATACTCCAAATGCGGCTAAACCAAGTTCCTATACAACTGAAGCAAGACCTGATTACTTCATTAGTCAAGTCACCTTCCGATAAAGGGTAACATTCCATCAGCTTTCCCAACATGTCAGCTTCAGGGATTTATTGATGAGGCGATCAGATCTTTATATCTACAATATAACAGGTCAACATGTAGAAAACTCTCAGTTAGTTTCAGTTTCAAGATAATTTCTTATGACTCTTAGTGAGGTTGTCATATTGGGGAAGAGATGTATTTCAAAGATGGAGCAAGGTACTTTTAAAAGAGAAGCTTTAAAAATACTACTGGTTTGAGGTCAGTCCTATAAGAACCAGCATTCTAGTTATAGTGCTGGAAACCGATACCAGAATCTCCCCTCCAGCCCTGGATGTGGCCTGATATGAGGGTGTAAAAGGGCAGGGCAGGGTGTACCATATCCCTCATTTACCCACCTCGGCTAGTATTTCACCACTGGGAGAATGGTGGGCCAATTGAAGCCTGTAAATGACCTCTTCCTGCAGTCACTGATATTTTATCTCTATCACTGACTCTGTCCCCTGGCCAGGTGAAGTTCCAGCTGTGGCCACTGTTTCCAGTGGCACTGTTGGGAGTGAAAAGCTGCCGGCAGTTCTTGGCAGTGTGACATCTTCCCTGTTTGGGGTGGAATCCATGACCTCTGGCAACTACCTGCCTGAGCCACTCAAAAGTGCTTGTGGCTTTCCGAGTTCTACTGAGCTGAGTTCCCCCCAACCCCATCGATCCCAGCCAGCGTGCAGGACCACCACTTCTGACCAGAGATGCTGGAAAGCCTCTGGCAGCATCCGTAGGAAGAGTAAAAAGCTGACATTTTATGCCCAAATGACCCTTTATAAAGACTTTGACAAAGCTCTTTTTTCTCCTTACAGATGCTGCCAAATCTGCTGAGATTTTCCAGCATTTTCCCTTTTGGTTTCAGTTTTCAGCATCTGCAGTAATTTGTTTTTACTCTGGCCAGAGCTCTGTCCATACGTGTTCAGTTCACGTGACCCAAACATCTATTAAATGTTATCATCCAAGACTTCACAGGACATTCACATTGTGTTCACAATAGAAAGATGATCAATGAAATTACAATGAGTTCCTAGTTGAGTTGGACATTATTAAAACTCCATTATGCACAAAGAATTGGAGTTATACTGGAACTTGTGTGTACCATAATGTAACATTACATTGTCTCCTGGACCTGGTCTCATACTGTTTGCTGAAATTCAGTTTGGGAATATTTCATGGTGTATAACACACCAATGTACAGGAATAGCTGATTGCATTAAAACAAAACACAATCAGTTACTATAACTAATCTATCTGTTTCACTCTAATTAAAGAAATAAAAAGAAAAGTGAAACCTAACCTAAAGACCTTGTACAAAATGCTGGAGATTCTCAGCAATCAGGTAGTGACTGTGGAAGGAGAAGGAGTTAATGGGCAGAATTTAATGGAGGCAACAATGAGTCTCACTCGCTAGCTGGAGAGCTGGCAAGAGTTCAGCATTACCTTCTTTGGAAAGAACTGCCAAATTAACGTGTACTTAACTGGGCAGGACTCCGTGGACCCTGCCATGGCAAAAAATTCCACCCGTGAAAATTGCCGGCCAAAGACCAGCAATGGTATGTTGTTAGGCAACGCCACTTGCGAGGCAGTGGCTGCTGCTGGTACTGCGTGCACCCATGGCCCAGGATCATTGAAGGAGCCATGTCTTGGGTGAGTGATTGGGAGGTGGAGGGGGGGACTCGCAGGGAGGTGGAAAGGGCACCCAAACAGGCACTGGAGTGTGGCGACCAGGGGATTTTCACACTAAATAGTGTTAATGTAAGCCTACTGGTGACACTAATAAATAAACATTAGAACTTCAAAAACTTAAACTTTAAAATTTAAAAACTACTCTCCCTAACCACTCTAGTCATTAATCCATTCACCCATTTAATAACATTCACACAGGATATTTAAATCTATGTGAAATTTCACATTATGTTATAGTCAGCATTCTAGCTGTAGGTCCAGAATTTATTGAATTAGGAAGTATTATATCCAGAAAATAGTTAAATTTGCACATCAATGCAAATGTGCTGTAACTTACTGCTATTTATCTGTTTCAGAATTTACATTCCAGTTCAGAGTCTGATAGCAATTATTTTACCACATTCTGTAATTTACGAAATCACAAGTCAGCATTTGATGATCCTAACAACTACAATAACAAGGTGTGAGGCAACTGGGATTCACTGCCTGAGTCAGTAGTTGAGTCTTAAATACTCGACTTATTTAAAAAATACCCGGATCTGCGTTTGGAATGCAGTAACCTGTGAGGCTATGGACCAGATGCTGGAAAACGAGGTTAGAATAAATAGCTAATTTCTTTTCTCTCTTTGGCCAATGCAGACATGATGCGCTGAATGACTCTTTCTATACTGTAATTTTTGTGTGTTTTGAAGAACCTCTGTTTGCCTCTGGGCTTACTACAATGATCCAAATAAGGGATTTATAAACGTATATTCCGGTTTATAGGTTCAGTTTGTAACAGGACTGGTCCGAGGCACTAAATATGTGGAAAGTATCTGAGGATAAGGTCCTTAAATAATGGTGTCCCCAAATGTGGAATACTCAACTGCAAGATATTGGTATTGGGGCACCGCGTTTGCACTCTCCCCAAATCAACAGGTAGAATTTAACCATCCACAAGTGTCTTTTTCTGCAGCGTTAATAATGCATTATCTGTTAAGATCAAGAATAATATATGGTGGAGGAATAATACAGCAGCATATCTTTTGCCTTCAGCAAGTTTATTTTTAATGCAGCACAGTGGAAATACAAACTCCATATGGTTCCCACATAACCGTTCCAGCTCTTGGAGTTGAATCAATGATCAACACCTGTCTTTAACAATTACCAAAGTATGCAATTGCAGATACATTGATATCATCTTTCCCAACTGTACCTTTCTTTGCTCAACTACATACTTAAAGTTTTAAGTTTATTTTTTATTGTCACAAGTAAACTTACATTAACAAAGTAACAAAGTTACTGTGAAAATACCTTAGTCGTCACAATCCAGCGCCTGTTCGGATACACTGAGGGAGAATTTAGCATGGCCAATGCACCTAACCAGTACGTCTTTCGGACTGTGGGAAGGAAACTAGAGCACCCAGAGGAAACCCATGCAGACAAGGGGAGAATGTGCTGACTCCGTTTGGACAGTGACGAAAATCAGAATAGAACCCGGGTCCCTGGCACTGTGAGGCAGCAGTGCCATCTTTACAAACATCATCTGTAGCCGGAGGATTATTGACTCAGTGAAAGATGCTCTTTGCTCTGCCTGGCATAGGCTGGACTTCCATTTGTTCATGACCCAGCATTGCAGACTGGCACGTTTCAAGGTTCAGGACAACGTGCTGAGGGATGCACCAAAGCTTGGAGCAGCCACCAGAGAGGGAAATGCCACAATCCATGGCCCTCCTGCCATTGAGGGGCTGCAAACTATGAAAAACTCCGAGGACTCTGTGCTTAACATGATTATTGCAAATTTAACCTGCTTTTCCAAGTGCGGGGAGACACCTCAGAGTATCACATCCAGAATGGGAAGAAATCGTTTTGTTTTGCACTTTATCTAATGTTACATTTGAACTGTTACGTAACGCAGCTTTACAAATAAGAAAAAATTTGTGAAAATAAAACTTGATGTGGTCCAAAGCAAGTGAGCAATTTTAGTTTGATGAAATCTTAACAAGTTAGAGTAGATGCAATAGTATAAAGCATTTGTATTGTTGTAAATCAGTGAAATGGTCATAATCTCCACTAGACGATTGATAGTTCTTTTAACCGAACAAAGCAGGCTGAATTATTCATCCAATATGTTGATGCATTAACACAACCCTTATAAAGGTTCTGCTTGAATGTTCACATTGTATCATTGGAAGATGAACTGCCTTCAGTGTGGCTTCAACTTCATGTCTATGCATTTAAAAACATCAAATGGATCACTTAAATAATCAGAAGCTTGTCTTACAGCAGCGTACAGTGGGTGGGATTTAGGAGAATTAACATTTTGAGTTGTGCAATTATAAATGACTCCTATAATTAATCTTCTGACCTTACCTATAATATTACAGTCTGAACTGGTTTTCATTGTGTAGTATCCAATTCAAATAGCACAATGCAAATCATCAAAATTTGTCCCTTTTCTTAAATTGTGGAATCTGCTTCATGTTCATAATCGTGATTTCTGTACCGAATTTTACCAAGTATAAATTTAACAATCCAACACGCAGCTTGTAAAAATAACACGTTACTATGGTGAAAATATGAACCTACCAATAGTCATCATTTGCTTGAAGTCTTTATGAGCATTTTCTTTTAACTTCAACTTCTTGCACCTCAGAATTGGGGGTGAAAACTGAATCAGGACATGGTGAGTTTTGAAAAGAAATCTCTTCATAAATAATGGAGGAATTAAGTTTTTTTAAGCCAAGGGTTTTATTTTCTCCAGATTGTTAGCAGCTCGAAGATTTTCATTTCACAGCGACAGAAGAATAAAGTAACTCTGAAATTATATTCCAACTTAAATCCTGTTGGAAAGAAAATGGAGACACACACAAAACGCAAGACACTGGACAACACTACCACATACCACGCACAAAAACAGAACACGCTGGAGGAACTCAGCAGGTCTGGTAGTATCTGTGGAGAGAGAATAGAGCCAACATTTCGAGTTGGGGAAGGGTCATCCAGACTTGGAACATTGGATCTATTCTCGCTCCATAGATACTGTTAGACCTGCTGAGTTTCTCCAGCATTTTCTGTTGTTTCAGATTCCAGCATCCGCAGTATTTTACCTTTAACTATCTTGTACCATTTAGTCTTCACACAACTTGGAGCAAAACTGCTGTGTCAAGCTTAATTGGGATATTTTGGACAATTTATAAATGAAGACAGACGTTACTTAAATGCACTCTCAGCACATTTAAAATCCTTCCATACACGTGTACACAAAACTCTCCCTCACCGAATAGGCTGGGTTTGCAACCAGGCACTGTTAAAAACTAACTACCAAGTTTGAAGCAGGTAACTACAGTATAAATCCCACATTATCCTTCAGGATGTCTTCAAAAAGAAGCCCTAACAAGTAAAGAGGGCACTTGGAAGAGCATATATTTTTGCCACATGGTGCAAATGCAATACTGTTGCAATCAAATACCACATATTGCTACATTTTTCTGTGAATCTAACACTAACATGTATAATATACAGTAAGGTATCTTTAATAGCCAAAAAATCAGTCCTTTCCTTTATTAATGTAATGTCATCCTCTGAACTATTTCACATTTAATACTTTTCCCAAACATAGGGATGAATACTCCAGGCAGCAGCAACTGTTCAGACTTGCCAGGAGTGCAATCTGCCTAGTTACTACGAGCTGAATTTATTAATCTACAATCCAGAGGAATGCACTGCAACCCAATACTGCTCTGTAGCAGTGGCAAGCTTCCCTTGCGATGATGACGTGTATTCGTTAATGTTTTATAAACTACTTTGTAGTTTGCTTTTTTTTAACCAATTTCATCAAAAGGATTTCCATTGTTTTCTTTATTGCTATTGCTTCTACTGCAACAGGGGTAGTTCAATTGATGCTCTTGTGCACAGAAACAAGATGAATACTTGCCTCTGCTGCCAATACCTGGCTTACTCTGAAAAAGCATTGGGAAGGAGTCATCAAACTGGTTTAAATTGAGCTTGTTTTGAGTTGAGTCGAAAGCTCAATTCACATCAAATATATTTTCCCATATGGCGCTGGAGCAAGGTGACTTCTTGCGAGCCGTCCCCGGTATATCCTCAAATTTAATCTTTTATGACTGTTGCGCACTTCAAAAATTGATTTCATCAACACCTCTACTTTCTCAGAAAGCTGAGGAAATTTAGCATGTTCACAACGGCTCTTACCAATTTTTATAGATGCACCAGAGAAAACATCTTTTCTGGATGTGTCATAGCTTGGGATGGCTCTTGTTCTGACCAAGACCACAACGAACTACAAAGAGTTGTGAATGTAACCCAGTCCATCACACAAACCAGCTTCCCATCTATTGATTCTGTCTACACTTACCGCTGCCTCAGGAAAGTAGCCAGCATAATCAAGGATCCCATGCATCCGGGACATTCTCTCTTCCACCTTCTTCCATCAGGAAAAAGATACAAAAGTTTGAAAACGTGCAGCAACCGATTCAAGAACAGCTGCTTCCCTGTGCTATTAGCCTTTTGAATATTAAGCTGATCTTTCTCTTCACCCTATCTTTTATGGCAGTACTATATTCTGTACTCTGTCCGTCTCTCCGATGTACTTTATGAATGGTATGTTTTGTGTGTATAGCATGTAACACACAATATGTTTCACTGTATACCAACACATGTGACAATAATAAATCACATCAAAGCAAAGGAAATCAAATGCCTTTAACAGAGTAACACTAGGACGGACATTTTCTTATTTCTATAGTTCTTCATATTTAACAGTTTTCTGAAAGTTTGCGCTCCACTCTAGCTACATGTTCAATATATTCATTCTGTTTTAAATGGAATTCTTGAGTTTTGATGCCTAGTAGTCCAAAGCTTCGCAAACACCAACTGTGTACTAAGACTGATAGGTTGCCATTTTCAGCCAGTCCAAGAACAAATTTTCCCCACACCCTTCGCTGCTGTGTTAATAACTTACGGATTTAAATCCAAGCCATTCTCACTTTGTTGGATTCGCACTGAATTTAGGAATAGGGTAGATTGCAGACTAGAGCACTCTGAAAGATGACAAGATAAAGGAGCAGAATTAGGCCATTCAGCCCATTAAGTCTGCAATCCAGGGATACACATGTTCCACAAATGATTTTTAAAAAAAAATCAAGACTTAATGCTTATTTAATCCCCATAGCTTCTAGCCTGTTCAAAAGTAGTCTCCAACAGGTTAAAGTCCAACAGGTTAAAGTCCAACAAGTCAAACGCTCCAAAAGCACAAGCTTTTGGAGCTTTGCCCCTTCCTAAGGTGATCACCTGTTGGACTTTAACCTGGTGTTGTGAGACTACTTATGTGCTCACCCCAGTCCAACACCAGCAAATCCACATACTGTTCAATATGCACAGGCCTCTAATGAGGTGATAATTTCAAACTGGAATTGATGATTCCACCTTCTTCTGTAAAGGCTATCTGAGACCTTCACGCAGTGCCATCTCCTTCACATTATCTCACTATTTACCAGCTGAGATTTCCTCAGCTCAAGTGAATACTTGTTAGAGTTTATTAAACAGGAACTACAAATTGTAGAACAACATTATGGGGTCGGAAACTCTAGATCTGAGCGAGACAACTCAGGAAGTCAAAGCTCAGTGTAAAATTTCTCTAATTTACCAGCACATATTGAGACACATCATAGTTTCACACTTTTGTGAATATTAGGCACTGTGACAAGCTCTCAAATTATTAATGGCCGTAAAGAAAATCTCCAAAGAAGAAAGAAAGTGTGAACTTACATTCTGTCAGCCAGATCGATGCGGTAAGGTCTGGGCCTAATGCAAAGGAAGTTACCGACCATATCAATCTAACCTGCATCCCTGGAAACACTCACAAAACTTGTTTCAATTGGTGAAAAGAAAGTCAAGCTGGCTTAAAAACTTTTGCCAGAATCAACTGAATCAAAAGTATTTGAGGAAAGGAACAAGTACCAAGAGGACTGGTGCTACTGGTGCACTAGGAGTTCAATGCCAATGCATTTTGGCCACAGAATCAGTGGGCAGAACTTCCCCAATAGGCCCAAGGATCCTGTTGGGAAAACTGAGATCCCAAGTCTGGACTTGTTGGAAGGGAGGCCAGCTGCTGAGCAATCTTCCCAAAGCTGCCTTCTGATTGGCTGCCTCTAAGCTTGCTGACTCTCATTGGATGCTACGGACCAATCACAGAGCTGCAGCAGCTCAATCAAGAGAAGAGGACACCTGCTGAGTTAGAAAGAAAGACTTACATTTATGTAACACTTTTCACAACCACTAGATATATGTCAGAGCAATTTCCAGGCAAGTGTAGTATGGAATGGCAACTCAGAGAATTGAAGGCATCTCAACTCGGCAGCACGCTTGGAGGCTTAGTCAAGAAGAAATTTCAGAGAGACTTCACTATTTTATTCCATCTGACTGATATCAAAAGGAACATCCTTTCCAAGTTCACTAGCACGTGGATCTGTGACTCCACAAGATGGTTTGTTGGTTTACAGAGAAGCTTGATGACTGACAGCATGTTACTAGCTGAAGCTATGCTGATGTGGAGATGCCGGCGTTGGATTGGGTAAAACAGAAAGAATCCGACAACGCCAGTTTAAAGCCCAAACAGGGTTTTTGTAGCAAAAGCCGCAAGCTGTCCCTTCGTCAGGTGGCTGGGAGTTCTGATCGTAAACAAGACATTAACTCAATTTACATGCATTATCATAGGAATGTGAGTCTTTACAGCTAATCAATTCTGAAAGGTACAGACAATGTGAGTGGAGAGAGCTCTAAGCACTTAAAGCTGAAAGTAGCCTTACTTTACTCATTGGCTGGGAGGAGGAGGAGGAGTGCCCCCCTCTTCCTCAGACTCCACTACCAGCATTCCATCACCCCTTCCCCCCCAAACATCCACAACCACCCTCATACTCCTTTACTATCACAATCCACTTCTCCCCCAATCTGGGCCTGGAATCAAACCCACCTCCCCCTCCGACTCCATCCCCTCCTCCCACCCTATTCCTACAAGGTGCTGCGGACACTTCTCCCAGCTAACTAGATGTCAAGTTTGTCACTCAGACTCCAGCCAGAGAGTGCAGTCAGGAATGTATCACACACATAATGGAATTTTAACTCCCTTGAATATGCGGACAACAAGACTCTTGCACTTCTCACCCACTACCTCATTTAAAGAGGGTTGAAAGAGTTGTCTTACGATATACATGAATTGGAAGCAGTTCAGGGAAGATTCACTGCTGATTCCTGGGATGAAGGGGGAAATGGTTGAGCAGGTTGGGTCTTTACTCACTGGAGTTTGGAAGAATGAGAGGATCATATTGAAACTTCCTGAGGAGATTTTTTTTTAAATTCATTTGTAGGACATAGGGTCACTGGCCGGCCAGCATTTATTGTAAGAAGTCTCACAACACCAGGTTAAAATCCAACAGGTTTATTTGATAGTAATCCCAGAAGCTTTCTGGAATGGTGTTCCTTTGTCAGGTATGTGGAAGGTTCTGAACCTTCAGGGTAAACTGTGTTTATCCCAGTCCAACGCTGGCATCTCTATATCAGCATTTATTGCCCATCCCCAGTTGCCCTTGTTCAGAGGGCAGTTGAGAGGCAGCCATATTGCTGTGTATCTGGAGTCACATGAAGGCCAGATTGGATAAGGATGGCAGATTTCTTTCCCTAAAGGACATTAGTGAACCCAGATGGGTTTTTTCCGACAATCGACAATGGTTTCGTGATCATCAACAGAGTCTTAATTCCAGCTGTTTTTACTGAATTCAAATTCCACCATTTGTATGGTGGGATTTGAACCTGGGCCCCCAGAATATTATCTGAGTTTCTGGATTAATAGTCTCGTGATAATACCATGATAATGCCATCGCCTCCCCTGAATCCCCTCCTCTGGTTTAGCAGGGTAGATTCTGAGAGGATGCCTCTCTCATGGGGATACACAGAACTCGGGAGCATAGTTTAGAAATAAGAGACCTCCCATTTAAGATGAAAGTGGGGAGGATTTTCCCCTCTCAGGTCATTAGTCTTTTCAGAGAGCTCTGGAGATTGGGTCAAACAAGGCTGAGTGAAAGAAGTTTTTGACGAACACGGGAGTCAGTAGTTAGTGGGGGGAGAGTACAGGCAGAAAAGTGGGGTTATGGCCACAAATTAGGCATAATCTTACTGAATGAACCAAATGGCCAACTTCTGCTTCTTTTTCTTACATATCCTTACCATCTGTCACCACATATCTGTCACCATCCCACTAACCCCCACCCCACCCCCGCTCCTGGCAAATCAATAAAATAAAATGTCTGCTGCTGTTAGAGTTTACATGAAATGTCCCAATGTTACCAGAGAATCAAAAGCTGCTCTCTCGTTTGACTGGTGGTGATTAAAACCGAGGAATACCACATCTCGGACGTGGGGTGAGGTTGAGAAGCGCCTTCATGAATCATCTCTGCCAGTAGGGGAATTGAAAGTTTAAGGTTAAAGCTTTTTACTAGTGTCACAAGTAGACTTACATTAACACTGCAATGAAGTTACTGTGAAAACACCCTGGTCACAACGCTCCAGCAACAATCAGGCACAATGAGGGTGCACCTACCAGCACGTCTTTCGGACTGTGGGAAGAAACTGGAGCATCTGGAGGAAACTCACGCAGACACGGGGAGAATGTACAAACTCTGCATAGACAGTGACTCAAGCTGGGAATCGAACCTGGGTCCCTGGTGTTGTGAAGCAACGGTGCTAACCACTGTGCCATCCCGCGCTGACCAGCCAACTGAGCTAAACTGACCTCACAGCGTTGACAATTTTCATCTTCAGAGTCTCAAGTGTATCAAATTTTGCGTTGAAAACTCTCAGCTAACCGCTGCTCCCTTCCCATATTTATTCCACTAAATATATCATATCATGTAAGTTATCAGTAAACAAAATGTTGTTTCGAGATTCAGCACAAAGATCAGGATTTCTTTAAGCAGGAGATCCTGGGTAATCACACCCTCAGCTATTTACCTTCAGATTCAAAGCTATTGGCAGCAGATTGATGCCATTATTACAGATATTCATGAGAAGCATGACTGACTTCACCAGTCCAAACACTGCTCCTTAAAAACAGAAGCAATGATAGTTTCTTTGACTACAGAAATCAGGTTTTTTTAAATATCAGTTTCCATTTCAGCTACTGATCTTTCCACTCCATCACACAACATCAAATGAGTTAATGTCATGGTGCCTGCCCAACCTGAAAGACTCACCTACAATGGGCTGAATGTCGGAGGGTGCGGACATCGGCTTTTCCCAATCTCTCAACCAATTCTAAACCTGTTTTGTTTACGTGGGAAACAGAAATCTCTCTGTGGATTTTGTAAACAAGCATTTGTCATTGTTTGCACCATCATGTTCTTAACATTAGATAGATGAATAATTCTGTCCTTCCTGTGATATGAGGCATCACAATGGCACATGGTTAGCACTGCTGTCTCACAGCGCAAGGGACCCGGGTCCCATTCCTGGCTTGGGTCACTGTCTGTGTGAAGTTTGCATGGGTTTCCTCCGGGTGCTCTGGTTTCCTCCTTCAGTCAAAAAGGTGTGCTGGGTAGGTGCATTGGTCGTGCTAAAATTGGCCATGCTGAGGACTAGGCTATTCAGCCCTTCGAACCTGTCCCACCATTCAGTAACATAATGACTGACCTACTTGATGTTCTTAACTCACCTTCCTTGTCTGTCCCCCTATAATCCTTAACCCCCTTAATCAATGAAGAAGCTGACCAACTCAGTCTTAACATACACAATGACCCAGCCTCCACTGTCCCCTGGATCAAAGAATTCCAGAGGCAATGATCCTCTGAGAAGAAATACCTCTGTCTTCAATGGGAGACTCCTTATTTTGAAACTGGGTTCTAATTCCAGATTACCCCACGAAAGGGAATATCATCATCTATCTTATTAAGTCCCTTCAGAATTTTATAGGTTTCAGTAAGACCACCGTGCAATCTTCTACTCTCCAATGAATATAGGCCAAGTGTGATCAACCTTTCCTCACAGGACAACTCCTTCAGCCCAGAGATTAGCTTAGTGAACCTCTCTGACTTGCCTCCAAACTAAATTTCCCTGTGGTTAATAATGAGAGCCGGAGTTTCACAATACACGGATTGCATAGTTAACTTGATTATTCCACTATCCTGAATCTGTCCAAGTAAATATTTCAGGAAGCTTGATGAGTGGGCTGAGTCCAGCTTCGACATACTTTCAATTTCACGGACCAACATTAACTCCCCCACGCGTGTGGTAATAATAATGTTCTTTTTGTATAAACAAAATCTCATGCTCTTTAAATCAAAAGCCTGAGATTTACATTAATATGATTAGCAACTATGTGTCTTCGAGTTTCAAAATTTTAGGCTCGACCCCCACCAGAGCAGATAGTGGAATCTGAATTGAATTAAAAATATCCAGAATTATGAATCTACTGATGACAATGAAACCATTGTCAATTGTTGGAAAAACCCAACTGGTTCACTAATGTTCTTTTGGGGAGGAAATCTGCCATCCTTACCTGGTCTGTGACTCCAGAGCCACAGCAATGTACTTGATTCTCGACTGCCCTCAGGCAACTAGGGATGGGCAATAAATGCCATGTCGCACAAATGAATAAAAAAGAATCTGAATGAACAAAATGCAAGTCACACACGCGACAGTAAGGACACCCTAATTGAAATCTGCCATCTGCTGCAGATACTTGCTCACCTGCTGCAGCTATAGACATTTAGAAGTGAGTAAGGGCCACACAAGCAGTGACTGTGACCATGAACCTTTACAATCCAGCTCCTTTCACTCTGAAGCTGGCAATATTTCCAATACTTCTCAGTTCACTATCCACGGTTGGGTCAGGGAGTTACTGAGGTCTGCTATTCAAAGAGGGCTCGTTGCATTACATTCTATCTCCTCAGCAGGGCAAACGAATCATACAATTCTCAGTATCCTGATGCCCTCATTCTGCAGAAATCTGCAGTTTCATCTGTATTTAAGTCATAGCGGGTGTAATAAGTCCTCAGAGGCAGAAGTCCCTTCACCAAAATCCCTTTATTTACAACAGCACACAGAATGCTTTCAGTTCACAGTCTACAATAGGAATCCCAGAGGAACTGACACTCCTGGTTAAGTACAAAGCAAGAGCTTCCTGAGTGGACCATCAATTTGGCCCTTAATCAGGGACATCTTTTTGTGTTCAACTAAATAAACAAAATCAACTTAACTTAGGGACAACTTGAAAAGGATAGCTCTCTAAAAGGAGGGGAACTGACCAAAACAAAAAGTAAAGTGGAAAGGAAACTTAAAACATCAAATTAAAGTATGATTAAAAGGGTCAATAATATATCCCAGTTCCTGTGGTACCCAATGGGCATGGAAGGCCTATTGCCCTTGGACACCACATGCTACCTCTCCAGGGACACCCGGCCACAAATATAGCTGCAGAAGAGGAACAGGCAGCCGGGTTGGATGACTTCTTCGATCTCCTTGGACTTGTAGATAAGGCCCTTAATTAGGGAGTTCATATTCTAATAGGCCCATCTCAATTGCCTGATTAAAGTCATTATGACAGGAAACCAAAGGGTAGCTACTGTGAGGCAAGAGCTATCTATGGATGACGACTGAAGACTCCAATGTGCAACCTAAGCACTCATTGGCAGTATGCATGCAATGTTGCACAGCGTGTAGTTGGAGAACACTGCACATCTTTACAACTGAGGACAGTGCGGCAAATATCTTCTAAGAATTGGAGCTTTGCTGCCAAAACATTAGTAAGATGAGTTTGTGTTGAACTTAACAATTGTTTCGCATGTTGTAAGGTACTAATTAGTTTGAGCTCCAATAGAGATCATATACAAGATGATAGTGTTACTATAGAAACACGAAAAGTATCAGGATTTTAATTTCTTGTACATTTTTCAAATTTGCCGTAAAGAAATAACATTCATTTATAATTACACGTTCCTCTTTGCTAAGTAATCATGTGAAGATGATTAAAATGGTTGAAATTAACGAATATGAATTTCAACTTAGTATTTATCTCATGAACTCATGAAGTTGCTCAGAGGGTATAGTATTTGCTTGGTCAACACCATGTATTCATCTGAATTTCAAGAGATGGTTGGAACTCACCTTCAAAATATGTCCACAAGTTCTTATGTTTCCTAAGGGGTATTGAGTCCTCTTTTGGGTGCTGCACTTCAGGAGAGATGAGAAGATATTGGAGAAGGTGCAGAAAAAATTCACAAGAACGATTCAGGGACAAGGAACTTCAGTTATGAAAACAGATTTGAGAAGTGTATTAACTGTTTCCCTAAGGAAAAGGTTTGAGAGAGGTAGTCAAATCCTGTGGGGAAGGGGGCTGTAAAATTTCTTCAATGGTCTTCCCACAGGCTTCCTCCCCGCTTTTCCACTCTGAAAAGCTCCCAGCCCCCTTCCGGCCCCCCTAAGACTCACATGCTGCTGGACTCTGGCGAAGCCCTGTCCACTGCAGCTCCTGGTACTGCCAGCCAATATTATTGGTCATCAGAATGTTAATTGGCTGCAAGGCAGCCAATACCAGCAGTGAGGCCTTCTGTACCCAATGGGCAATCTAAGGGACTGGGGTGCCTTTTCAAGCTTCTTAATCACATTTTGGTTTAACCTTTCAAGTTGCCTTTGTGATTTGTTTCCTGTCTAATGTCGAGTACCTGTTTCAGGGAATGCTACTTTAACTTGGCCCTCAGTTCATCTGATTTGGTTGACTTGATTATTTATCAATAGAATACTGGTGGCTCTCTGCTGACTCTTTTTGTGGGAGCGGTGGGAAATTCTGTAGTCCAAAAATTCCTAGCCCGGTTTTGAGGAGGGCAGGAATATGCTGACATGTACAAGGTATCAAGTTCCTCCGTTTTTCCACCCGACTGTCAATGTAGCTGCCACATTTGCCTGAATGTCTCGGGAAGGATAGGGAGTGTTCACCTCACCCGCTTTTCACTGTTGGGAGCTTACTGTTTCTTATTTTCACAAATTGCAGTCACAGGAACTCAACACAAAGTGGTGAAATTTGCTGACGTTACCAAACCAAGAGGAGCAATGGAACTGAACAAAACAGCTCAGAAATGGCACAATGAGTTGGGTAAAATAATGATATGGGGAGATTAATGGAAGGTGAAGTTTAAATGCAGACTAGTGAAAGTATTGCATATACAATGGATAATAAGCAATAGCGTTCTACATAATTTCCATCAATGATACTGAAGTCGCTCAGGATGAAATTCAAGAACACTTACAAGTTAAAACAGTCTATACACTAAACATGGCCAACCAATGTAGAACAGCAAGTTAATAAGGCCAACAAAATGACAAAGTCAGAACAGATGAATTAAAGTCAGAAGTCAAATCACAATCAAACTAAACAGTCCTCTGGTCAAATTTTGCCTTCAGTGCTTAGTCAAGTTCTGTTTATAAGTTTATTTATTAGTGTTGCAAGTAGGCTTACGTTAACACTGCAATGAAGTTACTGTGAAAATCCTCTAGTCGTTACAGTCTGGGTACACAGAGGGAGAATTTAGCATGGCCAATGCACCTAACCTACAAGATTTTCGGACCATGAGAGGAAACCGGAGCACCCGGAGGAAACCCATGCAAAGAGGAGGAGAACATGCAGACTCTGCAAAGACAGTGACCCAAACCCGGTCCCTGGGGCTGTGAAACAGCAGTGCTAACCACTGACCATTGCCGCCCATAGTGCATTGAGGTTACTAAGACAAGAGACAGCCAGTCAATGAATGCAGAAAGAGCATGGTTTGACTTCTGAGTAAAGATGAAATCTACCCCAGGTTTCCAACCTATAACGGAGGCAGATGAACACAGCAAAGTGGTGAAATTTACTGATGATACCAAACCGAAGGGAGCAATGGAACCGAGCAGAGTTGGGTAGAAAATATAGAAAATATTTGAAATAGATGAATCTAGAATAATATTTTAAATTGTGAGAGTAGGACAGAGGAACATTGTGAGCCATGAGAGACATTTTGTACTGATATTGAGAGCTTCTTTATGAAGTGAATAATGAACACTTGAACTGAACTCCCTGATAGCTACTACTGATATATGAGCCGAATGATCATCTCCTTCTGTAATTATCTTAGGATAAAAACTCTGAAGAGAACAGTTACACCATCCCAAAGTGAATCCGTTTCCAATAAAATCCACCCCCTCTCCTTGTTGATATACTGGAAGAAAGTTCCCCAGATCCTCCATTATCTCCGCACTAAAGGCCATTTTTTAGGTCTTATTTTCAACCATTTATTTTTAACAGAGATTTTCCTTCTTCTTTCAGCAAGCTCACCCACAGTCCATCATAGATTGAAGCTTGGCCAGGCATATGATTGGATCAAGCTGTACGATGCAGATATTAGTCAAAGACAATCTTACAATGCAGCAAAAAGGCAACAGTGGGTGGAATTCTCCAGCCCCCTCCCCAACCTCTACAATCCAGGTTTTCTCAAGGCGCAGGTAATTTGCCATCAGGACCACAGTCGACGATGATTTACATTCCTTGTCCCGCTGCCATCGGGGAACCCATGATGGGAGCTGACTTAGAGAAGGGCTGAAGAATTCTGCCCAAATTATTTTTTGATTTGATTTGATTATTGTCACGTGTATTAGTGCACAGTGAAAAGCATTGTTTCTTGCCCACTATATAGACAAAGCATACTGTTCATAGAAAAGGAAAGAATATGCAGAATGTAGTGTTATTGCCACAGCTAGGGTGTAGAGAAAGATCAACTTAATGTGAGGTAGATCCATTCAAAATTCTGATGGCAGCAGGAAAAAATCTGTTCTTGAGTTAGTTGCCACATAATCTCAGTCTTTTGTATCTTTTATCCAGTGGCAGAAGGTGGAAGAAAGTATGTCCCGGTGCTCGGGGTCCTTGAATATGCTGGCTGCTTTTTCGAGGCAGCAGAAAGCATAGATAGAGTCAATGGAGGGGAGGCTGGCTTGCGTGATGAACTGGGATTTGTTCACGACCCTTTGTAGTTTCTTGCCATCTTGGACAGAGCACGAACCATACCAGGCTATGATAGAACCAGAAAGAATGCTTTCTATAGTGCATCTATAAAAGTTGTTGAGAGTTGTAGTGAATATGCCAAATTTCCTTAGCCGCCTGAGAAAGTAGAGGTGTTGGTGGGCTTTTTTCTTAACTATAGTGTCGGCATGGACAGACTAAAACAGATTGTTAGTGATCTGGACACCTAAAAACCTGAAGCCTTCAACCATTTCCACTTCGTTCGCGTTGATGTGGACAGGGGCATGACCTCCATTACACTGTCCTGATTACCTCCTTCATTTTGTTGACATTGAGGGACAGATTATTGTTGTCAGACCAGTTCACCAGATTCCCTATCTCCTTCTGTATTCTGTCTCATCACCGAGATCTGACCCATTACAGCGGTGTCATCACTGTCGCTGGACATTAATTTTAACAACACGATATCGCAAAAATATATTAAGTACGTTTCTTTGAAAATCGAGTGACTTTATTTTACCTTTCCATGTTGTAATTGAATACGATTCAATCCATCATCTCAGTACAATTACTGCCCCTCTCGAGTATGAATTTGGTTTTGGCTTCATTTTCCGGGTAAAAAAAATTACATAATCTCATTACAAGCCAAGCACAAACCTCAGTCAAGATAAGCTTTCAAATTCAAACTCAAATTTCACAAGCGTTAGTGGTCCTACATTTAAAAGGGAATTGTCTGAACTTTATACTGATTGCATTAAACACTGGGATAGAGAACCTTGACTACTTCACCATCGCTTTAAATTTCGATTAGCTGGGCAGAAACCTGCGTCTCCTCAGGATGCAGTGTAACACGATAAGACAATGAGCTGTTTGTATGCTTGACAGTCTGAACCTATTATAAAATCAAGGTGTCCTTAATGCTTCTCCTGTTTCTTCCATTGATAAATAGCAGTTATCAAAGATTAGACAGTCCCTATCAGCTTGTATCCATTGTATTGTGATGGATTAAACTCTTTATTTGCAAAGATATACTTTATTCGTAAAATAAAATATCAAAAAGAATAATGCTTTTCAGAATTATCGTTACAGAACATGCAATGGTATTCAATCAAAATGATATTCAATTTTTCTACATAAGATGACTCTGCAGTGCCTCAATACAATTGTGATATATCTAATATTTATTGTATGCATTCAATGTTAGGCAAAGAGTCTGACGGGTTCTGTATAGTTTCCAGCCCCTCAGTGCACTATGGCCAAAAGGAGGCCTTTCTCATTGTATCTTCGCAATGTTTGCTCCATGATTTAGTTCCTCAGCATGTAATCTTGGTCCTTGGAATTCTTTTTATTCATGGGACATGGGCATCACTGGCTGTCCTTTATTGCCCTTGAGCTGAGTGGCTTGCTAGATCAATTCAGAGGACAGTTCTGTGTCATTGCAGTGGCTCTGGACTCTTGTGTAGGCCAGACCAGGTAAGGACGGCACATTTTTCTTTCCTAAAGGACACTAATGAATCAGGTGGGTTTTTCCCAACAATTGGCAATAGTTTCACGGTCATCACTAGATTCTTCATTCCAGACTTTTTTTTATTGAATTCAAACTCCACCATCTGCCTCACAACACCAGAGACCCAAGTTCGACTCACGCCTTGGGACACTGTTTTCCCCATCTCTGTGAGGGTTTTCTCTGGGTGCTCCAGTTTCATCCCACAGCCTAAAGAAATGTAGATTGGCCATGCCAAATTGGCCCTTAGTGTCAGGGGGATCAACTAGGGTAAATGCTTGGGGTTAAGGAGATAGGGCCTGGGTGGAATTGTAGTTGGTGCAGACGCAATGGGCCGAATGGCCTCTTTCTACACAGTAGGATTCTATGTTTCAAACCTGGGTCTCCAGAACATTAGTTAAATTTCTGGATTGATAGTCTAGCAATAATGCCACTGGGCCATCACATCCCTGATGTATCAGTCTACAACACTTGGTGATTGATAACTCTTTACACTGGAAGACCAACTGGATTAAACTAACAATGACAATAACGGGTGAAATCCTCCAGTCCCCTGGGAAGGGGTTTCCCATAGTGGAGGCAGGTTGCCATCGATGGCAAGATGCCGATGGCGATTTACGTTCCTCGCCAATACCGCTGTTAGGGAATCTGTGGGGGAAAGGGGACGACTTTGGAAAGGGCGGGGGAATGTGAGTGATGCCTTTCGAAATGGAAAACAATCTGTAAAGATCACACACCTGACAGCCATGTGTCTTAATCTCAAAACAGTCAATATGGTACATACATATTATTAATACGATGGAGCCTTCCACTTTCCTTGATGCCTAAGACTTTCTAATGTAGTCTCTATTTGTTTAAAAAAAGACACATAAAATAACAGAGACCCACATGACATTTGCAGTCAAATTAATGTCATTATTGTAACAACACTTTTTTAAATAGAGGATGTCTATTTCGTTCATCCTTTAGTCTTTATTGGAACTAAGACCTCTCACTCTGGAGAATGCATGTAAAGCTGTCTATTGTGTAAAAACAGACCTCGGAATATAAATACAAAATTTGTCAGGAGTTTGACCTTGTGACTTGTTTATAGTCACAGTATATAAAAGTCTAATGAGAAATTGTTTCCCTGCAAATTGAAAAGGCAGGTTTACATTTGATGGACTCAATATTGTTCAAGGGATAAACACTCGATTTCCTTGAATTTCAGCATCTACCATCCAGGAAAACAACTTCCCAACCTCCAAACTTGTTTGTGACAACGTCCTTGTTTAGGATTCAAGTTTCATAGCAACTGCTCCTTCCTTCTGTCTGAATTTACGCAGCGACATGCCCATTAGCCTATGCAGAAGCTCTGGAGGGTATGGACTGTTATCATTGTCTTTGGCTATAGAATCGATGCTGATGTATTCTTTAAATTCATGTGGCAGCTTTTCGAAACTTCCCTCAAATCTGGTGAAATTTCTTTTTGAGTACCAAATACAGCTTTTGAATAAGTCGCATCGAATAATGTGCTGTTTTGCCATATTTAATCAATTCCAGCATCTCTTCCAAATTTCTTATGCCAGATATTCTTTCCGTGCCACTCTTGACATCCCCTCCATCCCATAAATCTCATTCCTTCCCTCTCCAGAAACAACCTCTCCAGTCTGGGTTCTTCCTCTTTCCTTCTGCGGAGTTTGTTCAGCTAAATCTCCCACCAGTATTCTGCCACCAACCATTGGCAATCACAGGTGATCAATCCACTACATGCCTCGAGCACCTTTCTTCGCAACTGACATTGTGTCCATCAAAGAGCTCCCCCAAAAAGATGCACTTCTTAAACATGGCAAATTGGAGCAGGAACAGGACAAGGTCATTCAGTCCTTTGAGCCTGCTCCTCCATTCAACATGATCACGGCTGATTCTCTGTCTCAACACCACACTTTCCCCACACCTCTCGACACCTTTAGAGTTTAGAAATATTTCCGTTTCTTTCTTAAATATATCCAATATCTTGGCCTCCGCAGCCTTCTGCGATAGAGAATTTCACAAGTTCATCACCTTCAGTGAAAAGAGTTCCCCTCATCTCAGTCCTAAATGGCCTACTCTGTATTCTGTGACTGTAACCATCGCCCACCCCCTCCCACTCCTCGCTCCCTCCCTCCTTCCCAGCCAGAAGGAACAACATCCCTGCACTCAGTCTGTCTAGCCCTGTTGTAATTTTAAACAATTCACTGAGACTCCCCTGCCCCATTCTTTGGTGTTTCAATGAATGAGGTCTAGCTGACCAATTAAAAATATTCCAAACAGCAAAAAACTGGTTATTACTTTTGTGTATGAGTAATTTTGGAGAGTATTTTCCATAAATAAATAATGTACTCACTAACGAAAATCCTTTACCTACTTTCTTCCTCATCTGCTAATCATTTCATATTTTTAAAATGCCCACAGACTGCGTGATGCACAACCCATGGTGGCTCAGTGGTTAGCACTGCTGCCTCACAGCACCAAGGACCGGGTTTGATTCCCAGCTTTGGTCACTATCTGTGCAGAGTTTGCACCTTCTCCCAAGTTTGCATGGGTTTCCTCCGGGTGCTCCGGTTTCCTCCCACAGTCCTAAAGACGTGCAGGTTAGGTGGATTGGTGATCTAAATTGCCACTTACTATCTAAAGATGTGTAGGTTAGGTGGATTAGCCATGACAAATGCATGGAGCTGCGGGTACAAGTTTGGGAGGTGGTCTTGGGTAAGATAATCAGTGAAGACTTAGTGGGTTGAACCATCTCCTTCTGCACTGCAGGGATTCTAAGGAACTTCTTAAATCAGTACTTAGAAATGTAATAAATGAATTAAGAGCATTAAGAGTAGGAATATAGCACACGCCCTGACAAACCTGGTCTTCATTCAATATGATCATGGCTGACCTTGAGCTTCAACATTCCCTCCAGTGCCCACTCCTGATACTCATTGTTTCCCTGATATACCAAAAACTTGTCTGTTCCAGCCTTACACGTATTCAACAACGGAACATCCAATCCTCTGGAGTTTCGATTACATTTGAATGAGTGCAATAGTGATCCTGACCAACAAAATTATCTTTAAGACGACTGGATATTATTCTCTAACAATGCTTAGATAATAGCGGTACACATTTCCTTCTCAGCTACTCTCCTCTAGTAAATAAAACTACATAACTTCTCAACTGTCTGCAGCTACTTTAGATTTGAGATTTGAGTATTAATGGAGAATAAGCAGCCAGCTCAATCAAGGACTCCACGAAGCCTGGACATTCTCTCTTCCACCGTCTTCCGTCGGGAAAAAAATACAAAAATCTGAGGTCACGTACCAACCAACTGAAGAACAGTTTCTTCCCTGCTGCTATCAGACATTTGAAAGGACTAATCTCATAATAAGTTGATCTTTCTCTACACCCTAGCTATGACTGTAACACTACATTCTGCACTCTTTCTTTCCTTCTCTATGAACGGTATGCTTTGTTTGTATAGAGTGCAAGAAACAATATTTTTCACTGTATGTTAATACATGTGACAATAATAAATCAAATCAAATTGCGTCAATTTGGGTTTTAACTTATTCAAACAAGCACAGCTCATGTTAGATGTCTATATATAACTGAGCACAGCCTGTAAACATACAGCCTCTAACATCCAACTGATTTGTGAACTGACTTCGCAAGCAGTTCAAGAGAAACAATCAATCATGTGTCAAAAAAAATCAGGATGACGGTGTGACCCTCATATATATCAGTAAGAAAAAACACAATCTACAGCATTTTCTTAAGTAGTAACCTATCGTTATAACCTACAACTAATTGCATACATTTCCCAATCATGAAATGTTGATCGATTTACATCATACTCTGAAGTGAGTCATTCCAAATGATCCACAGGAAACTAACGATTCCAGTGGATGATGTAGATAATTGCCGGCAGAATTGGGACACAAGCAATGATAAGTAGGAAGGTCCTCCAAATGAGTTCCATGACCTGGTGAACTGTGATATCGGGATTTATTTTGCACATTGATAAAACAGAAGACCACCTATTTCAGCATAATAAATTGCTGCATCAAACACCAGTCATTGATACATGGCTTCTGAACAAAAACCTTTGCTTTGTGAGAATGTTTACTAAGCTGCTTTTTTCTGTTAATAGTTAATATCTCACCTCTGTGCTTGCACTCATCAGGGCATTCACAAGAATACAATGTGAGGGAAATCAATCCATTTATCATATGAGAGAAAAGAGTGCAGAACAGTTGCAAGTGGGCTCAGATTGGTGGAGACATTGTCATGAAGAATACACCAGTTAATAGTGACTAACAGTTAACTGCCAAACATTGTTTGAAATTTAAACCAGGTAACTTGATTCTGACCAGTTAAGGCATTGCCCTGAGGAATGAATCAGTGAACAACTGTCACCTATTTTCTTTGGCTAAAACAGGTGCAATGTGCGCAAATTATTTTTGTCTGCAAAGAACAGACTCTGTGTATTAATATATATACCTTTCAGTACATGCAAATGTGCACACTGCAGGTCTGACTGAATCTTAAATTGGTTGTCAGCATAATTCTTAGTAGGCTGAAGATTATTTAGCAAATGTTGTCTAATTGCAGAATCACAACGAACATTGGACACAGTGGTTTGAGTTTTGCAAACAGGGGCTGGTTGGAAGGTACTTCATGGAAGAGGGCAGCTCAAGATGAATAATCATTCAATTTCCAACAGGGAGAAGTGCAAAGTCTCCACTTAGTGATTGCCCCCAGGAACCTGGTTCAGATCTACAAATCGCTATCTGAGGAAATCATAGTCCAATCCTAGACATTGCATGACTCAGCTAGTGAGAGTTCAGTCAGGCCGTATTGCCATAGTGACAATACTATCGTGAAGGGATTACTGATGGCTAGTGATGGGTGGCACAGTGGCAAATGGTTAGCACTGATGCCTCACAGCTCCAACGACCTGGATTTGATTCCCAGTTTGGGTCATTGACCATGCAGAGTTTGCATGTTCTCTCGGTGTCTGCATGAGTTTCTTCCAGGTGCTCCAGTTTCCTCACACAGTCCAAAGATGTGCAGGTTAGGTGAATTGGCCAAGCTAAATTCCCCTTTAGTGTTACAGGATGAGTAGGTTAGAGAGATTAGTGGGTTAAATATTAAGAATTATGGGGATAGAGTCTGAGTGGGATTGTTGTTGGTTCAGACTTGATGGGCCAAATAGCCTCTTTCTGCACTGTAGGGATTCTATGTTTCTATTTTAATTAAGAACTTGGAAAATAGGATGCATAAGCGCCACATATTTTTGTCTGACGACAGAAAAATATGAAATTTCAGCACATTAGAGCTAATAGTACTGGAAAACCAATAAGTCTTAATAGTCCAACGCCAGAATGCTTACCCTGTATCTCCTCTCTGTTTATAGCTGCAATATTATACAGGAAATACCAATAAGGTTTTTTACAAGAAGAAAAGAATTTGTTCTAAAAAAACAAGCTTATTTCCTGTAATTCTTACCCAATAAGGCAGAGTGCATATCACGCCGGTTCAAATAAATGTACTTCAGTTTGCTCAATTTTTCTGAATCCAGAGTGCTGTAGCATTAAATATCATTCACAAGTTTCAATTTGTTAGCATCAAAAAATATAAATCCATTCAAGATCATCCAGCCCAACAAAATTAATGTCTCACTTACCTAGACCAAGATCTTATATTGCCAAAAATGTGCTTATATAAAACTCTGCATCTGCGCACAATATTTGGCATTCTCATTTCCTGTGTTATGATTTGCTTTTACAACAACAATATTTTGTATTATAAAGTTAAAATTTATTTATCAGTGTTAAAAGTAAGCTTTCATTAACACTGCAATGAAGTTATTGTGAAAATCCCCTGGTCGCCACACTCATAGAACATAGAACATAGAACATTACAGCACAGAACAGGCCCTTCGGCCTTCGGTGTTGCGCCGACCAATATAAAAAGCAATGCCCCTCCAAACTAAACCATTCCCTTCTCTTCCATATACTTATCAACTAACCTCTTAAACGCCACCAAACTTGGCGCATCTACAACTGCTGCAGGCAGGGCATTCCACTCCCGAACCACCCTTTGGGTAAAGAACCTACCTCTGATATCCGTCCTATAACTATCACCCCTTAATTTAAAGCTGTGTCCCCTCGTGCTAGCTTTCTCCATCCTAGGAAAAAGGCTATCACTGTCCACCCTATCTAAACCTCTAATCATCTTATATGTTTCGATTAGGTCCCCTCTTAGCCGCCTCCTTTCTAACGAAAACAACCTCAAATCCCTCAGCCTCTCTTCATAAGACCTGCCCTCCATACCAGGCAACATCCTGGTAAACCTCCTCTGTACCCTCTCCAATGCCTCCACATCTTTCTTATAATGTGGGGACCAGAACTGCACACAATACTCCAAGTGCGGCCGCACTAGAGTTTTGTACAGTTGCAACATGACGTTGCGGCTCCGAAATTCAATCCCCCTACCAATAAAAGCTAAGACTCCATATGCCTTCTTAACAACCTTCTCGACTTGACTGCCTACTTTCAGGGATCTATGCACATACACACCAAGATCCCTCTGTTCATCAAGACTATTAAGAATCCTACCATTAGCCCTATACTCTACACATTTATTATTCCTGCCAAAGTGCATTACCTCACACTTTTCCACATTAAACTCCATTTGCCACCTCTCGGCCCAGCTCTGCAACTTGTCCAAGTCCCTCTGCAAACTACAACACCCCTCTTCACTATCTACCACTCCACCGACTTTAGTGTCATCTGCAAATTTACTAATCCATCCTTCAATACCCTCATCCAGATCATTTATAAAAATTACAAACAGCAGGGGCCCCAAAACAGACCCCTGAGGTACACCACTTGTCACCGAACTCCACGATGAATATCTCCCATCAACCACCACCCTCTGTCTTCTATCTGCTAGCCAATTCCTAACCCAATTAGCTAAATCACCCTCAAATCACCTAACTCACCTATCTCTAAAAATCTATCTCTAAAATCTCTAAATCACCTGTTCGGGTACACTGAGTGAGAATTTAGCATGGCCAATGCACCGAACCAGCACGTCTTTCATACTGGGAGAAAACCTATGCAGATACAGGGAGAATCTGCACAGCCAGTGACCCAAGGCTGGGAATTGAACCCTGCACCCTGGCGCTGTGAGGCAGTAGTGCTAACCACTCTTGATGTAATTAGCCCTCCTGAGGCAATTCAGAGGAGGATTTTAAAGCAAAGATTTGACAAAGAGTGACATAAGTGGATCAGATCTCAAACAATGACAAGACGGGAGTAGAGGAAAGAGATAGAGAATCTGATGAACTGCGGCGGCGACAATAATCTCTCCCTCAAAGTCAATAAAATGAAAGAGATAGTCATCGACTTCAGGAAGTGTAGTGGAGCATATGCCCCCATCTACAACAATGAGGACAAAGTAGAAATCTTCGACAGCTTCAAGTTTTTAGGTGTCCAGATCACCAACAACTTGTCCTGAGCTCCCCATTATGACACTATAGTTAAGAAAGCCCACCAACACCTCTATTTTCTCAGAGGACTAAGGAAATTTGGCATGTCCACTACGACTCTCACCAATCTTGGCTAATGCACCATAGAAAGTATTCTTTCTGGTTTAATCACAACTTGATATGGTTCCTGCTCTGTCTGAGATGGTAAAAAACTGTAAACTGTTGTGAAAGAAGCCCGGTCCATCACTCAAACCAGCCTCCCCCAGTTGACACTGTCTACACTTACCTACATTGCCTCGGAAAAGCAGGCAGCATAAATAAAGTTCCCCAGACACGCTCTCTATCTGAGAACAAAGTACCAACCAACTCCAGACCAGCTTCTATCCTGCTGCCATCAGACTTTTGAGTGGATCTACCTCACTTTAAGTTGATCTTTCTCTATCTATGACTATAACACTACATTCTGACTTTCCTTCTCTACGTGTGGTATGCTATATCGTGCAAGAAGTCTCACAAAATCAGGTTAAAGTCCAACAGGTTTATTTGGTAGCACAAGCTTTCGGAATGCTGCTCCTTCATCAGGTGAGAGGGAGTTCTATTCACAAACAGAGCAATATAAAGACACAAACTTAACTTACAAGATCATGGTTGGAATGTGAGCTTTTACAGGTAATCAAGTTTTAAAGGTACAGACAATGTGAGTGCAGAGAGCGTTAAGCACAGGTTAAAGACATGTGCATTGTTTCCAAATAGATCGGTTAGTGAGATTTTGCAAGTCCAGACAAATCATACGAATTGCAGATAGTGAGACATGAACCCAAGATCCTGGATGAGGCCGTCCTCATGTGTGCAGAACTCTTCCATTAGTGTCTGTTCTGTCGGCTGCCAGGACCCCTTAGATCTGGAATTGCCCCTATAAATCTCTCCACCTCTGTGCTCCCTTTCCTCCTCAGACTCCAGTGACCAAGCTCTTTTGCCTTCCGCCCTGATGTCTCGTTATGTTTTCATTTGATTTGGTTCTTTATTGTCACATATATTGGCATAGAATGAAAAGTGTTGTTTCTTGCACGATATGGAGATGCCGGTGTTGGACTGGAGTGGGCACAGTAAGAAGTCTTACAACACCAGGTTAAAGTCCAACAGTTTTATTTGATAGCACAAGCTTTCGGAGCATTGGCCCTTCATCAGGTGAGAGGGAATTCTGTTCACAAACAGGGCATATAAAGACACAAACTCATCTTACAAGTTTCTGCTCAGCGATTCTGCGTTGTTGTGTGTCATGAAGGCCTGATGAATGAACACTGCTTGACGATCACCAGCAGGAGTATTCCCTTCCTGTTGGGGATCACTTCAGCAGGCACAGGCATTCAGCCTCTACTCTTCAGGTAGGTGTTTTCCAAGGCGGCTTTCACAACACACGGTTACACAGAATTGCTCAGCAGATACTAATAGCCAAGTTCCACACACATGAGGATGGCCTCAACCAGGATCTTGGGTTCATGTCACACTATCTGTAACCCCCACAATTTGCCTGAACTTGCAAAGTCTCACTAACCGTCCTGCCTGGAGATAATACACATCTCTTTAATCTGTCCTTAATGCTCTCTCAATTCACATTGTCTGCACCTTTATGATTTGATTACCTGTAAAGACTTGCATTCCAACTATTATTTTGTAAATTGTGTTTAAGTCTTTATATGCCCTGTATGTGAACAGAACTCCCACTCACCTGATGAAGGGCCAATGCTCCGAAAGCTTGTGCTATCAAATAAATCTGTTGGACTTTAACCTGGTGTTGTAAGACTTCTTACTGTGCCCACTCCAGTCCAACACCGGCATCTCCATATCGTGCAAGAAACAACACTTTTCATTCTATGCCAATATATGTGACAATAAAGAACCAAATCAAATGAAAACATAACGAGACATCAGGGCGGAAGGCAAAAGAGCTTGGTCACTGGAGTCTGAGGAGGAAAGGGAGCACAGAGGTGGAGAGATTTATAGGGGCAATTCCAGATCTAAGGGGTCCTGGCAGCCGACAGAACAGACACTAATGGAAGAGTGATTGAAATCGACAAAGCAGACCAGAGGAATGCAGGTGTCCCAGAGCATTGCACCACTTTATTATTCTGCTTCTCTCCGGTTTCCTCCTCCCGCTTCCTACCACAATCCCATTTGTCACTCGATTGCATTTGGAAATGTGCCACTCTCTCTCCACTGACTGTTCAGCCTCAGCTTGGCCTCTGTGTAGGGACCTGGGGATGAGGAAGGCTCCCATATTTGATGCCACTTTACCCACCTTCTCCAACACAAAGTGAAAAAGAATAAAAATGACAGCAATAAAGATAAAGGAAAAGGGGGGGCAAACATCGAGCAAAGCAGAAAAGTAAAAGTCGAACAGGAGGAAAACAGGAGAAACATAGAGAGAAACAGTGTTGTGTTTCAGAACTTGTTGAACCGAAACGTTTTGAATGAGCAAAATGTTACACTTGTGTTGTGTCTGAATACACGATGTATTCACACAAGTACAAAAAGGCACTGAAATGATATATGGTTTAATTACTCCAGAATCAGCTTGGTATTGTTTCCCCATAGACTGAAACAATTCGTTAACCCATCTAACAACTGGTAAACATCCCGCACTCAATATGGTCAGGAAGCCTCAAATAAATCAGTTTAACGATTCACAAATAGCTTTGCTTCACTAATGGTCTCTTGGTCTGATTGCAGAAAAGAGTGAAGCACACATGGAAATGTCATGAACAACCAGTTCGGGTTACAATTGAAAACTGTTGTTACGTTAAGCCCCAGGGCTATGCTATCACATATTAGGTATTGGTATATGGTACTATACTCAGATTACTAATAGGAGTGACTAGACTGCTTGTACCCAAGTGATTATCAACTTTATAACAACTGGCAATGAGTTGACAAAGCTTAGATCAAAACCGTTTGCCCTGATTTAATATAAGCAATGCTATGGATATCTCTAGATTTAACCGTTAAATCATCGGGGATACCACATTTCTTCAAACAGAAACCGAGAAATAGGACACTTTTATATGTCATGGCATCCCTCTAAATTATAAAACAATTTGAGACACAGGTGTTAGCGCTGTTGCCTGATAGCGCCCAGGGACAGGGGTTCAATTCCGGCCTTTGGGTCACTGTTTGTGTGAAGTTTGCACATTCTCCCCATGTCTGTGTGGGTTTCCTCCAGGTGCTCTGCACAATCGAAAAATGTGTGGGTTAGGTTGGCTGGCCATGCTAAATTGACACTAGTGTCAGGGTGATTAGCAAGGTAAATATGATGGGTCACGGAAATAGGACCTGGGTGGAATTGTAATCAGTGCAGACTTGATGGGCTGAATGGCCTTCTATTGCACTGTAGGGATTCTATGATTCTCCAATTGTTTTCTGCCTTCTTCCCTTGCTGGGAACTCATTTTTAACTTCTCTCTGTCATCTCATTTCTGTAAGAAGTCTCTCAACACCAGGTTAAAGTCCAACAGGTTTATTTAGTAGCACGAGCTTTCAGAGTGTCACTCCTTCTTCAGGTGAGTGAAGAGCAGGAGTGTAGCTAAGTTAGGTGAAGTGAGCACATAATGAAGGGGCCACGACGCATACCAAATAATTTTGAATTCATTATACATTTTCATTTTGTATTTAAAATCAAAACATAATACAAGGTGCCAGATTCTAATCAGCTTTTGGAGTAGTTAATGCTAATGATAGACAGTATCGAATGAATGGTGACTAAAACTTTAAATTATGCGCCAAGTATTTTCACTAAACTATTCCTGCGATGTCATAACCTTGTTCTTGATCTTTGCTATGTACATAAATGAGCTTGTTTATTTAAGCTAAAGCTTCCAATGTTGGACTCTGTAGTGGTTTAAATTCTTCAAGTGATAATCACCAAATCTATTTACTCACCCAATCTCAGCTGGTGACGTCCGTCAGTGAGGGATGCTTGGTCTCGACTGCCCATTTCTCGTGATGCTGCATATTTCTGTCCTTCACGGCTTCTGCAATTATCCTTGTGATTGCATGCTCTCTTGGGAGATTGCATGCCTTCCTCGCTGCCTGAAGTCCCCACATCCATATCGCATCCCGCGATTGTGATACACGGATCGAAGACTTCAGATCTCGGGAAGAGATCTGAGGGGCCCGTGAGGAATATCCCATTGAAAAGATGCCACTTTTGAAGAATGTGGTTAGGGGAAGTGGTTGCTCCCTCTGCTCCTCCTCTAGTTACGCCTCTGGTGAGGAGATGTGTTCACAAGAAAACATAGACAGACACAGATTCAATTTGCAAGATAATGGTTGGAATGCGAATCTTTACAGGTAAACAAGTCTTAAAGGTACAGACAATGTAAGTGGAGAGATGATTAAGTACAGGTTAAAGAGATGTGTATTGTCTCCAGGTAGGACAATTAGTGAGATTTTACAAGCCCAGGCAAGTCATGGGGGTTACAGATAATGTGACATGAACCCAAGATCCCAGTTGAGGCCGTCCTCATGTCTGTGGAACTTAGTTATCAGTTTCTGCTCAGCAATTCTGCACTGTCGTGTACTATGAAGGCTGCTTTGGAGAAGGTTTACCCAAAGATCAGAGGCTGAATGCTCGTGACTGCTGAATGTTCTCTGATGGGAAGAGAACACTCCTGCCTGGTGATTGTTGAGTGGTGTTCATTCATCTGTTGTCATAGCATCTGCATGGTCACCTCAATGTATCATGTCTCAGGACATCCTTTCCTGCAGCGTATCAGATAGACAACGTTGGCCGAGTTGCAAGAGTATGTACTGTTTACCTGGTGGATGGTGTTCTCTCATGAGATGATGGCATCAATGTCACTGATTCGGCATGTCTTGTAGCAGGATTGTGTGGTGTCGTGGTCATTGTTCTCCTGAAAGCTGGAAAGTTTGCTGTGGGACAATGGTTTGAGGTTGTGCGGTTACTTGAAGGCAAGAAGTGGGGGTGTGGGGATGGCGTTGGCGAGATATTCATTTTCATTGATGACATGTTGAAGGCTCCGGAGAAGATGTCATAGCTCCTCCAATTCGGGGAAGTACTGGACAATGAAGGGTACTCTGTCCGCTGTGTCCCATGTTTGACTCCGTGGAAGAGTACCCGTCATCATCCTTTGCTTCCTGGTGTGCAGAAACTATAACATCTTCTCTGGAGAACTTCAACATGTCATCAATGAAGAGGAACATCTCACCAACGTCATCCCCACACTCCTACTTCTTGCCTTCAAACAACTGTACAACCTCAAACAGGCTACCCAGCCTTCAGAAGAACAGTAACCATGACACCACACAACCCTGCCACAGCAAACTCCGCAAGACGTGCCAGATCATTGACATGGTTTAATTACATGAATTTTGAATTTTTTTGTGCACACTTGGGGGATCTCTTCATGGCACACTGGTTGGAAACCACTGGAATATGAAACAGCTGTGGTATAATTACAGTACAGCATAAGTTTGCCATCGTAATTGTATGTTCCTTGACATGCACAATAAGGAGAACAGGCATATTGTACATTGCTGTTACGATTTAATAATGTAGCTGGACTGATATAAGCAGGTATATCACTATCATCATCAACTTTGGACAATGCAACTCATTCTGAGTTCCTCCTGGACTTTGTCTTAACTGCTAAACACCTAATACATAGAAAATATGAATCTAAAGAGCTTATCAGCTTTTGGTACTGCATTGACTGTCACAAACACATACAGGGAATAGTCCTTTTGTTAATAAAAAGCTGGATGACCCAGTATTTTTCTGCAAGTATGGAATGAATGTTCTTTTCTTACCAACTGTTTCCACATTAATGTTCGACATGTGCTGGCTTTACTTAATGTTTATTGTTGTGCAACAGATTCATCAGATAAGCAAAACTGTAACTTGACCTCTTTTCTCCTGATGTTAGGGAAAAATTAATCATCATCTAGCTCCAAGTTCGCCTCCAAACCACTCACCATCCTGACTTGGAAATATATTCCACAGGGCAGTACTTTGGCACAGTGGTCAGCACTGCTTCCTCACAGCACCAGAGACCGGGTTCAATTCCAGCCTCGGGTCACTGTCTGTGTGTAATTTGCATGTTCTTCCCATGCCTGCGTGAATTTCTTCCAATGCTCTGGCTTCCTTCCACACTCCAAAGATGTGCTGCTTAGGTCAATTGGCCATGCTAAATATGTGGTGTTATGGGGATAGAGTGGGCAGAGTTGGTGCAGACATATGAGCTGAATGGTATCCTTCCACACAGTAGGATTCCATGACTACTTCACTGTCGCTGGGTCAAAATCCTGGAACCCTTCCTAACAACACTGTGGGTTCAAGAACGTGACCACCACCTTCTCAATGGCAATTAGGCAAAAAATTAGGCCTAGTGTGGTAATATAATCAGGGCGTAGTTTTAAGGCTGATTAAATTGGATATCCTAAATTAAAGAATTGGGCATATTAAAATCAAACACATTCAAACCTCGAACAGGTCAAACTGGATGAAAGTCAAATATACAAAGATACGTGTCTGGGTCTGGCCCATCAAATCACCCATCAATGATCACTGCACTCTATTGAGGCCCAGCAGGAGATCATCGCACCCCACTGAAATGCACCAGCCCTATTCTTAGAAGCCCAGATCAGGCTAGACTTTCTATCATCTAGAGTTTCTGCAGTTAATTTATCTGGCAACAAGTGACATGTAAATAACACCACGGAGATGGATACTGGGGGGCGGGCCCAGTATTCTGTCAGGCAGACATCAAGAAACCCACTGGGTACTGGGACCCCTTCCTGGGACTTCACTGGGTGGAAACCAGAGAGGTTTCTGGAAAGACAGGCAGGGGGATAAAGGTACGCATCTCAAGATACACACAAGCGAAGATTCGATGAGGGAGGCGACCTTGGCCATCTGGAAGACTGCCCCAGAGAAGAAAGGAAGGAAAAAGCTGCCACCGAGACTCACCTTTGTGACAACAAATAAGAGGGACTCAGAGAATCAGTCCTGCAGTTCAACCAAACCATCTTTGCGGATAATATATTTGAATCCGCGCTATCCTTTTATGTTGGTAATTTAAGGGTTAATATTGGTATTATTAGTAAACTTATTGAACCTTGTATTTGTCCTTTGTCCATCTTGCAAATAAGGACACCGGGGTAAACCTCTAAGTAAACTGCTCGAAAATATCTGAGAATTACAGGTACAACACTAGCCAGTGATGTTCATATCCCATGAATGAATAAAAAAACTTGCAATACCAATCTCGATTCAGATACCACTTTCTGTGCTGTTTACTTTTGGCACTGGTTGTTCCTCTTTTATTCCCATCATTGAGACATTTGCACTCCTCTAATTCTGGTCTCTTTCATCTGCTATCTGAATTCTCAGTTTGACTTCCTGCACCATTGGCAGCTGTGCCTTCGCCTGACTGGGTCTCAAGCTCTGGAATTCCTTTCCTACACCTCTCTACCTCACTATCTTGGTTTCCTCCTTTAAGACAAGTAATTCTTAAAACCTACTCCTTTGACCAAGCTTTTGGTCATCTGATTCACATCTCCTTATGTCCTTACGTGCCTTGGTATCGTACTTTGGTTTACAATATTCTTGTGAAGTGCCCTGGGGAATTTCAGAGAATGATGAATCTGTGGAATTCATTGCCACAGAGGGCTGTGGAAGCAAAGTCACTGAGTGTCTTTTAGACAAGAGATGGATAGGTTCTTGACCAGTAAGGATCAACAGTTATGGGGAGAAGGCAAGAGAATGGGGATGAGAATCAGCCATGATTGAATGGTGGAGCAGACTTGACGGGTCGAATGGCCTAATTCTGCTCCAATATCTTCTGGTCTTATGGTCTTATTTCATTACATTAATTGTGCTATATAAATATACATTGGCCAGAATTCTCCAACCTCATCCGCGGCTGGGATTCTCTGGTCTCATTGCAGTGAACGGAGATTTGACTGAGCACCAACTTCTCCATTTTCACTGGCAGTGATGGTGGAACATCCAACATTGGAGAATTTGAGCTTTTGTTGTTGTCCAGATTACTTTCTCCCTTCTCTTTACTAGATATCCCTGCCCGTTACTGACGTAACCTGCTCCCAGGTGGAGCTCCACATGGGCTAGTCACTGGGAGAAGCATGAGAATAGCCATGTTTTTGTCTCCGAATCTCTTTTCCGCCCCCAGGAGGACCAGAATCACAGAGTGTTGGTACCAACAAGCAGCTCTCCACAACGCTGCAATTAATTACCCTTATTTTGCCCAAAAAAACCTTTCATAGATGATTAGAGATTAATATTTTATCTGTTGATCCTGAGAGAGTAGAAACAATAATATGCTCAACGGAATGTTTAGTTACATAATCTTCTCATGAAAGGAAATAAAGTTTCAAAGTCAAAATTAGGTTGATTTATTCCTTAATCCTTAAAGTTAGATATTTAGATCAGTATAAATAAAGCTAACCAAATACAATCTTTCATCCTGAAGGCCTATCAGGTCTTTTGCAACTATATCGGTGAAAGTTTATGAGAATTGTCAAACCTTTCTTTTCATTCGTGCAACTCACCACTGATCGCGTTCCATTGTTGGTTTATTCAGTGGGAAAGTTTATTTTTTAACAGAAAATGGGTTCCCACCAGTTTGCTGACATAATCACTACTGTCGGAATACACTGAAGTCAAATAATTCCTTATACGATCAAGTAATTCATCTATATTTCTTCAGAGGTTCCTGGTGCCTTCATAGAAGCAAAGAAATATCATCTTTAATTCTGAGAGATGGGGGTGGCATGATGGCACAGGGATTAGCATTGCTGCTTCATAGCACCAGGGAACTGGATTCAATTCCAGCCTTGGGTGACTGCGCGTTTTCCCCTTGTCTGTGTGGGTTTCTTCCCAGTGCTCCGGTTTCCTCTTACAATCCAAAGGTGTGCAGGTTAGGGTCCAAAGGTGTGCAAGTTAGGTGGATTGACCAATATGAATTGCCCCTTAGTGTTCAAAGATGTGCACGTTAGGTGGATTGGCCATGGTAAGTTACCCCTTAGTATCCAATGATGTGCGTGTTAGGTGGATTGGTCATGCTAAATTGCCCCTTAATGTCCAAAGATATGCAGGTTAGGTGGATTAGTCATGCTAAATTCTCTCTTAGTGTCCAACAGTGTGCAGGTTGGTGGTGCTAAATTCCCCCTTAGTGTCCCATGATGTGAAGGTTAGGGGGATTGATGGGGTAAATATGGGGGGATACGGGAATAAAGCCTGGGTAAGATGCTCTGCCAGAGTTGGTGCAGGCTCGATGGGCCAAATGGCCTCCTTCTGTGCTATAGAGATTCTATGATGAAGTGGGATACTGAATTTCTCCCGTAATTAGCAAACATCTCTGAACCAATTCAGAAACTGCTGAACCAAATGGCTTAGAAGTGGAATAATGCTCAGTCCTCAGCCACAGATCTGAAACAAAACTGTATCACACTTCTGAAGGTAACTAAAGGCCTGTGAAGATATTACCTAGAAACAGGAATAAGCAAAGATGCGACTTATCACAGAAGGGCTCAATTACATCTTCACGGATCTCATTTACAAAGTTACCTTAATCTGTAAATACAATTGAACTAAATTAAACACGTTGCACATTTTCCTCAGCAGTAATTAGCTGCACTAATCTTCTTCTTGGAAAGCTCCCAGTGATTCTGCGGCAAATAATTTCTTCAGGGAATAGGCCATAACTAACAAAAAAAAGCTTTAATAAATCCACAAAAATTGCAATATTTTTACAAATGACAAAAAAACCCCTGAAACCCCTGAAATTTATAGCTGACAGTTCAACGAGCAAAATACTGCGGATGCCGGAATATGAAACAAAAGCAAAAAAATTGGAAAAATCTCTGCAGATCTGACAGCATCTGTGGAGAGAAAATAGAGCCAATGTTTTGAATCAGGCTCCAGAGTAGAAATGTTGGCTCTATTCTCTCCCCACAGGGTGGGTCGGTGGAACAGTGGTTAGCACAGCTGCCTCACAGCGCCAGGAGGCCAGGTTCAATTCTGCCCTTGGGTGACCGTCTGTTTAGAGTTTGCACATTCTTCCAATGTCTGCATAGTTTTCCACTGGATGCTCTGGTTTCCTCCCATAGTCTGAAAGATGTGCAGGTTAGGCTGTTTGGCTACACTAAATTGTCCCTTGGTTTTCAAGGATGTGCAGGCTAGGGGAATTAGTGAGGTAAAATACAGAGGATCATAGAGATGGGGCCTGGTTGGAATTAGTGTCAGTGCAGTCTTGATGGGCCGAATGGCCTCCTTCTGCACTGTAGGGATTCTATGAAATTCCACAGTGTCATCTCTTTAAGATTTTTCACGTGACTCACTCGCAAACATCCACTGTTAACTTCCTGCACAGGACTGGCTATCATCTGGCATTTAAGCAAGAATGGAAGACAAGATATATCATAACGAGGGTAACTATGGCTGAAAGAAGAGTTTTTTTTAGACCACAGGAAGACAGCTAAGGCGTTGACAAGACTGCTGCTAGCCAGGGGCACTAGAGCATTCGCAATGTTTGGATGCAAAGAATACATGAGAACAGGTTACAATCCAGTCTGATTAGTATCAATTTCTATTCTAGCTACATACTCCATTTTACTGCTGTGAAAATATTACAGCCTGAGCTGGGGGCCAGCAGCAACTAAGAAGCTCCCCGTATCATCACGCAGAAGAGATTGTCATTGCCTGTGACATATACACCATTGTTTTATAGCATTGTATTGTGACATGAAGTGAACTATTTTAAATAGCCCATAAATAATTATGCTTTTCCATTGTGCAAACATAAATAAACATTTCTAATACATCAGCAAATTTAAAACTGTTGACCATTTCAAACCAGGCTGTGGGTGGCTATTGAGAATGTGTGTTGGGTCGGCGGGGGGGGAATCTTAAATCTAGCTTGTTTCAATTTGCACATAATGAGTGGCTGGTAGTGCAGGGGGCGTTGGGGTGGCAGAACCATGGATGGAACTTTGTTGTCCCATCCCTCGTGGGGAATCATAGGAGGTCGGACAGAACCATGCAAAGGTCTATTGACCTCAGGCAGAATGTTAAAAGTCTAATCATAGAATCATAGATTTCCTACAGTGCAGAAAGAGGCCATCTGGCCCATTGTGTCTGCACCAGCCACAATCCCATCCCAGCCCTAACCCCCATATATTTATCCCATCCCCTCTAATCCCCCCAACCTACGCATCTCAGGACACTAAGGGGCAATTTTTTAGCATGGCCAATCAACCTAACCGCACATCTTTGGACTGTGGGAGGAAACCAGACCACCCCGGAGGAAACTCACGCAGACATGAGGAGAATGTGCAGACTCCACACAGAAGTGACCTAAGCCAGGAATCAAACCCAGGTCCCTGGAGCTGTGAAGCAACAGTGCAAACATTGTTGATTGTCATAAAAGAACATCTAGTTCACTAATGTCCTTTAGGGAAGGAAATCTGCTGTCCTTAACCTTGTCTGGCCTACTTACGACTCCAGACTCACAGCAAAGTGGTTGACTTTTAAATGCCCTCAGGGATGGGCAATAAATGCTGGCCCAGTCAGCGATGCTCACATTCCATGAATGAATAAAGAAAAATCCACTCCAGCCTACATACACCATTAACAACACCAATGGGTCAACACATACACTGAATTCCTCTTTACATCTTTAATACAAATACAGAAAACGACTGACACAATGGCTGCAACTTTGTGAATAACTCTTTTTGCCTTCCCTATCACAATAATGCAATTCTCGAAGAGAGATTTTAAGGAAGAGGAAAGCCCCGGTCCGTTAAGAAAGAAAAGGAAGGCATGCATTTATATTGTGCTTTCCATGACCCCAGACATCTCAGGGTGGTTTATAGCCAATGAACTACTTTTGAAATGTAGTCACCATTGTAATATAGGAAATGTGGCAGCCAATTTGCATATGGCAAGATCTCACAAACGGTAGTACAACAATGATTAGATAATGTGTTTTCATGATGTTGATTGAGGAATAAACATTGGCCAGGACACTGAGGAGAACTCCTGCTTTTCTCTGAAATGGGATAGATGAGGTCTTAGTTTAACATTTTATCCAATAAAGCACATCTCCAATAATGCAGCACTCCCTCAATCCTCCAAGTGAGTATCAGCCTTGATTTTGGCATTCAGGGGAGGCGATGGCTCAATAATATTATCACTAGACTTTTAATCCAGAAACTCAGCTAATGTTCTGGGGGTCCTGTTTCAAATCCCACCATGGCAGATGGTGGAATTCGAAATCAATAAAAAAAAATCTGGAATTAAGAACCTACTGGTGATCGTGAAAATATTGTCAATTGTCAGGAAAAACCTACCATAAAAAGAAATACTGTGGAAATTTATTTTAAATGTCTTCAATCTCCATGATTGGACCTTGCCAGCTGAAAGGGTGCAAGGGTAAAAGGGTGCCTTTACACTATCATATGAACCAACTTTCTCCAAAATTGTACAAGACCAGTGGAATGTTCAACTAAATATAATTTCACCATCAGTGAGTCACAGCAGCATCATTCTTCAGAAATGATGTTCTTCTGAATTGTACAAAGGTTAACAAATTTTCTCAGGAAATTATGTCGTGTCGTTGAGTGATATTTGGAATGGAATGCAGTTCCACCCAAAAATGGCTTAATCCAGATTCACTCTTGACCCAGCCCAAACAATGCACATTATGGAAATTAGCTAACCGGTTAATCCAGCTCAGAATCAACAGCAAATCCGTACGTTAAGTACATCCCATCCAGAGTATTTAGAACATGACAAGCTAGTTAACTTCCCATTCCATGGAGCAAGGAATGTCTTTTGGACCATGCCCTGTAGTCAAAGACTCCACCAATGAGAGCAGGACAACTAATTTTCCATTAAAATCTTTGCACTTTGGCTAATTTAGACTGGAAAGACAAAAGAACCTTTGTTTCTTCATCCTGAAATTGCTACGTGATTATTTTGGAGAGATTCTTTGCACGAATTAGCACACATGTTTCAAGCGTCCTCTGTCCCTCTTCTCAACCTCAATGTACCACTTAGACAAAAACAATTTATTTTTGTCGCAGGTTTGCCAAGTGAAAAGGAACTTCACCCATTGCCTAGATTAAAGGGTTGTGACCCTAACCTTCAGCCCAGCCTTTGTACAAAATGGACAACATAAAAAAACAGATACATAGTCTGGAGGATGGAAACCTAAACCCCAAAAAGGATTATCGCAGCTGCAGCAGGATAAATAATTATTTTCAATCAATGCTGCTGTTTTAAGTGTAGAAAGACCATTTCTGACTAATGTAAATTTACACTTATGATTCAGTGCTCACCTTGAGTACTTCCCATTCTCTGATCATAATTTAGATTGGGGCCATTAATACTTGGTATAATTTAGTAAAACAGTGTAATAAATATTGAACAATGAAAAATTAAGAGTCTCCAAAATAGGCATTACACTTGCTGCACAACATTGTTTGAAGTAAAGGGTTAAATAGGGGTGCAATACAAATAATGAAAGAAATATAGTTCACCTTTCAAAACCTCTTCCCAAATGGAACACAAGTAATGGGGAGCAAAATCAAAAATAAGTTTAAGATATTTAAGCTTTTTGCAATGTATTATGGAAATTCAATATATCTGAAAAATGAATTGGTAACTTAATGAAGCCATGTAAATACGACATTTACAATCTGGTGACTGACAAAAAATTTTAGATTACCCATCCCTAAATGCCCTTGAAGGGGTGATTTTGAGCTGTTTTCTTGAACTGTTCCAGTCCATGTGACGCAAAAACCCACAGTGCTAATAGAGAAAGAGCTCCCTGAGGGAATGGTACTATATTTCCAAGCCAGGGTAGTGAGTGACTTGGAGGGGAACTTGCAGATAGTGGTATTCCCAGATATCTGCTAACCTTGTCTTTCTAGATGGTAGAGGTCACAGGTGTGGAAGGTGCTGCCTAAGGAGGCTAGTGCTGTGCATCAGTAGACCATAATTGCTGTCAGTGTGCAAATGTTGCGGAGAGCGTGAATGCTGAAGGTGATGGATGGGATGCCAATCAAGCAGGATTCTTTGTCCTGGATGGCGTAGAGCTTCTTGCATGCTGTTGGAGCTGCACTCATCCAGGCATATGGACAGTATTCCATCAGACTCCTGGCTTGTGTCTTGCAGAAGATGGACGAGATTTGAAGAGGCAAGAGCCGAATTCTTCTGTGCAGAATTCCTAGCCTTGCACCTGTTTTTTGGCTGCAGTATTTATATGGCTGGTTCAGTGATGGTAATGTCATTAGACATAGAACCATTGAATTGCTACATTACAGAAGGAGGCCATTCAAATAATTATTGTTGTTTTCTTAGTGATAATTATCCTCACATCTACATTTGAAATTTCCTTTTCATTTTACGGATGTTGGCTGACCTACTGCATACTTACAGCGTTTTCAGTTTTGAGGTTTGTTTATTTCCTTTATACTCTGAAGAATGAAGGCATGATATGTGTAGCTGGGGAAACAGATTAATGCATTGACTAGATAATGCAGTCTGAGTATATGATGATCTACTGGCAGCAACTGCAGTATGGTACTAAAACCCCTGCTAGGAACTGAACCTCATAACTAGCCACTGAGTAAAATGAACAAAGCAATTAACAGCTTGAGGAATTAACATAATTGATTCATGTAGCCATGTCAATTATGAGTTGGTTTGATGTTCAGAAAATATTTCTAAGCCATTTGATGCATTTTGATATACAAACGCACCGATAGTTCTTTCAAACACAGTATGGAATACCTCAATTTAACTCTTAAATATTACCTTTGATAGAAACATTTTTAAACTCTATGTTAAAATAGAGTTAAAATAAAAGGCCCATGAGGTTGGCCTCTTGAAGTATGAGATCCCTGATTGTCGTAATGACTGCCTGCCCAATCAGGGACTCTCACCTGTACATATAAATATATATAATGGATAGTGTCAGGATTACTGACACTTTAGATTTTGGCTTTGTACCAGAGGCACTCTGGAACCGAGATAAGTTTGCAAATGAAGGCAATCTATATTATTATAGAATCATAGATTTCTATGGTGTAGGAGGCGGCCATTCGGCCCATCAAGCCTGCACCAACCACAATCCCGCCCAGGCCCTATCCTCCAATAACCCCATGCATTCACCCTAAGCTAGTTCCCCTGACACTAAGGGAAAATTTAGCATGGCCAACCTCCCTAACCTGCACATCTTTGCAGTGTGGGAGGAAACCGGAGCACCCAGAAGAAACCCACGCAGACAGGCGGAGAATGTGCAAACTCCACACCGACAGTGATCCCAAGCCAGAAATCAAACCCACGTCCCTGGCGCTGTGACGCAGCAGGTGCTAACCACTATGGCGCCCCATCAGGACGGCTCTATTTCAGTATAAGAGACATTCCGAAAACTGCAGCATTCTTCCTGCGTCAAACATGGTTCAGATCCTCAAAACATCTGCTTTGTCATTTAAAACCTTGGCCAGGATTTTCCAGCCCTGCTGTGGTGAGATCTTCCTTAGGAGATGTGGTAAAGCCACCAAGCATCCATTGATTTTTTTTGAGAGGACTGGATGATCCCAGCGGCAGGCGGGGCCAGAATATCCTAACCCTTGTTGCTAAGGCTGTGGACAGCTGCTGACGATTATTTTTAATCATTGCAGTGCAAAGGCCCACCGAGAATTGATCTCTCCAATTACTCTTCACTCACTGGCACTGTGCCCAATACCAATATGGCAGCTGAGGCCTTTCATTGCAGAGTGCCAAGCTGAAGATAGGAAGGACAGAGGGGATCTGGAGAGATATTAAGAAGGATAAAGAAAGAGCATAAAACATAACAGCTAACATGAAAGGAAATCCTAAAGGCTTTTCTAAACTGATAAATATTAAGAAGGTAATCAAAGGAAAGATGGAGCCTACACGGGACTAAAAAACAGATCTTGTGGCAGCAAAAGGTATAACCATAAGATCATAAAACAGAGGAGCAGAATTTGGCTACTCGTCCATCGAGTCTGCTCCATCATCCAATCATGGCTGATATTTTTCTCAACTCCATTCTCCTGGCTTTTCCCCATAACCCCTGATTCCTTTATTAATCAAGAACCTTAATAAAGGATCAGTCTGAGGTTGTGCCCTCTTTTTCTACTAGTAGAAACATCCTCTCTATGTCCACTGTATCCAGGCCTCTCATATCCTGTAAGTTTCAATAAGATCCCCCCTCATCCTTCTAAACTCCAAGGAGTACAGGCCCAGAGTCCTCAATCCATTCCTCATATAACAAACTCTTCATTCCAGAGATCTTGTGAACCTCCTCTGGACTCTTTCCAAGACCAGCACATCCTTCCTTATCTTCCTTATGGGGCCCAAAACTGCTCACAATACTCCAAATGGGGTCTGACCAGAGCCTTATCCGGCCTTATAAGTACATATCTGCTATTCTAAATCTCTCGACATGAATGCTATCATCACATTTGCCTTCCTAGCTGCTGACTGAATCTGCACATTAACATTAAGAGAATCTTGAACAATACCACCCAAGTCTCTTTGTGTTCCTGATTTCGTAAGCATTTTCCCATTTAGAAAATAATCTATGCCTCCATTCCTCCTTTCTAAGTGCATAACCTCACACTTTTCCACATTGTATTCCATCTGACACTTCTTTGCCCACTCTCCTAACCTGTCCAAGTCTTTCTGCAGCACCCCCCGCTTCCTCAATACTACTTGTTCCTCTACATATTTTTGTATCATCTGCAAACTTAATAACAATGCCCTCAGTTCCTTCCTCCAAATCATTAATGTATATTGTGAAACATTGTGGTCCCAGCACACCATTTGTCACTGGCTGCTATCCTGAAAAAGACCCCTTTATCCCCATTCTCTGCCTTCTGCGAGTCACAGTAAGAAGTCTCACAACATCAGGTTAAAGTCCAACAAGTTTATTTGGTAGCAAAAGCCACTAGCTTTCAGACTGCTTACTGCCCCTTTGTCAGGTGAGTGGGAGTTTTATTCTGCCATCGACATTCTGCCGGTCAGACATGGCTGAGGGCATTGCGTCTCACTTCAACTGAAAAGAGCAAAGGATGCTGTCAGTGTAGCAATAAAGGAAGAATCATCACAATATTGCTTAGGATAAAAATAGATAAAGAGGAGGTACTTAAAAGGTTGGCACATCCTCCAAATAGGAATGTCCCTCGGGCAGGATGGGATGCATCCAAAAACTCAGGGACATAAAGACTGTAATGATAAAAGCTGTCACCGCTCAGTTGGTGGTGGTGCCCAGGACTTGTAAATACTGTACCTCCTTACAAAGACGCAAGTGGGATAATATTAGCAGCTACAAGCCAGTCGGCTTTAACCCAGAGCTAAATTAACTGGCTTTGGGAAAATGTGAGCTAATAAATGCAAGTCAGCGGGGGCTCATTGAAGACAATTTGTGCCTACCTGACTTGATTAAGCTCTTTGAGAAAGTAACAGGAAGGGTTGGTGTGGTCACTGTTGTATATATGGGTTTCTAAAAGGCATTTAAAAAGCACCATACAATAGCAAAATTGAAGGCTATGGGATTAAGAAGCAATGGCAACGTGGATATGAAATTGGCGAAGGAATGAAAAGAAAGAATAACAGTAATTTCTCAAGGAGGAGAGAATTTGAATGTTACCCTGCAAATATCAGGGTCACTGTTTTTTGATGTACATTGATAAAGTAGACTTGGTATACAGGGCATCATATCAAACACTGCAATTGACATAAAACTTGGACATGTAGTAAACAATGAGGTGGTTAATAAGACTTGTAGACAGCCTGGCAGAAAGACATGGATAAACTTAGGATAGATGCAATGTGACAAAGAGAAACATGAAGTGGCACATTTTGAGAGGCAATGTAAATTAATTTAAAGGAATGCAGTGGAACCTGGTGGTGTGTATACACATCTTTGGGGATGGCAAGACAAGTTGAGGGGGCTGCTTTTAAAGAAAGCCATTGTGAAAATGTACTCCCGAAGGCATCTTAATTTGAACAAACAAACTTTATTTACAAGGTTGCTTCAGCAGCTGCATGCTTCGAGCTAGTCCTTTGCACACAATTTTGCATACAATTTTGCTATTGTATGGTGCTTTACAAATACCTTTTGAAAGTCCATATATACAACAGCGACCAAACCAACCCTTTCTGTTACTTTCTCAAAGAGTTTAATCAAGTCAGGTAAGCACAAATTGTATTCAATGAGTCCCTGCTGACTTGCATTTATTTGCCCACATTTTCCCTATGTCAGGAAAACTTCTCCCCTTAGAGAGATTTCTCCTGCTAAGTGTTGACTTTGTTCAGGCCACATGACCCTTACTCAGTAAGATTGCTTTTAAAGTGACAATTGCCACAGACATACAGCTCCATGGTTCAAGAAACATTTTACAAAATTAAGGAGGTTGTGAAAATGTTGGTTAGGCCTCCAAGTTGATGAATTGTATTCCATTCAAAACTTTGAAATGATGTCAGGGCCTTAGGGGATGCAGAGGAGATTTACTAGAATTATGCTACTGATGAAGGATTTTAGCTTTGTGCAAAAACTGCATCGGCTGGGCTTGTTTTCCTCAGAGTAGAAAAGGTTGAAAAGAGATTTGATAGTATTCAAACCATGAACGGCTTGGATAGAATAGAAAAGAGAAATGCCAGTGTCAAGTGGGTCTGTAATCAGGGGACATAGATTTAAGGTGATGGACCAGAGGTAACATGAGGTTTTATTTTTCACATCCATTTACCTGACAATGTGGAAATCTGTCCACAAAAAACAGGACAAATCCCACTCTGTCCAATTCCTGCCTCAGTCTACTCACAACAATCAGAAAAGTTATGGAAGGAATCATCATCTGTGTTATCAAGTGGCAGTTACTCACCAATAACCTGCTGAGATCACTCAGCTCATAACAGCCTTAGTCCAAATATGGATAAAGGAGCTATATTTGAGAGCTGAGATTACAGAGACTATCCTTGACATTAAGGTAGAACTTGACCAAGTGTGGCATCAATAAAGCTGAGTTTAATGGGAGTTAAGAGGAAAACTGCGCACAGGCTGGAATCATATCAAGCACAGAGGAAGGTTGTTGTCATTGTTGTGTGATATCGCTGCTGGAGTTCCTCAGGATAGTGTTCTGGGCGTAACCATCTTCAACTGCTTTACCAATTATCTTCCCTGCATGGTCAGAAGTGGCAATGTTTGCTGATGATTAGAGTGTTTAGTTCCATTTGCAATCGTTTGGACAATGGAACAATCCGTGCCTGTATGCAGCAATACCTAGTCAAGACTTGATCGAATAACTGTGCTACATAAATGCCAGACGATGACCAATAACATCTGACATTCAATAGCATTGTCTTTGCCAAACTTTCACCATCAATGTTCTGGGAGATACCTTTGACTAGAACCACATATGTGCAAGAGCACGCCAAAGGCTGAGTATTCGTGGTAAGTGACTCATTTCCTGACTCTCTAAAGCCTTGCACCATTTACAAGACACAGGGCTGCAATGTGAGACTCTGCTTGCCTGAATGAGTACAGATCCGTCAACTCTCAAGAAGCCTGATTCCATCCATATAGTTGAGTTTACTTGATAGGCACCTCACATTCACATTCTCCACCATTGATGCACCCTGGCTAAAGTGTTCACCATCTGCAAGATGCACTGCAGTCACTCACCAAGGCTTCACTGTCAGCATCTCCCAAACCCGCAACCTTTACCATTATCTCTAAGGTCTGCGCCAAGTCAAGTCATTCTGATTCAGCATCACTGGATCAAAATCCAGGAACTGCCTATCTCACCACATTGTGTGCATAACTTCACCAGACAAACTGTAATGGTTCAAGAAGACAGCTCACTATCACCTTCTCAAGGACAATTAGAGATGAGCAATAATTATTGACCCTGCCAATGATGCCAACGTCCCATGAATGAATTTTAAAACATGCACATTGAGTTGTAGCCATCCAGAATACATTGTCTGCAAAGTTGGAGGAGGCAGCCTCAATTGCAACTTTAAACAAAAGTTGGATAATACTTCAAAAGAATAAGATTGCAGTGTTTGGGGAAAAGGGAGAGGTAGTAGGTTTGGTTGGATAGCTCTATCAGAAGTGAGCCCAGGCATAATAAGCTGAACACTCTCCTTCAGTGCTGTATGATTCTGTGCTCCTAATTAAATAAAATGAACAGCACAGAACCAGGCCATTTGGCCCACTAGGTCTATACAGAAGCCTCCCCCCCTGCCCCTTATATCTAACCCCATCAGCACAACAATTCCTTCCATGTTGGTAAAGGCAAAAAAAGATCCTGGGTCCTCACTAAAACATTCATTAGGCCCTTTGAAAAAGCAAACATGGAGCCAAATACTTGTTTGAAATCCCTTTTGTAAAGTCAGGCTGGCCTGGGTTCTCTCTCTTACCTGATCACTGTCCCTTCCTCTATTTATCACTTCCATTGGTCTCCTAATCCCCAGCCACTTCCCAGCCTACCCACAGGATGTGTAGATCATATTATGTGTGTCTGCAGCACATTAGAATCATTGAATCCCTACAGTACAGAAGGAAGCCATTTGACAACAATCTCACCCAGGCCCCATGCCCTAACCCCGCGTATTTATCCTGCTAGTCCTCCTGACATTAAAGGGCAACTTAGCACGGCCAATCAACTTAACCTGCACATCTTTGGATTGTGGGAGGAAATCAGAACACTCAGAGGAAACCCATGCAGATAAGGGAGAACGTGCAAACTCCACACAAACAGTGAGTGACCCGAGGTTGAAAATGAACCCATGTCCCTGACGCTGTGAGGGAGCAGTGCTAACCTCATTGGACATATGTAGGTAAAGCCTGAGGCCTAAAATTGAGTGGGCCTTGGGTAGAGAGATAGTCCTCTGGGGCTGGTTTGCACTGACAGGTCAGCACAAAGTAATTGCCTGGCCACCGTTTTTCAATTACATTTGACAGTAGACATCTTCATTGTTTTTTAATGAACATGCAAGCTCCATCAGCCATACTGGGTGCTGGGTACAGTGCCATCAGAGTTCTAATTCAAAATAACATGACCTTTCAAATCAATTCTCCTTAGGCCATGTGTACTGAAGTGATTAGAGATAATAAACAACAGCTGTCCACAATCTAGTGTCTTCCAATGAAAACTTCACTTTTAAATGTTTTTTTTTCCTCCTCTATCCTTTTAGAACATTGCTTCAGTGCCAGGCCAAAAGTGCAAACAAGTAAACTCGTCCTCACCCCAAATCTCTACCTGATAATGCCTCATAACCAAGTATTTAGAAATGTTCCAAAATGCCTGTAATGACTCTCCTTCCTTTCCTCCTCTCCCTCTTTTCCCTGAAGGACACAGGAAAAACCAAAGAGGAGAAATAATTTGCCCCCATTAAAATTTCACCTGACCCTCTACTGTATTAGCTTCTTAGAAAGGAACCTTAGTCTCAGTAATGCTACTGCCTTTATTGCTTCCTTGATAAATAATTCCAAATGTGTCACTTTGAATAAAGCAATTTAGAGCCAATAGCATGAACATTTTTGCTTCACAAACTTCCATTTACATCATAGAATCGTAGAAATTCTACAGTACAGAAGGAGGCCATATGGCTCATTTGTGTCTGCACTGATTCTGGCACAGCAGCTTACTCAGGACTTCCTCACAGCCCTATCCCCTTAACCCCATGCTTTGCCCTGCTAATCCTCCTAGCGTGTACATCTTTTAAGTGAGAAGGAAACTGGAGTATCCAGAGGAAACTCATGCAGATACAAGAGAATATGCAGACTCCATGCAGCCCATCACCAAAGCTGGAACTGAACCTCGGTTCCTGGCACTGAGACAGCAATGCTAACCACTGTACCCTCACCTGGCATTAATGTCTTTGCAGTATGTGTGTACTCAGGCCAAATTTTCCACCCTCAACCACTGTCTTTCCAGCAAGTACAAGGACCCGTTCAGCGAAAACCAATATCAGAAAACCCACGGCCCAAGGAGGTGTTCGCAAAAATTCAGACCAACCACCCACTGTCATCTTAATCACTCAACATATAGACAATTTACTGTTAGTGTTTTATGCTTTAAACTGTTTGGGAAGCTGCATGTGAAAGTAATTGGAAAGCAGCTACAAGTTTTCTTGAAAAAAACTAAATGCACTTTGAATCAGCCAATTATTTAATGTTGAATTGGTGACTAAAAATGAAGCACTTGACCAATGCAAAGTTCTGGACATAATGTTATATCCTGTAATTCTATGGGTTATCTAGCTTATATTTTATAATGAAGTTGCATATTGTTACTGTGAGAAACAGTTGCTTGGTGGTAGAGGACTTGAATATTGTTGTAAAGAGAGATGTGTTGCATTTTGCACACCTCAGGACAAATCAAGAATGCCAAATTTCAAACAAACCTCAACAATCTGAACTGCAAGAGGAAAGGGTGCTGATTGGTTGGTAAATTAACTCTGATTGGCTGACACGTTACCGTGGAAAAAGCGATGGGATGCTTTAGGCTTCTCAAGCTTTTTGGTAATTCAAAGAAGGCGTAAGGCTTGAACATATTCCTGGGGTGGCACAGTGATTAGCACTACTGCCTCACAGTGCCAGGAACCTGGGTTCAATTCCTGACTTGGGTCACTATCTGAGCAGAATCTGCATATTCTTCCCATGTCTGCATGGGTTTCCTCTGGGTGCTCCGATTTCCTCTCGCTGTCTGAGGAATGTGCATTGGTTATGCAAAATTCTCCCTCCGTGTACCCAAACAGGTGCCAATGTGTAGTGACTAGAGGATTTTCACAGTAACTTTATTCGTGTTAATGTAAGCCTTCTGACTAATAAATAAACCTTAACATTTTTTTGCAGAGAATAGGCCCTGTTCTTTTGCTTCTAACAAGCGTAAAAGCAAAGTGTAGTCAACTTGCCAACCAGTTCCCCTTTCTTCTATGGTATAAATTGTTGTGATGGTTTGAAATTTAGCATTCTTGCATTTGTTCTGATAAATGCAAGATGAAAATCTTCAAAAGCATGTTTCTCTTTTCATCAATAGTCAAGTATTGTACAAACTGGGTGGCATGGTACCACAATGGGTCATAGTGCTGTCTCACAGCACCAGGGACCAGGTTCGATTCCAGCCTTGGGTGACCGTCTGTGTGGAGTTTGCACATTCTCCCCAGTCTGCATGGATTCCCTCTGGGAGCTCTGGTTCCCACAGTCCAAAGATACGCAGGTTCGGTGGATTGGCCATTAATAATCAAAGATGTGTAAGTCAGTTGGACTGGTCATGCTAAGTTGCCCCTTGGTGTCCAAAGATGTGTAGACTATGTGGATTAGCCATGGTAAATGTGAGGGGTTGCATGGATTGGACGGAGGGGAAGGAGAATTAGAACAGACTCAATGGGCCAGATGGTCTCTTTCTGCACTGTAGGAATGCTATCGTTCTATGGAGATGTTTAATAATGAATCACCAAATGGCAGGGCTAAGATGCATATCACAAAACAAAAGAATGCAACTTCCACACAGGGGGAGCAATAGCCAGTTCGAAGCACGGCCCAAGCAAGCTGGAGAAGAAAGATAGCGGGGGAGGTGGGAGGGGGTGGAGGGGAAGGAATTAGACACTCATGACTAGGCCTCCCCTTTTATTTTGGATTAAATAGGTTAAATGGAAGGACCATTTTATAGTGTTTGAATTCTTTCCAGATCTATGTGTTCATAAACAATATAACAGCCAATGTTTACTGTTCTAACTTGCACATGAAAACTGATCACATATGTGAGGTATCACAGGGCAACAAGCCCTAAGGGCTGCGGGCACCCCCATCAGCAATTCCTTCAGGATCAAGAAAAGCATAAAGAAGGCAACATGTACAAAGGTGAAAATAATCAGTACGTTACAGTTACCACTGACCAAACTTGAGGAAATTTTGTAATAAGTTATAGTTTTGCTGTCCTACACCAAGGCCAGCTTGAAAGAAACAGCACATTGAAAGACTGATCCTCCCATGTCACTGGAACTTAAAGAGTTGGTGAACTCTTTCCCTACACCCTAGCTATGACTGACAGCAGTAGGGAAGAAGCAATTTGGAACAGCAATTTTGTGAATTTAACAGAAGCCAACAATGGTAGATTAAATTAATTTCAGCTCTTGTGAGATATACAACAACAACTGTTAATTTTAGTAATAAGAACATAGAACATAGAACATAGAACATAGAACAATACAGCACAGAACAGGCCCTTCGGCCTTCGATGTTGTGCCGACCAAAATAAAAAGCAATGCCCCTCCTAACTAAACCATTCCCTTCTCATCCATATACTTATCAACTAACCTCTTAAACGCCACCAAACTTGGCGCATCTACAACAGCTGCAGGCAGGGCATTCCACTCCCTAATCACTCTTTGAGTAAAGAACCTACCTCTGATATCCGTCCTATAACTCATACCCCTTAATTTAAAGTTGTGTCCCCTCGTGCTAGCTTTTTCCATCCTAGGAAAAAGGCTATCACTGTCCACCCTATCCAAACCTCTAATTATCTTATATGTTTCAATAAGATCCCCCCTTAGCCGCCTCCTTTCTAACGAAAACAACCTCAAATCCTTCAAAATTAACAAAATTGTTAAATTCACGACAAATGAAAAATTGGATGTGTGGCAATTTGCACAATTTCTATTCACATCAACAAGTTCTGGTTAGGTTGTTTGGCCATGCTAAATTGCCCCCAGTGACTCAGGATGTGTAGGTTGCATGGATTAGTGGGCTAAATGTGTGGGATTGTGAGGATAGGACCTGGGATGGGTTTGTTGTCAGTGCGGACTCGATGGGCCAAATGGCTTCCTTCTGTACTGTAAGGTTTCTATGATTCTACAGTTGCTGTATGATCATTCATAAGACAGTCCCATGGAAGTTGCTGGTATCACCTGACTTTTCACAGCCTGTTCAAGCAGAACTATTTTTCAATTTGAAAGATTGAGAACACACAATTTCAAGATCACATTAGCATGAATTTTGGGTGGTTCTATCTTGTTGAGGAGCTACAGTGCTTTCTCAAAAAAAAAAGCCTTACTTAGTTTCTCATTTATAAGGACCATATAACCAATCCAACAAATCAGCCATAGTATGTACCACATATCTTTGATTTGATTTATTATTTTCACATGTATTAACATACAGTGAAAAGTATTGTTTCTTGCACACTATACAGACAAAACATATCATTCATTGAGAAGGAAATGAGAGAATGCAGAATGTAGTGTTACAGTCATAGCTATGGTGTAGAGAAAGATCAACTTAATGCAAGATAAGCCCATTCAAAAATCTGACAGCAGTAGGGAAGAAGCAGTTTTTGAGTTGATTGGTACGTGAAGGTGGAAGAGAGAATGTTCGCGTTGCATGGGATCCTTAATTATACTGGCTGCTTTGTCAAAGCAGCAGGAAGTGTAGACAGAGTCAATGGATGGGAGGCTGGTTCACGTGATGGATTGGGCTACATTCACAACCTTTTGTAGTTCCTTGCTGCCTTGGGCCGAGCAGTGATACAACCAGAAAGAATGCTTCCCATGGTGCATCTGTAAATGTTGGTGAGAGTCGTAGCTGACATGCTGAATTTCCTTAGTCTTCTGAGAAAGTAGAGGAGTTGGTGGACTAACGCTATGGTGTTGGCATGGGAGGACTAGAACAGGTTATTGGTGACCTGGACACCTAAAAGTTTGATCCTTTCTACTTCTTCCCTGTTGATGCAGTCAGGGGCATGTGTTCTTTACGCTTCCTGAAGTTGATGCAATCTCTTTCGTTTTGTTGACATTGAGGGAGAGATTATTGTTGTGACACTAGTTCACCAGATTCTTTGTCTCATTCCTGTATTCTATTACGTTTGAGATCTGACCCACTACAGTGGTGTCGTCAGCAAATTTGAAAACTGAATTGGAGGGGAATTTGGCTACACAGTCATAGGTGTGTAAGGAGTATAGTAGGGGCCTGAGAATACAGCCTTCTGAGGTACAGGTGTTGAAGATGATTGTGGAGGAGTCAAAGTGTAAATCCCAGTGTAAATATCTGAAAGTAAATATCTTCATCACTGTAACAGCTTCAAGAAGGTTGACCACAGAAATACAGAAGTTCCCAGGTTTTCTTTTTCCAAATTTGCAATCTGCTCAGGAGGATATGGGATTTACACTTTAACCTGGCACCAGCTCCACAAGGCAATATGTCACCATATGGCATAGATGGTTGATGTTCATTAGCAAAGATATGTGCACATTTCTGTGCTACCCTTCCTTCAATACTAGTTCTTGTGATCAGTCACCTAATAGATTAACTGAAAGTCTACATTTGCAGCACAGACCAATTTTTAATAGTGGAGGCGGATAAATATGTGATGGATCGAAGAAAAGTGGTATGAGGAAATGGCACAGAAAGGAAGTTGAGGCAGGCAAAGATCACCCATGATCTTATTGAATGGCAGGGTAGGCTTGAAGGGCCAGATGTCTTATTCCTGCTTCCACTTTTTGTGTTCTTATGTTCTTATAATAAACTATTTGTGATATAGCATAACATTATTATTTTGCATTTTTCAAGAGATGTGGGGTGCAAATTTCAGATGGACTGCCTGGATTAAGCTAACATTACACCCTGACCAATGTAATTCTTCGCTGATAATGAGGATAAAAGTGGGTGAGGTATAAAGCATTGCACCTGAGCATGCGAATTTCCCCACAGGTAAGGTTAAAATTGTCTCCAATATTTTCAATACTTTGCCTTAGATTTGCATGTGGGGGGTGCTCTGCCTAAGGGTGAGTGCTCTGCTAATCTCTCCTCACTTCATGTTCTTGCACTTTCCTCTTCAGATGTTGACAGGAATTTCACTTTTTCAATTGCAAGTTGTCTAGAATCATCATATTCTCTTTCTCCCTCTTGGACTTCATTTAGTTAATCCTCTTTCAATCATCTCCCTCAGTAAGCTCTCACATGCCTAGAGCATAGCCAATCCAACCTTGTTGTCTTTTTCTTGACAGTATTCACTAACAATCTTTCCTCCTCCACCATCCTGTGAGCATCTTCACTGCATGCTCTCCAACTACCTGCTCCATCCTTCTCCAGAACCACATCTTGCAACTTTCTAGTCTTAGGATATCCACTTTTCTCAAAGTCCACATTTCAACTTCGTTCAACAAGACACCAAATCACAGTTTTGATTTTTTTCTCTCTGACTATCTTCCTTCATTCTTATGCTGACCAGTATGTTTAATGAATGCATCTTTGCCGTTGCTAATCTAGCTAGGATTTCTTTATGCAGTAGCTATCTTCTGATAGGATACTTCTCTGGCACTTAAATAGTGATACCTCTTCCATCCACTGACATTTTAACTTTTGCTTTCCCACTATTATTTCTTCCAATAGACATAACTTTTGTTTGCTTTCACACTAATTTTCACTCTAGGTAGAAGGACTATCCTTCTATCCATTAGTATCTTGGGGTCTGCTGCTATGCCAGTCACTGGAGCCTGGCCATCTGCAAACTTCACCCCCTTTACCAACTGTTCTCCTACTCTCAGACCTTTCCCATCTGGTGCTTCTTTATTGTGGCTTCCACATAGATACTATGGAGCAATGGTGTTGGTAGACAGGCTTGTCTCATCTGATGCCTAATTTACACCAGGCTCGGTTTCACTCAATACAGTTGCGATGGATATTTTGAGGGCAACGGACACGTTGGAGAAGAAAGCAAGTAACATGAAATGTGTAGAGTATTGCACTATATTGCTGATTGCACATGGTGATGTCAGAGATTCTAGACTGGAACCCTAACTAAACATTACATTGTAATGATTATTACAGTAATGGTGTTTCTATTCAGAGGAATGATTAAAAATCTTTCAGAACAACTTGAACTTGACCCTAAAAAGCTAAGCGTAATTGATGATGACAGAAAAACACTAAAGTTTGGAACATATTTGTTCTTTGGAACAAATCAAAGTTCTGAATAAGATCTTTTTCTTGTTTTGCAAAAGAACAGGATACCACAGATTAGCTCATTAACATAATCACTTCTTCAAAGTAACACACTTTGGTGCAGGAAAGCTGGCATCACATTTTAAGAATTAGCATTTTGTCATATATCGTGATTGTGGGACGGAGGACATTGAGTTGGGGTGAAAATTCAAGTCAAAGTATTTGTATTTTAAAACCTGTCCACAAAGTAATGGCATAGACCTTGGAAATTCCTTGGGAGTTCTACCAATCTCCTGGTGTAAGTCATTGCAGCCCAGTGGAACAGTCAAGAAAAATGCTGGAAACCCAGTTATGTCAGGTCAGCACATTTCTGGGAATTTCCACACTAACTATAAGGCAAATTATAGTTGGGGGAGGGGAGAGGAGGTGTGGGAGGAGGGGATGTTCAGAGACTGTAAGATAGAGTGCAGAAGAATAGAGATAACTGCTAATCTCTAGAGCTAAGAGAGCTAATCTTTGATAACAAAGATTAGAGCCTTCACAATAACATATGTGCATCACTGCAACATGGTCCAGGCCTGGCGTGTGGTCTGGAACCCCTGAGGAGGAAATCTAAAAAAATCTTTGGTTGGTCTACTTGTTCAGATTCTGGTTTAACAGTGGCAGGGTTACTGAGATGAAATGTCAATGTCCTTAGAGTCAGGGGCAGATAGGTACCAGAGTTGCTCCCATAATGGCATTTTCATGATTGTTGGAATGACTAACCTTGGTCACAATCTTTTATTTATGTTTGAATAATTCTTCTAAGGAGTTAGTGACAGCACTTTCAGTTTATATTCCGAAGATTGTGTTTTCAGGCCCTTCCATTATAGAACTGAATTCAAAGTCCCTTTGAATCACAGAATCATAGAATCTCTACAGTACAGAATGAGGCCATTCGACCTATGAGGTCTGTACCAAGTACAATCCCACCCAGGCCCTATTTGTGTAGCCCTCATTAATCCCCCTGACACCAGGGTCAATTCAGCATGCCCAATTCACCTAACCCGCACCTCCTTGGACTATGGGAGGAAACTGGAACACCCAGAGGAAACCAGACAAAGACACTGGGAGAATGTGCAATCTCCACAGACAATGACCCGAGGCTGCAATTGAACCTGGGTGCTTTGAGTTGTGAGGCAGCAGTACTAATCATTGCGCCATCATGCCGCTAAGATGTTAAACCAAGGCTCTGTCTCGCCTACTCCGGTGGTTTATTCAATTCATGTTTTATGAAGTGCTTTTGGAGGTCCAAAAGGACATAAAACAAGACAGTAAACATTTATTCAAAGGGCAAGGTGTTATCCAGTTGGCCTGGCCAATACTTACCCTTCACCAAAAGACCGGAAGCAGATGAAAAGGTCATTATCTCATTGCTGTTTGTGCGTCGCTGCTGAATAACAATAGCTGCTGTGCATACTCACATAACAACAGTAACCGCTCCATGCAATTCATTCTATCAGAAATCGCTGATAAAAAGGAGTAGGCAAGTCCTCCCCTGCTTAAAACTATCAGGAGTGATGTACAAATGCTGGTGTTGGACTGGGGTAAACTCAGTAAGAGTCTGGCAGCACCAATTTTAAATCCAACCAATTTATTTGACAGTAAATCTGCTAGCTTTCGGCGTTTGTGCCTGACGAAGGCACAAATGCCGAAAGCTAGCAGATTTACTATCAAATAAATCTGTTGGATTTAAAATTGGTGTTGCCAGACTCTTACTGAAACTATCAGGAGTAACAGGAAACTTTCTTATACGTAACATTATAGCATTGTTACCAATCTAACTTTCTGTATCAGCTATGTGCATCTCTTTTCTCTATCGTTATTTTCGGAGCAAATGAGAAGCTGGTGTGAAACACCCATTCGTCAAATCAAATTTATTTTTGATCTCTACCCCAGTTGTTCAGCAAATGTGTTCAGTGAGCAGCTCAGCCGTATCACTCAGGAAAGTCTGGGCATTTAGGCAGGCTTCCCAATCTGTCCTACGTCAATCTGGGGAAGTAATCGGGACACCACAATACTGAAAGTCTGCGCTACATTTGGCTGGACACTTCCTGGATTAGGGGCAGGAATCCCAGCCAAAGTTCCCAATCCCAATTGCGGGCCCGCAACCTCTGCATAACTGTACATCATGACACTCCGAATAGGAAACAACTGGGAAAAAGCTGACAAAGGGAAACTTTTTAAAATTACTGCAGATTCCAATTATCAACCTTCTTAAATGTGTATATATATATATATACTATATTTATATATATATATATATACACACGTTTAAAAAGGTTGATAAATATATAATATATATAGACATACACACATATATATGTTACCGAGACAAAAGTATTCAAAGCATACCCAGAAACACAAGAAATATTGACTGCAAAACAGCAGAATTGCTTTTCAAATGCAGTTCCCATTGTTTTTCGCAAATACATTTGTGAGGCTGCAATTTGCCTGCTAAACATAAAGACTGTTTTAAGAACTAGGAACTCAGTAAGAATTTAGCAACACCAATTTTTAATCCAACCGATTTATTTGACAGTAAAATTGCGAGCTTTCAACACTCCGTGTCTTCCTCAGGCAAATGCAGTGTTCTGGTCTGCAATAGCACACATCAGCACAGACAGTCAGAGATTGCTGATTAGAATGCGAATCCTTACATCTAACCTGCTATTCAAGTGTTAAAGTGGCTAACAATGTGTGTGAAGGGAATCCTGAGCATTGTTAGAGAATTGTGTATTTTCTCCAGACAGCACAGTAAGTGAGGTTTTTTGCTAACCCAGGCAAGTTACGGGGGTTACAGATAGTGTGTCATGAAGCCAAGATCCCTGTTAAGACCGTCCTCATGTGTGCGGAGCTTGGCTATCAGTCTCTGCTCAGCGACTCTGCGCTGTCGTGTATCACGAAAGCCCCCTTGAAGAACATTTACCCGCAGGTCGGAGGCCGAATGCCCATGACTGCTGAAGTGTTCGCCCACAGGAAGGGAACTGTTTTGCCTGGTGATTGTTGAGCGATGCTCATTCATCCGCTGTCGTAGTGTCTGCATGGTCTCCCCAATGTACCATGCTTCGGGACATCCTTTCTTGCAACGTATTAGGTAGACAACGTTGGCCGAGTTGCAAGAATATGTACCGTGTACCTGGTGAATGGTATCCTCACGTTTGATGATGTCGTCCATGTCTATGATCCGGCATGTCTTGCAGAGGTTGCTGTGGCAGGGTTGTGTGGTATTGTGGTCACTGTCCTCCTGAAGGTTGGGTAGTTTGCTGCGAACAATAATCTGTTTGAGGTTGTGCGGTTGTCTGAAAGCAAGAAGTGGGCAGGTGGGGATGGCCCTAGCGAGATGTTCATCATCATCAATGATATGTTGAAGACTCGGGAGAAGATGTCGTAGCTTCCCCGCTCCGGGGAAGTACTGGACAACAAAGGGTACTCTGTCCACCGTGTCCCGTGTTCGTCTTCTGAGGAGGTCAGTGCGGTTTATCGTTGTGGCACGTCGGAACTGTCGATCGATGAGTCGAGCGCCATATCCTGTTCTCACGAGGGCATCCTTCAGTGTCTGGAGGTGTCTGTCACGACAGTTCTGACGTGCCACAACGATAAACCGCACTGACCTCCTCAGAAGACGAACACGGGACACGGTGGACAGAGTACCCTTTGTTGTCCAGTACTTCCCCGGAGCGGGGAAGCTACGACATCTTCTCCCAAGTCTTCAACATATCATTGATGACGATGAACATCTCGCTAGGGCCATCCCCACCTGCCCACTTCTTGCTTTCAGACAACCGCACAACCTTAAACAGATCATTGTTCGCAGCAAACTACCCAACCTTCAGGAGGACAGTGACCACAATACCACACAACCCTGCCACAGCAACCTCTGCAAGACATGCCGGATCATAGACATGGACGACATCATCAAACGTGAGGATACCATTCACCAGGTGCACGGTACATACTCTTGCAACTCGGCCAACGTTGTCTACCTAATACGTTGCAAGAAAGGATGTCCCGAAGCATGGTACATTGGGGAGACCGTGCAGACACTACGACAGCGGATGAATGAGCATCGCTCAACAATCACCAGGCAAAACAGTTCCCTTCCTGTGGGTGAACACTTCAGCAGTCATGGGCATTCGGCCTCCGACCTGCGGGTAAATGTTCTTGAAGGGGGCTTTCGTGATACACGACAGCGCAGAGTCGCTGAGCAGAGACTGATAGCCAAGCGCCGCACACATGAGGACGGTCTTAACAGGGATCTTGGCTTCATGACACACTATCTGTAACCCCCGTAACTTGCCTGGGTTAGCAAAAAACCTCACTTACTGTGCTGTCTGGAGAAAATACACAATTCTCTAACAATGCTCAGGATTCCCTTCACACACATTGTTAGCCACTTTAACACTTGAATAGCAGGTTAGATGTAAGGATTCGCATTCTAATCAGCAATCTCTGACTGTCTGTGCTGATGTGTGCTATTGCAGACCAGAACACTGCATTTGCCTGAGGAAGACATGGAGTGTTGAAAGCTCGCAATTTTACTGTCAAATAAATCGGTTGGATTAAAAATTGGTGTTGCTAAATTCTTACTGAGTTCTTACCACCCCAATCCAACGCCGGCATCTTTACATTAAGAACTAGGAACAGGAATAAGCTATCTGTCCCTTCGAGCCTGTTCCGCCATTTAGTAAGATTATGGCTGATCTTTTCATGAACTCAGCTCCACTTACCCACCCACTCACCATAACCCTTAATTCCTTTACTGTTCAAAAATCTATTTATCTTTGCCTTAAAAACATTCAGCAAAGCAGCCTCACTTGTTTCACTGGGCACGGAATTCCACAGATTCACAAACTTTTGTATGAGAAAGTTCTTTTTCAACTTAGTTCTAAATATTCTCCCCCTTATTTTGACAGCATACCCCCTATTTCTGGTTTTACCCATCAGTGGAAAACAACCTTCCTCCTTCTATCTCATCTATTCCCTTCATAATTTAATGTTTCCGTAATATCCCTCCCTCTCATTCTTCTAAATCCCAATGAGGATAGTCCCAGTCTACTCAGTCTCTCCTTATAAACCAACCTGCTCAACTCTGGAATCAAAATACTAAATCTCCACTACACCCCCTCCAGTACCTTTCTCAAGTAAGGAGACTAAAATTCGAACAAACTGCACCAGGTATGGCCTCACCATCATCTTACAAGTGCAAATTAACTTCCCTATTTTTTAAACTCCATCCCTCTAGCAATAAAGGGCAAAATTCCATTTGCCTTCTTAATTACCTGCTGCACCTGCCAATTTTGTGTGATTCATGCACAAGGACATCCAGATCCCTCTGCATAGCAGTTTGCTGCAATTTTTTGCTATTTAAATAATAGTCCATTTTACTGTTATTCCTACCAAAATGGATGACCTCACATTTACCAATATTGTACTCCATCTGCCAGACCCTTGCCTAATCACTTAAACTATCTATATCTCTTTGTAGACTTTCACACTTTGCAGACTCTGTACACTTTGCTCTACCACTCATCTTAGTGCATCTGCAAACTTTGACACATTACACTTAGTTCCCAACTCCAAATCATCTATGTAAATTGTAAACAATTGCATCCCAACACTGATTCCTGAGGCACACCACTAGTTACTGATCAACAACCAGAAAAACACTCATTTACCCCCACTCTTCTCTTTCTGTACATCAACCAATCCTCTATCCATGCCAATACATTACCCGTAATACCGTGCACCTTTATCCTTTGCAGCAGCCTTTTGTATAGCATCTTATCGAATGCCTTCTGGAAATCCAAATACACCACATCCACTGGTTCCCCATTGTCCACCATGCTTGAAATGTCCTCAAAGAAATTAGTCAAATATGAACTGTTTTACAACGTGGAGGTCGATGCTCCCTTTGAGACGTAATGCCGAAACCCCCAAAGAGGAATACCTCGCTTTGTAATCTGTTAGAAGTGTGTGGGAAGGTGTAAACTACTCTCCAGTAACGTTTAGTGGTTAACTAACAGAAATACCTGACATTCACTTTAAAATGAACACTTAACATTTATTTATTTAACGAACAGTGAACTTTAACTAAACAAGTAATATACCGAATACAATAAGATTCTAAATGGAATGCTGTTCAAATAAATGCAGTGTCCATTCATTCATTAAAAAAAAACATGTTTTAGCAACTCTCAAAAATATACAACCAGATTTTGTGTCTCTCAGAACTGTCTGGAGTTTCTCGTTGATTTGTCTGTGTGTAAGTTCTTTTGGATTTGATACCTTTCACTGCTTAGATGGTGCATTTTCTTAAGAGATATCTGAAGTTGGCAGGGTACAGAGCTGCTCTCTCTTCCTCTCGAGACTTGAGAGATGGCAGTTAATATCTCTTGTTTCTCTTCTCTTTTATATCTGTGTTGACATATCAATTTTCCTACAATAAGATTGGACTACTTTGTCAACACCATCAAACTCAAATTTTTACTAGGGTCCCTGGTAGCTGGATGTCTACTTTAAATTGATAGGCGGAATTTAAAAACATTCAAATGTCTGAAGTCTGTTACCAAGGCAACCCTGTTGCCTGGCCTTTGATACAAATGTTTCCGTCTGAGATTCTGTATATACTTTGCATTTTAAACCTCCAAGCACTGAAAGAAAACACAGCTTTTAAAGGGACCACGCAATGTCTTTTCCACTCAAGTTTCAACTTCACAAATTCTACTTCTAAACTTATGCAGTATCTTCCCAATGGGACAATTCATATCTTCATGTCACATATTTCTCCTTTGATGATAGATTCAAGTATTTTTCTCAGTACAGAAGTTAAGCTAACCGGCCAATCGTTATCATCTGAAGGTATTAATCAACAGTAAAAATGAAGAAGCCTGGATTCAAAACAAACTTTTATAGAACACATTTATAGTTGGGCAGCAGAAAGTGATCAGCAATGATCTAAAGTGTGGATTTAGGTATAGTTGTTGTCTTACAGTGATGATGTGCAAATGCTGGTGTTGGACTGGGGTAAACACAGTAAGAAGTCTCATATAACCAGGTTAAAGTCCAACAGGTTTATCTGGTAGCAAAAGCCACTAGCTTTCGGAGCACTGCCCCTTTGTCAGGCGAGTGGAAGTTCTATTCACAAACAGGATATATAAAGACACAATTCCAATCATTATTTTGTAAATTGAGTTTGTGTCTTTAAATTTTTATTCACAAACATAAAATTCCCACTCATCACATAAAATTCCCACTCATCTGACGAAGGGGCAATGCTCCGAAAGCTAGTGGCTTTTGCCACCAAATAAACCTGTTGGACTTTAACCTGGTGTTCTGAGGCTTCTTACTGTCTTACAGTGGCACAGTGGTTCACACTGCTGCCTCAGAGTACAGGGACCTGGCTTCGATTCCCGGATTCGATCACTGTCTGTACAAAGTTTGCATGTTTCTGTGTATCTGCTTGGGTTTCCTCTGGGTGCTCCGGTTTTCTCCCACTGTCCGAAAGATGTACTGGTTAAGTGCATTGGCCATGCTAAATTCTCCTTCAGTGTACATGAACAGGAGTGTGGCGACTAGGGAATTTCCACAGTAACTTCATTGCAGGGTTAATGTAAATCTGCTTGTGACACTAAAAAATTTTAAAACTTCCACCAATCTGCTCGCTCCTGTGATGTTGGCATAACTATGGAATATTTTCCTGTGATCCTAAATCTACATTTCAAATGGTAATGAAATGGAAACCTGTGCAAAGCAAAGTGTGAGAAATTGTATGTAAACACAACTGTTTCTGCCTGAAAGAAATGGAGCTCTTAAGACACTGTAACTGGCAATTTGGAAATAGTTTTAATCTTTTATTACCATAATTCTCCGGAAAGGAAAGAAAATTACAATAAAAATGGTAACATTACTAAAAATGAAATTACTATCTTTATATAATCTTCCACAATTGGCAACACAGATAGCAATTACCTTTATCAACACTTCTTTCTCTTATTGTAACACAAGAAATTCTGGCTAACACATGTTATAGCACAGAAGGTAGAAGGAGTAACAATCTGATTTATAATAATAATTGGAACGGGCTTGTACTGAATAAACATAAGTAAAAACCCTCAAAATATATTGTCTTTTCAGGGTAGGCATCTCAAATTAGACTGGGTCCCAGGTAGGCTTAACCAGAACATGACAGTTCCCATTGGCCCAATAGGGGTACAACCTCCACCTACAAGACACAGAATCATTGGCGTAACAGAAGGCGGGGAGTGTCAACACCACCAGGACTCGTTGCTTCCCAGAGTTTCTGAAGGATGCAATATAAGATTTGTAGACATGATGGGACCAGATGTACTTTGCTCACAACCTGAAACACCCTAAGTGACAAGGAATGGATTCTAACCCCGTAAAGAACAAACTGCTTTCAAAAGGTTAGTTCAATGTATCAGTGATTTTTTTTTGTTTTTGGGGATCCCCAATTCCAGTTCAGACCCGGAATTGATCAGGTACAATCTACTGCTTCTTTGACATCTGGCTGCTTAGAATATAGAACATAGGAAAAATACAGCACAAACAGGCCCTTCGGCCCACAAGTTAGGCGGAACATGTCCCTTCCAACTAGGCTTACCTATAATCCTCCATCTTACTAAATCCCACGTACTTATCCAAAAGTCTCTTAAAAGACCCTATTGAATCTGCCTCCACCCTTACTGCCCACAGCCGATTCCACACACCCACCACCCTCTAAATGAAAAACTTACCCCGACATCTCCTGTGTACTTACTCTCCAGCACCCTAAACCTGTGTCCTCTTACGGCAGCCATTTCAGCCCTGAGAAAAAGCCTCTGAGAATCCACTAGATCAATACCTCTCAACATCTTATATACTTCTCTCAGGTCACCTCTCATCCTTCGTCTCTCCAAGGAGAAAAGACCGAGCTCTCTCAACATGAGGCATGCCACCTAATCCAGGTATCATCCTTGTAAATCTCCTCTGCACCCTTTCTATGGCTTCTACATCCTTCCTGTAATGAGGCGACCAGAACTGAGCACAGTAGTCCAAGTGGGGACTGACCAGAGTCTTATACAGCTGCAGCATTATCTCCCTACTCCCAAACTCAGTTCCTCGATTGATGAAGACCTGTATACCATATGCCTTCTTAACCACGTCCTCTACCTGCAAAGCTGATTTGAGCGTCCTATGAACCCCGACTCTAAGACCCTTCTGATCTTCCACACTGCTAAGAGTCTTACCCTTAATATTATATTCCGTCATCCCATTTGTCCTGCCAAAACGGATCACCACACATTTATCTGGGTTGAAGTCTATCTGCCACTTCTCTGCCCAGTCTTGCATCCTATCTATGTCTCAAGGATGCTCTCAAGGATGTTATGATGCTCTTCTTGTGGCACAGTCATGTCAATATGGACTTCCAGATTCTACAAATAAGGGTGGGGTCTTGGATACTTACATTGTATTGCATCCTCAAAATCCTCCCAACTCAAGCTTCTCCAGACTCTCAGGACTAATATTCCACACAAGTAGCATGGGTATATGTATACTACATACATGCAAGAAAGCCATTAATTCTGCCACACTTCCATCTCTGAATTTATATTGATTCACATGAAAATATTAAATGCAACTTTTGTTTGAAATAAACATGGCATTCAAACTCTCTGATCAAGTCCATTCAATAATCAATTGTTCATTTGAACAGGAGACTTACTTATTATTGTATTTTTCTAATCCTAACATGAGTCTCAGTTACATCAAACCTATAGAAAGGAACAGCTTATTCAGCTTTATTGGTCTGTAGTGGTGTTTATACTTCACATGAGCTCCTGTGATTTGAATGCCCGCTTCACACCCTTCCCCATCTTCCTCATGTATACATCAGACTTACCCTTAAAGTATCAATGCTAACATGCAAATCTGACTAAATCTAATTAAAGACAGACAGAATTTTCTGATACTAAAAGTGCTTTAAAGGTTAAAAGACCATTCGACTACTCATTAGTAAAAGACTATTAATTCAGAGGACATTAATTTTTGAGTGTCCAAATTCAAAATGATTTATCCCTGCGTTTGTACAAACTTAAAAGGTCAGAAAATGATGTTGCAGACAGTGAAACGGTCAGCATTCATTGTCATCTTGTGAAATTGACAGCAACTTCTGGCATCCACTCATGAACAGCTAAATGTGGAAATCCACAAGTTGCTGTCAGTGATTTCTTTTTCCTCCACGAAGCACGCTGTTGTAGTCCTTGCAGATGGCAATCTTTAGATTCATTTGAACTAACATGCATTTCCTCTTTTGCCCTATAATATCATTGTTCTGCAGTGGTTATGCTTTGTAGAATGGCATTTAACTTGGTTTTTAGCAGTGCACTAAATCATAAATGGTTAGCAGAGACGAGTTACCTCACACCCTTTAAAAAGTACCTGGATGAGCACTCAGCACGTCATAACATTCAAGTGTATGACCCAAGTGCTGGCAAATGGGATTAGGTAGGATGTCAGGTGTTTTTTACATGTCGCAACAGACTTAATGGACTGAAGGTCCTCCTCCGCAGTGCCCCTTTCTATGATTCTATAAATACTGCTGAATAGCATACGTTATTTTAAAAAACATTCTAAAAAAACTAATTTTATAGTTCTGGAACAACAAATTTCTACATTATGATTAAAAAATCCATACATTCTCCACATGTTAAAAGGAAATATTTTTGAAAAGTTTGTAAGTGGTATTTCAGATTCTATTTTATTGCATGCCCCAATCTTTTTTTCACTCTCTATGGAATTTGTACAAAGTGAAAAGTAATTTTGCATTTTACTTCCTGGTTTGCTATCTGTGAGAATTCCTCAATGTTATTCGCCTGCCTGATGACATCACAGTTGCTCCACACAGGAATTTCCCATTGATTTGGTGCCAGATTTGAATTAATATCCAGAATGAGGGAATACACCCTACAGCCAGACATTGCAAAATTTTTGAGGTTAGTTGTGAACACAGTCACTTTGAAGCCACTTTGCACATTCCAAACCATCAATTAGCAATCATAGAATCATTCAGCCCATTGATCTGTACAACCCATAATTCGACTCAGGACCTCTCCTGGCTTGGGTCACTGTCTGTGCCAAGTCTGCACGCTCTCTCTGCGTCTGTATGGGTTTCCTCCTGGTGCTCCGCTTCCCTCCTGCACTCCGAAAGATGTGCTGGTTAGGTGCATTAGCCATGCTAAATTATCCTTCAGTGTATCCATCCAAACAAGCGCCGGAGTGTGGCAACCAGGGGATTTTCACAGTAACTTCATTGCAGTGTTAATGTCAGCGTACTTAAATCCTTGGGGACACTTTCATGAGTCTAAGCTCCTTTTGAATGCCATTGGATAGTGGGATACACATTCAGTCCCACAACCTGCCTCATTTCCAACGTCTGATGTCAAGGGGAGGTTTGCACCAATTCCCAAAAAGAATGTTTTGTGTTATCCTATCCTCATATTCGAAATTCTTTCGATAATCCTGAGGGGCGGGGGAGGGAGGGGGAACCATGACGGCCTATACAAGATGACAGAAGTAAAGCAGGACAATCTTTACCGCACATAAAATATTCCCGATTTATTACAAATTGCAAGCAAATTGTATTTTAGGCAACAATTATAATTGCCAGACCAACATCTAACTGTATTTCAATGCTGTGTTATCTATCTGCATCCTGGTGACCAGGAATTAACGGGATCCTATTTTGCATTTTTACTGGATGTTAAATATTTCCATCATTGGAACTGCAGTGCCCTCTTTCCCTTGTAGATCTATCTTTAACAGGTTATCTCCCCCTCTCTTTCCTCTTCACAAACAGCAGTGAGGGAAGACATCGATGGATCAGATTTGTATCTGGAGTTTGACATTGGCACCTCTGAGCGATATTGCTGCGCCCAGCGCCCCAGCCTCTCCTTTCCTCGGTTTGCGAAGCGCTTGGGGGTGTGTGATGGGGGGGTATTTATTAGCCAAAGCAGAAACACACAGACACGTCTACCCTTCTGCAAATGGACGGGATCATGTTCCAAATCAGATCACGCGTGCATTACAGAAAATGCAGCAAAAATCTCAAAAAACTCCTCAATTTATTCTTTTTTTGCAAGAACATTTCTTTCGCGCAGGCAAATGTAAACATGTTTTATTTTTTATTGCCACCGTGTGGAATTTAAGGCTGAAGCCACAATTGTGTTTTTTTAATACTGAACTGTTAAGTGTGTTTCATCAATTCCAGTAGAAATCTGTATTCTAAAAGGCAATCTCAGCGAATGGGTGGTATGGCCCTGTCTTGTTTTTTTACACACACTGCTTGCAATGCGCAAGGTGTATTCAGATATTTACATCAACCACGCCTCCCGCTTCACCAAAATGGGGGGAGAGAGAAACCAAGTCTCAAATACCGCAATCCTGTAACGAGACACGTCAGATTCCCTTTCTAAACCCTGTGCGACCTCAAATGTTTTAAGATCTCATTCATTTCCAGCTGGAATGGGCAAGAGGGATCAGCAATGGACAGACGCAAGATTGCCCACTGGGGTGGGGACGGAAGGTCCCCCCCCCCCGCAACTCCACTCCCTCCCCCTCAAATTGTGGCTGGTGACAATTTGACAAACACTGAAATGAAAGATGCCACCCCCATCCCAGTCCCAGTCTTGCTGCCACTTTCCATTCCAGCCAAGCCTCTTATACTGTGAGTCAGGCTCCTCAGGGTTTAATATATATGAGAGGGAGAGAGAGAGAGAGGCTGAAACCAGGCAGGCAGCAATAACATGGCAACAGACTGTGACACATACACATATAAAAACAACAGCAAACACTGCATTCCTCAGCTAAAACTCTGCAGTCCCTCTCAACATCAGGGGCACACACTACCAGGCTGCCCGGCATGGCTCATGTCACTGATTCCTGCTCACATTAAACATGGGGTTAGGCATTGCAATCCTGCTCCTACCTGCCCACCGTCTGGTTGGCGAGCTGTCGCATCCGATTGAACTGCTTCTTCATCATTGACTGGGGGACGAGCTGCCGCAAGAAAAGAGCATTTCATTCATCCAGCCCCATTGCAAACTGGTGGGCAGCCCGATCAGACACACACACAAAAAAAAACCCAAAATAAACTGATCATAAAATTCTTCTGGTGGGTCTCACTAGGTGCTGATTGCCATTCGATTTTGTCTCTCGCTGTGTGTCTCCGAGCTGCTATAGCAGCAGTAGCAGCAGCAGCAGCGCTGAGAGCTCCCTCCTCCTCCTCCTCCCCCCCCCCCCCCCCAACTGGGAAGCGCTTGGACCACATTCTCTCCTCCCCAGGCTGTGCAGCCTGCCCGGCGCCTACTGCGCACGCGCCCCTGCCCCCGCTGCACGCTGGGATTTGTAGTCTCAGCGCCGTCCCGCGGCGCCCCGGGCGACAGAGCCCAGAACTACACTTCCCTGCAGTCCCCGCGCGTACCGTAATTAGCCGTCTATCAACCGCGCACTACCGTACTTACCCTCAGATGAGTCGCAGCAACAAATGGACAGTACAACGTTTGGCGGGAAGGCTGTGGGGTAGGGGGGTGGTGCAAAAATACTGCAAGATGCTGGAATCTAAGGCAAAACGAGAAAATGCTGTAAAATCTCAGCAGGTCTGATTATAAAATCCCTTTAGTGTAGGAGGCCATTCAGCCCATCAAGTCTGCACCAACCACCATCCATCCAGGTCCTATCCCCCTAACCCCAGATATATATGCTGGACTTACTTCTAATCTCATTGATGTCCTATTTGGTGCTTCTGAGCCAAGTTTTCCCTCAGAAAATCAAAGTAAGACCAATTTCTTGCACATCATTTGCCTGCTGACTTGACCATTAGAAAATGCAGATTTCATTCTAGTTTAGCTTCGCAGTATACTAGCATTGAGAACTGTTGCAGAATGCATTTACTATGACTCCTGTGACTAGTTTTAAATGCAGAATGATAGTAACCTATCATTATTCAGAGCAAAGCAACCATTCATTCTCTTTTGTTCAGCTGCAAAACCCCTGACACTATGGGGTAATTTATCATGGCCAGTCAACCTAACTCCACACACTTTTGGAGTGTGGGAGGAAACCAGAGCACCCAGAGGAAAGCCAAGCAGACATGGGGAGAACATGCAAACTCCACACAGACAGTGATCTGAGGCCAGAATTGAACCCGCGTCCCTGGTACTGTGACGTAGCAGTGCTAACCACTGTGCCACCATGTCAAGTGTTTAGAGAGAATAGAGCTCTAAGGGTCAAAGCTGACTATGGGTTATTTGGACTCGAAACATTGGTTCTATTCTCTCTCCACAGATGCTGTCAGACCAGCTGAGATTTTCCAGCAGTTTTGTTTTTGTTTGAGCAGGAATGTCATCTGCCAGGGTTGCCAACCCTTCCAGGAATTAAAGTTTATTTATTAGTCATAAGCAGACTTATACTGCAGTGAAGTTGCTATGAAAATCCCCTATTGATTTGAACATTGATCTCCGGTCTTGTACAACCCTGTACAGAAAAATTGTAAGGGAATTTTAAAAAAAGATTGTTTTCCTAGAATCCCTATAGGCCATTTGGCCCATCAAGCTTGCACTGACAACAATCCCACCCATGTCTTATTCCTGTAATGCTATGTATTTACCCTGCTAAACCCCATGACATTAAGGGGCAATCTGCATATCTTTGGAGTGTGGAAGGAAACCCATGTAGACACAGGGAGAATGTGTAGACTTCACACAGATAGTCACCTGGAATGGAACCTGGGTCTCTGGCACTATGAGGCAGCAGTACTAACCACTGTGCCATCATGCTGCCCTAATTGAGATGACTCTTTTCTGGAGTTGGAACATTTTATCAGATGTAAAAATATTGAAAATGTTGGAGCGGAGGGCAGAGGGTGGCATGGTAGGGGGGGAGTTTGGCTATCAGTCAAGCATTATTTGATCGGATAACAAACTTTTCTGTTTTTCAAATTCGCGTGTGAAGGCTGAATGGATTTAGGTGACTAATGGCTGGAGCGGACACCTCCAGTGATACAGTTAGCAATCCCACTGTTCACACAGCCAGCCTGGTTACACAGGCATGAGGTATGAAATTGACACATGCTGTATGACATCCTGTGTATTTTCAGTTTTAATTGTTCAGTCTGCAACATTCAGAGTTAATTTTCTCCTGGTGAAAAAAATAGCAAGTGCCGGAAATACTCCACATTTCAGACAGTTAAAAGTTTGAGGTGCACTAGGTTTCTCAGAAACAGGGAAATAGGGCAGGGGACGTGGGAATTAAAACTGTGACTGGGCGGAAAGCAGGAGAGATTACACAACAAGAGGAATGGCAAATGGAGTGATGGTGGGAAAAGAGTAGAAACAAACATTTTCAATGGTATCTAATTTGTTTGCTTTATTCAGAAATGAAGACTGAACATGTTGTTCAAATGAGGCAGAATGATGAAATGGTCAGACATACGGAAGATGTGTAATTTAATATGGATAAGTGATGCACGTTGGGCGAAACAGCATAGGAGAATAATTCAACTGGTACCAAATCAAAATACTGCAGCTGCTGGAAATCTAAAATAAAAATCTCAGTGTTTTATTTTGAGGGAGTTGCAAGAGAGCAAGATTCACAGACCTTTGAAGATGGTAAGGTGGATTGACGACGCAGTTAAGAAATTGTAGGGCCTTCTTGGTTTTGCAAATAGGTAGTCATGAGGTGAAGATGCCAAATTGGACTGGGGTAAACACAGTAAGAAGTCTTACAACGTCAGGTTAAAGTCCAACAAGTTTATTTGGTAGCAAATGCCACTAGCTTTCGGAGCGCTGCTTCTTCTTCAGATGAGTGGGAGTTCTTTTCACAAGCAGGGCATATAAGGACACAAACTCAATTTACAATATAATGATTGGAATGCGAGTCTTTATAGCTAATCAAGTCTTAAAGGTACAGACAATGTGAGTGGAGAGAGCGTTAAGCACAAGTTAAAGATATGTGTATTGTCTCCAGACAGGACAGTTAGTGAGATTATGCAAGTCTAGGCAATTCGTGGGATTACATACAGATAGTGTGACATGAACCCAAGATCTTGGTTGAGGTCGTCCTCATGTGTGCAGAACTTGGCTATCAACCAATTGATAACAAAGTTCTGCACACATGAGGATGGTCTCAACCGGGATCTAGGGTTCATGTCACACTATCTGTAACCCCACGAATTGCCTAGACTTGCAAAATCTCACTAACTGTCCTGCCTGAAGACAATACACATCTCTTTAACCTGTGCTTAATGCTCTCTCCACTCGCATTGTCTGCACTTTTAAGACTTGATTAACTGTAAAGACTAGCATTCCAATCATTATTTTGTAAATTGAGTTTGTATTTTTATATGCCCTGTTTGTGAAAAGAACTCCCCATTCACCTGACGACGGCGCAGTGCTCTCAAAGCTAGTGGCATTTACTACCAAATAAACCTGTTGGATTTTAACTAGGTGTTGTAAGACTTCTTACTGTGTTTGCAAATAGAGACATTGAACACAAAGAAACAAGGAAATCACTCTAATCTTGGGTTAGACCTCAGCTGGGATAGCTTATGCATTTTCATTGTGGAGTTTGCACATTCTCCCCATGTCTGCTTGGGTTTCCTCTGGGTGCTCTGTTTTCCTCCTTCAGTCCAAAGATGTTCAGGTTAGGTGGATTGACTGTGCTAAATTGCCCTTTAGCAGGATAAATAGGTGGGATTATGGGGATAGGGCCTGGGTGGGATTGTGGTTAGTGCAGGCTCGATAGGCCAATAATAGCATTGGGCTAAATTGAGTGGCACAGTGGCACACTGGTTAGCATTGCTGCCTCACAGCATCAGGGACCTGGGTTCAATTCCAGCACTGGGTCACTAACTGTGTGGAGTTTGCACATTTTTCTCATGTCTTCATAGGCCTCCTCCAGGTGCTTTGGTTTCCTCCAACAGTCCAAAGGTGTGTAGATTTGGTGGATTGGCAATGCTAAATTGATCCTAGTGTCAGGGGATTAGCAGTGTAAATATGTGACATGGGACGTTACGGGAACACAGTCTGGGTGGGATTGTGGTCAATGCAAGCTCAGTCGACCGAATAGCCTCCTTCTACACTGTAGGGTTGCAATGCTTCTATTCTGGAGACTGCACTTTATTCAGGATATCAAGGAGAACACAGAGGAATTTTACCAAGATGATATCAAGAATGAGGGATTTCAGCTGCCTGAAAAGATCGGAGAGGTTGAGATTTTATTCCTGAGGCTGGAAGGGTTTAAAATGAAAGCTAAGAGAGACATTGAATAAAATCATGACCTGATCTCAGTTCCATTTTATGACATTCACCAATATCCCTTGATGTTCTTAGTATCCAAAAATCTGTTGATCTTTGAACTGAATTCCTGAATGTATTCAAGGAATGAACATTCACAGCTCTTTGGGGAACAGAATTCCCAAAATTCACAACCCCCTGAGTGAAAAAATGTCAGTTCAATTCAGTCTAAAGAGGTCAACAACACATGAGCAGTTCTGCGAAAGCAATCAGGGTGAAATTGTTTCTGCAAATCTCAGCTTGGATTTGGTAATCAAAGGTCATAGTTTTTAAATATTTCACAAAACGACTAAAGGGAAAGAAGGAGAAATCCGACTTAATACTCAAAAACAATGAAACTGTTTACCTATTAGCTGGTACATGTTACTGATTTTATAACTGGTCACTGAATCAGATTTTCCTTCGTAAAATGTTTTTGAAATGATACTGAAAATAATTTGAGTTCCTCAAGTGTTTGTTTCCTTCCAGACCACAAACAACGATTGCCGAGCCAAAGACATGGCAAAGCAAAATCCCAGAGGTTTAAGCAACAAAATCGTGCTTTGCCAAGAAAATATAAATACCCATGAAGAAACCATTGGTGTATATTTATTTAGCCTTTAGGAGTTCAAACTGAAACTAGCTTTAGATAGCAATTTTACTGTCAAAGTAGCAGTGAGGAAATAGAGTACACAGCCAACATGTTTCCGTAAAGGTAAAAGGTGGGACCAACAAGTCCAGAGGACCTTGGGTGTCAAGTGGTAGACAGACTTTGATAAGGGAAAATAGGGAGGATTATAGCACATACAGGAGACTTATAACAGAGGAGGTCTTACAGGAGGATAGAACATAATTCTTTTTCTGTTTACATACCTATAGAAACTTCTATGGTCAGTTTTTATGTTGGTCAAGATCTTACTTTCAAACTCTATTTTCCCCTTCTTAATCAATCCCTTGGTCCTCTTTGCTGAATTTTAAACTGCTCCCAATCCTTAGATCTATTGCTTTTTCTTGCCAATTTGTGAGCATCTTCTTTCAATCTAATGCTATCTCTAATTTTCCTTGTAAGCCATGGTTTGTCCACAATTTCCTTACTACTGTTGCGTCAAACAGGAATAAACAACTTCTGAAGTTCATTTATTTGTTCTTTAAATGTCTGAAATTGCCTCTCCACTACCTTTTCTTTCAGTGATGTTTCCCAGTCTATTATAGCGAATTAATGGCTCATACCATTATAGTTACCTTTATTGAGATTCAGGACCCTGGTCTTAGAATCAACTGTGTCACTATCCAGCTTGGTAAAGAATTCTATCATGTTATGGTCACTCATCCCCAAGGACTCTTTCACGACTAGATTTCCAACTAATTTTCTCAAATATAACTCTTGGGCTAAAGGGATATTGGGGAGGGGGGGTGGGGGAGGAAGGGAAGAGATGGGGTCAGGATATTGAATTTGATGATCAGCCATGATCAAAATGAATGGTGGAGCAGGCTCAAAGGGCCAAGTGGCCTACTCCTGCTTCCATTTTCTATGTTTCTATGACTGTAGAAAATGCAGGAGGCTTTTAAAAAGAAATTAGAAGAGTGAAGAGGACTAATGAACAAACTCTGATGGACAAAATAGAAGAAAATCCTAAAATGTTTTATAACTTTATTAAGGGCAAGATGGTAACCAGGGAAAGAATAAGGCTCATAAGGGATCAAGTGGCAATCTTTGTGTGGAGCTGGAATATATAGGTGAGGTTTTGAATTAATTTTTTGCATCTGTGATCACTATGGATGCACAGTAACTAGTCTCACAACACTAGGTTAAAGTCCAACAGGTTTATTTGGTAGCACTGTGGATGCAGGTTTAGAAATCAAGGAGGAGGATTGTGATATAATTGACAAATTAGCATTGGAAGGAGAAGATATTAATGGTTTTAGCAGTCTTGAAGGTGGATAAATCCCTAGATGCAGACAAGATGTATTCCAGGCTGCTACGAGAGGTAAAGGAGATTGCAGGGACTCTGATGCTAATTTTCAAATCACCTCAGGCCACACGGAAGGTGCTGGAGGACTGAAGGATAGCTAATGTGGTACCATTATTCAAGAGGGAAGTAGGGATATATCAGGTAATCACTGAGTTTAATATCAGTGGTCAGAAAATTATTGGAAAAATTCTGACAGAATTAATCTCCAGTTGGAGCAAGGATTAATGAAGATTAGTCAGCATGATTTTGTAAGGGGGAGATGATGTTGAACAAATTTAACTGGAATTTCTGAGGAGGTGACTAGGTATGTAAATGAGAGTAGTGCAGTTGATGTGGTCTACATGGACTTCAGTAAAGGCTTTTGACAAGGCCCTGCATGGAAGATTGATCAAAAAGATAAAACCCATGGGATCCATGGCAAAATTGGCTTAGTTGCAGGAGGCAGAGGCTGATTGTCAAAGATCTTTTTGTGACTAGAAGCCTCTGTCCAGTGGTGTACCTCAGGGATCTATTGCTGTTTGTCGTTACATTAATAACTTAGACATGAAGATAGAAGGTCTGATCAGTAAGTTCGCATGGACATTGATGGTTTGCTAAATAATGTGGAGGAAAGCCTTATACTATAGGGTGATATAGATGCATTTTGTGGGGACTAACAAGGCAAGAGAATACATAATGTCCAGTAGGATGCTAGGAAGTACAGAAGACCAGAAGGAACTTGGGATGCATGTCCATAGATGCCTGAAGGCAGCAGGATAGATAGATGGCTAAGGGATCTTGCCTTTATTAGCTGAGCCTTCGAATAGAAGGAGCTGTATAAAATGCGCATTAGGCCACAGCCGGAGTACTGCATGCTGTTCTGGTCACCACACTATAGGAAGGATGTGATTGCACTAGAGACGGTGCAGAGGAATTCATCAGGATGTTGCCCGGGCTGAATTGTTTCAACTATGAAGAAATCCTGGTTAGGCTGGTGTTGGTCTCCTTAGAGCAGAGAAAGCTGCTTATTACTTATGTATATCGAGATATACATAATTATAGGTAAGGTAGACAGGTAGACAGGTAGACAGAACCCTCTTAGTCGAAGGGTCAATAGCCAAGGGGCATAAATTTGAAGTAAAGGGGCCGAGGTTTAGAAAGGATTTGAGGAAGCATTTTTCACCCATAAGGTGGTGAAAATCTGGAAGTCACTGCCTGAAAGGATAGTAGAAGTGGGAACCCTCACAACATGGAAGAAGCATTTAAATGAGAACTTGAAATGTCATAGCATCCAAGACTATGGACTGAGTGCTACTCAGAAACCTAAGCCCACTCACCTGCGTTCTAGACCAGTATCTGTATTGCTGCTCTGGGACTGTTGCAATCCCAAATATGTCCACAATTTCTAAGGTAACAGCTGGGACTTTGGAATTGTTGACCATCCGGATGGCATGGTGGCACAGTGGTTAGCACTGTGGCCTCACAGTGCCAGAGACCTCGGTTCAATTCCTGCCTTGGGTGACTGTCTTGAGTGGAGTTTATATCTTTTCCCCAGGTCTACATGTGTTTCCTTTGGATGCTAGCTACTATGTGGCCCTAAGTAACTGCTAGTTTCCATGTTCAGTCAGGTCCCAGATGTCCCTGTTCCCTCACTACACCAGTACGAGCTCAAACTTTCAGCATTTTCATGGAAAGAAAAGCTTTGTATTAATAAGGTGCTTATATCAACATGTATAAAATCTAGGCTGTCTGAACTTCCTGTGGGTCAAACCCAGTGAGATACCTGGAGTTACCCAATTGATACCTGCAGTTTTTAGTCATATACCAATGTGGCCTGAACCTCAGAATTGCAACAGTTTCTTTCCCACCAGACTACACATGTGACTGTTTCGCTCCATTGCTTCGTTCAAAAATGCCATCTTCTTCCCCTGCCATTGTTTGGGTTAAACCAGACTGTTTGCAACCTTGGTGCCTGAATCAGCCCTGAACCTCTGACCCAATATACTCTCTATTACAAAGACTAACTTCTGTAACATTGTTCAACTTCACCCTCAGTTTTGAGCATTCAAATGTGGAAACTTTCACCTATTTCTTAGTCATCTCCCAACTCAATTATTTGAATCTGGCTTCCCATCTCTCCATTCACTTCAGCTCACCCAATACTCCACCTGTCCTATTCTGAACCCAAGTCCCAACCATTCTGATTGTAGCCAATCTGCACCTGGCTTCCAATTCCCCAACACCTCAAATGTCAAACTCTTATGTTAAATTTAATTTGTGGCCTCATCGCTCTGATCTCTACATCCTCCTAAGCATTATCCGCATTCCTACAAAATTATGATAGATGCCATGATTGAATAGTGGAGCAGACTCGATGGGCTGAATGGCCTAATTTTGCCCTTATATCTTATGGCCTTATGCTCTTATCTTTGCAGCAATCTTCTATAAGCTCCCCCTTTAGCAGTGGAAACAGCCATGTCCCTTAAATCCTCCTTCTCTCCTTTTATAAGTCTATTTCTTTGAGTGAATCTTTGGTCACCTTCTTAATATCTTCTTCCCTGTGCCCTTTCCATCTGAGTACACATCAGTGAATCACATTGGAGTGTATGTTTACGTTTGAGGCATTGATATCAATGCAAGCTCTTGTACGATAACGCAAAGTCTCAGGAGAGATTTTGAATTGTAGTAAATCTTCAGCTTGTTTGAAGGCTGCTGGACCTAACAGAGTCATTTTTAAATGAACCAACTGTAGCCAAGCTATCAATTTAAATTCAACAACACACACGAGAGGGTTGAACAGAATGCGAATACTGTTAGAGCAAATCAGTATGTGATGGGCGATTACTTTATAAAGCTGGAAGCACATATAGCTGAGTAAATATTTTTTAACTGACAGGAGTCTCATTTAAAATGAATTAAATATGGTACACTAGTTGGTCAGTGGCTAAACTGATATTTCAAAATAAGTTTTCATTTTTCTAAAAAAGATTGATATATGTTGTACCTGTGATGTGAAAGGCTTTTTTGTAATTTAAAAACTCTGCAGTGGTCTGTCTTTCAGCCGTTTTAAGCAGATTAATTGTTCTTCCTTTTAAAAGATTTCTGACTGAAGAACATAGGATCCCTACTGTGTAGAAGGAGGCTATTCAGCCCATTGACTCTGCACTGACCACAATCTCACCCAGTGCCTATCTCCATAACCCCATGCATTTACCCTAGCTGGTCCCCTTGACACTAAGGGGCATGACCAGTCCACCTAACTGCACATCTTTGGACTGTGGGAGGAAATCAGAGCACACCACACAGATCCAGAGAGAACATGCAAACTCCACACAGGCGGTGATCCAACAGGCGATCGAAGCAGGATCTCTGGCACTGTGATGCAACAGTGCTAACCACTGTGCCACCCCCTGCTTCACTCCACTGCTTCATTTAAAATTGCCTACATCACCAGCAGAGTAACCTTTATGTCCTGGGATTACGCATCAAGACGAAAAGCGCTATCCAATTATATGTTCTATTTTTGCAAACATACAACACAGGTACATTCACAAGTGAAGGATACCACATTTTATAAAGAGGCAATTATGAGAGCAATCAGTTCAATATAACAGTTCTCATATTAGTCAATACTCTTTTGTGATAATAACGTTCTCACTTTGTAAAGAAAGGAGGGAGCAACATTTTCTTGGCAAAAATGGATCACTGGATGTGAAAAACCTGGCTCACTAAGATTTTCAAGTTTAATTTGTTTTTTAAACTAATTAGCCACGTGTAGAAGATTTTCTCCCAGGACTATGACACCAGTTTCAATCGGAGGTAAAACTTCATGACTGACAATAGCCCTTCAGTAAACTGGTGAAGTGATCTTTGCAAAAAGTTCAAGGATCAAAGATAGCCCAAGTGGATCAATGTTTCAATAATCTGAAGTATGTGTATCTTTCTGCATCACAGAGCAACAGTTCTCAATAGACTTCTGATTAGGCCTTTTAAACATTTCTGTGTAACAGATGGGTAACAGATTAAAAGAAAAAACTTTTTTCTATTGGGAATCAAATTTACATGCCCTGACGGGAAAATGGATTCTAATGTTAATTCTCGTAGTCATAGAGTGCCTTCAGTACACAAGGAGGCCATTTGGCCCATTGCATCTGCACCAACCTCAATCCCACCCAGACCTTATCCCTACTTATTTATCCTGCTAACCTTCTGACACTAAGGGTCAACTTAGCATGGTTGAAATGTGGGAGGAAACTGAGCATGTGGAGGAAAACCACGTAGGTACAGGGAGAATTTGCATTCTCCACACAGTGACCAGAGGCTGGGATTGAATCCAGGTCCCTGGCACTGTGAGGCAGCAGTGCTAACCACTGTGCCACCCTCGCTTGAGATTGTGACTTATATGCTCTTTGAGTTCTGCTATTCAATTCAGCATAACCTACTATACTGTCGAACAATTTCATTTTAAGTTGTACAGTGCCAGTGTATCATTGCACTTGGTGAAGAAAATAGTTGTGCACTTCAGCTTAATTTTTTACTGTTCAACAGGAATGTATAGGTTAATATGTTAAGTACAGATGTCGAGCAAGAGGAAGATTAACAGAAAGCGATCATCAGAAATCTCTTGGCTTGCTTCTTTTGGCTGTATAATCGCACATAACTTCCCAGATATAAAAATCTAAAGTATGAACGTACAAAGTTGGAGCAGAAATAGGCCATTTGGCCTCTTGAGCTAGCTCTGCCATTCATTAAGATCACGGCCTATCTGTTTTGTGCTTCTTATTCCACATTCCTATCTAATCACTTTGATTTATTTGCTTAATAAGAATCTCTCCCTCCACTTTAGATATGTTCATTGACCTCCGCCTTCACCATCTTCCAAGCAGTAGTGGATTAACTACCACCCAGATCCGTAGGCTGACCTATAGTAAAGCCCCATGACCTAGCCCCTGCCCCTGCCTCACCCTTCATTGAATAGCATTAGAACATAGAACATTACAGCGCAGTACAGGCCCTTCGGCCCTCGATGTTGCGCCAACCAATGGAACCAATTTTATGACCCTCTATCCTAAACTATTCCAATGCTATCCATATGCCTATCCATTGATCATTTGAACACCCTTAAACTTGACGAGTCTACAACTGCTGCAGACAGGGCATTCCACGCCCTTACTACCCTCTGAGTAAAGAACCCACCTCTAGCATCTGTCCTATAACTACCACCCCTTAATTTAAAGCTATGTCCCCTCATGTTATCCATCTCCATCTGAGGAAAAAGACTCTCACTATCCACCCTATCTAACCCTCTGGTCATCTTATATGTCAAAATTAAGTCACTTTTTAGCCTTCTTCTCTCTAATGAAAATAACTTCAAGTCCCTTAGCCTTTCCTCATAAGACCTACCCATCATACCAGGCAACATCCTGGTAAACCTCCTCTGCACTCTTTCCAATGCCTCCACATCTTTCTTACAACGTGGCGACCAAAACTGTACACAATACTCCAAGTACGGCCGCACCAGAGTTTTATACAGTTGCAACATGACATCTCGGCTCCAAAATTAAGTGACATTAGAAAACTTATATCATTGTATTATATGTAATGTACTACATGTATAATATCATAAAGTTATATGAATCAATTACAGCCCTTTTATTCATTTATTTTTCACTTTCTTTACATTTGTACTTTAAAAAGCTTCTGTGGTTTTTTTTGCGCCCCCCCCCCCCCCCCCCCCCCCCCCCCCCCAACCGTTTCCGGGCCCCTAGGCTTAAGCCTACTCAGCCTAATGGTTAATTCGCCACTGCGTCCGAGGCAGTGAATGGAATTTTCCCATCCTGTCCACCAAAGGGACCATAGCAGATGGGACATAGACCATGCAAAGAATGTTTATCTTTGGTAGGATTTTCCAGTTTTGGGGCAAGCGCGGCTGGAAAATCCTGCCCAATGAGTTCCAGAAGAATTTTATCGAATAGTCAGGTTTTGAATGGTCAGGTCCCAGCAGATTTTGAATGGATCCATCTTGTATTAAGGTGATCTTTCTCTGCACCCTAACTATGACTGTGACATTACATTCTGTGCCCTTCTCTTTCCTTCTTCCCTATATACTCTATAAACAGAATGCATTGTTTGCATAGCGCGCAAGAAGCAATACTTTTCGCTGCATACCAATACGTATGACAATAATAAATCAAATCAAATCAGTTTATAAACTGGATTTTTTTTACAAGCAATCAGAAACAATCTTTATCATATGCAAAGCCAAAGCACCACAAGTAGACCATGTTGCTAGAATCATTAATTTCACTATTTCACTGTTAGTTTGCCGAACAGTTAAAATCACCACATTGAATATTTTTTTACTTTGTCTTAAAGTTACAAAGCCAATGCTCAGAATGAAATGGGCAAATCCAAATTCATCCTTTTCTTGCTCCAAAAACCAAATTCAAATTCCAACTGAATCCAATTCAAGGTCCCCTTGAAAGATTCAAGCAAGACCCAAGCTGACAAGGTAAGGTATTGCACCCCATATGGGCTTGATCTTACACTTGATCTTAGCCAAATCGATTCTGAACATTGATCTAACTACAGATGAGGTAAAGTGGAGACTGGAGGTTTTTGGCCTTACGACATCTCATCCAAAGTGTCTTCCCAATGAAATGACCATAGTTTTATTTGTACAAAGTAAAAGAATATTTGAATGGAAGCTTCTATTTAACTCTTCCTTTGTGGAATATGAACCTGACCTAGTAGTGGCTCAGAAATTACATCAGTGTGTCACGAGCAGAAATGCCTATTGATATTCATGGATGAAATATCAGCATATTCCCAAATCAGCCATGTTAATACAAGAATTAACTGATTTGGATCTGGGTGTCCTACTGCATAGATCACAAAAGATCAGTGTGCAGGTGCAGCAAGCAATTAGCAAAGCTAAAAGTATATTATCTTTTATTGCAAGGGGAATTGAATAGAAGAATAGGGCGGATACATTTCTGTTTCACAGAATGTGGGCGAGACCACTTCTGAAGTATTGTGTACAGCATTGGTCTCCTTATTTAAGGAAAAATATAAATGCATTGGAAACAGTTCAGAGATTTTACAAGATTATTACATCAGATGGTGAATTATCTCACAAGAAAAGGTTGGACATGCTGGGCTTGTATCTGTTGGGAGTTTCAAAGTGTAATCAGTGACTTGATTAAAACATATATGATCCAGAGGGGTCTTGACAGGACAGATGTGGAGAGAATGTTTCCTCTTGTGGAAGAATATAGAACTTAGGGTCATTACTTAAGCCCATTTAAGATTGGAATGAGGAAAGATCTCTTATTCACTGGGAGATCTGGGTCTTCACTTCAACTGATCATTTTATCTTTGAATGGAACCCTACTTGGATTGCAAAGTGGATAGCGTACAAGTTAAATCATTGCTTTTTATCCTTTCTTATGTAATAAATAGGAGAAAAGAATAGTTATGAGCATTCATCTCTAACCTCATCAGCCATTTATGCTGTTGACTAATTATCAGAAAATATACAGCCCAGGGCATCATTTGGAATGCTTTGCTTCCAAATATAGCCATTCAGAATTCAATTTACAAAAGTGTATCCTACTGTGCTCTTAGTAAAATATGCCAGTTGTGTCCCTTATGCCAGCTGTGCTATTTGCAGTGTTGCTGGGATACGATTGCAGCAATGAAGGCTTGCCTGAGTGACAACTATAACAACAGTAGATCTGCCAGCTGCTAACTATCTAATCGTGTACTTTATTAACAACACCAAACAATCAAGCTGTGACAGCAAAGAGGAGGAAACAATGCAAAGAAAAGGAAGCCATACGTTACAACTTGTAGACAGTAAAGGATTGCTACACCTCTATGCAATTTATCACAAAACGACTAGATATGTGAAACAACTCCAGTAAACATGCCCCATCACAGAATCTTCAACACGGCATCTCTCTGTAACGGATGATCTGATAATTATAGTAAAGCATGAGATTGGTTGATATATCCATGGGGATCCACTTTCAGTTCAAAGTTCGTACACAAACAGACAGACTCAAGTATTCCCCCTATCTGAGAGGAAGTATTCTCCATTTCACAACAGGAAGAGCAGCCCGCTTGAGGCCAGCCATGATGGGCCACCCAACAAAATGGCAGTGCAGTGGGGTCAAGGAGAAACGACTGGCATTGCCCCATTTTATTAGTCGTTTAAAGGATATGGGTGTCGCTGACTGGCCAGCTTTTGTTGCCCATCCCTAGGTATCCTTTGAACTGAGTGGCTTGCCAGGCCATTTCAGAGGGCATTTGAGAATCAACCACATGTACTCCAAATCAGGTAAGAATGGCAGATTTCCTTCCCTAAAGGACATAAGTGAACTAAATGGGTTTTTCTGACAATCGACATTGGTTTCATGGTCATATGTAAATTCTTAATTCCACATATATTTTATTGAATTCAAATTCATAAGGATGTAAGAACATAAGAAATAGGCGCAGGAGTAGGCCATCTAGCCCTTCAAACCTGTCCCAGTATTCAATAAGATCATGGCTGATCTGAAGTGGGTCAGTTCCACTTACCCACCTGCTCCCCATAACCCTTAATTCCCTTATCGATCAGAAATCTTTCTACCTGTGACTTAAACATATTCAACAAGGTAGCTTCCACCATTTCAATGGGCAGAGAATTCCAGAGATTCACTACCCTCTGAGAGAAGAAGTTCCTCCTCAACTCTGTTCTAAACTGACCCCCCTTATTTTGAAGCTATGCCCTCTAGTTCTGGTTTCCTTTCGAAGTGGAAAGAATCTCTCCACCTCTACCCTATCTAGACCCTTCATTATCTTATATGACTCTATAAGATCCCCCCTCAGCCTTCGAAACTCCAATGAGTACAGGCCTATCCAACCCAATTCAACCATTATCGTTGATGGGATTCGAACCTGGGTCCCCAGAGCATTAGTTGAGTTCCTGGATGAATAATTTAGCGAGAATACCACTAGGCCATTGGTTCCCTTAGACAGGGATCAGCACTAAATATTCCTTCTGTGGAAAAAAAACACCATCAATATTTCCATATTTACAACAATCTCTAATTCGAAACTGTAGCAAACGCATTTGATTGAATGTATTTTCATAGAATCCCTACATTGCAGAAGGAGAACATTTGGCCAGTTGAGCCTGTACTGACAACAATCTCATCCAGGCTTTATCCCCATTATCCCACCCATTTACCCTAGCTGGTCCCTTTGACAATAAGGGCAATTTAGCATGGCCAATTCACCTAACCAGCACATCTTTGGACTGTGGGAGGAAACCAGAGCACCCGGAGGAAACTCACGCAGATATGGGAAGGACGTATAAACTCCACACAGGTAATGACCCAAGGCCGGAATGGAACCTGTGTCCCTGTTGCTGTGAGGCAGCTGTGCTAAACACTATGCCACTGTGCCATTTTGTATATGTGCTTAGCCATGTGTCTTATCGTATTTTTACTACTAGCTCAGGGTGAATGAGAAAGGATTTTGTAAAAGGTTTCCCTTTATGCTATGTAATTGAGAAATTCAAATCCTGTTCGGACCATGATGACTGTATGACACAGCAGATGAAAAATATTTAGGGCCATGTTATTCAGATGCCTGACAGCAAGAACACTGGCCTGCACGCAGTTAATTATTGACCATCTCACCGACGGAAATTTCAGGAATAGAATGATTGGGAGTTTATCCATAGAGGTCTGGATAATCCTGCAATCTGATGCCTTAACAAGTTAGGGAAGGCACCAGCTGAAGCAGGCAACTTCGGAATACTAGATATAAATAGCAAACTTGGAAATCTATATCTTGGAGATGCAAAACAAGAGAGGAGAAACAGGAACATTATTTTTAACATACAAAGGCAAGCAGGCCAAGACAAGCAAAGAAAAAGACAAAAGGAAAAGTTAAGGTTGAAAAACTTGATCAATCCATTTGAGCCACTTTTTAATGCCAGCTTCATTTCTATTATTTAGAGTAAATAGGACTTGATAATAAAGAATTGAAAACTAGAGGATATGGGTTTAAAGTTAGAGGGGAAAGATTTAAGGAGACTTGAAAGGCAACTTCACACAGAAAATGGTGCGTATGTGGAATGACCTGCCAGAGAAAGTGGTTGAAGCAGGTTCAATAGTAACATTTGAAAAGCATTTGGATAAGTACATGGATAAGAAAAGGTTGGAGAGATTTGGGCCAAAAATGGACAATTAGGACCAGCTGGGAGGGCACTATAGTTGTCATGGACTAGTCTGTTTCCATGCTGTATTGCTCATTGGCTCTATGCTTGCTGGGACTTGCAATTTGGTAAAGCATTTGGCAATTTTTGAAATTAAGCTTCTTCCAGTATAAGGAAAAAGATATCTCTAGGAGGCATTCAATTCTGAGCACAGGCGAGAGTCATTTCTTGAGCAGTCATGAACAGTGCACCTTCGAAATTTAAGCAACATGCAAATATTTGCCTATTGAAGCATTCCAGGGCTACTATTAGGAATATTTATTACCTTTTTGAATAAAAAAAAACATGGCAATATAGGTCCAATCATGCCACAAAGAGAAGTTAAAGATGATATGAAGCATAAAAGAAGTGGCCTCTTATTATCAAATATAATTAGTAAATCTGAGGTTGACCACAAAATTAATAAGGGAAAGTGGAAGAAGTGATTGTTTTTCATTGGGGGTGGTGGGCTGGGTGGAGTGGTTGGCCTGCTGATGGGGTGGAGGTGGCGGTCAGGGCTGCTGGGTTGTAGGTGGGGGGGTGGTATGAGAGTGGGGGAGGAAGGGGAGGTGGAGGGAGGGAGATTGGGATTGCTGGGGAGCGGGGTGGGTGGGTGAAGATTGGGATTGCGGGGGGAGGTGAAGGGGTGACTTTGGCTCAGACACATTCAAGGGACCAGCTATCGAGCCATGGGGGTGGTTTCGAAGGGCCAGTGCTGAACAGTCATGGGGCTGGCCAACGATTGGAAGGCCAGCATTGCGGGGCCACTGAATGTGCTTTGATCTCCACTCTGACAGATCGGTGCATGTGCAGTGGCCCGCTCAGCATTACACTGTCGCATCTCCAGCAGGAGTAGGCCCCACGCCCTGAATTATTTATATGATAACATGATTTATGCAAGTGCGCTCAGTGCTCCGTGATGGAATATATTCAAGGCAGAGGCAAATAAATTTTTGTAGACTAAATGAATGAAGAGATGCAGGGATAGTGTGGAAAGGTGGAATTAAGATGCCGTGATCTTTTTGAACGATGGACCAGGCTGAATGGTCTATTCCTACTCAAATTTCTTAGGTTTCTACATATTCTTATACAGAGTACACCTTCAATATAATCAACCCCTAAGTTAACAGAACATATAGTGAACCCATCTGATCCATCAATTGTTCAGTTTTGAAGTTTGGTTTGAAGTTCTGAAGTGTTGGTTAGGTGCATTGGCCATGTTAAATTCTCCCTCAGCGTGCCTGAATAGGCGACTAGAGGATTTTCACAGCAACTTCATTGGGTTGTTAATGTAAGCTTATTTGTGATACTAATAAATAAATATTAAGTTTGCTAAACTTGGCACAGCAGCAATGCTTTCACTTCAGTGATGTTAGTTACAGTGAATCACAGAAACTCCGAGCAAGCCTGGTGCGTGTTTGTGTTAAAAGGTTCGTGTTGGAAACTCATTTTCGAACCCAAAGCAAAACAGGCTCTTTCTGAAAACCAGCGATGGTCAAACCAGTGGGGCAAGATTTGTGTGTGTCCAGTCAACACTCATTCCACTGAGAGTTGTGGAGAAAGCTCAAATAGCAGGTCAGAATCACAATTCCTACACTGCAGAAGAGTATTCACTATGGAGGGGAGGGATTGCAGTGCTGCAGAGTCTGTCAACCTCTATCAATTTAAAGTGCAAATTCATGGAGGCACGGCAGCAGGTTAATGGTATTTTCTCTGCCACTTTTGACAGCAATGTTTACTTGCAAATATATTCCTTAACAAGGCAAAATTCACCATGGCTTCATCGTCACTCACTAATGCTTCAGAAGTAAGGCCTCAGGCAAGCGCTGACATAGGATTTGGCAGATGTCAGAATTTAGTTTCTGTAGGATGAGATTCTCCAGGACAATTTGTTTGGCTTGTGGGGTAGGAGACCATCTACATTTATCAGCAGAGTCATGTGGGGAGACAGAGAGATGCGGTGAGGCCCAGTGTACAGCGGAACAGTACTGCAGAACGTACAATGGGCCTATAAAGCCGCGAGGGTAAAATAATGTGATTTTTCCATTTCCACTTTGGCAACATCTTTCATTGACCTCCATCACTCCTTAAAATCAAAGTGACAAGCTTTCATTCAAAGTGCTCTCTGGTTCATTGGCTTTCTAATGTTTTAACCAGAAATCAGTGCCTGCAGCTCCATGTCACAAGGACGGTGGCACAATGGTTAGCACTGCTCACAACGTCAGAGACCCGGGTTTGATTCCCGGCTTCAGTCACAGTCTGTGCGGAGACTGCATTAGGGTTAGGGTCAAACCTAATGCATGTTCTCCCCATCTCTGTGTGGGTTTCTTCCCCAGACATGCTGGGTGCATTGACCCGATCAGGTGCCGGCCCATGGCAACTAGGGGATTTTAACGGTAAATGTATTGCAGTGTTAACATAAACCTACTTGTGACACTAATAAATAAGCTTTAAGCCCTCTTGCATGTTGCCTCATACATGACAAACCTCCTACAAAGTTCTTGATTTCCAGGTATACAAGCTACTTCTTGGAAACTTCATTTTTGAGGCTTACTGTCTCCAGTTGTAACCATACTCATCTGGTAGAATCTACATCGCTGAGGAGAGAGAGGCCACTGGTTTGGTGGAGAGAAAAGGTAGGAAGTTGATGAGGTGGAAGAACCCTGGCCATAGGGATTGACATGACTTTTGAGCTCTGTGGGAGGTTGCTTTGACAGTCAGTGATGATGAGTTTGGTTGGCATGTTTACCTGCCAGGTGAGTTGTTGCTAAGCAATATCTGTTCCTGCAACAACCCTTCAAAACGACCAAGAATTTCAGGCCATCTGCATCAATTCATCCTCGCTGACTGCTCCTTGGCTCAATCATCTTTAGTTGCTTCATCAATAACCTTCTCCATGCATTAGATCAGAAGTGGGGATGTTTGCTCATGACTGCACAATGTCCAGTTTCATTCGCAATTCCTTATATCCTGAATTAGCCACGTCCAAATGCAGCAAGACTTGGACAATATACAGGCTTGGACTGGCAAGTGGCAAGCAACATTCATGCCGCATAAATACCATTGAATTTAACCATTGAACCTTGACATTCAATAGTATTATCATCATTATTAACATTCTGGGGGTTACCATTGATGAGAAACTTAACTGGACTAGCCATATAAATATTGTGGCCAGTAGAGCAGCTTGGTCAAAAGCTAGGAATCCTGTGGCAAGTAGCTGAATTCCTGACTCCCCAAAGCCTGGCTAATATCTAAAAGAGCAAGTCAGGACTGTGAAGGAATAGTCTCCACTTGCCTGGATGAGCACTGCTCCAACAACACACAAGAAGCTCAACACCATCCAGGACAAAGCAGCCTGTTTGATTGACACCCTATCCACAATTATTCACTCCCTTTACCACTGACGCATGGTGACAGTAGTGTTTACTATCTACAAGATAAACTGCATGCAGTAATTCATCAAGTTCCTTAGACAACAACTTCCAAACTCACAATCTCTACCATCTAGAAGGACAAAAGCAGAAATTGTATGGGAACACTACTGGCAGAAGTCCCCCTCCAAGTCACTCACTATCCTGATTTTGAAACGTATTGCTAGGTCAAAATCCAGGAACTCCCTCCTAACAGCACTGTGGGTGTACCTACACCTCATGGACTGCAGTGGTTCAAGAAGATAACTCACTACCCCCTTTTCAAGGTCAATTAGGGAAGGACAAGAAATGCTAGCCAGCCTTGCCCACATCCTATAAATAACACAACGAACCACTCATATCGACAATACTTCCTGTTATTCAATCAGTGCAGATCTATGATGTGTTGTTTCTTTAAAGGTCTAAAGCAGAAATGGCCACACAGTGCAAGGGGCATGGAAGAGAATGATAATAATGAGAAGAAAGTGGAACAAAGTCCTTGCTGCGAAATTCTCTGACCTTGCTGCAGTGGGAGTGTGGTGCAAACAGGCAGTAAGATCGCGCCCAAGAACGCTGACAGCACCTGTGGAGGTAGAAACAGAGTTAATGGGGGCGGTTCCCTGGCTTCACTGCACCAGTCCTGAAGGACGGTGTGTGGACCTAAACATCCTGTTCAAGCCTAATGCCACTGGTCTCCACAAGTGGAGACCTTTTGTGATGGTTATGATGAGATGCTTTCGGAGGCCATTGAAGCCCCCAAGGGGTTGGGGCATGACCAGCTGTGTTCATGGGACAGGTGCCACCTTTCACGCCCACCAGGCATTGCGGCAGTGGCCACAAGACACCCCAGTGATGTCAGTTGGGTGCATCGGTGGTGCCAGTTGGGCACCATCAGTGTCCCAAGGCAGTGCAAAGAGAATGGGGCCTGAATGGGGGCTATAGCAGAGGCAATGCAGGAAGGGTCATGCGGGTGGATCATATCAGTGTTCCTAATGGGGGTGCATGCTATGTTTTGGGCCGAGGGACTCATCAGGAAGGCTCTGATGCCAGCGACCTGTGTCGGGGACGGGTTAGGGGAACATGCCACTGATGGCGGGGAGAGGTGGTTGGGGTCCCAACGTGCATGGGGAAGGGAGGGTGTCTCCCAATGCACTGTAAGACTGGGACATTCTTGTGAAATGCCCGAGCACTCTGAAGCCATGCTCACCAGTGTGCTTAGGCCCCATCCCTCAGTAGCGGTGCAAAATCCCAAACTTTCCAAAAAAGCTGGAGTGTGGGAGGGTTGTGATGCAAAGTGCGCCTGAGAGATTGGCACAAATCTCTCAATTATTCCTCCTGTTATGACACTTTGAAATTTTTTGGGAGAATTCCATCCAATGTTTCAAGCTCAATATGACTCTTCATTGGAAATTTAAAAGAATACAATGTTCTCATGTTGTTTTGGGCTGACAAAGTATAAAACGCAATTGTTTATGGATGCAACATCTATTTTGGACACATGTCGGGGTGAAACTGAGCTTGTAGCACAGGCTTTTTGGGAACAGTGAGAACTCTTAAACTAAGAAAGTACGTCCAAAATATACACACACATTTCCAATGAAAAAGCTGTCAGCTGCCATCTTCCTGAGGGGAACAGTCCGTGTGAATGTAGTGACTGTGAACAGAATGCAGAGCAGATGGATCAGATTGCAAATCCAGTATGTCACACTGATGTCCAGAGATGTGTGGGTTAGGTGGATCGGCCATGCTAAATTGTCAGTTTGTGTCGGGGGTTTTGATGGGATGAATGCATGGGGTTACGGAGTTAGGGCTTGGGTGAGATTGGTGTCAGTGCAGGCTCGGTGAGCTGAATAGCCTCTTTCTGTGTGGTAAGGATTCAATGATTCTATGTGAAGCCATGTGCTCCGTCCTACATCCCAGGGACTTCCTCTTGGCATTGCACGTAACCATTGGGAGAATAAATACAGGTCATGCAAAGCAGGGCAAATTACTAGAAAAAGGAGAAGGAGACCATATGCACAGAGGATGTTTAAAGAGCAATTCTTTCAGCTGAACCTCAGTAACAAGCAGTGCCCCAAACATCTGTACTTCCCATCACTATTATGCAGTCATGATGTTGGGGCCCCCTGCAGATGTTTGTGGCTAATGGAGCAACATGTGGAACCTTGGATTCTTACTGAAAACATGAGTGAGCAACACCAGACTGCAACCGGTCCACCCTGCGATGAATGGGTTCAGTCCTGCATCATAACCCCCTCATCCCCTCCCATTTTTGGTGGTTATCTATTTTAAACCCTGCAATATTTCATATAGTTGTGCAGTAACACTACAAAATCGATAAATAACATTGTGGAAGTTAGACCGAAACTTGAGATGAGATTCTCTGGCTTCACAGCTGCATGTTTCCCGCCAGCGGGAGGTGGCGTGTTGTTTGTTAGTGGTGAGATTCTCCGGTCCCACTGCTCTCAATGGGAATTTCCATTGACATCATCCCACGCTGGTGAGAAACCTGCAGCAGGGGTCCGGCGGGACTGGAAAAGCCCACTGGCATGAACAGCCGGAGAATTCCAGCCCTGGACATTTCATTTTTGTTTTGCAGTTGTCATGGCTTGCCATTATTCAGATCCACGTTGAAAGAATGGTCTTTCAGATAACTAAATCAAGGTTTTACTCAACTTACTTTGACAATACATAAGCTATGGGATTACACGTGATCAAAAATAAATGATTGTAAAATTGACTGACTTGAACTTGTAGAAGTAGGAGCCATAGCCAACAGATCAGTTCAAAGCTCTGCAGTCCTGCCACATCCAGTCGTGAATGGTGGTAGACAATGAAGTAACTAATTGCAGGAGGATTGCTTTCACATCTTTATGAATTTGCAACAATTTTCAGTCAGAAGTGCTGAGTGGATGATTCATCTTGGCCTCCTTCAGAGGTGCCCATCATCACACATCAGCCTTCAGCCAATTTGATTCACTCCACATGTGATATCATACAACCCCTACAGCGCAGAAGGAGGCCATTCAGCCCATCAGGCCTGCACCAACTCCAACAGACCCTATTCCCATAGCCCCACTGATCCCCCTAACCTGCACATTTTTGGACACTAAGGGGCAAATTAGCATGGCCAATCCACCTAACCTGCACATCTTTGGAGTGTGAGAGGAAATTGGAACTGGAACACCCGCAGACACGGGGAGAACATACAAAACTCCACACAGATCTGAAGGCCGGAATTGAATCTGGGTCCCTGGCGCTATGAGGCAGCAGTGCTAACCACTGTGCTACCATGCTACCCATGAGGCAATTTATTTCTAATTAAATTGGTGATCTGGTTATGTTACTTATCATTTTCTTCATTAACAAAAGAGAAGTGATGTTCCTCATGGTGCAAAAGAACAAATTCAGTACAACTCAAGACCTGTAACAGCACAAGAACAGATTAAAAACATTATTCCTTGCACGCTGTAATCTCTCACCGATGTTGATTCATTGCTTTCAACACTGTTTATAATTTCATAGTTCTGGTTGTGTAACACACTCATCCCACCATCTGTCCTTTGTGTTAGGCCAATGAGGTTAAATGCATTCCATAAAAAGTATCTGACAGTTCCCTGTCACTGGCAGCTGCTAGGAGACACAGTGAACTGCAGTCTGGCAATATACAGGGTGACACCATCAGACCAATGAATTGCAATTCAGATGTAGGGTCAGGATGATTTTGAGGGAGAATAAGTTATTTTTACATGTCATCATTTACTTGATCCAGGATAATTTACACTCAGAAAGTAGAACATTTCATCGCATTTGAAGCCTTTCCCTCTCCTTCAGAACACAAACAAAATTAATTGGCTCACAAAATAATGTCGATCCATTTTAAATTTGCCAATTTTCTCCCTTTCCTTACTCTTTCCTTGAAGTAACTGAGTGTCCACAGTTTCACAACTACTGGAGGTACTTTGTCCAATGCCCACTCTTCCAGTAATCTTGGTTATTGAGTTCTGGCATGTTCCTCAACAATAGCGGCATCACAACTGTGTTCAATGTCATCCTCACAGGCCATCCCCGACAATTTGCACTGGAGACGAATCAAAAACAGGAACCTTGATCTCTTCACCACCAGCACAGCTGTTAGCACTGCTGCCTCACCGCAACAGGGACTCGGGTTCAATTCCCAGCTTGGATTACTCTCTGCGTGATATCTGCATGTTCTTCCCATGTCTGCATGGGTCTCTCCAGGTTCTTCCCACAGTCTGAAAAACATGCTGGTTAAGTGCATTGGCCATGCTAAATTCTCTCAGTGTACCTGAACAGGCATTGGAGTGTTGCAATAAAGGGATTTTCACAGTAAATTCACCACAGTGTTAACATAAGCCTACTTATGGCAATAATAAATAAACTTTAATTTTAAACTCCAGCCCACATTGATATTTGCTGCTCTCTGTGATGGCAGAAAAACCTTTTTAAGATTGCAATTTTGAAAAGGGGCTGATGGTAGCCTAGTGAAAGCATCACCGGACTGGTAATCCAGAGGCCCAGGCTAATGTGCTGGGGACATGGGCTCAAATCCCACATGGCAGCTGGTGGAATTTAAATTCAATCAAATAAAGAATTGCTAGCCAGTCTCATGGTGAGCATGGAGGTATTATTGCCATTAAATTCCATTTGGCTCACTAATGTCCTTAAGGGAAGGCCATCCTTACCTGCTCTGGTCTATATGTGACATCAGATCTGCATCAATGTGGTTGACTCTTAACTGCCCCTCTGAAATTGCTGAGTAAGTCACTCTGTTCAAGGGCGATGAAAGTTGAACAATCAATGCTGGCCCAGCCAGCATTACCTATGTCCATCAAAGAATAAGTAAATATCCATTCCTGCCTTTTGTTGACTTAACCTATCAGAGATAAGAACTATGCTATTAACCTGAGCTGAAGAAGCCAGAATACAAAAAAACTCTTGAAAGTAAATTAATGGCATTCTAAGAAAGCCACGAGAAAATTCAATGAATTACAATATCTTGCTCTAAGTCTAACAATTATATTATCAAACCCATCAACTTGATGCTGAAATATCACTGGACAAGTTGTAGCTTAAGTCTCAAGAAATTCAAACCAAGCACTTAGAGAAAGAAAGAGGGCAGGAATGTTGCATTATTGGCACTAAGCCATAGGCAATTATTGGTTAAATCAATCAAAACTGGAAATTTGAAGATACAGCTTCAGCAGCAGAGAAAAATGATTTTACATTGCTGTGAGTTTTTTCCTAGTTGGCTCACAGCTGCTTGCAAGGATATTTTTTGTGTGTGCACAACTGATCCTTCCAATAAGTCTACCTACTACTCCAAGTAAAGTTTTCATAAAATTTATAAAGATGCATTAGCTTAGCAGTAACATTAAAGACTCCATTCTTCACCTGTTCAGTTGAGGGGGAGGAGTGGAAACAGTAGTCAGTACTGCTGCCTTAGCGCAAGGGATCCAGGTTCAATTCCCAGCTTGGGTCATTGTCTGTGTGGAGTTTGCATGTCCTCCCCATGCTTGCGTGGGTTTCATCTGGGTTCTCCAGTTTCCTCCCACAATCTGAAGATGCGCAGGTTAGGCAGATTGGTCACGCTAAATTGCCCCTTAGTATACTAAGATGTCTGGGTTAGCTGGATTGGCCATGTAAATGTCTAGGGTTACAGGGATAGGGTGTGGGGTCGGCTTGGATGGGATGCTCTTTTGGATGGTCAGTGCAGATTTGAAGGGCCAAGTGGCCTTTTCTGTGCTATAAGAATTCCCTAATTCTACTGAGTTACTAGTTTTAATGGCCTAGTTTTGGATCAATTTACTGAATTCAATCTTTTCTTGTTTCTAGTTCTCTACAATAATAAGGATTAATGAAGTTTAATGACTTTAAATAAACAAAAATCAAGAAGAACCATCTCTTTATCTCTGCCACTTTCATTAGGGGTGACACAGTGGCACAGTTGTTCACATTACTGCCTCAAAGACCTGGTTTCAATTTTGGTCTTGGATGACTGTGTGTCATTTCATTTGCATATTCTCCTCCTGTTTGTATGCGTTTCCTCCACTGATCTGGTTTTCTCCCACAGTCCAAAGATATTCGTCGCGTCGGTATTCATGCAGGAGACTGGCCAGATGTCTGTGCCTGATGTTGACAAAGTTGAGGATCAGTTGAGGGAAATAAAGATTACGAGGAAAGAGGTGTTGGGGCTGTTAGGCAGCTTAAAGACATATAAAGCTCCGGGGCCTGATGGCATTTACCCCAGGCTGCTCAGGGAGTTGAGGGAAGACCTAGCTGGGCCTCTGACGCAAATCTTTGTCTCTTCCTTGGACACAGGTGAGGTCCCAGAGGACTGGAGGATAGCAAATGTAGTACTGTTGTTTAAAAAAGGTCAGAGGGATCACCCAGGGAACTATAGGCCGGTGAGCTTGACTTCAGTTATAGGTAAGCTAATGGAGAGGATCCTCAAGGACAGGATGTATGAGCATCTGGAGCGCTGTGATCTGATCAGGGATACGCAGCATGGCTTTGTCAAGGGGAAGTCTTGTCTTACAAATCTAGTGGAATTTTTTGAAGAAGTGACAAAAACAGTTGATGAAGGACATGCTGTTGCTGTCGTCTACATGGATTTCAGTAAGGCGTTTGACAAGGTTCCTCATGGTAGACTGATAGAGAAGGTGAAGGCGCATGGGATACAGGGCCGGGTATGTAGATGGGTCGAGAACTGGCTCGGGAAGAGGAGACAGAGGGTAGTAGTGGAAGGCTCTTTTTCCGACTGGAAGCCTGTCACTAGTGGAGTGCCACAAGGCTCAGTACTAGGTCCTCTTCTATTTGTGGTCTACATAAACGACTTGGAAGTTGGGGGTAGGTGGTGAGATCAGCAAATTTGCTGATGACACTAAGATGCTTGGATTGGCGGGTACAGAGGAGCAGTGCCAGACAATACAACAGGACATAGATAGGTTGGTAGACTGGGCAGATAGATGGCAAATGGGATTTAATCCGGATAAATGCGAGGTGATGCATTTTGGCCGGAAAAATGTAGAAGAGAGTTATAGGATAAAAGGTAAAACTATTCGAAGTATAGAGACGCAGAGAGACTTGGGGGTGCAGGTTCACAAGTCTCTGAAGGTGTCTTCACAGGTGGAGAAGGTGATAAAGAAAGCATTAGTATGTTAGCTTTCATTGAAAAGGGTATAGAATACAAGAGTAGGAGTTTGATGTTGCAATTGTATAGAACGTTGGTTAGGCCTCACTTGGAATACTGCGTCCAGTTCTGGTCGCCGTACTATCGGAAGGATTTGGAGTCCTTGGAGAGAGTGCAGAGGAGGTTTACCAGGATGCTGCCTGGTATGGAAGGACTGTCTTATGAGGAACGATTAAATAGACTGGGGTTGTTTTCCCTTGAAAGACGTCGGCTTAGAGGGGATCTAATAGAGGTGTATAAGATTATAAGGTGTATAGATAGAGTAAATGGTGGTAAACTTTTTCCACCTTCAGAAATGGATAGGACGAGGGGTCATGGCCTTAGGGTGAGGGGGGCTATGTATAAGACGAAGATTAGAGGGCAGTGTTTCACACAAAGGGTAGTGGGGGTGTGGAATGCACTGCCGAGTAAGGTGGTGGGAGCAGGCACGCTAGGGCTGTTTAAGGGTCTCTTGGACAGCCACATGAGCGTTATGCAGATAGAGGGATATAGTAGGACTGTTTAACTATGGCTTTTTTTTTCCACAGATAATTCGGTCCATACTTGACCATCAAGGAGCATGCATTCGGCAGGTGGTGCGAGGACAGCTCTTGGATGTTGATTCATGGGTTGCCTGGTGCTTCATGTCGTAAATGAGTGCTTTATCTGGACCATCTGAGGGGCACCATGACAGCTCAGTGACTATCGCTGTAGCTGTGCAGACACTTGGAATTGGGCCGGTGTCTGCAGGAGTTTGCACGTTCTCCCCGTGGTTGCGTTGGTTTTCTCCGGGTGCTCCGGTTTCCTCCCACATCCCAAAAAATTCGCTCTTAGGCTGATTGGGAAACAAATTGTCCCTACATTGAGACTCTTCCATATTAGGAATAACCTAAAATTAGGATAGGATAATGGAATTGTTACTATATAGTTATGACGGCGGCACGGGCTCGTTGGGCCGAAGGGCCTGTTTCCCGTGCTGTGTTGCTCTAAAAAAAATATGCGGGTTAGGTGGATTTGCCATGCTACGTTTCCCCTTAGGGTCACAAGATTTCTAGGTTAGATGGATTAGCCATGCTAAATGTGTGGGATGGGAATATATAGTCTCACTCAACTGGAGACTGAAAAATCCCATCCGAGGTCAAGGACCTTCCCATTGTCCATCCCTCGCCTGCTCCTATTCCCGTGGTGAGCGGGGTGGTAGCTGTGGGATTCTGGGGATAAGATGGGGTAAAGGGATCTTCATAGAGTTGGAGCCAAATGGACTCCTTCTCCTCTGTGGGGAATCTATGATTTATATAAAGGAACATTCTGATTTCATTTGTAACTGTGTAATATTAGAAATATTAACAGACATAGGCCATTTTCTCCTTTGAGTTCGCTCCGCCACTTAATATGATTATGATTAATCTTATACTTCAATTCTGCCTTCTCTCAATTTCTTAATAACAAATGCAAACTCTATCTTGAATATACTTCATTGAAACAGACCAAGATATTTAGAGACAATAATTAAATTATGTTTTATGTTTGACACTATCTGCGTTCATTCAAAATGGTGCAGCTTCTCGGTAAGGTTACTTTGCTTAATCTTCACTGTTAGAGGCACATGGACAGAATCATTGGAATCTGGGCTGTACATCATGTATTCTGTATCACTGGGATTCGAAAACATGAAGGGCACAATTTAAATCTTCAAAGATCATTTCTTCATTTTCCCTCAGCATTTCATCCAAATATCAAGTGATGGACAAGTTGTATTCAGATCACCAGAGCTAACTCTCCTGTCCTTATTCTTTCCTTATTCTCCTCTTCCCCATTTGAGGTTATAACAAAACTTGGACAAACAATCAACTTTGGCACTGACTTTTCTGACACATTGTTTTATCATTTAAAACTTGCTAAAAGTTATTGATATTCCTATTGCTGAATAATGGAGAGGTAACATTGGAAATAGCAAACATTTCTCATCATGAAATAACCAATGTTTATACATGGGTTCTTCCATGTACCGCAGAGTGACGTACAAGCCCATGGCCCCCTGGCACATTCCATGATAGGTGGGGATAGGATAGAATTTGGTGGGAGTACAAAAATCAGTTTCAAGCTGACATAATTTCCCTGTGCTATCATCTGCTGGTGCCCGGCTTGACATATTAGGAAACCCACTAGTGCTCGCCAAGGCAGATCGGAAAACCTACTGGAGGCTAGCATGAAATTGATTTTCTTCCTGGAAATTGGGTGCAGAGGAAGGTTACACTAGATTCTCCATAATATCAGAGGGAAAACATGCCAGTCCAAAACACATCTGGAACAATGTGGCGTGCAGATGTTGGGACTCCCCTGAAAAATGTCTGAGGATCACCATAGCAGTAAGTATGGGAAGAATCTACAGGGAATCTTCCATAGTCAGTGTCATTGAAGAGGTCCATCTAGCAAGCTTAGAATGATTCCAGAGATCCAACTTTTTCATAGAAGGTCCTTGTGTCCAGCTTCAGTGTTTTTCCAGAGATCTGTCTTCATTTTCATGAGTCCACCTTCTTTCTTTAATCGTACATCAGTGATGTTGGGCACCTTTTCATTATAGCACCAGATAGCATGGTGAACTCTGTGCCATCAGGCCGCTCCTGCCGCAGAATATTGTGCAAAGCACCTGGCTGCATTATTCATGAGGTCAGGGCCGGAAGATATGGTGTGGTTTTCTCAGCGGGTAACTCTGCACATTCCCGCATTCATCGTAGGACTGAGGACTGAGATGATAGAATTCCACTCATAGTCAAGTGTAATTTTTCAGTCAAGAAAAGCCTTGGGGGGTGGGGGGGTATCTCTGGCCTCCCCAAGGCATGTTTCGCATGGCAGAAGGTGGTGTTGCTGTTTTCCGGCAATAGGACCTTCTGGTCCAGCCTCTGTCAATGGAATTTCCCATTGACTGCTCTCTACATCATTGGAAAAACTGCACTATCAGTTTATTATCAAGTTATGTTTATTAGCATCACCAGTAGGCTTACATTAACACTGCAATGAAGTTACTGTGAAAATCCCCTAGTCACTTCACTCTGCTGCCTGTTGGTTACACTGAGGGAAAATTTAGCATGGCCAATGCCCCTAACCAGCATGTCTATCAGACTGTGGGAGGAAACCAGAGCACATGGAGGAAACCCACACAGACATGGGAAGAACGTACAAACTCCACACAGACAGTAATCCAAACTGGGAATTGAACCGGATACCTGGTGCTGTGAGACAGCAATGCTAATCACTGAGATATTGTGCTGCCCCAACAACAGATCCCACTGGCATGAATCAACCCTTACCTTAGTTTGAATTTGAAGTAAAAGTTGTCACTGTTTGTGATCGTTTAAAGCTTCAGGGTTTTTAAAAAAAATTGTTAATAAATGTTGAACCACTGCCATGGCGCGAAGTAACCAAATATAATTTATGGATCATCTCTAATTGCCACTGGTTAGTTGAATGCCTTTGTTTTCAGATATGAACCCGCCTTTCCAGTAATTGACAATGATGGAAACCTCAGCTTTGAGCAATTAATGACAAATCAATTTCTGAGGTAGAGTAAATTATAATGCTGAGTAAAGCACAATGCCTTCTTTTATGGTAGAGAAGAACTGTTATATCATAGAATCTCTATAGTACAAGAGGGAGCTATTCAGCCGTCGAATCTGTACTGACCCCAATCCCACCCAGGCCTATTCCACACATTCACCTTACTAATCCCCCTGACACTAAGGGGCAATTTAGCATGGCCAATCCACCTTACCCCACACACTTTGGAATGTGGGAAGAAACTGGAGCAGCTTGAGGAAACCCATGTAGACCTAGAGAAAAAGTGCAAGCTCCACTCAGACAGCGGCCTGAGGCTAGAATTGAACTTGGGTCCCTGGCGTTGTAAGGCAGCAGTACTAACCACTGTGCAATCATGCTGTCCTAAGTATTGGATACTGTCAAGCGAAAATCTAAGCTTGGGTTGTAGTTGTGTTTATTTACAAACATACAGTTGTCTACAGAACAATTCAAAATCTCTCACATCCCATTAATCTTCTACAATTTACTCCGCTCTTTCTTAGCCCTATCATGAATTCCATAATCCACCATTACTTCTCTTCAGGTGGTTAAAAGTCAATGGTTTTATTGAGCGAGCTACTATTATGATTCCAAAGTATATTCTAAAAGCCACCATCTGTTATCTCCCCCTATGACTTGCCTGGGCTTGGAAAATCTCACTCACTGTCCTGGCTTGAGACAATACACATCTCTTAACCTGTGCTTAACCCTCTCTCCACTTACGTTGTCTGTACCTTTAAGATTTGATTACCTGTAAAGACTGGCATTTCAACCATTATTTTGTAAATTGAATTTGTGTCTTTCTATGCCCTATTTGTGAACAGATCTCCCACTTACCTGATGAAAGAGCAGCAAGTGCTCTGAAAGCTAGTGGCTTGTGCTACCAAATAAATCTGTTGGACTTTAACCTGGTGTTTGTGAGACTTCTTACCCCAGTCCAACGCCGGCATCTCCACATCATATTCTAAAAGAAGCAGTTCAGCTGCTGTGCACATTAGCTGGATGGATTTTTTGTATTCCTAGCCTTTACTTAAATTTGTGGATTTTGGTTCTTCTTTTGATAATTTCATCTTCCCTTATTTCTTTCTCATGTCAGACACAATTGCTTGAAATGGTTTCAGAATGGCAATTGAAATGAACAAAGTTATTAAATTAAAGGAGGCTCCTTGATATATAATGCAAGTTGCTGTTATTGCCTCCAAGCTGGGCACAATTCAATAATATCAGTCATCACATGCACCACTAATAGTGAGAAAGACTGAAAAAAAAACCACATTCCAAATCTGGTAATGAAACAAAAAAATAGATTTCTATAGGAGCAAAATAGCATAAATTCTGGAATCTGAAATAAAAACAGGAAATACTGATTTGATTTGATTTGATTTATTATTGTCACATATATTGGGATACAGTGAAAAATATTGTTTCTTGTGCACTACACAGACAACGCAGAATATACATAGGGAAGGAAAGGAGAGACTGCAGAATGTAGTGTTACAGTCATTGCTGGAGTGTAGAGAAAAATCAGCTTAATTTGAGGTAGGTCCATTCAAATGTCTAATGGCAGCAGGGAAGAAGCTGCTCTTAAGTTTGTTGGTATATGACCTCATACTTTTTTTAGTTGTTTCCCTACGGAAGAAGGTGGAAGAGAGAATGACTGGATTATGTAGCTTTCTTGATTATGCTGGCCACTTTTCCAAGGCAGTGGGAAGCATACGGAGTTAATGGATAGAAGACCGGTTTGTGTGATGGACTATGTTCACAACTCTGTAATTTCTTGCGGTTTTGGTCAGAGTAGGAGCCATACCAAGCTGTGATACATTGGAAAGGATGCTTTGTTTGGTGCATCTGTAAAAATTGGTGAGATTTTCCTTAGCTTTCTGAGAAAGTAGAGGCATTGATGGGCTTTCTTAATTGTAGCAATAGTAGGGAGAGACCAGGACAGATCTAAACATCTCGGAACTTGGAGCTCTCAACTATTTCCACTTCATACCCATTGATGTAGACAGGGACATGTCCTCCATTACACTTCCTGAAGTCGCTGACTATCTCTTTCATTTTATTGACATTGAGGGAGAGATTATTGTTTATTGTCTCAATTATTACTGGATTCACTCAGCAGGTCTGGCAGCATTTTTGAAGAGAGGAACAGAGGATGGTGTATAGTGCCTGAGATGTGGATTCCATCCACTGATTGGAGGACTGAAGTCCCACATCATCTTTCTCTGGGAGGTCCAATGCTATTTAATGGTCTTACATTCTAATTAGAAACACTAACATTTGAAGAGAAATCTGAATACCTTGTTTTACCTAATGGAACTACACCACAAGATCTCACTTTTTTTTTACATAAAGCAAACTGTATGTAAAAAGTCAGATAAAACAACCACAGTTAACTAAATGGTCTATTACTACATATGCTATGGCGTGAAGTTTACTTCCTTCCCTCAAGGGTTGTCTTATAAAACACTTGTAAATATTTTTAAAAAACTTATAAAATCTTAACATTATTTATTTCTGTAGTGACCATCCACATGTCTGTTACTTTCCTCTAGAGAATTTTCCTTAGTTCTAACTATTCTCAGAGGTTAGACTTTCAATCATGTCTTGGTCATTTGGCTGAGATCAAGTGTTAGATCAAGCCCAAGATTGTGTTCAATACTTTATCTTGTCAGATTGAATCTTGTTTGTCTCTTTTGTGGGAACCATGAATTGGATTCCATTTGAAGTTGAATTTGGTTTCTGGAGCAATCAAAGAGGTGGATTTGTGTTTGCCCATTCCACTCATTGTAACTTTAAAAATGGAATAAAAATTGAAAAAAGAAAAGTTAGGCCAGAATGTTTCGGCCATTCTCACCAGCAGGATTTTCCCATCCCACTGCAATGAATGGAGGGAACCCTAAGTTCCCTGACCTTGTTGCAATGCGAGCATGGTGTGAATGGCTAGTAAGTTCCTGTCCTTAGACTTTCAACCAAGGGGAGTGGAATTGTACAGAACCCTCTTGGGCTATTTGACTTATTGAATGTGTGCAGTACATGTATCACAATTGTACTGAAGCACTTCAGAATGCAACTTGTTCCATGTAGTCAACTTAAATATCTTTGCACCATTTATAATGACTGTTCTTAAATGCCTGTAATGTTCCTTTGACTATAATGAAGCATATGATGAATGGAGGAAACCTGAATATTATTACACTTTAAAATTTGAAATATTTCTTCCAGATAGTTTACTTTTGCAAAAAAAAAGCTACATTTTTATTTCCCATCTTTTGGCTATGATTGCCTTGGTCTCTTGTTCTCCATTCTATCCAAGCTAATTTGTTTCTTGCTTTCTTTGCCGCAAGACTCTGTGGAGGACCACTGTCAGTTATTCCACTAGTTTCAATCTTGGCAAACTTCCAGCTTCTCTCCCATGAGCGATGAACTGGATCGGAAAATTGCCAAGCGTTCCTGCTGCTGTATACGACCTCAGGACCCCCTTTCCACCCAATGTCCAAGTTCCTGAACATGACATAAAAATTCAGTTCATTAACCCCGTTTTTCTCACCACAGATGTTTCCAAACTTTTTAACCATAAACTGTTTGTTCAAAATTCAACAGAAAATTCTGCTAATAAAATAGTTGACAGATAAATTCAATTCATATTATTCTGAGTTTGGTAATTACTTTGGTTTTTAAACTTACAAAATATTGCACTAGATCATAGAATTGTAGAATTTTTACAGTGCAGATGTATGCAATTTCTCCTATTGAGTCTGCACCAACAATCCCATCCAGGCCCTATCCCTGTAACCCCACATATTTACCCTGCTAATCCCCCGGCACAAAGGCTGGAATTCCCTCATCCCATCCACCACTGGAATTTTAGCGGGTGGGTTGACAGGTAGGAATTTCTGGCTTTTAGATCAGCATGGCCAAAGAATTCCGCCCAAAGGGACAATTCAGCATGGCCAATCAACTTAACCCACACATCTTGGGACTGTAGGAGGAAACCAGGGCACCCAGAGAAAACCTGCACAGACACAAAGAGAATGTGCAAATTTCCAAAGTGTAGAATGTCAGAGCTGTTTCACGACACAAAATAACATTGTCCATTTTGTTACATGTTTTTCTCTCCAAAAAATACACATCAATACTTAAATTACAGACTTCTAATTGGGGCGCATGTCTGACAACACTTTGCTGTTAGGTCGAGAGAGACAGTATCTCTTCAAAGAGGTGCTCAGAAATTTCAGCATTTAAAACTGATTGATCTCAGAGTTCAGTGGAAATACAAAATGGGCCATAAGTTGCTGTAGAGGTGAATCTAACAATGCCTATCATTGGTTAGTCTTTGCCCTTGCCCATTTAATCTCAATGCACATTTATGGTGGAAGTTGCTGGAAGTATGCAGTGAAAAGCCAATACGGAGGGAAACACTGAGATCTGAAACAACATGACAAACATTTTTTTCTTATTCGTTTCTACGAGATGTGAGCATTTATTGCCCATCCCTGACTGCCTTCCATTTCAGAGGGCTTTTAAGAGTCAATCACATTTCTGTGGTTCTGGAGCCACATGTAGGCCAAACCAGGTAAGGACAGCAGATTTCTTTCCCTAAAAGAACAAAGAACAAAACAGCACGGGAAACAGGCCCTTTGGCCCAACGAGCCCACGCCGCCACCCTGATGTTCCCACTTCTACCCGTGATCCCTGTCTATGTTTATAGATCTATCGATTAAACACCAAATTTGAGAGTTAGTGAACCAGATGGGTTTTTGCAATAATCGACAACGGTTTCATGGTCATTCAGATTATTTTTATTGAATTCAAATTTCACCATCTGCCATGACGAGATTTGAATCTGGGTCCCCTGAATTAATAGTCCAGTGATAATACCACTATGCCACTATCTCTCCTTCACTAATCAGCTTGAAGGATTGAGAAGAAAAAATAAATAAAAATGGCTGAATTTAATGTCAAATTAGGGACAGAATGAGAAGTGTAGTGCAGATTCTGAGAAAAAAAGAGACAAAGAAAGGTAAATAAATAAATTTTACATTTTTAAAATGTCCAACAGCAACCAACATAGTCTTAGTGTCTGTAATGATTACGCTAAGGGTTCATCAGTTGGAATGAATAATTAGTGCATTATTAAAAGAATCTCTGACAGCTAATCTAGGATTAATTAACTTTGCATGGCCCTCAAATAGCTGTGAAATAGGTTCCTTTCATCACTTCACATCATTTCTAACTTTCTGTGGTGAGTTTAGTTTAGTTTATCTGCCTCATAGCGCGGTGGAGTCTGAATAATTGAATGGTTTCAACAAGGAGGTAGATACATTTCTAACAAAAAATGGGATGAGGGGTATGGAAACAGGTGGGGAGATGGACTTGAGACCAAGGAGACATCAGTCATGATCTGATTTAATTGGCAGAGCAGGCTTGAGGAGCTGAAATTGCCTACTTCTGCTCCTAAATCCTATGTTCCTCTCTACCAGTCCAACAATTCTGTTCCTGATGAGATAGAGGTCAAGGTATTGTTCCAGGGTCCAGGTTTTCAGGCAGCCACCATTCTGACCTCTGGAGAGAACCTTTTCTCAAATGAGTTCCGACATTTGCATGCCACATTTTTCAGAACATGCTTTCCAGGGTAATCTTGTGTGGGGGATCAGGCATTCATCTGCATTCCATTAACGGTTTGCAAAGGAAGTTCATGCTGGCCTGAGATGGGTTTTCCAATCAGCCGTGGCAGGCACCAGTGGAGGATATTGCTGTAAATTCACGTTGGCGTGAAACCAACTTTTGGGCCTCCCACCACATTCTCTGGCGGTGTTTGCCATCAGACAGGCTGACGGGGGATTGGATGAATTCTATCCCGAACAAGATGGCTTGCAGATGGTGAGACTCACCTACCTGGGACTGCCTCTGGAGTTCAGGATAGCAGCCACCTGCAACCCTAGACCCTGCAACACCGTATCAATGAGTTAAGGGGAAGAATCTTCATCTGGACTATGTGAAGGGGATGTTGGGAGATGTTCCACCTTCCAGCCTCAGAACGTATCCAGAGCTCCGCTTTTGCTTTCAGCTGGTCCACCTTCTTTCTCCAATAGTGGGTCAGTGATATTCAGCGCCTTTATAATATTGCTCCTGGATAGGTTTTCCCCCGACTTTCACAATTAGAAACATTCCAGTGGGTGATTCTCCCATCCCGCTGGGCTACAAGTTTAGTGCAGCAGGTCAGGAGAATCCCACAGCGGGTGATTCACAGCGTTTGTACACACATTCGCGCCCCGCTAGCATCTCCCAGTGTGGAATTTCCTGCAGCATCTGCTCTGCACTGAAAATGGGTGAGGAGGCACAAGACCATTAAAATGGTTATTTGAATATAATTTAAATGAGATTAGAAATATAGAAAAACTACAGCACAAACAGGCCCTTTGGCCCACAAGTTGCGCCGAACGTGTCCCTACCTACTAGGCTTATCTATAACCCTCTACCTTACTAAGTTAGTAAGTCTCTGGGTCCGCTAGCATCATCATCATCTACAACACCCCCAGCCTGAGTGATTCACTCCAGCAGAGAATACAGCAGCTCCCTAGTAACGGGGAACTAGCGGCCTGACCCCGCTGAAGTGAAAGGGGGGCAATGGGGTCCCCCAGAGGGTCAGATAGCGAGGCGTGCCCCCTAGGCATTGGCACCCTGGAACTGAATTCAGCCTCTCCAGATTTCACCCTCTAAAGTTTAATGATATTCGTGCTGGTGACATGAGTGTGGGAGATTCTTCTCTGAACTCCCACTGAAAAATCAGCATGATTTATTCCAATTTTTGCATCAATTTGACACTTAATTTTTTGGGGGGGAGAATTCCACCCTCCATGTTTCCACCCCGACCACTGCACTTAGACCCAAAATGGGAGAATTCCACCGCCAAACCTCCAGCAACTCTGAGGGAAGTAGAAGGTAGAGGCAGTCTAACAAAAATGCTTTCCTTATCTTTAATTACTCATTCTCACACTAGCTAGGCAAACAGGATTGGCATTCACAAAGCTGTCTTTTAGGTTTAATCTCATGAATTTGTTAACGTGCTCAGAAGGCACAATGATACACTCACTGATCCTTATGGTAATACTTGGTTGCTGTCTTATTTTAATATAGATCCACCTTTGATAGAATTGGTGTAATATCCATGTATTCTCTGGTAAAACTGTGCAAACTACATTTATAAAGCAGATAAAATACACAAAAAAAATCAGAGTACAAGGAATACTCAAGATCAAAAAAAAGCAGCTTCTAATATCAAGAAAGGTTACGGGACAGGATCTGAATTAGTAGAATAACAATCAAATTTTTGCTGTAGCATTCAGCTTGATAAGAAAAGATGTTACTTTGCAGTTAATTGAATTTGAATGAATGTAGCATCAGTGTAATGTTATTTAAAGGATTTATTTCCCATGTGTTGCTTCTGATTGCAAATGTCATTTAATGTTCAAGGCAAATTATGTATTTGATTTTACTTAAACTTAATGTACACCTACCAGATTAAATTAATGCAACTGTCTGCTAAAGTTGACGCTTCTGTCACATCTCTGGTAGACACATTCCGCTGGTAAGCATGATTCACATGACAGTAGTCGTAACTGTAGTTATATCAGTGCCTTTGTATCTCAGAACAAGTGAGCAACTTCTATTGGTATGACAGGAAATATTTTGCCCTCTGAATATTCTCCTGTGCATGTAAATTGATGATGTTTTAATTCATAGACCTGAATTTTTATGGTGGCAGGGGTTTCATCGCCTGCAATCTGGACAATCAGCAGGGAACAGACCCATTGCCATTTGACACTCTGCCCGACATTGTCTGGCCTTCCTTCAACACTTTTCTCAGCAGCGGAGATGGCATGCTGTCACTCTGTCTGTCCTCAATCTGTCACTCCATTATTCCTCACTCTGTCTCTACTCAATCTGTCACTCCATTATTCCTCACTCTGTCTCTCTTCAATTTGTCACTCCTCACTCTGTCTCTCCTCAATCTGTCACTCCATTACTCCTCACTCTGTCTCTCCTAAATCTGTCACTCCATTATTCCTCACTCTGTCTCTCCTCAATCTGTCACTCCTCACTCTGTCACTCCTCACTCTGTCACTCCTCAATCTGTCACTCCATTATTCCTCACTCTGTCTCTCCTCAATCTGTCACTCCTCACTCTGTCTCTCCTCAATCTGTCACTCCATTATTCCTCACTCAGTCTCTCCTCAATCTGTCACTCCATTATTCCTCACTCTGTCTCTCCTCAATCTGTCACTCCATTATTCCTCACTCTGTCTCTCCTCAATCTGTCACTCCATTATTCCTCACTCTGTCTCTCCTCAATCTGTCACTCCATTATTCCTCACTCTGTCTCTCCTCAATCTGTCACTCCATATCCTCACTCTGTCTCTCCTCAATCTGTCACTCCATCACTCCTCACTCTGTCCTCCCATCTGCCTCCATTATTCCTCACTCTGTCTCTCCTCAATCTGTCACTCCATTATTCCTCACTCTGTCTCTCCTCAATCTGTCACTCCATTATTCCTCACTCTGTCTCTCCTCAATCTGTCACTCCATTATTCCTCACTCTGTCTCTCCTCAATCTGTCACTCCATTATTCCTCACTCTGTCTCTCCTCAATCTGTCACTCCTCACTCTGTCACTCCTCACTCTGTCACTCCTCACTCTGTCTCTCCATTATTCCTCACTCAGTCTCTCCTCAATCTGTCACTCCATTATTCCTCACTCTGTCTCTCCTCAATCTGTCACTCCATTATTCCTCACTCAGTCTCTCCTCACTCAGTCTCTCCTCAATCTGTCACTCCTCACTCTGACTCTCCTCAATCTGTCACTCCATTATTCCTCACTCAGTCTCTCCTCAATCTGTCACTCCATTATTCCTCACTCAGTCTCTCCTCACTCAGTCTCTCCTCAATCTGTCACTCCTCACTCTGTCTCTCCTCAATCTGTCACTCCATTATTCCTCACTCAGTCTCTCCTCAATCTGTCACTCCATTATTCCTCACTCTGTCTCTCCTCAATCTGTCACTCCTCACTCTGTCTCTCCTCAATCTGTCACTCCATTATTCCTCACTCAGTCTCTCCTCAATCTGTCACTCCATTATTCCTCACTCAGTCTCTCACTCACTCCTCACTCTGTCTCTCCTCAATCTGTCACTCATACCTCACTCAGTCTCTCCTCAATCTGTCACTCCATTATTCCTCACTCTGTCTCCCTCAATCTGTCATCCTCACTCTGTCTCTCCTCAATCTGTCACTCATATTCCTCACTCCCCACTCTGTCTCTCCTCAATCTGTCACTCCATTATTCCTCACTCAGTCTCCCAATCTGCACTCCCTCACTCAGTCTCTCCTCAATCTGTCACTCCTCACTCTGTCTCTCCTCAATCTGTCACTCCATTATTCCTCACTCAGTCTCTCCTCAATCTGTCACTCCATTATTCCTCACTCAGTCTCTCCTCACTCAGTCTCTCCTCAATCTGTCACTCCTCACTCTGTCTCTCCTCAATCTGTCACTCCATTATTCCTCACTCAGTCTCTCCTCAATCTGTCACTCCATTATTCCTCACTCTGTCTCTCCTCAATCTGTCACTCCTCACTCTGTCTCTCCTCAATCTGTCACTCCATTATTCCTCACTCTGTCTCTCCTCAATCTGTCACTCCATTATTCCTCACTCTGTCCCTCCTCAATCTGTCACTCCATTATTCCTCACTCTGTCACTCCTCAATCTGTCACTCCATTATTCCTCACTCTGTCACTCCTCAATCTGTCACTCCATTATTCCTCACTCTGTCTCTCCTCAATCTGTCACTCCATTATTCCTCACTCTGTCTCGCCTCAATCTGTCACTCCTCACTCTGTCTCTCCTCAATCTGTCATTCCATTACTCCTCACTCTGTCTCTCCTCAATCTGTCACTCCTCACTCTGTCTCTCCTCAATCTGTCACTCCATTATTCCTCACTCAGTCTCACCGTCTCTCCTCAATCTGTCACTCCATTTCCTCACTCTGTCTCTCCTCAATCTGTCACTCATTATTCCTCACTCTGTCTCTCCTCAATCTGTCACTCCATTATTCCTCACTCTGTCTCTCCTCATCTTCCCACCCCTCATCGTCACTCCTCACTCTGTCTCTCCTCAATCTGTCACCATATTCCTCACTCAGTCCTCCTCAATCTGTCACTCATTATTCCTCACTCTGTCTCTCCTCAATCTGCACTCCATTATTCCTCACTCTGTCTCTCCTCAATCTGTCACTCCATTATTCCTCACTCAGTCTCTCCTCAATCTGTCACTCCATTATTCCTCACTCTGTCTCTCCTCAATCTGTCACTCCATTATTCCTCACTCTGTCTCTCCTCAATCTGTCACTCCATTATTCCTCACTCTGTCTCTCCTCAATCTGTCACTCCATTATTCCTCACTCTGTCACTCCTCACTCTGTCTCTCCTCAATCTGTCACTCCATTATTCCTCACTCTGTCTCTCCTCAATCTGTCACTCCATTATTCCTCACTCTGTCTCTCCTCAATCTGTCTCTCCTCACTCTGTCTCTCCTCACTCTGTCTCTCCGTCATTCCTCATTGTGTCTCTCCTAAATCTGTCACTCCATCACTCCGCACTTTGTCACTCCTCATTTGGTCTCTCATTTCATCTCTCCTCTCTCTGTCTCTCCTCACTCCCTTACTCGTCAGTCAGCCTCTCCTCACTCTGTCACTCCTCATTTGGTTGCTTCTCCCTTCATCTTTCCTCACTCCATCTATCCTCAATTTGTCACTCCGTCACTCCTCACTCTGTCCATTCTCACTCTGTCCCTCCTCATTCTATCTCTCCTCACTCTGCTACCGCCCCTTCTCACACTGCCACTTTTCCCTATGCAGGGAATTGAATTTGTGTTATTCCCTTGCTTTCTATAATCTGCATATGTTTTAATTGATTTTGCTTTTCTTACCTTTTATTTGCCTACTGTAACCTTCATTCCTTTTGCTGAAATTCTCTTACACTCTCACTTTCTCTTCTGCCATGAATTTCACCATTAAAATTTCTGCTTTTTAAAAATATTGCCAGTAGTTCTAGCTATTAATGCTTTATTACTTCTCAGTTAAGATTTAACCATTTCAAATTGCTTTGGCCACCAGTGCAAATCATTACCCCAGGTTGCAACCAGCAATGGTGACACATGTGCCTTGTGCTGGGTGATTGGGCTGACTAATACTTGTTTCAGTCACTTAAGGACTGAGACAGTCCATGGTTTACATAGACATTGAGAGTGTTAGTATCAGAATGAATTGCCTCGATTTTGCCTTGCTCTCAATAGACCTCCTGAACTAACTGCCCTTGAATGTGGTTTCAGGCCCTTTAGAACATAGAACATAGAACATAGAACATTACAGCACAGAACAGGTCCTTCGGCCTTCGATGTTGCGCCGACCAATATAAAAAGCAATGCCCCTCCAAACTAAACCAATCCCTTCTCTTCCATATACTTATCAACTAACCTCTTAAACGCCACCAAACTTGGCACATCTACAACTGCTGCAGGCAGGGCATTCCACTCCCGAACCACCCTTTGGGTAAAGAACCTACCTCTGATATCCGTCCTATAACTATCATCCCTTAATTTAAAGCTGTGTCCCCTCGTGCTAGCAAAGGAAGTCCTGAACACAGGAAGTAGACGGATGTCTCTCCAAATTACTGCTCATTCAATGATTTGCCAGTGCCTGGCAATTGAACTTGCAAGCTCCTCTTCCTCTGCCATTCCAATAATTAACCTTGTGGATCTTCAGAGAAAAAACAGCCTTACAGATGCACCATAAAGAGCATCCTTTCTAGATGTATCGTAGCTTGATATGGCTCCTGCTCTGACTAAGTCTGCAAGAAACTACAAAGAGTTGTGCCCAGTCCGTCACTCAAATCAAACCCCCCATCTATTGACTCTGTCTAAACTTCCCACTGCTTTGGAAAAGCAGCCAGCATATTCATAGAAGCATAGAATCCCTACAGTGCAGAAGGAGCTATTCATCCCATCGAGCTTGCACCGGCAACAATCCCACCCAAACCCTATCCCTGTAACCCCAAATATTCACCTTACTCATCCCCCTGACACCATAGGGCAATTTACCATGGCCAATCCATCTAACCTACCCATCTTTGGATTGTGGGAGGAAACTGGAGCACCACACAGACACAGGGAGAACATGCAAACTCCACACAGACAGTGACCCAAGCTGGGAATCGAACCTGGATCTCTGGCACTGTGAGGCAGCAGTGCTAACCACTGTGCCACCCTGCCACCTGATCATGTACCCCAGAAACATTCCCTTCTACCTTCCACATGGGCATATTGGTTTTCGGTGCAAACTGGTTCTGGAAGAGGAAGTTATGTCTATGGGGCATGTGCTTAAGTTAGAATTACAGAGATTGCTAGCTGTTAAGAATTATACTCTCTAAAAGACAAAAAAAAAACTTTGTCATGTTTAAGTATTTTAATTAGTAAAAGTTATGTTAATTATTTTTGTTATATTCTGTGTTCTTAAAAATAAAGTTTGTTTTAATAAAAGCTTCCTAATGGTTCAATTGAATTTTATCTGGAATGAAACACCAAATGTTCACACTAATGTCAAAATCAAAGAAAAAGTTAGGATCTGGGCTAACTTCATAATAAACCTTGGAGTTTCTGATCTGGTCCCTAACAACTGACCGGAGTCTATTTTAAGCTTTTCCGTGACAAGGCATATACAGTTTGTGAAACAATCTTTTAAAATCTTTTGGTTTAAATCTCCTGATCTTTTGATGGAGCGGCACACAGTGGCACAGTGGTCAGCGCTGCAACCTCATAGCACCAGGTGACTGTCTGTCTGGAGTTTGCACATTCTCCCCATGTCTGTGTGGGTTTCGTTGGGTGCTCTGGTTTCCTCTGAAAGTCCAAAGATATGTGTCTTTGGCTGATTGGTCATGCTAAATTAACCTAGTATCAAGAAGATTGGCAGGGTGTTGGGGATAGGGCCTTGGGGGATTGTGGTTAGTACAGATTCAATGGTTGAATGATCTCCTTCTGCTTCTATGATGTTGAAAACTAATACGTTACATACATTTTAACACTGAATATTAATATTGTATAAATATTGACTGTGAGTAGAAACAAAAAAAATGCAGAAAAATCCCTGTTGCTGTATGAAAAAGAGCACAAAAATTTTATAGCTTTCATCAGTATTTGAATCATCCTTTTGAACATGGGTGAAAGATTTCTAATGAGACAAATTGAGATGACCTGGAAAGAAATTGATTTAAAAAACTTATGATTTTGGAGGGGACAAAAATGAAGATTCCTCTTCATGCATATACATATGTTCATTGATTACTGACTCAGCATTTTAATCAATCATTTAGTTATCTGCAAACAGTATATTAAAGGTGACAATAAGAAGGGAAGAGAATTCAAAGAGCAGGAAATAGCCATTTTTAATTGCATTGTTTTGGATTGAATTCACTCATCTGCTCAGCAAATCTTTTAACCACTTCCATCTCCAGAAGCGAACTCATTAATATCATAATTCCACTTCTTTCATTGGTGTTCATTAATACTGTATTCGAGGTTGCTGGAAGAAAGTTCTACTTGATTCATTTCTTACTCTTGGAATGGAATGAACCTGTCCCGCCTGCCACAGGAATCATAATGGGTGAGATACGGACCATGCAAAGGTCGGTTGACCTTGGATAAGGTTTTCCAGCCTAGGGTCGAGCACAGCAGGAAAATCCAGCCCTTGATTTGTGTCTATTTAAAACCTCTGCGCAGTTATCCTAGTATTTGTGACTTTTACTCAAGTGACAATGTTCCTGGATAAGCTTTATTCACAGCATTGACTTGGAATGAAGTCATGATAAGGAATAAGGAGCAGGAGTAGATCGTATGGCCTGTAAGGCTGCTCCACCATTCAATATGGTCATGACTGATCTTGGGTATCAACTTCCCCTACATGCCTGCACACTTCCCATCTTCTTTGGTTTCCCGAGGGACCAAAGTTCTGCCCATCGTCACCCTCAATAAGGAAGCATCCACAACATTCTGCCAGAGAATTCCAAAGACACACAATCCTCCGATTGAAGAAATTTCTTCTCATCTCAGTCCTAAATAATTGACCCCTTTTCCTGAGACTGGGCTCCTATGTTTTAGATTCCCCAACTATGGAAAACAACCTCTCTGTAATTTCCCTGTCAAACCCCTTTGGAATCTTGTGTGAGTTCACCTCTCGTTCTTCTAAACTCCAGAAAACACAGGCCCTATTTCCTCAGCTCCCCATCACAGAACAACCCTTTCATCCCTGGGAACAAATGATGCAACCACTGAACAACAGCCGTTTCTGGCCATTGAAGCAGCTTTGAATGGGTTGCCTTTTCCAGCACTTTTTGCAGCCTTTTGAACTTGGAACACATAGGTTTTCATTGGGAAATTGGCATGCCAAACTCAGGGGCAGATTAAAGTGACTGTCTGTTCCCGGTTCTGCACTCTCAATCAAACAGACATCTTGCCCAAGGATTCAATTCGAAACTGATAACATTGATGTGCAAGAGAAGCCAATTGTGGTTGACGAATAACACAGCATAAGTAAAATGACTAGATTTGAACTTTAGTTACTTGTTGAGAGTTTAGCATCAGTACTCTGATTGCTGATGCCATGATTCTTGTGGAGACCAATCACTTCTTAAACAGCGATGAATTTCCCAAATGACCAACAGAAATTACTGAAGAACAAAATGTCAATTTTTAAGAGTTTTACTGTATCAAACAAACTAAAATCAACATAGATGAAGCATTAATTAATAGGCAAATAATACACCAAACTAAAGAAAATGTCCTTTCCCACTAATTTATAACTGCTTTCACTGTGCATTGAACTTCTGCCAGTTCTGCAGCATTACAAGAACAAGTCCAATGTTACTTGAAGATCTCTAGTGGCCTTACCTCTCCCTGCCATACCAGGTCAATTTCCAGTGTTCTATGTAAGTAGTTTGACTCAGCCTTAATCTTCCAGGTTTGACTTTCATGAGCAGGGTCCACCCCAATGACTTCATATTCCAAAAATCTTAGAATGGTTCCATCAGTTTTATTCCCTTCCTTTTGAACAAAAATAACCTCTCACATGCAGTCCTGCTTGGTTGTTACCCACAAGCAATACTATTCTACTCATCACAACAGTAGCTATTTCTCTTCTCCACAGAGCTTTGCCTCTCATTTTCTCAATCAGTTTCTCCAACAGAAGCTGTCCCTTTACTGTGGAAAGATTGAAAACTGTCATTTAATTTCTAGAAGTTTCTTTTTGAGTTTCACCCCCATAGCCACAAGATTACATTGCTCTGTTTCTAAGTGGGGTGCTTCTGTAACTCCCAATTTCACATTAAATTAAGAAAGGCAGTAAGCCCTGATTTGTAACACAGAGTCAAAAAGCATTATTTGTATGCTTGGTGCTCAATACCTGGGCTTGTTTAACTTTTGATTTTATGATTTTCTCCAGCGAGGAAAACATCTGCCCCCATGAAACGGGAACACTTGTGTTGGCCTTGTTGGTGGAACCAAAGGCCATTGAGGGCCCCAGGGAGGCCGAGTGCTAAGGCGGTGCCAGACTGGCAGTGCCACTGTGGCACCTTGGCAATGCCAGCCTATGGGAGAGTGACCAATGAGGGTGAAGTCTAAGTGGGGAGGGGGGGCCTGCTGCCATTTTGTATGTGGTTGGTGTGGGAGGGAGGAGGCGCTGCTATCATTGAGGGAGGGAAGTGGTCCATGATCAGTGACAGAGGGGAGGGACAGCCGTAATTGGTGAGGGGGGGAGGTGCTGCAATCGATCTAGGCATGGGGGGGTGGTGGTTGGCGGGGGTTGCATCTTCGCTCTTGGACTATGGGCCCCTGCAATTGCGAGGAAGGGCTAGTTGAGGCTGCCTGCAGTAGCAGGGGCCTGATAGCTCTCTGTCCGTCTGTCAGATCCCTCCTGCTGCTAATGCTCATGTGCAGCATCAGAGGTCTGCACATGCGCAATATCTCCCTCTACAGGCTGTCTGTGGAGTTAAGCCCCACCCGTGGCCTCTTTGATCAGAAACAGATTAGTCCAAAATTTCAGAGACAGAGCCCATAAGATTGGGCCTTAATACTCATCCCGAAAACAGATCTGGAACTCTCCCAGTTTCACTTGTAAAATTCTGCCCTAAGAAGTAATTTAGCATGGCCAATCCACTTGTGGCAGGATACCGGAGTACCTGGACGAAACCCACACAAAACATGCAAACTCCACAGAACCACAGAGGCCAGAATCAAACCCGGGTCCCTTGCACTAGGAGGCAGCAATGCTAACCACTGTGCCACTGTGCTATCCTCAGATATTTGTCTATTTTTATCTTTCATTTGTTAACACCTCTCACGGATTTAAAGTGCTTCAGTTAATGAATTATTCAGCAACAGTTCACAATTTCAGAGCATCCATTGCTAACGACAACCAGGACGGAAGCACTGATTTCAAAGGAGAGTAAACCAAGGTGGGGTGGAACTAATTTTGTTAATGTTTCGACAGGCGAATTTGGTTATAGTTGTGTGTTCCCTCTAAATTCTGCTTGCTATCCATGGCTACTTTCTTGTGCTTTATGGACTCTTCCTGATTGACAAGCAGTTGAGTATGTGCACACCTTAAAGGGAACTTTACCTCTAAGTGCCTGTTTGCTCTCAGTCTGGCACATTCCTAATTGCTGACAGCTCAGAATGAAGAATGAAGCCTTACCTTACATAAAGGAAGTCATTTGAAAGGTGTATTTTCCATGATTGCCGCTATTAACTGGACACTTCCCACAGCACAGTATTTGAGCTACAATTATTAACTGTTCCATAAAGGGTGATGAATATAGAACATAGATCATAGAACAGTACAGCACAGGACAGGCCCTTCGGCTCTTGATGTTGTGTTGACCTTTGTCCAAAGCCAAAATCAAACAATTCCACTCCCTATCATTCTGGTGTGCTCCATGTGCCTATCCAATAACCACTTGAAAGTTCCTAAAGTGTCTAACTCCACTATCACAGCAGACAGTGCATTCCACACCCCAACCATTCTCTGAGTAAAGAATCTACTTCGGACATCCCACCATGAACTTTAAAGTTATGCTCTCTAGTAACACCTACATCCACCTGAGGAAACAGTGTCTGCAAATCCACTCTATCTATTCTCCTCATCATCTTATAAACCTCTATTAAGTCGCTCTCATCTTCCTCCATTCTAAAGAGAAAATCCCCAACTTCCTCAGCTTTTCCTCATAAGATCTATCCTCCAAATCAGGCAGCATCCTGGTAAATCTCCTCTGCATTCTCTCCAATGCTTCCACATCCTTCTTATAGTGAGGTGACTACGCTATACACACAATATTGCACACAATATTCCAAATGTGGTCTCACCAAGGTCTGGTAGAGTTTCAGTGTAACTCCATGGCTCTCAAACTCAAACCTCCTGTTAATAAACACTAACACACTATAAGCCTTCTTCATGGCTCTATCCACTTGAGTGGCAACTTTCAGAGATCTGTGGATGTGAACCCCAAGATCTCTTTGTTCTTCACATTCCTCAGAATCCTGCCATTGACCCTGTATTCTGTATTCAAATTTGTCCTATCAAAATGAATCACCTTGCACTTATCAGGGTTAAACTCCATCTACCATTTTTCTGCCTAGATCTGCATCCTATCAATGTCTCTTTGCAGCCTACAAGAGCCCTCCACCTCATCCTCTACTCCACCAATCTTGGTGTCACCAGCAAATTTGTTAACCCACCCTTCAGTCCTCTCTTCCAGGTCATTGATAAAAATCACAAATAGCAGAGGACCCAGCACTGACCCCTGTTGTACACCACCAGTAACTGGCCTCCAGTCTGAAAATGTTTGCTCCACCACCACCCTCTGTCTTCTATGACACAGCCAGTTACTTATCCAATCAGCCAAATTTCCTTCTATCCCACACCTCCTTACTTTCATCATGAGTCTATCATGGGGAACGTTATCAAACACCTTGTTAAAATCCATGTACATGAAATCAACTGCTCTACCTTCTTCTACACACTTAGTTACCTCATCAAAGAATTCAATCAAGTTTGTGAGGTAGGGTTTACCCCTCATGAAACTGTGCTGACTCTCCCGGATTAAACAGCATCTTTCCAAATGGTCATAAATCCTATCTCTCAGGACCCTTTCCATTAACTTACCACCGCTGAGGTAAGACTATAATTACCAGGGTCATTCCTATTTCCTTACTTGAACAGAGGAACAATATCTGCCTCTCTCCAGTCCTCTGGCACAATCACCACGGACAGTGAGGACCCAGAATTCAAAGCTAAAGGTTCTGCAATCTCATCCCTTGCCTCCCAAAGTATCCTAGGATGTATCCCATCTGTCCCAGGGGACTTATTGACCCTCAGGTTTTTCAAATTTGCTAATATATTTTCCCTCAGAACACCTACTTTCTCCATCCTCTCAGCTTGTATCACACACTCGTGAACAAAAACATGACCCCTCTCTTCAGTGAACATTGAAGAAAAGTACTCATTCAACATCTCACCTATCTCTTCTGACCATGCAAAGACCTGTTGGCCTCCAACAGGATTTTTGTTCTTGCGGCAAGTCCCGCTGGAAGATCCTGCCCTGTTTTCACTCTGCTACCCTTCATCTTGAAAGTATCTTGTCTTAGATTGATCTATGAGAGGGGTGACATGGTGACACAGTGGTTAGCACTGCTGCCTCATAGCGACAAGGACCTGGGTTCAATTCCGGCCTTGGGTCACTATCTGAGTGGAGTTTGCACATTTCCCCTATGTCTGTGTGGGTTTCTTCCAGGTGCTCCGGTTTCTTCCCACAGTCCAAAGATGTATGGATTAGGTTAATTGGTCATGCTAGATTGACCCTGGTGTCAGAGGGATTAGCAGGGAAATATGTGGGGTTACAGGAATAGGGCCTGGGTGGGACTGTGGTCAACACAGACTCAATGCACTGTAGTGATCCTATGATCCTCTCCATGACTACTTCGTCAACACACCCCCTAAGCATCCTGTACTTTTCAATTAGATTTCCTCTTAATTCTAAACTTCAAGGAATATAGACTCAAAATTGCCCAATGTCTTTTCGTAAGACAAACCCCTCATCTCTGGAATCAATTTCATGAACCTCCTCTCAACTGCCCCCAATGTAACTATACCCCTTCACAAGTAAGGGGACCAAAACTGTACACAATATTCTAAGTGCCATCTCACTAATGCTTTGCACAGTAGCAGCAACACTTCACTATTTTTATATTCTATTCCTTTAACAATAAATGCCAAGATTCGATTTGCCTTCCTATTTTGTGCTGCACCTGCATACTTGTTACAGTAAAATTCCAGCCGCAATTCATTGTCGTGTGTGAAACAGTTCTCATCTCATGCATGTATAACAAGATCCAAAATAGCTCCAAAATCAGATCAAAGGAGTGTGAAGATATTTTAGAATTTTGAATCAGAAATCTAATTACAAAATCACACTTATAAAATCACTTAATAAATTAATAAAAAATTAAAACCATCCTTATATATACTTTCAGGTATGGGCACAAATGAAAAGTGGAACTTTTTCAAGGAATAAATACTACATGTCCTTGATAGGCATGTCCCTGACAGGCAAAGAGAAAATGGCTGAGTGAGGGAACCATGGTTCACAAAGAAGGTTGAATGTCTTGTCAAGAGGAAAAAGGAAGCGTATGTAAGGATGAAAAAACAAGGTTCAGTCAGGTCACTTGAGGGTCACAAGGTAGCTAAGAATAAGTTAAAAAAAGGATTAGGAGGGGGCATGAGCAGTCCATGGCAGGTCGGATAAAATAAAACTCCAAGGCTTTTTATCTTATCGCTTTAATCTACGCATCTCAGGACACTAAGGGCAATTTTTAACATAGCCAATCAACCTAACCTGCACATCTTTGGACTATGGGAGGAAACCGAAGCATCCAGAGGATGCCCATACAGACATGAGGAGAATGTGGAAACTCCACACAGACAGTGATCCAAGCAGAGAATCGAACTTAGGTCCATGGAGCTGTAAAGCAGCAGTGCTAACCACTGTGGTGATGCTTTCTTATGATACCTTCTTTCTGACTGGTAGAAGTAACAACTGAGTTTAAAATGAAGGGAGTTTGGATCAATCTGGGCGTACATGAACTGCACTTAAACCAATGCCATTTGGCAGATCCACCTATAAAGACCTCATTGGTGATGTCATCAGATTGCATACTCCTCATAGAACATAGAACATTACAGCGCAGAACAGGCCCTTCGGCCTTCGATGTTGCGCCGACCAATTAGGAAAAAGCAATGACCCTCTAACCTAAACCATTCCCTTTTTGTCCATAAACTTATCTACTAACCTCTTAAACGCCGCCAAACTTGGCGCATCTACAACTGACGCAGGCAGGGCATTCCATACCCTTACCACCCTCTGGGTAAAGAACCTACCTCTGACATCTGTCCTATACCCACCACCCCTTAATTTAAAGCTATGTCCCCTCGTGCTAGCTTTCTCCATCCTAGAAAAAAGGCTATCACTGTCCACCCTATCTAAACCTCTAATCATCTTATATGTTTCAATAAGGTCGCCTCTTAGCCGCCTTCTTTCTAACGAAAACAACCTCAAATCCCTCAGCCTCTCTTCATAAGACCTGCCCTCCATACCAGGCAACATCCTGGTAAACCTCCTCTGTACCCTCTCCAATGCCTCCACATCTTTCTTATAATGTGGGGACCAGAACTGCACACAATACTACAAGTGCGGCCGCACTAGAGTTTTGTACAGTTGCAACATGACGTTGTGGCTCCAAAATTCAATCCCCCTACCAATAAAAGCTAAGACTCCATATGCCTTCTTAACAACCTTATCGACTTGATTGCCAACTTACAGGGATCTATGCACACATACACCAAAGATCCCTCTGTTCATCAACACTATTAAGATTCCTACCATTAGCCCTATACTCTACACATTTGTTATTCCTGCCAAAGTGAATTACCTCACACTTTTCCACATTAAACTCCATTTGCCACCGCTCGGCCCAGCTCTGCAACTTGTCCAAGTCTCTCTGCAAACTATAACACCCCTCTTCACTATCTACCACTCCTCCGACTTTGGTGTCATCCACAAATTTACTAATCCATCATTCAATACCCTCATCCAGATCATTTATAAAAATTACAAACAGCAGGGGCCCCAAAACAGACCCCTGAGGTACACCACTTGTCACCGAAATCCACGATGAATATCTCCCATCAACCACCACCCTCTGTCTTCTATCTGCTAGCCAATTCCTAACCCAATTAGCTAAATCACCCTCTATCCCATACATCTGTATGTTCTGCAGAAGTCTTCCATGGGCCACCTTATCAAACGCCTTACTAAAGTCCATATATACCACATCAACTGCCTTACCCCCATCCACCTCTTTGGTCACTTTTTCAAAAAAACTCAATAAGGTTGGTAAGGCACGACCTACCCTTCACAAAACCATGCTGACTATCCCCAATCAATTCATTTCTCTCCAAATAACTATAAATCCTATCCCTAATTATTCTCTCCAATACTTTGCCCACAACAGAAATAAGACTCACTGGCCTATAATTCCCTGGAAGGTCTCTCTTCCCCTTCTTGAACAATGGGACCACATTCGCTATCCTCCAGTCCTCCGGAACCACACCCGTAACCAACGACGACCTGAAGATCAGAGCCAGAGGCTCTGCAATCTCCTCTCTTGCCTCCCAGAGAATCCTAGGTTAAATCCCGTCCGGCCCAGGGGACTTATCCAACTTCAAACCCTCGAGAATATCTAGCACATCCTCCCTATCTACTTCAATACTTTCCAGTTTGCAACCCTGTACCTCAGTGTTCTCCACAACTACATTTACATCTCCCTGCGTGAATACCGAAGAGAAATATTTGTTCAGTGCCTCTCAATCTCTTCAGGCTCCACGCACAACTTCCCACTACTGTCTATGACTGGCCCTAATCTTGCCCTAACCAATCTTCTATTCTTAACATATCTAAAGAAAGCTTTAGGATTCTCCTTGATCTTATCAGCCAAAGTCTTCTCATGTCCCCTTTTAGCTCTCCTCAACTCACTCTTTAGCTGGATAATCTATAGCTATCCATTGCACTAACTGAGCCTTCAAGCCTCATCCTGACATAAGCCTCATTGAGATTGTTTGCCTAGCAATGTGTTTCCAAAAATTACATCAACGATTACAAGGATTTCAATTCTCTTCCACTTTCACCACTGCAAAAAAACATTCATTTGCAATTGAATGTTGCCTGGATGAAAGCAGCTCCAACAACACTCAAGAAGATGAAGAACACCTTCCAGGAAACAGAGACACACTTGACTGGAACCCTGTCTGCAAATGTTCACTCTGTCCACCATTGATGCACACACAGTGTATATCATCTACAAGATGTACTGCAGAAACTCACCAAGGTTCCTCAGACAGCATCTGGCAAATCCACGACCGCTTCTATCTAGAAGGACAAAGGCAACACAGACATGAGAACAACTCCATCTGTTAGATATCCCCTTCAAGTCACTCATCATCCTGACTTGGAAAGATATTACCATTCCTTCACTATTGCTGGGTAAAAATCCTGGAACTCCTTCCCTATCAGTACAGTGGGTGCACTTACACCCCAAGGTCTGCAACCATTCAAGAAGACACTCACTATTACTTTCTGAAGGTCAATTAGGAATGGGCAATAAATGCTGACCTAACCAGTGATGCCCACATCCGTAAATGTTTTGTTTTGAAACAAGAATTTGTATTTATGTAGTGTTTTTAACATACTAAAGTATCCCAAAGTATTTCTCAGGAGCATTATCAAAGAAAATCTAATATTGAGGCTTATCAGAAGATATTAGGGCAGGTGACCAAATGTTTAGTCAAAGGGGCATCTTAAGACACAAATCAAGGTAGAAAGGAAGAAAGATTTAGGAAGGTTTAGTTCTCGGCAATTGAAGACACGGCCTCCAAAGGTCGAGTGATAAACCTCAAGGACGTTCAAAAGGCCATAATAGGAGCATTGATATTTTGAGGATTTGTAATTCTGGAGGCGATTTCAGGGGTTTGGGTGACAAAAGTGAAGCCATGGAGGACTTTAAAACTTGATGCATGGCTTAACTTAGAATAGGTCAGCGAGCAGAGGGCTAATAAGTAAACAGGGATTAGGATATAGGCAGCAGAGTTTGGGTGCTGTGGTATTTAGAAAGGGTTGGAGCCTGTTGAATAGTCAAGCCTATGTGTAACCAAGTTATAAATGAGGATTTCAACAGCAGACATTCTGAGTGAGATAGGGGTGAAGTTGAGGAACGTTTGGCAAATGGAAATGGATAATATAAGTGATGGTGTGGATATGCGATGGGAAGGTTATCTTGGGTCAAATATGCTGCTGCAAACAGCTTGGTTCAGTCTTGGACAATAACCAGGGAGAGTATTGGAATTAGTCGTTAGGGAATGGAGCTTTGAACCAAGGACTGAGGACAACGGCTGTGGCCATCCCAACATTCAGTTTTCTGATATTTCTGTTCAACCAGTACCGCATATCTGATGAGCAGTGCGATCACTTAGACACAACTGCAGCTTTCAGAGAGGTCATAGAAATCATAGAAATCCTACAGTGCAGAAGGTGGCCGTTCGGCCCATCAGGTCTGCACCAACCACAATCCACCCAGGCCCTACTTAGTTCCCTCCTAATCCCTCTAACCTACACGTCTCACAACGCTAAGGAGCAATTTTTAGCATGGCCAATCAACCTAACCCGCACACCTTTGGGAGGAAACCGGAGCACCTGGAGGAAACCCATTCAGATACGAGGAGAATGTGCAAACTCCACACAGACAGTGACCCAAGCCGGGAATTGAACGCAGGTCGCTGGAGCTGTGAAGCAGCAGTGCTAACCCACTGTGCTTACCGTGTCACCAAGGTGATAGTGAAGTAAAGCTAGCTGCCATCAGGATTGGTGTGAAAACTGATGCTGTGATGGGATCATGTTTAGAGGGGCTGCAAGTAAATGAGAAATAGGAGGAAATCAAAGATAGATCCCTGGGGGACACTGAAGGTAATGGTGTGGAAGCAAGAAGAGCAGTCATTGCTAGCGATTCCTCTGCCATGCTTTGGGGTTTAGAATGGAAGCAAGAGGCTGCAGTTCCACTTGGCTGCAGAATGCAGAATGGAAATACATGCACAGTTCGTATTCTGAATGTAAAAGGGTGGCATGTAGAGGAAAAGGATTAGGAATGAGCGTACCATCATTCTCAATAATTTCAGTGCTGCCACTGGCTACGTCACTTCAACTGATGGACAGAACATTTCTTCATGGGAGTGAAGACAGACAGGTGCACTTTCCCCTGGTTGATCAGTCTATGTGGCACCTTGTCTTACAAGAAAGAGGAAAGTGTGACAGACACTATGGGTGTAAAGTATTTGGGTGATATAGGTGTCATGATTGAATAACTAGCAAGTATGTGCAAGCTATGAGGTGTGGGTATGGACAGCATGATGCCACAGTGTTAGCACTGCTGCCTCACAGCGCCCAGGACTTGGGTTCAATTCTTGGCTTGGGTCACTATCTATGTGGAGTTTGCACATTCTCCCTGTGTCTGTGTGGATTTCATCTGGAGTGCTCTGGTTTCTTCCCACACTCCAAAGGTGTATGGATTAGGTAGATTGGCCATGCTAAATTGCTCTTTGGTTTCAGGGGGACTAGCTAGAGTAAAATGCATGGAATTCTGAGGATATAGTCTGAGTGGAATTGTGGTTGGTGCAGACTTGATGGGCTGAATGGCCTCTTTCTGCACTGTAGGATTCCATGATCTATAAAATATGTGAGGATTTGCCTGGAGTATCTCCAGCAGCCAGATTACATCTCTCCTCCTTTGTGCTTCATTGATCAAAACCTTCAGTGCGGTGTTGGTAAGTCTTGGAGCCTGCTCTCTGCCATGTGTACCATAATTCAGTATTCTTCTTTCTGACATTCCCCTTTACAATCAGTTTGAAGAACAGATCCAGCCAGAATGCATCTCTCCCTTTAAGTAATGTAGGCTAGATGTATGTAGGTCAAAATACTGCAAAATATTGGGAATCTGAGATAGAAACAGAAAATACTGGAAATACTCAGCAGGTCAGGCAGCAACGGTGGAGAGAGAAACTGAGTCAGGTCAATGATCTTTCATCAGCTTTAAATTGTGTGAGCCTTTCTCAACATTGCAACATTTGCTCAGACGTACGGTCCTGCCGCAGTGCGTTTAATGCTGGATGCATTATTTCAGGCATTCAAAGTAGCTGAAGACTGCATGCTGTCTAAATCAGAAACAAGATCACACATTGTGATCCTGAAGCCTGCTCTTGTGCCTTGCTGAATACTGTGACCAAGTGATAGGCAGCTGAAGATGACTCTCTCCCTCTCTCTCTGTATCTCCATTGCACTGCATTCATCCTGACAAATTCTGAACATAGCATCAATATCCAAACCCATTCCTGCCTCCTGACTTGAAATTATGATTTCATACTAATCCAGAAGTCAGTTAACGTGGAAAAGGCAACGTTGACACAGGCAGATGCACACACACAGGCACAATAACTACTCTGAATTAGAGGAAAGCAATGTTTGCCTCAGTGACAGCTGCAATGATACACGCTGATGCCAAAAATCCTGAACGATGGATAGAAAATTAGAAAAATGGGATGCCAAAGACAAGTTAATGAATCTAGATCTGAATAACAAATAGGGACAAAAAAAAACATAAGTTATCTCTCCACCTCTGAAAAATGTAAGGAGGTTGCTAGGTTCGCTGATGATATTAAGCAGACACGGTTATTATATGAAATGTAATACTGACAAATGCAAAGTATAGAAACATAATACATGACTTAATTAAAATATAAATGGAATTGGATCAGCTGTGGAGGACTCAGGAAGTGGTCTAACATATCAGTGGACATGTGAAGATAGACATCAAAGCTATTATAGCACTTGGGTATAGATCCAAAAGAAGAGACATCTTAGACTGTAAAATTATCAGTGAGGTTGTACAATACATGAATCAGATTTACATTTCACAAAGATAATGTGCAGACCGAATTTAGGTTAAACCAACAAATGTGGATATGGGGTAAAATGGTGAGTGTGGATTTGGAGAAAAATACTGAGGGCCCAATCTTACCAACAACTTGCACCTGTTTTTGGACGTGAAATCGAGGGAAAGTTGGGTGTGAGTCCGCGCAAATTGCCACTTTACCGAGCCCTGCGAATGGTGGGGATCTATTCCACGCCCAGATCAGGTGCAATGACCATTTAAATGCATTTGCATGTATTTAAATTGAATTAATGAACTGCCCGCCCAACCCTATTAGCATTTTGCCCTTTACTACCACTTCCGCCGATCTGGAAGTGCGCTTTTAGGGACCTGCTGAATTGGGTGCTCCAGCCTGTGAAGAACGTGCTCAGTGTTTCCAATGTCTCTCTGACTCAGATCAATGGTAGGGGTGGGTGTGGGGATGGGTCAAATCATTCTCTGGTTGCGGGGGGGAGGAGGTGGTCAGATGGATCTCTGGCAGGGGGGAGAAGGCTGATTGTTGTCTGGTGGTGGGGGGAGGGGCTGATCATTGTCTGGTGATGGGGGGGAGGGCTGATCGTTGCCTGGTGATGGGGGGGTGGGGCTGTTGTTGTCTGGTGATGGGGGAGGGCTGATCATTGTCTGGTGATGGGGGGGGGGGCTGATCGTTGTCTGGTGATGGGGGGGTGGGCTGATTGTTGTCTGGTGATGGGGGGAAGGGTTGATCACTGTCTGGTGTTGGGGGGAAGGGTTGATCACTGTCTGGTGATGGGGGAAGGGTTGATCATGGTGTGGTGATGGGAGAGGGCTCATTGCTGAGTAGTGATGGGGAGGAGGGCTGATCGCTGTCTGGTGGTGGGGAGGAGGACTGATCGCTGTCTGGTGATGGGAAAGGGTTGATTGTTGTCTGGTGGGGGGGAAGGGTTGATTGCTGTCTGGCAATGGGGGAAGGGCTGATCACTGTCTGGTGATGGGAGAGGGCTCATTGCTGAGTAGTGGTGGGGAGGAGGGCTGATCGCTGTCTGGTGGTGGGGAGGAGGGCTAATCGTTGTCTGGTGGTGGGGAGGAGGGCTAATCGTTGTCTGTTTTTTTTCAGATTGAAAACTAGTTTTATTCTAGTTTTCACATTTGAACATATTCAGAGTCAAACCAGAACAGGTGTCGACAATTAAATTATAGTTTGTCATCTGCACTTTGCAGCACAGTACAAACCCCTGACCTAGTCAGTACAAATGCAAATACAGTGTATTTGTATGGCTGAGTATAAAAAAAGTACTTCAAAATTCTACACATTGTTATTCTTCAAATAAAAATGTTATTCTCTCATTTCCCCATCTTCTTCCTCTTCCTCAACTCCTCTGATGTACAGGACATTGTTACACCTTATTAGAACTTTGCCAAGGTGAGCTGTTAAAGCGCCATCAATATATTTTTCTGTGTTCGCCAGCTGCATGTTCATATATCCATCGACTGATACCAAGTAGCCCCTTGTATTCCATTCCCCATTTTAACTGCACCATCACCGGTTTGCCAGTTAAGCCATTGAGGAAAGGTTTTGGATCCAATGGTAAACTCCTGCAGGGAGAGGGTACACCGAGGCCTTGGGGACCGGCTCCTCTATCTCTCTCCCTCCCTCACCATGCTGAGGGACAGGGCTGATCGTTGTCTGGTGGTGAGGGATGAGAGGAGGCAGGTCAGATGTTCTTTTGGAGGGAAAAGGGAATGAGGCCAGACCATTCTCAGAGGGTGGGGGGAGTGAGGCAAGTTTGTTGTCAGGGTGGGGGGTGGACGAGTGAGGCCAGATTGTTGTCTTGGGGGAGGGGAGAGGAGGGAGGCGGGTCAGATGGATCTCTGGTGGGGGGGGGGGCAGATGGATCTCTGGTGGGGGGGGCAGGGGTGGGGGTTGGTCTGGGTAGTGGGGGGAATGGATAAAGGGGACAATGATGTGTGTGTGTCACCCTTATCCACCTCCCCACGACCCAGACCAGTCGCCACCCCTGTCCCCCTCCCCCTCCCACCGATTGCCTGCAGAGTGCCAGCGGACCCCCTTGCTCCCCCAACAGAGATCCATCTGCCCCAATCCTGCGACACATCTTACCTGCCTCTGTCCTTCTGCCTCCTCCCCCTCCTCCCTCCCCGCACCACCAAGATACATTCTCGCTCTCACTTTTCGCTCCTGGGCCGTTTTCTCTGCTTTCTGCGGCCTGGAAGTGATCTGACACAGGTGGGCTTTTTCCAATTTTTTTTAACTGCGCACGTGCGGTTCAGTGCTCCGATTGTTCCGGCAGTGCTAAGCCCCACCCACAGTGCAAATCGGACTGGAGATGGCTGAGAGTGTATGGGGTGCCTGAAAGCAGATTTCTAAGTCAGATCTGTACTACGCCCAGAATCGGCACTTAGAATGAAAATGATAAAATTGAGCCCTGAGTGTGGATACGGGATAAAACAGAAAGTGTGGATATGAATAAAACAGTGAATTGTGGACATGGAGTAAAATAGCGAGTGTGGATATGGGATAAAATAGTAAGTGTGCATATGGGATAAAATAACAAGTGTGGATATAGGATAAAACAGTGAAAGTGGATATGGAGTAAAACAGAAAGTGTGAGTACAGAATCAAACAGCGAGTGTGGACATGGGTTAAAACAATGAGTATAGATATTGAATAAAACTCTAGGCCTCCAAAAAGTTCCAGAGATGTAGAGGAAAGGACTGCAAGAATGATTCTGGACAGAAGTGAAAGTAACAGGGCAGTCGTTATGGGGACTTTAGCTTTGCAAATATTGATTGGAAAAGTTATAGCTCAAGCACATTAGAGGGGTCAGTTTTTGTACAATGTGTGTAGGAGGGTTTTATGACTCAGTATGTAGATAGGCCAACAAGAGGTGAGGCTACATTGGATTTGGTTCTGGGTAATGAACCAGACCAGGTGTTAGACTTGGAGGTAGGTGAGCACTTTGGTAATAGTGACCACAATTTGGTTATGTTTACTTTAGTGATAGAAAGGGATAGGCATATACCGAAAGGAAGAAGCTACCACTGGGGGAAAGGTAATTATGAAGCTATTAGGCGAGATTTAGGATACATAGGTTGGAACAGAAAACTGCAGGGGCTGGGAAAATCTGAAATGTGGAACTTATTCAAGGAACAGCTACTGCGAGTCCTCGATAAATATGCACCTGTCAGGCAGGGAGGAAGTGGTAGAGCGAGGGAATCGTGGTGTACTAAGGAAGTTGGTTCACTGCTGAAGAGAAAAAAGGAGGCTTATACAAAGATGAGACATGAAGGCTCGGTTAGGGCACTGGAGAGTTATAAATTAGCCAAGAGGGAGCTAAAGAGTGAGTTAAGAAGAGCTAGAAGAAGACATGAGAAAACTTTGGTGGATAGGATTAAGGAGAACCTTAACGCTTTTATAGATATGTTAAGAATAAAAGATTGGTTAGGGCAAGATTAGGGCCAGTCAGAGACAGTAGCAGGAAGTTGTCCATGGAGCCTGTGGAGATTGGAGAGGCACTATGTGCGTATTTTTCATCAGTCTTCACGTGGGAAAATATCAATGGAGTTGAGGAGAATACTGGGAGGGTTTAGACTGGACGGGATAGAGGTACATAAGGAGGAAGTGTTAGCTATTCTTGAGAGTATGAAAATAGATAAGTCCCCTGGGCCGCAAGGGATTTATCCCAGATTACTCAGGGAGGCCAGAGAGGAGATTGCAGAGACTGTGGCTATGATCTTCATGTCGTCGTTGGCTACATGTATAGTGCCAGAAGACTGGAGGATGGCAAATGTTGTCCCCTTGTTTAAGAAGGGGAGTAGAGACCATCCTGTGAATTATAGACCAGTGAGCCTTACTTCTGTTGTAGGGAAAGTTTTGGAAAGAATTATAAGGAATAGGATTTATAGTCATTTAGAGAGAAATGAATTGATTAGGGATAGTCAACATGGATTTGTGAAGGAAAGGTTGCGCCTCACAAATCTTATCGAGTTTTTTGAAAAGGTGACCAAAGATGTGGATAAGGGTAAGGCAGTTGACGTGGTGTATATGGATTTTAGCAAAATGTTTGATAAGGTTCCCCATGGAAGACTACTGCAGAAAATGCAGATGCATGAGATTGAAGGTGATTTAGCAATTTGGATTAGGAATTGACTAGCTGATAGAAGACAGAGGGTGGTGGTTGATGAGATATACTCAATCTGGAGCTTAGTTACAAGTGGTGTACCTCAGGGATCTGTTCTGGGGCCACTGTTGTTTGTTATTTTATAAATGATCTGGATAAGGGTGTAGAGAGATGGGTTAGTAAATTTGCTGACGACACCAAAGTCGGAGGAGTTGTAGACAGTGAGGATGGATGTTACAGTGTGCAGGGGGACATGGGTAAGTTGCAGAGCTGGGCCGAGAGGTGGCAAATGGAGTTTAATGTAGAAAAGTGTGAGATGATTCACTTCGGTAAGAGTAATACGTGTGCAGAATATAGGGCTAATGATAGGACTCTTAGTAGTGAGGATAAGCAGAGAGATCTCGGTGTACAGGTGCATAGATCCCTGAAAGTTGGTACTCAAGTTGATATGGTTATTAAGAAGGCGTATAGTGTGTTAGCATTTATTGGTAGAGGGATTGAATTTCGTAGCTGAGACGTCATGTTGCAACTGTACAAAACTCTAGTGCAGCTGCACTTGGAGTATTGTGTACAGTTTTGGTCGCCACGTTGTAAGAAAGACATGGAGGCATTGGAAAGGGTGCAGAGGAGGTTTACCAGGATGTTGCCTGGTATGATGGGTAGGTCTTATGAGGAAAGGCTAAGGGACTTGAAGTTATTTTCACTACAGAGAAGAAGGCTAAGGGATGACCTAATTGAGACATATAAGATGACCAGAGGGTTAGAAAGGGTGGATAGTGAGTGTCTTTTTCCTCGGATGGAGATGGATAACATGAGGGGACATGGCTTTAAATTAAGGGATGGTAGTTATAGGACGGATGTTAGAGGTGGGTTCTTTACTCAGAGGATAGTAAGGGCGTGGAATGCCCTGCCTGTAGCAGTTGTGGATTCACTAAGTTTAAGGGCATTCAAATGTCAGTAGATAGGCATATGGATAGCATTGGAATAGTTTAGATTAGAGGGTCATAAAATTGGTTCCATTGGTCGGTGCAACATCGAGGGTTGAAGGGCCTGTACTGCGCTGTAATGTTCTATGTTCTATGTGAGTGTGGATTTGAATAAAACATTGAGTGTGGATATGGGGTAAAACAGTGAGTATGACATGGAGTAAAACAGCAAATGTGGATATGGGGTGAAACAGTGAATGTGATATGGAGTAAAACAGCGAGTGTGGATGTAGGATCAAACAGTGAATGTGGATATGGGATAAAACAGTAAGTGTAAATATTGAATAAAACTGAGTGTGGATATGGGATCAAACAATGAATGTGGATATAGAGTGAAACATCGAGTGTGAATATGAGATCTAAGTATGTTTATGGATATGGGCTAAAATAGCAAGTGTGGATATGAGGTAAAATAGTGAGTGTTGGTAATGGGTAAAGCAGTGAGTGTGGAAATAGGATAAAACAGCGAGTGAGGATATGGGGTCAAACAGTGAGTGTGGACATGGGATAAAATAGCAAGTGTGGACATGGGATAAAATAGCGAGTGTGGACATGGGATAAAATAGCGAGTGTGGATATGGGATAAAATAGTGAGTGTGGATATGGGATAAAATAGCGAGTGTGGATATGGGATAAAATAGCGAGTGTGGACATGGGATAAAATAGCGAGTGTGGACATGGGATAAAATAGCGAGTGTGGATATGGGATAAAATAGCGAGTGTGGATATGGGATAAAATAGTGAGTGTGGATATGGGTTAAAATAGCGAGTGTGGACATGGGATAAAATAGTGAGTGTGGACATGGGATAAAATAGTGAGTGTGGACATGGGATAAAATAGCGAGTGTGGATATGGGATAAAATAGTGAGTGTGGACGTGGGATAAAATAGTGAGTGTGGACATGGGATAAAATAGTGAGTGTGGACGTGGGATAAAATAGTGAGTGTGGACGTGGGATAAAATAGTGAGTGTGGACATGGGATAAAATAGTGAGTGTGGACATGGGATAAAATAGCGAGTGTGGACATGGGATAAAATAGCGAGTGTGGATATGGGATAAAATAGCGAGTGTGGATATGGGATAAAATAGTGAGTGTGGATATGGGATAAAATAGCGAGTGTGGATATGGGATAAAATAGTGAGTGTGGACGTGGGATAAAATAGTGAGTGTGGACGTGGGATAAAATAGTGAGTGTGGACATGGGATAAAATAGCGAGTGTGGATATGGGATAAAAAGTGAGTGTGGCTACGGGATAACAAAGCTAGTGTGAACATTTTCTCACATTTGAAGTTTCTTAGGTTCTTTCTCTCCCATGGTGCTATTGACTTTCAGCTGACCCCAAATTACATCTGTTAAATCTCACTTGTCTGTGTATTAAAAATCCCCCCCTATTTCACAATGCTGCACCTTTTGTTTAATGGATTGCAATTGATCTCACCAACCTGTTGTTTGGTTATCTTACATACACATTACAATGCTGTGACAGCAGGAACTCTGATTTAGACAGAGACGCTGTAAGGTAGATGAGATATGCTACTGCTAGGGAGGAATGCAGAACCACCTGAAGCAACAGTGGTTCAGACCTCCATGGACATCAGAACCTTGGAATGAAAACAGAAAATGCTGGAGATAGCCAACAATTCAGCCTGCCAATGTGGAGAGAGAAAGAGTTAATGTTTCAGGTTGTAATACATCAGGAAGCCTGACTGGAAAAGAACAGTAGTTATTGTTAAACACTAAATTAAGCCATTGCACTGTGGTATACATGCACACACGTGCACATGCACGCACACAGACATACACACGCCACATACACACACACACATGTGCACATTATACATGCATACACACACATGCGCACACACGGACATGCACAAATGCAGACACAGACACACACACACATGCACGTGTATACACACACACCACGCGCACACATACATGTCCACACACATGCACACATACACACATGCATGCATGCAAATACACACATGTGCACACGCGCACACACATACACACATCGCAGCCGAAACACAATTCTACCGACCCTACCCGGTATCTGCATTATAAAAGATTCAGGTGGTTCAGTCCCACTACTGCCTATTACTAAGGGAACTCATATTAAACGAGCTCAACAGGGAGATCAGTTAGTGATTTTCCATGGAACTCATGGGTGTTATCACACAGGTCATGAATTTCTGTTAGCATCTCCAGTATTTTCTGTTGGTTTCCTTTCAAATTCCAGCATCCACAGTATTTTGCTGTTGTATCAGAATCTCAGGCTGTAGTGGTGCAATTGTAAGTGGTTACCTCGCAGTGACAACAGCCAACCAGTTTCCAGTCATCAGCTGGGTTTGAGCTTCCATTGTGCAGGGTTGTGTTAACCCTGGGTTAGTGGGCTAGGAGGTGAGGAATCCAGGAAAATAATGGGAAGCAGTGGTGGGTCAATTTCCCAGTGTAGTCCCAGCGTCAAGGGATTTTCTCCACAGCAAGACCAACTACAGATTGGGCAAGCAACCTCTGTAAATATAAAACTCTATCGGGGCAGTTTTCCTCAATTGCTGGCATTTTGATGGTAATGGAATGGCATTTGGCCCCATGCTGAGGTCACCAGCTTCATGGAGGTGGGTCACGAAGGCGGCGGCAGCGGCGGGGGGGGGGGGGGGGGGGGGGGGGGGGTATGGGGAGGGGGGGCAGTGGTCAATGGAGCTGGAGGCTACTCCCTCCCAGAAAGGAGGAAAAGGTCACCCTTTTCTGGGCCATCTGTAAGATCTCCCTATTTGGCCCCTCAGAATTTGAATTTTAAAATTTATCTCCCTGAAGAAGCCTCCATGTTAATGTGTTCTCTCAATCCTTGACTTGCCTCAGCAATGCTTACCTTTCGTGCTGGGGCTGCTGAGGCTCCAGGTCATCTGGTCCTCCGATTTGGTTGCTCACACCTACATCTTGCTGTTTGTCAAAAGGTAGATGGGCCTGGAGGCCATCTCTGAGGGAAGCCCAACTATCGACAAGTGTGCATCAGGAACCCCATTTCATTCCAACATTAGAAGTTTCAAGGCCAGAATAAAATCCTGCCTGATGTGTACATAAGGCCCAGGGAGGAATTCCTCACATTCTTACCCCGTTGGAACTCATGCAGCTGTCAGCTGGTCTGAAAGTCAGAAATTAATATTGCAACCTTTTATCAGCGAAATTTTGATAAGAACATATCAGATTCCACAAGATTTGGGAGCAAGGATTATTAAAGGTTATCAGTGCATGATAAAGCTCACGCACGTTCCTCGTGTTAAGAACTCATTGCTGGAGAGTCAAACCAAGACAGTTCACGATATTAAAGCAAACAAATCTTACAGATAAATTCATGGATGATTCAACCAATGTGACAGATTGCGGTTGCCCCGGGCAACTGCATGTGTGTCAAGCTGATTCAGGTTATAGCTCTTTCACTTGACATTAGAAACACATGTCTGTGTCATATTTATTCACAATATATGTGTGCATATTAAGTGTTTAAGGCCAAGCCTTACAGCTGAAGAAAGATATCCTTAGAGTACAGACGAGCTGAGTGTTGATGGTTATGAGGTGACACCAACCCTGCTAGGATTCAGGAGATGTTTCGGGCCCTCAGAGACATCATCGATACTGTTTGGAAACAGCAATCAACAAAGGCAGCAGAATAAAGGTAAAATACTGTGGATGCTGGAATCTGAAACAAGAATAGCAAATTCTGGAAAATTTCAGCAGGTCTGACGGCATCTGTGGAGAAAGAATAGAGCCAATGTTTCGAATCAGAATATTCCTTTGTTGGCTCTATTTGCACTCCAAAGCTGCTGTCATAGGCATCAGAATGTTGAACTTCAACTGCATGATCAAAACATTTGAATATAAGTCTTCTGATTTCAACCCTGGCCCTGTCTGGGACATGAAAGATCCTGTGGCTGAGGGCAGCATCCAGTGTGTCCTGGATTTCTCAATAAATATCACATGAACAGTTGTTCTGGTTATTTTTACATTGTTGTTTCTAGGAGCTTGCTGTGTGCAAATTGGCTGCTGCATTTCCTGTATGACAACAGTGATTAAACTCCTCAGTTGGCTTCAGAGTTCTTGAGGTCTTCTGAAGGTATGAAAAAAGCTACATAAATTTAAGTGGCACAGTGGTTAGCACTGCTGCCTCACAGCGCCAGAGACCCGGGCCTTGAGTGCCTGTCTGTGGAGTTTGCACATTCTCCCCGTGTTTGCGTGGGTTTCCTTCGTGTGCTTCAGTTTCCTCTCACAGTCCAAAGATGTGTGGGTTTGTTTGATTGGCCATGCTAAATTGACTCCAGTGCCAAGGGGATTAGCAGGGTAAATGTGTGGATTTACGGAAATAGGGCCTGGGTGGGATTTTAGTTAATACAGACTGGACGGGTTGAATGGCCTCTATATGTCCTGTAAGGATTCTATGAGCTGTTTTATGGCCCATTTGATTTTTCTTTACACTGTTCCGAGTGGAATCCACTCCATTCAATGTCTCATTGGGCTTTCAGTCCATGAGATTGGTATTGATTTTATTTCTCACTGCCTCCAATGTTGAAATCACTTGTTTCCAGGAATAGTATGAGCAGGTAAATTTGATTCACTGATGACAACAATCAGAATTGGATGGAAATCTTCTTGGTTATCTCTGTGGTAGGTGAATCACCAACAGCTTACTCACAGCTGTGGCTTGCAATAATATTTATTGGTGAAACTAACAGTGCCATAACATTAAGTGGTGATATTTAACAGTGCAATATAACACCTGTACGTGATTCTAAACACTGCTCATACTCCTAAAACTAACTCATACAGACCTTCACCCACACTCTGTTGATGACCCTAAAACTTCATAATCTTTTGTGGCCTATTGCTATGTTGAGGAACCCCCCAGGATGTATATTAGAGGTGGAAGAGATCAGCTGTATTCCATGTCTGTGGCCTATGATGCCCTTGGCGGGCATCCCCTGGCAGACTGGAACCTGGAGAGTCCCGGCTGATTTTCCTATGTGTCGGACATCTCCGTCAGGATCAACAGTCAATTCCGAAGATTCACATTGGACTTGAAACATAAACTGTTTTTCTCTCTGCAGATGCTGGCAGGTTTGCTGAGTATTTTCAGCACTTTCTGCGTTGTTTTGAAATATTCCATCAATAGTCTTGTCTGTTTTATTCCCATGTATTCCTTTTCCTCCCATAATAATATTTTCTAAAAAAACAGGAAAGAGCTTTCACCATCCAGCTGGAACTCTTGTATCTTTCTACACAGACACTGGCTGGAGGCCCTGAAGAATTTCTTACACTTTCTGTTTTGAATCAGATGATTTTGCAGCATGCTGAGGCTCTGCGGAGGCTCCACTCAGTGCTGAGTGTTTGGACATGGTCTTTGCCTCAGTCTACCTATTCCAGCTCTGGAATGGGTAGACTCAGCTTGGGTCACTGTCTGTGTGGTGTCTGCATGTTCTCCCCTGTGTCTGCATGGGTTTCCTCCAGCTGCTCTGATTTCCTCCCATATCCCAAAAGACATGCTGATTAGGTGCATTGGCTGTGCTGAATTCTCCCACAGTGTACCTGAACAGGTGCTGGAGTGTGGCAACTAGGAGATTTTCACAGCAACTTCATTGCAGTGTGAATGTAAGTCTACCTGTGACACTAATAAACAAAATAAAAGTAAAAATGTTTTTTCAAATATTCTTTGGATAAAGATGTGCGAGTTGAGGTGATTAGTCATACTAAATTGCCGTGGCAGGGTAAATACGTAGCATTGCATGGATAGGCGCTCGATGGGATTGTTGTGGGGCAGGCTCGATGGGCTGAAAGGCCTCTTTCTACACTGTAGTGATTCTATATTTTCTGGTTTGGTACGTTGGCCAGGCTGAATCCCTCCCGAACACTGTGGCAACTGGACGATTTTCACAGTGACTTCATTGCTATGTTAATGTAAATCTACTTGTGCCAACAGTAAAATAAAGTTTAATTACTGCGAGCTGGAATATTGCTGTGCTGGAGCACATAAGAAGTCTCACCACACCAGGTTAAAGACCGGCAGGTTTATTTGGTAGCAGAAGGCACCAGTGGAATATTGGGCAGAATGTAGAGAATACTACATATTGTCTCTGACGACAGTGACGCTGGCTCCTCGGAGCGCTGATATAGGCTGCAGTTAGCATTAAGTTCAGAGCGCCGCTGGTGTAGTGGTATCATGCAAGATTCCCATTCTTGCGACCCGGGTTCGATTCCCGGGCGGCGCACTGTCGTTTTTATTTTCCATCCTTAGCCTACATTCAATCCGGATTTTGTTTTGGTGGGGAGGTTATGTTAGAAAATATTTTATTTTAATGTGACATTTGGTCTTTTCAGTGAAACAGATTTTTTTTTGTTTTTTTAAAAACTCGCAAGCCGGGGGAAGGGGATTGAGCATCGAGGCCGCTCCCGCTCCCGGAGCTCAGCCCGAGCCGCAACCGCGGGAAGGCCGCCGGAGCCCGGCGAGCGGACAGGGAGCCTGGGGTACGGAGCCCGGGGAGCGGACAGCGGGGCCCGGAGCCCGGGAGCGGACAGCGGGGCCCGGGGAACGGGGCCCGGGGAGCGGACAGCGACGCCTGGGAAACTTACAGCAGACAGCGGGGAGCTGGGCTCGGAACGGGAGGCGAACAGTTCCCGAAAGAATCTGCCGTCAACTAGGCAGCAAATATTGCGGGGATTGGAGACTTCCTCATTCACTACCTCATTCCCTATTACTCCGTATCCCTAATATTCTATATCTCTGTCTCTACTATCTCTTACTCTATATCTCTGTGAGTCTGTATCCCTGATATTCTAGCTAATACTCTGTATCCCTGTTACTCTGTCTCTAATGTGGAGATGTCAGCGTTGGACTGGGGTAAACATAGTAAGAAGTCTCACAACACCAGGTTAATGTCCAACAGGTTTATTTGGTACTAAAAGTGACATTTGCTACCAAATAAACCTATTGGACTTAACCTGGTGTTGTGAGACTTTTTACTGACTGTATCTCTTCTACCAAGCATCTGTTACTCTATATCCCTGTGTTCTATATTTCTGATACTCTATTTCTACTGTCTGTTCCTGTATATCCCTTTGAGTCTGCATTCTTGATACTCTTTTTAATACTCTGTGTCCCTGATACTCTATCTCTAATACTTTGCATCTTTTACTCTATATTCCTGTGACTCTGTATTTCTGATACTCTTATCTCTACTATCTGTTCTTCTAGGTCCTTGTGCGTTTGCATCCCTGATATTCTATCTAATACTCTGTATCTCTGTTCCTCTATCTCTAGTACCAAGCATCTGTTATTCTCTGTCTCTGTACTCTTTATCTCAAGCTTTCAAAGCACTGCTCCTTCAGTGCTTTGTGTTGGACTCTTTATCTATCTTACACTTTATCTATGTTGCTCTTTATATATATATTACTGTATGTGTTACTCTACATCTCAGTTCCTTCATCTCCATCACATCTGTTCCAATTATGCCACTTTCCAAAATGGCACTGCTGATATGTCATTCTTCTTCCTTTATTGCGATTTCCCACCCCTGTGGTTGACAGAGTTATCAATTGTGTCTGACTCATCTCCCATCACACTGCTCACCTCCGTCCCAGAACCAGATAAGGTCCCCCTTGTCCTCGTTTTTTATCCCACCTGCCTTCGCATTCAAAGGATCATCCTCTGCCATTTCTGCCAACTTCAGCTTGATGCTTCTCTTCACTCTTCCTGTTAGCATTCCACAGGGACCATTCCCTCTGAGATATGGGGATCCACTCCTTTATCACACCCAACACCTCACGCTCTGCCCATGGCACCTTCCCATACAATCACTAGGTACAACTCCTGCTCTTTACCTCCTCCCTGCTCACCATCCAATGGCCTAAGCACTTATTTCCTGTAATGCAGTACTTCACATGCATCTCCTTCAATCTGGTCTATTGCATGCTACATCAGAGAGACCAAATTTGGACCTTCTTGTTGCTTGCCATTCTAACATTCCAACACACTATCCAGTTCTCATGTCTATATGCATCTACATATGCGTCCTTGACCTGTTACAATAATCTCACGAAGCTCAACAAAAGCTGGAGGAACAGCATCTCATCTTCCAATTAGGCACTTTACAGTCTTCCTGTATTAACACTGAGTTTAACAATTTGTAGGAACTCTCTCTTCCACCTTCACTCCATTTCCATTTATTTTATTTCATTACATTTATTTACATTTTTTTAAAAAAAATATTTTCATTTGTTCCACAATTTCATTTTTTATAACTTTTTAAAAATCTTGCTTTCCATCTTTGTCCCTCCACTTTCAGGTCTGATGATTGGTCATCCAGATTTGAAACACTAGACCTATTCTCCATGATTGCTACCTGATTTGCTGAGATCTTCCTGTATTTCTGGTTTTTGTTTCAGATTCCAGCATCTGCAGTAATGGCAGAGGATGATCCTTTGAATGCAAAGACTGATGGATTAAAAAATGAGGACAAAGGAGATCCTATCCTGGTTCTGGGAGGGAGAGGAGAGGATGGGAACAGCAGGCCAGGAGATGAGTTGCACATACAACTGGGGTTTAAGAAAATCAGTGTTCAGAGTGACCCAATGTTGACCTAACATCCTAAAACACCCCTATTATCGTCCTACTTGGCCTGTTTTGGTACGTTTATCATCTGGCAAGTAAATGACCTTTTAACTAAAGAATTCTGTGAATAAATTGTTGTTGTTACTGTCGAAATTAAAACACAAATTAATTTTTAGTAAAGCTTTTTAATAAATAAAACAAAACAACAAGTTTATTTCTTAAAAAAGTGATCAAGTGTTCCTTGCTTGAACGTGGCATTTTGGTGACTGTGAATGAAATCCTGAATGCTTCTGAATTGGAGGATTTTTACGTGGTCCATCTCCTGGATTTTCAGCCAATAGAGGCTAGCTTCGAGCTGTTCAATGGCTTCAGACACTTTTGGGGGTGGAGGCTCTTCATTCCATCATCTTTTTGTGGCTCAAGGACTGGTACACTTGCTTTTGCCAGTGCTATAGTTACGTTATGGACGATCTTGGTGTCCGTCAGATGCTCATATGTTGGGCATTCATCGTCGGCAGCATGTCACTGATATAGCTCTTCTTTTTCTAGCAGTTTGTTCCATTTTAATCTAAGAAAACACAGAATTAACTCACCAAAAACTTTTCAGTTCCCCGGAAAGAGCAAAAAAAATCCAACAATTCATTGAGTTATATACAAATATGTATAAAGTCGGGGTTTTACTGTAGTCAATAGCTCTGTCACTTTGTATTTCTAAGAGATTGTCTCTGTTACTCTTTATCTCTGTTACTTCATATCTATGTTACTTTGCATCTCTAATACTCTGTGTTTGTTACCCAGCCTGTTAATCTATATCCTGTTTCTCACTATCTCTATTCTCTGCATCTGTTAATCTGTACCTCTGTTTTCTGTGTCTATGTTACGCTGTACCTGTTACTCTCCATCCCTGTTACTCTGTGTCTATGTTACTCTATCTGTTCCTCTCCATCCCTGTTACCCTGAATCTATGCTACTCTATATACTCTGTATCTCTGTTCTCTGTATCCTGTTACACTGCCCCTGTTACTCTATGCCAGTTACCATGTATCTCTGTAACTTTGTATCTCTGCTATTCTCACTGTGTATCGATTATTCTGTATCTTTGTTACTCTGCAACAAAGTGACAATATAAACATGCATTGTTCACTATATTCATAAGAGGCCTCAGATTTTTTTCAGTGAGATGCAAAGCACCAGTGTCCATTCTGTTAATTTTCTGACTGGTGATTCATCCAATAATTCATACCTGTGTGTGAGATTGTGAGTGTGTTAGCTACACATAGAGACAAAACATCTTTAACAAGAAACATTGTGACACGTATAGGTGAAAGGAAATGGATGTAGAAACGGTAAATGAACGATGATTAGCAATGACTTAAAATGGTCTGAATAATAGGTTTTGATTGTTTAGTCAAAGGAGCAAATTCCTGAGAGTAGGAGTGAAGTGACCAAAGATCTGTCAAGACTGGTGGGTAAAAAGACAAAGGGAGGCACAAAAATTCTGACAGTACACTTAAGTGCAGGGACTAGAGGGTTGGAAGAGATTGCAGAGATAGGTTGGGGCTTTGAGAATATAGAATTAGCTTTGGCTGTGAATTGTACAGCACAAAAGGAGGTCATTTGGCTCGTTGTGTCTGCACCAGATTTCTGAGTGAACAATGTACCTAGTACCAATACCCCACAATCTCTCTGCAATCCTGTACATGATATCTTTCTAATAGCAAAGCCAAGATAATGTTATGATTTATTGCAAAGGGCAATTTGGTACAAAAGTAGGGAGATAATGCTTCAGTTACACTGGGTATTGGTGAGATCACATTTGGAGTATTATGTACCTTATTGGTCTCCTTATTTAAGGAAACATGTGAATGTGTTGAAGGAAGTTCAGAGATTTACTAGATTAATTTCTCATAAGGAAAGGCTGGATGGGCTAAGTTGTACCTGTTGGAATTTAGAAGAGTAAGAGGTAATTTCATTGAAACATATAAGATTCTGAGGAAACTTGACAGGTTGAATGTGGAGAGGATGCTTCCTTGTATGGAAGAATCTAGAACAAGGGGTCATTGTTTAAAAATAAGAGTTGCCCACCTAAGACAAAGATAAGGAGAGTTTGTTTCTCTCTGAGGGTAAGGAAATTATAACACTCTCTTCCTCAAAAGGATGCGATCTGAACCTGCATTTACGTCACATCCCTGCTGCAGTGAAGATGGAGAATTTGGTGCTCTGTTCACTACAGTGGGATGGGAAAATCCTGCCGGCATGAATGTTGGTAACATTCCAGCTAGAGTCTTTGAATATTTTTAAGGCAGAAGTAGATAGATTCTTAATAAGCAAGAGAACAAAAGGTTATCGGAGAAGGCAGGAATGTGTATTTGAGGTCAAAATTAGATCAGCCATGATCTTATTGATTGTCAGAGCAGACTTAAAGGTGGAGTGGCCTATTCCTGCTCCTAATTCGCATGCTTGTATACTAACATTATTGTCTATATAATAGACAATAATTCAAATGCCTGATTGAACCTGCCTCCACCTCACTCTCAGGGAGCACATTCCAGAACTTGATCACTCGCTACGTGGAAAGGTTTTCCTTAATCTCTCCATTCCTTCTTTTACCAGTTGCCTTCAATCTTTGTCCTCTCATTCTCAATCGTTGCACTACTGGGAACAATTTCTCCCTATCTACTCTATCCAGGCCCCTCATGACTTTGAACATCTCTACCAAATCTCTTCTCAACCTTCTTCAAGGAAAACAGTCCCAAGTTCTCCCAACTTTCTACATAACAGAAATTCCTCATCCTGATATAGAACAAAGAACAAAGAACAAAACAGCACGGGAAACAGGCTCTTCGGCCCAATGAGCCCGTGTCGCCACCCCAATGTTCCCACCTCTACCCGTGATCCCTGTTTATGTTTATAGATCTATGGATTGAAACCAAATTTGAGACAATTTAGGGAGAATTTGTTCTGCCAATTAGCCTAAGAGCACATCTTTGGGATGTGGGAAGAAACCGGAGCACCCGGAGAAAACCCGATATCATGCTCATGAATCTTTTTGGAGTAGGTGTACAAATCTTATAACTCTGCTTAATTTCTGACAGCATCTTGTTATCTAGAGTTAGATTACTCTACTAGACCTTAACCTAACCAATGAAGTGACACTTCTGAGCCAATGACATTAATATTTTATTGACAAATTCTGGTTGACCTGGTTGGGCTGGTGACTCTACTGAATGAGCTGGTTAACAAAGTAATGTAGTGTTAATGTAAGCCAACTTGTGACTAATAAATACATTTTAATTTAACTGAAGTTCATCTCTATTGCTGCTAAAATAAATGCAAAAATGACAAAATTAATTCTGGTTTCTAAGAAATTGAAAATGCTTGTTATAGTTTTGTACTGGGTCATCGATGCCTGAACGTCACTTATAAAAGCAAATTACTGTTGAGCTGGAATCTGAAACCAAAGGAGAAAATGCTGGAAGATCTCAGCTGGTCTGGCAGCATCTGTAAGGAGAGAAAAGAGCTGATGTTTCGAATCCAGATGACTCTTTGTGAAAGCTAAAAGGCATTGAAAGTGGCAGATATTGATAGTGCAGGGTGAGGGAATGAAAGTTAAGTCATAGCCACAGAAACCACGGGAAAAGGCTGTTAATGATAATGAAAAGAGAGAATAAATGGTGTGAATGGCCAAATGGCAGAGAAGCTAAAATGAATATGTTGGGGCGGGGGAGGGAGTGGTGTGGAGGAAAATGGATGGGATAGAGGTAAGATTAAAAAAGGAGTAGCAAAGGGGGAGAGAAGGTAAGGGAAGGGGAAGACAGTAGGGAGAAAGAGTGGGGTGAGGAAGAAGAATGAAGAAAGACAATAAGGAAATATAGAGAACAGTAAATAATTAAAAATTTACTTAAATAGGGTAAGTTGGTTAAATTTTTTTATAGCATTAAGTTCATATTCAAATACCTATCCTCTACACAAGTGGTAGTTCATTATGTATACATAATCCCAGATCTGGTGTTATAAAATGTTGTCCAAGTGAAGACATCTGAGGAATCCCAGTCTGCTACACTGAAACTGGAATGTTCTTTATTCTACAATCCCAGCTGATGTTAATAATGGAAAAACCAGATCCAAGGGTGAAACCTGACTTGATAGGTCCTAACTTGTTTTTAGAAACCATGGAGGAAAGCTACTAAACAAATTCACAGGACTCTACCGATTAACTTTTAGCATGAAGGATAAAATATTTATTAAACAAGAAAAGAAATGAATGATATTGCACCAGATAAAAATGTTGGATAGTTCTCAATAGCAATGCAAGAACACAGTTTAATGTCACACTATTTCTTTCTCCCTTAATGCCTTCACAGACACATAAACCAGTGAAGAGTTACCACTAGCTTGACACAAAGGCAACTTGGGACTAGCACAGTTGCAAACAGTTTTCTTGCCGTGAATTCTTGAGGATTCACTTGGCTTCTCATCAAACTTGTATCTCTCCCAAGACACCCAGAAACAATACTCCAACATTACTATTCCTTCAAGTACAGAACAAGCAAAATGATTTCCTTAAACTCAGTCTTCCAGTGGCACCTCTCCTGAACTGATCACTTTACTGAGTACTATACATGACTATGCAGCTGCCTATTATACCAGCAGTCTAAATGGGTCAAACTTTCCCATTCGCCTACCATGGAATTGTAGCGAGCTTGTGTGGACCATGCAAAGGCCCCTTGACCTTAGGCAGGAATTTCCATCCTTGGGGGCAAGTGCGAGCAATCAGAAAATCTGATGCATTATTTTACTAATCAGTGAGCTTAAAATTCTGTTCTCTCTCACATATTGAATTCTTTTATCCTGTCTTTTTTCTGGGTCAGTGACACTTGGCCACTGTTGCTAGGCGAAAGTAAAGCTTTCCCTCCAGAACCACAAAACCTTTAACCTTTTTCAACCTAAGTCTTTAACTTCACGGGTTGTAAAATCTCATGAAAACATATGTATACAAATAACTGTAAAGGGGTCTCTCCAGACTCCAAGACTCAAAACCCAAATAAAACTGAAACCATTTTGCTTTTCTTATCTCACACACACATATTGAATTTAAAAATTATAAGTTATACATTGTTCATAACATTTAAGATAAATACTTTTAAAAATAAGATTAACACTCTGGTTTCTAGAAACTGGGGGGGAGGAGGGGTGGCGGGGGGAGGAAGCAGTGAGATTGTACCAAAAATTTTTAAGTGTTGAATTTGTGTGAAAACTAGAGTAAATCACCCTGTTACTTTTTCAGTGGGAGTTTCAAAATGAATTTCCCACACTGTGTGCACTGCAGAGAGAACGAACATGATTCACTCCAGAAACCAGTGGATAGGGCCTATTTCCTGCTTAAGAGGCCAGCAGCATAGTGCTGAGTGAGCCACTGCACATGCACTGATCTATCAGCGCTGAGATAGTGCATGTACAGTGATCCCTGTCTGCTGGTCTCCCTATTGCTGGTCAGTTCAATTGCTGGCCAGTCCCACAACCCCTGCATTGCCAGCCCTCTCATCCCAAAACCCCATGGCCTGAATGCTGATTCCCCGAACATGTCTGGGCCAGCTTCGACCCCTCTCCTTCCCCTCTCCCTGCCTGCCTTTGTCTCCTGCACCCTCCATCCCTGCCTACTGCCCCCCCCAACCCGCTACTGGCAGTCACAAACCACCCCCTGCAGTATCGACACCATCCTCCAACCCCCATTGCAACCCCTACCTGTCCCAGCAGGCTGCATCTTCCCCCACCTAAGTGGCTAGCCCCAATTGCAGGCCTCCTTCCCTCCCTTACCAATCCCGACTGCAGAGCGGCAGCGGGGGCTCCCTTATCATCCCAAGGCTCCATCCCTCATTAGGCCCTCCACCTTGACAATGGCCTGTGACCAGTGGGTGGTGCTAAGGTGCCTCCTGAGCACTGACACTTTGCCCCTTGGGTAGTGCCAGGGGCCCAGGTTGACTCTAAGAAGGTGGCAATGTCCAGGGTGCACCCTCTCACTGTCCCCAATTGCCTTCTTCAGTCCAGCAGGGTCAGGCCACAACACCCTGTTAGTGGAGAGCAACAGTAAATCCTGCAGGAGTGAAGCTCTCTCATGTGGGTGCAGAGAGGCTTGTGAACATGGAGACTTCAGTCCAGGGCCTGTGAATTATATTTACATCATATTAAAATTAAGGTCTGAATATATAATGCAGCTCCAGCGCAGAAATCCGGTGCTGGGAGATGCACTCAAGTCTGGATGCTCAGCATGAATTGTGCGAATCAGTCAGTGCTAGAATCTCCCATTCCACTGCGCTAAAATAGCAGCACAACGGGATGGGAGGATTGCACTCATTGCCCTCAGTTTTGTAGTGGGACTCTGGTATAAAATATCAAATAAAAAAATACATTTCCAGAGTCATCAGTATCTTCAACAAAGGATTAAAAGAACCGGATACCATTTTAATACTAAAATTCAGAAAATCATTTCGGATAAACTTCCTTATCTAGAGAGTGGTTGGAATGTGGAACTTGTCACTCCTAGGAGCAGTTGAGGTGCCCCTCACAGACAGACACTGAAGGGGAGGTGAGATATGCACATGAAGGGGAAAGAAATCAGATATATATGATGTGGTTGTATGATATATAAAAATTAACTAGGGTGGAAGGAGTTTTCTTTTATTCATTCAGGGGTGTGGATATAGTTGGCTGGGCCAGCATTTATTGCCCATCCTAAATCGCTTTTGAGAAGGTGAATGGTCTTCTTGAGCTACTGTGTCTGTATAGTACATGATGTAGAGATGCCGGCGTTGGACTGGGGTAAACACAGTAAGAAGTCTGACAACACCAGGTTTAAATCAACCGATTTATTTGATAGTAAACTCGCAAGCTTTCGAGGCTCTGCTCTTCGTCATTTACCTCATTCGCTTGACGAAGAGCAGAGCCTTGAAAGCTTGTGAGGTACACCCATAGTGCTGTTAGTGAGGGAGTTCTGGTGACTATAATCAGCAGGAGGGACCTATTAATCTGAATGTTCTGAATTTCTGTTATAAATACTTCATAACATATTGTATTTTAAAGGGTTAAGTATGAAAATTCTATTGGTCCATGCCAGCTCATGGAGAGCAATCCATTGATTCCCTGCTCTATTCCAGTGGTCTGAAAGGTCATTTCCCTCAAATGCCCATCCGCTTTCTTTTTAAAATTGTTTATTGTCCCTGCTCTGAATGACAGTAATTTCCAGATTATTACCAACTGCTCTATTTTTTTAAAAAAAAACCTTCCTTATATCCCTATTGCATTACAATCAAAATCTACAATTGCCCAGTTGTATCCTGAGATACAACTTATTGCACTTGTATCCTGAGACCATGCCATGCTCAGCCCTGGGATTCCTGTATCACAAAGGAACATTTCACAGAACCCCTACAGTGCAAAAGGAGGCATTTTGGCCCATTGAGTCTGCACCAAATCTCTTACAGAGTATCTTACTCAGCTCCTCTCCCTCATCCTATTCTCACACACACACACTTACCATGTCCAATCCGCCTAATCTTTACAACTTTGAATTGTGGAGGAAACCAGAGAACCTGGAAGAAATCCACACAGACACAGGGAGAACGTGGAAATTCCACCCAGCCACTCATCAACAGTGGTGGGACCAGAGAATCCCACTGCGGGCAAACAACGCACCATCTCCCGCCGGTGGGAAACACACGGCTGGGAGGCTGGAGAATCTCACCTAAAGCTTTTCCTCAAATCCACTGGAAATCTGCTGCCCCTAACGTTAAATGATACCACTCTGTTCCCCTTGTTATGGACCCATATACTGGGGGAGGGGGGAGGAATTTTCTTCCTATCTGCCCTATCTATGCCCTTCATAATGTTATACAGAGTCCCACCTTGTTATTGACCCAGCTAAGGGTTGGGGGATTTGGGGAGGAGGAATTTCTTCCTATCTGTTCTCTCTATGCTCATCATAATGTTGGACAGAGTGCATTTTGTTGTAGATCCAAATACTTAGGGGAGGGGGAGGAATGTTTCTTCCTATCTACTCTCTCTGTGCTCTTCATAATGTTATACAGAGCCCCACCTTGTTATTGACCCAACTCCCTAAGGGGGAAGTGGAGAAGGGGGGTAGTTTCTTCCTATCTATCCACTCTGTGCCTTTTAATAAATATTACACAGAGCTCACCTTGTTATAGAACCAGCTCCTCAGGGGAAGGTGGGGAAGTGGGCGGGGGGGGGGGTATTTTCTTCCTATCTACCCTCTCTATACCCTTTAATAAATGTTATTACAGAGCCCACCTTGTTATAGTTCCAGGGAGCAAGGGTGGGGAAAGGGGGAGGGATAGTTTCTTCTTGTCTACCCTCACTGTGTCCTTTAATAAATGCTGTACAGATGGAATTTAACCTGTCGGAATGAGATCTTTGATTCTAAGGATGGTGACGCCAGCCACTTGCTGAGGCAATGAATGTCTCGCTGCCCAGCAACGGGTGGAAACACATTGGGGAGGGAATCCAAGCAGAAGAAACAAAAAGGAAACTCTTTTAAGAACTGGTCATTTTCCTTTCAGGATATCTTTAAGAACTGACTGTTTCAGAGGGGAAGAGAGGTTGTATTGCCCCTGAATGAGGATGTATGACGTGGACGCGGTGGGTGAGGTTGCTGAGTTTAACATTCATGTTCCGGTGAAGCCGACGTGCCTGAGTACCAGTTGCCCGGTGCCCCGCTGCGGCCAGTGCTCCACCTGCAGCCTGCATGAGTGCCTGGCATCCACCAAGCAGTGGTTCCTGCGGGCCGGCGACCTGGCCAAGCAGCACTTCCTGATGGGCTTGATCCGCAGGATCGCCAGCCGGGACCTGCTGCTGCAGCTGCGGCGGCTGCTGCTGCCCACCCTCAGCAAGGACTTCACCTACGTCCGCTCCACTGCCAACCCCAGCCTGCGGCACGACTTGAGCACCCTCAGCTCCAACCGCTCCCTCACCAAGCCCGCCCTGCGCCGCTCCATCTCCGCCACCTGGGAGTGGTTCGCCGGCAGCACACACTGGATCAAAACCAATTACCTGCTGGCCTTGCTTCAATTCTGCGACATCTCAATGCTCCACAACATTGGCACCCTGATCCGAACATTGATCGTCAGTCAGAAAATTACTGACATCCAGCAACTCAAAGGTATGAATTTCCCTGAAAAAAAGTGTTGTTATTTCTCTTTTTCACTGTTTCCGCCCCTACCCCTCTCCGCTCCCCCCTCCCCCTCCCCCCCATCCCCACCCCCCTCCCCCTCCCCCCACCCCCCTCCCCCTCCCCCCATCCCCACCCCCCCCTCCCCCTCCCCCCCTCCCCCTCCCCCTCCCCCCCCCCCCCTCCCCACCCCCCTCCCCCTCCCCCCCTCCCCCTCCCTCCTCACCCCCCTCCCCCTCCCCCCTCACCCCCCCCCCTCACCCCCTCCCCCTCACCCCTCCCCCTCCCCCTCTCCCTACCCCCTCCCCCCACCCCCTCCCCCCCTCTCCCTACCCCCTCCACCCCTCCCCCTCACCCCTTCCCCCGACCCCTCACCCCTTCCCCGACCCCAACCACTCACCCCCTCCCCCTCCCCCTGCCCCCTGCCCCCCCCCCCTCACCCCCTCCCCCCTCCCCCCTCCCTCACCCCTCCTCCCCCTCCCCCCTCACCCCTTCTTCTCCCACGACCCCTCACCCCTTCCCCGACCCCTCACCCCTTCTCTCTCCCCCGACCACTCACCCCCCTCCCACCGATTCCCCACCTCTCCCCACCCCCTCCCCTGAACCCCTCTGACCACCCCCCCGATTCCCCTGACCTCCCGACTCCCCTGACCCCCCGACCACCCTCCCCTCCAACACCCCCCCCCCCCCCCTCCCCCCCCCTCCCCCCCCCTTCCCCCCCCCTCCCCCCCCCCCTCCCCCAGGTAACCCGCTGTGGGAATTTGCCAAAACGTTTGAGCTGTGCCATATCCCAATGTCCACAGTCTTCCACAATATTTGGTGTAAGGTGCAGTGTGGGTGGTGAAGCCATATTTGGAATAAGGGCAATGCAAGTAATCCACAGTAAGGTAAAGTTAACATAAGTTAAGATGTGGCAGTGCAGCTCAATCATGTGAAATGTGCATCCTGTGATATGTGTGAAATCATGGGCACTATTGATGTCCTAGACTGCCACATGTGCAGAAAGAGCTGCCACCTGCAGAAACTTGGGCCAGAACTTTCCAGCTGCTTATGCTGGGATCAAACGGCACATCCCCTGCCGTGGGTATCCTGGCAGCGTGGTGGCAGGGCCAGCGGACAAAGGGTGCTTCATAGGGAGGCCTGAGAATCTCACCATTGAGCTCTGGTTTCAGAGCTCAAGTGGCGGTTGGAGTCACTGTGGTGCATTCACGAGACTGAGAGCTGTTGCAAAGTTAGTGTTTGTAACATTATAGAAAAAGTGTAAGATGCTCAGAGTTGTAAAACTGCATGGACTGGTTAAAAGGAAAAAGAGATGGAGGTGCAAATGCAAGTATACAGAGAGCATAGAATGAAACATTATATCGAGAGGCTAGGTGGTAGTGTTGCTAAGACAACAAGCTGTTTTTGAAGTTTGCATACTCAGTTTAAAGTAGGCATTTGAATAACAGCAGCCTATCAGATTTGAATTTGGTGTTTTGGTAACCTGTAAACCCTTCTATTGTGAGTTTGTTTTTATGTCATCAGGGGTAAAACAGCTGGCTCACAGCTCCTGAGAGCTAACCAGCAATTGCTTCTGCCACAGCTCACAGCTCATAGCTTGAGAGGGAGAGAGAGAGAGAGAAAGAGAGGGAGAGAAATGCAGACAGTTACTCCCACTTCCTAACAGAGCTATGTGATAGCACATTCAGAGAGGTGGTCACATTATAGGTCAAGGGCCCAGAGGCAGAGAGGCAATGGGTGACCACAAGGTGGTCAATGAGAGCTAGACAGGTAGTAGGAGTCCCTCGGGATTCCGCTCAGGAATAGGCTTTCTGTTTTGGAAGTGGGTGAGGGCTCTATTCCTCAGTGGAGAGCAGTCAGAGCCAGGTTTGGAGCACTACTATTAGATGTACAGGAGGAGAGGAGGAAGAAGGGAAGAGCAAAGTGACAAGGGATTCATTAGTTAGGGTAACAGACCAGTGTTTCTGTAGACGTGGACATGATTTGATTTGATTTATTGTCACGTGTTGGGATAGCGTGAGAAGTATTGTTTCTTGTACACTATACAGACAAAACATACAAGGGAGAAGGAAAGGAGAGGGTTCAGAATATAGTGTTGTAGTCATTGCTAGGGTACAGAGAAAGATCAGTTTAATATATGATAGGTCTATTCAAATCTTTAGGATGATATGTTGCCTCCCTGCTGTCACAGAGTAGCTGCAGGATAATTTTCTTGGAGAGGGTGAACAGCCAAGAACTGTGCTCCGCATTGGGACAAATAACTTTAATAGGAACGAGGATGGAATCCTACAATCAAAATTTAGGGAGCTGGTTAGAAAATTAGCCAGCAGGATTTTAAATGCAGGCCAAGTACGAGTACAGGAATAGGAAGAGAAGGCAGATAAATGCAAGGCTGGAAAGATGGTGAAGGAAAGAGGGTTCATGATACTTAGGATGCAAGTACTGGGGGGCGTGGGGGGCATGGGGGGGGGCGATGGCATTTGTACAAGCTGGATAAGCTGCATCTGATCAGACCTGGGACTGAGTTCTTTGCAAGGCATTTTGCAATGCTGTTGGGTGAGTTTTAAACTAACTGGCAGGGGATTGGGAACAAAGAGGAAATATTAGAGAGGAATATGAGGATGCACAAAATATTGGGAGAGACAGAAACCATTAGTCCAAAGAATTATTAGAGTAAGGGAGAAAGTAATGTCTAAATCAGGTTTAATGTGCATGTATGCGAATGCACAGAGTATAGTAAATGAGATTGGGGAGTTACAGGCACAGATTGTGTTGTGGAAGTATGATGTTATGATGATAACAGAGATCTGGCCCAGGGAAGAGCAGAACTGGGTGTTAAATATTCCTGGGTACAAGTTGTTCAAAAAAGATAACCAAGGAGATGGGATGGCAGTATTGGTCAGAGCATTGCAGTATTGGGGAAGATGATGTCCCAGAGGATTCAAGGACAGAGCTGAGGAACAAAAATGGTGCAATTACATTGCACGGTGTAGTCTACAGACTGACAACTAGTCAGAAAGAAGTAGAAGAATAAATTAGCAGGGAAATTACAGAGAGATGCAAACATTATAGAGTAGTTATAATGGGGGACTTTATTTACTTGAATATAAATTATTTTATATTCAGTATTAGTATACAGTATTAGTGTAAAATGTGGAGAGGGGCAAAAATTTCTAGATTGTGTTCAAGACAATTTTCTACAACAGTATGTGTCGAGCCCAACAAGAAAGGATGCACTGTTGGACCAGGTTCTTGGAAATGAGGTGAGCCAAGTAGATCAAATATCATGTACTCAAGGATATTGAAAGAAATAAAAATGGAAATTGCAGGAGGCTGACCATAACTTTCCAGTCTCCCCTAGACTCAGGGGAGGTACTAGAGTCCTGGAGAATTGTAATTGTTACATCCTTGTTCAAAAAAGGTTGTAATCCCAACAATTACAGCTAGTCATTTTAAATCAGTGGTTGGCAAACTTCCAGAAATGATCATTCGGGATAGAATTAGTAGCCACATGGATAAAGGAGGATTGATTAGGAAGAATCAGTTTGGATTTCGAAAGGGGAAGTCATGTTTGGCTGACATGTTGGAGTTTTTGAGCAGAAATGCTTGATGAGGGTAGTGCTGTTGATTTGGTTACATGGACTTTCAGAAGGTCTTCAATACAGTGTCAAACAACAGGCTTGTGAGAAAATGTATAACCCATGGAATAAAAGGGACAGTAGCAATTGGGATACAAAATTGGTTAAATAATAAGAGACAGGGAGTAACTGATATTTTTGGGGATGCAGGAAGGTTTGTATTGGGTTCCTTGCTTTTCCTGATGTACATTAATGATCCAGGTCTTGGTGTGCAGGGGACAATCTGAAAGTTTCTGAATAATACAAAACTTCCAAGTACTTTAAACTGTGAAGAGGACAGTGCAGAACTTCAAAAGGACATAGGCAAGGTGAGGGAGTGGACAGGAAAATGGCAGATGAAGTTTAGTTTGGAGAAGTATGAGGTGATGCATTTTAGTAAGATGAACATGGAGTGACAATATAAAGTAAGGAGTAAATTCTTAAAGAGGTGTAAAAGCAGAGAGACTTGGCTGTATATGTGCATAGATCATTGAAGGTGGCAGGACAGATGGAGAGAATAATTAATAAAGCATATAGCATAGAGTACAAGAGCAAGGAGGCTATTCTGAACTTATATAAGACGCTAGTCAGACCTCAGCTGGAATATTGTATACAGATCTGGGCACCACATTATAAGTAGAATGTGAATGCATTGGAGAAATTGCAGAAGAGGTTTAAGGAATGGTTCTCAGGAACTTTCAATCAAGAGGATAACTTGGAGAGGTTGGAACTGCAGTCTATGCAGAGAAGGCGGCTTAGAGATTTGATGGAAATGCTCCGAGTCACTGGCGGGATGGACAGAGCAGCTAGCGAGCAACTGATCCCGCACTTAAAATGATTGAGAATCAGAAGATACAGATTTAAAGTGATTTGCGATAGAAGCAAATATATATGAGAAAAAAACTTTTTCATACAACAAGTGATTTAAATTTGGAATATACTGCCTGGACATGTGGTGGAGGCAAATTCAATTGAGGCACTCAAGAGGGCACTAGATGATTATTTGAATAGAAACAATGTGCAGGGACACAGGGAAAAGGCAGGGGAATGGCACTAAGTCATAACATTCCTTTGGAGAGTCATTGCAGTTGCCATGCACTGTAAGAATTTTGTGATTCTGTGATTCCCAAAGAAAGCGAATCACAAAGGACCCTGGTTAAGTTGCTCTGTGTTGAAGCACAGTCCCAAATAGCCTGTAATTAAAAAAAAACAGAAAATGCAGGGAACACTCAGGAGATCTGTGGAGAGGAAAACTTTACAGGTCAGTAATCTTTCAGGTCGCAGATGCTACCTGACCTGCTGTGTATTTCCAGCATTTTCAGTTTTTATTTCAGCTATCCAGCATTTGCAATATGCACCGTTTATAAAACCAAAATAATCTATAACATTTTAAAATAAAACACATTTGTTGGAGTTTCATTTATTTGGCCAATCATCACCTGTAAAACTGTTACCTGGCCGAGATGGAGTTTCTTTTGGTCTTGTTTCTGAGTTCATTCTTTCTCTTGTTTTGGACAGTTCCTTCCACTGTTTAGTATGATTGATTATTCATTGTCCGTGTCTGCTCTTTGTTAATCCCTATGCCGCCCCTTCCACAGTATGATCTGATTAATAGGGCTGTTTGCAGTTCTGAATATCCTATTATCAAGCAGGAAATTAGAGCTAATAGGTATTCTGTAGCAAAAATTGCCTTGCAGGTTCTTGATTTAACGAGTGGTTTAAAAATTAGGACACTTTTTGAGGAATGGAGGAGATTAAGAAATGTGGGTAGGGTGGGATTGAATTTTCAAAACAGTTTAATGTTGTGATTGGGTAGTTAGTGAGGGCTTATTTCCCATTTTGGTTGGCAAAAAGGGGGAACACAAATTTCGAATTATTGAAAAGAATGAGATAGTACATTTGAAGATGTTTTCATGCAGAGAGTTATTAGAACATGAACTGTGCTTTCACAAGTGCCTTTGGCAGCAGAAACAATATTATAATTTAACAGGACACTTGATAAATATTTAAAAGGGAAAGAAATGTCAAAGAATGCAGGAAACAAACAAGGGAATGGGATTTAAGTGAACAGTTCCAGTTGAAGACCACTGACTCTGTGCAGACTCTGTCAGGATGTAGAGATGCTGGCATTGGACTGGGGTAAACACAGTAGGAAGTCTCACAACACCAGGTTTACGTCCAACCAGTTTATTTGATAGTAATCCAACAAGCTTTCAGAAACGGTGTTCCTTCTGAGGGATTTGAGGTTGTTTTCGTTAGAAAGAAGGCAGCTAAGAGGAGACCTTATTGAAACATATAAGATGATTAGAGGTTTAAATAGGGTGGACAGTGATAGCCTTTTTCCTAGGATGGAGAAAGCTAGCACGAGAGGACATAGCTTTAAATTAAGGGGTGGTAGTTGTAGGACGGATGTCAGAGGTAGGTTCTTTACCCAGAGGGTGGTAAGGGTATGGAATGCCCTGCCTGCGTCAGTTGTAGATGCGCCAAGTTTGGTGGCGTTTAAGAGGTTAGTAGATAAGTTTACGGATGAAAAGGGAATGGTTTAGGTTAGAGGGTCATTGCTTTTTCTTAATTGGTCGGCGCAACATCGAAGGCCGAAGGGCCTGTTCTGCGCTGTAATGTTCTATGTTTGTCAGGTGTATGGAACCTCTCACACACCTGACAAAGGAACACTGTTTCCGAAAGCTTGTGGGATTACTATCAAATAAACTGGTTGGACTTAAACCTTCTGGTGTAAGACTTCTTACAGACTCTATCAGTGCAGATCTCTCATTTTGCCATTATTCCTCTGATTCTAGATAAAATGAAGTACAGTCAATTACAGATTCTAAATTTCCTTTTGTATTGTTTGTTACATGTTGTTTGGTTACTAAGAGCCCCAGTCACCAAGAGTGCACAGATTGCTGCTCTGTGCTTTAATACGAGTTGGTTGCTATGATACTCATCTCACATTCTGATATAGCACATTATGTACGCCCGGAGAGATTTGGTATAATGGTAAAGTTTACAATGTTTAACTCCTACCACCTTAAAACGATGCAAGTTATTGAATCAGAAAGGGACCCTGCACAATACAAAAATCTTATTTTGTTAATGAGCTTCGACAGACACAACAGGAGGCCTGTGATTACAGTTCCATTCATTCAGGTCATTGAATTGATTTATGTTGTGTGCAAGCATTCAGTGTGGGGCTGATTAGGACAATGTATTGTATACTGTACTGCATGATGCTGAAAAGCACAGTTGTGACAAAACATTAAATTAGAAAGGACGCATTTATAGCTTCTCAGTCCTTTTGGTGTTTCCCAGTTTAATACAAATGAGTTACGAGAGAGATTGTTCGCATATGTTCCCTGTAAGTAAGAAAAGCATGAAAGATACCCTTTACTTGACAGAGATTGGGACAATATTTGAGAATGTTTTATGAGGGGATTTTGTGGTCAATATATGAAAAGCCTGTAAAGGGATCATCTTGACCCCGGATCGTTCCGATTGAAATTCGTTCAGCGATGCATGAACATTCAACTGCAATGCTCACATAATTATATCTCTGTCAAATGAATGTGACCGAGACATCATTCTGATGTTCGCATTACTAGATCTTCGCTATGCTTGCCTAATTATTGGCAAGTTTTAATGCCTTCTGCCCTAATCTCCCCATAAAGCGCCAGTATCATACATATTCTAATTACACTTGGACCAGCTGATGTGTAGAGATGGGAAGGATGTGCCAGATATTTTCAGACATGTCACACTAAGCATTTCTTGTTTTGTTTCTTTACATGTAGGAAGGTAATTTTGAACTCTGCTGCTGAGCATAGATGTGACGCTCAGGATGTTGTACTGGAGAGACATTGTCATCTTAAATTGTAATGTATTTCTGAGTCCCGGTCTGAAACTGGTTTGAAACATTCCCTGACTAAATGATAGATGAACTCTGTCTGTTCTGAACCTATGCTTATTCCACACCAATTTGAGTTCATAACCTTAACGGAACACAGGAACAGTCCATCACATTGTGAAAACTCCTGGCATTTGGAAACAAATCCATCATGAACAGAACATAAGTGATCTGTGCTGGCGTGGGAGTGAGCTAAGTTTAATCTTGGTTATCGGGGAAACATTCAACCTTTTATGTTTTTATTATCACTCTCAATTTGAGCATTTTATAATTCCACATTGATGGTTGGTAGCACAGTAGTTAGCACTGCTGCCTCACAGTGCCAGGACCCAGGTTCGACCCTAGCCTTGGGTGACTGCGTAGAGTTTGCATGTTCTCCCTGTGTCTGCGTAGGTTTCCTCAGGGTGCTTCGGTTTCTTCCCATACTCCAAAGGTGCATGGATTAGGAGAGTTGACCAGAGTTAGTTGTCCCAAGATGTGTAGATTAGAGCAATTAGTGGAGTAAATACGCAGGGTTACAGGGATAAGGCCTGGATAAGACGCTCTGGGGGAAGAGTTGGTGTGGAATCAATGGGCCGAATGGTCTCATTTTAGAAAAAGATAAACTACAGCACAAACAGGCCCTTCAGCCCACACTGTAGTGATTCTATGATTCAATATTAAGCTTCTTATAAAACATGATAGCTAAAAAAGTGAAGAATTATTTTGACTTTGTTTTATTTTGTATTTTTGGTAGCTTGTTTTCTGCCAGTTTTTGAGCTATGGCCTTTTGACATTAACGATTGGTGGTTTTCATCCCTGTTTGCTACTTGTTGATTGACATGGTGGCCACTTGTTGAGATTTAATGATACAAAGTAGGAGTCTGTTGGATGAAAAGATAGTGCAGAAATTTGCTCTGTGACTTGAATGATCTGTTTCAGGGCACTAAGAGATGGACATGTGACCTGCAGTAAAAAGTTGTGTCAATCAAAGGAATTTTGTTTGTCATTCTATTTATTAATGATTTATATGTGTGGGTGCAAGTAGGTGGAGTTACTGTGGTGATTGTCCCTTTAAGGGCAACACAGCAGAAGAGGTTCACCCTGCTTGAGGGACAAAATTGGGCAATAACCCCAGAGAGTTGGAGCCCCCACTTGGGTAGAATGGATGTTGAAGGCATGTAAAAGACATATAGGCACTGTGTCACGCTGCGCTGTGCCAGTGTAGCCGGGGTGGTGTTAAGTGGTTGGGGGGGGAGCTGGGGTAGTGGTTGCTGTTGGCCTCTGTACAGCTTCTCCTTGTTAATAAATACCTTTTGTTCCCCTGACAAAGTCTGTGAGTGTGCATCATTCAATAAAATAACTTGTTCCCTGATCAAATCTCAGTTGAGATTTCATTTTCAGATAATCTTGAATGCTGACTTAGCAATTACAGCAAATAGAGATACAATCTGTTATGGCATCGAGTTCCAAATGCAGTTACCTGGTCTGTGGGAGTTAGTGGAATGATCACATTTCTTCTTTTTACCAGCAGATTCCTGTGCGCTCTTTCCGTTACTGTATCCATTATAAAACATGTCTCACGATAGCAGCATTTTCTTTTATCTAGCTGGATGTACATTTTGGGAGGGAGGTTCTTTCGGAGAATGTTATCATGTATTGCAGGTCTTGGAGTCAAGTTTGAAAGCCAAAGCATTATTTTAACAGGTGTCACAGTGCCTTGGAATCCTTATAGAAAGGATAGCATGGTGGCACAGTGGTTAACAATGCTGTCTCATGGCGCCAGGGACCCAGGCTTGATTCGCATCTTGGGTCACTGTCTGTGCGGAATCTGACTGTCCTCCCCGGGTCTGTGTTGGTTTCCTCTGGGGTGCTCCGGTTTCCTCCTGCAGTCTGAAAGGTGTGCAGGTTAGATGGATTGGACACCCTAACTTGCCTCTTAATGTCAAGGGAACTAGCTAGGATAATTGCATGGTCTTATGGCAAGAGAACCTTTGTGGGATTGTGGTTGGTGCAGACTCAATAGCCGAATGGCCTCCTTCTGCACTGTAGCATTCTAGATTCTAAGACAAGCTGTCAGTCAGCGGCGGTGCCCATTAACATCTTTTTTATAGACTCTTCAGTAAGATTTGCTCCCTTTAGTGTAGTCCAATTAAGTCAGTGGTTTGTGTATTTTATAGAATGCATTGTGAGAAAGGGTTGTGAAGGTGTTTGTAGTTTGAAGTAGTTTTGCCTCTGCTAATTGTTAATTATGTACGAAACACTAGGCAGTGAGACAATTCGATAACAAAAGCAAAATACTGTGGGTGCTGGAAAACTGAAATAAAATCTTAAAGTGCTGGAAATACTCAGCTGGTCAGGCAGCCTCTGAAATTATTCGATTGTGGTCAGTCAGTGACTTCATTCATTTTGTCTCTGTTTGCTCCTATGTCTATTCAGTTGAATTTGAGACCAGTTCTCGATTCCATGTGACCTTCTTGAATGAGGTTGGGAAGAAGTGGGAGATGAAATGTCTGTTTCAGGTGGCTGGAAAGCTCTTTGCTAGTTTGGTTTGGAATATGCATTTACATTCGTTAGTGTAATTCCTGTAGGGGATGTTTCTCTGGAGCATGACAGAAAGCTGGTGAAGTGTCAGTACTTGCACTGATATTTTAAAACATTACTTTTCACTTGCTCAAGATATATTCTAATCCTTGATAGAAAAACAGTTTTCATATCTGTTCACTTATACAGTGAAGTGAAATGAAATGAAGTATACAAACTACAAACAAACAGAGGGTAGAGACAAAGGATAATAAGGGGATCTAAAGTTTTATAGATGGTATTTTATTTATTAGTGTCACAAATAGGCTTACATTAACAATGCAATGAATTTACTGTGAAATCCCCTAATTGCCGCACTCCAGCACCTGTTTGGATACACTGAGAGAATTTAGCATGGCCAATACACCTAAACCAGCGCGTCTTTTGGGCTGTGGGAGGAAACCAGAGCACCTAGAGGAAACCTGCACAGACATGGGGAGGAGAAGGTGCAGACAGTGGCCCAAGCCAGGAATCAAACCCAGCTCTTTGGCTGTGTGAGGCAGCTGTGCTAACCACTGTCACTATGTCGCCACGGAGGAGAGAGCAAAGATGAGAATTACCTAGCCGTTCTTTTCTAGGCATGTTTGAGATATTGCTGCTTCAGATGCACTCTCTTTACGACTTCATATTTTTATCTTTAGAAAACTATAAATAATTAGATTTAAGGTTATAATCATCTGCTTAAGTAAACAGAAGAACAAGTCAGGCTTTGGGGAATTCATGTTCAGTTAATTACAGAATGATCAGCGTGATAATCAACCTGAACATGTCTGCCAGTTGAAACAAGTTCCTAAAGTGGTCTTAAAGCTTGATTAGTCATAACCTTGACTGGGAAAATACTGTGCAATCATTTTGGACCTTTTCCTATACCAGTCTTTAAACTATTTTCATTTGAATGACAGTGGAACCTGTACTTGTGTTTGTCTTAAACTTCCTTTAGTTTGAATCAGCATTTCTTCTTAGCAAACAGAAAGTACTGCAGGAGCAGGTCTCGCTTTTGTGTCAGCCTAGATTTTGTGCCTAAGCCTTTGTACAGTGCTTTGAATGCAATATTCCATCTAATCCTGAGTGCTACCAATGAGTCACAGCCAGGTCATTTTAAATTGTTTTGGAAACATGATACTGGAAATTACTGGAAATATATTTTCACAGCATGAATATAATACTGCTGTACCAAATGTTTGTATCATCTCATGTAAATGCTTTGTGAGAATTTCTGGTCATACTCACTGGTCAATCTCAATAGTTGAGATTGTGCGTTACAGAATCCTACACTGCAGAAGGAGGTCATTTGACCCTTCGAGTCTGTACTCGACCACAATCCTATCCAGGTCTATCCCTATAACCCTGTGCATTGTAGCACATCTGCCTATTAGACTGATTGATGCTGTCATCACTTGCAAGAGCTGCCATAAACTGAACACTTATTCTTCCATTGGCATCAGTATTGCTGTCAGCTTGAAGAACTAAGTGAGCAAGGGCATGGAACAATAAAGGCAAGTTTCTCTTCAAGTCCCAAACACTCTGACCAGGAAACAAGTCATAATTCCTTCATTGCTATTATGTCATAATCCTCGAACTCCTTCTCTAACAGCACTATTTCATTGTCATTCAGCTCCATGAAACAGATCCTTCGGCCCATCATGCCTGTGTCGACCATTAAGTACCAATCCATTTAAATCCCAATTACCAGTACTGCAATCACAGCCTTGGTGATTTAAGTGTTCAGCCAAATGCAATTTAAATATTGCGGTGGTACCTGCCTCCACCATCTTTTCAGGCAGCATATTCCGTGTTTCTGGATGAAAACATTTTTCCTCAGATCGCCTCAAAACCATTTACTCCTCACCTTAAACCTGTGCCCTCCAATCATAGACACCTCTGCCAGGGGGAAAAAATTCTCATGATCTACCCCATTTATGTCTCTCATAATTTGAACATCTCTATTAGATCTTGCATTGTTGCAGATGCCTTTTTACAGACGAGAGGTTAAACTGAGGCCACGGCTGCCTTAGAACTGTAAAATTCCTACAGTGCAAATAATTTGATCCATCCAACCTGCACCAACTCTCCGAACGGCATCTTACTCAGACCCACCCTGTCCCCATAGCCCCGTGCATTTACCAAGGGTAATCCTACCGACCTATACATCTTGGGACACCAAGGGGCAACTTAGCATCAACTAACCTGCACATCTTTGGAATGTGGGAGGAAACCCATGCAGATATGGGGAGAATGTGTAAACTCCACACAGAAATTCGCCCAAAGTCGGAATTGTACCACTGTACCGCCCCTTCCCTCCTGGACTCATGCAACAGATTCAATGGCACTAATTGAAGAAGAGCAGGGAATTACTCCAGAGTCCTGCCTAATATGTATCCCTCAGCTATCACCTGATAGCTCAGCTATCAAAAAAAACACACATTAGCTGCTGGTTATCACGTTGCTTACTTGTACAATCTGCAAATTGCAAATTAGCTCCTGCCTTTCCTACATTGCACCAGGAATTGCACATAAAGGCATGTTTTATTTTTCAGGTATCGATGAGGATGTCAGCTCATTGCAAGGATCATATTGTACCTTTCGGACAGAGGAACATCCTGAACTCGAGCTGCTGAGCGAGATCTGGCCTGAATATACAATTGTCTCACCTGATATACTCCCAGCAAGCCTGCTCTTTCACCCAGAAAATCATACTGGTAAGAAACTTTCAATGGAGTGAGATTTTAACAAAGATAGTGGATCCCACTGTGTTCCAATATGTGAGAATGGTTTCCATAGACTGATCAGAGATTTCTCTTCAGTAAAGAGTGAAGAATTGCACTTTTAATGACTTTCAAAATGAGTACCATTGAATTTAGGATTCCGGTTTGGGGCATGGGAGGACTCCAGAAAGGGGCAGTGAACTGGGGATGGAGGTCCAGGCATGGCACTCTCATGTCAATGAAGGAGGAGGTCTGAGATCCAAAGAATGTAGTAGCCGTTCTGATGGAGAGATGGGGGAAGGGAGGAACGATAGCCCAGAGTCTTGAGGACAGGATGTTGGATATCATCCTGTCACTTGGTACTTAATTGTCACTCATGTTGCACTGATGTAATCAAAACGTTACTTGTTATGATCTGCACGATGCCACCAGGAAAGTTGGTTTCATCGGCCTCTTCATTCATGTTTTCCACCTCCCATAGAGGGTATTAAACGTGCTAAAGAGCAGGAAGGGAACATTGAGGAGGCCCAGCACTCTGAGGACACAGTACGCACCCACCACTCTCCAAATGCATAGATCCAGTTCCTCAGTTAGGTAGGGTGGGTGGAACTCGGTGAATAGAAGTAGGTGCTGGAAGTAGGGACAGCAGTGGAAAGGCCTCTCTCCTCCCCGCCAAGGGCACAGGTTACACTGAGCGTGTTGATCCTGGGCATCATTGATCAAACTCCATATGGATATTTGTGGAGCAATAGGGGATGCATGTGCATTATTAGAATTTCCTGAACATTGCATACCCTTTGCACAGAAAATATAGGAGCCCATCTGCAATTTGAGTGCAGTGATGTCTCAGGTAATCATTAGGGAAAGAGTGGCCACCTTCAGAGTTGTATACAGCAAGCTAACAAGTGCTTGATGGTCTATGTCAATGATGTTCACATTATGACTGACACTTTACAAAGCATCAGTTAAACATGACGTTCACATATTGCCCACTACTCCCCCACTCTTGGTTAGCAGGGAAGTGGGGGTGGCTCTGAGAGGGAAGATAGAGAAAGTGATAATAGTATTGGGGTTCTTCCTAAGGTGGCACCACTTCATGGCCCCTCCCATTACCCCCTCTGACAGAGCCACACATGTTGTGTCTTACCACAGTGATCGAACCGATACCAACACCTTGACAGGCTGGGGCCCTCGCAAGCTCCAAAATGCAGAGGATGTCTGACATGGCTCCCTCATGTGTCCAGGCATGGGAACGAGCTGCCTCTCACCTTCCTGAAGCTACAGGTGTGGCACCATGTAGAAGCAAGAGGAGGAATATGAGGAAAAAAATCTTGGTTTGCACAAGTTGAATCAGTTGGGTGCTTATTACATTGTGAGAGTGACAGTGTTCTTTATTTAAATGAAATAATAGGTTTTTGTGAATTTATTAGGATTAGAATGGGCCTACTCATTAAGGTGTCCACTTTGTTGGATGCAGTTAGCCAAGTGTTGGTGATTGGCATCAGTTGCATTAATGAGGAGATTAGACTGTGAATGTGATATTTGGATATGTGTCAGTAGGGAGGAGCCTTCTTGCTGGATGATGGAGAATGCGTGGCGGTTTGCACTGAGGTCTTGATGAGATGATTTCAGTGCTACAACTGGAATGTATCTAGACAAGGACATAGACTATAGCATAGTGCAGAAGGAGGCCATTCAGTTTACATCAACCACGATACTGCTCAGAACCTATTCCAGTGACTTGACATATTTTAGCCTGCTAATCCCCTGACACTAACGTCAATTTAGTATGGCCAATCAACCTAACCCACACGTCTTTGGATGGTGGGAGGAAACTGGAGCATTTGAAGGAAACCTACACAGACACGGAGAATGTTCAAACTCCACACAAGTAATGACCCGAGGCTAGAATTGAACCTGGGTCTCTGCTGCTGTTGTAGGTTCCTTGAGCAGGTACCAAGAGCACTTCAGGATTTTCCTGCTTCTCCGAGGATACCTCAATCAGCTCCAGTTCTCTATCTGGAAGTTGCACGTGACAGCAACTGGAGTGTCTCTCACCATAGTTGTGCCTGCGCACCATCTCCTCCGAGGTCCGATCAACCTCTGAATGTATAGGCCCCGTGACAGAGGGAATAAGGTGAGATGATTCTTGGAAATAGAACATAGAACATAGAACATTACAGCACAGAACAGGCCCTTCGGCCTTCGATGTTGCGCCGACCAATATAAAAAGCAATGCCCCTCCAAACTAAACCATTCCCTTCTCTTCCATATACTTATCAACTAACCTCTTAAACGCCACCAAACTTGGCGCATCTACAACTGCTGCAGGCAGGGCATTCCACTCCCGAACCACCCTTTGGGTAAAGAACCTACCTCTGATATCCGTCCTATAACTATCACCCCTTAATTTAAAGCTGTGTCCCCTCGTGCTAGCTTTCTCCATCCTAGGAAAAAGGCTATCACTGTCCACCCTATCTAAACCTCTAATCATCTTATATGTTTCGATAAGGTCTCCTCTTAGCCGCCTCCTTTCTAACGAAAACAACCTCAAATCCCTCAGCCTCTCTTCATAAGACCTGCCCTCCATACCAGGCAACATCCTGGTAAACCTCCTCTGTACCCTCTCCAATGCCTCCACATCTTTCTTATAATGCGGGGACCAGAACTGCACACAATACTCCAAGTGCGGCCGCACTAGAGTTTTGTACAGTTGCAACATGACGTTGATAGATAGTATATATATATATATATGTATCCAAGCCATTTGCAACTTGATGCATAAAGTTTCTGTCCACACAAAATCTGTAAGTTGAAGCTGAACTAACAGCTCTTAATAGTGGCAACCTTTCACTGCCACAAGCTGCTTAGTTTCATCCTTCATGCTGTCTGTGTTGGGTCAGTTTCACTCAACTGTGACTTCCAGCTTTAGACTCAGCTTCTCTAACCAGATGAATGACACCCATGTGCAAAGCGAGATTTTATACTTACAAGAATTCTTAATGACCTTTTTTAAAGACTTCCATAAGTTGTAGATGCGCCAAGTTTGGTGGCGTTTAAGAGGTTAGTTGATAAGTATATGGAAGAGAAGGGAATGGTTTAGTTTGGAGGGGCATTGCTTTTTATATTGGTCGGCGCAACATCGAAGGCCGAAGGGTCTGTTCTGTGCTGTAATGTTCTATGTTCTATTTCCAAGAATCATCTCACCTTATTCCCTCTGTCACGGGGCCTATACATTCAGAGGTTGATCGGAATGACACCTAGTGTGACACCTAGTGTGTGACTGAAATCCTATACATTCAGAGGTTGATCGGAATGACACTTAGTGTGACACCTAGTGTGTGACTGAAATCCTAAAGTGGGCAGAATGTTGTGAAGTGTTGCTAGTCTTGCGTGCTGGCTGAAGAGCCAGTGAATGACTTGCTCTGCTGCTTGGTAAGGCCCTCTCGGAATGGTCCTCTCAAGAAGCCCTCTAGGGATGGCCTGCTCTGCAAGGCCTACTTGGGAGATCCTCTTGGGAAGGCCTGTTCGGGAAGCCCTCTCGGGAAGGCCTGCTTGGGAAGCCATCTCCAGGAAAGGCTCTCTTGGGGAAGGTCTTCTCGAAAAGGCTCCCGTTGGAAGGCCTACTGAAAGACATGTCAATCAGGCAGCAGAAGGCCTTCTCTTGCAATAATGAACCAAGGGGGTGGAAGTTTCACTGAATGAAAGCTGCCAGTCAGTCAGAGGTCAGCAGATGATGATGCTCTGCAGCATCACTGGGGAGGTTACGTCTGCTGTCAGAAGTGCAGATGTTGGAATCTTAGAATCAACTGTAGTTAAGTGATTGGGGGGATGATTCCTCAGTCATAGAGGGAGAGGTGTAGGTAGAGTTATCAGCAAGGATAGAGGGGTGGCATTTGGTAAGCTCCCATTCTTCTCAATGTTGAGGCCTTTGATTAGACACTGTGTTTGATTGGAGAACTCCCTACCTCCTGGCTGTATGGTTTTAGCTGAGGTGAGATCCTTAAGTGGTCACTAAATTAACTTCTCAATAGGAAGGGTGGCCTTCTCAGCAGAACCTAATTCAGGCTAAGGTAAGAAGGTGGCAGGTTTCTGGTACGCCACCATCTCCTCCTAATTTCACACCCTTTCTGCCTCTAAGCTCATTACCAGCTAGAGGAGGAGATTTTGCCCAATATGCTGTTGTAATTCAGTCAGAAACTCCAAGGATTTTTATGAAGTCATCCTAGACCATAGGTTTTTCACTTTGAACTTTGGCGCGGGTAAATGTAAGATGTTTTACTCCAGATCCAGTGATCCATTAGGGAACTTTAATCAAGTTTTTAATCAAACTTTAATTATTTCAGAATATAATTCACATATAATAAGACAATCATCACTAACTTTTATCAGTTATAAACTATATAAAAAAAAGTATATACCTTAACAGCTAAATGTACTGTTCCAATCAAATAAATTCCTATACACATACCCTTGTCCTAGGTTTAGCACAGAAAGTAAGTATGCTCATGTGATGCTAGATTTTGCAGCTTTTCAACCCCTGCTATGGTTTATTCCTTTGGATGTTGAGTTGAAAACATTGAGTTCGTCAGGCCCTGGAACTTTCAGTCCACTCGGAGATAGAGGCACTCTTTGCCTCTAATTACTAGCTAACCAGTTATCAAAAAGTTAAATTTCCTATGCCAGGGAGTGAGACAGAAACATACTGCTTGGTGTGTGGAGTCCTAACAGCTTCTGTCAAACTGAAAGTGAACCCCTGGATTTGTCTATGAAGGAACCACCTGACCTTGACCTGTCAATCAGCATTCCCCTAACAATCCAAAAGGGTCACAAAACTCCAGGACATTGCATTAAGCCCAGATTACAAATAAGCATTGCTACAATATTCCTGATACAGAAACCATAAAAGATAGCGATACAGGCAATATGGTAACAAACACAAAAGGCCGGACCTCTGAAAGGAAGCATAGAAAAACATGATTAAAGTACATTTCTTAAAAGGCACAAGTTGTATCTATAGTTAACTTGTTATCTGTATTTATTTTAAATGGAAAATATTAATTTTCTACTCAAAGTGCTTGTTTCGATCTAACTGTTGGCAATAGTTAGCAGCTGGGACTAAAAGATTTGAATAAAATTGTACTACTGAAATAACTTAGAAGCTTGTTGCAATTTACAGCATGAAATCTTAATGTCAGTACAAGTTAGCTTTTTACAAATGATTCATAGATTTTTTTATTTGCAGCTTCAGCAGCTAATGTTCAGCTAGAGACTGGTAGCACAAAGAAGAAGCAATCCTCATCATGGAAAAAACTGAGCAATATCTACGCTGAAATTGATCAATCGTCTTCGATATTCATAACTTCATCCTTCGAGGCTACCTCAGGGGTTGCTCATCATAAAGACTTCCTACAGTGCCTACCCATCCACCTATCAAAATATATACTTAGTGAGGGTTAATTCTTTTCAGGCTAAACCTCTGTTGGATTTCTGGGCTTGGGAGTTGTGCATGCAGTAAGGAAACAATAATTTAACGGAATTAATTTTTGATTGTGGGCTCACTGCCTTTTCAAGATACAGCCCTTTGCAACACAGTACAAACAATTGCCACGAAGTCCAAGCCAATGCTTTTATCCATGTATTGGTCTTTGTAAACCAAAGCTCTCAACTCTGGGGAAAGAAACAAGAGTTAATGGGTGGGATTTTCTGTCCGCGCTTGCCCCAAAACCGGAAAATCCCGCCGAAGGTCAACGGGTCTTTCCATGGTCTGCCTTTTGCCCGCTACGATTCCCATGGCAAGCAGAACTGAAAAATTCACCCCAATATTTTAAGTTGAATACTAATCTTCTTCAACATCTCTGAGCTATGCCCTATATAACAACTTCCAGTTTCCTGACCTTACCCAGCTACTCTTCACTGTGGATGTTCAATCCATCTACACCTCCATCCTCCACCAGGACAGTCTGAGGAATCTCCACTTCTTCCTTGAGCAGAGACCTGAGCAATCCCCCATCCATCACTAGCCTCCTGGGCCTGGCTGAACCTGTTTTCTCACTCAACAATTTCTCCTTTAATTTGTCTCATTTCCTGCAAATAAGAGTTGTGGCTATGGATATCCACATGAGCCCTAATTAAGCCCATTTTTTTGTGGGATATGTGGAATATTCATTGTTCCAGTGTGCTCAGACTCCCTCTCACAACTTTTTCTCCATCACATCAATGACTATATTGGTGCCACTTCATGCTCTAATCTGGACCTGGAAACATTTATGATATTTTGTTTCCAACTTCCACTCCTCACCAATCTTCACTTGGTCCATCTCCGAAACTTCCCTTCCATTTCTTAGCTTCTCCATCTCCATTTTTGGTGATAGACGGTTTGTCAATATTTGTTACAAGCCAACTGGCTTCCACAGCTACCTTGACTACAGCTCCTCACACCATGCTTCCTGTATAGACTCAGTTCCATTCCCTCAGTTCCTCTGTCTCCATTACATCTGTTGCAATGATGCCAAATTCCACAACAGCACTTTTTCTAGAGCCGAGGTATTTCCGTTCCCCCACTCCCCCCCAACTATGGTTGCCAGGGCGTTCGACTGTGTCTGACCCATCTCTACCTTCATCCCTTCCCCTCCCCTCCGTGATAGGGTCTTATTCTCCACCTCACCAATCTTTGCCTTCAAGGGATCATCTTCTGCCAATTCCTCCAACTCCTCTCCACCTTCCCCTAGCCAGCAGTACATTGAGACCATTTCTCCGTCACACTGTGGTTCACTCCTACATCATCCTCAACATCTGATTCCCCTCTCACAGCACCTTCCCATGCAATCACACATCTGTTCCCATTAGCTCCTCCCTCCTCACTGTCCAAGGCCCCAAACACTCCTTCCAGGTGAAGCAACGTGCTATTTATACCTCCTTCAGTTTAGTCAATTTGCTGCTTTCAGTGTGGCCTCCACACTGTGGAGACAAAATGCAGACTGGATGACTGCTTTGTGGAACTCCTTTGCTTAGTTCACAAATATGACCCCAACCTTCCTGTTGCTTGTCATTCCAAACTCACCATCTTATTCTCATGTCCACATGTCTGTCCTTTGTCTTTTGAAGCCCAGCACAAACTGGAGGAGCAGCACTTCATTTTCTAATTAAGCATTTTACAGCCTTGTTTTGCTTTCACACAGTGCTGACCCTTGTTCTGTTACTAACGTATTCTGCTATCTTACCTTTGTGCCATTATTAATACCTCCTCTAGTCTTTAGCATTACCGTTACCACTCCTTTTGTCTTGTATCCATGACATTTTTGTCAAATCTCTCCTGAGCTCTAACCTATCCCTGACCTACTATTTTTCTCCATCCCGTTTTAAAAACAGTTTCCTACCTCTCTCCAGATCTAAAGAGTGATTTGGATTTGAAGCGTTAATCCTGTTTTTCTCTTGATAGATGCTGCTGAATTTTTCCAGCATTTTCTGTTTTTACTTCAGATTTTCAGCATCTGAAGTATTGTGCTTTTATCCGAGTCATATTTGACGTTAACTCTGTTTCTCTCTCTCTGGGCGCTGCCAGATCTGCTGAACGTTTCTGACGTTTTCTGTTTTAATTTCAGGATGGTCTCTTCAGCGTTTGGGATATTTCGCTTTCGTTTTAGTTTGTAATGCTGACTCGCTGACCAACTTACAGCAGCGGCAGCAGCAGCTGACTATGAAATTGCCAGTGCTAACCACTCCATGCGCTGATTTCATGCAGGCTGGCAGTGTTATCATTATTTAATGTGGTCTTAGAAAATACGTAAATCAGATTAGGATTTGCCAACAACAAAAAGCAGAATGTATCATCAGAAAAAAGAACTCATAAAATTTCTATCCAAAGACTAAAACAAAAGCAAAATGTTGTGGGATGCTAAAGTTCCGATTTCCAAATAGACCGTGTTTACATAGAATCCCTACAGTCCAAAAGGAGGCCATTCAGCTCATCGAGTCTGCACTGGGCCCATCCACGCACTATCCCCGCAACCCCACATATTTGCCCCATTATCCCCCTGACACCAAGGGGCAATTTAGCATGGCCAATCCACCTAACCTGCACATCGTTGGACTGTGGGAGGAAATCGGCCTAAACGCGGGGAGAATGGGCAAACTCCACACTGGAGGCTGAGTTGAATCTGTGTCCCTGCCGCTGTGAGGCAGCAGCGATAACCACTGTGCCGCCCATGTTGCCTGTCCCTCTATCCACCCATTACCCAAACCATCACTGCTGCACTTTCATTGCAGTTGTTGTTTCTGATTCATTTAAAGCTCCTCAATTTTTAATGAGATAGTGTGATCATGTAGGACACTTGGAGGCAATCTGATGATGACAAAATCATTACACAGTTGATACCAATAATTGCTTCCCAGCCAGCTGACTCAATTCTACTCATTTATTTCTAAAACCCGTTTCATTTGTCAGTTTTGATCATTAGATCTGATTCAATGGCGGAGCAGGCGTGAAGGCCTGAATATGCCTACTTCTACTCCTAATTCCTATGTGCCTATGTTTGATAAATTATTTAACCTCAGCTGTGTACAAAGTATAGGGCCCTGTGTCCCACTAGAGGAAAACACTTCTGCCCAAAATTCACAGGTGAAGAGAGGGTGCACCAACCTTCACAATTGAGGTTTGTAAAAGAGGTGGGCTGAGTAGTTGACGTGAATCATATAATCCCTACAGCTCAGGAGGACGCCATTCAACCCATCAAGTCTGCTCCAAAAGAACATCTTACATTGGTCCACACCCCAATCCATAACGTTGTGCATTTACCATGGCCAATCCATCTAACCTGCACATCTTTGGACACTAACGGGCAATTTTCATGGCCAATCCACAACCTGCACATCTAAGGGGCAGTATGGTGCCAGGGACCTGACTTCAGTTCCAGCCTTGGGTCACTGTCTGTGAGGAATTTGCACATTCTCCCCATGTCTGCACAGGTTTCCTCCGCATGCTCCAGTTTCCTCTCATCATCCAAAGATGTGCAGGTTAGGTGGATTAGCCATGCTAGATTGCTCCTTGGTGTCAGAGGGATTAGCAGGGTAAATATGTGGGGATATGGCCTGGGTGGAATTATGCTTGGTGTAGACTTGATGTGTCAAATGCCTTCCTTCTGCACTGTAGAGATTCTATGATTCTATTCTATAATCTTTGGACACTAAACAGCAATTACCATGGCCAATCTACCTAACCTGCACAACATGTTTAAGGAGAAGCTAGATCAGTACATGAGGGATGAAGATTAGAAAGATTAGATAAAGTAAGGTGTGAGGAAGTTTATGTGAAGTATTAACATTGGCATAGTCTAGTTGGGCCAGATGACCTGTTTCTGTGCTTTATGTTCAATTTATTCCCAGGTAAAAATTAGCAACTGCATTTTCTTATAAAGAATGTGCTTTCTATAGGTCACTGTTTATTCTTCTCACTATCAGGTTCATGCCACTTTCCTGGATATAATTTGATATCAGTTCTGCCCACTCTCTCAATTAAATTCTCTTCTTCTATGTCTCTACTGGCCCAACTACAGAGGAAGACAGCTCTACACCAGAGAATGAGGAATGTGAATACTGGTAAAAGTGGAAGAGAGCATTATACCTCCCAACACAATAGTGTTACCATGGCTACAACAATCTAATATCATTATTCAGTCATGAATCATCAGGAAGAGTAGATCTTCATCACTGTTTACCTTCAGTGTGCTTAAATTGAAGGGAGAATAGAGGATAGTGACAGAGGCTTATATCTATATGAAATTCATCATAGAATCCCTAGAGTGCAGAAGGAGGCCATTTGGCCCATTCAGATTGCACCGACTCTCACCCAGGCCCTCTCCCCCTATCCTAACCCCCATAATCCCAATCAGTTACTTGGCTAATCCATTTAACCTTCATATCTTGGGACACTAAGGATCAATTTAGCATGGCCAGTCCACCTAATCAATACATCTTTGGAGTCTGGGAGGAAACTGGAGCATCCAGAGGAAATCCACGCAGACTCGGGAAGAACATTCAAACTCCACACAGACAGTGACCCGAGCCGGCAATTGAATCCGGACCTAGGCATTGTGAGGCAGCAGTTTGCAGGTCCATTAGACCCAGTTCATAGTTTAAAACTGATAGGTCATTTAGATTTGGATAAATTACAATCCAAATTATTGTCATTGACGTTGGAAATCGGAGATAGAAGCTGAACATAGAGGTGTAGTGGTTAGCACTGCTGCCTCATAGTACCTCATAGGATCTGGGTCACAATTCCAGCCTCGGGCCACTGTCTGGAGCTTACATGTTCTTCCCCTGTCTGCATTATTCCTCTGGGTGCTCCGGTTTCATCCCACAGTCCAAAGATGTACTGAGTAGGTGGATTGGCTATGCTAAATTGCTCCTTAGTGTCCCAAGATATGTAGGTTAAATGGATTAGCCAAGTAAATGAGTGGAATTATGGGGAGAGGTCTGGGTGAGAGTTGGTGCAATCTGAATGGGCCAAATGGCCTCCTTCTGAACTGTAGAGATTCTATGATGAACTTCATATAGATATAAGCCTCTTGTCACTATCCTCTATTTTCCCCTCAATTTCAGCACATTGAAAGTAAACAGTGATGAAGATCGACTCTCCCTAATGATTCACGACTGAATAATGATATTAGGAAATTTTCAGCAGGTCTGGCTGCATCTGTGGAGAGAAGCAGAACATCTCAGGTCAATGGCCTTTCTTAGGAATCCCACAACTGGTTCCTTCTCTCAGTTTAAAAATCTCTTTTAAATTAAGTACTTTATTCTCCATTAGGTTTCCTGGATGAAAGATCGCTCACAAATTCAATGTGCGTGTCGCGATACTGGGCCTGCTTGGGAAGGGAGATCACACGGGATAAACTGGCCCTCCAATGCATTTTTGATGAAGTCGTAAAGTTACAGGTACCGCTTGCAGTATTTTTTATGTACCGTCAGATATATTTAACACTAAAATTCCTGACAGCCGGCCCCAATGTTGTTTTATTAAAAATGTCCTGGCATTTCTTAACTCGATTTGTTAAATCACAGCTGGTCTTTCCTGCATGGGAATTTGAGGTACTGCATCCAAGAAGATTTGAGAGATTAATTTCATAAATATTCTTTTCGGTTATAAGGTGTTATGAGCTAATTGAGATATTTGAGGATATGACTACACTGTTCTCCCGTCAGGATCGAGTGAAGACTCGGCAGAAATGTTTGAAAAAGTCCACTGCTTATCTCAAGTGACCCAGTAACATTAAAGCACAATTACCTGCATTGTGCAATGTTACTGGATCAGATTCACTCTGAATTTGGTTTTGATACGAGGTTGAAGTGAACTGAAATTTGAACTATAAATTTTCAAATGAGAATACTCAGTTTGAACCAGACCATGATTGTGAATGTAATGTAGTTGTCTGAAATGTCATTGGAAGCAATTTAACAGACTGGCAACCTTGGGGCAAATTCTAATTACTGTAAGATGTCGTCCTGTGCAAGCTGCAAAGACTTGGGAAACTGGAGTCCTCTCACTGAATTACCATGAAAATCACATAAAGCAAAAATAGCTGGGGGTGGTATTTTGCTTTTGCTCATTTACCCTGCTCCCTGCGTTTGCTCCTGTGTGTTTCCTTTGCATTGTGCTGTGGAGAAAAGGGCAGAGGTGAAGCATGCAAGACCAGAATTAGGCCATTTGGCCCATCGAGTCTGCTCTGCTATTCAATCATGGCTGATAAGTTTCTCCATTCCACTCTCCTGCCTTTTCCCCGTAACTTTTGATCTCCTTACCGATCAAAAACCTATCCATCTCCATCTTAAATGTACTCAATGTGTGGAGCTCAGCCATTTTATTTACTTATAAGCCACTCTTTGCAGTGCTACTTCATGAATATAGGCAATATATATCAGAATATGTAATGTTATGTTTTTAAATGGATGTTAATATTTCCTGATTATTTTTGTTATGGATGATAATGATTGCAGTATGTACACTGTGTTTATGAGAATCACTTTATTTTACACCTTGTTTATCTCACAAAGTTGCTTCTGATAGCAAATAGATGAGATTTACAAAGCAGTATCAAGAAAAGCCAGGCAGCAAAACCCACAATCGGAGGGGAACTTTGTTATGTGTGCCTCCAAGTGGGAAAATAAAAATGGGGCAGCAAAGAGAAATGCCAGTGATTGCATCAGGTCCAGTTTAATTCTGGCCTGAGCTCTTCCGACCAACATTTTTTGTTTTTACAACCATGACCTGTGCAGAACCTTTCTTGAAACCAAGAATAATCCACAGTCACAAAGTGGCTGATTGTGCATTGGATTGCGTGCATGCAGTTCTTTCAGAGTTGCAATCACAACAAGCACCCATTGAATCTTTCCTAAAAATAGTTTGGTTATTTCTCCTAAACCTGCCCTGCAAAATATATAGGACAACTTTGGTGCCTTGGAAGCTGCTTCCAAGTGGAATTGAATAGAATAGAGCCTGAGGACATAATGAGGCCAGAAGCACTTGTTCACCCAACAAGCCAACAAATCATTAAATTTGTCTTTTGTCAGCAGTGAATTGGAGAAAAGAAAATATAGAATAATGGGTTACTGCATTGTTCAATTACATGTGACTCCTGGATTTGTATCTACCTTTGAGAATTAAGAGCAGGCCATCAAACTTGCTCTGCTATTCAGTTAGATTGTGATTGAACCTCCATATCAACTCCACTTCCCTGCCCAATCCCACAATCCAGTCTTATCCACGGCATCTAAAATCTATCTTTCTCAGTCTTGGGTAAATCAACAAAGCATTCTGAGTTCTCTGGACTACAGAATGCCAAAGATTCGCAAACTCCTGAATGAAGAAATGTCTCTTCCATCTCAGTCCTAAGCTGATCCCTTATCCTGAGACCATAACCCCCACTCTCCAAGCAAGGGGACTAGCTTTGCTGAGTCTACCCTGTCAAACCACTTAAGAATTTAGTATGTTTCAATGAGATCAGCTGACAATCCTCTAAACACCGAAGATTATTGGCTGGAATTCCCTGATCGTTCACACCAGTGGCATCCTCTGGTCCTGCCATCAGTGCACCCCCCACCAAATCTGTGGGCTTTCTGGCAGATAGGGTGGCATCAGTGGGAAATCCTGTTGACAGCGGCAGGACCAGAGAATCCTGCCACCAGCGAATGGCACGCTGCTTCCCGCTGCCGAGAACCACGCGGCTGGAAAATTCTGCCCATAGGCTCAAACCAACTTATTTTCTGATTAACATGAATAATTTGTGTGCATGCTTATGCTGTAGATTCGCAGTACTGAAGCCAAGTAACTCAGGAGTTTTACTCTGCTTCGGCTGAACAAAAATTGACCAGAGAGTGCTTGATGCTAACACTGTATACGAGAAGAGGAAATGTATTCCATTTGCATCGATGTTCTTCATCCTAAAGAGTTGACAATATTTTATATGTTACACATGGGTATCAGAAAAAAAGCCCATGATTAACATCCTCAATTTTTACTGAGCAGATTGAAAAAAGACTTGCAGAAGAATGATAGGAGCTGTATGCAAATCTGAAAAGAGGAGGAAACTGTGTTTATCAACTACTTACACTGAAGCGGTTCAAGAAGGCAGCTCACCACCATTTTCTCTTGGGCAATTAATGATGGGCAATAAATGCTGACCAAGCCAGCAAAGTTCACATTCCAAGAATGAATTAAAAATGAGAAGGAGTAGCAAAGGCCTTTTGACTTATCAATTCTCGTCCTCCAGTACGTTAATTCCTCCTTTTTCCCTCCTATTTTCAAACCGTCATTGCAATTATTTCTCACCTCATTTACCCACAAATTAGCTTCTTGTCAAAAAGCTACTTCCAAAAGACAAGCACAAAATCACAATGAAATAGTGATTGTTATGGTGAAATCAGAGTGCCAGTAGATGAATATTGATAAGTCAAGTGGCCCTTTTCTAATCCTTCTTGCTCTGCTGTTGATAAGCACAGTTTGCATTGAGTCTCTTCGGTAGTGAAAGCCCATAAGAGTTGCATTCAGCTTAGACCAGAAGCTTCAGGAGCAGAACAAGGCCATTCAGTTCCACCATTCAAATCATGGCTGATAAGTTTCTCAACCCCATTCTCCCACCTTTATCCTGTAACCTTTGATCCCCTTACCCAATCAAGACGCAATCTATCTTTGTCTGAAGTATACTCAATGACCTGGCCTCCACAGTCTTCCGTGGTAATGAATTCCATAGATTCACCACCCCGGCTGAAAAAATTCTTCCTCATCTCAGTTCTAAAGGGTTATCCGTTTACTCTGAAGATGTGCGCTTAGATTCTAATCTTGTGTACTAATGGAAGCTTCTCCCCTTCCTCTGCAAGTTCCTTTTTAACTAGTTGGTAGAAATTGGGGATATTGTTCTGCTGCTGTTTCTTAAGCTCCAGAGCATCCCCAGTGGCTGGTTACATCATTTTCATTTCTAATTTTAAAAGGATCAATTACAAGCCTGTGAATTCTTGGGAAAAGTTTGGCAATGTGGAGAAAACACAATTCCATTATTTCTGATAGAAAAGCAGAACACTGCGGATGCTGGAAGTCTGAAACAAAAAGCAGAAAATGCTGGAAAACCTAATGAAGAAAAGTCATGTGGATGTGGAATGTGCCTTCTGTTTCTCTCTTCCCAAATGCTCCCTGACATCCTGGGCTTTTCCAGCATTTTCTGTTTCCATTCCATTTTTGTCTGAGGTAATTGGCTCTTTTCATGAGAGGCAGCAAAATGCACCTTTTTCTTTGCAATATAATTGTCTTTTGCCATATAAAAATTGAAAGAAAATAGGCCAGAAAACAAAGAAGGAGACAGTGCAAAACATAAAGAAGGAAATAAAAGGAAAAGGCCCCAAATCAAAGCGTAAAGGCAAAGGAAAGGAAGGCAGAAAGTATAAGAGAAGGGAAATGGAGACAAGCCTAGAAGCATGCGTCAGGCAACTTGAGAGTAAAAAAGTACACTTAACTAGGAAAACATCCAAGAAGAATGACACAACAATAGTACAGGTATTTATGAGAACTGATCTCTTAGAATGTTAACTATCAATTATTTATAGATAAAGAGTTGCTATTTAGTGGACATCAGGTTTGTTTCACAGTTAAAGCCATCAAATGGCCGCACCTTAGGTGCTCTTTCAAGTCGTCCTAATCCTTTCCAAGTGTTTAATTATTTAAAGGATTTGTACGCAAAGCTTTTAACTGTGTCGCACTACTCATAACTCTCATGTTAAAAGAGGATTGCCAAAGGGGACAGTAACAACCTGTGCAGAGCTATTTACATTTTTTTATGGAGTAAACTGAGCAGGGGGCAGATAGCACCAGTTAGAAAACTCCTGCTACTACGCACTATTACTTTCCACCTCTTGCATAAGTATAAACCATTCCACTAAATGTTGCACAGAATCTGAGCCTGAGCTGGTGCCAAAGTATTGAGATGTCATTTGGTTTCTGGGACCCACCCTGATTGTTTCACTCAGGCCTGGGTTGAAATTTGAGTGATGGTGTGAGTTTGGTTTCTCTGTGAATGGCCACATTCAGCCACATTGTCCACTTACATGGTTCCGATGTCTATGGTGTCCTCAAACTCATTTTCACCTGTCAAACTATAGGTCTTTTCACTTTATTTCTTTCCCATTTCTCCATTGCTTTGTCTCTGTTACTCCTTTATTGATGTCATTCTTTGTCCTGCACATCTTTTCCCAGTGATTGCACATTCCACATGATTCATATGCAGGATATTTCCTTCCATGTTTTTCTCTCCATGTGGCATACATTCTTCTCTTGTTTCACTGCGTCAACCTTGCTGTCTTTGTCTTAACACTACTGAAGGCTAGTTGCTTGGATAGCCAATATCTCCATCGCATGGCTTTGAGTGGTATGGCAGAATCAACACCGTGTAATATTGTAAGCTTTTCCTGTCTAATCTCATTTTTAGTGCAGTAGAGTGTGCAGGGCCTTATTGAACTGAACTAACAAACTTTTACCCATTTCTTTGAATTTACATTTATTGATCTCATTTTGCATTAAGAAATTGTCAAAAGGTTCACCTGGTTCCTGCCCCAAGCTTTGAAATTCATACTGCTGGATTCAAATGATTTAACTTTGATTGAATGTGAGTGCCAAATTTCTCAAAATATTTTTCTGGGTTTTACTGATCTTCACTGCTCTCCCAGCTATTAGCCAAATTTAAATGTTTCTTTCTTGCTCAAGATGATGTAGCTGACTCTTTTTGCATCATTAGTGCCTTTTAGAAAACTACTCAATTTCAATATGTACTTTTGTTTAGACTTCTCAAATTCCCCTATGACATTCTCAGCCTCACACTCCTTCCTGAGCCGGAGTCGAACAATGTGTGAAAGTTATTGTGAAAGTGGCCATTCACATAATTCTGAGTGTTTCTTTCTCTTCCTGGCACTAATTCAGACTGATTTATCTGATTCCAATTCAATCTTTATTTTGTTTAGAATATTAGAAGTTTGCTGCCACCACGTTGTGTCTTGTGGTTCCCAGGAGTTTGAAATAAATACTCCAATGCTCTATCGATCATATTTCTCAGATCATATTATGTCTTTGGGGCATCAGACATTGGTGCTTGGTAGCCTGACTCTAGTCCAACAGTGAGTGATATGGCAATCTGGATATCTTATGTATACATACACATGAACATATAGTTCCTAAATCATACTGGAGTGATATCAGAATGTAACACTGAAATTACTGATTCCATATCACGGGTTGAGCAAAGATGGAATAGATTTCAGAGTATATTTGAGCTTTCTTAAATATATTCATGGAGCACAGGTGTTGCTGGCTGGCCAGCATTAATTACCCATCCCTGATCTCCTGAGGGCAGTTGGAAGTCAACCACATTGCTGTGACTCTGGAGTCACATGTAGGCCAGATTGAGTAAAAATGGCAGATTTCCTTCCCGAATTCAGATTTCCTTCACCATATTAGTGAACCAAATGGATTTTTCTGATAATCAGCAATGGTCCCATGGTCATCAGTAGATTCTCAATTGTAGATATTTTTTACTGATTTCAAATGTCACCACCTGTCATGGCGGGATTTGAACTCGGGTTTCCCGAACACTATCTTGAGTCTTTAGCTTATTAGGCCAATGACAATTCCACTGCGCCATTACCTCCCCATAAAAGGCTGGAAAGGACAAAACTAGTTAAGTTCAGAGTTTTATTTGAAAGTGTCATACATGACTGCCTTAAATAATGACATAGGCCTCCCTCTGTGTCCCTTTGTTACAGCACAACAGGCTTTAATTAGAGTTCAATTATAGTATAATTAAGACCCAGATTAGAAGAAAAAGAATTGTTTTATATCCAACACTAATACTTAAAAAATTTTAAAAACTGTTAACTGAGAAGTCCAACTGAAATGCAGGAAGCAGTCTCACAATATCAGGTTAAAGTCCAACAGGTTTATTTGGAATCACGAACTTTTAGAGCACTGCTCCTTCATTGGGTGAGTGGAGAAGGAGCAGTGCTCCAAAAGCTCGTGATTCCAAATAAACCTATTGGACTTTAACCTAATGTTGTGAGACTTCTTATTGTGCTCACCCCAGTCCAATGCCAGCATCTCCATATTGTAAAATATAGAAAACATCTGAATTCTATTTGCTGGTATTTAACCCCAAGGTTTAAAACAGATAAATTAATAAGTGGCCAGGTATAAAAAGAAATATAGACTTCTGGACTAAGACAAAGTGAAATAAATAATGTTCTAAACCTTGCAATAATGTTGTCTGCATGTTCGCTAGACATTTAACTATGGCAGCTAACCCTCTAATTTATTTTTGAAATGGTAAACATTTCTACCTCCTCAAATATATTTCATTCAAAAAGAAATTAAGTGCCCAACTTTCTCACCCATCTTTTGGGCGCACTTAGTCAGGTGAGTTTCCAGTTCTCCAGCTGGAGCATTCATGTTGGTGGGGGGGGGGGGGGGGTCCTAATCCCACCTGAGAGGCTGGCATTAGTGGGCTGAATGGGCCATTGTGCAAGAGTTGGTCTGTCACTAGGGAGATTGGAGCATGTGTACTGGCCTCCCCATCACCAGCTTCCTGATCGCTGGCCTCCCAATGGCTTTCCTGACCCCTCCTCCCACTCACTAGCTTCTCCCCCCCCCTCCCCGGCAACCTTACATTACCACAGCCAGCTGCAGTCCCCCCCAGTCCCTCCCTCCCCCACTCCCACCGATCACTGTGGCATAGTGCACAGTGCCCTCCCTCCCCACCCAACCACCACAGATTGGTCTGCTCCTGGTCTGGCCACACCCCCACAAAGCCACTCAGGCCCCACCCCCTTGGCATTGCTCCCTGCCTGATAGACAAGGGCAGGGTGTCATGCTGCCACTGGCCAAGGGGCAGCTCTCTTTGCCCGTGATCTCCCGGGAGGGGAAGGGGGGTGGAGGAATGGAGGTGCTTCAATGGTGAGGCCTATTGATGGAGATCAGCTTTAATCCCCACTTGTGGAAACCTCCCGTGGCAGGGTAGAAAACATAAGCAATACCATCCCAGGCTCACTAATGTTATTGGAAGTTGAAATTAAATATGGTAACCATCTTCGTATTGTTTTCTGGTGAGAGGCCAGAAAAGCTGGTCTGGGAAAGTGGCTCAGGAAAAGCTGACATTTTCCAGCCTGCTGCACTCCTCGAGCGGTGCAGCAGACCTGGAAAATCGTCTAAGTGTTTGCAACAAGTAAATAAAGTTACATTAAAAAAAAAGCAAGAAAAGTAACTCCCTGTCATTCAAATTGTTCATTGATTTGCTATAGACATTTTTAATAATGAAGTTATTTTTAACACTACAAAACATCCCCTTGCATTACTGATATATTTGAATTCTGTGATATTAATTCTGCAACTTTATGTACTTGTGTGATCACTTTGTTTTTCACTTCTTGGGTGGGATTTTCCAGCCCTTCCCACCAATGGGGTCTTCCGGTCCTGCCCGAATGTGTCCCCCCCCACAGTGGCTCCCCAACAGTGGCACGGCAAGCCAGATAAAATGCCCATTATCGGTGGGGTCTGGAAGATCCGTGAGCAGCCAATAGTGAGCTGCCCCTGCCTTGGGAAAATATACCGTGGTGGGACTGGAAAATCCCACCCATAGTTTGCCTGAAGTCAATGAATTAATTTAAATCCCTTTCAAATCATTACCTTGTTGAATAGGTTAATTTAAAATACAAAACCAACTAACTATTGCTCTCAAAACATGTAGGTAGAAAAACATAGGAGCAGAAGTATGCCATTCAGCCCGTCCAGTATGTTCTGCCATTTAATAAGGCCATGTCAGTTGTGTTTGTTTTTCGAATTCTACATTTCCATTTTGATTCACTTGCCGAATCCATCTATCTCTGCTTTAAAAATATTCAGCGACCCCACTTAGCACATAAGTACATAAAAACTAGGAGCAGGAGTAGGCCATTCGACTCCTTGAACCTGCTCCATCATTCAGTAAGATCGTGGCTGATTTTTATGTGGACTCAGCTCCACTTACCAACCTGTTCACCATAACCCTTAAGTCCTTTACTATTCAAAAATTTATCTATCCTGGCCTTAAAATCATTCAATGAGGTAGCCTCAACTCCTTCACTGGGCAGGGAGTTCCACAGATTCGCAACCCTTTGTGTGAAGAAATTCCTCTTTAGCTCAGTCCTAAATCTGTTTTCCCTTATTTTGAGGCCATGCTCTCTGGTTCTAGTTTCACCCGTCAGTGGAAACAACTTTCCTGCTTCTATCTTATCTATTCCCTTCATAATCTTATATGTTTTTATAAGATCCCCCTTCATTGTTCTGAATTCCAATTAGTCCCAATTTATGCCATCTTTTCTCAACTCCAGAATCAACCTAGGAAATCTCCTCTGCACCCCCTCCAGTGCCAGTGTATCCTTTCTCAAGTAAGGAGACCAAAACTGTGCACAGTACTCCAGGTGTGGCCTCACCAGCATCTTATATACCTGCAACATAATCTCGCTGTTTTTAAAGTCCATCCCTCTTGCAATGAAGGACAAAATTCCATTTGCCTTCTTAATTACCCACTGCAGCTGCAAACCAACTTTGTGATTCATGCATGGAGTCCTCTGCACAGCAGCATACTGCAATTTTTTACCATTTAAATAATAATCCATTTTATCATTATTCCTACCAAAATAGATGACCTCACATTTACTTCCACCACTTTCTGAGGCAGAGTTCCAAACTCCCAATTTTTAATCAATGCTCTCTGAAATGATTTTAGAATCATTAAACAAGTGATGCTAGATAAAGATAATTTTCAAAAATAATAGAATCGATGTATACTGTCTAGTTTAATATTGAGATTTAACAGAAGACTGTCGTTGGGTATGCAGACAATACGGTGGCACATTGTGGTGAGATGCAGGTCAGTGCGCTTCCCATTGACAGATGTCTGAACTGGAGGAAACACTGGACAGAATCCTCCCATCCTGGGATGAGACTCATTGGAGAGGACGGGAGTATGGAATGTTTCCCACTGTGGAGGCCAGAGGAGAAAACAAGCCACATTTTCCAGCCCTGACATCGTTATTTGCACACCCATAGGGGTTTTGCATTGTGTTCCGTGGTGGGGCAGGCATAGTTCACCGTCCTATCTGGGCGCCATATTAAAAAGGTGCCCAAACTCACTGCCCCACTATTGAAGAAAGCAGGTGGACCTGCTGAAAATGAAGATAGATTTCTGAGAACATTCTGAGGCTGGAAGATAAACGTCCCCTTGCATGGATACTGAAACTGGAAGGTCCACCTGAGAATGCATATCCTTCCCCAACTGAATGCTTCCCCCTCTCCTCCCGCCCTCCATCTCATCTGCTGCGGTGTTCCATAGTTCAGTTGCCTTCGGCCTCCACCCTGAACTTCAAAAGCAGCCCCAGGGATTGTTCAGGTGAGTCTGCATGCCATGTTGTTTGAGATGTGCTTCGCACTGGCGTGTTTTTGGCCCACTGATCAAGACATTTCAGACAATGAGGAGAAAGATCAGGGAGTGAATGCCCTGAACTTGTCTCTAACCTCCCAGTGTTTGGCTGCAAAATGTTGCTGATAAGAATATGGGATGGATTATTTTCCAACTGCAGAACTAAAGCAAAAGTTTAACAAAAAAAGTAAAAATGATTAATACATAAGTTAAAAATAGAACATGCTTTAATTACTCAGTAAAATCCTGACCTGAAAAGATAGGTGAATGTTTCAGGGAGAAATGTCCTGGAACAAGCTTTTTATCTAAAACATCCAACTAAGTTTCCAGGGGCTGGTGAATCTGCTGGCTATTTCCAGACCTGCCTGTTATTGTTGCAAAGTTTTGTCTCAGCAAGGTATAGATTGAGGAAGTAATACATTTTAAAGCAATGTATATTTGTTTTTACAGGGGACAGCACCTCACAATGCAAACATCACATACGCAAGAATCAGTCAGATTCCCATACCGAGAATAGATGAGAAGGGATTCACCATACCAACGCGAAGTTCAAGAAAAAAGGTATTTAGTTTTGCAGTAATGTGTAACAACAATGACATTTATTTGCCTAAATACAAGTGGTATAGGATGAAATGTATATGTAAGCAATAATATTTAATTTCCTGTGTCAATACAACTGGTCAGAATGAAACTGGAGAAACTTACCTCTCAATAACATTCCTCCTTCCTGAAATTAGTAAGAATGAAGGAGGCAGCGACTTGGTGGCATAGTGGTTAGCACAGCTGTCTCACAGAGCCACAGACCCAGGTTCAATTCTAGATTCGGGTGACTGGGTGGAGTTTGCACATTGTCTGCATAGGTTTCCTCCCACACTCCAAATTTGTGCAGGTTAAATGGATTGGCCACGCTAAATTGCCTCTGAGTATCCCAAATTGCGGGGAAATACATGGGATTAGGGTGGGTCTGGATGAGATACTGAGTTGGTGCAGACTCAATGGGCTGAATGACCTCCTTCTGCAAGGCAGGGATTCTATGAATGCTGAGCAATAAAGCTCCTTTTGAAGATCAGTTATGCTTTGCTAAGAAAAAGGTTTGACCCAGAAACTGACATTAATGCGAATCCATAGCTAATTTTTAAACAGCTTTGCATTGCATTTATGGATAGGCTGGTAAAAGATTGGACAATTAAAGTGGTTAAATCAAGGTGGTGTTCAGTCATACCCAGTGTTTTATTCCAGTCACTGGCAGCCATCCTTTATAAACAGAAGACGGAGAGATTGTAGTTAATCAGTTTGATAGGATTGTCTGTGCAATCAAAAAAAAACACCGATCTATCAGTTTGGTAATTAAATATAAAATCTAAATTCCTACAGTTTTTAGGAGACAGAGACAGCTGGAATATCAGTCAACATGCAGGGCAATTTAAAAATATTTAGTTAGCTGTGTACATCCACCCTTTTACTGCTTCTAATAGCCTAGTACACGTGCGAGACCCAATAATTCACTACGCCTGTGAAGTTATCAGCTGAAGAGATTTTTTTTTGCCAGCTCAGTTGATCCACCATTGTTAATTTGAAGGCATTGAAGGATCAATGACCACACATTTAAATTTTATCTCATCAGTCGGGCGGCAAGTCTAATTTTACAATAGAGAAGAAAAAGAGAATGTTATGATTAAGTGTTTTATTTTATAGATTAATAATTTCATTATTATTTGGCTCCTTGCTATTTATGTTTCATTTCAAGACACCAAATAATACATAGGAGCAGTACAGGACAGGGACAGACTTTGGCCCATGATGTTATGCTGAACATAACGTCAAATTAAACTAATCCCTGCTGCCTGCCCTTGGTCCATATCACTCTATTCACTGCGTGTTCATGTGCTTATCTGAAAATCCCTTAAACACCTCTATCGTATCTGTCTGCACCACCGCTACCTCTGGTAGCATGTTCCAGCCACCTACCACTCTCTAGGTAAAAATCTTGCCCCTCATATCTCTTCTGAATTTTCCCCCTCTCACCTTAAGTTGTAAGTTGATACTGGCAGACCGTTAAGGATGCTGTTTAGATACGTGTCTTTGATGACTTGACCTCTATAATTCCATGGAGTTAGATCACCACCTGGTGGTCAGCTTTCACAGCAGCTTACGACCAGATCCACAGAGTGATCTTATTCCCCGACACACCCCACCTCACCCCCTCCCCCTTCCCCACCATCCACCCCCACCCCTACCACTATGGTAGGATTTCCAGCAGTGGAGGCAGCTTGCATCACCCCTAGGATCTTCCTGCTGAAGTCTGCCATGTTTAGTCTGCTTGCCCACCTGGCCCTTGAGGAATCCATTGTGGAAGTTGGGGAGGATGGCGGGACTGGAAGATCCTGCTGGCAGGAAAAGATGGAAAATCCAGCCCTTTAAAAACAGGAGCGGGGGATCCAGCCAGCTCCACCATTTAACCTGAGCATTGATAAGAAACTGAACTGGACTAACCATATAAACACTGTGGATCCAACAGCAAGTTAGAGACTAGGAATTGTGTAGTGAGTAACTAGCCTCCTGCCCACCATCCACAAGGCAGAAGTCAGGAATGTGATGGAATGCTGTCCGCTTGCCTGGATGAGAGTAACTCCAATGATACACAAGAAACTCAACACCATAAAGGACAAGGGAGCCCATTTGATTGCTGATCCTTCCACAAACATTCACTCTCTCCACCACTGACACACAGTGGTAGCAGTGTGTACCATCTACAAGAAGCACTGCAGAAACTCACCAAAGTTCCTTAGCAGCACCTTCCAAACCCACAGCTCCCATCTAAAAAGACAAGGGCAACAGATACATGGGAACACCACCATTTGCAAGTTCCCCTCACAATCACTTACCGTGCTGACTTGGAAATATAGCACTGTGCCTTCACGGCTGCCAGGTCAAAATTCTGGAACTCACTCCCTAACAGCACTGTGGGTGTACCTACACCGCGGGGACTGCAGCGATTCAAGAAGGCAGCTCACCACCATCTTCTGAAGGGCAGTCAAGGATAGGAGACAAATATTGACTCAGCCAGCGACACCCTCATCTGTGAATGAATGGAAAAAGGCTATGAAAGGTTAAATGGTAAACTGCTCCTCATCAATGTTATATCCATATGTGAAGGAACTAAGTGAAATCTGATACTTTAATACGTTATTAAATATGCTGATGTGTTTAATTTTAGATTGGATTAGGAGCAGCATATTCTGGTATCCATACAGACATGGTACAGATGGAGGAGAGAAATGTTTTCTGTGGTCCTTACAATATAAAAGTCATCAAACAACAGTATGTAATAAAGTATATCAATGTAAACATTTCTTCTCAGTTATGATTCTTTTGATAATTTTGGTCCCATCAGTCGCAACAAAAAATAAAACACGGAATCCTTTGTGCATCATTAAAGTTAAAGAATGATTTGTAAGTTTATATTTAAGTGTTCAGGCTCTAAATATTTAAAGTTTATTTATTAGTGTCACAAATAGGCTTACATTAACACTGCAATGAAGTTACTTTGAAAATCCCCTTGTCACCATACTCCAACTTCTATTTGGGGACATTCAGAGAGAATTTAGCAGAGCCAATGCACTTAACCAGCGTGTCATTTAGAATGTGGGAGGAAACTGGAGCATCCTGAGGAAACCCACGCAGACGCAGGGAGAATGTGCAAACTCCACACAGATAGTGATCCAAGCCAGGAATCAAACTCAGATCATTGGCACTATGACGCAGCAGTGGTAACCACTGTGATACCATGCTGCCCACCCTTAATTTTAGAGGAGATGATTTCAATCATATATCCAGCTCAGGACTGAACTTTGCTGGAATGGCAGAAGTCCAGTTACCAGGCTGAAGGTGGGAGCAATGCCACATCAGACGCTGGCAAGACCTGTGGGGGCCACATTTCCACCAAGGTCAATTTATTGGAAGATAACTGATCCCCAAGATTTGCTGGACCAGTCAGAGGGCTACAGCTCAGCATTGCCACCAATAGCAACAGCCATTGCTGTTGGTGTGGCAAGGACTCCCCAGTGGCAGGGTGCATTCAGAGAAGGTTGGGGGTTGCCGAGGCTCTACAGGCAGGCCCTGATGTCGGAAGTGGGGTGTGCAGTGTGCCTGTGGTGCTATTGCTGTGGGGGGTGGCCATTGCTGTGAGGGTGGGAACATTTTGTGTGCTGTGGAGCATCCAGAAAGAAGATCCCTGTCCTACTCCCCACAAATGCCAGATTTCACTAGACCATTTCCCTACACTATAGCAAGACTCCCCACCGAGAGGACAAAGCATCAGCTGAGGTGAGAAGTGGTCTTTAGTTGGTTGTCTATTAGCCTCTTGACTGGCAGTGAATTGGTCAACTTTCCTGCCGTTGGCAAAAAGGTCCAATGGACTGGAAAGTTCCAACTTTATTCCTTAATCATTCATTTGAGTCATTGTGCTTTTTGGAAGTCTTTTTAATCTAGTTTGAATCACTTCCGTAGAATCAATTTGGCCCATTGAACCTCCACTGACAATCTCACTGAGGCCCTATCTCCGTAATCCCATGTATTTTTATCCTGCTAATCCTCTGACACTAAGGGGCAATTGAACATGGCCAATCTACCAAATCTGCACATCTTTAGAATGTGAGATGAAACTGGAGCACCCGGAGGAAACCCGCACAGACACGGGGAGAACATGCAAACCTCATACAGACAGTGACCCGAGGCTGGAATTGAACCCGTGTCCCTGGCGCAGTGAGGCAGCAGTGCTAACCACTGTGCCACCGTGCCACCTTTCTCTTTCCTTTAGTCTCTTCTTTCTTATGCTTCACTTTTCCCAATTAGAGAAGTGGGTACCTATTGGGCGTCAGTGCCGTTGCTACTCGCCTTAAGCGATGCAGTTGCCTGCCTTCTAATCAAAGGACGATACAGGATGAAGAATTAAGAAAGGAATGTCAATGGGCCAGTTTAACTCCTGAGGATGGTAGTTGAGTCATTTGAGGCAGAGACTCTTACAGTAAAGCAAGATAAGAGGAATGATAACAAACTGTGAGATTTGATGTATCTTCCTTTTGTTCTATTACTCAGCACAGACACCAGCAGGATCATCCACTACAGCGGTGGAGATCTGATTGCCGTGGGTTCATCAGACAAAAGAATCAAATTTTTGGATTCCAATCGTTCCAAAGACATCACTCTTATATTGCACGGACATGCTGGACGCATCAAGTCACTGTTTCTCTGCGAAGAAAGTGGTTTTTTACTCAGCGGCAGTTATGACCTCAGCGTCAGGTGGGAGTGGGAATATTTTCCTTTCACATCTTTTAGTAATCGCTTTGCTCCCAAGAACAAAGTATTACAACACACAAAACAATCTACTTCTCTTTAAAAATAATTTTAGACGGTGGGATCTGGACACTGCGTCATGCCTGAACATCTACCGCGGTCACATGGGAATCATTACCTGTCTTGACCGGTACGAGGACATATTTGCATCAGCGGGAATGGATTGTCAGGTCAAAGGTGAGAAAAGCTGTGGGTGTAATTTGAACATGTTTCTCTAGGTGTGGATCTGATGCAATCTCCATTTACCATCCCACCCAATGGCATACTCTTTAGACATGAGTGAGAACAAAAATTGGACAGTGTTTTAAAACGATCTTTGCCACACAATCTCACCAGTCTCCTGACCCACAGCTGCGAGTAAAACAGCTCCTTACAGGTGTATCTTACAAAAAAACAAGCCACTCATCCCCGATTTTTAACAAAGAATTCCTCCTGGTGCATTAACTTTAATGCTCACTAGGTTCATCCCTGGAATGGAAGGTCTTTCCGATGAGGAAAGATTTAGTTGGTTGGGACTCTATGCTCTGGGATTCAGAAGAGTGAGAGGTGACCTGTTTGAAACATGTAAGATTCTGGGAAGGTTTGAATCCAGATGGGCTGCAGGAGCTTGTGTCTGATGAAGATGATGGAAAGGAGGAGCCTAAGGAAACAGGACATCATCATTTGATGCTGTGCCAGGGGTCAGATCTCTTCCCACCATGTGGTGATCAGACCCTCCCCACCGAGAAAGTCACTGTCCCATTTGTAGTTCAGCACCCAATCTTGCTGACTCTGAACCCTGATGTTCATTTTAAAAGTTTTCACAGAGGGTAAAGAATAAATTAAATTGGATTAAAAGGATTAAGATGGAAGAATCTAAAGTTGTTGAACTCAACATTGAGTCCTGAAAACTAACAAGTCTAACCAGCAAACTAGATGCTGCTCCTTCAGCTTCTGCTGGATTACTCTGGAGCATTGCAACATGCTGACGATGGATAGATGGGCATGAGAGTAAGGTGCTGACTTCAAATGGCAAGCGATAGGAAGATTGGGGTTATGGGCACTAACTGAAGGTATTCCACAAAGTGGTCACCCAGATTGTGTTTAGTCTCCCCAGTGGGAGCACCAAATATAGTAAACCAAACTGAAGGAGTTGCAAATGAATCGCTGCTTAACTTAAAATAAGAAGCATTTGGTGTCTTGAGTGGTGAGGATGGAGGAGGTAAAGGGGCAAGTGTGGCACCTTCTGCAATTGCCAAGGGAAGTGCCACGGGAAAGGGATGGGGAGTTGGATGCAATGGAGAAGTGGAATAGGATGTCATGAAAGGAGCAGTCCCCGTGGAATACTCACAGGTCATCTATCTCTTGTCAAGTTTACTACACTTTTATTGCAATCCCTTGCAGCTATAGTCTCACTTCTAACAAGGTTTCTTTTTCTCTCAGTTCAGACAGAGCCAAAGGGACTACAATAGGCCCTCAGAAGCAGAAGTCCCTTCACTAAAATCCGTTTATTTACAAATGCTAACAGTGGCACTCAGAGTGCTGTGAGCTAACAGTGTAATTCCAGGGGTGTCAGAGGAACTGACACTCTCATTCAGTACAAGGCAAAAACTCCCTGATTGGCCCATTAATTGGATCCTTTATCAGGGAATTCATACTCCAATAGGCCAACCTCAATGGCCTGATTGAAGTCATTACAGGAACTTAAAACATTAACTCTGTTTTTCTCCCTGCAGATGCTGTCAGACCTGCTGAGTTTTTCCAGTATTTTCTGTTTGGTTCAGATTCCAGCATCCGCAGTATTTTATTTATTTGAGATATAATGAGATTTGTTCTGAGATTACAAAATATGATATTTGTTCTCTGTGTGGGGTGGATTAGATTGGAATCTAATCCATCCCACATTCTTCCTGGTGCTGACAAGAATTATATCAGCAATTAAGTTAAATAGAATAAACTTTGATGATGGCATCAGGTTGAACTTAACCTGGTGTTGTGAGATTTCTCACTGTGCAAGTGGTGTACGCAGTCCACACCTGCATTGAAATAACATTCACCTGAACCTTTATCTCTGACCAGAATTATTTGGCTATATTGTTCATGGAAACATTTATTATAGACTATAAGACTGTAAGAACTAGTAAGTCATTCAGCTCTTTGAAATCGCACTGCTATTTAATAAGATCATGGCTTATCTAACACTCACTAAGTCCACTTTCCTGTCTTATCTCCAAAACCTTTAATTCCCTGACTGATTATCAATCTCAGCTTTGAAACTGCTCAAGGACTCGGTTTCCACAGCTTCTGGGGTAAAAAAATTCCAAGAACCTGGGGTAAAGAATTCCAAAGATTCACCAAAGAAGAAATTCTTCCTCAAATCCGTCTTAAATGAGCACCCCCTTTATTTTGTGACTATGCCCTCTGGTCCCACACTCTCCTATGAGGCAACAGCCTCCCAACATTGACCTTGTCTAACCTCCTAAGAATCTTTTATATTCCAATCATATCACCTCTCATTCTTCTAAGGCTCGCAGGACGGAATTCTTCTTTGGCGGAAATTTGCACGTCTCTCCCGAGCAAGGTGATAAAATCCCACCTCTAACAGATTTTTCTCCCCTTCTGTTTAAGAGACAGACTTGGAATGTTAAACTTATTTGTCTCGCCCCATGGATGCTGCCAGACCTGCTTGAGATTTTCCAGCATTCTCTATTTCTCTGCACTACGCTGCCAGCCTCTTTAGCTAGAAACATTAATTGAATTTCAGCGTGATTCATGCAAGGGCACTCTGCACGGCACAGAGTTCCAGTTTGAAACTCCTGCCAAAAAAATCAGTGAGATTTATTCCAATTTTTACACAAATCGAGCACTTAGAATTTTTTGGGGAGAATTGCCCCCTTCCCCGCCTGTTTTGGAGTAGTGCATTTTCTGATGAAATCTTGTTTGTCAAACTTTGCTGGAAGTTGTAAACGTTTGCTCATTGATAACTAATGAACTTTGAGTCTCTTTTTGTTTTGCTATTAGTGTGGAACATTTACAAAGGAAAATGTATTTGCAGCTTCAGACATGAAAAGCCCATTCAGTCTGTGGCTCTCAGTGGGAATTACGTGGTGAGTGGATGTGAAAAAGGATTGATTCAGGTCTGGAGCATTGAGCCTCCTTCATTAGTCAAGGTATTCACAGCCGAATGATGTTACTAAATATACCATTCACTAATCCTTATATCCTTTTCTTCTTCAGTGTCCTGTCCTTCCCAGTGAGAAAGCAGAATGCTACTGAAACACAAGGGGAGACAGATTAATGCATGGAACTGGGGACGTTTCAAAAATGACATCAACTTATTCTCACCCTGATCTCATAGTTTCAGAGAATCCCTAGAGTGTAGAAGGAGGCCATTCAGCCCATCATGCCTGCACCAACAACAATCTCACCCAGGCCCCATCCCTGTAACCCAACATACTTTCTCTGCTATTTGCCATAACACTAAGGGGCATTAAGATGGCTAGTCCACTTAATGCACATCTTTGGAGTGTGGGAGCAAACCCAGGCAGACACTGGGAGAATGTGCAAACTCCACACAGGCATTCACCTGAGACCAGAATCGAACCCGGGTCCCTGGTGTTGTGAGGCAGCAGTACTAACCGCTGTGCCACCTTATGCCTGTAAATCTGCCTTAGCCAAGGAATAACAGAGGTCAACTATCAAATATCGTGAGCTAACTAACCATCCTCAAGGACAATGTATTCCAAATGTTTACCCTGAATAAGCGCCCCATGTGATCTCTGCTTTGTTTAACTTTCCTGCCCAAGAATAGCCTCATGTCAATGCTGTAGTGCTGCATAGTATACATAAGCCCATGACAGCCTCAAGGTGTACATCTGGAGATAACAGGTAAAGTTTTAAAGTTTATTTATTTAATAGTTTCAAAAGCAGGGTTACATTAACACTGCAATGAAGTTACTGTGAAATTCCCTTAGTTGCCCTACTCTGACGCCTGTTTGGGTGCACTGAGGGAGAATTTAGCATGGCCAATGCACCTAACCAGCATGTCTTTCAGACTGTGGGAGAAAACTGGACAAACTGGACAAACTCCACACAGACAGTGACCCAAGCCGGAAATTGAACCTGGTTCCACTGTGCCACCATAGCAGAGCTGAACAGAGCATTCACAGCAGACTTTCTGCCAAGCTGTACCACTGACATTGGTACATTACAGAATCCACTTGTCATTGGTTAATGAGGCTCCTCTCTGCTTCAGGTAGGACCTCGGCTACTCGAACATCCCAATCAAAATGTTGGCAGTGCCTTCTCCGTGTTAACACCAGGTTCTGCTGGATGAAAGGAGTTAAAATCCCCCCGACTGTATTGGAAAGTAAATCAGTTGCGAGAGGTTGTCAATCTGAACATTGGGCTGGATTTTGTTAAAGTCACTGAAGTCCTGCCTCTGGGGCAAAAGCGGGAGGTAGTGACCCTGCCTCAGCCAATTGTAAGACATAGGAAACCATATTTCCAACTAATTGGCCACCAATGGTTGTTGTACCATTGAGCCTGCCCCCGCAGGATCAGGAGCTCAGCAGCCTCAGTAGCGCCATCGTGAGTGATGGCCGTTACAAAGGTTGCAGTTACAGGGTGAGGACGTGGCTAGTAGTGCCCCCTCCTCCCTCCTGCACCCCTCCTCTTGACTTGGGTAAAAACGCCATGGAAGAGGCAAGAAGCCCTTAATTGGCTATGTTAGTAGCTCGTGGGCTCCTGGCATGTCTGCCAGTTGCCAGATCCCCCAAGCTTCCAGCTTGTTGGCAAGGGGCTGATTCAATTCTGTCCATTGACTCTATTTTCTGTTTCCACAGTTTCTGCCTGACCTGCTTAGCATTTCCTATTTTTAATAATAGATGACAGCTTGCATATTCCTTTGGGTTTGAACTTATAAAATCCTCCACAAGTAGCCACAACACAATTCAGAATAAAAGAGTAAAAATGATCATCTAGAATCATATGACTACTACAGTGCAGAAGGAGACCATTGACCTCATCATAGTGGCATTTTGGTTAGCACCGTTGCCTCACAGTGCCGGGGATCAGAGTTCGATTCCCATCACTGTCTGCACAGAGTCTGCGCATTCTCCCTGTGTCTGCATGGGGTTTCCCTTGGAGCTCCGGTTTCCTCCCATGAAAGATATGCAGGTTAGGTGCATTAGCCATGCTAAATCCTCCTTCAGCATATCCAAACAGGTGTCAGAGTCTGCGAACTAAGGAATTTTCACAGTAACTTCATTGCAATGTTAATGTAAATCAACTTGTGACTCCAATAAATAAACTTTAAAAAAAATCTTTGAAGTGTGGGAGGAAACCCATGCAGACATGGGGAGAATGTGCAAATCCCACACAGACAGTGACCCGAGGCCAGGATTGAATCTGGAACGCTTGCCATCGTGCCACCCCCAGTGGCACAGAAATAAAGAAATAGAGTCCAATGCTGTGATGTAATGGAGCTGGGATGTAGATGTTCTGCTATCTTCACTGTGTCATGTCTGTTTTGATTTGCTCTGTGCCACTTTGGCAGAGTTGCTGTGGTCAAACTGTTTTCTTTCAGCTGATGAATTTCCTGCTTTAATCATTCAGGTTCTGACTGGTCACATAGCCTCAGTCATAAGTCTGACTGCTGACCAATGGCATTTGATTAGTGGAAGCAAAGATAAAAGTGCTAAGGCCTGGAGCATGATTGGAAAATTTAGAGAATGTTTAATGACTTTCAGGCATCCACAGTAAGTAACTGGATAGGAAATAAAACATCAGTAATGTATAATTATTCCAAACTTAAACATTAAAAATAATCTTCCTCAAAAAAGATGAAAAGCAATCTTGCCAATTTTTTCCCCATGTCAAATACATTTGGTTTAGCTTCTATTTTTATGACTCTTCAAACTTCTACAGTCAGAAGCCGGTGTCACTTTACTAGATTCCATTTATTTACAAATTTAATGCCACTCTTAAGAGTGCGTCCGGTACAGAGTCAGAATCCAGAGTGTCAGTACCCTGGCACTCCCCGATATATATAAATCATAGATTCTGCTGAGCAGAAAGAGGCCATTTGGCCCATCGAGCTTGCTCTGATCGCAATCCCACCCAGGTTCTATTCCCGTAACCCCTCCTGGTCCCTCTTATACTCAGGGCAAGTTTATCATGGTAAATCATCTGAACTCACACATCTTTGGACTGTGGGAGGAAACCCATACAGACCTGGGGAGAACATGCAAATTCCACACAGGCAATGACCCAAGGCTGGAATTGAACTCAGGTCCCAGCACTGTGAGACAATAGTGCTGCCATCACGCCATAGGTAAGATTCCCTGATTGGGCAGACAATCATTATCTCAATTAGTGAGCTCATTGTCCAAGAGGCCAACCTCATGAGCCTCATTGAGGTCATTATAAACACGACAATTTTTCCAACTTTAAGTGTTTTTTGATTTTTTTTTTCTTCAATTTCTTCTCAAATTAAAGTTTTTAATGGACACATGGGTTTCAGGGCAAGCTTTTTTTATAACTTGAACAAACTTGATTGTGAATGCATTATTTTTAATTCATTCGTGGGATATGGGCATCGCTGGCTGGTGAGCATTTATTGCCCATGTGTAGTTGCCCAAGAGCAATTGAAAGTTAGCCACATTGGTGTGGCTCTGAAGTGACATATAGGTGAGACCAGGTAAGAATGGCAGATTTCCTTCTCTAAAGGGACATTAATGAACTAGGTGTGTTTTCCCGACATTTGACAATTGTTTTATGATAATCAATTAATTCCAGATTCTTCTTTTATTGAATTCAAATTCCACCATCTGCCATGGGTTACAGAGCAAGTGTTTCCTGTAACTTGAACAACCTGACTGTGAATGCACTATTTTTTATTCATTCGTAGTATATGGGTATTGCTGGCTGGTCAGCATTTATTGTCCATTGTTAGTTGCCCTGGAGGATTTTAGAACATAGAACATAGAACAATACAGCACAGAACAGGCCCTTCGGCCTTCGATGTTGTGCCGACCAAAATAACAAGCAATGCCCCTCCTAACTCAACCATTCCCTTCTCATCCATATACTTATCCACTAACCTCTTAAACGCCACCAAACTTGGCGCATCTACAACAGCTGCAGGCAGGGCATTCCACTCCCTAATCACTCTTTGAGTAAAGAACCTACCTCTGATATCCGTCCTATAACTCATACCCCTTAATTTAAAGTTGTGTCCCCTCGTGCTAGCTTTCTCCATCCTAGGAAAAAGGCTATCACTGTCCACCCTATCCAAACCTCTAATCATCTTATATGCTTCAATAAGATCCCCTCTTAGCCGCCTCCTTTCTAACGAAAACAACCTCAAATCCTTCAACCTCTCTTCATAGGACCTGCCCTCCATACCAGGCAACATCCTGGTAAACCTCCTCTGTACCCTCTCCAATGCCTCCACATCTTTCTTATAATGTGGCGACCAGAACTGCACACAATACTCCAAGTGCGGCCGCACTAGAGTTTTGTACAGTTGCAACATGATGCTGCGGCTCCTAAATTCAATCCCCCTACCAATAAAAGCTAAGACTCCATATGCCTTCTTAACAACTTTATCCACTTGACTGCCTACTTTCAGGGATCTATTGACACATACACCAAGATCCTTCTGTTCCTCAACACTATTAAGAGCCCTACCATTAGCCCTATACTCTACACATTTATTGTTCCTGCCAAAGTGCATTACCTCACACTTTTCCACATTAAACTCCATTTGCCACCTCTCGGCCCAGCTCTGCAACTTGTCCAAGTCACTCTGTAAACTAAAACACCCCTCTTCACTATCTACCACTCCACCAACTTTAGTATCATCTGCAAATTTACTGATCCATCCCTCAATACCCTCATCCAGATCATTTATAAAAATTACAAACAGCAGGGGCCCCAAAACAGACCCCTGAGGCACACCACTCGTCACCGAACTCCACGATGAATATCTCCCATCAACCACCACCCTCTGTCTTCTATCTGCCAGCCAATTCCTAATCCAATTAGCTAAATCATCCTCTATTCCACACATCTGCATTTTCTGTAGAAGTCTTCCATGGGCCACCTTATCAAACGCCTTACTAAAGTCCATATATACTACATCAACCGCCTTACCCCCATCCACCTCTCTGGTCACTTTCTCAAAAAACTCAATGAGGTTAGTAAGGCATGACCTACCCTTCACGAAACCATGCTGACTATCCCCAATCAATTCATTTCTCTCTAAATAACTATAAATCCTATCCCTAATAATTCTCTCCAATACCTTGCCCACAACAGAAGTAAGACTCACTGGCCTATAATTCCCTGGAAGGTCTCTCTTCCCCTTCTTAAACAATGGGACCACATTCGCTATCCTCCAGTCCTCCGGAACCACACCCGTAACCAACGAGGACCTGAAGATCAGAGCCAGAGGCTCTGCAATCTCCTCTCTTGCCTCCCAGAGAATCCTAGGGTAAATCCCGTCCGGCCCAGGGGACTTATCCAACTTCAAACCCTCGAGAATTTCTAACACATCCTCCCTATCTACTACAATACTCCCCAATTTGCAACCCTGTACCTCAGTGCTCTCCACAGCTACATTTCCAGCACTCTGCGTGAATACCGAAGAGAAATATTTATTCAGTGCCTCACCAATCTCTTCAGGCTCCACGCACAACTTCCCACTGCTGTCTATGACTGGCCCTAATCTTGCCCTAACCAATCTTCTATTCTTAACATATCGAAAGATATGTTATTTAGAAATTTTGAACCCAGAATCTTAGTTTCTAGATTAATAGTCATCCGATAATAGAATCATAGAATCTCTACAGCACAGAAGGAGGCCAATTGGCCCTTCGAGCCTGCGTCGACAGCACTCCACCCAGGCCCTATCCAGTAACCCCATGTGTTTACCCAGCTAATCCCCTGACACTAAGGGGCAATTTCAAATGAGCAATCAGCCTAACCTGCACATCTTTGGATAGACCACCGCCTTCCCTTGTTAAGCCTTAACACATGTAGTTCCATGCAAATCTGGAAATGGGGTGATTCTTTAAAAGGAAAACTAGGGCCAGAATTTTACCGGCACGCCCAGGGGCGGGTGAGGCTCGGAGAACGGGCATTTTCTGTTGGCATTGGGCGAGATTGTGTGAAACACGGGTGGATATGCTGGTAAAATTCCGCACTAGATGCTGTTGTTGAACAGCATGAATCCTGCTCAGAGCTGTTGAAAGGTGATTTTGTATGCAACAGTCTGAATTACATTTGTGAACCAAATATTTATACGTTTGCCTGAAAACCCTACTCCATGGAATCATATGGGATAGAAACAAGTTCTTGAAACAATATTGGATTTATTCTGAATTCTGGTGATCAATCAAATAAAAAGCTTTATTTTTAATTTGTTACTTGTGGCAATTGTTCAGTGTTCAGTAACACTGCTTCCAAGGTTCCATCCTTTGTCCATGCTAGGTGAGTTACTCTCAGACCGGGCAATAGAACCAACAATAAAAATGATCTTAGTATTTTTGGATTAGAACATTGAGAAACAAGGCTCAACCAGATTTCTTCCTTTTTTTCACCAAAATGTGATTGCTGGTTGAGGACTGGTTGAGACTAAGCGATGATACATTCCTTGAGGGAAAAATACCTTCCAAATTCTACATTGCATAGCAAAAAAAAATCATTTAAAAGAGTCATAGAGGTCCATACAGAAGAAAGCCTTCAGCCCATCAATTCTGTGCAGGGAAAAACAAACTACCCAACTATTGTAATACCATTTTCCAGCACTTGGTCCATAGCCTTTTGTGCCTTGGCATCGCTAAGTGCACATCTAAATACTTCTTGAATGTTACCAGGGTCTCTGCGTCCACCAGCCTTTCAGGCAGTGAGAAAGTTATTCCTCACATCCCCTCTAAATCTCCTATCCCTTCCCTTAAATACAATGACCCCCAGTCATTGATCCTACCACCAAGGGGAAAGGTTTCTCCCTGCTTATTCTATCTATATTCCTCACAATCTTATACATCTTAATCATACCCCCTCCTCAGTTTTCTCTGCTCTAAGGAAAACAACTCCATTTTGCCCAATCTCTCTTCACAACTAAAACTCTCCAGTCCAGGCAGCATCCTGGTAAACCTCCAATTCTGTCACCTCTCTCCTACAATGTGGATTCTAGAACTGCAAACAATATTCTATCTGTGACCAATCAACATTTCATATCATTAACCAAGAAGCCCATGGATCCCATTGCAGTCTAAGTTAGAACAAAGAGGTTTATGCCTCGGAGCGGAGTTGAAAAAATAAATTAGAAAGATCCAATAACATTTAAGATCTTTCTCTCTGACTTTTTCATGTCACACTAATTGGTTTAGGAGATCTTGTGGTGCAGTGGATGTTGCCCTGCCTCTGAGCCAGAACTCAGGCTTGATTCCCACTCCCAAAACTTAATGGCTAAGAAAGATGATCGATTAGATTTCTGCTTCAAATCGTTACCATTTTAAAATCTCATACGAATTACTGGCCTTAGGGGTTGAAATGATCCCTTTTGTTTTAATGTACTCTAAACTTTAAGATGATGCTAAGATCCAATTTCTCGTGATGTTCTCTCTCAGGGAAGTGCTATGTGTGAAATTGCTTTATCTGCGCGTGATCAGTGGATGCAGCGATGGAAAGATCCGAATTTTCGACCTGTGCAGTGGGAGCTGTCTAAGAGTAATGAGAGCCAATGGCCGAGGAGATCCAGTGTTATCCTTACACCTTGCTGGAAATACGTACGTATATAGTGACCTGTTAGAAACTGCACATGTTACTTTGAATTGAATTGGTTTATTATTATCAAATGTATTGGGATACGGTGAAAAGTATGTTCCTTGCTAACCGTGTCACCTATTAATTTTCCAAATAATTGGAATAATCCCAGTGTATAATTGACAGGGCGGCACATAGTGCAATATTATCCTTTAAAAACAGCGATTGATTAGAGGCTACACATAAAGCTGTATATATTTCCATATATGACTTTCTTTTCATTTATAGCCAAAGAACCTAAAACACATCTTTCATCAATATATACAAGATTTCTTTTAAGGTACCACAGTTCTCCAGGGAGTAAGGAATTTACCATTGATGCAATGTGATTTGCCACTTAACTTCCAGTGACCAGCTGAAGTGTTCATGTTCACTATATACACTAAACCACAGGAAAGACACTTTCCCCATTATCTGAACAATAACTGAAAACCTTTTATACATTATTTTTGTTTTATTTACGGGTTGTGTATATCACTGCCAGAACCAGCATTTATTACCCCTTCGTCACTGCCCTCCTTTTTCATACAACATTTGAGAGGCAGGTGAGGATGGCAGATTTCCTTCCCTAAAGAGAATAAGTGGGTTTTCATGACAATTTATAATGGTTTCACAGTCATCATTCGATCTTTTAATTCCTGATTGTTACTGAATTCAGATTTCACCATCTGCTGTGGTATTTGAACCCAAGTCCCCAGATGTTGCCCTAGATCTCTGGATTACCAGTCCTGCTACACCACTGCCTCCCCGTAATGCCTCACTCTCAACAGATATGGAGCTTTGCACTTAAAGTTCCAATCTCCTCTCAGCTGCCATCAGGATCCCTGGGTTTTCGAATGTTCTTTTAAAAATCTCTTCAGTCTCCTGAATAGTATCAATCAGACTCCCAGGCCGGAAATTTACTGGCACTCTTGCCCTGATTCTGGGTGCAGGCGAAGCTTGGAGAACAGCATTCTCTGTTGACCTTGGGTGGGATCGTATGAATCTCGGCAGACATGCTGGTAAAATTCTGCACCCAGTGGCAAGGCTGGAGTCTGTTTGGTCTTTCAATCTCCGCAAGTCTAGCCTCTTCAAAAGGCGATCCATTTTCTCCACCATGCTGTTTCACATAAAAACAGTTTTTCTTCCCCCTCTACTTCACACAACAGCAATTTTTTTTTTGGCCTTCCTTCCTAGGTCTCTTTGTCTGTCTGAGTCTGAAAGTCTACGTTCAGCCAGAACAGCTGCCCTCTTTTGCAGCAAGGTGTGAAAACTGATGTTTGAGTCTTTGATTTTCAATATGTATTATTTTCAATAATATTCAACTCATATGAGCCTGTCCCCAGCTCAATGCCCGATCATATGCTGGACTGTGGTGACTAGGGGAATTTCACAGTAACTTCATTGCAGTGTTAATGTAAACATTTCCTGTGACTAACAACTAAATAAACAAATAATGTTCACCATTTCCCCATGCCAGGCCATTTTGTTTTATCGTAAGTTAAAGAAGACAGTTTAAAACATGACCACATTATAAAGTCTTGCATTTGTAACAGACAAGAATCAGAAGCCTGAGAAAAGTGAAGGGGCTAATTTTAACCTTCTACAATGGGATGAAGGGTGGCTGAAGCCAATCTGCCTCCAACACACATATTTCCAGTTTTAATGGAGACAGATTGAGAGATGAGTGACTAACCTATATTTATGTGGGTTTGTGATTTAAATATATTAGTGAAGCTTGTCAGTCTCAAATTTTCCATCATCTTAAAACATTATACATCTTATAAGCAGACACGACAGAGTAATGCTGATCCAATGTCAGAAATACCCTAGGTTAATATCTGGAATGTGTGCCTTTATTAAACTGTATACATTTGCTCGTATGTCACTACTTGGTGGCCAAGAAAGATGATTGGTTGGATTTCTGCTTCAAAATTTAGCATTTTAAAATCTCAAACAAACTACTGACCTTAGGGGTTGAAATGATCCCTTTTGTTTTAATGTACTCTAAACTTTAAGATGATGCTAAGATCCAATTTCTCGTGATGTTCTTGGATGTTGAAAATAGGAGTTATAAGATGAGTAGGAAAGGGAAAGACAGGTAAAATTGTTTGTGTTTGTAACTTTTACAAGAATTATTATTGGAATATAGCTACAATTAAGATTGGAATGGGTTTTATTTTCTTATATTCATTTATGAGATGTGAGCATTTCTGGCTGGGGCAACATTTATTGCCCACCCCTTATTGTCCCTGAGGTAATAGTGGTCGTGAGATGTTTTTTTTGAACATCTGCAATCCCTGAGGTATAGATACACCAACAGTACGGTTAGGGAAGGAGTTCCGGGATTTTGACCCAGCGACAGTGAAGGAACAGTGATGTATTTCCAAATCAGGATATATTTCCTTACAGGGGAACTTGCAGGTGATGGTGGTCTCATCTGCTGTCCTCATTTTCTAGGTGATAGAAATTGTGGGTTTGGAAGTCGCTATCAAAGGAGATTTGCTAAGCTGCTGACTGCATTTTGTAGATGGCACACACTGCTACCACTTTACATTGGTAATGAGTGAACTTTGTCCTGGATGGTGTCAAGTTTTGTGAGTATCATTGGAGTTGCACTCATCCAGGCAAGTGGAGAATATTCCATCACATTTTTAACTTGTGCCTTGTAGGTGGTGGAGAAGATTTAAGGGAGTCAAGTGGTGAATTACTCTGCACAGAATTCCCAGCCTGCACTTGTAGCCATAGTATTTTTGTGGCTGGTCCAATTCAGTTTTGGGTCACTGATAACCTCAAGGATGTTGACAGTGGCGGTTCAGGGATAGTAATGCCATTGAACATCATGGATAGGTGTTAAGATTCTCTCTGGCTGGAGTCATTGCCTGGCACATGTGTGAACATAGAACATAAAGCAGTACAGCACAGTACAGGCCCTTCGGCCCTCGATGTTGTGCCGATCTATGTCCGAACCCATGATTAAGCTATCCCACTGTCTATCACGTGTTTCATGTGCCTATCCAATAACCTGAAGTGTCCGATTTCACTATCACAGCAGGCAATATATTCCACACCCCAACCATTCTCTGAGTAAAGGATCTACCTCGGACATCCCTCCTATATCTCTCACCATGAACGTTATAGTTATGCCCCCTAGTAACAGCTACAACCACCTGAGGAAATAATCTCTGCACGTCCACTCTATCCATCCTCCTCATCATCTTATAAAACTTTTTTAAGTCACCTCTCATTCTCCTTCCGTAAAGAGAAAAGCCTTAGCTCCCTCAACCTTTCCTTGTAAGACCTACCCTACAAACCAGGCAGCATCCTGGTAAATCTCTGTACTCTCTCCAATGCTTCCACATCTTTCTTACAGTGAGGTGACCAGAATTGCATACAATATTCCAAATGTGGTCTCACTAAGGTCTTGTATAGTAGCAGCATTACCTCATGACTCTTAAACTCAAATCCCCTGTCAATAAATGCTAACACACTATAAGCCTTCTTCGCGGCTCTATCCACTTGAGTGGCAACTTTCAGAGATCTGTGGATATGAACCCCAAGATCTCTCTGTTCTTCCACGTTCCTCAGAACCCTGCCATTGACCCTATAATACGCATTCAAGTTTGTCCTACCAAAATGAATCACCTCACACTTAGATAGTCTGGGGCAAATGTTACTTACTACTTATCAGCCAAGCCTGTAGGTTGTCCAAATCTTGCTACTTGAAGATGATTCAGTATCTGGGGAATGGTAAATGATAGTGGATATCCATCAGTGTGTTGACTAAGCACTGAACTGTCAGCAGTCTGCATGTTAAGCATCCATATTAGCTACAAGTAGTTTGGAGGCTTGATAGAGAACACTATTTTATTTTATAGCTCTGGCATGATCACAGATTCCTCTCTTTTCTTATTTAGGATGATAATAAACACTGTGTCCAATGTGGTGAACTTTCATTTTGAGTCTGTGACATGGGATTACACAGCTGCAGCACCATTTGAAAGTATAGCACTACAGGACAAATTCAAAATGGCACCACTGAAGAAGCAACCCTATAGCTATGTCCGAGCTCAGCGCATGAGAAGAATCGGTTCAACCAATGAAAAGATCTACCATAGGCATGAGAAACATGAAGAAGAGAGCCTGTTCCACCATGCACGCTTCCTGTCAACCAGGTGCATGGAGGCAGCACGGAGTAAGTATTTTCAGAATCAAATCTACAACAATTGTTTATGTCGTTGTAAAGGTTTTCTTTATAGAGCCATAGAATAACATAACTTTACAGATGGTTCTGTGCAGATCTCATTTTCCTTTCTGTTACTGTTTGGAAGAAATTCAATCACAGTCAAAATATCGGTATCAAAGTGCGCCGCAGATGTACTTGCAGTCAGAAATACCTTCAAAGCCACCCTCAGCATCCTCAAGGAGCCGTGAGATGTTCAGTCAAAGCAGTCTAAGGACAGATGCATCATCCAGGATGTTGTATGGTGAGATGGCTCATAGGCCAGGTTTCATTTCCTTGTGCTGTGAATTGGTATGTGAGTTATGTCTGGTTTTGAATAAAATATCTTTTACTAGGAGATATGAAACTAATTATTGTGTGAACTGCTATTCTCCCCTCTCATCTGAGAACCGGGGACTGTCTTATTCTCCGATTCATCCTTATGCGAATATTTTTCACTTGGACGACTTAACTCTTCTCTAAAAGTTGGGAAGGGTTTTAGAACATAGGACGTAGAAACATAGAAACCCTACAGTGCAGAAAGAGGCCATTTGGCCCATTGGGTCTGCACCGACCACAATCCCACCCAGGCCCTGCCACCATATCCTGACATATTCACCCGCTAATCCCCCTAATCTACACATCTCAGGACACTAAAGGGTAATTTTTAGTATGGCCAATCAACTTAACCGCACATCTTTTATTTCATCCTGTTATTGTTAAGATGAACAGGAACTTGTCACAATCTCTCAGATCACTGTACGATACAGAAGAATATTTATAGCTATGTTGGTAACACAAAATGTATGGATAAATACGTAGGCTCCTATAAACCTAGACAGTTCTCTCTACTCAAATCATAAAGATAGAATAAGGGTCTTGCGGGGCTCAAGTTTGGAAATCTTGAGACTGGAAAAGCTAGGAGGAGAGATGGATAGCTGTTGCCCAGTTCTTCAAGTTATGCCAAAACCATAGAATCCCTACAGTGCAAAGGGAGGCCATTCAGCCCAACTCTTTGAAAGACTATCTTATCCAACCTCACTTATCAATTCAGGCAGTGAATTCCGGATACCCGCCATCCTCGGAGTGAAAATATTTTTGCTCATGTCCCCAATAATCCTTCTATCAATCATCTTAAATCTGTGCCCTCCTGGTAATTGACCCCTCAGCCAGGGGAACAAGTCATTCTTGTCTGCCCTGGACTCTGACCACACCCAGTGTGGGATTTGTTAGTGTTAATGCTCCAGTTTTCCCTTGTTTTGATAATAAGCAAATGTTGCAGAGACAACCCTGTGCAGGCATCCATGGTGCAAAATAAAATCATCTCCGTTAAAATGATGGGGCTAAATTATGTGATAAGGATGGTGAGACAGGCCTATCTATATCTGAATCTATATTGTTATAAATGCATGTACTTCCTGTAAATTTTTTCCAATTGAAGTTTATGTGTTGAATGGAAACTGCCTATTTAGAATAGTCAGTGGATAGCTTCTTACCTCTGAGGCTGAAGGTTGGGTTCAAGTTTACTTCAGACGGTGGTACTGAACCACCCCTCAGTCGCAAGGTGAACTTACCTGGGTCCCCCAAATCCTCAGTGCTGTTCCCTCTGCAACTGACATCAAGAAGGTGAGGGTGACTTGAGTGCTCACCTCAGATATCCTCTTCTGGGGGACTCCCAGAGAGAGTGCTCACAGGAGGCGTAGTAATGTATTAAAATGAGGTTCCCGGACTCCCAAGGCATGTTTCATGTTATTCCCGCCAATGAGGGGGATTGAAAATCAGAAATCCTGATCTTCCCGGCAAGATTTATGTGCTCTGATTCTGACTAGATTTTGTGCCTCCATTGGCGATTCCATGCCCAGCTAAGATCGCCCTCAATGGCCAGAATTTTAACACCTTGCCCTCCACAGAACCGAAGCGGGCAAGGGTGCGATGACAGAAATCTCTGTTGACTTTGGGCGGGAATTCCTGGTCTTGTCTGAGCAAGGCTGTAAAATCCCGCCCAGTGTCTTTTTTCTTTTATTTTAATGATCTTTCCTCCTACTACCAGTGGTACGAGCTGGTAAAATGGACTGGTGTATGTCCTGGTCGATTTGCCCTTCGCGGCAGAATCAGAAGTTTGAATTCCCCTAATATTTCATAAAGATAATATATAAATCAGAGTTAAATGATATGGTGGTAAGCCTCGCTCCATCATCCCCAATTCTCAAATCTCATTTCACCTTTGTGAAACTTTGTGCATCGGATTGTCTTTCCGTGGTGCAGCGGGAGATTGATTTGCAACAAAAGAAATTTTCTATCTGCAGTTTTCAGCTTCAGAATCACATTGTCTGGGATACTTGAAGATACTCCAAAGATGTTCGTGTTAGGTGGATTGGCCATGTTAAATTGTTTCTCAGTGTCAGGAGGACTAGCAGGATACATGGGGTTATGGGTGTAGGGCCTGGGTGGGATTGTTGTCAGTGCAGGCTCAATGGGCTGAATGGCTTCCTTCTGCACTGTAGGATTTCTACGATTCTATGATGTGACTCCACTATAACAAAATCATTTCCTGTTAAGAGAAGTAGAGATTTATTGAGAGTCAAGAGCATTTTAGGGTTTTGAAAAGATAGTGTAATTTTGTCAATATCCCACCATCAGAACTTTATTTCCTTGAAATAGGACTCAGGGAGCTGGAATATTAACACAGATGAGAGGAGAAGGATGAAACATAGGCTGGTATTTTAAGCGCTCTGCTCGCTGGCTGGGAACTGGTGGACAGGTGCATGAGATGAAGTGGTATGGTGGATGGGACATTGTGCAATGGCCATGTAAGGGCCTCTTCCTACTGCGAGTGAAACCTTGCAGCCTCCCTGCAGGCTTGAGGAGGGTGGACTCCCTTCTGATCGGGTACCGGGTGGACCATGAAGGGAACACTTGCAGCAGTGAATGCACCAGAGAAGAGATTCACCCACCTTGCCAATATGGTTGACCCCTCTTCATTCCTTCCTCCCCATTCCCCACTGTTAGACCCCAGCTGTCCTCTAGCCAACTACCTATATACCGGAACTCTGCTGCTCTGATTGTTCCAGGCTTCAGTAGTCATAGCATCGGTGGTGCCAATGGGACTGGAGAGCAACTGGCTGTCTGATTGACCAGCAGCTAAGGGGAGCAGGGATAGGCCCTGACCATAGTTCATCTTTTCCCTGCAGATCATCCAAATCCAGGACTGTGACTGCCCAGACAGTGGGAAAGACCAGCACTGTTCTGCAAAATCTCAACCAGAGACTCCAAAGAATTTGGATCTGAGACAATGAGTGGCATGATGGCATAGTGGTTAGCACTGCTGCTTCACAGCGCCAGAGACATGTGTTCAATTCCTGACTTGGATCACTATCTGTGTGGAGTTTGCATGTTCTCCCCGTGTCTGCGTGCTCTAGTTTCCTCCCACAGTCCAAAATGTGCCTGTTAGGTAGATTGACCTTGCTAAATTGCGCCTTAGTGTCGAGAGGCTAGCTAGGGTAAATGCATTGGGTGGGTCATGGGGATAGAGCCTGCGTGGGATTGTGCTCGGTGCAGATTCAATGATCTAAATGGCCTCCTTCTGCACTCTAGGATCCTATAATGGTGCAGGAATTCATTTAACTAAACTCTCTTTTAATTCCGTTGCAATGCAACACCATGACAATTTTCCTTTGACCTTCCTGCAGATAAAAGGAAAGAATCTTTATCAACAGCTGCTAAATTTCTATCAGAGGGTGAGCAGAGATCATTACAGCGTATTAAAAGATATCAGCAGTACAGGTTGAAAACCTCCGACCAGATTTACCTGACCGTCAATGCAATCAAAAATTCTCTTAGATACGATGAAACATCCGTGAACACTCTCTACAACAATTCACTTTCGGATGACTGGGGTCGGTCCCTGTGCCCCCTTGAAGACACCTGGAAAACGCTGCCCAGTGTAGCAAAGGATAAGCCCAGTGCCCAGCTCAGCAGCGCTGGGGATGGAGTCGCATCAACGGACAAATGCATTGATGTCAAAACGCTCATGGCTCCTTATGGTTCGAGGGGGCAAAGGTCAAAAACATTTCAGAGTTTCAACAAGTGTTTCATCACAAAAGCGATGACAAAACGGTCAAAGTCAACGCTGGGCTTTGTAAACTCAATGAAGTTTACAAGTGGAAAGAACAGGCCCCAGTCTGCAGTTGAAGACAGGGCTAAGACAACAAACTACATGTCCAGTTTGGGGCAGCAAAACAAATCTTCACTGCTGCTAAACTCAACAGCCATTGATTCGTTCAATTCTAGATCGAAGCTTCAGCAAGCCATTAGTCTGAATCCATATCGAAATAACAGCGGCTTCAATCTTTTGACGTCAAAGCAACTGAAGGAGCATGTGGAAAAAGTTGTCACGGAGCAAAGAAACGAGTTTGAGAATTACGTGGCTAGCCAGAAACCTTTGTTAAAGAAAGTTGAAAAAACTGAACTTGGTCCTCATTTGTGTAAATGAGCTGGTGAAATCTCATGCTGGAAAGCAGCTCGTTTGTACAGTCATATATTGAGTAACGGTTTAATAAATCCTTAGCCTGCTGTACAGCTAATATTACCCCATGCGTTTGTCCGCTGGAATTGCGTGTGTTCGGCTAGAATTTGAATATGAATTGGACACGATGTTACGGCTGTTCACACCGGTGGGGTTTTCCCATCCCGCTGCAGTGAACGGAGATTTGCCTGGACTTCTACTTCGCTGCAGCGGGAATGTGGCCGGAATGGCTGATGAAATGGTGTCCTTAAGTGTTTGAAAGCAGAGCAACTTGCATTGCAATCGAGAAGGCGATTGTCAGTGGGCTAACTGAGATGACTGGTACTGCCTAACGTTTAGACAATACAAGACACACGAGGCAGGTATCTCTGTGTACAGATGGAACTTTATTTAAACCAGCAGCTGCCAGGAGACCATTGAAGGGTCAGGACAGCTCTGAGATAGAGCAGCCAGACCTCTCCGATAAAATCCTGGCAGCTGCTGGTTTAAATAAGATATGTCTTTATTCAGAAATACCTGCCTCATGAGACTTGTATTGTCTAAGCTTTAGGCAGTACCAGTCACCTCAGTTATCCCATATAATAAGTCTTTGGAGGCAGAAATTCCATCACCAAAATCCCTTCATTAACAATTCCAACAGCGGCACACAGTTAGTGCTCGCATCAGCGGTCTGCTTTCGGGAGTGCCAGAGGAACTGACACTCCCAGCTAAATACAAAGAAAGGATTCTGTGATTGGCCCATCAATTGACTGCTTAATCAGGGAGTTCATAACCTAATTGGTCAACTTCAATGGCCGGACTGAAGTCATTACAGTCCACCAACAGTCCTTCTGGCAGTAAGTATAGGATAGACTGACTGGATTCTTGACTGCATGTGGCATGCGCTTCCTAAGGGTGAGTATTTTTTACATTATCACCCACTATCAGTTAGAAGGAAAAACGCATTGTGTTGTCGGATCCATAAGTTGACTGATCCAGACAGTCGTTTTGCGGTCGGAAAGGCTGTGTCACTGAGTAAAAAAACAGGAGCACGATGACATAATTTTGATGCTTGCCTGTGAGCCAAACTTCAAAGTCGCGCGGTAGGGAGAAAGACTTGAAGTTGTCAAGTGCCTTTAATCCAAAATAAACTTCTAACAGGATTAGACAGGGTGGATGCAGGGAGGACGTTCCCGATGGTGGGGGATATCAGAACCAGTCTGAGGATTCAGGATAGACCATTTAGGATGGAGGTGAGGAGGCATTTCTTCACCCAAAGAATGGTGAGCCTGTGGAATTCATTACCACAGGAAGCAGTTGATGCCAAACATTGAATGCATTCAAGAGACAGCTGGATATAGCACTTGGGGCAAATGACATCAGTGGTTAAGGGGAAAAAGCAGGATTAGGCCATTGAGTTGGATGATGAGCCATGATTGTAATTAATGGTGCAGCAGGCTGAATGGGCCGAATGGCCTTCTCTTGCTCCTATCTTCTACGTTTCTATGAAAGGCCAGGGATGGAATTCTGGTACTGTTCATTGAGGAGAACCAAGAAGGTCATGCTTTAATAAGATAAGAGTCTAAAACCAATTGGAGGGGAGGGCAATGCTCAGACAAGGTGTTCGGAGCTCTCTTGCAAGCAGAAGAGTGAAGTGTTTTTGCATTATTGGGATGAAAACCTTAGTGAGAAGTCCCCAGTAAAGAAGAGTTTGGGGAAAAATGTAGTTGTTATTGTTGTCGTCAGCAGGGGTTGAGGACTTTGAGAAATTCCCAGAAAAAAGTTTGAGGAATTGAAAAGAAAAATGAATATTAATCAACAGAGGGACAAAATTGAGGGAGATGGAAAACTCGAAGCTTGCCTGCAGAAACAGAGGAGGAGTGATTATACAGTCCAGAATACCTACACAAGTGTGGACTTGTAGAGTATGGCAGAGAATGTAGATATAGTTTAGGGAAAAGAGGATTGTTAACACAGAGAGTAGTAACAGAACACAGTAGTTAGGAAAATGATAAAGGATATGATCCGGATGCTTCCAAATGTGAACAAAACCTTAGTGGAAAGCCCAAACTAAAAAGAAATCAGAGATGGCAGCAGTGATTTTTGCTGCAATAATGAGGAATCGCCTCCAAAAAGAGGCAGTTAGAGAGCAGACAGTCACAGCAGAAGCTGCTTAGGAAGATTCTAAAAGTGAGTCCACAGGGAAGGTGGTAACAAAGTCATTGTATCCCCCAACTCCAGAAGAGTTGGATAAGGAGGAAGTAAGGAAAACTTATTAGGAAAGGTACTCAGGGAGACGGAGATTAGCGGTAGTAAGATGGGATCACCTACTCTGGTCGCACCACTCTGTCCTAAAGTAAAATGACCTCTATATCAACCGAGGAAGCGCCATTAACAGCAATTGAGAAACAAATGTTCATAGATCAATTAGGCCCATTACGGCGCAATTGCTAAAATTCAGCTATTTGGGAAAGTGTGAATGAGTTAAGAGAAGTTCATCATCTGACTTTGGAAGACACAAGTGTTTCAGTAAAGGGAAAGTTGGCTGGGCTGACATGGCAAGTATTACCAAGGTTTTAAAAAGGAAAGGTTGGATATTTGCGACCGATGATAGGACAAGACATATGAGCAATTTAAATGGGCGATAGTGTGAGCCATTGGTAAAGGACATACTGTGAGGTAGGTCCATTCAAGTATCTTAAGACAATAAGACTACAAAATACAGGAGAGAATTAGACCGCTCGGCCCATTGAGTTTGCTATTTAATCGTGGCTGATATTTTTCTCATCCCCATTCTCCTCCCTTTTCCCCATAACCCCTGTTCCCTTATTAATCAAGATCCTATTTATCTCTATCTTAAAGATACTCAATGACTTGGCCTCCAAAGTCCTCTGCAGCAAAGAGTTCCACAGATTCACCACTTTCTAGCTGAAGAAATTCCTCCTCATCTCTGTTTTAAGAGATCGTCCCTTCAGCCTGAGGTTGTGCCCTCTGGTTCTAGTTTTTCCTACTAGTGGGAACATCCTCTCCACATCCACTCTATCCAGGCCTTGCAGAATCCTGTAAGTTTCAATAAGATTCCCACTCATCCTTCTAAACTCCAACGAGTACAGGCCCAGAGTACTTAGCTGTTCGTCATGTGACAAACTCTTCATTTCAGGGATCATTCTTGTGAACTTCCTCTAGACCTTTTCCAAGGCCAGCACATCCTTCCTTAGATATGGGGCCCGAAACTTTTCACAATACTCCAAATGACGTCTGACAACAGCCTTATACAGCTTCTGAAGTTACATCCCTGCTCTTGTATTCCAGCCCTCTTCTTCCCTGCTGCCAACAGACTGTTGAATAGACATACTATGTATTAAGTCGATCTTTTTCTACAGCCTAGCAATGATTGGAACTCTACATTCTACACTTTCTCCTTTCTTTCTCTATGAATGGTAAGTTTTGGCTGTGTGGCATGTAAGAAGGAATACTTTTCACTCTATAATATTACATGTGACAATAATAAATCAAATAATTGGGTTAAGGTAACTTTAAGCATGACTCCAAAAAATCTGTAGAAGATTATATAGAAAGGAAATTCAGGGCTCATGTAGATAATGGAGGGTTTGAAAACCTCGGTAGGGATGAATGGTATGTTTCTGGATATGCTCAAAGGAAGGTTTAGTCTAACTTTGGCTCAAATTGTAGATAAGCGTATTCAATAGGAAATAATTTTTAGGATGTTATGAATTGGGCTTTGAAAACAGAATCCAATAATCAAAAAAATCCAAGAATGATACAAGTTGATCAGCCACAACCTGGAATGCTTAAAACATGCTTTGTATATGGAAAGAAAGGACATATTGCTCAGGATTGTCATGGTAGCTCCACAGGAAATAAACAGAGTAACAAAAAGCAATACAGCAATTGCCATAAAATAGGTCATGATATGAAAAATTGTTGGAAGAAAGGAGGGAACAGAAAGGATAGGGTTGCAACAGGGCAAATTCATGCCTGAAGTTCAACCCCAAAACCCTGTAGGAAAGTAGCAACAGTCACAGACATTATTTCCAATGAAAGCAGCCAAATTGCAGAAGTTGTTGGGTCGGAAATGCTTAGCAGCTGTTGAGACTAGGTAGAAATATCCGAAGCTATGTAGAAGCAGTGTTAGAAGGCTAAGTCTGCATCATTTTGGTAGACACATGGGGCATCTGTATCTATAACAGATTTAAATTTACCAACAGCTGATAAGACCATATGGTTGCAAGGAGTAACTAGGGGAATTAAGCTCACATTATAGAGTGAACCTGCTATACAGGAGATTGAGGGTAAAGAGGAACAGGTCAGGTTTGAATATGTTCAACAGAGGAAGGAAGTATTTTAGAAATAGACCTGTCAGAACAATTGAGAGCTATAATCGACATTAAGGCAGGTGAGATAAAGTGGCAAAGATCATACAAATGAAATCAATGGGTTCAGAAAAAAGATTGCACAATCTCTGGAATAATGAGACTCCAATAAAATTGAGGAAGTGGGAGGATATGGGAAAATTTGGCTGCACAATACTCCCAGATTTGGTTCGATAACAATTCCTGAGAAAGTTCATCCTCCACGTAGGCAATATCCTCTCAAACCAAAGTGATGGACGCAGTTAAAAACGTCATTGTAAGTTTTGAAAAACAATGGGGAAGTAACAAAACCTCTTCTGAGACTAATTCACCTGTTTGGACAGTAAGGAAGCCAAATGGCAGTTATAGACTAACTATTGATTGCACAGATCTGAATCGCTACACGACTCAAGAGCACCCCATTGTGGCGAATCTTGCTAGCATCTTGAACAGCACTGGAATAGAGTAGACAATATTTACAGCACTAGACATAGCTAATGGATTTTGGTCAATTCCTGTATCTGAGGAACATCAATATAAATTTGCATTTACAACTGGGAATCAGCAATACACTTGGACCCGTCTGTCACAGGGATCCCATAAGTCTAATGATTTTTCAGAAATACATGGCACAGATAATAGAACCTTTAGAACGTGCAATATTTAGATGACATTTTGACAACATCAGACAGTTCAACAACACATTGCTTAGCCGTACACAGAGTGATTCAAGCAATTCAAGTCTTAAGCTCAATCCTAGCAAAGCTGAGTTAGGGCAGGAACAGGTAAACAAGGTAAAAAAGAGATTCCAGAAAATCTAAAGAAAGCTAATACTAAATGAGCAAAGATCACTTACTGTAAAAGGGGTAAGACATATGTTGGGGCTTTTTAACTATTGCAGGAATTTTCATAGATCATAGACTCCTACAGTGCAGAAAGAGGCCCTTCGGCCCATTGAGTCTGCACTGACCATAATCCCACCCAGATCCTACCCCCATATCCCTACATATTATTACCCACTAATCCCTCTAACCTAAGCATCTTTGAACACTAAGGGGCAATTTTAGTATGGCCAATCAACTAACCCGCACATCTTTGGACTGTGGGAGGAAACCAGAGCACCCGAAGGAAATCCACGCAGACATGAGGAGAATGTGCAAACTCCATACAGACAGTGACCTGAACTGGGAATCGAACCCAAGTCCCTGGAGCTGTGAAGTAGCAGTGCTAACTGCTGTGCTACCCAAATCTTCCCATTTTGTGGAAAATTATACAGTATTTGTAAAACATTTATAGGCTTTGATTAAAGGAGGAAGGGCTAGCAGTGAATGAAGAGAATAGGAAGACAAAGAAGCACTTTTTTTTTCTGATTTGAAGCAAGCTATAGTAAAAGCTCTTTCATTAGGATTACCAGATCTCACCAAATTGTTTCACATTTTTTTGTCAGGAAAATGATGAAATGCAAGCCGCAGTGGTAACCCAATCACATGGCAACAGACTAAGACAAATGGGGTACTAGTCTGCCCAACTAGATTCAGATGCTACACATATGCATCTGTGTATGAGAGCATGAGCATATGCCCCATGACCAGTAAATGTTTCTGAACCACTCACCTTGATGGGAAAAATAATTCTCCATAGTCTACACAAAGTAGTCCAACTTTTAGAAGCAGGGAGATTAAAAGGAGTTTCTGATGGAAGATGGTCAAAATGGGAAGCAAACCTCTTGTCAGGAGGCAGACATGTAGAAATCAGCAGAGATGTAAGGAAAAATTTTGGAAGAGGATTGACAATAGAAGGAACAGAGCATATAGCGGAAGTGAGCGAGGGAATAAGTGAAGATTTAGCAAATGAACTGCTCACAGGTGAACGGGTGATTATCCTAAATGTAGATGGGGCTAGGAAATACGTTAATAGCGAACCTTGATCTATGTGGGCAGAGGTGAATGATGAGTGAACAGTGATTGCAGGAGAACGAAGCCCAGAGAATATTTCAGCCCAAGTAGCAGAGTTGTTAGCTTTCACTAAAGCTTTAGAATGGGGTAGAGGAAAAAAGATAACATCAATACAGACACTTGATATGCTTTTGGAGTAATTCATGACTATATGACAGCTTAGAGCAGGTGAGATTTCACTGCCTTGATAGGTGGATATGTACAGCATGAAAATTTCATTAAAGATCTAAACAAATAGCCCATAAGACTTTAGAAGCAGCTATAATCAAAGCACAGGCAGACGAAAATTTGAGCATCAATCCCAGAAAGGAAACAGTCAAGCTGACAGGGCACCGAAAGATTTGTTACAACAAATTGGGAAGGGACACAAGCAGCAGGTGTGGCAGCATGTTAATAATAATACTGACATTGATGTGAGTGCCAGAGGAAGAGAAGCAGAAGTGGGAAAAACAAGCAGAGCGTAAAGATCAAGGTGCCGTATGAAGGAGACAAGGGAAATCACAGTACCAGAAGCAATACAGCATGCTTTGCTAAAAGTATCCCATGGATTAGCCCATTCAGGCAGAGATAAGATGGTCATTTTCATTGGAATTTGTTCATGATGAATGGGGGAAATTATAGCACAATTCTGTCAAAGAATTTTCTGTGTGTTCTGATAGAACCAGTCGTCATTGCAAGGTTAAAATGGAGTGACCCAGAGGACATGGGAATATCTACAGATGGATTTCTTAGGGACCATTCCCTAGAGCAAATGGAAAGACCTGATGTTTAATAATTTTTGACCAGTTTACCCGATGAAACATTCCCATGTAAAGATATCATGGCCAGTCATGTCGCTTTGCTTTTGGCACATGACATAATACCTAGGTGGGGAATGTCTCTTCAGTTAGTCTCAGACCAGGGAACTCATTTCACAGGAAGAGTTTTAAGAGAAGTGTGTCGAATGTTAAGGATAAAACACAGGATTGAAGAATTGCACTAGGTTGCAGCTTCAAAGGGAATCATCAATGATACAAACACAAGTTTCCCCATATGTTTTACTTCTTACTTCAAGCAAAGGCATTCTTTCTGGTGTATGCTATGCATAGATGGAGTGGAAATTACTCATTGCAATTGGTTATATTGTCTAATTGTTCTTATTCAAAATGGTCATCAAATTCTAAAGCAATCATTTCCCACTGCTCCAGTTGGCAGTGAATTGGCTCTGAAGTAGTCATCGCAGTGCTGTATTCACTGTAATTGCACATCTTTAAGTGAGGAACCATGAATAAAAACGTTTTTAGGCAAAACATATAACTAAGCGGCTGTGTGCCAGCTTTGTTATCAAGCTGGAGCTATCAATGGATAAAAATATGATTTAATGTATATTGAAATACTGTATGAAGGAAACACAATGAAGGAAGAATAGTTGAACTGCTGCTAATCTCTGTCTTGTCCAAGAGCATGCCAACCCAACATCCATTCACAGAGACTTCAGAGAAGACACCTGCAGGGATTTTCCCTCTGTCCCCGCAATGTGTTTCTGGTGGTGGAGGCAGCTTGCCATTGTCCACTGTCAGGATCTTCCAGTCCCGACAATGTCTACGGCACTTTACATGGCTCACTCATCCTGCTGTCAGGGTGGGGGAGGAAAATCACCTTTGATGGGACTGGAAGATCCATTGATGGGAAGGGCTGGAAAATCTTACCCATGGAATTATAGAATGGTCATAGAACAAAAGGAAACTATTCAGCTCATTTTGTCTGTTCTGTTCTGTTCTAAAGGAGCAACTCATCTTGAGTCAGCCATTCCCCTGCTTTTTCCCTGTAGCCCTGCAAATATTTCCATTTCAATTAATAATCCAATTCCTATTTGAATGAACTCAATTGAACCTGCCTTCATCACACTCTTAGGCAGTGCATTCCAGATCCTAACCATTGGTCACATGATAATGTTTTGTCATGTCTTCAGTTTGCTTCCTTTACCAATGACCTTGAATTTGAACCTTCTGGTTCTCGATGTTTCTAATGGGAACAGTTTCTATCTACTCTGTTTAGACTCCCCTCGTGAATTTGAACAAACCTCCCCTTAACCTTATTTTTTCCTTTCTAAGGAAAACTGTCCCAACCCCTCAAAACTATTTACATAACTGAAATCCCTCCTCTCTGAATCCATTCTCGTGAATCTTTTCTGTACCTGTTCGAAAGGCTTCACGTTCTTCCTGATATACTGCTGTACTGAGATCTGGATGCAGTACTTCATTGAGGCTGAACCAGTGTCTTATGCGAGTTTAACATGATTTCCTTACTCATGTACTCTATGCCCCAAGTGGCAAGGCCTAGCATGTTGATGTATTGCTATTTGAGTCATAGAGTCACAGAGTTTTACAGCGCAATTAGAGACTCTTTGGCTCATCAAGCACCTATTTATTCCAATCCCATTTTCCAGCACATGGTCCTTGGCCTTATATGGTCTGGTGTTTCAAATTCTCAACTAACTTCTTCCTAAATGTTGTGAGGGCTCCTGCCTCAATTACCTTTTCAGGGAGGGAATTCCCAATTCCTACAACCCTCTGGATGAAAAGATTTTTCCTCAACACCCCTCTGCCGCACTGTTCTAAGAGAAATAACCCCAGTTTTTCCAGCCTCTCTTCATAGCGGAAACACTCCAGACCCGGCGACATTTTGGTGAATCTCCTCACCCTTTCTAGTGCAATCACAGTCAATAGTGTGGCAACAAAAACTGCAAACAGTACACTAACTGTGGCCTAATGACTGCTTAATACAGCTCCATCATAATCTCCCTGCTCTTACAATTGATGCCACAGTTTCTGGTATCAGAAAGGGTGGGCTAGTTTTTGACATGTCCGTCACACCTTGACCAATCAGAGCCTCTACTCTAATTGCAAGACCTAAATTAGGATTGTTAAATACTCATTACTTATTAACAGGTCCAGGCAGTGGGCAATCAGAGGATTCTTCTGACCTAACTGTTAGTTCCTTTAATGTGCCTAAATTTGTTCCCTAAAGAGGGAACATGCGGTGTCCACTGGCACCATCGAGGACTTCCATGCCCATTGGGAACCATGGGGACAGGGGTGCCTTACTGACCCTTCTAATCACACTTTGGTTTAATATTTTACTCATCCTATATTTGAATTAGGCTGTAATACACACCAATTTCACATTAATATTTTTCAAGTATTTGGAACCCCAATGTTATCTAGTTGCACTTTAAATTAATCTTCACTAAAGGTTAATGACCAGGAGGCAAGTTACAATCTTAAACCCATCAAAGCCCTGCATAGATAGAAACATAGAACCCTACAGCACAGAAAGAGGCCCTTCGGCCCATTGAGTCTGCACCAACCACAATCCCATCCAGGCCCTACCCCATATCCCCACATATTTTACACGCTAATCCCTCTAATCTAAGCATCCTAGGACACTAAGGCCAACCAACCTAACCTGCACATCTTTGGACTATGGGAGGAAACTGGAGCACCCAGAGGAAACCCATTGCAGACAGTGACCCGAGCTGGGAATTGAAAACAGGTCCCTCGTGCTAACCACTGTGCCATCGTGTCACCCACCAATGTAGAGATTTTGTGATTTCTTTTCGTTTCGAGCAATTTCTTTGTCCCTCAGTTTGTTTAATTTATTTTGATTTGATTTATTATTGTCACATGTATTAGTAGACAGTGAAAAGTATTGTTTCTTGTGCGCTATAAGACAAAGCATACTGTTCAGAGAGAAGGCAAAGAGAGATACAGAGATAGGCATGTCAACTAACTGTTCTTTCCCAGATTCTAACAGGTTTCCAAAAAGCATTTAGTTATCAAGAAGCAGTTCAATATAACACTTGAGGTGAAGGGAATCAAAGGATATGGAGGGACAGTGCGATCAGACTATTGAGATGGATGATCAATAATGATCATAATGAATGGTGGAGCAGGTCAAAGGGCTGAATGGCCTCCTCCTGCTCCTTTATTATATTGTTCTATGTCCTGAGTCTTGTTGCGACTGCATTATGCAGAATGTGATGTTACATAGTTAGGGTGTAGAGAAAGATCAACTTAATGCAAAGTAGGTCCATTTAAAAGTCTAAAGGCAGCAGGGAAGAAGCTGTTTTTGGTATGGGTCCTCAGACTTTTGTATCCAATGGAAAAAAGTGGAAGAGAGTATGTTGAGGGTGCGTGTGGTCCTTGATTATATAGGCTGCTTTTCTGAGGCAGCGGGAAGTGTAGACAAAATTCCTGGTGGATTGGAGGCTAGTTTGCGCTATGGACAGGGCTTTGTTTACAACCCTTTGTAGCTTCTTGTGGTTTGGGTCAGAAGCAATGTGCAAGCCAACATGTTTGAGCCATTTATGAAGCAACAGCAAATAATTCCTGACTAGCTTTATTCTCTGAAGTGAGCACTAACAGTAGCCCCTATTTTTGCTCATTCTTGTCACTCTGCCTTCCTCCAGCATTCAAGGAGCTGACATCACGCTTGCGCACTTGGCTGAGAGTGCTGGTACTACACATGCGCACTTGACCGACGGAGCCGGCCGTGCGCCTGCGCACTTGACCGACGGAGCCGGCCGCGCGCCTGCGCACTTGACCGACGGAGCCGGCCGCGCGCCTGCGTACTGACCTCACTCCCCTTTCAGGCGCTGGGTGGTCACCCCCGGGGCCGAAGAGGAGTGGGCGGGGCTTGAGGGGTCCTGAGGGTAAACAAGGGACACGTGGTCCGGAAGTGTTGTCAATGGCGGAGGGAAGAGAATGATGCGGCAGGTCAGCGAGAAACAGGGAGGGAGATAGTGATAGAAGGAGAGATAGATAGAGGGGGAGAGATAGGGACAGTGACCTGCAGAGAGAGTGTGCTGGGGGAGAGAGAAACTCTCTTTCACAAAGGGCAACAGAATCTGTGAATATTTTTAAGGCAAAGCTGGAAAGGTTGTTCAGTAACAAGGTGGGGTGAAAGGTTATCGGGGGTAATGTGGAGTTGAGGTTATAATCAGACCCACTGTGATCTTATTGAATGGTGGAGCAGGGTCAAGGGATATCTACTCTTCCTCTTATTGTAGATTATGTTTGCGAGTGAGTGTTAGAGTTCGATGGGCAGAGGAATACTCCCTACTCCTGGGTTGCGCTGCTCTCTCACTCATTTCCTTTTTTCCCCTCTGTCTTTCTGCAGGAATCCAGTGATGAGGCGGAGGATGTGTCGCTCTTTACTGATGATGAGGTGTCGAGGAAACCCAAGAAGAGGCGGATCCGGTAATACTGGGGTCTGGGTCCAGCAAGGATGATATAAAGATGCCGGCGTTGGATTGGGGTGGTAAGAACTCAGTAAGAATTTAGCAACACCAATTATTAATCCAACCGATTTATTTGATAGTAAAAAAGCGAGCTTTCAACACTCCCGTGTCTTCCTCAGGCAAGTGCAGTGTGGCAAGTGCAAGTCACACTGCACTTGCCTGAGGAAGACACGGGAGTGTTGAAAGCTCGCTTTTTTACTATCAAATAAATCGGTTGGATTAATAATTGGTGTTGCTAAATTCTTACTGAGTTCCAGCAAGGACACAGAAGGCTGAGCTGGGAGTGGGGTGCTGTTGCACTTGGCAAGGTTGTGCTCTTTTGCAGTAGGTTGGATTGATAGGTCTTTGGGAATTACAACTATAAGTGAGATGTCTAAGATTTTATCTCTGTGGGTGGGGGAATTAGCTGGAAGGATGAAGGTTTAAAGTCAAAAGAACCCAGGTGAATCCAGATTTTTTTAAAAAAGCAAAATGTTAATTGATCAAATGAGTCTCCTATTTAAGATGGTGGTGAAGGTTTTTTCTTTCAGAGGGCCATTAGTTCGTACAATTCACTTCAGAAACCAGCGGAGGCTGAATCATTGAATATATTCAAGGTAGAGTTAGATATTTGGTTGACATGGATTATGAGGAACAAGCAGAAACTGGAGTTGGAAGGCTATATCTGTATTTATGTATATGGTATAGTAGATTGGCTGATTCCTGCTTTATTTCTGTCATGTCTGTGTGTTTAAAGTGGATGTGAACCTCACAAAGGTGAGAATGGAGTTTCCATGGGGGTGAGAGAGGATTTGAATTCCCTCTGAGAGGCTGAGCCAGCCTCAGTGTCTATTTTTCAATTGTCTGTGGTTTGTCTCTGGACTTAGAGGTGTTTATTTTCAGTCTCTCAAAATGATTTGTTAAAAATATGTCACAGTTGGTCTGAAAGCAGTAACTGTTCAAGCGAGTGAGGAGGAGGCCCAATGCTGAAAAGTACTTTTTAGTTTAGATTAGCCCCAGCCTTCAGGTCTGCTATCTTAATTGGAAATCTTAATGCTTGCTCAGTGTCAGAAAATCACCTACTTCCTCCTTTTATTGTGTGCCAAAGGATATTTGCCAAATCAAGGTCCTGGATTGAAAAAAACTATATTTTTAGCTTCATTCAATATATTAGAAACAAAATTAATTTTCCAGTGAATATAATGGTTAGCCAGAGATTTGCTGAGAATGTGCTTAGAAATGTATATGGCTTACTGAAGCTTATATTGTTCACTGTTTTTTTTTAAACTGTTACTCATTGTCAATACATATTTACCATGTTTGTTGAACATTTTGTGCAAAACTTACTGATTGGAATACTTTGCGAATGAAAATTTTTATTTTTGGTTTCTATGTATCTAACTTTTAAAATTATAATACAGATTGATTTATCTGGCAATTCTTAATCCATTCAATTTTCAGTAACTATATTGTAGCAATCTTTATTGTACACCAGAGAAATCTTTTTATTCTTTGTCTTCACTCAGTTCAGTTAGTAAGACTTGCTTATCAGTTTTTTTTTTGCTAAAACTTGTCTTTGGCTCTCATTAATTTAGCTTGTAAGATCAGAAATGGGAAATCTTGCAAGTAAAAAATAATGAAATAATGACTGTAAAACACAATATAGTTTTTAAATATTTAAACAAGATTTTATTTCCATGATTTTAAATTTCTGGGTAATTCCTCCACTGTGATGGGTGCTTGTAAATATACTGTTTAAAAAAAAAGACTGCATTAGGATACCATTGATCTTGTATAATGTTTGAAATGATACTTGAAACTTGTACGTCTGATGTGCTAATGTAATTTTACAAGATGTAAATTTTTAATTTAATTCTTTGTAAAGATCAGTGCTGCCAGAGGGAGCAGGCTGCAGAAAATTTAGCGATGATTTTTCACCATTTTAAATGAGAGCTCCTATTGATGGGACTGGGTCATGGACTCATCCAAATATCTAATGCTGAAATGTGGTTTGCAGAGAATTGGGGGTTACCTTTGGTTATTCATTAGGTTAAACGTAAATGCACGGTACAACAGCAGTTGTGAATTTGCTTTGGTGGCTGTGGTTAGAATGTGAAAGTGGTCTGAATCTTGTAACAGTCAAGCTGACACCAGAGTGAAGCAGAGTGAGATTCCTTCAAGGAGCGAGTCTGGTTCCTCTTGTTGTGGAGTGGGTCCAGGTTTCCTACTATCCTTGTTTTGGATGCAAGATGTTTTGCGCTTTATATTAATGTTAACCTTTGAAGGTAAAAGTCTACTAATTAGTTATTATTGTAATCTTGAACAAAGTGAATATCTTTATCACACAATAAAGATAGATGTGGTAGAGAGAAATGATCAGTGTGGGGACCTTTGCTGTTTGTAATGTATATAAATGATTTCGAAGAAAATGTAACTGGTTTGATTAGTAAGTTTGCGGATGACACAAAAGTTAGTGGATTTGCGGATAGCAATGATGACTGTCAAAGGATACAGCAGAATATGGATCAGTTGAAGACTTGGACAGAAAGATGGCAGATGGAGTTTAATGCAGACAAATGTGAGGTTATGCACTTTGAAAGATTTAATACAAATGGGAAATATTCAGTAAATGGCAGAATCCTTTACAATCTTGATAGAGGAATTTGGGTATACAGGTACCCAAATCACTGAAAATGGCAGGTGGGATTGGCAGTCAAGAAGGAAAATCATGTGCTTGACTTCATCAGCCGGGGCATTGAGCTTAAAAATTGGCAAGTCATGTTGCAGCTTTATAGAATCTTAGTTAGGCTGCACTTGGAATATAGTCTTCAACTCTCATTGCCGCACTAACAAAAGGATGTGGAAGCTTTGGAGAGGATACAGAAAAGATTTACCAGGATGTTGCCTGATATAGGGGGCACTAGCAATAAGGAGACATTGTAAAAACTTAGTTTGTTCTCACTGGAACGACAGAGGTTGAGGGTGACCTGATAGAAGTCTACAAGATTGAGGGGCATGGCCAGAATGGATAATCAGAAGCTTTTTCCCAGAGTGGAAAAGTCAGTTGCTAGGAGGCACAGGTTTAAGATGTGAGGGGCAAGGTTTAAAGGAGATGTATGAGGTAAGTTTCTTACAGAGGATGATGGGTGACTGGAACCTGCTGCTGGGGGAGGCAATGGAAGCAGATACAATAGTGAGTTTTAAGGACATCTGGACAAATACATGAATCAGATGGAAATAGAGGTGTATGGTCCCTGGAAATATGAGGGTTTTTAGTCCAGTTGGACAGCATGGTTGATGCAGGCTTCGAGGGCCAAAAGACCTGTTTCTGTGCTGTAGTTTTATTTGTTCTTTTGCTGTTGGATGATTAAACTGGGGAAAGTTCTAAAGAAGCCTACTCTGGCAAAACCTGAAATTATACTTGTCGCAGTAGATCATGTGAAACAGTACAACAGGGTATCCCAAACTGGATTCCGTGGAACCCAGGGATTCCGTAGTGGACATCAGTTCTTTTGCAATAGGCAAGGCCAAAGATGGTTTTCACACTCTGTTTTTGTGCTATTTGCAACTCGTTCCTTCAAAAGACCAGTTTCACAAGGCTGCTGATAAGTGCATTAGTTAGCCTATCAGCAATCAACAATCAATTATTTTGTCTCTTAACTCGTCAACATGATCTGAATGTTTCTCGAAGGTTCCATCAGTACTCAGGTGGTGAAAAGAGTTTTGTGGCTGGAAATGTTGGGGAACCCTGTTGTTGGCACATTTTGAATAAAGCATTTTACTTGGAGCACTGTTTATGCTTCTGAGATTAAGGGCTGGATTTTAAATGTCATGTACTGGGAGGGTGCGTGTCTGATAATGTACAGGAAACACAAAACAAGTGCAGATTGTCTGTCAGTGGCTTTTTAATTCAGTTACTGTACTGATTTGGTTTCGTTTATCAGAACATTGAATACAGGAGTTGGGACATCTTGAAGTTGTACAAGACATTGGTAAGGTCACACTTGGAATACAGTGCACAGTTCTAGTCACCCTATTATAGAAAAGAGTGCAGAAGAGATTTACTAGGATGCTACCAGGACTTGATAGTTTGAGTTATAAGGAGAGGCTGGTTAACTGAAATCTTTTTTCCCCTGGAGTTTAGAAAGCTTAGGAGTGAAGCTATTGAGATCTATAAAATAGATAAGGGAATAGATAAGGTAGAGTCAATGTCTTTTCCCAAAGGTAGGGGAGTTTAAACTGGAGGGCATAGGTTTAATGTGAGAGGGGAGAGATAATAAAGTGTCCAGATGATGAGTGTCTGGAACAAGCTGCCAGAAGTAGTGGTAGAGGCAGGTACAATTTTGGCTTTTAAACAGCATTTAGACAGTTACATGGGTACGATGGGTATAAGGGATACAGTCAAACGCAGGCAACTAGGAGTAAGTTTAGTGATTTTTAAATAAAAGGGGCGGCTCGAACAAGTTAGGCCGAAGGGCCAGTTTCCATGCTGTAAACCAAATGACTCTGATATATCCTTATCAATTAGGTTTAGTTGGCATGATGGTAACCCATATGATCAACTCCAAGATTTAAAGGGTTATCATAAACAACAAATGTAACGGGTTTTGAATCAGGGCATCGACACAAAGAAACAACAGCGTGAAATGTGCATGCCCAAGGTCACATCACCCTGAATATGATGTTGGGACTTTGACCTCCTAGAAAGATCCTGTTTCCTATGGACAGAACGGAAGAAGACTACAAGACTGGCAGAAAGTAGTGGAGGAGGACAGCAGCAGGCATGTGCAATGCCACCCACCTGGATTTAATGCCTACAGTGGTCTAATGACCTAAGCAGGATGTGAAAGAGAAATATAGAAGACATTCAACTACATTATAAAATCTGTAATATGTCAACCCTATCATGTTGCTTCTCAAACTGACTCCAATACATTATGCCTCACTCCCTGGCAGCTGCACCAATCTTCTCTTCATCATTTCCTCACATCTCCATCTAGCCATCCATACTTTCTCGCATCATTATGCAGTGCCATGCCTGTCCCTCATGGTCGGTCTCAGCGGAGGAGACCGGGAGCCTGGAGCGGGGAATACAGACATTCCAAGCTGTGTTCGGCTGAATGTAGAGGGTTGTTGATGAGAGGTTGCTCTTGGATCAGTAGTGAGGATGTATGAGGTATTGGCAGTTGTTTCAACCATACTGCACGTGCTTCCAGAGAAATTGGAGAAAGCCAACTCCAGCATTAGTGCAATGATATTGCAGGCGTTTTGTGATGCCTTCATCCAGGGGAAGAGTAACTGCCAAAATGGACCATTAAACGTAGCTGTTTTTCCAAAAAAAGTCTGCAGTTCAAACCCTCACACAGTATGCTATAATTGTGGTAATGTGTTGTTAATGGATTCGTATTATGTTTCTCTCCTTTCCAAAGGCATCCAGTGGCTTGTTTCTTCCACCTGTTTTTCCGAATTAGTGCAATAGTCGTCTACCTTCTTTGTGAATTCCTGAGCAATAGCTTCATCGCCTGCTTCGTGACAATAATATTACTTCTCTCATGTGACTTCTGGACTGTAAAAGTAAGTAACTTCTGGAGCACTTAATTTAGCCATTCAGTAAAAAAAGAACTCTCTGCTACATGATTATTGATTATATACCACCATACATTCAGAGCTGTGTTCCAGCTAGATAACTAGAATCATAGGATCCCTGCAATGCAGAATGAGATCATTCAGCCCATTGATCCTGTATTGACAGTCACATCAGACTCTCTCTCCCCGTAATGCCATGCATTTAACCTGCTAATCTCACTGATATTAAGGAGCAATTTAGCATGGCCAATCAACCTCACCTGCACTTTGGACTGCGGATGGAAACCGGAGCACCTGGGGGAAACCTACACTGACATGGGGAGAATGTGCATATTCCATATATGGTCACCTGAGTCTGGAATCGAACTTTGGTCCTTGGCGCTGAGACAGTAGTGCCAATCATTGTGCCAGAACATATTTGCAAAAAAAAATCTGTTCAGTGACAATTTCCTTTAGATATTGATAATGGTCGTTTGATAGAACATGACTTTTTTGTTCATTGGTTTTAACCCCACAGAGCTCACAGTATCCATCAGTCTTTTCTCTTTCCCCAGATGCTGTTCAATTGTCGCTAAAGCTTACCCATATTATCTGTTCCAGAGACTCCTTAGCAACTCATTCCTCGACAATTTTCCTTCTATTCCAAGTTTCCTAATCTTTAATTTTCCCTTATGTTTGCTAACAGTTTGCCATCCTGGTGTTTACATTCAGTCCAGTGAGCTTTTGGTCTTGATGACTAGCTCATGTTGATGGCTTTTTGTTTTCCTGTTCGTGCTTGCTCTGCATCCAAAACCATTGTCGTTTTTAAAAGACCTCTTTTGGGTTGCTCTTCAGCCTTGCCTTTTGACCCTGTCTGTTCATCCTTACCTAATGGGCATAACATACCAGCAATGGTCCAGTGCTCGGTGATTTGCAACTCGTAGCGAATCTCTTTGCCGCTGCAAGTTGCTGTGATTTTGAATATGGCTTGCATTATGAACTCATTGTTTTTCCTATGATGTCTGAGCCATCATGAAGTACAAATTTCCAGCCAGTGGAAGTATTATATTGTCATTATTGAACTGGTCGAATGGACTAATGATGGTGAGCATATTGTTAGCAAGTTATATAGGTGATAGGATTCTAATGTTCTCTTCGGTTGGATTCCAGCAAATGGTACAAGAACAGAAAATGATTGTATTCTCTTCCCCCTGATGCTGCCAGACATGCTGGGATTTTCCAGTGTTTTCTGTTCTTGTTTCACATTCCAGCACCCATAGTATTTTGCCTTTATTCCAGCAAATGGTACTTCAGCTATACAATTTTAATGTTGCTCTGAGAATTTAATGACCCAGATTCTGCAACTGTAATGATGGCAAAACTATCAGCAACTTCTTGTATCTATACATGCAGTTAAAACAAAAATGTAGATGCTGCTGTTGGTGATTCCTCACCCCCCCAGATTTCAAATTAGGGAAATTAATGTGAATGTCTTTTCTTTAATCTCACCCTGACCCAAAGAAAAATCTTAACTGTTCAAATGAGAAGTAACTGGCTTTTTAGAGCATTTTAAGTTTGGTACTGAGTGATTTTTGGCCCTGACACGTTACTTTTGATTTGTGGAATTCCTTTGGTCCATGATAAAGGTTTTGTGGAGCTTAGAATAAATATTAAAACGTTTGTTTTACAGTTTTGGTTTTTTTCATTCTTCCCTTGGTTAGGCCCAATTTTTATTTTGCTTTCTATGAAGTTATAAAATTTGAATGCGCAAACCTGTTCGTTACTCCCTGGTTTGCTGTCTGTCAGAATTCTACAGTGTGATTGGCTGTTTAATCAACGTATGGTAGGTACCAGACAGCAGAAATCACCTACAGGTGGTGCCAAAATGAAGCTAACTTGGGGAAAGGTGAAATCCCCACCACAGAGCTTGCAAGATCTGTGTGGGCAGTTTTTCTTTTAAGATCATTGCTAAATACTGTTACTTTGCTAACCATAAAGTCTGGACAATATATCAGAAGTAACTACTTTGCTGCAAGCTGGCTGCTGTCCAGTATGAATGAATCGAGTATTATTTATCTGTGTTGAACAATAATATAGATGTTCAAGTTATGTGCAGCTTTGTTAAAGGAATGTGTGTTGCAGTTCTAATTGTTACCTGCTATCTGTTTTCATCTATTATGTCCACAGAAGACTCTAAACTTTGTGCCGCATATTTGAATTAATAACATGTTTTAACTCTTTATGAAGTCAGCCCTCAGTGTATTTGAACTACACCCTTATGATCTGTGTTGTGTGAATCACTGTTAGTGCAACATAAGTTAATTCTTCATTTACACTTCACTGTTTTTATCTCTGGTCCAGAATATCACTGGTAGGCTACTGGTGGGGTTACGTTGGTGGAACCAGATTGACGATGATGGAAAGAGCCATTGGGTCTTTGAGGCCAAGAAGGTATGGTTGACCAAAGGTTGTTCCTTTTTGCAGATGAGACTAAAACAGGCTGTATGTGTGTGTAGATCTGTAAAACCAGTGGGTGTGCTAATCTGGAAAGCTGGTTGGTAAAGAATAATTTTGGATTTAATCTTTACAAAAACACGAGATAGGAGTAGACCGCAGGGACTGTTGAATGCTCCTCCATTCAATACGGTCATGGTTTATTATGAGTTTCATCTGCACTACCCACTTCATAATCTTATAGAAATATGTAAGATTATGAAGGGAATAGATAAGATAGAAGCAGGGATGTTGTTTTCACTGGTAGGTGAAATTAGAACTCGGGGGCATGTTCTCAAAATAAGAGGAAGCAGGTTTAGCACCGAGTTCTTCACCCAAAGGATTGTGAACCTGTAGAATTCCCTGTCCAGTGAAGCAGTTGAGACTACCTCATTGAATGTTTTTAATGCAAGAATAGATAAATTTTTGAATAGTAACAGAAATAAGATTATGATGAGTGGGAGGTAAGTGGAGTTGAGTCCATGAAAAGATCAGCCATGATCTTATTGAATAGTAGAGCAGGCTCGAGGGGCAAAATGGCCTACTCCTGCTCCTAGTTCTTATGTTCTGATACTCCTTAATTCTGTGAGGAATCAAAAATCTGTCTATCTTAGATTTTAAAGATTTTTGATTTATTATTGTGACATGTATTAGCATAGAGTGAAAAGTATTGTTTCTTGCACACTATACAGACAAGGCATACCATTCACGGAGAACAAAGAACAAAACAGCACGGGAAACAGGCCCTTCAACCCAACGAGCCCACACCGCCACCCCAATGTTCCCACCTCTACCTGCGATGCCCGTCTATGTCTATAGATCTATGGATTAAAAACCAAATTTGAGACAATTTAGGGAGAATTTATTTTGCCAATCAGCCTAAGAGCACATCCCCGGGATGTGGGAGGAAACCAGAGCACCCAGAGAAAACCCACGCAAGCACGGGGAGAATGCGCAAACTCCCACAGACACAGGCCCAAATCCGTATATCTGCACAGCACAGCGATAGCCACTGAGCTGTTGTGTTGCCCGTCAAGTGTACACTAACGACGTGAAGCACCAGCTCTTGGTTACTCTGAATGCCCTGTTCGAGGATTGCCTTGCTCTAAAGCAGATGACTGTTGATGTCTGTCAGCAAGTTGTTGAAACTCGGCTCCTCTTCATCTCCATCTTCAGACCAATCGAGAACTTCCATCTTCCAATCTTCTAGGGCTGGCATCCCGGGAAAGAAGGAAATGAGAGTGTATAATGTAGTGTTACAATCATAGCTAGGGTGTAGAGAAAGAGCAACTGAATGCAAAATTGGTCCATTCAAAAGTCTGATGGCAGCTGGGAAGAAGCTGTTCTTGAGTCGATGATGGACCATCACAGCCTTCTTGGGTAGAGAATGCAGGAGATTCACAACTCCTAGAGTGCAAAATATTCTTGCCTCAATCCTAAAAGACTGGCCCCTTACCCTAAGACTGTTTTGGTATCCTCCAAGCAGAGGAAGCAAACTCTTACAAAGATAGGTAGGTTTTTGATTAATAAAGGGATCAGGGGTTATGGGGAATAGGCAGGAGGGCGGTGATGAGAAAAATATCAGCCATAATTGAATATGCTCCGTCATTCAGATGACTAATTCTGCTTGTGTCTTCTGGCAATGCAGGCAGTAGGGATGCTGTATTAAGAGTAATCCTGACTATAATTCCATATTGCAGAGCCTGATTTACCTGCAGGAAATGGCACCACTTTGTTAAAAATGAACCAGCGAGTATTGGGCAAAGCAAGTTGAGATGCTTTCAACAGCCTAATCATGAAAAGGCAATCAATATTGAAGAAAGTCGTTTTTCCTGAATAATCAAGAGAGAGTTGTTCTTTTTTTACAAGTACATAAGTAATACCTGAAATATTTTTAAACTGATTACATAAATATTAATGGATAGTTGGAAACCTTTTTAATCAGGCTGGATCCAGATAGTAGTTGTATTGAGTTGCATTCTGAGGAAAAGAAGAGAGCATAAAAGTTAATCTGTTCTAATTTTCAATGTGTGTTTTTTTTTCCTCTGTGTGGTTTTCATAGCCTTCAAGTAAAGGGAAGAGAATCTCTTCCGAAGCGGAATCCAAAATCTTCTGGTTAGGATTAATCATCTGTCCCATTATGTGGGTCATTTTTGTCTTCAGCACTTTCTTTTCCTTTAAGTTGAAATGGTTGGTAAGTTCTTGACTGCGACTTGCGTGTAGTTTTGCGGTTTAGATTTTTCTCAAAAAAAAATGCTGTTAATCATTTTTTTTTAATGCATTCGCATAAGTGTGGATAATTTTCTGTACCCTCAGAAGCTGCAGAATCAAGAAGGGCTGCACAATGGTGAGCACCGTGGCCTTACAGCGCCAGGGACCCAGGCTCAATTCCCAGCTTGGGTCACTGTCGGTGTTGAAATTGTGCCCCGTGTCTGTGGGGATTTCCTCAGGATGCTCTGCTTTCCTCCCACAGTCCGAAAGACGTGCTGGTTAGGTGCATTGGCCATGCTAAATTCTGCCTCAGTGTACCTAAACAGGTGCTAGATGTGGCAACGAGGGGATTTTCACAGTAACATCATTGCAGTGTTAATATAAGCCTACTTGTGACACTAGTTTTTAAAAAAAAAGGATTATTACACGTGTATCATTTGAAATGTTGTTGAAAAATTCATGCCAATCTTGAAATAAATTTAAAATGGTGGGGATGGGGAGAGGGTGATATTCCACAGGTAATTTTGTTAAATTAGTGGTAAATGGTGGATAGTGGTTTAAATCCATTGGCTGTCTTTCCGATTGTTCTTAGTGTTTTTCTTCCTTTGGAACAGGCCGTGGTTATTATGGGTGTTACACTTCAAGGATCTAATCTCTATGGATACGTAAAATGTAAATTAGGAAGTGGCAAGAATCTAACGAGTATGGCCACCTCCTATCTGGGGAGCCAGTTCTTCAAGACGGTGAGTTAAATCTATCCCATTAGACCAAAGCAGAGTTTAGTGTTCTTCTTATGACTTTTCCTCCAAGTGAAAGAGAGAGGAAATGTGTTAGATTATATACTTCCTAAGAGGGAGTGGAACAGAGTGGAATATCAGTGACTGGTGGTAGCTCAGAGAGATTGCAACCAAGCTGTCACAAAACTTAGGAGCAAGTGATAGATGGCTTGGAGTAAGAGAGGGGGTTTTTGAATTGAGGCAAAAAATGTTTGGGCTATATGAAAAGAAAAGGTTAAGGTGATGGAAAATGATCACACTTTAAAGTTCAGAGTCTGGAGGTCTGTAAGCTACCTAATCGGAAGATGAGATGCTGCTGCTCCAATTTGTCTTGGGCTTCATTGGAGCATTGCAGCAAAGCAAGGACGGGCATGAGAGCAAGGTGCTGAGCTCAAATGGCAAGGACAGGAAGAATGGGGTCGTGCTTGCGCACTGAACGAAGATGTTCTGCAGAGTGGTCACCAGCCTACATTTAGCCTACCCAAAATCAGTTCCTCGTTTGTTTCCCTTTGTGCCTGTTGATGCTAAAGTTTGATGCTGGGCTGGTGGTGGTGTTTGGCGCTGGGTTGTGGCTTCTTAGATGCTTGCAGTCACCTCTTAAGTGGTCAGTTTTCATTTCTTAATCCTCCGTGGGAGACGTCACAGCTGAACTGGATTGACTGCTATGTTTTGAGATTTCATTCCAGATTTTCTCTTGTGCTCAGTGTCAAGCAGAATAACTGGAAGCACTTGCTGTAAACAGTTCAGAGCATTGTTTTGGATGCGTTATCTGCCCAGAGAAAAGCTTCTCCATGTCGCAACAAAAATTCTGTTTCTCTCTCCAGAGATGCTGCTGAGCTTTTCCAGCTTTTTCTGTTTTTATTTTACATATTCCTAACGCTTATAGAAAACAAGCTGCTGTGTATAAATATATGTTGCTTCTAGCAAACGTAAATGAGCCACATTGATTGATATCTTTAACTCCTGAATATTCTAATAGCCACACTATTAACCAGTCTGGTCCAGCCAGTTTAGCTGAGGTTAGTTTGAGCATCTCCACTGCTGCCATCACTTAATTCAAAGCAGTGCAGAGACTGAGATATCCAAGACCACATCATACACAATACTCTTACAAAAACCAGATCCACATAGAGAGTAAGCGGATTCTAATAGTTCTTGCACTCATGACGTTTTCACTGAAATCTACAGGGTTTTCATATGGTGAAATAGTTTTGAGTTAAACCTTTCCTACTCCTGAATCAAGACCAAGATATTGGTGTGAGTGAAAGAACTCAAAATGAAAAGATGCCATTCAGACTACGCTCCATACTGTTTTAGTGTTGATGTAATATAATTATAGACATGGTGATCAAGGGTTCAAATGATAATTTGTGGGTGGTATATTTAGATCTGTTTCTGTAACCCATTAATCTGGCAGTTACAGCATGTGGGTTGTTCTCTGCACCCATGGTAATGCACCCAGGCCTGTTTAATCTACATAGACAAAGATCAACTGACCTTGATGCAGCGTGATGAATAATGTCTTCATGAGCTGACCGATCTGTTTCTATTGAAAATAATACGGAACGTAGACACTGATATCCTAATGAGGAAAAGATTCCAATAATTGATTACGTTGCAAGTGATACTGTCAGCATAGGGCCGTCAGCACAATTTATTTGCAGTGCCTTATGTAAGATTTCTCTGTTTTAAAACCTTTCTGGTTTGCATTTTGCTGTCTGACTGAAGGAGACTGAAACTGGCTGACAAGTGCCTGGCAGCTTCTGATAATAGTGCCAAAGAACAGTACAGCACAAGAACAGACCTTTCGGCCCACCAAGCCTGTGTTGGTACATGATGCCTTTCTAAACTAAAGAGCCAACTGATTATGTACATGAGGCATAATGTACGACAGGCTTCCTTCCTCTTAAAGAAGTCAGTATCAAGCTTTACGTGTTCTATGGGGAAAGTCTGCCCCAAATGATGCCTCCAAGTCAGGAGACATTATGTCGTTTTATGATTTATAGCAGCATAAATTTAAGAAATCAATCCTATTTGTGTGTACTGAAATACACAATAACATGTATTGAATTTCTGGCAAATGTTTAATGCGTAATTTGTGAGCCTTTTCTCTTTGTGACTGACTGCCTTTGATATCTTGTCATTTATTGTTGTCTCTCTAAATTATACACCCACGAGCCTACAGCTTTGTCACTTTGTACAGAGAGAATTTGAAATGCAATTGTTTCTAATATTGAATGGAGGTGTAAACTATTAGTCATTTATAATGCACATTTGGTACAAAATACCCAGCCAACAATTCACATTTTGTTTTGATGAACTTTATTGTGCCAGCAAATGAATGAAATAGGCGAAAAAAAATTCAGTTTGTGCAGATGCTTTCAATATTGACATGATTTAAAATGGTAGACATTAATGCACCAGAGAATGAGTTTCAGGCTGTAATCTGATCTGGTTCAGATCGGTTTTGGCCGGAAAAATGTAGAAGAGAGTTATAGGATAAAAGGTAAAACTATATGGAGCATAGAGACGCAGAGAGACTTGGGGGTGCAGGTTCACAAGTCTCTGAAGGTGTCCTCACAGGTGGAGAAGGTGATAAAGAAGGCGTATAGTATGTTAGCTTTCATAGAAAAGGGTATAGAATACAAGAGTAGGAGTTTGATGTTGCAGTTGTATAGAACTTTGGTTAGGCCTCACTTGGAATACTGCGCCCAGTTCTGGTCTCCGTACTATCGGAAGGATGTGGAGTCCTTGGAGAGAGTGCAGAGGAGGTTTACCAGGATGCTGCCTGGTATGGAAGGACTGTCTTATGAGGAACGATTAAATAGACTGGGGTTGTTTTCCCTTGAAAGACGTCGGCTTAGAGGGGATCTCATAGAGGTGTATAAGATTATAAGGGGTATAGATAGAGTAAATGGAGGTAAACTTTTTCCACCTTCAGAAATGGATAGGACGAGGGGTCATGGCCATAGGGTGAGGGGGGCTATGTATAAGACGAATATTAGAGGGCAGTTTTCACACAAAGGGTAGTGGGGGTGTGGAATGCACTGCCGAGTAAGGTGGTGGGAGCAGGCACGCTGGGGCTGTTTAAGGGTCTCTTGGACAGCCACATGAGCGGTATGCAGATAGAGGGATATATTAGGACTGTTTAACTACGGCTTTTTTCCACAGGTAATTCGGTCCATACTTTGAGCATGCATTCGGCAGGTGGTGCGGGTACAGCTCTTGGATGTTGATTCATGGGTTGCCTGGTACCTCATGTCGTAAATGAGTGCTTTATGTGGACCATCTGAAGGGCACCGTGACAGCTCAGAGACTATCGATGTGGCTGTGCAGACACTTGGAATTGGGCCGGTGTCTGCGGGAGTTTGCGCGTTCTCCCCGTGGTTGCGTGGGTTTTCTCCGGGCACTCCGGTTTCCTCCCACAACCCAAAAATTCGCTCTTAGGCTGATTGGGAAACAAATTGTCCCTATAGTGAGAGTTTTCCATATTAGGAATAATATATATATTATTATATAGGAATAATATAATAGGATAATGGATTTGCTACTATATAGTTATGACGGCGGCGCGGGCTCGTTGGGCCGAAGGGCCTGTTTCCCGTGCTGTGTTGCTCTTTAAAAAAAAGATAATGGTTGCGTACCTTGTAGATTTCATTGAAATAGCTTTGCGATGTCATACAAAGAGACTGTAATGCTATTATCTACGTCAGTGTGATATTAAAAATACAGAGATAGCAACGTTACAATGCATTTTTTTGGAAAACCAAGCAGAATATTTGAGCACAATAGTGAAACAAAATACTGTGGATACTGGAGATCTGGAATAAAAGTAGAAAATGCTGGATAAGCTCCATGAGTCTGGCAGCATCCGTAGAGAGAAAAGCAGAGTTAACAATTCAAATCCATATCGCACAGCTCTGCAAAACCATAATGACTCGAAACATTAACTCTGTTTTTCTCTCTCGTGTGCCAGACCTGCTGAGTCGATCCAGCATTTTTTTTCTTTTGTGTAGACTATTTTTAAGCGATCTGGTTGATGAGTTCATTTCTTGTTTGACATCACAGGCACTGAAGAAAGAAGAGAATTCAGAATCTTAAAAGGAGGACAGCATTGTGGAAAGAAACTTGAGATGTCATTTTGTATTGTGAACTTTGGAACTCCAGTTGCTGAAAAATGGCAATTTTTACATTTGTTTTTCTCTCTTTAAGAATTGCTTTGGGGTAAAGAAACAGCAGATAAATTGTGATCGTCTCATGATTTATAGCTTTTACATTTTTTCTCCCCCACTAATTATGATTGGAAACTGTCATGGTTGGTTTTGATTTGAGCTGCTTTAATTGTCTCTGAGCCTTTGAAGCAATATCTAATGTTAGAATCATTCCAAATAGTCAAAGTACGTCTGGGGAATGGGCAGATGTGTATGAGGAAGAGAGAACATCATCACTTCTTGGGATAGGAGGGAAATCAAGGCTGATATTTAAAACTTTTATTGTAAACACAATGATATTTTGGGAGGGGGGATGAGATTTAGAAATTGTATGTGCTTTCTAATAAAATGCTAGTCTGAGAGATCTGAAGTGTTTGAGCTACTCTTTAAGGAGGAAATAACGTGGCTAAGAAAAGAACATCTTTTATAAGTGCACAAATTTCCAATTTTTAAAGTTAAAGCAATAAATTCATGTTTAAATGCATGACTTATCGTACACAAAATGGACAAAATTTACTTTTGTACAGATGCGATGTTTCTGGAGAGATTAAAACTGAATTTGGAAAACTTCTGACTGTGATTGACCTGGTAAATAAAAACTCACAAAGGCAAAGACTGTGGAATTTCAGATGATCTGCAGTCTGAAAATGAGTACCAGACACTTTGTGATGGTTCTGATGTGATGTATTTGAATGCCATGCAAAACCAAATTATTGCAGGTGTTGGAAATCTAGACTCAAAAAAGGTTGTAGTGGTGTTTCTCCTGGGGGTCGCTATTGGGACCCTTGCTTTCCCTGATAGATATGGATTATCTAGACCTTGGTAAGTAGGGGAGCAATTTTAACGTTTGCAGATAGAAAAAAACTTGGAAGTATGGTAAACCGTGAAAAGGACAGTATAGATCTTGAGGACGTTGATAAGTTGGTGGAGTGGGCACGTAGCTGAAGTTTAATGCAGAGAAATGTTAGGAGGAAGAGCATATACAATACAAAATGATGGGGTAAAATTCTAAAGTGAATGCAGGAACTGAGTGCCCTCACTGTATATCTGCATAGATCATTGAAGATGGCATGACAAGTGGAAGGAGCAGTTAATGAAGCATATAGTATTTGGTGCTTTATGAATAGGGGCATAGAGTACAAGAGCAAGAAGGTTATGCTGAATTTATACAAGTCATTAGTTACATCAGCTGAAATATTGTCTACAGTTCTAGGCACCACACTAGGAAGGATGTGCATGTATTGGAATGAATGCAAAAGAAATCTGTAAGAATGATTCTAGGAATGAGAAGTTTCATTTATAAGGATAAATTGGAAAGATTGAGACTGTTGTCCATGGAAAGAAGAAGGCTGAGAGAAAATTTGATAGAGATGTTCAAACCATCAGGGAGCTGGACTGAGTAGATAGGGAGAAACTGTTTCCTGTTGTGGGAAGTATTAGCTATGAGGAGAATTGAATAAACTGGGATTGTTCTCCTTGGAAAGAATTAGGCTCTGGGGTGACCTGATAGAGGTTTATAAAATTGTGAGGGGGTATAGGTAGGGTGAATAGTTGGAGGCTTTTTCCCAGGGCAGCAGTGATTATTACAAAGGGGACAGAAGTTCAAGATAAGGGGGGAAAGGTTCAGTGGAGATGTGTGAGGGAATTTTTTACACAGAAGGTGGTGGGGGCCTAGAATGCACTGTTAAGTGAGGTGATTTGAGGCAGTTACGCTAGCCATATTTAAAACATATCTGGATAGGCATATGAACAAATGGGGAATAGAGGGATATAAGCAGTTGGTTAGATTGATGCAGGCTTGGAGGGCCAAAGGGCCTGTTCCTGTGTTGTACTGTCCTTTGTAAAAGAATCAAGAATGGGAAGGTACAGATTGAAGGAGATTTGTAAATGAAATAAATATGATGCTGGAAAATCTTTCACACTAGTGGTTCAGATCTGGAATGCACTATGGAAGTGAGCTGGAGACAGATTCAATTCAGGATTCACAAGGACGTTAAATAATTACTTGAAGAGAAAGCGAATGCCACTGAATCATGCTGCTTGCTGGCCCATGCAGTCACAATGGGCCACATGGCCTCCTCCTGCATGCAACAATTCTGTGATCTGAAATATAAAATGTGCAGAAATACTCAGCTGGTCAGGAAGCATCTGTGGAGAGACTAAATTTAAAATTTCAGGTCAAGAGGTCCTTTCACTGAAACTATAGGTCATGGACAGAAACATTAGTGATGTCATTTTGAAGAAGAAGCAGAAGTTCTCATCCACTATCATCTGGCTGTCTCTATCTGAGCTTCTCACCCTGAACAACCTCCAACTCCAGCGCTATGTGCTTCTTCACGGGATATGTAGAATATTCTTGTCCTGCTCTGCACCCTCCCTGCCTCATGTTTCCAGTGTGTTAATGACAATCAGCCCACTTCCTGTTTTCACTCAGAACTGCAAAATTTCATTGGCTTTGTTTCCAGTTTCCAACATTCCTTCACTTTCACTTAGGCCCAATGGACTTCATTGTCTCCATTCCTTGGAATATTCGTAACAGGCCCATGGACCCCACTCTCATGTTCTATAAACATAGACAGGGATGACAGGGATCACGGGTAGAAGTGGAAACATCGAGGTGGCAGCACGGGCTCGTTGGGCCAAAGGGCCTGTTTCCTGTGCTGTTTTGTTCTTTGACTATGCTTCCTCACACCCTGCCTCCTATAAGGATTCCATTTTCTCAGTTTTGTTGTCCCGTTCACATCTGTAATGACGATTCATTGTTCCACACCAGTGCTCCTGGTTTGTCTTGCCTTTTCTTCACCAAAGGGTTACTATTCAGTGAGATTGACAGGACCCTCCACTGAATCTGTCCTTTATCCCTCCCTCTCTCCCAGAATCATGATACAGTTTCTCTTGGCTTCGCCTTCCACCCACCTACCTCCATCTTCAATGGAACTTACCCCAACATTTCTGCCAGCTCCAGCGTTTTGCCACCATGTCTCCCTTTGCCCTCCCCTTTAGAGCGCTGGTTGTCCAAAGTAGGGCAGTGTCTCTTCAGTACTTAAGTCGTACAATGGCAGACATCAGCTGGACAAAGTGGATCTATGTTTCCCTGAAGGTACTGCCCCATTAGCTTATCAAGTCTTTTTATAAAAAAAGCTGCTGCTTTGCTCCCCACTCCTCTTTGATCCTCTCCAATCTTTCTGCTCACTATTTTCTTCCCTTGAAACCTCAGCACTTCCTGCTCATCGCTCTTCTGCACAGCTCATCGCTTATTTACCTTATCTGTCCCTCATGATTTTATACAGTTCTATAAGTCACGCTGCATCCTCCTACACTCCAGGGATAAAAGTCCCAGTCTCTGTTTATAATTCAAACCTCTCATGAGTTCCCGCTAATGCCTGCACCGTGCAGTTGAAACACATCGCCATGGCGATAATGCCCTCAGCCACATCGTGAGCTGAATCCTGGTGCAGATGCCTGACATGGTGCCAAATACTCCACTGTGGTCACCAGCCTTATTGCACTGGAGTGATGATACCATCTGTTCAACTAGAAGGTGATGGGACTCGCCCGGTTGGCCTCAGTCATGCTGTGGCCCTTGCGGCTCTGCCTTTGCAACTCCAGCAGCTCTGGGATGATTAAACTCAGGAGCACGTCGTCTGCCAGGGGCTGAGCAGAGTCCTGGGCTCCAGCATCCCTTCCCAATGCTGGTTCCCTAGGATATTCCTTCTTTCGCCTGCTATGGATCTTCAGCTTTGTGGTGCTTGGCAGTGATTGACCAAGAAGCTTAGTTAGTGAACCCATTGAGGTATAAGTATCTGCACTGGTGCCGGTTGTGGGTGACTGCTGTAACACCTCTTTCATGGTGGGGCTGGAGAAGTGCCCCTTGGTGCTGCCCATTGGGTCTGGGGGCATGAGAATGACCAGGGGAAAACAGCTGGCATCAATGCACCACAGAAGATAAAGGAGTGAAAATTCATTACTCACTTGAAACCTAGAGAATGACTTGAGGATTCTTACATTTCTCTACTGCCCCACTTCACTATCAACGCAGGAACACTCTTCCTCTTCCCCAGCCAGTTCGAGGGCTCTCTCCTCAAATAGTGTCAGGGCTTGGATCTCCTGGCATGGCTCCAGCTGGATAGGCTTGCTCACGCTTATCGTGGTTGAGTTTGTCCTACAATGATACAGATAGGAAGATGGTAGTGGAGAGCTGTGGGATTGAAGATGATGATGAGATCTGTCAGGTATGGAGCTTGAATGGAAGCTGCAGCTATTGGGGGAAACATGATGATTGTGGGAGGGGGAGAGGGGAGGAGGGCCTTGTTCCTGCTGTTGGAGACCCCTAGGTGGCTGGGTGAGTGATGGAATTGAAGATGGGAGGGGTGTGCGAGGGGGTCCAGCACGAGAGAGGGTTGGTTCACTTACCCTGACCGAGCATTGCTGTCTCCTCCTTTTGCAATGAGCTGGCACTCCCAGGCAGAGGTGGTGACCTTGCTGGAGCAGGGGGCACAGTGCATCCCGCTTCTGCTGCACCCATTCAGCAGTGTGGTCAGCGCTCCTTCTGAAAAGCCAGATGTGAATTTCATGAATGTCATCCCTTGGATTAGATGTGGATCAAGCTCTGGGGAGCTACTGATATGGAGCTTCCTAATGATTAAGTTGTGGTAGGGCAGGTGAATCAGATGGAGCACGGTGTGATTCTTGTGCGCATAAAATGTTTTCTCATGAGGCACAGTATTCAATCGTAATTCATACCGGTGGCTTTGGTGGAAACCCTCCTCCATTTTATATCAGCATGCCCTAGGATGTAGGAGGTGAAATTGAACTGAGAAAAGAGTTGTGTTGGAGGAGATAGAGGTGTGACCAGCTTGGCAGCTAAAGACAGGAATCAAACTGAGCTCAGAATTAAAGCTGGTACTTCAGTAGAAGTGCTATTCCCTGAAAGCTTCTATTCTGGAAATTAATATTCAACCAAGGCACATCTGTGGAAGATCCCATGCCATTCTATGAAAAAACAGCGGGGGAATCTTCCTCATCTCCTGACCAATGTGCTGTCTGATCTGCCACCGAACATCAAGGTAGATTGCTTTGTCAATCACCCTGCTGTGTGTATGTTGGTTGTGATGTTTACCAACATAGCAGTCGTGCCAACACTTTGAACTATTTCTGAGTTACAAAGTGCTTTGGGATATTCTGCAGGCCACTCGTGCTGACAAGTCAGGACTTTAAACAGACTCTAGGCTCCTTGCACATGTTGGGTCTAGTGCCTGTTGAGCTCAGTGACAACAGAATACATCTGACACCAAAATAACGCCACAATAATTTTTCCAGCATGCCAATTCAGCTCCTGAGAAACCTGTACACGTTAGGAGGAGAACTTAACATTGAAGTGGCACAAAGTGGGCGATAGTGAATTGGGCGGCCATTTTAAACTTTGTCTGATTGTTTCTTTTCCATTGACAACAAACTTGAGTGAGATGGATGAAGAGTTTGTGCAGTTGAATACTCAACTAAAACCTCGGTCAACTGAATTAAAAAAAAACTTTAACCACGAGAGTAAGTGTCATTAATTAATCACCAGGCTGCCTGAATTGAAAGCTGAGTTTTACACTACAGTACTGAAAATTTCAGATTATCGGACTCCGTTTCACTGGGGAAACAAAATCACTAAAAAGTGAGTTCACAAAACTAGAATGCATTATAAATGTTGACACTGAAGGATTACAGCACCATACGCTTTCCCTTTTGCTTATGTTGTTAAATGACAGAAACTACCTTACAGGAAGGCTGGAGTGATTGGTCACACCTTTTTTATTCTTTCAAGGGAGGTGGGCATCGCTGGGTGGGTCAATATTTATTGCCCATCCCTGAGGGCATTAAGAGTCAAGTATATTGCTGTAGTTCTGGAGTCATGCGTAGGTCAGACCAGGTAAGGACAGCAGATTTCCTCCTTTAATGTACATTAGTGAATCAAATGAATTTTTACGACAGTCGATAATGGGTTCATAATCATCAAACAAAGAACAAAAAAAATTACAGCTAAGGAACAGGCTCTCCAAGCCTGCACTGATCATGTTGCCCATCTGAACTAAAGCCCCCTCCCCTTCAGGAGATCATATCCTTCTCTTCCCATCCTATTCATGTATTTGTCCAGACACCCCTTTAGAAGTCACTATTGTATCTGCATCCACTACCTCCCCTGGCAGCAAGTCCCAGGCGCCCACTACACTCTGTGTTAGAAACTTGCCTCGTATGTCTCCTTTAAACCTTGACCCTTGCACCTTAAACCTATGTCCCCTAGTAATTGACTCTTCCACCCTGAGAAAAAGTAGTAGACTTTTAATTCCAGATTTTTATTGAATTGAAATTTCATCATCTGCTATGCTGGGATTTGAATCCTTGGCCTGAGAATTAATTAGTCTAGTGACAATACCACGACACTAGTACCACTGCCACTACCTCACCTATTGTTTAAGGCACATCAATCATTGGAAACAGCAGCATTTTTGAAATGCTGTTGTAACTTTAATATGTTTGAAGATGTGAGCAAACAAATATTCTGGCTCTCAACCCTACTGTCTTTTTTGTATATTGACACCAAGTATTGCTGAAATATGTCCCTGATTATATACTGAGCACATGACCCCATACAATCAGCTGTAATCTTGCAATATGAATTGGACTTCAATGCTTAATGTATCGCCAGGAAAAGCACTTCAAGAATTGCGGATAAAACTGTACGTTGCTCAAGTGTGCGGGTAAATGTGCTCTTTTATCTTCCTTCCACCAGGGGGCATTAAATGTCTAGCTTCACTGCCAAATGTCACAGATATGTGAGGAAGGTTAAACAGCGACAATACAGCAGGGACTGTAGATTAGACAAAACTTTCCAAGAATATGGCAGTACATTAATAGCTGAGCAAACAGTTATTATAAAGAAAGCAGATGCTATTTTTATTATTAGAACTAATGTTGTCATGCCTTTTCTTGCAAGTAGCCTTGATAAACTGCATTCCGACATTATAAATATAACATCACTTCTTAATTGGATAATCCTACTAATTTACTTCCAAACTGAGTCCTAAAATTCTCTCTTATGGAATCAGTTACAAGGATAGGTGGGAATTTTTGAATCGGTTTCAAGGATAGGTGGGAATTTTATTAATAAAATATTAAAGGAGTGATGAGTCTGGAGTTGTGAAAGAAATGTGTTAATGTGCTATATTGCTAAGATAGAGAATGCAAAATACTTTGCATGGTGTTCTATTGCTCCGAGCGTACTGATGTCTCACTTTGGGCAGTAGGCCAAGCGTTTTGTGAAATGCCTTTATTTTCAGTGAGCATCATGGAAGGGAATTGCATAGTCTGTCTTCTGGATCCTGCCCTTCATTTGGTACCATGACACTATTTATCCAACATGATCACTCATAGAATTTCCCATCCCATCCATCATGGGAATTGTAGTGCATTGCGGGAACGGGGGAGGTGGACGATACAAAGGTCCGTTGACCTTGAGTGGGATTTTCCAACCTTCAGGTGAATGCAGCCAGAAAATCCCACTCACAGTATTTCTCAGCTTTTTGGCTAAGATCAAGCTTCAGGTCAAGTCCAGAGTGGGGTGCAAGACCTTACCTTGTCAGCTTGGATCCTGTTTGCTTTTGTGGCGACCCCAAATTGGATTCAGTTTGTATTTGAATATAGTTTTTGGAGTAATCAAAGAATAGATTCTGGTTCTCTTAGTCCATTCTAGGCATTGGCTTTGTAACTATAGAATCCCTACAGTGCAGAAAAGGCCATTTGGCCCATTCAGCCTGTGCTGACTCTTTGACAGAGCATCTTATCCAGGCCCTCTATCCCATCCTACCCCCATAAACATATGCTAAACACTGGGCTAATCCATCTAACCTACACATCTTGGGACACTAATGTTAATTTAGCATAGCCAATCCACCCAACCCATATGCCTTTGGACTATGGGAAGAAACCCACACAGACACAGACAGAATGTGCAGACTCTGCACAGACAGTGACCCAAGATGGAAATCTGACCTGGATCCCTGGTGCTATGAGGCAGCACTAACCACTGTGCACCATGCAAGGACAGAATAAAAATTAAAATAAAAAAAATCTAATGTGCAACCAATTGCTTCTGCTTTCTGTGCTAAGGACATTTTCCCTTTCTAACCTGTTATAACTTTCATAAAGTGCATCATTTCACAATTCACACCATGGTGGCACAGTGCTTAGCATTGCTGCATCACAGTACCAGAGAGTCAGGTTCACCTGGGTGATTGTCTATGTGGAGTTTGCATGTTCTTCCCATGTCTGCATAGGTTTCCTCCAGGTGCTCTGGTTTCCTGTCACAGGCCAAAGATGTGCAGGTTAGGTTGATTGGCAATACTAAATTGCCCTTTAGTTTCAGGAGGGGTTACAGGCACAGAGCCTGGGTGGGATTATTGTTAGTGCAGGCTCATTGGGCTGAATGGCCTCGTTTTGCACTATAGAGATGCTCTGATTCTGTGATTTATCCCCTGACACTCATTGATACTGCTGTTCAATGAAACATGCTCCCAAATCTAGTTCATTTTAATATTTTCCTTCAAATGCCTTTTGGAGTGTCATATTGTTGTGCTTTAGCTTTCTCAAAGCACAATTCGTAGATTGCATAGTTAAAGTGTCAGGAGGCAAGAATTGCTTCTGAGTCAAATAAGGAGATAGTAGTGCAGGTAAGCAAAAGCCAGGGCAAGCCAGATGTTAAATGAATGTCTGTAAAGGAGGAGGACAAGATGTCTAAAAGCAGAAATGTCTAGACGCAGAGTTGTTGAGGAAATTCCAGAGTTTAGGATCTTGGCAATAGAAGACTTGGCCATCAATGGTGGAGGGGTAGAAATCAGAAATACATTAAAGTCCAGAATTGGAACAATGAAGTTATCTAAAAGTTCTGTAAAGCCAGGGGAGAGTAGAGAAGTATAGAAGGGTGAGACCATGAGGAATTTCAAAACAAAAAAAAAATTTTAAAAGTTGAAGTATTGCCACTACTGGAACAGTGTTGGTCAGCGTATGCAGCGGCGATGGGTGAAGGTATTAATAGGATGTTGAGTATGACATACTGTCCGTCAATGTATAGAAAGGTGTCTCAAAGTCCTGTTATTGACTGTTGGGCTTCAACATGTTGGGAGATTGGATGGAGAGAGACATTGCACTGAATTATAACACGATGAGGTATTGGATGGAGAGAGGTATTACATTGGGTTTTAATCTGTTGAGAGATTGGATGAGAGACATTCAACATGTTGGGAGGTTGGATGGAGAGACATTGCATTGCTGTAACATATTGGGAGATTGAACGGGGAGAGACGTTAACATTGGGTGTCAACATGTTGGGAGATTGGATGGAAAGCCATTGCATTGGACTTTCACATGTTGGGAGATTGGATGGAGAGAGACATTGCATTGGGTTTTAACATTTTGGGAGATTGGATGGAAAGAGACGTTGCATTGGTTCTTAACATGTTGGGAGACTGAAACCCATATTCCAGCTACTTCCTTAAATACTCAGGACATCACCAATTATCAGAAAATATCAGAGGGAAAATATTATCAGATATACCGAAGACTTGGAGGATGATAAATTTCTTGTACTTCAGCTTTTCTCAGGAGATTCACTTCTGATGTTACAAAGTGAAATAGCAGCAAATTAAAGGATAGATATTGAGAATAATTCAATGTAATTGTGAGTTTTATTGGGGCTGCATGTGAGGACACATATCAAAGCATGTTGACTATTTTCCCTATGTGCTCTTGGACTATTATTGTTTAATGGAAAAATTTAAATTTTATGAAAAATATGGAATAATTGGTTTATGATGTATCTAATTGTGTGGATGACTGGATTAGCCACTTAGCCAAATATGTTGGCTAGATTCTACATAGGATTTGCTTTGGCTATCATTGGGATTGCTTAAGTTATCTTAGTTTTATTGTCCTGTTCAGTTAATATGGCACAAATAGAACAAAGCCTATTACCATTCTTGAAGCTTGGGGTTTGGTTAGTCATGTGTATGCCAGGAAAAATATTCTGTACTTTTGGGAAACTCTGCCACATGGAAAAAATGCTCTCCACTCTCATGTTTCTCACAGCTTTCCATGGAGAATGTACATTGTGGTAAATAACTGAATATCGCCAATTTACAATTGACACAAAGCTGACTTTTATTAATTAATGGGATGTGGCCACTGCTGGCTAGGCAGCATTTATTGTCCATCCCTAACTGCCCTTGAGAAGGTGGTGGTGAGCCTCCTTCTTGAGCCACTGCATTCCATGTGGTGTAAATACACTTGCAATGCTGTTAGGGAAGGAGTTCCAGGATTGTGACACAGCAGTAGTGAAGAAATGGTAATATATTTCTAAGTAAGAATGATGTGTGGCTTGAGGAGGAATTTGGTGGTGGTGTCCCCATACTTCATGCTGCTCCTCTTCTTCTAGGTAGTAGAGGTCGTAGGTTTAGGAGATTCTGCTGAAGGAGCCTTGGTGAGTAGCGCAATGCTTCATGTGGATGGTATACACTGCTGTCACTGTGCTTTGGTGGTAGAGGGAGTGAATGTGGAAGGTGATGGATGGGGAGCCATCAAACATTTGCTTTGTCCTGGATGGTGTGTCAAGCTTTTTGAGTGCTGTTGGGCTGCATTCATCTATGTAAGTGGAGAGTATTCCATCATTGGCCTAACTTGTACCTTGTAGATGGTGGACACTCTTTAGGGAGTCAGATGGTGAGTTACTTTCCGCAAGACTCCTAATCTCTGACCTGTTCTTGTAGCCAAAGCATTTATATGCTTGGTCCAATTCAGTTTCTGGTCAATGGTAACCTGGAGGATGTTGATAGTGAGGAATTCAGTGATGACAATGCTGTCAAACATCAAGGGGAGATGGTCAGATTTACTCTTGTTGGAGATGGTCATTACCTGGCACTTTTGTGGCATGAATTTAATTTGCCACTTTTCAGCGCAAACCTCAATATTGTCCAGGTCTTGCTGTATTTGGACAGAGATTGCTTCTACATCTGCAGAGTCATGAATAATGCTGAGCATTGTGGTGTCAACAATGAAAACCCTCACTTCTGACGTTATGTGACTGATACTTAACTGCCAAGCATTGTTTGAAACTTAAACCACGTAGCTTGACTCTGATTGCTCAAGACATTGCCCTGGGGAATGAATCAGTGAATGGCTGTCATTTATTTTGTTTAGCTGAAACAGATACAATGTTCGTACATGTGTTTTCTGCTTGCAAAGAACAGGGCCCTGTATATTAATATATGTAGCTTCCAGTGCAGGCACATATGCAAGCACGACTGACATCCTTAAATTGGGTGTCAGCGTAATGCGTAATGCACATTAACACCAAATATCATATACCACATTGCTCATTTGTGAATTCTTGCAAATTCTCTTGAGGAATGTATCATAGAATCATAGAATCCCTACAGTGCAGAAGCAGGCCATGCAGCCCATCATGTATGCACCGACCACAATCCCACCCAGGTCCTATTCCTGTAACCCCACATATTTTACTTTGCTAACCCCCTGACACTAGAGTCAATTTAGCACAGCCAATCAACCAACCCACACATCTTTAGCGTGCAGGTGAAAACTGAGCACCCGGAGGAAACCTATGCAGACATGGGGAGAATGTGCAAACTCCACATGGATGGTGACCCGAGGCTGGAATTGAACTGGGGTGCTTGGCGCTGTGAGGCAGCAGTGCTAACTGCTGTGCCAGCATGCAGCATGTATGTTTGAGCATACTCAAATCGCATATTTCTGTCAATCTGAAGCCTGGTTGGATTTCTTGGGGATTCTTTCGCCACCATGAGTGTGGTCTCTGCAACTCTCTCTGAGCTGTGAGCTGGCTGGGATTATACTCATGTTCAGTATGTGGTCTTTCTATCTCTCTGAGTCTGGTTACGATCAGGGTTATTTCATAGACTGTCTGAAACCTCAAATTACCTCAAATGTAATCTTTGAAAACAATGTAATCAGTTCAGTTTATGACAGTTGGATTGCTGCCAATGCGAACTTCAAGGGCTATCATTACATAATACATGTGAATGATGTCAATCTTTGTTAACAAGACTCTCTTTCAATCGCTCAGACTCTGTTTTATTTACTGCCTGCTGTCATTTGCCCCATCTGTTTGGGGTGGCCATTGCTACATTTATAATTTAAACAGATTTCATTTTTTTTGTGCTGACACAACAGAACAAATAAAAGTACAACTAAAACTGGGACTGCACTACTTAATCTACCCACCTGGACTGGAATACTGGAAATGCAATGATAGCAGAAAGTGGTGTTCTATGCCTGAGGAACAATCTTCCAATGAAAGAACTAAGCTCAAATAAAACAGTCGCACTTGAACTCCTGTTACATTAACCGCAATGAGTTTTAGTTATCTAGTGCACTAAGAGTCACCTACCTGACTCCAGTCTCTCCCTTCTCTTCTTAGAGAGATATTGTTGATTGGCTAAGATACAATATTGATACCATTAATGGATCATGTTGCGACTTGGGCCCATTTATTTGTTAATAAAGAAATGACAGCTGGAATATTAAATACATTGATGCAACACCAGTTTCAACTTAGTCAGGACACTGTCAGAGGTGTCGTGTTTTATAATGATAGAATGCCTTGGGCTTATTTCCTGTACAAGACACAAGGCACCAATTGCTCATAAGGGATTATAAATGTGAGTTTGTTTATTGAGACTCAATGCATGACTTATTCTACATAGGCTTAAAGTTTGAAGGCATCAAACTGTGTGTGTGTGCGTACTCTGCTCAATGCAAAGCTGTAACTAAGACTGGATTACATGAAATTTTTTTACTTCTGGTAATGTCACGCTAATGTCCTTTAAAGGCATTTTTTGGATGAGATGTATAAATATCCATGGTATTATTATTAGAGGTATTATCTAAATAATACCTCTCAGGAAAGTATAAATATCTCAGGGTATTATTTAGATGAAAGGCATGAGAGTTATTCCTAGTCTCCTCACTCTTAATCAGTATCATAAATATAAATCATCTGGTCCTTATCATACTGCTATTGTAAGAGCTTGCTGTGTGTAAACTGGGTGCAATAGTGACTGAAAAACTGCTTCATTGGCTGTGGCATGCTTTTTGATGACTCGTGGTTATGAAAAAAAAATTGATTTTTAAAATTCTTTCACGAGCTGTGGACATCACTAGACAGACCAGTAATTATTGTTCTCCCTAATTACCCTTGAACTGAGAGGTTTGCTGGGCTATTTCAGAGGGCAGTTAAAAGTCAACCATACTGCTGTAGATTTGGACTCACATGCAACCTAGGCCAGACTAGGTAAGGACAGCAGATTTCCTTCTCTAAAAGACATTAGTGAACCAGATATGTTTTTACAACAGTTAACAATGGCTATCATTACAGAGACTAGTATTACATTCCAGATTTTTATTAATTGAATTACAAGTGTTTCTTTAATATTGTATTGTATCATCTCTTATTTGAAAATTGTCCAACTGATTGTAATGTCTTATTAATATTTAAATATGGAATCCTGGTAAATTCACCCAAATTTCCATATAGCCACTAAAATACACAGTGGCATAATATTTAGCACTACTACCTCACAGCGACAGGGATCCGGGTTCAATGCAGGCACTGGGTCATTGTCTGTGTGGAGTTTGTATGTTTTTCCTGTGTCTGTGTAGGTTTGCTCTAGGTGTTCCGGTTTCCTCCCACAGTCTGAAGGAAGTGTTGATTAGATGTATTGGCCATGCTAAATTCTCCCTCAGTGTACCCAAACAGGTGCTGGAGTGTGGCAACTAGAGGATTTTCACGGTAACTTCAGTTTTAATATAAGCCTACTTGTGTCACTAATTAAATAAACTTTAACTTTAAAATAACCAGCTAATGATACTGAAAAGGCAGTCTTGCATTCCTGCAATCAACAAGACAAATTGTCACAATGCTGGATTACGATTATGATAGTCACATCTTGTTCTGCTAGCGTTTTTCTTCCAGCAGCTGCTGACCTGGTTTCTGCATAAAATCAACTTAGCTCTCCTGAAAACAAACTGTCTTCTTTCAAACCGTAGACTAGAGTCTGAATTGGACTCTGGCTAGTGGCCAAATAAAACCTGTCTGTTCATTTAACATCTATATAAAATACAAAGCTATGCCTTCGATGTTAAAACAGTAGGCTAGGAGGTGAATTCATCACTGTTGTAGAGAAAACAAAGTATTGCTTCTGATAGGATCCCTGATGTTCAGGGCCATATGTTTTCATCTGTATAATTCTTCATTACAACACAGCAAATTAGAGCTATTTGGACTCCTTCAGTTCCGTGGCGGTGTGGGCACCACCCAGGAGGCAGTGTTGGGTAGAGTTCCTTGTGGTGGTTCCTGTGGAGGCAGGTGTGTTCCATGGGGGGGGGCTGTTCCTTGGGGTTGGTGGGGGGTGTTTCCTTAGTATATGTTCTATGATAGGGTGATGTGCAGGGAGGGCGGAGGGGAGGGGGGTGCTAGTGTTTGGGGAAAGGGTTAAGTTGGGGTGGGGAGGTTGGGGTGCTCAGGGAATGGGTGGTGTGGTTTCTATTTTCATTATTTATATAATGAAGTTACTGTGAAAATCCCCCTAGTCGCCACACTCTGGCGCCTGTTTGGATACGCTGAGGGAGAATTTAGCGTGGCCAATGCACCAAATTAGCTCATCTTTCATGCTGTGGGAGAAACTGGAGCACCTGGAGGAAACCTGTGCAGACACGGAGAGAATGTGCAAACTCCACATAGACAGTAACCCAAGCACAGGAATAGAACCCAGGTCCCCTGTGCTAATGCTAACCACTGTGCCACTGTGCCGCCCCCACAACCACACACGGTCTCCCAAAGCACTTTGTAGCTAATAATGTGGTTTTATCTTTAAACTTGGTACTTTTGTAATGTTGAAACAATTTGAAGCAAATGCTTCATGCATAGCAAGGATCCACAAACAACAATGATATGATGATCAGGTCATTTTCTTACACTGACAATTTCATTACCGTTAACTAAACTGCATTTTCAGCAATTATCAAGGTTGTGTGTTTTTGTGATTTTCCAATCCCTGTTTTATGAAAGAATGAAACTCAAATTCACAATTCTCTTTCAAAGATCAGTGAGTTTAATCAGTTTTATGCTGTACAGTTGCATTGAGTTCCACACCTTCTCAAATATGTCTCTGTGTCGATTTCTTTACTGTATAGTTTATGTTTTCCTGATGGGGGTGTGCACATTTTGAGGAACATACATCGCAGCAGGATTTAATGGAAGAGTTAAGTGTGGTTAGCACTGCTGCCTCACAGTGCCAGGGACTCAGGTTCGATTCTCGGCTTGGATCATTGTCTGTGTGGAGTCTGCATGTTCTCCCCATGTCTGCATGTGTTTCCTCTGGCTGCTCTGGTTTCTCCACGGACAGAAAGATGTGCTGGTTAGGTGCATTGACCCAAACAGGCACCGGAGTGTGGCAACCAGGGGAATCTCACAGTTACTTCAATGCAGTGTTAATGTAAGTCTTACTTGTGATGTTAATAAATAAACTTTGAAAAAGGAGAGTGGATTTCTCACCCTTGATGTTCAACTGACACTACTGACCATGTGGGGTATTGCAGACTGCTCTTACTCAACATCCACATACACAATATACACTTTTCAGTAGTTGTTAGAGTGCTGGCTCATGTTTCTGCAACTCCAACAACATCACATAGACCAACTGTAGCACACCTGGTTCATCTGTAATCAATGAATTGAGTAACAGCCAGCGACCAGACTTAGGAACCACTTTGCTTATTGGTTGCACAATTAACATTGGCTTTATATTAACTAACTTATTAAAATTCTACAAAAACACTTTGAGCATGATCTTACTGGCCATTCATGGCATGCACCCCAACACCACCACCCCCCCCCCCCCCCCCCACCCAACACTGAGGTCAGCAAATTTGGTGCCCAGACAAGTCTCTGTTCACTGCAGCTGAATGGGAAAATCCCATCTGAATGAACAATGGAAACATTCCAGCCTTAGATTACTAGGATTTGTCATTGTGAAAGATAGCAGATTAGAGCAGATTAACATCTACCATACTGTGACTAAATTGATTACAAATATATATTTTAAATGCGCATAATCAAATGGATGTGATACATTTTTAAATTATCTGGGAGTTTGGGAATGTGATGGTATCATGTTGCTTTCCCTTCGGCCAATGACAGTCAACTTGCTGACCCTTTTCTCCTGTAGTATAAAGTGTTGTGATGATTTGAAATTTGATATTCTTGTATTTGTCCAGATGAGTGTAAGATGAAAAGTTTCAGCAATGTGTCTCTCTTTCCACCAACGTTCTAAAATCATATGTTTTATTTGATGTAAAATAATTGAAGCTTGTGATGAAGACAAACTGCTGAATTGCGAAGAGTAGTTTGGGGTTATTCGTGTTATGAGATTATTGTTTGATCCATTGTAAAGAAAGAAATTAAAACAGTTCTGCTGAACTCATGGTTCTATAAAGAAATTTCAGAATTACAAAGAGCAAGGAATAATCCTTTTTAGAAACTGCACTGTAACTTTATTTATTATTGTCACAAGTAGGCTTACATTAACACTGCAATGAGGTTACTGTGAGAATCCCCTAGCCGCCACACTCCAGCGCCTGTTCGGATACATTAAAGAAGAATTTCGAATGGCCAAAGCATTTGACCAGCATGGCTTTCAGAGTGTGGGAAGAAACCGGAGTGTCCATGTAGACATAAGAGGAATGTATAGACTTCACATAGGCAGTGACCCAAGCCAGGAATCATACAACGGTATTTATTTAACATTTTTGTTTGTTTTTTTGGTTTTGATTTTCCAGTTTTAACTGGAAATATAAATGAGCTGGTGTGCAAACACACTGATGAATCTGGATCAAATTCCTTAGGATTACATCTTTTGTGAAAAAGGGACGTCTAGGAATTTGATTCAGATATATTAAGATATTTATTACTAACATCAAATGAGGGATTTCAACCCAGAATTCTTTATTTAACAGCTGCCTTGAGGACATCATTCCACAAACAGTTGTGTCTCCAATGACTCAGGCTGACTCCAGATGCTTCACTCATATCCAGCGCAAAGCTTGCTCCCTCTTAGATTGCCCTGTATGAAAAGTGAACGTTTTTATTTGTACGGGATGGTACACATTCTATGATATCCGACAGCAGTTCATAAAATGGATGGAGCAGCCAAACCAGCCGCGGTTTACTAAGCACTGAAGCAGACTATTTACAACAACATTGTATCCAAGTGAGCTTCCAAGCCCACATCCTTTCCTTTACAATGACCACCCATTTCTGCAATAACGCTCTGCCTGTGTCCCTGTCTCAACTTGTCTGCCGCCGAAACCCTCAACCTTGCTTTTCCTGTCTCCAGACTATTTTAAATCCCTCCCAGCCAGCCAGTCATCTTCCACCGTTTATTTACTTGAACTCAGAATTCTGCTGTCTGCACTTTCAAACGAGCTTCCGGCTCGTAAATCACCCTGTTGTTTGCTGGTGTTTATATGCTGCTGCTCCACCCAATGTCTTTGTTTTAAAATTCACATGCTAGCCTTCAAATCCCTCAATGGCCTTGACCTTCCCTATCTGTGGAATCTTCTCCAACCCCACAATCTTCTAAGAAGCTGGCTCCTCCTAGCCTGGCCTCTTGTGCAATCCATATTTCTTATACCCCACCGTTAGTGGCTGTGCCTTATCCTTTCTAACTCTCTCCTTCCTCTAATCATAGGATAACTCTGGCTATAATCCATCCAACCTGCATATCTTGGGACACACAGGGGAAATTTACCATGACAATCTACCCAACCTACACATTTTGGGACACTAAGGAGCAATTTAGCATGGCCAATCTATATAAGCTGCACATTTTTGGACTGTGGGAGGAAACCAACGAGGAAACCAAATGAGGAGAATGTGCAAATTTCACACAGAGTCACCCAAGGCCGGAATTGAACCTGAGTCCCTGGTGCTGTAAGGCAGCACTTCTAACCACTGTGCCGTTGTGCTACAATACTCATTAAAGATGCCCAATGAAACCTGTCTCTTTCATCAAGCTGTTTGCCGCCCCTTCTGAAACCTTGTTTGGCACTGTATCAATGTCTGATTATGCTGCCATGAAGACTCTTGTGATACATGCCAATAGATGTAAATCGTTGTTTGTTGATCCACAACAGTGAACACTAAGAATGAGATATCACATTCAATCTAATCCACCCTATCGAACAGCTTGAATTTGTCCACGGAGAATTAAACAGTGGATGCCACTAGAAGCAACTGAGTTGAAAACCTCCTGGGAGACCTTTAGATTAAAATACTTTGCCAATAGAAACTTACTTATCGGAAAATAAACAGGTATGTGGATTTTGCAGGAAGTATTTAGTCACAATCTCACAGAACCAAAGTTCATAAATTCATAAAGGTATAGGAGTAGAATTAGGCTATTTGGCCCATCGAGACCATTCCACCATTCAATCATGGCTGATGTGCTCCTCATTCCCATTTTCCTGCCTTCTCCCCATAACCCTTCAACCCATTACCAATTAAAAATCTATCTAACTCTTCCTTAAATTTACTCACTTTCTCAGCATCCACTGCACTTTAGCGAATTCCATAGGTTCACAACCCTTTGGGAGAAGTGTGTTGTAAATTTGCTACCCCTTATCCTAAGACAATGACCTCTTGTCCTAGAATTTCCCACAAGAGGAAGCATCTGCTCTCTGTCTACTTTACCCATACCTTTTGTTAATTTGTGTATCTCAATTTGATCTCCCCTCGATTTTCTAAAGAGTATGGGTCTAAGCTGTTCAATCTCTCCTAGTTTTACCAAAACTAAATAGTTACATTTGAAACATCCTCGAAATACAGAAACAAGCAGTACCTCTTTGAAGGTCAGTCTGTGGGATAAAGATAATTTGCTTGAACAATGTCAATAAACTTTACAAATGTATTATCAGAGAAAGCTTGATAATGGCATGCTATTGTTTCAATACATCCCATTGACATGTGGCACAAGGCATCACTTAGCTCCATTGACCCTTTAGGATCCAATGTGGTTAGAATACCTATCATAGTCAAAATACTTGAGTTTTAAGGATACTCTATTCCTTTACGTATATCCCAGATCTTTCTGCCTCTCGACTTTGAGGGGCAACCTTGACCAAGAAATTGATCTTGCCCCCAGAAACAGATAGTTCAGTGTGTTAGTTTGTGCTGGTCTAAAGCGCGAGCCTAATTTGACACACATGTTTTTATGTCAAAAGGGATGGATGAAGTGCCACCCAGTGCCAGGGAGAAGAATCATGGGACCTGGTCCTTCCCCTGTTTTTTGGTGCCTCTGTTAAAATGCTGTTGCCTGTGCTGTGAAATGTCCAAAATATGATTTTGCATTTCGGACTTAGGAGAAGGCCCAAATTTACTGACATACTTTGGAGCGGTAAGGTCTTCTTTTGGACATAACCTCAGGGCACTTTAGAACATAGAACATAGAACATAGAACATTACGGCACAGAACAGGCCCTTCGGCCTTCGATGTTGTGCCGACCAAAATAAAAAGCAATGCCCCTCCAAACTAAACCATTCCCTTCTCTTCCATATACTTATCAATTAACCTCTTAAACGCCACCAAACTTGGCGCATCTACGACAGCTGCAGGCAGGACTTTGGGAGAGATGAGGTGTGCTTTAGAATTGTTAAAATTAGACATGACTGCGCTTAAAAGTGCATAAACACACTGCATCTGTTGACAGAGAGCTGTTAAGCTATCAAATTTTTATATCTCCAGCCCACTAAACCATTACAAAAATTGATTTGCAGTGCTAAAGTAAATCATGCTTACTATTTCATTCAGTCTATTGACATAATCAGGGGGGATACCATCACAGGATTAGTGCTACATGATTGATCTCACAACCTATCTTTATCACAGTAGGGTGTCTGCCAGTTCACAGTTTTACTGAGAGCTTCAAGTGTTTATGAAAGTGTTGAAATGGGATTCTGAATAGAAATGTGTATCTGTATAAGGGATTGAAGGAAACTAAAAGGGGTGAATGGGCTTTAATACATGAGATTTTATTTTAAATAATTAATTCATCAACAGATACTTCAGAATTTTGTTTAATCTCAACGCAAGTGCTGAAGTCTGTCCATGGTGGGGAGTATGTGAGCTTGCATGGAGCATGGAAGGACAAAGAGTGGTGGGTGAGGGGCATGGGATGATGTGAGTTACTCCTAAATTGGCAAATGAGGCTATAAAGAGTGCTGTAGATGAGTAAAAAAGCATGAGATGGCATGGAGGGTAGGAGATGCCATAGGAGATGGATGAAGAGCATGAGGTGGCCTGGTTGACATGGAACATGGTTAGTGTGCGAGAGGTGTGAGGGGTGGAGGGCTGTTTTTGTTTTATTTCTTTTTTGCACAGCTTTGACAAAGTGCTGGATCATGGACGCTGGCCTTCCATCCAGCCGACCTCTGCATGCGGCAGCTTCCGAATTCTTTCCAGGGATGCAGCCACAATTCCCATAATCATCCATCCCTGAGATCGAAAACCTGAACCTTTTTTGTTAGGCTGTGGTCAGTGGTTGACAATGCACAGAGGAAATATCTTTAGTGAGGAGGGTCTCAGCCTTGCCTTGATGTGTCAGCGCAGTGGGCAAAGTGGCAGCCTTGAAGTAGGCACTTCATTCTGCCAAAGCCCTTCACATTGACCTGGTTAAAGCACTTGGTAATGAATAAGTCTTGTATATATCAATATTTTTCAATGGAAGAAGCAATGCCTCCTAACAGGCCAGAACACATCCTGACACTCTCCTCACATATTCAGTTTTCAGAAAGGTCTGTAAATGGAAGATGATTTAGCTGACTCATCCTCAGCCTGTGACATAGTGTGGTACACTGACTTAGTGTTGAAATTCTTCAAAATCGTTCCCTGTGTGAAAACTTTACAACTAACCTATGATTAGCCATCAACAATTCCGTGTGTGCACCTTGGAGATCAAATCAGCTGTGTGCACATAACCAACAATGGGTTGTTAAAGCTCTCACACCAGCTCTCTTCAATATATACACCAGTGATCTCCTTCCCACAATCTCACGGATTTTCATATTTGCTAATGACTTGGTCTATGCTTTCCAAGCTGAAGAAATTCAAGACGTTGAGAAGACACTCACTGAAGATTTATGGAAACTACTTCACAAAGGGGAAACTTGGATCAAATGCTGCCAGGATTGTCTTTTCAAACTACCACCCAAACAACTCAAAGACTGGGAAGTACTTCCCCAACAAACTGGTCAGAAACATCCATGATGCATCTTACTTACCTGTTCCATAATGATCCATTCAATCCGCCTCCCATCCCACTGCTCCAAATGGAGTAATCTCCCTGAGCAAGGTATCCCAACAGCCATCCTTTGAGCCAAGAAATGGGAAAGACAGGAAGTCATTTATGACAAACACAAGAATGCCGGGCTTCGATCTACCATGACAGGTGTGATCCTGGCTGGAAAATGGGATCCAGATTCAGGACAAGTCAGAGACCCTCTGCAGCAAACCTCCATTGCTGGGGGGCTCAGTACAATCCTCTTTTACACTTGCGGAGAGTAACAAACAATGCTGCACATTACCAAGGAATGTCTCCCTCGGCAGGACAATGTGGTAGACTAATAGAATGGTGGAAAAGTTACAGCGCAAAGAGAGGCCATTCAACCCATCATGCCTGTATTGGCCAAAAAAAAAAGAAAAATGAATGCAGCTGCTCATTTTAATCCAATTTTCCAGACTTGCAGGTAACAGCACTTCAGATGCAAATCACCTTAAATTCAATTAATGAGAGGGTTTTCACTTGGCTCTGAGCATTTCCATTTGCTAAATAACAGAACTGGGGTAGAAAGCAAACATATGTAATGCTGCATTCCGTAAATAACTCGACTATCAAGAAAAGCATTTGCCCCACCACCTGACTTTGGATCCATTTATCTCACAGCTGTTGGATTTGGAGTTGGGCCAATTAAACTTTACCTGCCTTTATTTCTTACTTATTTTTTTCCTGGTCTTACTTATGCCCACGTGAGTGCCAGAGCTCCCTTTTCACTTCATAATTCCTTCCAGGCCCATCGACACTGCCGGCCTTCCGAGGAACGGCCTGTTCTCTTTGGCAACTTGGGGGCGACAGGCTCCAACATGGCTGCTGTCTGCCATTGCTGCTGAAACCACGCTGGCAGCTCCTACCTCCAGATCCGGTCTTGGTGATCTATAGAATGTGGCTCTTAGCAACCTGAAGATTAAGTGTCCCTATAGGCAGAGTTTATACACTTCCTATGAGATAAATATAAACTCTCTTTTGTGTGAATATCCTAATAGTTTGGTTTTGAAGACTCTTGAACATGGAAATATGCCTTTGTGTGCACTGGAAACTTGGCAGAGCGAGTTGTTCACAGGAAATCGTTTAAACAGAAACATTTATAGTGAAAGATGTTTTGTGAGCTGGCAATCGGTTTTAAATTTTCTTTTAGTATACACTTGCCACTTTTTTAAATTGACTAATGCTTTTCTTCCCCTGTGGTATTAGTACTTAGATTATTGTCACCAGAAGAATATTGAAACTTCTTATTCATAGTACACTGGAAACATGGGGCACTGGGGGGTGCAGGATTTCACTGCTGGAGGAGGGGGATTGTTGGAGACTGGACAGTCTGGGGGGTTTGAGGGATGGGGAGGGTTCGGAGCCAGCCCACAAATGAATGGGGGACTGCGAACGGGCAGTGGGAAGGTTGGAGGTGGGGCAACAGTTGCGGGTGTCCCAGGCTGGCCTGCAATTGAGCTGCCCAGAGTGGACGCACAGAGGCCCCCAGATTTCAGCCTTTCCAGTGTGACTACGCCCTGCCTCCTGAAATTGAATGATAGTCATGCTGGTGACCTCTGCATTACACAGAGTGTGGGAGACTCAGTGAGAACTCCCACTGAAGAAACAGCATGATTTGCTCCAATTTTCCAGGAACTCGACACTTAGAACTTTTTTGGGAGAACTCCACCCGTAAATTCTAAGAATGCGTGAGATTACAGGAAGGCTTGTACAGGTTAGAGGAATGAGCAGATAAGTGACAGATGCAATTCAATATCATGAGTAAAACATTTTGGGGAAAGAATAGTGAAAGGAAATCTACTCAGTGTGTTGGAATTTTTAACAGTGTTAGTGACGGAGAAAATTCCAACTGTCTCTCCCACAAAGGCAAATGCAAATCTGGCCTTTATTTAGATGCACACTGAATAGGCAAGGCACTTAAAGTATTGATTAGGACACATTTGTTGTACTATATTCTATTAAACAAATAATTATGGGGTGGGATGTTGGCATGATGTTAGCACTGCTGCCTCACAGTGCCAGGGAATCAGTTGGGTCACTGTCTGTGTGGAGATTGCATGTTCTCCCCATGTCTGTGTGGGTTTCCTCCGGGTGCTCCGATTTCCTCCCACAGTCCGAAAAATGTGTTGGTTAGATACATTGGCCATGATAAATTCTTCCTCAGTGTACCCAAACAGGGTCCAGAGTGTGGCGATAGGGAGATTTTCACAGTAACTTCTTTACAGTGTTAATGTAAACCTACTTGTGACATTAGTAAAAAGAAATTATGGAAATATATACAATTTGAACTGTTACCATTTTGTCATGTGTTTGATGAGAAACAAAAACCAGTTGTGACTGAATAATTGCGATCCATTTTAAAGTTATTAAACCAATATACTAATTTGCTTGCACGAGGATTTACTGAACTCATTATTGGTGTCTCATCCCCAATCTTCCCAATTTCAGCAAGAACAAATTATATTTAAATAGTGCCTTTAAAATAATAATACATGCTTCACGGAAGCATTATTAAACAACATTTCATGCTGAGAACACAAGGGCAGGTGACAACCGTTTTCTCGAAGAGAGGGAATTAAAAAAAAATTCTAAAGGAGGAAAGGGAGGCAGAGATTCGGGAGGTGGAAAGGGTTAGGGTGGGAATTCCAGAGCTTAGAGCCCAGGCAGCTGAAGGCCCAATCCCTTGCATGGGAGCGGCTAATATCTGGGAAGTTCAAGAGGCTGGAATTAGATGAGTGCAGATACCCCATTGGGTCAGGAAGAATAAATGGTTGACAGGAGAAAGTAAGACATTTGACCATCTGAAGTACTTTTCAGTTTTACTGACTGCTCTCTGACTCTTGCAGATATAAAGCATTGCAACTTGAACAAATAATTGGGTGGCATGTATAAAAGCTTTTAGGTTTCCAGTTGCGATTCTTTCACTGGCAGGAGTTGATCTTTGTAAACAGTTGATTAAATTTTCGAATGGAGATTACAGAATTGGCAACAGTAAGGATATACATACGGTGAGAAGGGAACTGGGTGCATTTAGTAAATTGTTTGTGCGAGTTGGTGTAGTTTCACATTATGTAGCACACGCTGGAACAGCTTCTGCTGCCTAAGGAATCAACTCAATAACCCCTCCTAGAATAACTGAAATGACTCATCCAGGAGGAATGTGTTGTAGCAAATGTAATCATGGCAAAGTGACTCATAGTCTACACACATGTAAACTTCAGGCCAAGTGCTGTCAATTTAATATTTAAAACAATAGTATCCATTCTATTGCCCTTACTAGGCTGGGATTATAGTTTACTACCGTTTACATACGACAGATGGGATTTCCTGCCAGTCAATGGGAATTCATTGCTCATCAAATCCTTACAAAATAATATTGTAAAACAACCTAATTATTTGAGAATCTATTTTCTTTTTATTCATTCATTGGGATGTGGACATCTACGACTAGGCCAGCATTTATTGCCCATCCCTAGTTGCCCTTGAGAAGGCGGTGATGAGCTATCTTCTTGTCATGTTGTGGTCCATGAGATGCAGGTACACCCACAATGTTGTTAGAGAGCGAGTTCCAGGCTTTTGACGCAGCGACAGCGAAGGAATGTCAGCGTCAACAGAACGAAGGAAATAGTCATCTACTTCAGGAGGTGTAGTGGAGAACGTGTCCCTGTCTATATCAATGGGAACAAAGTAGAAAGGGTCGAGAGCTTTAAGTTTTTAGGTAACTAGATCCTCAACAACCTGTCCTGGTTCCTCCCATGCCGATGACACTAATGTTAAGAATATCCGCCAATGCCTTTACTTCCTCAGAAGGCTAAGGAAATTTGGCATGTCTGCTACGACTCTTACTAACTTTTACAGATGCACCATAGAAAGCATTCTTTCTGGTTGTATCACAGCTTGGTATGGCTCCTGCTCTGCCCAAGACCACAAGAAACAATGAAGGGTCATGATCGAAGCTCAGCCCATCACTCAAACCAGTTCCCCATTCACTGATACTGTCTACACTTCCCATTGCCTCGGAAAAGCTGCCAGCATAATTAAGAACCCCATGCACCCGAGACCTTCTCGCTTCCACCTTCTTCTGTTGAGAAAAAGATACAAAAGGCTGAGGTCACGTACCAATTGACTCAAAAACAGCTTTTTCCCTGCTGCCATTAGACTTTTGAATAAACCTACTTTGCGTTAAGCTGATCTTTCTCTATACCCTAGCTATGACTGTAACACTACCTTTTCTTCTCTATATATGGTATACTTTGTCTATATACCATGCAAGAAACAATACTTTTCACTATGTACTAATACATGTGACATGTGCTTCTATTCCAATTAGGCTTTGATTTTCCAAGGGGTAGGAATTCCTCCTTTGGCCAAAAATGTCCCGTATCATATTTCACAAATACCAAAATTCTTTTACCTTTCGTCACTTAAGTTTATTTATGTATGTCATAAGTAGGCTTACATTAACACTGCAATGAAGTTACTGTGAAAATCCCCTAATTGCACACTCCCATGCTTGTTTGAGTACACTGAGGAAGAATTTAGCATGGCCAATGCACCTAACCAGCACATCTTTCAGACTGTAGGACAAAAGCAGAACACCTGGAAGAAACTTACAAAGCCAGGAGGAGAATGTGCAGACTCTACACAGACAGTGGCCCAAGCTAGGAATCGAACCAGGGTCCCTGGAACCCTGAGGCAGCAGTGCTAACCACTGTGCCACCATGCCACCCTTATCCACATACCCATTTATGCAATCATCAGTATGGTACATGGTGAACTTTGACCTTTCTCTACCTAGCATGTCCTACAATCCTGCACAGCATGAGTCATGCAGAATTCAAGTAAAAGCAAAGGAAATGATTTAAAAAAGGTTTTCGTTTACAACTGTGACAAGTATAATGCTTCAATTTAGTGCTTTTCCTGTTCCTGGTAGGACTGGCTGGAATACACATTTTTTCCCCCAGTGACAGATCTGTTCTATTCTGCTTCTCCCTGGAAGGTTGGACAGAGTCTCCTTTGTAGTATTTCCTGAGGAAATTCAGAAGTGACTAATTAGAAAGATGACAATATGACATAGATGCGGTAATAAAATGTTTGGTTTAAATTCACTTTGTGTCAATGCCATAGACATCTATTTCCAAGTCCTTTGTGGTTGATTTGTTTTAATTTTGGTTAACTTATGCAGCCACAAATTAAATTTAAGACAAAGTATGCTCTCCTTTTGTGAAAATAAAGTACAATGTGAGCTGCCGATCTGAATTTGCCAGGACAGGTGCAATTCCCACAGTCTACATTGATGTGTATTTTGTTTCAATTTTGAACTTTGAGAATAAGAACACCAAAGTAGAGGTGAAAGCTCAGTAACATTTATCAATGAGGCAGTAGGCGCTTTGCAAAATGAATGTTTATATGTGGTTTGTAATTTTGGGAAGAAGGAAAAATAAAAATATGGGGCAGATTTTATGGCTGTGCTCTGTTAATGCAGAAGAACTCTTCCAGTGTAGACAATAACAATATAACAACACTCAATTTATAAATCAAAGAAAAGTTATAATAAAAAAACTTAATTACTCCAAACTTGAGGCCTCATCCTGGACCATTCCAAGGCCCCCACAATTCACAATTTGCTCTAATTTATACTGAGTCAGCTGATCATCACATTGTCCGGTCATTGTTACATGGTTTACTAGCTGACCCTTACAGCTCGTTGGTCACATTACAACAGATCAAGTGTTATCACCAGTTATATTCTAATATGCTCGTCCAGAAACTGTAAAATCCTACCCAAGATCAACAGGTCTTTCCATGGTCCGCCCCTCACTTGATTCCCATTGAGGCAGAACGGTAAAATTCACCCAATGACTCAAACAAATAAATATTCAGTACTGGGTTATCCAAATGTTTTCTTTTGTAATTTCAGGATCTTTGCTCCTCCCCACTTTACTCAGGATTCCAATTGATTTGTTTGTCACTATTTGGGAACAATTTGCATCTTGACTGCACGGTGTATAAACTGATGAAGCAGGTCATCTGCTTGTCATAGAACCCACCCAAGTTTCATTTCTATTGATGCTAATGAATTCTGGCTATTGGACAGTTTATCTAAAGGTCAAACAATCTATTCTACTGGTTGACCACCCAAGATGTTCTCCCTTTACTTGAAGCACATTCTAATACAAACTCCAAAAATTGATATTCACTAATTTGAACCTCCCCATCAGTGTGTTTTGAAATATTTTTTCCAGTCTTTTCTATTCCCTTTTAAAATCTTCTATATTTCTATGAGATTAATTTACAGCAGTAGGGTGGCACAGTGGCAGAGTGATTAACACTACTGCTTCACAGCAGCACAGATCCGGGTTCGATTCCTGGCTTGGTTCGATGTCTGTGCAGAGTCAATGTGCTCTCCCCATGTATGTGTTTCCTCTGAGTGATCTGGTTTCCTCCCACAGTCCAAAAGATGTTTTGGTTAGCTGAATTGGCCATGCTAATTTCTCTCTGAGTGTTGCTGTACAGATGCTGAAATATGGTGTCTAGGGAATTTTCACATTACAGGTTAAAGTAAGTCTTTATGACATTAATAAAATAAATTCTAACTTAAAAGAAACTTTCCTCCAAGACCGAAATACCCACGTTTTTGCAATCTTTCGATATATGCAGGTTAGGTTGATAGGCCATGCTAAATTGACCCTTAGTGTCACGGGAACTTGCAGGATAAATATGTGGGGTTATGGGGATAGAGCCTGGGTAGGATTGTTGTCAGTGCAGACTCGATGGTCCAAATGGCCTCATTCTACACTGTAGAAATTCTATGATTCTATGATGTTCTAGGATATGGTTCTGCTTTGTGATGCTCCGAGCTCCTGTCAATTATTGACTGACTCTTGTATTTTTCAACACGAAGATCTGAATGCAATATCCCAGTTGTGTTCTGACCAAGATACTATTTACATTGAGTATGACTTCCTCTCTCTTGTGTTCTACTGTTTTGGCTCGAGAGTTCAAAATTCTATTAGCTTATTGCTGAAGTTCATGATAATAATATGCTGAATATAGACCTGGTCCCTACACCCCGATGCTGTAGCTAAGAAAGCCCATCAATGCCTCTCTTTGAAGGCTAAGGAAATCTGACATGTCCACCGCAACTCTTACCAACGTTCACAAATGCACTGATGTGCTCTTAGGCTGATTGGCAGAACAAATTCTCCCTAAATTGTCTCAAATTTGGTTCAATGCATAGATCTATAAACATAAACAGGGATCATTGGTAAAAGTAGGAACATCGAGGTGGCGCCGTGGGCTCGTTGGGCCGAAGGGCCTGTTTTCCGTGCTGTTTTGTTCTTTGTTCATTATAGAAAGCATGTATAGGTGTGCTAACAAGAGTTTGCATGTTTAGTTAATTAATCTCCTGTTTGTTGAAAGTCTCTTGTGCAGTTGCTGATTTAATTGATCAGGCAGAACTCTTGGTGTCAGAGCTTGCAGTTTGGCACAGGGCCTTCAAAACATTGACCCTCCAGTGTTCAATAAGAATGTAGCGGACAACTGGGACAGATTTAAGCAGGACTGGATCATCTTCTGTGGTGCAGCGTTGTCTGAAAAACAAAAATATACAAGCCTGTACTCCAATGCTGCATCTAATAGAAACCGTGAGTTTATTTCAAGTTCATCCTTGGCTATTTTCATACCTCCATTGTGTTAACTGGATCCATGCCAGTTGGTGAAGTTAACACTAAGACACAGCAGCTTTCTTTGCTGGAGAGAGTTTATTGACTGAGTTCGCAGTCAACAATACTTCTACCCCGCAGTGTCCCAGCCATCCTCATTAATAGATATACGAATACCTACCATTGCCATTAAACTGCAGCAATGTAATTAATAAAATATTGACACAATGGGATATGTGGGTGATGCATTTTCCCTTCTTCTGACCTGTACACTTAGACTTATAAAACTTTGTTTCATATTAGAATTGCTACAGTGCAGAATGAAACCATTCAGCCCATTGATCATGCACCAAAAACAATCCCGCAGAGGCTCTATCCCTGAAACCACACATATTTACCTGATAATCTGTCTGACATGAAGGAGCAATTTACCACAGCCAATCCATCGAACCTGCACATCTTTGGAGTATGGGAGGAAACCGAAGCACTGGAAGAAACCCATGCAGACATAGGAAGAACGTACAAACTCCACATAGCCAGTCACTAAAGTTTGAAATTGAACCTTGATCCTTGGTGCTGTGAGGCAACAGTGCTAATCAATGTGCCACTGTGACATTATCATTTCATCCTTAAATGTTTTGTGCAAATCAATTTGTATTTCTTGAGCAATTTCCTCTGAATTAACTGTCATGTCAGTTTCATCTGCAAATTTGTACTGAGTTTCAATTGAAAGCATTGATGGAATGTGGAAAGAAAATCTTCATCACTGATCTATGAAGAACTCTACTAGATCCCTTTTCCTAGACTGACATAGTAATTGATGTTTCCAACTCTTCAGCCAATATCCTGGACATTTGATTCATCCTGAATCACACCATTTAACGAATGGGTATTTGTCAAAAGCTTTATAGAAATTTAGGCAAATCATTATGTGAACGGGGCCATTCCATTATTGCGACCTATGTAGGAATTAACTTGGGAAAGTTCTCTCTCTTCCCACTTTCTCAAGGACATTTAATTCTGGAAAGTTGGGGTGGGATTTTAGGGCCTTACATGACTCGAGGCCTGCCCGAGATCAATGGACATTTCCATTGTCTGTCCCGCCCCTGCTTCAATTCTGTGGTGGACGGTAGAGTTCCGGCATTAATATCTAGCAGGATAGAAGGTGAAATGGTGATGTGGTATGTATTCTTTATTTATCCAAAGTCTTGCCAATTGCTCTTTGTGTGAAATGTTGGTCCGACATTTTTCTTGATCATCGGGAGTTTCTGGTTTCCAGTGTTTGGAGTTGCAATTGCTGACAGATAAACATATTTCAAATTTTTAAAATTTTAATTCATTGCCTTTTGCTTTGATATTATTTAATTGGTAAGATAATTCATGGACAATTCATATCTGTATGTGAAGTGTTCAAATTGAAGGGAATGTACACATCTCTGCATGGGACAAGTATTTATATTCAAGTCAAATATTCACCCCCCACTCCCCTCCCCACCATTTTCAGAAAATTATTCCATTTAGTGCAAGGATGGTGTGCTGGGGATACAGATAGGTGAGAAACATAGCGAATATCCCCTCCAATCACTTAAAATGATTTGCCTGTAACACAACAGTTTTCTATTACTAAAAAGCTGAGAAAATTGTGGATTCTCCATCGTTGAATGTGCTAAAGGCTGGGATGGACAGATTTTTGGTCTCTTAGTGAATTAAGAGATATAGGGAAAATAGAATCAAAACCAAGGATCAACAGTGATTGTATTGAATGGCAGAGTAGGCATGATGGATCGAATGGTCTACTCTGCCCCTATTTCTTGTGCTCTTGGGGGCGGCATGGTGGTACAGTGGTTAGCACTGCTGCCTCACAGCGCAAGGGACCTGGGTTTGATTCCAGCCTCAGTTCACAGTCTGTATGGAGTTTGCATGTTCTCCCTATACCTGCATGGGTTTCCTTCAGGTGCTCCAGTTTCCTCCCAGAGTCCAAAGATACGCGGTTGATTGGCTATGCTAAATTGACCCGAATGTCAGGGGATTAGCAGGATAAATATGTGAGGTTACGAGGATAGGACCAGGGTGAGATTGTAGTCGCTGCAGACTCAATGGGCCAAATGGCCTCCTTAGGCATTGTAGGATTCGATGATTGTATGTTAAGATTGCAAGTCATTTCAGTTGCTTGACTTGGTAGTCTATTTAAAATGGGCAGTAGACTTTTACACAGGGAGGAACTGGATGGGATGAGAAAGAATTAGAAATGAAGCCAACTGTGTAATCTCATCAGTGATAAATGTGCACTGACGTTCCAGCATGTCCTGCCTTTTGTCTGCAGAGGGTGGCACCAGTTCAATAGAAAGAGACTGGAAAAAAATGAGTCTCCTGGAGAGGTAAGATTGTCCTGCCAATTCAGGCTGATGGTATGTGTGACTTTGCATTCTGGCATTGCACAGCTTAAACACAAATTCTCTTCTTTAGGTACTTCCAACAAATCAAGACAGAAAGCAACCTTTTTGTACACGGATATTCTTAATTTAACACATGGCACTTTCCTAAAAACTTCAAATTCCAGCTATTACTTTGCTGATCTCTCTGTCGTTCTCCTGTAATTAAAGCCACTTGTGTTCCACATTAGAAAAGCTTTGAACAGGAAGCAATCATTCCAGGGATAAAATGTCTTAAGGTTTATTGGCACACTGCTGGAATGTTATACCAGCTGAAGAGCCAGAGCAAAAAAAAATCAATTACTTCAATATTAGAAGAAAACAGTGACATGAAAACAGTAACATTTTAGAGTCAAATCACAATCCTAACACCTAAAACTGCATGAGATGAAAAATGGAGAATTTCTGCATCTAATTCAGAATGTGCCAAGATAATCATTTGAGAATAAGAAGCTTTTGAAAAGTTGACAAGAGTTCCGAACAGCGATAGTATTTTTGCTCATTTTGTTATAGAATCAGATCAGAGTTGCGGAGGAGTTTCTTCACGCAAAAGGTGGTGAATCTTTGGAATGCTCTGCCTGATGAGGTGGTGGAGGCTTCCTCTCTGAATATGTTCAAGTCAAGAGTGGATAGGTTTTTGATTGACAAGGGAATTAAGGGTTACAGGGAGAAAGCGGGAATGTGGTACTGAACCACTACAGATCAGCCATGATCTTATTGAATGGCGGGGCAGGCTCGAGGGGCTGGATGGCCTACTCCTGCTCCTATTTCTTCTGTTCTTATCATAAGGTGGGATTTTACAGCCACACTCGCCCAAGGCCAGAAATTCTCACCCAAAGTCAATGTCCTTTCCATGGTTTGTGTGTCACCCGCTCCCATTCCCATGGCGGAAAAATTCCACCCTTAAAATCCCTACAGTTTAGAAGGAGGCCATTCAGCCTATTGGGCCTGCACCCACAATAATCCCAACCAGGTCCTGTCCAAGAGAGCTCATTTATTTTTCTCGCTAATCCCGCTGATACTAAGGGGTAATTTAGCATTGCCAACTTAACGCACACACCTTTGGAGTGTAGTAGGAAACTGGGACACCCTGAGGAAAGCCACGCAGAAACAAGGAAAATCTACAAACTCCACTCATGATGTGGAGATGCTGGCGTTAGACTGGGCTAAACACAATAAGAAGTCTGACAACTTCAACCTAGTTGTCAGAGTTTTTAACTGTGTAAACTCCATCCAGTCAGTCACCAAAGCCGGAATTGAATCCGAATCCCTGGAGGGGACTGTGGTGGGGTGGATGACACTAGCAGGCCTGGAAAATTCAGTCCCAGATCTGTTAATCACGTTTAAACTAACATTTAAATGGAGCTGTAAATTACTCACCTGACTTCCCCCTGGTTTCCAACGCAGATTTAACAGCGTTGGAAATTTAGTACTGGGAGCTGCATGCATGGCGGGAGCATGTGTGTGAATCCTACGCATGACCAGTGAGATTTTCCCACCCAATTGTGCTAGAAAATTAGAGAAACACCCCATTATACTTTAAAAATCTCTTCTTTGCTTGCACTTCAAGGCACAGGAGAAGGTTTAACGTTATGCAAAACAGAGGCAAATTGCTCCGTGGATGAATCATATGTCAGATGACATGCAAAAATATCCTTTAAGTACCTCCCAGATGACCTATATTTGTTCCTTTTATCTCTTCCGCTGTCACACCTGAAACAAAACCGTATCAAGGTTTTGTGAAAAGGAACAGCATTTTCAACCTCTTTAACAAACTATTCAACCTGATATCAAGACAGTCTTAATTATTTTCATTCAGTTTTACATTTATTAACTTTGATTGTCATGCGTCTTCAGAAAACATGGACCTCGATTTTGTAGTTGGCAGTGAAGGGGTAGAGCCATTCACCTGGCTGGCAACTTTCAGACTGAAGACCAGGGTGGAATTTAGTGGTGCTATTTTATGTCTTTCCCATTGGTTTGACCACTGGTGTGTGTCGTGGTTGCATTTCTCCAAGACACATGATCTATTCTGTGGTATTCAGGCACTTCTCTGGACACCTTCAGGCCTTCCACTGAATTAGGACCCCAATAAGACAGATCAACCCCAATTTGACTATTATCCAATCAGTGGTTGGTAGCTTTGCAGTATGGGTAGACTACTGGGTGTGTGATGGCTGATACTAGTATTGCACTGGGGTGTAAGCAGAGATTAGCAATGGATCCTCTAGAGACAGGCAAGTGGGATGGAATGGGCTTCCTAGAGAGAACATGCAGCCCTTCCAGAGCTGGCTTACAGCAAGGATTAGCTAGTGGGTTTCAATGGACTTCCTCTTTCCCAAGGCTGGGTCCCAGGAGCTACCCTAGAAAGTTTAAACTCCTTTGAACCAGGGACTACCCTAGAAAGTTTAAACTCCAGTGTTCCTCGAACTCAAATCCACCCAACAGCAGTGAGTGTGTTTTATCAAGTTATTTTCCTGAATGCTAGATACCTCAACAGGATAGCAGGGAGAGAGGTTTGCATTCTCTGACCCACCCAGCTATAATTATGCTTCTTGTCATTGGCCATTCAAATAATTGAATCACTAACCCATATCACCGTATCTCAGAATGGTTTTTTGGAACCCGGAGGGTATTATAAATAGAACAGTAAGAGATAAGTAATGATTAAATATGTCAGAAGATTTAAGCAGCTATGATTGTAGAGTGAAAAAAAGGAATCCCAATATTTCTGAAGAGGCCTTGTGGTGCAGTGGATGGGTGGTGTCTCTGCCTCTGAGCCAGAAACTGCAGATTCAATTCCCATCCCAGGACTTGCTGGTTGAGGGAAGTGCATTTGGGAAGACATAGTGATTATCACTGCTGCCTCACAGTACCAGGGGATGTGGGTTTAATTCCGGCCTTTCATCACTGTTTGTAGAGTTTGCACATTCTCCCCATGTCTACATGAATTTCCTCTGGGTACTCAGGTTTCCTCCCACAGTCTAAAGATGTGCAGGTTAGGTTGATTGCCCATGTTAAATTGACCCCAGTGTCAGGGGATTATTAGGGTAAATAATGTGGGGTTACGGGAATAGGGCCTGTGTGTGATTGTGGTTGATGTTGACTCGATGGGCTGAATGTCCTTCTGCACTGTTGGATTCTATAAACACGGCCACCAGATTCCATGTTAACCAGCAAAAATCCTTCAACACCTGTCAATGGTAGGTGCTAAGAATGGGAGAGACCCCTGATTAGCCATGCTTGTTATGGAGAGGCTACCCTAAAGATACAAGCCTCTGGTGACAGGCAAATGACATGGTCCAGGTAAAAGCTTGCTATGGAAACAGATGAAAGTCTGCCTTGTGCACCGCTAAGTATGGGAAAAGAATCAACAACAAAACAGTATTTCTGAGTACATACATGGTTCTATATAATGTATGTTTATATTGTACATGTATATTTGTATAATATATAAGATAAGATCACTACCAGCAGACAGCTTATTCTTAGTATTGGGGTGAGCTCTCGCTGTGCGTTCTTTTCTTGTGCTGGAAACTTATAACACTTGAACATGACATTTTCTGAAACCTTGCTGTCTAGCAATAGTTTGGGAGGGCTCTCCCTTTATGAAAAAGGCATTTAATTGACATATGCAGAGAAAGATGTTAGTTTTAAAATTGAACACATTGATCCCAATCTGAGGTTAATAATAAAGATGAAATTGAAAGCTCTCACCATTATTGTAGGGTAAATCAAGTGGAAGCTTCTGGCATCAACATGCAACTAAATCCAGATGTTGGTAACAGAGAAATGCCGTGTCATTCCTCCTCAGTATCTGCTGTAACACCAACAGCCTTGGCATTGATACTGATACAGTGATATGAAATGATGAACCTGCCCACTAGTTTTCTCATTAAACATGCCAGAGAAAGTGAGGGCTGCTTCATTCTGGAGGAAATGATTTTCTAATGGTGCGACAAGCAACAATAACTTGATCTATTATGAAATTTTAGTTTTACAAGTGTGCAGTCTCATCTATTTAGAAGTTTTAAGTGCTAGAAATTTTTTCAAAAAGGAATCTGGAAGTAATTTTTGATCTATCTCTCTTGTCTTGCTTGTTTCCATCTGCTTCCACTCCCCCCCCCCCCCCCCCCCCCACCACACACACAAATGATTACTTCACATTTTTAAAACATGTTTTTGATCTAATTGATACTCCCTGATTTAAGCTCTGTGGGTCACAGTGACTATTTTTCAGACTGATTGGTTGAAGAGCCTGGCTATTTCTTACCCTGTTCCCAGATTCTATCGATGTCCTGTACAGAAACACCACCCATGCGCTGCGCCACAAGGCATCCTGATCCACATGGATCAGACACAAGATTGGAGAAAATCTCTGGTCTGGAGCCTGGTCAAACATGGTGGACAGCTGTCAGTGAGGTCACGCAGGCACTGTTCCTTTGTCACTGGCTCCACAATCCAAGGCAGTGAGTCCAAATGTGTGAACATCTTCACAGATATTTCTGACTAACTGTGTCAAAACAAATTTGTGTGGATGAGGGGAGTTGTAGGATAAAAGGTAAAACTATCCAGAGTATAGAGACGCAGAGAGACCTGGGGGTGCAGGTTCACAAGTCTCTGAAGGTGTCAGTACAGGTGGAGAAAGTGATAAAGAAAGCGTATGGTATGTTAGCCTTCATAGGAAGGGGTATAGAATACAAGAGTAGGAGTCTGATGTTGCAAGTGTATAGAACGTTGGTTAGGCCTCACTTGGAGTACTGCGTCCAGTTCTGGTCGCCGTACTACCGGAAGGATGTGGAGGCCCTGGAGAGAGTGCAGAGGAGATTTACCAGGATGCTGCCTGGTATGGAAGGGCTGTCTTACGAGGAAAGATTGAACGCACTGGGGTTGTTTTCCCTTGAAAGACGTCGGCTGAGAGGGGATCTATTAGAGGTATATAAGATTATGAGGGGTATAGATAGAGTAAATGGTGGTAAGCTTTTTCCACCATTAGAATCGGATAGAACGAGGGGTCACGGCCTTAGGGTGAGGGGGGCAATGTATAAGACGAATATTAGAGGGCATTTTTTCACACAAAGGGTAGTGGGGGTGTGGAATGCACTACCGAGTAAGGTGGTGGGAGCAGGCACGCTAGGGTTGTTTAAGGGTCTCTTGGACAGCCACATGAGCGGTCTGCAGATAGAGGGATATAGGAGGACTGTTTAAATACTTTATTTGTTTCCACAGGCTAATCGGTCCACCTTGTTGACCAACAAGGTGCATGCATTCGGCAGGTCGTGCGAGGGCTGCTCTTGGATGTTACTTCAGGAGTGGCCTAGTGCTTCATGTCGTTAGTGTATGCTTAAACTGGACCATCAGATGGGCAACATGACAGCTCAGAGACTATCGCTGTTGCTGTGCAGACACATGGATTTGGGCCTGTGTCTGCGGGAGTTTGCGCGTTCTCCCCGTGGTTGCGTGGGTTTTCTCCGGGTGCTCCGGTTTCCTCCCACATCCCAAAAATGTGCTCTTAGGCTGATTGGGTAACAAATTGTCCCTATATTGGTCTCTATATGTCATTAAGACGTTAGGACGGCGGCGCGGGCTCGTTGGGCTGAAGGGCCTGTTTCCCGTGCTGTGTTGTTCTTTGTTCTTTGAGAATATATTGCACTTGTATATTGAATATACTCCAATTTGGAAGTCTTACCCAGATAAAGCACAAGTTACTGAGAAATAGCCTGATGTTGACAGGCATTTAATCATGTTTGAGAAACAAAGTGACAGAAATCAGCTTTGACCTGATCAGTGGACGATGAACAAATTTGGGTCAGTCCTTTGGTATTTATGATGTAAACTATGAGCTTCCAAAATATGTTAGTAAATCAGTACACGCATCTTAGACGGAGATGGTGAGGAACTTCTTCTGAGTAGTGAATCTATGGAATTCTTTACCACAGAGGGCTGTGGAGGTTGGGTCATTGAGTTCAAGGCTGAGACAGATTTTTTAATTATTGAGAGGATCAAGGCTTATAGGGAAAAGGCATGAAAGTGGAGTTGAGGGTTATCTCAAATCAACCGTGGTCTCCACTGGCACACCATACTCAATGGATCAAATGGCCTACTTCAGCTCCTACGTCTGTTGGTCTAATGGTTTGAAACCTCATAACATTACGATTGCATCTTCAGAACAATATGAGGGATGATTTTATTTTGGACAGTCACAATTTGTATTGCTTCAGGAAAATTCTTCTGATACACAAGAAATGATGTGGAGATGCTGGCGTTGGACTGGGGTAAACACACTAAGTCTCTCAACATCAAGTTAAAGTCCAATCAGTTTATTTGCTAGTAAACCCACAAGCTTTTGGAAAGCTTGTCAGGTTGTGGAACTTTCTACACACTTGATGAAGGAACAATGTTTCCGAAAGTTTGTGCATTTACCGGTGTTGAGACTTTTTATACAAAAAGAAACACAAGGATGTTTTGTTTGACATTAGAAATTTGTTTGGTGCAGAATGTCCGGAGAGAAATATGTGCTATTGTGTTCTTGGATTCTTTAAGCTTTTGTCACAACTTGTACAGAATCATACTGAACAAACAGCACACTTTTTGTAACTATTAGTTTTTGAACCTATTATAACAAGTCCCAAGATGTGCAGGTTACTTGGATTAGCCATGCTAAATTGCCCATAGTGTTCCAAATGTGTCGGATGGATGAATTCATAGAATCATAGGAAACCTTATAATGCAGAAAGAGACCATTTGGCCCTTTGTGTCTGTACTAACAATGACCACACCTCAGCCTTATCTCCATCACCCCAAATATTTACCCTCCCAATTGCTTTAACCTACACATCCTGGGACATTTTAACATGGCTAATCCACTTAACCTGCGCATCTTTGGAATGTGGGAGGAAACTAGAGCACCCAGAGGAAAGCCATGTAGACACGGGGAGAATGTGCAAACTTCACACAGACAGTCACCCAAACTGGGAATCAAACCCAGATCCCCAGAGCTGTGAGGTAGCAGTGCTAATCACTACCACCATGCTGCCCACATGATTCATCATGGTAAATGTGAGGTTTATAGGGATAGGGCAGGGGAGAGAGCATGAGTAAGATGCTCATCAAAGAGTCGGAGACTCAATGGGCCGAATGGCCCCTTCTATACTGTAGGAACTCAATGATTCTGTGGTAGCAAGTGGTTAGCCCTGTTGCCTCACAGCAACAGGGACACGGGTTCGATTCCTGGTTGGGGTCACTCTGTATGGTGCCCGCATGTTCTCCCCATGTCTATATGGGTTTCCTCCCGGTGCTCCGATTTCCTCCAAAAGACATGCATTGGCCATGCTAACCACTCCCTCGGTATGCCCGAACAAGAACTGGAATGTGGCAACATTGCAGAGCAGTGTTAATATTGTACCTTTGGTTAAGACAAGACTGGAACGCAGACTGTAACTCTGGGGTGCAGCTGTAGAGGGAGCTGTCCAGCCTTTAATCACAAGTTGGGACAAACTCAACGTGGCCGAGCCAATGGGAGAAAACTTGATTCTTGTCCAAGAATGATAAAGCTTGGGATATACTATAACAGCCAACTCTGCTAAAATCCTGTAGGGGGAAAAAAGAGGATGGAGGAAGCTCACCTTATGCTGAAGGGGGTGGAGGTTGGATAGCAATCGTGTCATTGCTGTCTTTCAAAAAATAACTCTATGCTGTGTGTAAAAAAAAAGCTCCAGTCCAGAAAATGAAGCCAAGACAAACACAAAAATAAGAAATGGAAATCTCAACATCATCTTGCAGAGTTACTGCAAACTGTTACAGATAGAAGGGTGTGTGCTAATTGGTTAATATCTTTCAGTGATTTTAACAGAACGTTTTAGTTAGCAAAAGTGACAAACATGACTAACTTATATGTCAGCTCCGAAGTAGCCATGCAGTCAGATTCTAAATCAGTATGACAAATATGTGAGTACAGTAAACATCCTCTAGCTGTGCAGGAGTTCCAAAAAAAGATCTTTTGCAGTTGTGTAAATAGTTAGAGATACAAAATTGTTGAGTTGCCCTAAATTCAGTGCTTTAATGTGCCACATTCCGGCGCCTATTCGGGTACACAGAATTTGGTATGGCCAAGATACTCAGCCAGCACGTCTTTCAGACTGAGAGGAAACGGGAGTACTCGGAGAAAACCCACGCAGACACGGGGAGAATGGGCAGACTCAGCACAGATCGTGACTCAAGATGGGAATCGAAGCTGGGTCCCTGGCGCTGTGACTAGGATAAAGTTACAACCTACATATAGACTGAAGAACAATATGTTTGACAGCATGAGTGAGCTGGGCAAGGGATAAATAGACAATTAGCCAGGAATGCAGTAAACCGGTATGATCAGCAAGTTTAAGCTTGACCGTTAGCTATGTGATTTCAGAGAAATGTTTAAAGTTTAATAATTAATGTTACAAGTAGGCTAACATTAACGCTGCAATGAAGTTACTGTGAAAATCTTCTAGTCGCCACACTCCGGCTCCTGCTCAGATACACTGTGGGAGAATGTAGCACGGTCAATGCACCTAACCAGCGTGTCTTTCAGACTGTGGGAGGAAACTGAAGCATCTGGAAGAAACCCATGCAGACACAGGATGCGCAGACTCTGCACAGTGACCAAAACTGGGAATCGAACCTGGGTACCTGGTGCTGTGAGGCAGTAGTGCTAACCACTGCGCCATTGTGCTGCCCAAAGTAATTCGCTTTGACAGGAACCCTGCTTGATTTTTGTGAACAATCACCCCTCTATGAACAGCTATTTAGCAGGCGAGATAGGAAAATAGTCAACGAGCATTTTGAAATCATTGCTTTCTAGAAGCTGCCAATGAATCAGCAAAACTGTCACTCAAACTTTTGGATAGTGCCTCGAACCTGGGTGTACTTTAAATGCAAAGGGAACTGATGTTATTTTTCATTCGTGCCTGTGACGGCTATTATATCCCTGGAATGCTGCTGCTGGATTCATGCAATCTTGTAAAGACTTGCCGATTGCCTGTCAAGTGGCCTGGAACACATAACAGACCACAGCTGCATCGAATTCCAATACCTGAGCCCTCCCAGCACTGTGAGCTTTCGCCCAGCCTCGGACTGGAGGTCTCAGCTGCTTAACGGACCCATTTCATATACTTATAAGAATCGTCTTGCAAACTTTTGTGAAGTACGCCAAAAACTATAATTCCAAAAACAATAGGAGAATGAAATCTAACTGAGATATGTTCATTAAAATACAATGACAAATCTAAAACAAAGCCAGCAGATTGTTTCCATTAACCAGTAGCCCCCAAAGGGGAGAGGGGAAGGCGGAAGAGGGTGACCTCTGAGATTTTCACAATAGTTCAAATTGTATGTAATAGTGGGCCACATACTGGGCATTGATTCAGAAGCAAAAGAGTGAAGGAGGAGGTAGAATGAGCTGAAACAGAAAACGGATAAGAAGCAAATAGGATGCAAGTAATGTTGGAAGGGGCTATGGCTGAGCAACCAACTGTATTTTGATAACCCAAGTCATGGATATTATCCTTCAATGTGACAGAAATGAGCAATAAATTACTATGCCATTGAGATCACTCTGAAGACTTATACGTGCCCTAAACACTTCTATGGGATGTAACCCTTTTGATCGCTGTGGCCATTTTAAGTCTTTGCACTCTTAAGTCCATATTTTGGAGAATTGGGTTCCCATCCGCTCCAAAAAATATAACTCGCCAGCCTTTCAGTTAAAGCAACTGGGTCTGTTAAACTTTTGTACTCGCATCTTCAAAACACAGGAATAGACATCAAAACATAATGGTAGGATTTTCTGGCCACACGTGCCTTGAAGCCAGAAAATCCCACCTGAGGTCAACAGAACTTTCTACCGTCTGTCTCTCATCCATTACAATTCCCGTGGCAGGCAGAATGGGAAAATTCATTCCAACGTTTCATTAACTCATTCTTATACACTGAATTTTAATTTACTTGGGATGTAAAAATGCAGGCACCTTTATAACTCTAGAAGAATATTGATCTCAATTTACAAAAGATTGGTCTCAAGCCAAGTAGCATAAATTAATTTTGGTCTAATTAGATGAGCCAATTTTAGGTGAGCTCTTCTATTTGGTTCCTGGGGGAGGGGCGGGGGCACCAAAACTTTTTTTAATTCATTTGTGGGACACTGGGATCACTGGCTGGCCTATATTTATTGCCCATCTTCTTGAATCGCTGCAGTCCATGTGCTGTGGGTTGACCAACAATGTTATTTGGGACGGAATTCCAGGATTTTGACTCAGCGACTGCAAAAGAATGGTGATATATTTCAAGTCAGGATGGTGAGTGGCTTGGAGGGGAACCTGAAAATGGTGGTTTTTCATGTATCTGCTACCTTTTGTTCTTCAAGATGGAAGTGGTTGTGGATTTGCTGGCTTCTATGAATTGCTACAGTGTATTCTTATAGATAGTACACACTGCTGCTACTGAGCATTGGTTGTGGAGGGAATGGATGTTTGTGGATGTGGTGCCAATAAAACAGGATGCTTAGCCCTGGATGCTATCCTGGATGACTTACCCTGATTTTGAGAGAAAGTCCATGCATTTATATCCTTCCCTACCCAGATGTCTCAAAACGACTTTAGAAATATAAGCCTAGATCTTTTGGTCTCTGGATGGTGGGAGACTGGATGCAATTTACCCCTGCCCCCGGCTCCCTAAGATGTGCTATGGAACCCTTCAGAAGTCTTCTCATACTGTCTGAAAGGTTTGAAATTCCAATGGGCAATCGCCTTGCTCTCTGGGGCCCTCAAAAGGTTAATCAGAGACTTCAGATGGTTGAGACTTGCTTATTTGGATAGTTACCTTTTAAATGTTGGACTGAATAAGTCTTAGCTAGCTCTTCGTTAAACATACAATTTATAGTACCCACTCTACCCTCTTATCCACCCTACTCCCTTACTCACCCTATATCTCCTTATCCATGAACTCACCTGCACTTACTCCTTAATGACTTAACTCAGTCACCCCCTCACCCACCCTACCCACTTGGCTTCTTTCTGTCACTTTGCAAAGAGTTTTGGGAGATTTAAACTCTTTACTTACCAGGATGTGACAGCAAATGTCCGTAAGAATAGGCCTGGGATTCTGAAGCGATTCCTTTCTCTGATGTCTTTGAAGATTCTTGTGCTGAATCAGTTTGGAAGATTCTGGACAGAAAGATTGTTCAGAAAAATTGGCAGAAAGGGGCATTTTCTTTTGTCTGATCAAAGTCATAAATTGGGATCTGATCCTAAAAGGCAGATTTGGTTCATAACCTCTGTTGAAATGCAGGCAGATGTAACAGTTACTTTGCACCCAGTCATTGATAAATGAGCTTAGCTTACCCTAAGTTTCTGCCTCGATAAATGCTGCCAGCCTTGCTAAGCATTTCTGGCATTTTCAGTTTTTATCCAGGAAAGCATTTAATTCTTTTGCGGGATGGGGGAATGGTTGTCTAGGTCGGTATTTATTGAATCACTTCCCTAATTTTCTTCAACTGGCACGACAGGATTGTTCACTGCTCTGTGAGGCATCAATCATGGCCTCAATTCAACATCTCATCCACAACACAAGCAGCGTAGTGAAACCTGCTGGGCTGGTCACCTTCCTCACCCATACGTATTATAATGGCAGAGGTAGAAGTGGAATGAAGCTCAAGTGCCCCTTTCTTGTCCACTCAAAGACTTCAGTAGGCCTCAGGCCAGGCTGTCTGCCTTATCTTCCCCTCATAGCGGTCAGCACTGGGAGTGGGCAGGAAGGTGGTGGGCTGGTTTGCATTAAATTGATCCTTCTCTACACCCTAGTTGTAACTGTAACACTACATTCTGCGCTCTCTCCTTTCCTTCTCTATGGATGGTATGCTTTGTCTGTATAGTGTGCAAAACTTTTCATTGTGTACTAATACATGTGACAAAGGTAAATTAAGTCAAATCAAATCAAGTACTCTACATTCTACTCCAAAACACTGATGGAACTGCACAATTTACTCATCTATGTACTACACAGCAAAAATGTGACAAATTACTGTAAATTTTTTTGATAACATTATTTTGCCATTAAAATACACTTAATGGAGGATAGTTCCATACTGTATTGCAAGTTATGTGTGTCAAATCTATCTCAGTCACAGCAGCATGAATGATGAGGAATTACCAATTAGTTTTATTCTGACTGGGGCTTAAATGGGCAATCTGAATATATCTTATGAATAAATTTCTATCCAGTTGATTATAGCTCACAACCTTCTTGGAATTTAAAAAATAATCATTCCTGGGACATGGGTGTCACTGGCTGGCCAGCATTTATTGCCCATTCTGAGTTGCCGCTGGAGGCCAGTTGACAGTCAAGCACATAGCTGGGGCTCTGGAATCATACCTAGGCCAGACCAGGTAAGGACAGTAGATTTCCTTCCCTGAAGGATATTTGTGTCAGAGGGATTAGCAGGGTAAATACATGAGGTGTGGGAATAGGGCCTGGATGGGTTTGTTGTTGGTACAGGCTCAATGGGTCGAATGGCTTCTTCTGTGCTGTTGGATTCTGTGATTCTTTGAACTCAGTGCCATGTATGCATAAAATTTTGCACAGAGTGTGGGAGATTAATTTTGAAAATCCTGCTTAAAAGAAAAACAACAAGAGTTATTCCCAGTTTTCTCGTGAATTTGACACTTAGAAATTTTTTTGGGAGAATTGCATAATTTTTTTCCCAGTGAGTTATTATGTGGATGCGTCAGTAGATGAGAGGGTCAAATGTCTGGTGATCCAGTTGGAAAACGTACACCAATCTTGAAACTGTGAACATTCAGATGGAGGGAAATGTCTGTTTTTCCTTCCTAGTGATACTGGGTAGGAGGTCTTGTGGTGCAGTGGGCCACATTTCTGCCTCTGAGAATGAGGAGCAGTTGGGTCTGTGCTCAATGGAGTTTAAAAGGATGAGGATGGGAATCTCATTGAAACTTACAGAAAACTGGAAGATCTGGATAGAATAGACATGGGGAAGATATTTCTGTTATTAGGAGAGGCTAGGATCTGACAGTATAGCTTTAAAGGGAAAATCCTTTACCATTGAGATGAGGAGAAACTTCTTCAGCCAGAGAAGTGGAATTCATTGCCATAGAGAGCTGTTGAGGCCAAGTCATTAGTGTTTTTAAGGCAGAGATAGGTTTTTGATTGGTAAAGGGACAAAAGGTTATGGGGAAAAGGTAGGAGAATGGGGTTGCGAAACTTAACAGCCATGATTAAATGGTAGAGCAGAATTGATGGGTCAAAAGACCTCATTCTGTTCCGATATTTTGTGGTCTTATGAGCTGGAAGTCTTTGTTTAAGTCCCATTCGAGGACGAAGGAAGATGTGTTCAAAATGCAGCGAAACAGGTTGAATATGAACTTGTAAATCCTTAAACATGTGCCAATGGCAGGCAGTAATAGCAGGAGAGTTTTCTGGTCACATGATGAAAAGAATATTGCAGCCTCTACCATCATTATCCATTGTTTCAGACTGCAACATACAGGTACAAATGCAATGTGGATTCCTTGGTAGACTGGCTCAGCTGACTGGATGGTTGGTCTAAATCAGATTGGGGTTAACCACAGTGTTTGATCCCTGATCAGGTTGTGATGGATTGAGGACCTGTTATATATTTAAGTGGTTGCATGATTGCTTTAAGAGCCAATTATATGATTTGATGGTGATGTCATTAGGATGTTGCACAGGTAGATGTTCAGTTTCAGTTGGTCCTCTGCTCAGGTTGTTAGTGTGAATCTATGTGTGTAAACCACGTCTTTTTTCTTTTACTGTAAAAACCCACAACTCCTAACATAGGATATTTACAGGAGTTACCACCTTGTCCTACCCCCCCCCCCCAGGAGGAAAAAAAGTTGAACAGGGAAATGGTGTTGGGGAACAATTTTCCCCAGAAGTTCTAAATGTTGAATTTGTGGGGAAAAATAGTCTAAGTCACACTTGTAGTGGAAGACTTGAATCTTCCACGTGCTGCTTGATGCAGAGGTTACAATCATGAATATTATTAAAAGCTTGGGTGGGGCGGGGCCTATTCACACCACAGTCTGACAGTTCTGGTTCTGTGCGCATATGTTGCGGTCTCGAACTGTTGACCTGCAGTTTGCTGGCCGGTTCAGTGGCTGGCCAGTACAGGACCCCTACATTATTGCCCCCCTCACATCCTCAATGGCACAATCGTGGCCTCCATCACCACTTCTTCTAGGCCAGTCCTGACCTCCTCCGCTAAGAAGTGCACTGATCTCTAACCCCTCCTCCAAAGCAGTGATGAATTCTCTCCCCCCCGCCCTCCCCTCCATCCATAAACCCAGCAAACACCCTCATGGGAGGCAGACCTGCCCGGGAGGCAAATCCTCCCCCACCCAGCAGCGTTCCCACACAGGAGCAGGCCCCCCTACAATTTGCCCGATCGCCCTGACCGGATCCCAGTGCAGAACAGCGAGACCTCCCCACCCCATTGATTGGCCACTGGTTCCATCTTCTTGGTGTTGCCTGATGTCTAGTGAGCAGTGCCAATGTACCCCCCTGGGCATGAGCACTTTGCACTCTGGTGGGCACAGGTTGGTACTGCCAAGCTCCCATGCTCACAGGGCATCATTTCCCCACTGCCCGATCCCCTGCAGGACCCCGATTGTCCAGCCTTCAGAGGACAATCCAGCTGGGTCCTCCCAATAGTTCCCTGGAAATGGGGAGCTACACTAAACCCCACCGGAGTGAGATTGTACTGGTGGGAAGGAGGTGATAGCGAGTGCAGAGAATTCAGTCCCAAGCCTGATAATGACATTTAAATCATATTGTAAATATATTAAAATGTTCCTGTTGGTTTCTTGTGTGGTCCCGGCCACGCCTGCTTTCCAGTACTGAGAGACTTGTCTACATCGGGAGCGCCTATGCAAATTGACGCATTTCCCAATCTGACTCACCAAAAAATTAGTGGGTCGGAATGGGAGAATTGCCCCCAAGAATATTGTTCTAAACTGGTCTTGTATGCTTTAAAATGGAACACCAGTCAAACAGGGGTATAAGAAAACTGGTCTGAACTATTTTTTTTCCCCCTCTGGGTCACAGTGGAAGTCGTGGGCTCAAAGGGTTTGATTTACTTTCGGACAGGAAAGCAAAGAAGAAAGGATATTGGAGAGCTTATTAGCTGTTGGAGAGATGCCTTTGTATGTTCTGAGTCAATTTAATGGTGAGCATGCATCTGTGTGTCCTGATGATCTCATTGTCAGTAATGTGATGCTGGACTGAAGTAGGTTTTTACTTATTCAATAACTTTGAGATTTTACTCTGATGTCAAGGAGTAATAAAAAAATCTTGTACAAACTGTTCTATCTGGAAGGAAAAGAAAATTGGCACGGATAGTATGCTGTGTTGAATCACAACTTCTACTGCTAAGCTGACTGGCTGGAGGCAATCTGTTGACCTTTTTGCCTCCACTGATGTAAATGGAAATATACTTGTGAGTAACAAGTGGTGTAATGTTGATGGAAAGTACCGATGGACGATAAAGTGGACGGTAGATTGGAATGCTATTCCCAAACAACTGGGGGAAAAAATTCCCTAAATGCCAATGTCATCAACAATCAACTTGACTTCATCCATTACTGACAACCTAATTGTAAGTTGGTGGAATTCAATTCTCAAAACACCAGAGACAGAATTTTCCATTCACCTGCCCCATCCCAGGGTTTGGTTGTGAGGCCACAAGGCTTAAATTGAATCAATGGGATTCCCACCCAGAGCCGGCCCACTCAGACCCAGATGCAATTTCACACTTAAGCAGGCAGCCCAGGATGGGAAATCTGCCCATTCAACTATTAAGGCCTGGTAATCCCCCATTTCTCAGGCCACGGGCTAGAAAGAAAATCTGTGGGATTATTCAAAGGTCCCACTGTGTTTGGGCAGGAATTTCCAGTCTTGGAGTTCCCAAGATCAGGAAATCCTTAAGTGGCCATTATCCTGTCTAGACTCAATTTTTTATGCTGGCAGGAGATGTGTGTGGAGGATGGGAAACTGACTTTTCCACCTCTCCCAAACTTGGGTGGGAACTGCGGGGGAGGAAGGAGGGCCTCAACCTGAAGACTCCTCAGAGTTGGGGTGCTGCCCTCCCCCTCCTCACTGCCAATCTCTAGACAGTGATTGCCCTTGTTCCAATGCCTTCCACCTCTTTCCTTCCCTCATCATCCCAACCTTTTCCCTTCCCCCAGACATCTGCCCTCCCTCCCCAGGGACCTCCTGAACTTACCATGTCCAATTTCCTGGACCGAGTCCCAGGCAGTCTGCTGCAGTGCTGTGCCTCACCAAGTTGAAGAGTTGTTGGCTAATTTGACCTCCTTCCAAATGCGGGCAGATGTTCTGCCCACTGACCTTCAATGCTAAATGCCAGTAGGAGTTAGAGAGTCAGTGTCTGTGCATTAGGCAGTGGCAGTGGGATGGCAATCGCCAGTTGCTCACCATCCATGAAATTCTACCCCAAGTAAAAATTGTACAATAAAAGCAGCGGAGCTGGTCATTGCTGATGACCAACATTCCACACTACACAATCCAATCAGAAACACAGTGTTTTACTCTGAATTACAGCCAGAATTAATCATTTTCTAACAAGGGAGAAGAGACTGAAATTTTATCTCAGCAATAAACGGTGAACAAATCTGCCTGAAAACCTGGTGCAACAGATATAACAAAACAAGGAGAGAGAAGCAGCTGTATTAATACAACAACCACCTGCATTCATCTAGCACCTTTACTGTGGTTTAAAAAGTTCCAAAGTCCTTTGCAGGAACATGAGCAGACATTTGATTTCTAATTGCCGCATATATTAGTAAATCGTGAAAAGTATTGTTTCTTGCATGCTATACAGACAAAACATACCACTCTTAAAATACAGAGGGGAGAAGGAAAGGAGAGAGTTCAGAATATAATGGAGTAAAAGATGGAATTAGAGGATATGTTGGGGACAGCCAGTGAGAGGTCCAGCACCATCTTCTTTTATTATTTAACAATGAGACATTAGGACAGATGGCTGGCTGGTGGCAGAGGCAGGTTTTCAGGAGATTCTTAATGGAGGATGGGTTGTTGGACATTTTGAGTGGTTTAGGGAGGGAATTCCGGAGTGTAGGGCTGAGGCAGCTGAAGGCACAACCACCAATGGTAGGGTGAAGCAAGTGAGGATTCACAAAAGGCCAGAGCTGGAGAAAAGCAGAGTTTGTGGAGGATTGGACAGTATGTAGAGAAAAGGCGACTCAGTGACTTGAAAGAGGGCAAATGTTTTAAAATGGAGGTATTCTGAGTCTTGGAGCCAATGCAGGTCAGCAAGCTCAGAAGCAATGAGTGAACAAGATTTAGTGCAAGTTGGGAGGTGATTAGCAAAAATTTGGATAACCTTAAACTGAAGAAAAGTAGAAGACTGAGTGTTAAAAGGGCAATAATTGCTAAGTCAAGCCTGGAGGTAATAAAAGCATGGACAGCAAATGAGCTGAAGCAGGGTGGGGAAGAGTGAGTGAGGGGAGGAGATAGGTGACAGTGCAGAGGTGGGAGTTGGTGCTCCTAATGATGGAAATAAAATGGGGACAGTCTGCCCCAGGTTGTAATGCACTATATAAAAATCAGCTTCCTAAGCATGACAGAGAAACAGCGCAAGGCGAGGCTAAGATTTATTTAACTGAATGGGAGCTAAACAGTGAATCCAGGATTGAACTGCATGATTTAATATGTCACCACAGGATGTGTATGTGGGCACTGCACCTTCCGGAGGCCATTTCTGATAGAGTGGATTCTCCCTGTATTTTTAAATCGAGCCAGAGAAACAATATCTCTTGCATACTTCCTTTTCCGATATTAATTACATATCACAGGCAACTAAATGTTAGATGTGCAGGTATACATATCCACACCAAGCCCAGTTAGTGAATAGGAATTATTATAGTACAACAACTACTCAATTGATGTCTGGCTTGGATATTTTTAAGTCAAAGTGAAAGATACTTTTTTCCACTCAATAGATGAATTCTGTGATACTGCTTCCCACTCTAGATATTCTGCTGCAGCTTCACTTTCCAGCTTCCTGTCTTGTGTTGTGCTTCAATTATTGTTATTGATTGAGTTTGTCACATTAGGTTAAACATGAATATCCAGAAGTTGCTGTCTGAAGTGTGCCAAACTGCTGCTAGCTCCATGAACACATCTCCTCACTGGCTGCCTTAATAGTGTGCAGTCACAGTATTCGTGCGATGGATATGGAAAGTTGACTTCTGGCATCTTGTAATTACATGAGTGCTAATGATGCTAACAAACTTCTCTGGGCACTGAAAATGATCACAAGTCTGTAGCCATCTGCCTTCAACTTTCATTGTTGTTGGGTATTTTAAAACACTTTTTTCGACATTTTCTTTGTTTTTTTTCCTCTCTCTCAATCCAGTCTTTCAATTGTCCCTCTTTTTTTATTTCTCTTGTTGTACCTGCTCAGATATTGAATTCACCCAACCTAATTTCCATTCAGTCCTAGTGCTTGTAATTTTACAATCATCCAGTCCAGCAGGTTGAGCCATTGCATTCACCCAGCTCTGGGATGCCTTGACATTGTCAGTATGGTGCAAAAAAGGTGAAGAAGCTAAAGGAGCACATAAGCCTGACTAAAGACAGAGGCAGTTAGATGCCTGGCTATGGCAAGATCCGATCAATCATCCTAACATCTTCCAAAGCAGAATGATTATCTTTCACATTTGGAAACATCTATAACTTTCCTGAGGTTTGGTTTAACTCATTGGGTGGTCTGATGTTTCAAGGTTGGCGATGAATACATTCACATCAGGTTCTTGCCCCCTTTATTTGAATGCAGTCATTAGCCTACATTGTTAATGACCCTATTAAAATAAAGGGGAGATAAATCTAATGTCAATGTATTCTTATGTGAATGTAATCATTAACAATGCAGTCATTTAATTTAAACAGGTTAATAAACAAGGGTTCAACAGGAATATTATTCAGTATTTTAACATCAACGCATTGAGGCATTCAAATCCCCAAATGGCAACAAGTGTGAAATGATAAGCTAAATGGAAAGTTGATAGTTCAAATTAGGACTATTGAGGATTATTTTTACATTGGCATTACTTAATGCTGAAATTAATAGGCTAGATACATCTGTTACTGAGATTATTGTACACAAGTTTAATGCCAAAACATTGAATGCATTCAAGAGGTGTCTAGATACAGCACTTGGGGAAATGGGAATCAAAGATTATGGTGAGAAAGCATGATAGTGTCGCCTAGAGCTTGTGGTCAGTAATGAAGCAAGGGCACTCACTGCTAACCTTGAAAAACGTCCATTGAGATATCAAGTAAGCCTCCCAATAAGAATGTCACCTTTCTGTGTGTGTGCAGAAATACAGCAACTGATTGCTTCTTTCTTTACTGGGTCTTCAGTACAGACTAGATGTGCTTAAGGGCTTCTTTTGCACTGTAGTGATTACATGATTCCAAGTTGTTTTTATAGGTACAGTTAAGAAGTATTATCTGTATAGCAGTAGTTACAGTAACCTAATTTTAATTTTGTTTGCAATTGTAGTTTTGGAATTGTGCACAAAAAGAAATTGCAACCTCTTGCACTGAACTGAGAAGAAATTCTTCTATATTTAGTGCATTAAGTGGTCTGCTTTCCAATGAGAATTTGAAAGCTATTTGCAAACTGAATGCTTTGAGTGCTACATAGAAGAATTCAAACCCAATACATCCACTAACCTGTACCTCCAGCTCTGTGGAAGACCTTAGAACAAATTTTACACCCCTATTAAATTAGTTTCTGAGCTAATGAGCTGGATGATTAGCCACGATCATGATGAATAGTGGAGCAGGACCAAATGGCCTCCTCTTGCTCCAACTTCTATGTTTCTGTAAATGCATTAATACCTCTGTCAAAATAACAAAGACAAAAAAAGCATTCATCTGCTAGTTCCACTATTTTACTGAAGGTTGAATTTGAGCCAGTTTTGGGTTTTGACTATTCCTCTATATAATCACAGCAATAGACTTGTAATGAATCAATGGTAACTAATTAAAATAATAATCTTTAGAATAATGTAGGTAAAATAATAGTGTAACAATACACTTTCGAACACTTCATTAGAAACAAAAGGATTTATTAATAAGAAGAATTGTACAACAGTCACCCAGCTGCATCTAGTCCCCTACATGTGTGCCTAAGAGAGGACTCCACCCGTGGGGTGATTCCACACACTCGATCCTGATTGCTTCCCCAAGCCAGGTGACCCTTACTCTGCTGTGTTGCCCTTAAAGGGACAAATAGTCTTATCTAATGAAGGCAAGTGATGCTTTCTGCATCTTTAAAACAATCAAACTAATTTAGTAGAGGTGTAAAATAGCGATAACACAATGCTGGCCATGTGGCCTCCCCTGACCCATAACCCAATCGCTGACCCCCTGAACATGTCCAGTCAGTTTCAACCCCCATCCCTGCCACTGGTCTGCCTTGATTTCCACTCCCCTTTGCAGTCTTGACCATCTCCTCTGCAGGCACAACATCCTAACAGGCCAACCCCCTTCCTCATCCCAGTGCTCAGCCTCAATTATTGGTATCCCTTCCTCTATCACTCAGCTCGACTGCAGAGTGGCAGTGGAATTTCCCACTCCCATTGTCTAGAGGCCCTGCCCCCCCCAGCCTCTACCCCCTTGGTACTGCCCTATGCTCAGTGGGCAGTACCACGATGCCTGAGGAAGCGATGGCCTAGTGGTATTATTGCTAATTAATTGATTTATTGATTAATCCAGAAACTCAGCTAACATTCTGGGGATCTGGGTTCAAATCCAACCATGGCAGAAAGTGGAATTTTAATTCAATAAAAAATATCTGGAATTAAGAATCTATCAATGGCCATGAAACCATTGTCAATTGTCATAAAAACCCATCTGGTTCACTAATGTCCTTTAGGGAAGGAAATCTGCCATCCTTACTTGGTCTGGCCTACATGTGACTCCATAGTTACGCCAATGCGGTTGACTCTTGGGCAAGGAATGGGATGCTTGGGTCAGCCAACAACACCTATGTCCCAAGAATGAATAAAAAGAATAGAAATCTCCTTGTCCATTACCTACAGAAATCCTCATTCCTGCGCACTGTTATTTCTTCCTGACCTCTTCACCTCCTTCTTAAAGGCTTCCTTAAAACCCATCTCTTTGATCATGCTGTGTTGATGTCTCCTAACCATCCTGTTTGGCTTGCCATGCATTTGATACTAGCCTCTATGAAGCGTCTTGACATGGTTCTTGATGGGAAGGCTGCCAGACAAGGTGTAAATTGTTATTGAAATGTGATGTCGGCATTAGGCTGTTTCATGTTTACATTCACAGCAACTAAATTACCAAGGGAAAAGTAGGAGTACCAAAAGGTGAACATGACTTTATAACAACGGATGGTAAGAGTACATTAAATGGATCAAGAAGTTTTGTTCTTAATTTCTGATTGTGCACAATTACAAAATGAGTCAAAACTTGTGTGTGTGGAGGATCCAACAGACCACTGGATGAAGCTGGGTGAATTATCTGATCCCACGCACCGTTAGAATCACCATGAAGGGGACAGATTTTTAACTATTTAAAGGTCCATTAACCTCGGGACTGAATTTCTGGTCTCGGGCTGAGTGACCAGATAATCCCAAGGGTTAAATCTGACCAAGAAATGGCAGAATGTTGTTTCTGGTGAGAAAATGGATTGCTTTCCTCTCCAGATCTTATGACACTCTGCCAAATAAATTCAAGAGGGTGAGTGTCACCACACTATACAGGGTAGTGGGGCCTCAGCATACCAACAAAACTGGGCTGCATAGAGATGGTGCCATCTTCTGTCCATAAACTGAGTATACCTACCCACCATGGAAGTTTGAGTTTGTCCAATTGGAGTCAACATTTCCCTACACCCCACCCCTTTCCCTCCTGCAGATCATTGGTCCCTCTCCACGATCATTGGTTCCTTCCCCTACCCTGAACATCCCCTTCCATCCCTGGATCATCAATCCTCATTCTCCCAATCATCGGTTCCTCCCCACTGACCCCCGATCATTGGCCTCTTCTACCCCCACCTTCAAAGTCTGAACTGGAACCCACCTCCATAACTCTCTCTTCTAACAGCCATTGCTGGCATCTCCATCTCCTCCATCAGTTCCTGGCCACCACCACATCTAAATGAATCTCCCATCCATTAGTATCCCACTGAGGCCTACTCCATGGCATAGGTTGGCGCTGCCAGTTTGGCATGGATGTAGTGCCAACTTTGCATGTGCCAACCAATGAAGGAGCAGCATCAGAGGGCATTGTCAGGCAACTGTCTTCTCCTCATGTTCCTCTCCCCCCAGGAGCTATACTTACCTTTGTGCCCAGGGAAACCACCACACACACACACACACACACACACACACACACACCCCGGCCTGCACCACCCACCCAACTCCTCCACATCCAATTCATGGTTCTGTGAAGCTGTTGTAAATATATGGTGGAGGTTGAATATCTAGCAAGAGGGTGCAGGATAATAACATTTAAATACATTTAAATTCATGTAAAGCAGGCGTGAACCTGAGGGGTGAGGAAGATCTGAAATCATGAGCCTGCTGACAAGAATTGTGACTTCTGGATCTTGAGCATCTTGCTGGCATTAAAACAACAAACGTGAGCTCAAGATCACTCCTGTTATCCTTGAAGGTGGAGAAAGATTGGGAGCTTATTCACAATATAGGGTCAATCACAAGAGTTTGGAAAGTGTTGTCAGAAGTCCTGTAGTTGCAGTGGAAAACTGGGAGTTGGAGGAAAATTAATATAATCATCATCAAGCAAAAACTAAACTGTAACCCTCTTCAAATGTTAACTGGTTAAGTGGAGAGAGAATGAACCTAAATTATTGCAGAGTCTGCAGTTTGAGAACATTTGACAATTTGAAGAGGTGATTGTCAACTTGGCTTAAGTGAGAGTAATTCTCATCTGGCTGGGGGAAGGAAAGAGGGAGCGAGTTGTCGCCTTAATTTGTTTCAATTTTCCAGGATAATTTGTTAAGACTTGCAAAAGCGATTAGTTGGGAATGTAAAAACATTTGACATGAAGTGTCTGGTAAAGTGGATAGATAAGTGATAAGATGCAGTTCTAAAAGGATATTGACCACATGCCAGCGTTTGTCACTTTTCATTTTGTTTTTGAACATATCAGGCACATTTTTGTGATGGTGATTAGATGATGGCTGTTGGCTCAAATTACAGAAGAATTATTTAAAGTTAGAATAGAATCGTAGCATTTTTCAGCCCATTGTGTTGACACCAGCTCCTGAAAGAGCTACCTAGCTAGTCCCATTCTCCAGCCCTATCTCCATTTCCCTTTAAATTAATCATTTTTAAATATATATCCAGCTGTTTCTTGAAACCTGTTATGGAGTTTGCCTCTGCTTCTCTCCCTGGAAACGCATTCCAAATCCCAATAGCTCTCGGAGTTTCTCCTCAACTCAATTCAAGCTCTCTTGTTGACCATCCTGAAAATGTGACCCCTAATCACTGATATACCAACTAGTGGAAACACAATATTCTTCTTCATCCTGACAAAGTTATTCATAATATTGAGCACCTCAGTAAAGTCAGTTCTTAATCTTCTCTGCTCCAAGGAAAATAAGCCCACTTGAAGATGATGTCTACTGAAGAATGCAGCAAGATGACTTAATTATAGGTCAGGACTCTTTATCTTCAACGATGAGCTTGGAGAACGATCGATCTCGGGCTGTCAGCAGAGGGCAAAGAAGAAAATAAAGTCAAGATACTGGCCACTATTCTCCAACCTCTCCCATGGCTAGGATTGTCCAGTCCTGCTGCAGTGAATGGAGTTCTGGCTGAGTGTCAAATTCTCTGTTCTGGCTGTCAGCGATAGTGGGGCCTACAAAATTATAGAAAACTGGCCATTATTAATTTTAAGATTTTTTTGAAAGATGTTGAAGTATTGCATAGGAACTACAGAAGAGTCTCAACATGATTCAAAATATTTTTTGAGATTGAAACTTACAATATTAACAAAAACAAAATGAAATGAGGATATGCCCATCCAGGGACTGTGGTGAGGGAGGGATTTAACATCAAGCATAGCTTGTATTAAAGAAAAGTCTCACCGTGAATTTAATAAGGGAGTGTAAATTTATCAGATTAAGCTGCATCACTAAGTGTATGTCTATTTTGAGTGCTGCCCAAGTCCTGTTACAGGATGGTGGATCATCAATCCTGATCATCAAAGCTTCTTCACACTCCTTTCTCACTCTCCAGTAATTTGCCCAGATGGTTGGGTAGCTGAGATTTTCAACTGCAAATTGAGATGAATTCCACAAATGTGCAGTCGCCATTTATCTGAACTTTCTTAAATTGGATATTTGTTGGAATTGCATTTGTACATGCCATTGACTTTCACAGAATCCCTACAGTGCAGAAGGAGGCCATTCAGCCCATTGAACCTGCACTGACCACAATCCCACCCACACCCTATTCCCATAACCTCACATGTTTACCCTGCCAATCCCCTGATACTGAGCTCAATTTATCATGGCAAATCAACACAACCTGTATGTCTTTGGATTGTGGGAGGAAACCCAGACACGGGGAGAACATGCAAACTCCACACAGACAGTGACCCAAGGTTGGAATTAAACCCTAGTCCTTGGCGCTGCGAGGCAGCAGTGCTAACCACTGTGCCACCCTGTCACCCCTATCTGCAATGGGAATGTCTTTGGCAGGTATTTGCCATCAGCTCAGGAAAAGGAAAATCAAAAACAAAAATAAAATGCTGGAAGAAAACACTCAGGCAGCCAACTGCGGAGAAAAAATCTTTCGACTGCACTGAATACCAGAATTCAAACAATTTGCTCATCTCCAGTCTGAGATCAGGATCTGAATCAACACTTGCAGATGTATTAAATTAGCAATAAAAGGTGAAGTAAAACATTGTCACCTCCTTTGCTGATTGTAATGAAGAAGCTAGACTGAGCCCTGGTCTGTCTATAAATTCACAAAGACACCAGTGGAAAGTTCAGCCTTGACCGAAATTTGAACTTTCCTGGCCTCACAAGTTGAGATTCCCCAGTTCTGGACTAAGTTTCTGGATAGATGATTATTGATAACAGAATTCAACTTGGTGAGGTTGAAGGAAATAGCTGGCAGCAAGCTGCCGTGCAGAAGCAAACTTCCTCTCTCCACACATCACAAAGCAGCAGTGACAGACAAACAAGGACGTGTTGTAACGGGAGTCAATGGAGGGGAAATACAGAAAGGAAACAGTGGGAATAAATATGGGCGACAATGTCAAAATCTTATTTAATTGGTTATTTTACATAGATTATGCCCTTTGTTGTTTCACTGTCTAACCTGGTATGGGAATAGGAAATAATTTTCCTTTAAAAATATAAATTAAATAAGAAGATATTTGCTTTTTTTTTACAGAAAAGCAGATGGTTGGAGGAGGGGAGAGTGTTTGCGCTCCTGTTTTTGGTGGTAGGACCGATGGGAGAAGTTGGAAATCATTTACACTGGCAGGATTTCCCATTCCGATTGATGTAATAGGAATCCCTAGGTTCAACATTTGGATCCCCATTGAAGTATATGTATAAAAGGTGCGATTTTCCAACTGTTCACACCCCACTGCTACTGCAGGCAAGGACGGTGAAAGTGGCATTCAGCCAAATCTCTGTTCACTGCAGTGGGACTGGAAAATGCTGCCGGCATGAATGACTGACTGGAAAATTCCATCCCAAGTCCTTTCAGGTTGATAGCCTCCTCCTGGTAAATTGTCCATTCACGTTGGTGTGAGGGCACACTGACGTGAATTTTTTTATATTTGTTCATGATATGTGGACGTCACTGTCTGGATCAGCAATTGTTGTCCATCCCTGAGTCAACCACATTGCTGTTGTTCTGGAGTCGCATATACCAAAGTCTCATGGTCACCCTTAGATTTTTAATTCCAGATTTTTACTGAATTCAAATTTCACTATCTGCCATGGTGGGATTCGAACCCAGGTCCCCATAGCATTACCATGGTTCTTTGGATTACTATTCCAGCAACAATATCGTATGCTACTACTTCACGGCAGGACCTTGTGGCATGCATCTTGTGAGCAGAGCCTACTGAAGGTGTGCAGGCGAGTACATTACCTAGCGGGGAGAAGCAGTCTCGGGGACAGTGCTTTAGGTTGTTGCACCAGTGGGCCCTCCATGGAGGGGAGTGTGCAGGGTGTTTCAGGGGATAGTTAGGGGTGTGTGGGGATTGGAGTTGGGGGGGGCGTTATTTTTAAATATTTGTATCAGGGCATCCTTTAAAATCATGTGGACTTGAAATGTTGGCTCAGTTTTCTTTCCTATAAATACTGCTAAACCTGCTACATTTTTCCAGCATTTTTCTATCGTAAATATTAGAATTTGCCTCTTATTCTTGTAAACCCCAATGGATACATGCCTAACTTGTCCAAACTTTCCTCATAAGACAACTTGCCCATTCTAGGCATTAATCCAATAAGCTTTCTCTGAGGTGCCTTCTTTAACATCTTTCCTTCAATAAGGATACCGAAGTACACACTACTCCTGACATGGTTTCACTAGTGTAAACTAGTTTGCTCTTATGTAGAAAGGCTGGTAGGAAATTGAAAATTCTGTTCTGAAGTCTCACAATTAACGTTCATCTTTCCTGCTTTATTTTATTCTGCAAATTTCAAAGTTATATACTGGATTGGGAGAACTTAAAGTAATACATGATACTGCACTAAGCCCAGAAGCAAAAACAATGCCTATAATATACATCCAGAAAGATTTCACACCTTCCACTCCAAAGGTAAAGAAAAAGATTAACTCATGATAAGACCACAGTGACTTCACCTGTTAAAACAACCAATGAGCTGGTGCTCAGAGATGCTATTGGTTTGGAAGCCAGTCAATCCCATAACAATGTGTTTATCTCACACTCTTCAATAAAGTCGTGGAAATAAAACTCCCTCGAATGGTATTGTAGTTAAGAGTTTACCTAATTTAGGGAAGAACTCAATCTTTCTAAGAAAGACACCAACAGTGGGTTGCACAGTGGCAGAGCATTTAGCACTGCTGTCTCAGCACCAGGGACCTGGGTTCAATTCCAGCCATGGGTGTCTGTCTGTGTGGAGTTGCATGTTCTCCCTGTGTCTGCATGGGTTTCCCTTAAGTACTGTAGTTTCCTTCTACAGTCCAAAGATGCAGGTTAGGTGGTTTGGCCATGGTAAATTGCCCCTTAGTGTCCAAAGCTGCACAAGTTAGAAGGATTAGTCATGGGAAATAGGGTTATGGGAATAGGGTGGGATTTAGGGTCTGATTTAAGCTGATCTGCTGGAGAGTTGGTACAAACTTGATGGGCTGAATGGCCTCTGCTGCATTGTATGGATTCTGAGTAAATTCTGGCAAATACCACTGAAAGAGGAGTTCAATCTTCTCTAGATCTTCACAATGTCATTTGAAAGATTCTGTTTTAATCGGTTACCCATTTGGAATAACAATAATACCTGACATCTTTTAAAGAAAAATGTGCAATCAGTTAAAAAATTTACACTGAGTTGTTTGCCACATGGATGACGTGTTGATACATGGATCCACTCAAGCTGAATGTGAGGTGTGAGAGCAGAACTGGGAAGACTACAAGAGGCACGACTGACACTCAACAGGCAATGTGGATTTTCACAGCTAACAATTAAATTTCTTGTTTCACTTTGTGACCAATCGGGAATAACAGTTGATCGACTGAAGACCAGAGTCGTAAAAGAATTTCCAGCTCTGAGGAACTTTGCGAAATTACACAGGTTCATGAGAATGGTGAATCAAGTACCAAAATTTCTTAAAAAGCTTAATAGAACTCAATGAAGCACTGTATCAGCTTTTATACTGAAACAATGGATAGTGTTGGGAAGAAACTTAATGGAAAACATTTGAAAAAAATCAAGGAGTTGTTAATGTCGTCAGAAATATTAGGACATTACGATCTGGAGTCACCTACAATAATAGCAGTGGACACATCCAATGCAGCATTGGGAATAGTACTTTACAGACATCAAGAGATGGAAAACATGGAGATGTCTATTATGCATCACATTTGATAACAGATACAGAAAAGTGCACACTGAGTAGTCATGTGACGACATGGTTCCTTTAAGAGGTCACATGATGGAAGCTTTGGAGTTCTGTCTGGGCAGTGAACAAGCATGGAGTAGCTACTCAACTAGTGAATGAAATATTGTTTATTACAAGTCACTGGCTGCTAGTCTTTGGGAACTCAGCAGTTTTGCAATAAGAGTAAGAGAAAAGGAAATATTTGCAGCCATGTGGACATACGAGAAATTTGCTGACCATATCATAGGTCTTCACGTTACTATTGACTACAAATCTTTCATCACATTATTGAATTTGCAGCAATGCCGTCAAAGTGTTATGATTCCAGTTGGTGTTAATGTTAGACAGCTCTGATCGTGGAGGGAAATCTGACTAGATAAATCCAAACATTTATTTTTAGGAATTAAGGAGGACAGTTACTGAACATATTCATGGGAGTCTGCTAGTGTATTTTAACAAAAAAAAACCAAGAAAATAAGCTATAATAGACTAGACAAATGGTTGGAATGATTTCAAAGTAAACACCAAAACAGATTCTCTGTCTTTGTTTAGGCCCCATCTCACTGTCTCCTTCCCTTCTCTTCACTGGGCATTCCCTTTAGGAATGGCATCCCTGCCCATGGCCATCTGATTTTTTTTTCATACTGTTTCACTTTTGGGTCTTTTGTCCCTTCTGAGTAGATATGCAAGGCCAATTTCCTGGCTGTATAAATGAAAGAAACAAGCTGGTACTCACCCTAAAAATGTAAACATGCACCAGTGTACATGTGCGTGTACAAGTGCAGAACCAAGCATGGCATTTGGTTTGGTGGCCAGATCTCTCGAACTCATTGGAGGAACCGATATCCAAATCTACCATTCTTCCAGTTCACAAATAGGAATAAGAAGAACCATCATCGTATCTTCCCTTCCTTCCATACCCTGGGAATATTGAGTGAATCCATTTGAGCATAATGGGAAAGTGTCCATAGTAGTATCATAGAATCACTACAGTGTAGAAGGAAGCCATTCGGCCCATCGATCCTGCACCGACTCTCCAACAGAACATCCCTATACCCCACATATTTACCAACTAATCCCTTAACCTAGGTCGCTAGGAACACTGAGGGGCAATTCAGCACGGTCAATCCATCTAACCTGCACATCTTTGTACTGTGGCAGGAAACCGGATCAGCCAGAGGAAATCCATGTAGACACAGGGAGAATGTACAAATTCCACACAAGCAATCACCCAAGGATGAAAATGAATCCTGGTCCTTGGCGCTATGAGGCAGCAGTGCTAACCACTGTGCCACCAAGCCACCCTTGGTAGATAAATTGAAATAAAATAGTTACACGGTCACACAGCAGAAGCAGTGATATTGTCATTGAAAGAATTTTTCACAGTTGATAGGATTCCTGATGTTGTGATAACAGATAATGGATCACAATTTGTGAATATAGGACTTCAGGAATATACAGAACCATTTGAATTTGTTCATTCAACCAGTTAACTGAGGTTTCCAAAGGCTAATGGCAAAGCTGTGAGAGGTGTTAGAAACATAAAGATACTACTGAAAAAAAATAAGGATTTTCACCTAATGTCCTTGAGCAACAGATCCTCACCCATGCAGCACTGATTGGCTCCAAGTGAGTTACTCATGGGGAGAGTTTGCAGCCATATATTCCTAGCCTTCCACATACATTGATGCCCACGCAGACAACAATCCCATCCGGGCAACATAGTATAAAAAGTTCAGAATGACCAGGAAATTGAAACATTGGGTTCACAAGAGACCTGGCAGGGTGATGTAGTATAATGAGGAACGTTAGACTGAATCACATCAAAGGTTAATTATAACAATCTGTGATATCCTGGAAGGAGGTAACTTACATTTATGAAAAATATGATTCGAGGAGAGTAAGCATGACTAGAAGATAGTGTTACTGTACAATGACGTTTGAGAGTTTTGCAGCCAGTGGTGTTTGAGAATTTACTGAAACTACTCCAACCCAACAACACAATAATATAATCATCACATTGCTGTTTGTCAGAGCTTGCCGTGGGCAAAATTGGCAGCTGTGTTTCTTGCATTATTACAGTAATTACACCTCAAAAGTACTTCATTGGTTGTAAAACATTTTGAGATGGTGGTGGCCAAGCTGGCGCTATATAAATGCAAGTTGTTCTTTCTATTTCTAGATCAGTAATACCCGGGGTAAACTGTAACATGCCAGCTACAGTTGAAGTTAACTGAGCATTGAACCTGAGAGTTTTCTGTTCCAAATGGGTTCATTTTTAATGTTGCTGATGGTGTTGAGTTACAGTTGTGTGGACTTGTAGCAATTCCAACTATCCTCAGGGCATGGAGCAGAGTGGTATGAAATCTGAGGGCTTGATCATGATCTAATCTCTGCAAATACCAACAACCCATCTAGGCACAAGTTTGGGGGGAGGCAATGGCCTAGTGGTATTTTCACTGGACTATTATTCCAGAAACTCAACTAATGTTTTGGCGACCCAAGTTAGAATCCCGTCATGACAGATGGTGGAATTTGAATTCAATTTAAAAAAAAATCTGGAATTAAGAATCGACTGATGACCATGAAACCATTGTTGGAAAAATCCATCTGGTTCACTAATGTCTGTTTAGGAAGGAAATCAGCTGTCCTTATCTGGTCTGGCCTACGTGTGACTCCAGAGCCATAGCAGTGTGGTTGACTCTTAATTGCCCTCTAGGAGCAATGAGAGATGGGAAGTAAATGCTGGCCAGCCAGCAATGCTCATATCCCATGAATAAATTAAAAAAAATCACTATATTACCCTTACATTAATTATTGTCATAAAATAAATAAACAATAAATAGTTATAAAATAAAACACAATGGATTTGGAAAAGTGAAAGAGAGCATGTTGGAAATGTTCGGCAGGTCACGTCACAGCCGTGTTATTTCAGGTCAATAATCTTCCATGGGAACTGGGAAAAGTTAGAAATTCGGAAAAGTTAGATATCCACGATTGTTCTGCTAGCTGAAGTATAAAGTGCGATGCTTCGGCTGATTTAGCAGGAATAAAGGACTTTGCCAATAGAGATGCATAACACTGACAACAACCCAGCCAAATGTAAAAACTCACTGTGTGCCATTAGAAATGAGCTCAAAGTGGAAATCCTCAGCAACACTAAACTGAATCCATCTAATCTTCTTGTCAATATTTCAGTCAGGATCTTCATTAAGAATTAATCACTTCAGTGATTTGCATTTCCCCCAATGGCAACCATTAAACATGAACAAATTTCATAGAATCATAGAGTCCCTACAGCGCAGAAAGAGCTATTTGGCCCATTGAATCTGCACCGACCAGAATCCCACCCAGGCCCTATCCCCATAACCTTGCTAGCCCCCCAGACACTAGGGGCAATTTAGCAGAGCCAATCAACCTAACCCACAAACATTTCCTCTGGAACTGTGAGAGGAAACTGGACCACCCAGAGGAAATCCACACAAAGAATAAAGAAAATTACAACACAGCAACAGGCACTTCAGCTCTCCAAGATGGCACCAACCACGCTGCCCAACTGAACTAAAACCACCTTGCCTTCCCGGGACTGTAAACAGTTAAAGAACAAAGAAAATTTCAGGTCTGTAACTTTACACGGAGCGAATGTACAAACTCCACACAGATAGTCATCCGAGGCCAGAATTGCACCCGGGTCCCAGGTGCTGTGAGGCAACAATGCCAACCACTGTGCCATTGTACCTCCAAATACTCTAAAAGGTACGGTACATAAAAACAAATAACTAAGTGATATGGGTCCCCCAGCCGTATGTTTCCTGCTGACAGGAGGTGGTGCATTGTTTGCTAGTGGCAGGATTCTCTGTTCGCCCTACTGTCGATAAGAATTCCTAATGATGTCTCCCCATGTTGGCGGGAAGCCCATGAGGGGAGGGGAGACTGGAGAATACCGCCAGTGTAAACAACCAGAGAATTCTGGCCTAAATATTGCAGGTGCTGAAAACCTGAAATAAAAATAAAATGCTGGAAGTAATCCGTAGATCTGGCAGCATCTGTGGGGAGCAAGAAATAGAGTTGCTATTTCAGGTCTGTGACTTTACATCAAAACTGGAAACTTTTCCAGATGCAACAGCACTTCACACCAGCGGGATTCTCTGGTTTCCTGCAGTGATTGGAGATTTGTCTGAGTGTCAAATTCTCTGTTCTCGCTTCCAGCAGCAGTGGGGTGTGAACGGCCAGAGAATTCTGGCCGACATGTTTTCAGCAAGCTAAGGGGTAGTGAAAAGGGAAAGAGAGAAACATAAGAGAAAATGTCTGTGGTACAATGGAAGGCAGGAATGATTGAATGCAGAGCTAAATCATTTACCAGCTGTGCGAAAAAGTGAGAACAGTCATAATGATCTGAAATTTCTGAACTCAATACAAATCCAGATGAGTTACTGTTCCTTGAGCATTGTTGAGTTTCAATGGACCAGTGTAGAGAAGTCAGAGTGGGAATATGGTAGAAAATTAATATTACAAGTGATCGGCAGTTCAGGATGTGGACTGAATGGGCATGTCCAACAAAATGGTCGCTCAACCTGCCTTTGCTTTTGGTAAGTAAGAAGCATTTGAAATGTCATAACATACAAGGCTATGGACCAAGTGCTGGAAAATGGGATTAGAATAGATAGGTGCTTGATGGCTGGCTCTGGTGATTGTCCCTTTAAGGATCTATCTGCAGATATGACCTGAAAGGCCAGTTGGGGAGGAGGGTAGGGGATTACTCCGTGAGCTCAGATTTCTGTTCCAGAGCCTTCTTGGGAGCTGACTGGAAGCCATGAGGCTGCAAGGCTCTGCATTATAGTTATGTGTAAATAAACATTATGGTTGCTATTTACCTAACTGGTGAATGGGAGTTATTATACCAACACAGAACAATGAGCCCAATTATTCTGTGCTGTAATATTCTATGAATCTGTGTAAAGAAGATTGAATGTGAACAGGTAACACCACACACTAATTTGAAAGAAGCTCTAGATGGGACAGCCTGGATAGTTGGAAAATAGGAGGCTAAAACTGATGCATTTCTGCATGGAATTAGAAAGGTTCCTTGGGAATCTGTTCCCAGAAACAGAGATAGAGAAGGAAGGAAAGAAGACAAGAATTAACTTTGTGATGGTGAGCGAGGTTGGAATTGGAAGCAAGGTTGACGGTATTCTCCAGTTCATCCTCAATGCAGGAAGCGTGCCCCAATACAATCAACAGTGTACAAGAAAAAGAGAGGTGAGGCTGGTTGGGGGGAGGGGGAACTGTTTTGGACTGGGACAAGGAATGTTCTAAGTACCCAACAAAGAAAGGCCATTGTTAAGACCACCTTGCATTCCCACACTCAAAGTGTGTGGGATTTGTTTAATGTATGAGCAAGTTCAGCAGGGTTGGAGGTGAGATGTTGGGGGAGTGGGGGAGGATAAGGTATGCTGAGATGGAGGATGGAGTGGGGGGAGCAGGGGAAGGGCAGTGGTGAATGGGCACTGGCTGGGCCTCCATTCAAGACCATCCTGGTGGGAGACAGAGTTACAAACAGGCTGGATGTTCATGGTGAAAAGGAGACAGTTGGGGTGGGGGCCAAGGAATGCTAGAAGGCAGATTGGGTTCAGCATATTAAAACAGCAAAGTACGTTAGTCAAAATTTACTACACTCTGCATTTCGTTCCAAACAAAACAATATTGTTTCCTGCCATATCAGAACTTTCCTTTCGATCGTAATTCATTCTCTTCTACCTGGCTCTGGATATATTCAGCCATATATAATATATATGTGGTTTCATATTGCATCTTTTATTTTCTTTTGGGCTGTGTAACTTTGGCATGCAGCATGGGTAATAAACAATGTTAAAAGCCTTGATTCATTTTAAGTCTCAGTGGTTCCTGAACCATCTGATTTACTGTTCCTTGAAGCAAGGTTGATGGCAGATCAGTGTGGCTAAATCCAGAGCCACTTTTGCTGCAAAAGTTTCTTTCCTCCCAAAGTTCATTAGATAATGTGACTGAAGTCCCAGTCCTGAACAAATTGAGCTTATTCTGCATGAACGATGGGGTGATGAACGCAAAGACGGTGTGTATGCATGATTCCATCACTATTAATACCACTGGGAAAGTAGGACTGGCTGGCTAGTTACAGGAATTAACTCGGCTGCTTAGAAACTTCCAACCTTTCAAAAAATGTCAAACATTGCCTGGGATAGACCACTTGGCAACTATGAAGTAAATTCCACACACATATTTCTATATCATCTTTATACTAGAATTATAGAATCCCTACAGTACAGAAAAAGACAATTCAGCCCATCAAGTCTGTGTCAACCACAATCCCAGGCCAGGCCCTATTCTCATAATCCCCAGTTACCTGGCTAATCCCCTTGACACCAGAGTCAATTTAGCATGGCCAATCCACATATCTTTGAACTGTGAGGAGAAACCGGAGCACCCGGAAGAAACTCACACGTGGGGACATGGGGAGAATGTGCAAACTCCACACACAGTGACCCGAGGCCAGAATTGATCCTGGGTCCCTGGTGCTATAAGGCAGCAGTGCTAACCACTGTGCCACCGTGCCTCCTATCACTATAGTGGCACAACAATGGATTGTATAAATTCCTTCCTCCCCCACCATGGGTTTGTTTTGCAGCAGCTGAGGCAGTCCACCAATGGTGAGATATTCTAGTCCCGCTGCTCTCGACGGGATATCCTGGTTTTGGCACCTTTCACTGCTGGGGACCTGTGGCAGGGAGTTGCCATCAGCGAGATGGGAAGATCCCACCTTAGGAATTCACTGCCCTGCTTATCTACAACATCCATTTTATACCTGAACATGGGGAAAAAAGAAATGAAAGTTCAATTTGAATGTTTGTTTTGTTTCTTTGCAGACTTTTTTTTCCCTTGGGGAATAGCAGCTTGAGTTAGGACTAAGTTTGTCAATAAATGAGTGCTGAAAACTGTAGCTGCTACTGCTGTGAATATACTTTGGAGAATAAGTGAGCGCTATCTACAAGAATCTCATCACTACCGATGGCAGATGACTAGTTGCTGTTCACAACTGATGTGGTCTCTACAGTTCTGAGCAGGTAAGTGTTTGCAGCTGATGTGGTTTTCAGCTTATTCATCAATTCCTGTGGCTTAAGAAGGTCGAGTACAAGTTAACACTTTTCCATGCTGAATTCTGTCAACATTTTCAGGTAGGGAGTGGATGGCTGAGTATCAGTCTGCTGGAGCACACTTCCTTCATGGCCAACTCCTGGAATGGGATTCGAATCCAGAGCTTCTGTCCACTATTATAGAGTAGTGTAAAACTGGAAACAGGACGTTTAAACTTCTTATTTAATCATAGAATCTTAACAGTGCAGAAGGAGTCAATTCAGCCCAATGAGCCTACACCAATAACAATCTTACCTAGGCCCTATCCCCGTAACCCCACATATTTACCCATTTTAATCCACCTGACACTAAGGATCCATTTAGCATGGCCAATCAACCTAGCCCGCACATCTTTGGACTGTGGGTGGAAACTGGAGCACCCAGAGGAAACCCGCAGGGAGAACATGCAAACTCCACACAGATAATTACCCAAGGCCCAGAGTTGAACCCAGGTCCTTGGCGTTGTAAGACAACAGTACTAACAACTGTGTCACAAATACCGTGGGACTTTCTCAGGATGCTGACATGCATCAGTGACTTACATTGAGTCGTTTGTCACTCCTGATATGATTCAGGCCATTGTGTCAAGTTATTTGTTACATCAATTAAGCAGAGCACATAATAAATATACAGGGATAATCAGAGAATTGATTAAGGATATTCTGGCCGAGCTGAGGAATATTGAACAAACGATGCTTTGTACTTTCATTCAGGATCCAAAGAAGCAGTGTGTGAAATATATTGTTCAGATGCAGCACAAGACTTGATGAGTAGGCAATCCATCATTGCTCCATATTGTTACTGCCTGCATGAGGTAAACAGTAGTTCATGCTCACAGCAGCAATGTCCCATTGTCCCCACAGAGTAAAACCAGACTTTAACTTTAGCACCGCAGTTGCTCCATTTACTGACAATCAAAACATCAAATACTCAAACCCAAAATACATCAGCAACCTCGGCTAATATTTTTCATGAATATTAACATAATTTTCCCTCACAATTAAAAATCAAATTGCCAAGTTACTTTCTTTAATGGAAGCAATTTGTATTAAAACATATTTTGGAGCCGTACCTTTCTATCTATAGGACACTTGTGTTCCAATACTTTGGGGGCAATTTTCCCATCCTGCTTGCCACGGGAATCAGATTCAGGACGGATCATGGAAATGCCCGTGGAACTTGGGCGGGGTTTCACAGTTTTGGGGTGAACGAGACTGGAAAATCCCAGCCACTAAGTTGAATTTTGCTTTACAATCTATGCACACTGTGCAAAAAGGGGTTAATAAATAATCATCATTGTTTTTAATTATGCTTACTATATGGGCTGCAATTAATTATGAGTTGAGACTGCCCATTCCTTCTCCAGTGTTCACTTCTTGACTTAATCTAGTTTTCTAAGATTTCTAGATGGCTTCAGAAATATTTGTAACAATGCCACAATTTTTAGCTTCTGTACGATCAACTCTTCCAGGATCCCTGCTTTCAGGAGCACTGTTCTTTTTGCTTTTGCTGTTGTTCAATGTTATTTTGTGTACCTCATGCAAGATTTTAATTCATTCAAAACTCAACCATTTGCAAACTTTTTTCTGGCCGCGTTCATCTGAAAACCAGAAATCCTGCCCGAGATTAACGGATTTTTGCATGATCTGCACCACCTCCCCCCAACATCTTCCTGCCCGCTATGATTCTTGTGGCAGTGGGAGGGAAAATTCCACCCAAAATCTGACCTTCATGCCATCTGTACATCAGGTGCATGACCTTGCTGGTTTCTGCTGCTGATGTCTTGCAAAAATGTCAACAAAATAAAGCCATATTAATTAATTGCCTCATTTTATGGGACTCAACTGTGTGTAAAATGGTCACTTACCTGGATATCGACAGGACTTAAGGCGATTCACCTGTGTGTTGGGATGTTTGGGGCACAATGGCCAGAACTCTACCACCTTGCTTGCCATGGAATTGGAACATGTGAAGGTCCGACAACAGAAATCTTCATTGATCTCAGGCAGGAATTTCCAGTCATGCCCAAGCGAGGCTATAAAATTGCACCCAATAAGAGTTAAATAAATGAAATAAATGCAGAATGAATTCAATGTGATAGTGTAAAAGAAGGAAGCATGCAGTGGTTTATGTATGGGGACTGAATATATGCTCTTCTATTGAAATGTACCTCAGAATATTCAACCAGTAATGCTCACTCCCTGCAAGTTGATACGAAAACTTCAAATTATCTCATTTTAGCCAATAATATTTAATATTGACATTTATTGTTTTGCTGGAAGCATCCAAACTCACTCATGTGACTGATTGTCATTCAAATCTCTCAGCAGTTGGGAGGCAGTGAACCCCATCCCCCACACATGTATCCAAGATATTCAATCCCCTCTTGAACAGTTGGAAGAGGTTCAAAGCTGCCACTGCACATGTACTACTTTCAGATTGCTTGCGCATGTTTTCAGTTACCTTGAGTAGAAAGATACTTAGCTTGTGGTGCTGTATTTCATATTCCATTTGCTGAAAAAAATTATAATGCATACTGCATTAGCTTTGATAATTAATTCATATCTGGTGCTATATAAATACACACTCCTCCATGTCATCATCTATATGTGTATGCTAGAAATTGGTATCACAAAGAAACTGAGACTGTAACTCTGATGATTATTAGAAGTATATAACAGTCTCAGATTTATTCTCTATGTACTGTAAGTAAATAGACAGAACTCTTGTTACTTATCTTTGCCTCACTTACTTAACACAGTGGTTAGCCTTACCGTGTCAGGGACCTGAGTTCGATTCTGGCATTGGGTCACTATCTGTATGGAGTCTGCACATTCTTCCTGTGTCTGCATAAGTTCCCTCTAGGTGCTCCGGTTTCCTCCCACAGTCAAAAGATGTGCAGGTTAGGTGGACTGGCCGTGCTAAATTGCCTCTTAGTGTCTCAAGATGTGTAGGTTAGCTGGATTGGCCATAGTAAATGCGTGAGATACAGGGATAGGATGGGTGAGAGGGCCTGGCTAAGACACTATGTTAGGGAGTTAGTGCATACTTGATGTACACACCTCTGCACTGTAGGGATTCTATGATTTGTTCAGATTGGGAATATTATAGAAGCCAATATAACTAAACTGAAGATAATTCAGTATTACTGAATAAAGTAACCAAAGAGATGTAGGCCAGAATTCTTTGGTCATTCACGCTGGCAGCACTCCCATCCGTGGGCTTCCGGTCGAGAAGAAGTGAATTCAATGGGAATTCCCATTGATAGCAGGCAACACCAGAGAATCCCTCCACTAACAAACAATGCACACCTTTTTCCAGCAGCAAACATGAGGCTGGGAAGCTGGAGAATCATGCTCATAAATAAATATTTACTGTCTATTTACTTTTAACTCTAGTAGAACTTTAATTCTTATTATTAATATTAGCTGAACTGTATTATCCTCCAGCATTAGTTATTTTAAATTTATGGGCTTGGCAAACCACCCACACTGTTTAAAACCAACAGTGTTTCAAAGGCTATTTATGATTCTTTATTAATCTTAGATATGGGATGCCCAAATATCTAATGGTATCACTATGAGGTGTGCCGCTTTAAGAACCCGAATGAGGTAGCAGTTAAGGGATTCTGGCTGGTTTCTTTGGCACATGCAGTTTGGCAGTAGAAAGGCAAACAGCAGCTAAAGACTCCACCTTCCTTTCATTCCTTGTTTCAATGCATAAAGAATGTCGTGGGCATTATGCTTAATGGGTAATAATGGGTAACACAAGCAAGTCAGATTAACAAAATATGTTAACAGCACAATCATTAATGTTACTGCTAAGGCAATCAAGTGAGCAAATGTTACAAAGTACAAACCTGCCTACCATTTATTCAGTTTTATTACATTGAATTGACTTCTTTATGCTGAAATATGTCTGCAATAATCTTAGCAGCAGTGAATAAAGTGATTAAAAACCACTTTGGCCTGAAGTTATGGGATGCAGGGGAAAGCCTCTGCTGAGTCACAATGGCACCAGAACTCCCATTCAAAGCACCTTGCACCCACCCACAAATTTTGCTGGTGGGGTCAGAAGGAGGAGGGTTGCACTTTGCACATCTTTACTTTATGGGTGCGTGTAAACATGCCTTCAAACAGGTCCAATTTTTATTACTGCGATGTCCAAAAAATGACCTGGGGGCATTACATTTTTCATGAAGAGGTCTAAACTAACTGAAGTTTGTTATATTGATATGGTACATTTTTGGAGAGTAAGGTACCCTTTTGGATAGTTAAAGGGACCCCTTTGGAAGAGGTCAGGTTCCCTTTAGGACTCGTTAAATGCCCTTTGGAATTATTAAAATTAGACACGAATGTGCACAAAATGTTGATGAATTCATTGGAACCGTCAATCTATCAAAACATTTAAATTTCCAGTCCTTTAAATTAAAGACAAAAGAGTCTATTCTTTTAAATACATGCTTACTACTTCATTCTATCTGTTGACACAGCCTGAGGGTTGTAATTATAGAATTTGTGCTGCATGACTTATTCCAATTTTCACAAGGGGGTGCCTGTCAGTTTGTAATTTCATTGACAGCGCCATGTAATTAAAACATCTTTGATGTCAGGTTATGAATACAAATGCTTGTTTTTCTTTATTAGGGACTAAGTAGCTGAAAGAATTTAAATGTAGCAAATGAGTCTTTATTAGTAAATTCTTTTTAAGTAATTAAGCCATCAATAGCCAATTAGAACTTTATTTTATCTCTGCGTGAGTCCTGAGATCTGCCCATGGTGGATATTGGGTAAGTTAACATGGATGAATTAAGAGCAAAGGGTGATGGAGAGAGAGTATTGGTTGACATGAGTTGGTACTAAGCTGGTATTGGGCCTGTAAAGAGTCATGGGGGATGGATAGAATGGCATAGATAGGAATGAAGACTGAGAGCCATTGGATTGGTTCAATGAGCACCATTGGTTAGTCTGAAGGGTATTAGAGAACATGGGAGTGGGCAACAGGGCGTAGATTTGCATGAAGGCCCATGCGGTTGCTTGGAGCATGAGATGACATGAATTTGCATGGATGGAACATGGAAAGCTGTTATAGAATCCCTACAGTGCAGAAGGAGGCAATTCGGCCTATTGAGTCTACACTGATTCTCTGAAAGAGCTTCATGCTTAGGTTCACACCCTCTGCCCCCACCTCCATAATCCATTGACCACATATATTTATCATGGCTAATCCATCTAATCTATACATCTTTGAACATTAAGGGTCAATTTAGAATGGCCTATCTACCTAACCTGCCCATCTTTAGATGGTGGGAGGAAACTGGAGCACCCAGAGGAAACCCATGCAAACACAAGGAGAACAAGCAAACTCCACACAATCACTCAAGGCTTGAATCGAACCTTGGTCCCTGTCGCTGTGAGGTAGCATTTGTGGAATGAGATAACATGAGATGAAGGCTAGAGAGCTTTTTTTTTGAGTCACCACTTTGTTTCTGGGGATGGCATGTCCCGACTCCAATTAACATCTGACACGCCCCCTTCCTGATTCCACCCCCCCTCCCCCCCACCCCCAACTACCCACGCCACCTATTGTTCTCCCCGGGATGAAAACCAGCCCATCTGGGCACATTTTCCTGAATTGGGCTTTTCTAACTCTGTACCTCTGCCCCTGCAATGAAAGTTCAGGCATGTTGAACTGCCATTAACTTCAGACATCGTTCCACATACTCAGATTGTTTTTGGATTGGGAGATTTCATGCAGTTGCAGCAAGGTAACATCTCTGATTAATTGCTATCAAATATTGTTCAAATTTGCTGATGTGTTTCTGCATATGGGTGGCATGGTGGCATAGTGGTTAGCCCTGCTGCCTCACAGTGCCAAGAACACAGGTTCAATTCCCAGCCTGGGTCACGGTTTATGTGGAGTTTGCACATTTGCCCCATAATGGCTTGCGTTTACTCCAGGTGCTCCAGTTTCCTCCCAAAAATACGTGGATTAGGTGGATTGGCCATACTAAATTACCCCTTCCTGTAAAAGGGACTAGCTAAGGTAAACGCATGGAGTTGTAGGGATAGTGCCTGAGTGGTCAGTGTAGACTTGATGGGCTGAATGGTCTCCTTCTGCACTGTAGGATTCTGTGATTTTGCTTTGTTGTGAGCTGCTTCTTTTCATACAGCTACAGACCGTGATCTGAATAGCATCAAAAAAGATGTAATGATGAACTGATCCAGCCTTTTATCAAAAAGGTACATCTGAAATTGGAAAATATTATTCAAAAAACGGTTGAAGTATTTAATTCAACAGTAAAAAGTAAAGTAGCAGAATCTAGCAGTTTGTTAAAAAATTCCCAATTGATATGTAAGGAATTAATGTAAAGTAACAAAGCAGTGCTGAAGAAATTCTAGGGGTTGTATTGTTTATGTAGCACTGCTCCTAAAGCTAGTGGCATTTGCTACTAAATAAACCTGTTGGACTTTAACCTGGGTTTCTTACTGTGTTTACCCCTGTCCAATGCCAGCACCTCCACAGCAGGGGAAAATAATGTTATCAACTCATTTGCTGACCAAGTGATGATGGTAAGGTAAAGCCATCAAAATCCCAGATGCCCATAGGCTGCTCTCCCTTGTGAGGGGAGGGGGAGAGCTGACTAGTGGCGATTTAACCTGAAGATCACCACACCTCAGGCAAGGGGCAAAGTTGAGAAGGCAGGGCCTTCATGAATAACCTCAACCAGTACAAGAATTGAACCCAAGAATTGCTGGCCTCATTCTGCATCACCAACCAGCTGGACCAGCCAACTGAGCTAAACAACTGAGAAAGCTAGCACGAGGGGACATAGCTTTAAATTAAGGGGTGGTAGTTATAGGATGGATGTCAGAGGTAGGCTCTTTACCCAGAGGGTGGTAAGGGTATGGAATGCCCTGTGTGCTGCAGTTGTAGATGCGCTAAGTTTGGGGACGTTTAAGTAGTCCATGGATAGGTTTATGGATGAAAAGGGAATGGTTTAGGTTAGAGGGTCATTGCTTTCTCTTAATTGGTCGGAGCAACATGGAGGGCCGAAGGGCCTGTTCTGCGCTGTTATGTTCTATGTTCTATGTTCTAAACCGAGCTCTGATGAAGAGTAACCCAAACTTGAAATCTTGGTTCTATTCTCCCTCTGTACGTATGTTGTCAGAGCGACTGAGATTTTCCAGCATTTTCTGTTTTTTTTCTTGGAATGGTAGTAGGTGGGGGCAGAAAATTTGCCAGATCATTTAAAGATCTGTTGATCTTGGGTGGGAATTTCCGGTCTTAGAATATGTGCAGCCGGAGAATCCTGTCCCTGGTGTTAACTTGATATTTGTGTCTTGGTTGTTTTCACAGCTGCTATGTTTAGTTTGATATCTCACTACGCAACCAAACATAGTTTAGAGATAAATTATGCTCAATTCCTTTCTTTGGGTCATCAAAATCTGACCTATTTATGCACAAATATTTAACAGATCATCAAGCTAATACAAGGTAATTTGAAACCCATGGCTTTTAATGGGAGTGTTTGTCACTTGGTTTATATAGTAATGATCCATCAATTCTGATTTCATGTTCTAACATTTTATTGGACATTATTACAATGTAATCCACTGCAAACATTCAGTGACACTACCCTCGCTGAATCCCCCACTATCAACATCTGGGGGTTATAATTGATCAGAAACTGAATTGGACTAGCTATATAAATACTGTGGCTACCAGAGCAGGTCAGAGGCTGGGAATCCTGTAGTGAGTAACTCACCTCCTGATTCCCCAAATCTTGTCCATCATCTACTTGGCACAAGTCTAGGAAGGTGATGCAATACTCGCCACTTGCCTGGATGAGTGCAGCTGCAACAATACTCAAGAAGCTCGATACCATCCAGAACTAAGCAGCCCACTTGATTGCTACTCCTTTCACAAACATTCAATCTCTCCATCACCGAAAAACAGTGGTAGCAGTGTGTACCATCTTCAAGATGCACTGCAGAAACTCATCAAGATTCCTTAGGCAGCACTTTCCAAACCCATGACCACCACCATCTCGAAGGATGAGTGCAGTAAATACCTGGGAACTAATCACCCTCCAAATCAGTCCCCCTCCTGACTTGGAAATATATCACCATTCTTTCACCGTCACTGGGTCAAAATCCTGCAATTCCCTCTCTAAGAGCACTGTGGGTGTAGCCAAATCTCATGGATGCAGCGGTTCAAAAAGCCAGCTCACCACTGCCTTCTCAAGGGCTTTTAGGGATGGGCAATAATTTCTGGCCTGGCCCCTGTAAAAAAAGACTCAAATGTTGTTCAGAATTAAAAATATCACATCACCAACAAGTACAACAATTTACAATATTTGCAATGACATAAACAATTTTCCAAAATAACTTTCTTCAGGTTGCACTGTTTCAATAACACAAAAAGTATTATTCTTGCAAAATTATTAATGAATTGTGAAGGAATCTTTTTAAAAATATTGAACTATAATGAGGGATTCAGAGCTAAAATAATTAATAAGGTTCATGTGGTTTACTCTTCATAGCTGTGGAGTCTGCATGAAGGGACTTGTTTCCCCTTACATTAAAAAGAGAGATCCATTCCCAATGTCAGAATAAATCATTTTTGTTGTGCAAACTGTCATGACAATTACAGTGCAGTGTTTGATGAGATGACTTTACATAGAAAGTCCTGAAGCATAATTACAAAGCTGGCGCAATACAAAAACTGCACCATAATCTTAAAGCCCAACCAAGTGACGAATGAGAATTGACCACCATGACCTATTGTAGCTTTACAGCCTTGGACTCGATGAGGGACAGACTTTACCCAGAAACTAACAGTTATATCAGCTTCCTTAGTGGTGTTCTACCATAGAACAAAGAAAATTACAGTACCAGAACTGGTCCTTCGGCCCTCCAAGCCTGCATCAACCATGCTGTCCACTGAACTTATCCTTCAGGGGATCATATCCCTCTATTCCCACCCTATTCATATGTTTGTCAAGACGCCCCTTAAAAGCCACTACCGTATCCGCTTCCACTACTTCCCCCGACAGCAAGTTCCAGGCACCCACCATCATCTGTGTAAAAAAACCTGCCTCGTGCATCTCCTTTAAACCTTGCCCCTCACACCTTAAACCTGTGCGCACTAGTAATTGACTCTTCCACCCTGGGAAAAAGCTTCTGACTATTCATCATCAAGAAATTTGAGGCTTTTTAGGAAGAAAATGTATTTCTTGAATAAGAGACTTGGTATAGGCACTTTGAAGTTCTAATCTGTTCTGGGACAGAGCTCCAGTCCTTGCATGCTTACTACATGACTGCTTGAAGATTCTGCCTGAGAGACTATCCCATCCTTTAGGGTGATAACCCACTCTAGGATCCTATTGTTTCCTCAAGTCAGGTGACCCACTTCTGCGGTACTGCCTTAAAGAGACAGGCACCACATACACAACACTTACACATACACAAAGATGCCTGGATTTAGTTAGAAACTGCAGAAATACAAACTTAGACAATAAAGGGGTTGAATTTAATTACAATTAAGATAGTATCTCTCCCACCCCATCCATAAGAAATCATTTAGAACATAGAATGTAGAAAAGCTACAGCACAAACATGTCCTTCGGCTCGCAAGTTGCACCAATGATATCCATACCTACTAGGCTTATCTATAACCTCAATTCTATTAAGTTCCATGTACTTATCCAGAAGTGTTTTGAAAGATCCAATCGAATTTGCCTTCACCACCATCGATGGCAGCCGATTCCACTCACCCACCACCCTTTGAGTGAAAAGCTTATCCCTGATATCTCCTCTGTACCTACTCCCCAGCACCTTAAACCTGTGTCCTCTTATAGCAAACATTCCAGCCCTTGGAAAAAGGCTCTGAGAATAATTTAAGAAGAATGTGGCCCCAAGAAACATTATAAATATTGAGAATACACAGTAGAATTTTAGATTCCCTGAAATTGTCTCAGTGTCTCTCACAATATATAACCATCGAGGTTAAACAATGATAATTTTATCTCTAATTGGGACAGATCCATCTCACTAACTCCTTAGTCTTCACCCAGGGATTAAAGTGAATGTTACTTTAATAATTGATGGATACCTTACATAAAATATTTTACTGTAAAAATAAAAACTGAATTATCTTGCTAGAAATAAGATTGTATTTTTTCTTTTTCTCTATAACCTTTCAATGTTGCACTTAACTATTTCCATCATATTGTGAATTGCATGTTTGTTCTTTAGTAAACATCTAAAATACACTAAAACACTAAAATACTGTGGATGCTAAAGATCTGAAATGAAAACAGAAAGTTCTGGAAAGACTCTGCAGGCCTTGCAGCACTTGTGGAGATAGTTACAGAGTTAACTGAGTTCCAACGAAGAGTCATGTTGGGCTCAAAACATTAACACTGTTGATTGAGTTTTTGCAACACTTTCTCTTTCTATCCTATACCAATATATCCTACCTTTTCTTACTCAAACAGGAGGTATTTTTACATTCTCATATATTCCTTGTGAAGCTAAGTGGAGCAGGGATGTTCCTCTGGGCCAATAAAGTTGTTCAGGCCTCTTCTGTCTCCCTTGATCTCAGTTTCAGTCAAGAGACTAACTCAGGCTATACAGAATATATCCAAGATTTTCTTAATGATGTGGACGTTAGGATGGTTTGTCACCTAGCGCAGCCTCTACCTCCTGTACCTTCCCTCCTGAGTTAAAATTAGACCTCATGTTTCCAACTTTTGCAGTTTTTTCAACAGTATTTTCAATGTAAAAATACTTATGCCACCTTTGCAAGATAAACATGTTGCGAAAACCTTATTGATTTACAGAATATATTTGAGTTTCACTTTATTTTCCTTCCCTCATATTGACCGACCAGGTCTCTGTGCTCAGCAGGAAGTCACTGAGCAGATGTCAGTGATGATAGCCGTCAATGAGTCGTTCTTGGGAGAGTAATTTGGATTGGCATCTACTCCAGTCTTGGATGTTGATTAGATGGTATTCAAGCCAGGAAATCTCAGCATTGCCTGAATACACAGCACGACATTAGATGCAATGAACCTGTAAAAGATTCAAGGGATTTATTTTACCTGAACAACTACAGCTAATAGACAATGGGCAGCATTGTCCCGCTATTTGCTGGTGGTGGGATTCTCTGGTTCCGCTGCACTGCACCCCTTTCCATAAGTTTCCAGATGGGGTGGACTGGCTTCAATAAGAAATGCCATTGACGATGGTGGGACCAGAGAATTCCGCCACCAGCAAGCGGCATGCCCTCTCCCGCCACTGAGAAGCATGCAGCTGCGAAGCTGAAAAATCTCGCCCAGCATCTCTTAAGTGGTAATCTAGCGCAAAGGTCTCACGTGTAACTGATTCTAGTAAAAAAGGCAGTGTGTGATCTTGGAGTGGGAATTTTACTTTGGAGCATATTAACTTTATATTCACAGACCTAAGTTTCTGTCAAATAATTTTGAGGAAGGAAAATGGTAAGTTCTGAAAGTAATGCCGGTCAAATATTGTTGAAAATAGAAACATGTTGCTGAAGCTTTTTGCCTTGCACTCATCAGGGCAAATGCAAGAATGACATTTTTCAAACTATCACAAAAATTTATCCCTTGGGAAGAAAAGAAGTATTAACTTTGTTATAGTAAGTCAACTGTGATTGCCATGAGAAAAACAACAGAGAACTATAGGCTCCTCAAGCCTCTGAGTAATTCAAAATAGGCGGCATGATTAAGCATCTTCTGTGCACAGAGAATGAATCCATGCATATGAATGTATATTGCTTCTAGAAAGTGCAAGTGAGCCACCTATTTTACAAACTCAACTGATTATCTTAAATTGATTGCTGTTGTAGCTACTTGCATATTCAGAAATGTTCAACTGGTGTTACCCAATTGTAAAATCACATGTAACAGCAAACATTTTGGCTGGAATTTTCCGGCAGTTCACGTCACACTCCCTTTACAAGTGAGGGCAATGAATTTGGCGCTCAGCCAAATCTCGGTTCACTGCAGCAGGACTAGAGAACACCACACCCCACATTTCCTCCCCCCACTGGTGGGAATGGCTGGAAAATTCTAGTAAGTGTTTTGGATTTTGGAAGCATAGGCTGGTGAGTGCGTTCCATATTCTATCTACAGTGAATAGTCAAAGGAACATATTGTTAACAAGACAGAGAACAATTAATTTGAACATCAACACAAGAGAACACGAAGCCTGCAATATGTCTCCACAATGTAACAAGAAACACTTCACAAGTGCTTAGATGCATATAAAGAACTTCAAGACATCTTGTAGTCATGAAAAGTGCTACCTAAATGCGAGTCTTTCTTAATACTCATTTTCTAATATTTTGTTACCTATTTTAGGTTAATATTATTTGAAAATCAAATTCTTGACACAGGCATGTTGATACAGAATTAATTAAGAGGCAGATTAGATTGCAATTCGGTTTCATTAACTTCAGAAGGAGAAATAATGATAATGAATAACAGAAATTCAAATAGTGACGGTATATGTCTGTTTTATTTTGGAGTTTGTTATTTCCTTTGTAGGCAATTAGAGAAGACCTAGAGGGTAGAAGGGGGCCATTCAGCCCATCTCCTCTGCTCCAAATTTCTGACGGAGTATCTTAGCTAGGTCCTTCCTGTAGCCACATGTATTTATCCCATTAATCCTTCAATTTACATATCTTGGGATACTAAGGAGCAATTTAGCATTGTCAATCCTCCTAACCTGCATGTCTTTGGGAAGAAACTGAAGCACTCAGAGGAAACCCAAGTGGACATGGGGAGAATGGAAAACTCCATACAGACAGTCACCCAAGGCGGAATTGAACCTGGGTCCCTGGCGCTGTGAGGCAACATTACTAACCTAATCACCCAATACTAACTGTATCACCCAATTATGGCGTTTGGATGTCAATTCAGACACACGTAAAAAAGAAGGCAATTTTTTTTCAATTTCGCTTGTCAAGTAACTTAGTCACAATGTCTGTAATAAAATCTTATTTATCTGAGAATAACCCAACTGGAGGAAATTAGTGAGGCCAGGAAAAGATAGAAAATGTGGTATTTAATTTTGTTATCATGCACTGGTTATGTGTAAGGTGAAAGCTTTTTTCTTTCAAGAAAGCCCAGATTGATTCTACATACATTCTTGGACCTAGAGTGCATCATAACTCATGCACAACTGAGTGTTCATTCAGGAAAGAAGAACGTGCAGTAACAGAGCCGGCTCACTCATTAATCTGTTAACAGTCATAGAAGTGCGATAAATAATGCTTAATGGATCAATTCAGTGATGGAATGTTTAAATTTCAGCACTGATTCAGGGAGTAAGGCTCAGTGAAACTAACTTCAAAGCCAATGCATAGCAAATGATCGTGTCTGGTGTCAGAAACTAGAGAAATGTCGACTAAAGGTCAGGAAAGTAATGAACCCATACATAGAGGTACAGTAGGCACAATTAGCCGGTCATACAGTAACTTACTATGGTGTCAACAACTCATTCTATTCAGAAAGATAAATTGAAGAGGTGTCATTTTGTAGAAAAGTTCTAAAATGAATAGTGTGAAGATCTCTATAAGTGATTTTAAACTACCATATATGGCTATGAATGTCAATGATCTTATGTTGATTTAGATGTGTTTGCTTTGTAATATCTTGTAATAGGAAAACATTGTGCTCTGGAGGTTACAGGTTCCAAACATATTTGACAAAGTAGTCTTACAGACAAATGTTAACATATAGAAAAAGATCTATTTAATTCCTTTTGGCACAGGGCACAGTGGTTACCACTGCTGCCTCACAGCACCAGGGATTTGGGTTCAATTCCTGCTTTGGGCTACTGTGTGAAATTTGCATGTTCTCCCTGTGTCTGTATGGGTTTCCTCCCACAGTCTGAAAGACATGCAGGTTAGGTGGATTGGCCATGGTAAATTAATCTTTAGTACCCAAGGATGTCTAGATTAGGTAGATTGATCATGGTAAATTGCTCGTTGGTGTCCAAAGATATGTAGGTTAGGCACATTAGTCCTGATAGACACGTAGGGTTACAGGGATGGGGTGGGGCTGGGCCTGGCTAAGATGCTCTTTCAGAAAATCGGTGCAGACTCAATGGGCTAAATGGTCCCCTTCTGCACTGTAGGATGCTGCATGCCTTCATATTTCTTGCATATTCCTGGACGAAAGTGGTAACAAGAAGTCCCCATGAATGAAAACATGTAAAAACAATATATCCATGACTCAAGATTATGGATAAGTTCATTTGGTAGTTGTAAAAAACTCCTCACTAATTGCCCTTATGCCTAGACAGGAATTGCACACTTTTCAGCCCACAACGCAATGCAATATATGCTATGCCCTTTGTTACTCTTTGCAAAAATGTGATCCATGCTGTTTTCCACAGTTCAGAAGAAATCAACAATTGTCAAGAGTCATGGGGCAGACTTCTATTATCCTGCTTGTCATGGAACTCTCATGAGTGGGGACAAACCATGCAAAGGAGCTGGAAAATCCCATTCGGTGTCAGAATTAAAGATATCAAAGAAGGGGACTGTGGGAATCTTTGATTGAAAGATGTATTGGACTGGCTTGGGAAGAATAAAGCACTATAACTGTGCAACGATGATAACAAATGTTCACCATCAAATGATTAAAATTCATCGAGAACCCAAGCAAATATTATCATTGCTACACATCATGTTCATAACACAGTAAGATCACAAAACCAGGAGAAGAATGATATGCAGGATTATTACGTTCAACCACATAGCTTGTGACATGTGCAGGCGCAAACATGCACACGTATACTTTGGAGTGAAGTATTGGATGAAGCAGTGCATCATTGTTACAGAATAGCCAGAAGCTCTGCTCCAATACGTTTTGAACGAAATAAAAGGTACTTCAGGAATTGGACAAATGATTTGCTGAAATGCAGAAGTCTTTGAAGGCTGATCGAATAAGAGTTGCACATTCTCCACCCAGGCTGAACAGCACATGGAGCAATTGTTCTGTACTTAAGAGACCAGTTATGAGTAATATCCTTATTCAGTAGCATTCGCAAGGAACACGTTCACACACAAGTGACACGCATGACCATGTCTAAGGAATGTTCCCATTGGTGAACTTTTGGTATTAAAGTCCAAAGTGTAAGATGCAATGAAACCACATTAATCTTCGCAATGCTTGCACATTCTGCACACTCTCATTCTAACATCTATACATTAGTCTTGTACTTGCTGTGGCTTGTTTAGTCTGTCACAGTTTTTTTCAGCTTATGTTTCTCATCAGCTTTGTTGGGTGAGACACAACCATGATTGAATTCATTCAGGCGTCGGGATTTACCTTTAAAATAGTTCATGTTTGGGAACCAACTATCCCTGTTTCCCTTTTCCTTTTACCTCACAGATAGATTTTTCCCCATTTCTTCTGGGACACACAGGTGACTGCACAACTTCTACGGTACAATCTTGCACTTGAACAGGGTGAGAAATCTTCACTTTCTGTCAGCTTGTTTATAAATTTCCTGCTTTCTATTTAAAGAAGTTTTCTGCCAACCATACCTCTGGGGGCACATCCTCTTCAAACTCTACTGATTTTACCTCAGTATTTTTGCTCTCCTTTGGTCTTACTTTGGCTGCTTTAAATTCCACTGAGTCTACCTTGGCCTTTGTAAATTTTTTGGCGCTAACCAGACCTCTTTAAGTTCCACTTTTAGTTTTAATCCTTGCTGGCTCCACATTGGACACTGTAAATTCTGTTGGTTTTCCTTTGCACTTTTTAATTCTTTCTGGTTCTGTCATCCCCCGTATGATTTGTGGGAATTTCCTCAATCCTCTGCATTTGAGCAGAATTTTCCCTCTTTCTCCCAGCTTCCCCAGCCTCTATAGATTGTTTTGGACTCTCTAGATGCATTGGTGCATTCCCGGCTAAGTCATTGCCAAGCAATAGGTCGGCCCCTCATAATCTTGAGACAACTCTGAACATCAATGCCCCAGTGAGTAATTTACACCATGGATATATTTTAACTAAAGAAACATTTATGCATTTGCCAGTGAACCTTTTTATCAACACTATGGTACTCATTCACCTTTCATCTCTGCAACCTTTGCTGTAAGTAAGTATTGAGTTCAACCAGTGTCCCGGAACACAGTTATCTCTTTTCCTGGGTCTTGGGGTACAAAAGTAATCATTTTCCCTTTGTGCAAAAACTCATGTAGGTATCCTCATCCTTCCAGCTAAGCTCAAGTTCACTAACCATCATGTCTAGACACCATGATCCAAATCGTGCCCAAAATGGGTGCTAGGGCGATTTAAATGTATTTTGCATTTCGATCATTCTCTGAGGGGGGAGAAGAGGCCCGATCATTCTGTGGGGGGAAGGGGATGGTAGGAGGCCAGATTGTTCTCTGGTGGGGAGGGAGACCAGATCATTTCTAATTGGTGCTGGGGGGGTGAGGCTCAATCATTCTCTGGGGTTGTGGGGGGGCGCCTGATCATTTCCTGTAATGACAGGGAGGAAGGCCAGATCACTCTCTGTTGGATTGGTGGGGGGAGAGTGTGTCTGCAGTCTCTCTGCGGGCAATCGGTGGGAGTAAAGTGGGCCAGAGGGTCGTGATCGGTCTGGGTAGACGGAGGTGGGGGGGCGCGGTTGGATAAGGGGGCCAATTATATTGTGGGGGTGAGGCGATACCTGTAGGGGCCATCGCTCCTGCTTTTTGCTCCCGACCCACTTTAACTGCATTTTGTGGCCCGGAAGCAATGTAACGGGCACGTTTTTTCAAATTTATTTTCACTGCGCGTGTGCAGTGCTCCAATCAGACCAGCAGCGTTTCAGATGTGATAAGTGCAATTCAGACTTTTTTTCCAGACTAAGTGTGTGTGGGAGCACCTGAAAATAGGTTTCCAAGTCGGATCTCAATTCATGCAGATTCAGCATTTAGAATCAAAATGGTAAAATTGGGCCGAGTATCTCTAAAGTCATAGAATTTCTACACGTAGAAGACCATTCAGCCCATCAAGTCTGTACAGACCACAGTCCCACCAGGGTCTATCCCCAGAACACTGTGCATCTAAACTAGCTAGTGCCCCTAACACTAATGGGCAATTTAGCATGGTCAATCCAGCTAACCCTCACACCTTTGGACTTCAATTTCAATTTCAATGCAACGTGCCCATTATTGTTGTTCAAAAGCGACTCTTGAACTTTTCTGAGAGAAATTCCTTAATCAGCAACTAGGGTGAATGTGCAAACTCCACACTGAGAGTCGCATAAGCCTGGAATCAGATCTGGGTCTCTGGTGCTGTGAGGCAGCAGTGCTAATCACTGTGTCACCATGGTTCCCACATGCCTGGTGTTACTCCTGACATGCCCTCTTGCACTCTACATTATTCGAGTCTTGAGACAAGAACTTGCATCTGGACATTCATGTTCTGGGGGCTTCCAGGAGAGTAGATCTTGTTGTTTAGCCTTGAGATGATAAGATGACGGTCAGTCTAGCAGAGAGTGCTGAGTATGATTTTCATTACATGCACATCCTGTCATTGACATTCTGTCCCTTTGCCTGGTGTTTTTACTTTATTCAAGGCATGTGAGCTTCACTGGCTTGGCCAGCATTTATTGTCCATCCCTAATTGTCCTTGAGATAGTTAATTCGGTACCAATGCATAGCACAGGAGAGCTCCCAACACATCTTATTGTGATTATGGTGGTGGAAATCTGTGTAGGGGATTAAGAGCTCATCCTCAGTGCCCAAGCACAGTAAGGGGAATGGATGGTGAGTGCAATGAAGTGGTGGAGGGGGGGTGTTTCAGCTGAAGGACCAGAATTTGGTTTAATGCTGTTGTGAATATATAGTGGGATCTTCCAATGCTGCTCACCATTGTATCCCCCTGGAGGCTGGCATCAAACCGATTTGTATCCCATAAATAGGATGCAAAAGAAGGAGTGACTGGAATCCACAATCCAACCCCACAACCCTCCACCACCACCCCACCCTCCTCCCCTCAACCAATGCCCAATTTGTTGTTAGGTCAGCAGCAAAACATGTCAGTCCAGATTATTTGGCGCTTAGAATTTTTTCTAAGATCGCACCTATCATTTTGAAACTATAGTTTCGCTGTCCTCACCAACAAACATATTCTAAGTGTAATTTCATTTTTCTTCTCGATGGTGCTGACACTGCTTAGATCCTCAGCCCTGTTGTTTTGCTTTAGGATTTGTGCCAATTGAAGGCCAGGTGCTTCCTCCCTAAGTAAAGAGAATTATAACTGTGTCATACTCAAATCCCTGCTAATGACTGCTTTCAGAGACAGTGATCAATCAACCTACTCTCTTGGATATTGCTTGCTGTAAGCAGTGAAAGAAAGAAAAGGTTTTGTGTTGTTCTGAGCTATTAACTTTGCACCAGTGAATCTTTCAGCTGACCAGAATCCAATTTCTTTTAGCATCCATTAACTAGCCAGCTGCTGCCAAAATGAAAATGCATCATTTCAAATAAGTTCTTTCTAGAAATGGGCCATTTCTCTGTTTTACACTCAGTGCCAGCATTGGGCGTCAATAAATTCTACCGTACAGAGGAAGTAACATATCTCAGTCTCACAAGAGCATTACATTGTTCCCCATGCCTCTTCTGTCCTCTGAATGAGAATGCCAATTGGTGCTAAGTTAATTGTGCTGTTTTTGCTGGTGCAGATTAATAATCCAATTGAAGATACCACACAATGTCTTAACATCGGACCTTCATTGCCATCAGATAGAAGAGATTTTGTCCCATGAGTTTGGGCATGTTTCGACTCAGAATTGAAAGGACAGCGTTGAAACCTATTGTTCTCTGTTGCTTGACTGGGAGTAAGCTGTATTTATAGCGCATCCTTTTTCTATTTTAGGACTTTGAAAGTCAGACTTCTAAAAAAGATAAACAATACCATGTTATTCACTTCTACTTTGTGACAGGTCTCACATTTTGAAAGAGGTGTATGTTGTGTTGATCTTTCTGGAAACATAAACGATGATTGGAACAGTGGATTTATTGACCAACTGAACTCACGGCACGTGAGCCTACTATGTTCAGTGCTATTTAGATTTGTACCATTCCTCATGTTTGAATAATGATTCAACAAGAGCCTCAATTGGGATACAGAAGAGTAATGTTGCCTTGAAGAACAAAGGCTGTTTACATTTTAATGGATAAGTAGTAGCAAAAAAAGAGGAGCCTAAACAGAAACTGTTAGTTCTGACAATGTTGATGTTATCACTTGCCAGGCTGATAGATGTGTTCTTGGGGCATTGTAATCAGAAATGTGCTTCGTGGACCAAGTCGCATCATTCAAAATGTGAGTACAGTGGGAATCATGAAGAGATTTTGTTTTGCAAGAGAGTACTGGAGCTCATAGAAGTTATATTTTATACAGTTTTTGTCCATGGGTTGGGCAGTTGGCTTGGTTTACAGATGCTGATTTATGATACAGATGTGGGACAATAGCTGTGAAACATTTTTGTCAATGTTTGCAGCAACAAATAAAATGTATCCTACAGTCAATCAGTCCATCTGGACCAATTAATTCACTTATTGTTATGTATTGAGTAACCATTCAGTAATGCTTGACTTCTTTCCGTTGATATTTATTTATTGCAAACTCCATTGAATCCACACAACATGAATAAAATGCTGCCATTTTCCTGATGCCAAGCATTGCACTTAGATGTCTTTGTGTATATATGTATGTGTGTGTGTATATATACGCAGTACATTGATATCGCCCCTATTAGAGTGTGAGTCAGGTGGTCCCTGGGCAATTAGCTCCGCCTAGTGTGAGACCCTGTAGTCAATCTTAGACCTGACACTTTAATAAAGTATACAAGCCTACCTTCTGATTCTTTCTGCACCCTTGGTCCATAGGAGCATACATAATAGTCTTTAATAAGCCGAGATATCAACAGAGTATAAAGCAGTGGGCAACCTGTGGCCCTTGCGTTGCATACAAACCACCCAGGCTTGTAAGTGCGGCCCTCAAGACATTTTGTTGATCGTTACCCATGGGAAGGGGTGCCAGATTCCGCTGGTTTCCATCTGCATAGATTTTCCTACCCTACGACTAAAGTGACGCTCACACAAAACAAGAGCACGTGAAGTGAGGTGCGTGCTGATTGTACACAATGTTGACTGTGAGAGCCATGCACTCCTTTTGCATCCTATCAAAGTGCAAGCACATGTTTCGTTTATAACATTTGAAGTTGATAATCCTATTAATATATAAATGAGTCAGCATTTTCTATGACTTGTTATGAAATAGCCAGTGTATATTAAATGGATTCAATCTTATTCATGGGGTCATGGTTAGTGAACATGCCTAATTTCAAACTTGCAACTGACTAAAATGAAGGAGGACCACTCATGCATCTCACTCACTAGCTTAGGTTGCCTGTCACTGATGCAAAGATTGGGCAGAAAGGTTGGGCACAGAGAAATTTGCGACATGATTCTCTGGCTGTGCATGTCCAAAGGAAATTCTTGCTCGAGGTCAACGGAACTTGACATGGTTCGTCGAATTTTCTGTTTGCCTGCTATGATTCCCGCTGCAGGTAAGGGTGGCACGGTGGCACCGTGATTAGCACTGTTGCCTCACAGTGCCAGAGACATGGATTTGATTCTTGCTTGGGTCAATATCTGTGAGAAGTTTGCATGTTCTCCCCATTTCTGCATGGGTTTCTTCCGGGTGCTCTGGTTTTCCTACCACTGTCCAAAAGATCTGCTGGTTAGGTGCATTGGCCATTCTAAATTCTTCCTCCATATACTGAAATAGGTGCCAGAGAGTGGCAACTGGGGGATTTTCACAATAACTTCATTGCAGAGCTAATGTAGGTCTACCTGTGACACTAATAAATAAACTTTAAACTCTAGGACAGGAAATTTTCAGCCTGTACTGATGATAAAGTAGGTGAGAGACAATTCATGGAACATATGTGAAAAGGACAAAAATGGAATCTACCAAAATCAATCATGCTTTTCTTATTTTAAGGCCTAATTAGACTTTTGGTATTGTATGACAGGCTGACACGGTAATACCTGAACTAGGAAAAAATATTAAAATGCCACATTAAGTGTGATGTCTGAACACAACCATCATATAACAATCATTGATGAGATGGAAAATCATTTCACAATTAATTCACATAGAGTACAATCAAAACACTGGATAGCTAGACAAGTGGGTTACCATATAATGCTAGCAAAATTACATTCAGATAGTTGCCATGCGATTTGTTAAGGTAGTGTTAAAGTGTAAACTTAGTATGCCACAAACCAAACAGAGATTGATGCAGACAGAATTTTCAAGTGAAAAATTAAGGTGAAAATTTGAGCTTGTCATGTAGAATTTGATTTACACAATGGGCTGATTGACAATTTGTTGTTTTTCATTATTCCTGTGAGATTTATATCTAGATGAGCTGTGATTTCCACCCCCCCTCTCCCTTTTTGAACACTAAACAGAATTGAGCAGCCAGTCGCTGGCAACTTTAGACCGCATGAAATGAATAATGTTCCAAACATTGACATACCACAACTATCTTACAGAGAAGAAAATTATCACTTGCCTTTTGAACACATTCTAAAAAAAGAGCTTTGAGCAAACATTTGTTAATAATTGGAGAGCTGTTTTGGTAAGAATCGTGCTAATTTTTGCTCAATAAAGCTATCAAAGCTTTGCAGAGCAATCCCAGCTAAAAACGAGAGGAGGGGTTTGTGCAGCTGCTGATAAGCAGTTGAATTGTTTTGGCAGTCAGTGTTCCAGAGTTGTGAAAAAACCCAGCTCCAGACAAATTGGAACATCAAAAGTTCCACCCAAATGAAGTTTGTGCCATCCAATAATTGTGGCCTGTTCTCTGCGTACAGCCTGATTGATGTTGGTGAAAATGGAACAGAGTTGTTCCTATCTTTGAAACCTAACAACTAAAGTTGTAAACATCAAGACAGATGTACCATTTACCCAGTGACAACATTGTGCCACAACTACAGGGAGAGTTGTAGTCTGTCTAGAAATCCTGATACAATTTTGTAAAAGCTTGTGAGATCAGTTCTAAATCTGGTCTCTGCGATCGAGAATAAGAGAGCAGAGATTTAAAGTGATTTGTAAAAGAATATGAGAAAAATAGTTTTCACACAATGAATGGTTTGGATCTGGAATGCAATGCCTGGAAAAGTGATGGAGGCGAGGCAGGTTCAATCCAAGCACTCGAGGGCATTAAAATGATTATTTAAGTAGAAACAATATGCAAGGATTTTTAAAAATTTATTAGCGTCATTACGCTTACATTAACAACACAATGAAGTTGCAGCGAAAATTTCCTAGTTGCCACACTCCGGCATCTGTCTGGGTAACACTGAGGGAGAATTTAGCATGGCCAATGCTAGCACGTCTTTCGGACTGTGGAAGGAAATCGGAACACCCAGAGGAAACCAACGCAGACATGGGAGGAACCTGTAGACTCCGCACAGACAGTGACCCAAGCCGGGAGTCAAACACATGTCTTTGGCACCGTGAGACAGCAGTGCTAACCATTGCCAATACAGGGACAAGACAGGAGCATGGTAGAAAGCTAATTTGGAAAACTAATTCATGTTCAATGGGCTAAATGGCCTTCATCTGCACCAGAACAATTCTGAGAGCATCTTTGGGGTATTTCACTCATTAGAAGTTCAAGCGTCTCTACATAAGGGTTCCCAAGATATTTAAAAGCAAATACGAATAATGGTTTTGAAAACAATATAAATTTCACCTACATTTTTTTCAAAATGTAATTTCTAACATTATAATGATAAAAATAAAAAATGATAGCTGCTCAGATTCTGTAACAAAACAGATAATGCTTGGGTTTCCTTTGGGTGCTCCAGTTTCCTCCCACTCTCCAAAGATGTGCGGGTTAGATGAATTGACCATGCTAATTTAACCCTAGTGTCAAGAGGACTAGCTAGGGCAAATGCATGGGATTGTGGGGATAGGGCCTGGATGGGATTGTAGTTAGTGCAGACTCAATGGGCCAAATGGCTTTCTTCTGCACTGTAAGATTCCATAATTCTATGTAATGTTGGAAATTCAGAGAGTTCCCATCAGCATCTGAAAAAAGAAGAAAGTGAACACTTAAACCATTTGTCAGAAAAGTTCAGATGAAAGATCTAAATCTAAAAGATTAACTTTTCTTTGATCGTTGAAAAGACTGTATATTTCTAGCATCTTCTTTGAATAAGTTATAAGTGAAACTTTGCAATAAGGTATTTAAAGTGCAGTGAGGTACAGAATTGGCACAATTTAAAATAAGTGTATAGGTTTTCACCTCATTCTGAGAATTGAAACTAAATGCCCTGTGTCAAACATAAAATTTACATCGGGGCCGAATAGCTCCCAAATTTTAAATGGGGGATTTAGGAAATCTTCTTAATTTTCAGTGGAGGAGCCAGAAGCCCCATTGAAAAATGCATACAGAGAAAACACTCTTGCCTCTAACGTCTGTAAGTATTTCCAGATGTTGAGGGAGGAAATACCACAAAATAATGGATAGCAACACAGAATGGGCAGAATATTAAATGACCCACCTAGAGCCATCAGCTTGGTGTGGGCTCGGCATGCTGCGACAGACCTCATTAATTTACCTCCCCTGCTTACTGCACGTCTTTCAATACAGCAATGAAACCTTGAATCTTTTTGAAAGCTCTGTTTAATAAGCGAGTCTGAATGTTTACTGTGAGGTTAAGTATGAGGTCTAATAAACAAAACGACTACACCTTAAGCTTTGAAATTCAGAGTGAGCTTTGATCTGTGGATCGTTTAATTGAATAATGTGAATATTGCGTAGACTAACACACCAGAGGAAGAGAAGAGGTATTTTAAGGGGTTAGGGGAGGTGGTGATGGTGAGGTCGGGGGTGGATTAGAAAACCTGCAGTTTCTGGCATTCAATTCATGGTTCCCCACAAGAGAGGCAAAGATCCAAGCTGAAAAGATGGGACATTGCGCCCCATCTTAGGCTTGATCTGTCCCTTTTTCCAGCTGCGTTCGTCCCAAAGCCAAAAAATCTGGCCCGAGGTCAACAGATCTTTGCATAGTCTGTGTCCTGTCCTCTACAATTCCAGTGGAGGGTGGGATAGAAAAATTCCACCCTTAATCTTAGCCAAACAGCCAAGACAAAGTTACTAACAGTGCTGGGAACAGCTGGGGGCAGCAATGCTGTGGCTATGCTGTCGTAACAAGTTTACACTACAAGAGTTATTGGGAATAAGCTTTTAAAGTGTTACTGCCTTTGTTAAAATAGCAGAGTAAGGAATTTAACATGAAGGTGTTTGCAGTCTGATGTTAATTTTTGCACAGCGTAGCATTGTCCCTCAAGTAGCTAATTCTAAATAAACAATTGTTTCAGATAAATAACCACATCTGCTGAATGTGTGCCCATATTTCTCACAATGCTACTTGCCCAATCACTGCACTGCCACAGCATTGAGCACCAAAAGGCATCGGGCCTGGATTTTTTGTTCCCCGCTCAGAGGTGCGGAGATGGGAGAAAGATTAGCTCCATAAACCATAAAAATGGCAGCCGCACGTTAGGTTTTCAGGCTGAGGGAAGGAGTCCTGATTAGAAGTCAGGATGAATGACATCGGAAGACGTATCGAGGCTGCTGGGTGTGGAGGTGGACCTGGCAGAAGGCCTGTCTTGGGATGCTGGTACAGTGCCCAAAAATGATAAGGAAAGAATAAAACACATTGACGGTGGAGGGAGAGATGTTGAAGTGATGGATGGGGTGTCAATCAAGCAGGCTGCTTTACTATGAATGGTTTTGAGCTTCTTGAGTGTTGTTGGAGCTGTACTCATCCAAGCAACTGGCAATTATTCCATCACATTCCTGACTTGTGTTTTAGAGCATAGAACATTTCAGCACAGTACAGACCCTTTGGCCCTCAACATTGTGCTCAATCCCAAGATCAAGCTAACCCGTCACTACTTTGGATAGTAGAAAGAATTTGGGGAGTCAGGAGGTGATATACTCACTACAGCATTCCTAGCCTCTGATCTTTTCTTATAGCCACAATATACCTATATGGCTGATCCAGTTTATTCTCTGGTCAATGGTCAATCCCAAGACATTGATAGTGAGGAATTCAGCAGAGATAATGCCATTAAACGTCCATATGTGATGGTTAGATTCTCTCGTGTGATGATGGTCTTTAATGATGATCATTGCCTAGTACTTGTGTGGTGGTGTGAATGTTATTTGTCACTGATTAGCTCAAGCCTGGATCCCACATTTGGACATGGACTGTTTCCGTTTCTGAGGAATTACAAATGGTGTGAAACCTTACGCAATCATCAGTGAACATTCCCACTTCTGGCCTTATGATAGAGGGAAAGTCTTTGATGAAGCAGCTGAAGGTGGTTGAGTCCAGGACATTACCCTGAGTGATTCCTTCAGTGATGTCCTGGAGCTGAGATGATTGACCTCCAACAACCACAACCATCTTCCTTTGTGTTGGTATGACTCCAAGCAGTTTAGAGTTTCCCCTTGATTTCCATTGACCCATGTTTTCTAGGGTACCTTACATTCACCCCATCTTTTGAGTTCAGCTCTTTTGTCCATTGAAGGTCCCTTTCAGCTTGAGGGCCTATTAGAAGCCTTGCAGCCTGAGGGGAGCAGGAGGCTGCAGGAAAGACTAAAAGGGGTCTTCAACAGGAAGGTGCCCTTTCATCAATCTTATTAAAAAATATATAGAAGAAAATAGAAAAAGCAAAGATAGGCCATTACTGTGGGGATGGGGGATAACTCCTTTACAGGATGTCTTTTATTCGTATTTGCAGCCTAATAGCAGGGAGGGCCCGTACATTTGTGGTCTGCTTAGTGAGTTGCATCGTCTGAGTGCTCTCATGGGTGGAGCCAGCCATGCCGAGCCCTGAATTCACTTACCTTAAAATAGCTGGCATTGGAGACAGTTGAAAAATTGGCTTGCTGACTGGTGCCAGTATTTTTAGAGCTTCACCCACCTCCATTAATGACCTCAGCAGGTCCCGGAAATCCTGCCCAACATCTCGGGCCCGTCATCGTTGTTCTGATGAAAGGCCACAGATCGGGCATGTTGGCCAGAACTTTCCAGTCTCCAGTGGGAAAAGCGATGCCAAATAGTACGGAATGCTCATGAGGATGGTTGGTCACAACATCCTGCTTTCGTGACGTGGGCTTTGAGCATCTGCTTCAGGAAGGGAAGCAAAGGGAGGATGGACACTTTCCCTACCGTGCAGCACTGGCCTTGACTGCAGTGGCACGCAGCCCAAGGCAAGGGTTGGCTGAGACCAGCCAGTGAGACAGTTTTGTGCCAAGGACGTGGAAATAGGGCTAAAAAAAAGTTTAATGACCAACACGAGGGGAAAAGTAAGCGTGAACCTTTACACAGTCGAGGCGTTGTTTGTTTGCCTGTGGCTACACCCCTCCTGTTTCCTGTCACTCACTGTTCTTTGCTCGCTGATATAACAAGCTCAAAGCTACCACTTGGTCACCGGCCACAGGAACTTCACTTAAGGTAATATAAAAACGTGATGCACTAAAGAGCAGAAAGTTCACACCACACTCGCAGCCATTACTGATCATTTTGAATGAAATGAGAAAAGAATTGCCATTATTGTGTGGTGGAGAGGTGGAACCAGGGGGAGGAGAGGGTGGCCGGAGGAGTTGGGGGCCTGTAGTGGGATGTTCTGCTGACACAGATAGTCGTACAACTATCATACTTTGCATAGGAGAAGGAACATTTCACAGAAGGAAGACTGCAAATTGCTGGAGAAGATCTACCTCAGTTCAGTAAGTGACTCATTCGAGGGGCAGACACAATGGGCCCAATTTTACCAACAATTTGTGCCCATTTTCAGGCGCACAATCGTGGTAAAGTTGGGTGTGAGGCCTTCATTGCGATCTGCACCTGAGTCCGTGCAGATTACCACTTTGCTGAGACCCGTGAATGTTGGGGATCCATTCTGCACCCAAATCAGGCGCAACCCTATCAGCGTTTCCTCCTTTACCACTGTATTTACCAATCTGGAACTGCGCTGTTAGGGATCTGCTGAATAAAAGTCTGAATCAGGCGCTTCCTTAGTGAGGGTTGGCGAGGAGTTAGGTGTATGGCATCCGAAAACTCTCCGCAGCTCAGGATGTCTTGTGGTTGCGGCCATTTCACTGCCTCAGGTTGGTGGTGGCTCTGCGAATGCGTTGGGGGGTGGGGGCTGTTGCTGTGCATGATCTCCAATGTTTGTCTGGCAGCACGGACCCAGATCTCAGCACCGAACTCCGGTCCTGCAGTGCCACTTAGTATCAGGGTAAACACATGGCGCTAAGAGGGTAGGGTGGGATTGTAGTCAGTGCAAATTCGATGGGCCGAATGGTCCCCTTCTGCACTGTTGGGACTTCTCTCCTAGGTGTCAGAAGTTGGTAAAGTGCGTGGAAAATTCCTTGGGATGGTTCATTATTCCCTTTCTTTCTATCCCTCCAATGTCTTGCTCAATATTATTACAACTGATGAGGACGTGTGGAAGGACTTACCCTTTCTTTCCCAGTCCTCCATTGACTGTAATAGGATTCCTTTTGTAATTTATAAGGATGAAGATATCAATTCAGTATTCATAGTTAACAATTTATGCGCTGATCGTAAATAGCACAGTCCAACATGCTTTTTTGAATTTAAACACAAAGAGGTTAGATTTATTGTGCTAAGAACCCATCCAGATAAAGGTATAAAGGTATTTCAAAACGTAAACACGTGTCCTGATCATTGCAACACACAAATGCTCACAAATATGTACAATTAGGAGACGTACAACAGGGAGGTTACTTTCTGGCCAGATTAAAATTCACTGATAAAAGACAATAAAAACAGAATTCACTGTTTATGAAGCCTTTGCTGAAGTTTGTGGCTAAGGCAGAGTTTTCATGGTGGTCTTGAAATTCCAGTGGGGCTGAGGCCGATGTAAATGTCAGTTTCTGGAAATAATCTATTTAAAATGTTATTCCGCCTTTTCCAATATTTGATGTGATTGTACCACCCATCACTGCGGTGGAATCCAAATTGCAGGTTTTGAACCAGAGACCAAGGAAGAGAGACAGGGTTGCTTTTCCATGTTCAGGCCTTTTCTAACAGAATGTCCAAAAGCAACTGGGTATTGTAATAAAATATTCTGGTTATTCTGGTCACCAGAGCTCTCTCCCCATAATGAGTTGGGAATTCCATAGGAAGTAATTCATTAACTCACGTCTGGACAGAGTTTGGCTATTGCATGTTATAGCCTAGGCGTTTCATTTCTCTAATGTCCCAGCCATCACTTTTGAATGAACCGTTCATCCCTGTGGAGAGCTATGAAGAATATCTTTTATGTGGTCATTGTCCTAATAGACTTTTTGTCCCTGCCTGAAAGGTAGCTTTATAGAAATCTAAATGAAATTTCAGTTCATCTTTGAGGTAATTCGTGATTTCAGCAGATGTGTGAAATACTAATAAGCACTTTTGCCTTATAATATCCTAATTGTGATCAATATTGGAAACTTCTAGAAACTGACCAACTTGTAATACTAGATATGTCAGGCGACATGTGGCAGCCATCTTAAGTCAGTGACTTTGTTTGTTATAAAAAGTCCTTTTAAAGAAGTTAAATATATCATTTTACCAGCCAATGAAATTAAAGATTAATATTACACATGAATACGTCACATCAAACTGATAATGTTTCCAAAAGTCTCCATAGTTTGAATATTCTTGTATAGATAGTAATGATGTTAAAGTTACTCTGTTGATCAAGATCACACCACCCTCTCCTCCCACCCATATAAAACAGGTTACCTGGCATTCCTTCAATAATTTCAAGATAGAACATGCAGCAGCTCAATTACATTCAATTTAAAGATAGAGGGTAAGATAGAATCGCTAAGGTGGAATCACTGATCGTTGAAGGACAGGGATAGAAAAAGCAGAATTGTTGAGAAGACCCTTCTACAGTAACTGCTCAAGAGAGGTGAGAGAGACACGACTGCAATAAAAAGGGAAAGATGTGAGAATTCAATAAAGAACTCTGTGTTTCAGAGCTTGAGCGGTGGCCGGAGCCACTGTGGTACATCTGTGGGGCTGAAAGCTATATGAATAACACATTCCAAGAGATGGTCATATGACAGCTTAAGGTCTGGAAGCAGAGAGGGAATGGGTGACCACCAGGCAGTCCAAAAGAACAAGGCAGGGAGCGCAGGATTCCCCTGTGGCTTGCCTGTACAGGAAGAGAGGAATAAGATTGGAAAAGCAATAGTGATAGGGGATTTATTAGTTAGGGGAATAGATGGACACTTCTCTGGCTGTAGATGTGACTCCAGGATGGTACGTTGCCTCCTTGGTGCCAGGGTCAAGGATGTCACAGAGTAGCTGCAGGACATACTCCTGGGGGAGAGTAAACAGCCTGATGTACCAATGACCTGGATAAGAAGGAGAATGTGTTCCTGCAAACAGAGTTCAGGGCTCGTTCAAAAATTAGCAAGCAGGACTTCCAATGTAGAAATCTCCAGCTTTTAATGTTATAGCTCCCACTCCCTTTGTCTTGTGCTCCATGACAACTTCGTCATTTAATTCTCCCTTGCCCTCTAACCTATCCCTGGCCTTCTCTTTTACTCCATGTGCAAACCCTGTCCTTTTTCAACAGCACAAAACCCAATACATTTCTACCTCTCCACTCCTGAAGCAGTTATATTGGACTCAGAACATTAACTCTGTTTCTCTCTCAATAGATACTGCCAGACATGTCGAGGTTTTCCAACATTTTCTGTTTTTGTCTTGTATGAATGCTTCTCCATTTCCAGAATTTCAGCAATATTGTAGAAGTCTTCATGCCCCAGTATATTCTGAACTTCAAAATAACTTTTACAAAAGATACCTACTCGAGGATAACTTGACTATTCTTGTGGGCTGAAGTGCTCCTCTATCTGAAGATGGAAGGAAAGGAACTTTCCAGACTGTTATTGACTCAATGCCTTTCCCTGAAACTAATTCAAAAGAAGGATTTCAAAGTTTCAGGTACAAATACACTGAATATCTCAAAATCTCAAGGTGTGAAAGGTACCATGCAGGGTGTACTATTGACCCAAAACACCCATCCTTTAAGGAAAAAAAAGGACTTTGGACTTGAGAAAGGTCACATGATGAAAGATCCGTGCTTTCTAATTGTTTTCAAAAACTACAGAAGTTGTTCTGCAGGCAGAATTCTATCAGAAAGCCATCAACCTATTTACATGTCATCTAAGCTACCAAGGTAACAAGCACCAACACCTTAAAAGTAGGAAAAGTGCTTCTGCCAACCTGTTTTAACTTTGAGGTCACATGACCACCAACCTCCTGGCACTTTATCAATAAAATGCTTTGCAGTTTACTGAGAATCTACAAAACTGTCACTTCAACAAAAGCATCAGCTCATCAAATAAACCACAGGCTTAAAAAAAGAGACAGAACCAATTATAAATTGTAATTGCATTCATTTATCTTCAATGGTTTTTAGTCTTTGTGTGTGATAATGTGAATGAGCTAAGTGAGTGAGGAGTCGCACTTAAGTCCCAGAGAAAGTGTGTGACACCAAATAACATCCTTTATTTTTAAACACACAAAATGCTTGCTGCTGTAAATCATATAATTGGGATAAATACTCTGAGGGTAAGAAACCAAACATCTATTACATACAAACATATTGCTCATGCGCAATAAAAAGATGTACAAAAGCAATAAAAGGCGTACAAAAAGGCGTACAAAAGCAACAGGCAAGTATTAATCACCTCTTTCTTTGTCAATGCACAAGAGCTTGATACTTAGAAAATCATCATGCAATCAGGCAAAGTCAACTTGAATTTCCAAAAGCCGTTTGTTAAGGTGCCACATTAAATATTATTACACAAGATAAGAAAATATGATGCAGAAAAAACTCATTCAGCTGATACCAGAGATAAGAAGCTCAAGTTACAAAGAGAAGATTGAAAAACTGGAAGCATTTTTCTGACAAGGAAGAAGATTAGAAGGATTTCACGTTAAGGAATTGGAAGTAGGCTTGCAAACAGTTACTATTCCTATTATGTTCTTTTAAAATTTTATTTATTGTTTTATTTATTAGTGACACATATGGGCTTACATTAACACTGCAAAGAATTAACACTGTGAAAATTCCCTAGTTGCCACAATTCAGTGCCTGTTCAGGTACACGGAAGGAGAATTTAGCATGGCCAATGCACCTCATCAGCACATCTTTCTGGATGTGGGAAGAAAAAAGAGCACCTAGAGGAAACCCACACAGACACAGGGAGAATGTGCAGACTCTGCACAGACAGTGACCCAAGGGATGTCCCCAGGATAAAGGAAGGGAATCGAATCTGCATCCTGGGTGCTATGAGGCAGTATTCTGCCACCGTGCTGCCCCTGCCAGTAATTGAGTGGAATAAATCCAAATATAAGAGAAGTTGAAGAGATTGTTTTTAATTTAATGTACTGAAACAATAATAAAAACAACATCCATATTAGGTCTGAAGTGAAAAATAGATAATTACTTGACAAAAACAAATTATTCAAAAAGGTTGGGAAAATGAATCACGTCTATGTAAATATTGATTTGTGAAGGCTAACATGTGGGTTAGATATCCCACCAATGTGCAATAAAACAATGATCGAGTCATGACCGTTGAGAATAGAAATGGTTTAATCACAGAGGATTGTAGCCAAAAAAAGTCTAGAAATTTATGACATTCAAAAGTTCTGAATATGCTCGAAAATAAAATGACTAAGCTCCTGATGAAGTGGTTCATGACCCAAATAAAAAGGTACAGAATTAAAAATGTGGAGGGAAAAACATGCGACTTTGGCAATGGTAAGCATGCACGAATGAGAGAATATTAAATTTACTTCATTCTATCGTCAGTGAAAGATATGGCAAAGCAGAAATGTTATCTTGCTGTGCTTATATATATCAATGCTTCACTGTGTATGTCTTTCCTGCATGATAAACACATTAAGCAGATTAATTTATTTTATCTGAAAATGCCAGCGAGACAAACTGTGGAAAGGTTAAGATTTCCGTTCTCATAACAGGCCTTGACCATTTGTCCTGATGATTAATATGATGACACTTCTGCTACAAAGTGAAAACAGTAGGTTATAAACAATACTAGGATAACAATGCTGTCGCTGACCCTTAGGTCTCAAAGATAGTTGTGGAAATGAAGTGTAAATTGAAGTCCAAAGAAACAATTTTTGTTTTGTTATTAGAAACACAGTCAAAAAGCAGGCTGACGGAAATGATAATTTTATCAGCATCTTGGGAATCGAGAATGTATTTTTTGGAGACCTATGGGTCTCCAGTGGTGTATTGTTTTGGGCAGAGTGCTGGAGCAGGGTGGACAGGTGTGGGGAAGGCAGTGTGACTTGTGCAGAGTGTACTGGAATTGGCATTGCACTTTTCCGAACTTTCACACTGGAATGTTGTGGGCAGGTGTTGGCTGTCTGTGGAGACGATGATTAGTGGGATGCCCCTAGAGTAAAGGAAGGTTGGACAATGTAGGAATCATAAAAGGCAATAGTACAGTACTGTAACAACCCTGCAACTTCAAATTGGACTGATAACATTTGTATTCTAATGAAACTTAATTTTTATATGAGAAGCTACTTATGAAAGTAATCATTGCAACGGACAAAACTTAACTGTCTCTATTCCTTAATGTATTAATGTGCCTACACAATGAATTTGGCTGGGATGCGAACAGTAACCAAAGAGAGCTAGTTACAGATTAAAAAGCTAAAGAAGTAGCCCAGTACAGTGGAAGAATCACTCCCTATATCTGTACTCCCTACTTTCCTTCACCTGATATACTCTATGAATGGTATGCTTTGTCTGTATAGCATGCAAGAAACAATATTTTTCACTGTATTCCAATACATGTGACAATAATAAATCAACTAAATCAACTCTTTTCCCAAAGGTAAGGGAGTCTCAAACTAGAGGACGTAGGTTTAAGGTGAAAGGGGAGAGATATGAAAGTGTCCAAAGGGACAATTTCTTCATACAGAGTGTGGTGAGTGTCTGGAATAAGCTGCCAGAGGTAGTAGTTGAGATGGATACAATTTTGTCTTAAAAAGCATTCAGATAGTTATATGGGTACGATGGGTATAGAGGGATATGGGCCAAATGCGGGCAATTGCAATTAGTTTAGGGGTTTCCAAAAAAAGGACAGCATGTACAAGTTGGGCTGAAGGGCCTGTTTCCATGTTGTAAACGTCTATGACTCTGTAACTAAATGGCTTTTTGCAAATTGACATTTGTGGCTGTTTCACATCATCTATTTCCAATGACACCATATAACACACAAGAGGCAAGGGGTTGCAGAATGCTAGTTATTACCTCAACCTGTAAAATATCAGAGAGTCACAGCATTTTTTCCAAGTACACGCATCTCACACCATTTCTATTCAAAATATCAGATTGAAGGTCTTTCTTGACAGTTCAAGGGAGATTGTGTTTAAATAGCAGCATTGGAATCAGATGCATCAGTGTTTCATTGGGAAATTTGCTATTGATCTGTTGTTAGTATTTATCCTGTTCTGCCCCCCTTCAATACCATGGAGGATTTTTGGATGCTACGCATCTACAAGGGCTTCTATGATTCTAAAGGAGCACGTGATAAATTTGGATGATCAGCGGTTTGCTGGCAATAGGATTGATGAGAAAAAGACTTAGCCCTTGAAGTTGGTCTATGGATGCTATTTTAAAGTTGATCGGAGGAAGATCCGTCTTCTAATATCTTTCTCTGTCTGCAACTACTTCCTTCGTTGTTTCCCTTTTTTTGCCCTTTTGTTCCTTTTTACCTGATTAGCTGCCCCTGTTGTATCTTTCCCTTTCACTAGCTCATACGCAGAAACCCCCGTTGCTCTAGCCTTGATTTTACAACTTTCTCTAGTTTCTCTCCTACCTCCCTCTCTGAGCTCATTTTTTTTCTCTCCTGTTCAATCAATCCTATTGCCACCCTTAGAATCATAGAATCCCTATAGTGCAGAAGGAAGCCATTTGGCCCATTCAGTCCGCAAAGACCCTCCGACAGAGCTCTATCCCTGTAACCCCATGGATCTGCTCTGCTAATCCCCCTAACCTCCGCATCCCAGGACATTAAAGGACAAGTTAACATGGCCAACCCAACTAAACTCCACATCTTTAGACCATTGCAGGAAACCGGAACACCCAGAACACCTACACAGGCGCAGAGAGAATGTGCAAACTCCACATAGATACTCACCCAAGGCTGGAATTGAACCTAGGTTCCTGGAGTGTGGTGTGAATAGTAGGTAAGATCACGCCATAAGTGTAGCAAAGAGAAATGTAGCACACTGAAGAAGGGTGGGTGTTTATCTCCACAGAAAGAGTTTATAAATAAATCATAGAGACAGTAGAATGTTTTTTGAATGGTTCACAGAATTACAGAATCCCTACAGTGCAGAAGGAGGCCATTTGACTCATTGAGTCTGCACTGACCACAATCCCACCCAAGTCCTATCCCCATAACATCACATATCTACCCTGCTAATCCCTCTGATGCTAGGGTCAATTTAACATGGCTAATCAGCCTAACCTGCACATCTTTGGAGTGTGGGAAGAAACCAGAGCACTTGGAGGAAACCCATGAGACACGGGGGGACGTGGAGACTCCACACAATCAGTGACTCGAGGCCAGAATTGAACCCAAGTCCCTGGAGTTGTTAGGCAGCAGTACTAACCACTGTATCATCATGTGGCCCATGTTAATGATATTTTCTTTATCAGTGACAGGTAGATAAGTGAATGTCCTCCCTCATTGTTCCCACCTTCATAAATGAAACAATGCCTTTGTGTAATGAAGAGAAACATTTAAAAAATCTTGACAATGCCCCTTTGTTGGGTATTTTGTAATGAATATACAGTTTATGTAACACACAATACAATTTAGATTAATCTTTTTTGATTTCCTTCTTTCCTTACGTTTCAGCACTTGGAGTATTTAAACATCGTTTTTTTGGTAAAAATCTTCAAATCATACTTCTTTATTCAACACACTTTAAAATAGAATGTTATGTTATTCTTCTGGGACTTATTGTCTGATAATATTAATGATTGGTTTTAAGTAATAAGCATAAACATAAGTAATTGTTTAAGATTTTCAAATTTGTTACAAAATGTACTTTGAAATTTGGCATTTTTCATCTGTCATGAGTCTTGCAATAAAGACATCTTTACTATAATTTAGCACTTATTTACTTAAAATATTTCAGTGAGTTGATACAAAAACTTACACAAAAACTAAAGCCTTGATTACTTGCACTGTTCTAAAAATGATTTTTTTCTTGTGATGATTGCATGAGATTCATTCTCAGCAATTTTCTGTTGATCTAACAGACTGGAAGGAAAAAAAAATCTCCCTCGGAAATGGCAAGTCCTCAGCCCTCCATGAATAGCTAACCCTACAGACATCAATACAGGGCCTACAGTATGCTTGCCTGAAAATTTTCAGCTAACAGTTAAAGGTCTTGTATGTTGCATGAACTCAAATCTTAAACTTCTTGGAATGCGCTGTCTGAAAGAGTGATGGAAGCATGCCCAATCAGACATTTCAAAAGGTGAAATGGATTTATGTTTGAAAAGGGAAAAGAAATTGCAAAGCTGTAGAAATAAAAAGGAAGTGGGATTAATTGGAAAACTCTTTGGAAGAGCTGGCACAGTTACAATGGCTGAATGGCCTCCTTCAGGCACTTGATAGAAAGCATTGTTATAGGCACATATTTAAGTTCAATCATATTCTTGGACCTTTTGCCTTTATAATGTTCTAAAGTTCATTTTTTGCAGTAAGTGGAGAAACATGGTAACTGAGAAGATTTCCACAAGATGAGTTGATAGGATGTGATTCATTCTGTTTCATTTGTTTATTGGCAAATTCTGTGGACATTTCATGTTTGACTTACTTTTTTGTTTTACAGTAAGAAGTCTCATCACACCAGGTTAAAATCCAATAGGTTTATTTGGAATCACGAGTTTTCCTTCATCATCACCTGACGAAGGAGCAGTACTCCGAAAGCACGTGATTCCAAATAAACCTGTTAGAATTTAACCTGGTGCGGTGAGACTTCTTACTGTGCCCACCCTAGTCCAACGCCGGCATCTTCTCATCACATTTTATTTTAAGCTGTTGATCCATGTAATTTCATTCATCTGCCTTTTTTACATTTTAAATATTCATGATCTTTTTTATTTAAAACTTTATTGATACTTTATGGACTTCAACCTAGTGAAGTATGGATTGTGTATCAATTGAAATCATAGAAACCCTACAGTGTAGAAGGAAGGTATTCAACCCATTGGATTTGTACTGACTCTCCAACAGTATCTTACCTGGTCTATCCCCCTGCCGTATCACTATAACCCTATATATTTACACTGCTAATCCCCCTAACCTATACATTTTTGTACACTAAAGGGCAGTTTACCATGGCCAGCTCTCTTAACCTGCACATCTTTGGACACTAAGGGGCATTTCAGCATAGCTAATTCTCCTAACCTGCACATCTTTGGACTGTGGGAGGAAACTGGAGAACCTGAAGGAAATCCATGCAAAAGCCAGCATGTAACTTGGGAGTATGACAGACCCAATGTACATAAGAAACAATTATGAGAATTCTACTCATTGTAGTGGTGTTCTGGCAAGGGTGGAACTGCCTAATTCTTCAGGTCTGCCTTGAATCCATCTCTTTTCCCTGGAATTTATGTCACTTATCATGCATTGAAGTTCCATGGTGAAAATTCATGGAAGTCGTGAAGCAGCAGCAGCTCCAGAAAAGACAATCATGCCATTAACATGGTGATTGGGAGCAACAGTCAGTGGTCTTCAATAGATAAATGTACCACAGCCTTCCACTTTATGAACCCTCAGAAATGGCAAAAATTGGGAGGAAGAGAAATAATTCCTCGAAGAAATTACTAGCATCTCCATAGCACTGCTGCCTCACATGCCAGGGACCTGGGTTCGATTCCTGGCTTGGGTCTCTATGTGGAGTTTGCACATTCTCCCTATGTCTGCATGGATTTTCTTTGGATGCCCCGGTTTTCTCCCACAGTCTGAAAGACATGCTGGCTAGGTGCATTGACCATGCTAAATTCTCCCTCAGTGTACCCGAACAGGTACCAGAGGGTGACAACTTGATGATTTTTCACAATAACTTCATTGCAGTGTTAAGGTAAGCCTACTCAGAACACTAACAAATAAACTAAACTAAATTAAAGCAAACATAGTTAATGTGAAGATGTAGTGACCTGTAGTAGTCCTATTGTATGTAGGGGTCTTGGTGGGGAGGTGATTTAGAAGTTTGGTTATATACCAGTGAATGATATAGGCTAAAAGGCCCATCCCTCTCCACCAGGATCTCAGATGATTTCATGCAAAACATTATTAGACTGTTTATGTGGAATTTTTTTTCTGTAGTGATTAGGATTATGAATCGAGTGTCCAGCCTGCAAAGTCTAACAACTGACCTTTGATATTGCAAGTTCAGTTCCGGGATCTAGTGTATGCTTATGTTGGCTATTCTCTCATCAGTAGCAAATACATTATCAGTACTCCCGTTTCCTTGGCCATTAAAAGAATATTGTTTTCCTTCCTCAATTTCCTGCTCTGCCTTGTTCACTTAGATTGTGTTCTTTGAAATATCCATTACTGAGGGACTGCTTCCAAAAGGTGATATTAATTTATAATTTTTTTGAAGTCTGTTTATGATAAGGATGTATGTCCAGAGAGGGTGATGCCTTTATTGGTGGAAAGACACGGGAGCAACAGTAAGTCATTCAGTCCCTCTCGACCTTGTTCTCCCATTCAATTATGTCTTGTCTGTGCCTCAATCTCATTCAGAGAATCATAAATTCCCTACAGTGCAAAAGGAGGCATTTGACCCATCGAGTCTGCACTGACAACAACCCTACCTAGGCCCTATCCCATGACCCCACATATTTGCCCCGCTAATCCCTCTAACCTATGCATCCTGGGACACTAAGGGCAATTTAGCATGGATAATGCACCTAACCTGCACATCTTCGGCTACAGGAGGAAACCGGAGCACCTGGAGAAAACCCATGCAGACACAGAACATGTAATCTCCACACAAACAGTGACCCAAGCTGACAATTGAACCCAGGTCCCTGGAGCTATGGGGCAGCAGTGCTAACCATTGTGTCATCTTGTTACAAAACATGTAGTGTTGTTCCATATCTCTTAAAAACTCGACAAAACCTAGTTCTGAATTCTTAAATTGGCAGCTTTTTGAAAACTCCAGATTTCTGCTCTGCATGAAGAAATACTTCCTGACGTCACCCCTGAAGGGCCTTGCACTAATTTTAAGGTCAAAAACCCTTGTTCTGGGCACTCCCATCAGAGGAAATAATTTCTCTCTCTACTGACCCCATCAAATCCTTTAATCATCAATGAAGGCACTTTGGATGGAGAGATATTATTCAGTATGTTGGAAGTTTAACATCCGATATTGTAATGGTTAAAGCAGGTGCATAAAAATGTTTAGCATTTTTTTGTGAGTCGTTGGCACAACTAACATAGCGCGCAGTGGAATTTTATCTAAACCCAGAGCGTGGATATTATACCCTTGTAATGAAATATCTGGTGACACTCAGTGTGTGGGATCTTACAAGAAGAATGATTATTTCACTGGAGATATTCGAGTTTCAGTTTCTTGTAAAGAGGAGAAAAGGGCAAAAAGCAGCTGTAACTTAATGACTGCCAAATCCCATTACTCATCCATTAACTTTCTTTATTCTTTTTTTCCTGATACTATTTGTATTTGCATATGTGCCCACACACAGATATACACAGACACAGATGCACATATACACATGCACAAAAACAATGTGATTAAATAATGGTACTTGATGGAGAATAAAATGTGTTATTAAAATGCAATTTACTTAGACGCTTCTGTCAATAAACCATTTTAATCCATATAATTAGGTTCTCTACTGGACCTTTACAGGACGAAGATTAATTAGAATTTGTCGATGGAATGATTTGGGAGCACCCACAGTTAAATGTTCAATTGATGGGGTTGCAACCACAGTGCTTGACAGTGGCAACAATCAAGCGTCAGCAAGGAAATGATGAGGGTTGGGGAGGTTTGAGAATTGTGATGGGGTCCAATGAAGGGAATCTCAGGGTGGTAACAGTCTGAGGTCAGGGATGCTGATCAATTTTGGACCAGAGGTAGGTCAGGGATCAGGAAGCCTGGATGATGGGGCTGATGGTTCAGGTCAAAGCCTGGAGGTCATAAGTCAAACCCACCTGGACTGGCAGTAGCAGCTTTCAGAACGATTGCCGCAAAGCTTGCTTTCCATAACATTTAGAATTTTAAAAAAAAGTAACACCCTTTATCACTCCAGAAAAGCTCAAAACACTTCACATTCAAAGAATGAATCAGAAGCGAAGTAATTGTTGCTGCATTGAAGACTACCCTGAAAACAAAATACTGAAACAGATTATGGTTGGGAAATCTCATGAAAATAATGGACTTTGAAGTAACAAACACCAAAATATTTCAGTGGGTTATCTTACTTGCTTTGAAGAGACTACCTCCTTTGCATGTTGGTCTTTCCAGCTTTCCATTTGAGATATTTTTTGACAGAGATGAAATTCTACACCAGATTTCTCTGATCTATTTGTGTCACAGATTTAGAAATTTACTCATTTGTATGGGCACATGGAATGTTGGAACTGGTCCAAACTGAATTTATTATGGCCCCTCCTTTTTCCGTAGAGACCAATGCTGATTGGCAGCACATTCCCACTTTCTGTCATTTTTCCATATATGTTTGATATTCCGAGTCGCACATACCTGGAGCAAAGTCTTAAACTTTCAACAGACCCTCTCAGCCTTAAAGCTTATACAGATCCAATTGCTATGGCATCAGTGTCCATGAAATAATATTATTTATTGCATGGAGTGAGGCTCCTGTGATGAGGTGCAACCAATAGGCCAATGATGAATGAGGTTTGTTCGCAATGGTAGGTTTGAATGTTAGACAGTGAAACAAACTCACACCCACCAGGTCATGAGGCAAAAATTTTCATAGTGATAGTATTGGATGTCTGTTTCCCTTTTGAGATAAATTACTTTCCTCTTCCCCCTCGATCATTGTGATGGGTGTGAATGAGCCTAACGTTCACTGAGGGATTTCTGTTGTGATGGTGGGTGGTGAGACAGGAATTAGGTGTGGAACGCTGAGCATATGTGTTTATATCGACATGGAACAGAATTGTGGAAGCAGGGTCGTCCTAATTACCTCGGATGGGATGACAGACTGCTTGTTTTTGCATCTGGGAACCTCACAATGCTTGCAGGAAACACATTGCGTTCACGCATTTATTGCCAAGATGCAGGTTTATAACCTTCATTTGTAACTTTATTTTCTGCAGGGTGTCAGTGTTTATTGAATCAGATTATAACACTGTGCGCTTCCTAATTGCCCGCACTTACACTGAGGAATATGTTGTCATAGTTCTTTGAGTGAATTGCAACACTCCACTCTGTTCCATGTGGTTAAAATTAAATGAAATTAAGTTAGTCTTAAGAAGGAAAAAATATTCTTCTGTTAAAAGCGAATTGCTGCAGATGCTGGAATCTGAAGCCAAAAGGGAAAATGCTGGAAACTTTCAGTAGGTCTGGTAGCATCTGTAAGGAGAAAAAAGAGCTGATAACCGACACAGATGACACATAATTTATAGTACTGTCACCTCTCATCTTCAGAATCTATCTAGTTATAGGACTCCCATCTCAATGTCTCTGTCAATTCTTTATCTTGAAGTTGTAGATTTAGATAAGGCGCTATTAGCTCAGTATAGGAGCCATCTCTCTTTTGGTGGCATCAGTGAAGTTCATTTTGATGCCTGTCTGCTTTGGGAAATTTAGGGCAGAATTATCTACTCTGTCTGGTAGCTATATTAGAGGCGGAAAGGACATGGAGTTAAGTGGGATGGGAACCCTAAGACTTCCCATCTCCATCAGAATTAAATTCTGAGAGGAAAGGCCCATGGTCAACCTTCCTGCCATGCTGCCAATTGAGGCCCTTCAGTGGCCAATTAATGACCACTTTTGAGGTGCTGGTCTTTCTGGCAAAAGCCACACCCCCCCCTCAGTGTTATTGCTGAGTGCCATTGAGCTGCTGGCGTCTGGCCAATAGTTCTTGCTGGATGGGAGGTACACTCCATAGGTCTTGATCCTGGTGGAAGGCCTGTTGTTATCCTCGCTATGGCTGGACTGGCTTGTGGTTTGCTGGCTTTTCCCAAAAAAGAGCAGCGTGGGTCTCCCACTGTCTCTCCAGCTGCCAGTTGAGACCTGCCAATGCCTCAACAAAATGCCACTATGGGAGCAGTTTGAATCAGTCCAGTTTTCACATTTCACTGTACACTCTGCAATAATCGATTCAAAAAATAAACGTGACAAAAATATTGTCCAAAATGAGACGAATTGGACATTTTCTGCCTTACGTGGCCGCGAGAATCAGTCATAGAAAACCTCTTCAAAAAGAGAAGACTTTCTAGTAAAGAACAAGCAACTCCTTGAACAGATATTTGGGGCATGATCTTACCAGCCGTTCATGGCATAGAGAGTTTGGTGCCCAGCCAAGTTGCCGTTCACTACAGCGGGATGGAAAAAAAATCCCGTTGGTTTTAATGGTATTCTGATTTCCTCCCACAGTCCAGAGATGTGCAGGTTAGTTGCATTGGCTAATCTGAATTGCCCCTTAGTGTGCTGGGATACATAGGATAAAGGAATTAGCTGGGTAACTATGTAGAGTTACAGGACGAGGGCCTAGATTGGATTGTTGTCAGGTGCAGACTTGATGGGCTGAATGGCCTCTTTCTTGATGTTCAAGGTCCAGAATGATGAACTTAAAACAACCTTGTAAAACAGATTGATAAAAGAACTGATAATTGAACAATTATAACACATTAACACTATTTCCTCAGTTTGATTGTTGACTACAGCATGAGTTTAAATCCACTACAGCAGCTGTGGAATTTAAATTGAGTCAATTTTGAATAAAAAGCTTATATCGAAAACAATGAACAGACAATGGCCAGATTGTTGTAAAGACCCAATGGATTGACTAATGTCCTTTAAGGAAGGAAATCAGCCATTCTTACCTGGTCTGGCCTTCACGTGACTCCAGACTCACAGCAATGCAGTTGGCTCCTAAGCACCCTCCGAAATGGCAAATGGCTATGCTGTATCACAAAGCATTTCATAACAGATTGCAACAGTTCAGGTGGGTGTCTCACTAACCTCTCAAGGATTACTGGGAATGATGTGGAGACGCTGGCATTAACCCAGAGTTGTGAGACTTTTTGTTGGTAATGGGCAGTGAATGTTGGCTTTGACAGTGAGGTCCACATGCTGTGAACTAGTAGATATGTAAAAAAATTGCAGCTCATCCTAATACATTCAGCCAATGAGTTTACATTATTCATGAACTGGGAGAAGCTACACAATGTTGGGATGGTAATGGTGTATTCCAGGCATTAGTGCTGTGTTCCCTTTGCTCAGTGTTCTCAGGACAGCTGTAACACATTACTGAGTTATAGGGAGGAACGTCTGCCACTGATTCCATTGGAGTTGAGAACCCTGCCTCTTACTCGTGGTCTCTACTCTGAATACTGCTGTCTGGAAGGCATATGTTTTGAGTCTGTATGTGTTTACTTAAGCTACAACTAAAAAAGATAGAAAACATTGTGCCTGGATGACATCCCTCTTCAGCCACACTCCAGAGTTACTCTTTTTATTTGATCCACCCATGTTTTCTTTGCTGCTTCCCTCCATGGTTCAACCCCCAGAGTCCGGTCATTCTGGGTGTTACCCATGACAGTATTTACCCATGACAGCACTTTTAACTCGTACTCGCCCTCTCTGGAACATACTATTTGGTTCCTGCCTGATACAGCATGGTGGCACAGTTAGCACTGCCGCCCCATAGCACCAGGGACTGGGGTTCAATTCCCAGTTTGAGTCACTCTCTGTAAAGGGTTTGCACATTCTCCCTGTGTCTACATGGGTTTCCTCCCAGTGCTTCAGTTCCCTCCCACATGCTGATTAGGTGGACTGGCCATGTTACATTCTCCCTCAGTGAACCCGAACAGGCACCAGAGTGTGGCGACTAAGAGATTTTCCAGTAACTTCATTGCAGTGTTAATGTAAGCTTACTTGAGACACTACTAAATAAAACTAAAAACAAAAAAAAATTGTACACTACACAACTCAACCTATATTACTAGGCTTCTTCATTTTGAATAGAATAGAATTTAGAATAGAATCCTGACAAAGCAGAAGAGGCCATTCAGTCTGCACTGACTCTCTGACAGAGTATCTTATCCAGGCCCTCTGTCCCGTCCCATCCCCATAACCCCACGCAGTTCCCATGGCTAATCCACCTAATCTGTATATCTTGGGACACTAAGGAACAATTCAGCATGGCCAATCCACTTAACCTACATACCTTTGGAGCGTGGGAGGAAAGTGGAGCATCCAGAGAAAATCCATGCAGACATGGGGAGAATGTGCAAACTCCACACAGACAGTGACCCAAGGCTGGTCCGGTCCCTGGAGCTGTGAGGCAGCAGTGCTGATCACTGTGCCACCCCAGTGATGGCCAAATCATTTAACACAATGGTATACTAAATTTTCAAGCCCCACCTTGGATGGAGTTTGCCTGGGCAGTCTGTGCTGACTGTGTTAGGAGAAAGATGTGAAATAAACTGTTCAGTTAATTTATTACTATTGACCTCATGATCCTTATTACTAGTCTTCACTTTCAGGCCTCCAAACATAATATAAGAGGTGATCACATTCCTTAGGATAGGGTCTTCTGATTTGGAAAGTAGTCAGAGATAGAAGAGTGTGACTGTAGCTGAGGAAGATATAAGGACCCAGAGGACAGGAGTCAGCCTGTTCTAGTGAGCTATGTAACTAGGGAAATAGAGGTGGTTTTAAAAGAATTAATAAGGTAAGGAGTCAAATTTGGGTAGATGTGGTAAATAATGATGCTAATATTGAAATGATAAACAGACTGTGAGAGGAAGGATTGGTGAGTACAAATATGAATAACTCAGTGGGTAAGACTGGATGTTACAAAAATAATAAAAGGACAAATCTAAAAGCTCTGTATCTAAAAGTTTGTGGTATTCGTAACAAAACTGGTGAACTGAGCGCAAATAGAAATTAGTAAATACAAACTCTTCTTATCGAAGCCTTGAGAGAATGGTTATGATTCTTGACTGCATCTTCGTCTTTTTGTCTGTAGCCACTTCATTTGGTCTCCTGAAGAGAGCTAGGCTGGAGAGAGTGAGATGTGGTGCTTTGACCTTTACCCTATTAGATAATAGTGGAGCAAAAACATGCCGCAGTACCCACCCATCCTGACAATTTATTTCAAGAAAGGAAAATTGTGCTCATTGTTCCAAGTTGGATATCCTGAAGCTCAAAATGAAGTTTAAGCAAAACATGTAACATGCACCATTAGTAAATGTCTGGATTTTCATCCAAGTTGGGAGAATTCCTGGATCCGTCAACTTGACTTCTAAAAATGGCTGACTGAATTTCCTATATGTGGTCCACGGTGGGGGATGGTGTGGGGGACGGGGTGTATCAGAAGTCTGGATGGATGATTCCAGAAGGTAGATATATCAACAGCGCCATTTTGGAAAGTGGCGTCATCAAAACCGATGTGGCGGAGGTGAAAACTGAGGGAATGGGATGGAGTCCTTACAGGATGAGGGGCATGAAGAGCTATAGTCAAACTAAGTATGGGAGTTGGTGAGCTTGTAATGGATACTGATGTAGAATCAATCACCGGAATGGTGACAGAGAGGTCAAGGAAAGTGAAGGTGGTAGAGGGGTGAAAATTGAGAGTAAAACTGATAAATTTTTCCAGGCCCAGACGAGAGCATGAAGCGGCACTGAAACTGTGGTTGATGTTCCAATGAGACAATTGTGGGAGGGGGCTGGCGTAGTACTGGATCAGGCAATGCTCTACATAACCCATAAAGAGACAGGTTTAATTAGGATCCATGCGGATACCTATAGCCATATCTTTTATTAAGAGGAAGTGAAACGATTTAAAGACAAAATTGTTGAGTGAGAGAACCTGTTCAGCCAGATGGAGGAGATGGAGGCTGATCGGGATTGTTCAGGAGTCTGTCTGAGGAAGAACTGAGGAAGATGAGTGGGAAAGTGAATTGCGTGGAGGACGCAGAAAGACTGCAGAGAGATTTGGATAGGCTGAGTGAGTGAGCGAGGATCTGGCAGATGGAGTGTAACGTTGGCAAGTGTGAGGTTATCCGCTTTGGAAGGAATAGTAGTAAAATAGACTATTATTTAAATGGTGATAAATTGCAACATGCTACAGTACAGAGGGACTTGGAGGTCCTTGTGCATGAATCGCAAAAATCCGGTCTGCAGGTGCAGCAGGTTATCAAGAAGGTGAATAGAATGTTAGCCTTTATCACGAGGGGTTTGAATATAAAAGCAAGGAGGTCTTGCTGCAGTTGTACAGGGTACTGGTGAGGCTGCAACTGGAGTACTGTGTGTAATTTTGGCCTCCTTATTTGCGAAAGGATATATTGGCCTTAGAGGGTTACAGAGAAGGTTCACCAGGTTGATATCGGAGATGAGGGGTTAGCTTATGAAAAGAGATTGAGTAGATTGGGCCTGTACTTGTTGGAGTTTAGAAAGCTGAGTGATGATTTTATAGAGACATATAAGATAATGAAGGGGCTAGAAAGGATGAAGGCAGAGGGAATCTCTCCACTTAGAAAGGAAACAAGAACTAGAGGACACAGCCTCAAAATAAGGGAGAGTCAGTTTAGAACAGAAGTGAGGAGGAACTCAGAAGGTAGTGAATCTCTGGAATTCTCTGCCCATTGAAACATGGAGATTACCTCGTTGAATGTGTTTAAGTTACAGATAGATTTCTGATAAATAAGGGAATTAAGCATTATGGGGAGCAGGCGAGGAAGTGGAACTGAACTACTACAAGATCTAGCTTATTGAATGGCTCGAGGGACTAAGTGGCCTACTCCTGCTCCTATTATGTTCTTATGTTCTTAGCTGTCAGGCCATCCTGGTGAGGAATGGAAGTGTGGAGGGATTGGATATTCATGGTGAAGTTTGGGCCGAGGGACTGAAAAATGTTGATATAGAGTAGAGCATCAGAGGAATCGTGGATGTAGGGTGGGAAGAGACTGGACAAGAAGAGAGAGACAGAGGAATCAAATTAGGAAGAAATGAGTTCAATGGAGTGACAAGAACAGGTTGAAATGATGGCCTCCCAGGGTATGCCCTGTTTGTGGATTTTGGGAAGGAGATAGAAGCAGGCTGTCTGGGATTGGGAGAATTTTAGGAGGTTAGAAGCTGTGGAGAGAAGATCTCTGGAGTTGATGAGGTCAGTGATAGCCCTGGAAAGAGTGGCTTGATGTTTCGTGATGGGGTCACTATCAGCACCCTTAACCGTGATCACCAGCATTCATCTCCTTCTCAATTACCCCCCACCATCCTTACAGTATAAATCATCTCATCCTTTTGTTTTTGTCTTCAACTCTGATGAAGGATCATCCAGACTCAAAATATTGGCTTTTTTTCTCTCTCCGCAGATGAGGGTGGCACAGTGGCATAGTGGTTAACACTGCTGCTTCGCACCTCCAGGAACCCAGGTTTAATTCCCGGTTTGGATCACTTCCTGTGTGGATATGCATGTTATCTGCATGGGTTTGCTCTGGGTGCTCTGGCTTCCTGTCACAATCCGAAAGATGTTAGGTGTATTGGCCGTGCTAAATTCTGTCCCAATGTATCCGAACAAGCACTGTATTGCGACGACTAGGGGATTTTTCACAGTAACTTCATTGCAGCGTTAATGTAAATCTACTTGTGACACTAACCAAAAAGACTCTGTCAGGCCTGCTGAGATTTTGCAGCATTTTCTCATTTCGTTTCAGATTCCAGCATCCGCAGTGATTTGCTTTTATTTTAATGAAATTGTGGGATGGATTCTCAAGCCACAGGCTGGAGGTGGCAGCTCCTTGCCACCACTGCTTGTGACAGATATTTATTGCAGTCAAGGAGTCAGCTGCCAAGAATGAGTGGGTGGGTGAATAATGAGCAGTGACACACTCATTAACCCATCCACTTGCCCTCTTGTTACCCACCCTCAGGATGTGCCTACAATGTGACCCTTGATCTGGTCTTTCACAGCTGCATACTGTCACAGCATAACAGTGTGGCTAAGAGGGAGGAAACCAGTGATCGCAGAGCACATGATGTTATCTTGAGGTGACAACATACATTGCAGTAAGTAATTGTGCAGCCCAATCTCTCCACCACACCATTAACAGTAATCATTGACGATATGGTGAAAGTGATTAGTGCGTGTAAGCTCACAAAGAGAGTGTTATAATCTGAATGGCGCATTGCCCTATTGTCTTTTATTCATCGAATGTCACACAGAGAAAGGGAGTGGGTCCAGCAGCCCCCTGATTTTCTACTCAGGACCATTGCGTGTTAGTGGGAGGAAATCAGTCCAGTACCCTGGACTGCTGGCCATTGCAATCCACCCTCAACAACCAAGAAGGCCTGGATACAAAGCAAGGGAGGGTGGGGGTGCAAAGGTTTGGGACAGCCAGGTGGTGAAAACATGGGGGAGGTAAGATGGCTCGGCTGGGCACAGAGATGGGGGCGTCGAGTCTGGCCTCGGCAAGTCCAGAGGGCTAGCTGTTGGGCTGTTGAGGGGGAAGGTTGTTGGTCACCGATGTGAGGGCTGTGGGGCTGGTCAACCATCGGGAGGCTGGCAGTGCCGGGCTGCTGTGCATGCACCAATCTTGGTGCTGACAAAGGTCTGCTCAGTGCTGAGCTGCCGGCCCCTCAGGCAGGGAGGGACCCCACCCACAGATTTTTATTGAGATTCACAGTCGGACACTCTGTGATGCACAGAGTGTGGGAGATTCATAAAATCCTGCTGAAAAATCCAGCATGATTTTCTCTTGTTTTTATGCAAATTTGACTCTGAGAGGGCCCTTTTTACCATTGCATTGTGCCCATTTTTGGGCATGAAAATTTGGCCAAGTCAGGCATGAGTTGAGTAAAGCAATCCGTGACCATGTTCGTGCTGGTTCCCCCTTTACCAAGGCCTGAAAATGGCCGTGATGGGAGCTGCGTCCAAAACTGGCCTGACAGCCATTTAAATGTGTTTGGGTGCATTTAAATTGACTTAATTGGCTGCACGCCCAACTTTACTGGCACTTTCCCATTTACCAACCATGTTCACCCATCCAGAATCGGCGCGAAACAAACATGCCCCATGTTAGTCAGATTCGGGCGCTCCATCTGTAAGGGTTGGTGAAGAAGCAAGTGCCAAGCTTCTGACAGCTCTCTGCTTGAGATTGGTGAGGAGCCTGCTGCCACTCTATCTGAGATCAGTGGGGAGAGGGGGAGGTGGAAGTGGGTGTCCTTTGTCACTCTGCCTATATCGGCGGAGGAGGAAGGGGGGCTGGGGTCTGCTGCTATTCTGTCTGTGATTGGTGTGAGGGGAATCGGAATTCCCTGAGAATGGGGAAATTTTGCCTGAGAATGGCATGGGGAAAGGGAGAGAGGGGCCTGTGATTGCTCTGGGTGGCAGAGGGGACTGAGAGGGGGGAATACAAGGAGTGGGGGTTAGGGCAATGTCTGCAGGGACCAGGAAGAGGTATTATCTGGCCTGGGAAGGATGTGGCAGGGGAGCCACATTCTATCATTCTTCTTTCTGCAGATGCGCAGCTGGAGGTGCTGATCGGAACTGCAGCACTTTGGGTGCATTAAGCCCTGCCCACAGATTTCTGCAACGCAATTCACATTCGCTGATATAGGGGGTGCCTTGGGAACAGCTCTAAAAGTCGGATCTGAAACATTCCCAGTTTCAAGTCGCAACCCATAGCTTTTTTTATATATATAAACTATGGAGGAACAGAATAGAACATAGGACAGTACAGCACAGTACAGGCCCTTCAGCCCTCGATATTGTGCTGAGCGATGTCCAAACCCAAGATCAAGCAGGTGGGAGTTATCACTGGATAACTGATTAATTTTAATAAGGAAGAAAAAACAATTGACTAAACAGGAAAATTGGATTATTATACAATACTGTTTTACTCACCCCTATTTTAACAAATACACATTTTAAGATTAGCACGGATTATCAAGTACATTTTAGAATATAACAGCCTCATTAACATGCAAGTCCCTTTCAAACACACAAGGCGACTTGTCAAACACACTCTGCTCTGAACCCAAGTTAAGGTCTATGGATTTTTCCTCAGAATCCTCTAGTTTGCAAATACTACTCATAAAAACATGCTTTCAAATCGTTTTTCAAGTAAAGATTTCCATTTGGAGTTTGCAGTCTAAAATCCAGTCCAAATTTTCCAAATTACACTTTTAAACAAACTTTCCATTCCACTGCTAATGGTAAATCCAGTCCCCATTTTACACCAATCCTTCACATCCAGCATGATTCTAATTCTTGGTTTCACACTTTCAGGCAAACAGAAATGAAACTAAAGCCTCTTAAAACTATACATTATTTCTAATGTTTACCAATATAAATATAAATCCCTTAAAATAATATTACTTTCTCTAACACGTGAGCCATGATTCTCCCATTACACTGTGCTAATTTTTTAGCGCAGTGGGCCGTGAGATTTTTGCATTGGCCACTTCATCGGATTGGCGCGAATGGTCATGCCTCACTTGAGTGTCCCACTGCCAGATTTTTAGCAGTGTCTGCTTCACACCTGAAACTGGTGGGACGGCTCAAAGACTATTTAACATAATTTCAAAGCAATCAGTGGGTTCAGGCTGGAATTCTCTGGGCATGTCCCACCCTGTCAGATGTTTCACTCTAGCAAGGGTTTAGAGCCCTACTTTTGGAGAGCTAGTTGCCTGACCCCACTGGAGCGAAGGGGGGATAATCAGAGCTCTCCCAGAAGGTCAGGCGATGGAGAGGTGCCCCATGGGCATAAGCATCCCGGCAGTCCCCAAGTGCGAATGTCCAGGGGGTACTTTGGCATGCCCATTGGGCATGGGACAATGTCAAAGAGGCAGGGCATATGTGGGTGTGTCCTCGGGGTGGAGTCTTATGTGTTGAGGCTTAGGGGTGATCAGTGGCGGTGGAAGTCCCACTGCCACTCTGCATAGGGATCGCTGGGGAAAATATCTACACCACGAAAGTAGAAAGGCCAGCAAATGGGTGGGCCGGGGGGAGTTTCAGCTAGGGTAGGGGCGGCCAGTCTGTTAGGTGGAGCTCAGCACTGCAGGGGTGGGTCAGGACTGTGGGGTGGGATAGGATTATTGTTGGGTGGAGGTAATTGGAGTGGGGGGGGTGGCTGGAGATCACAGAGAGAGGGAATGGCTAGCAATCAGACCATGGGGGAGTGCTGAAGAACTGGTGTTGCAGGGGGTTGAGGGGCTGGCCAGCAATTGGGGCACCAGCAAACAGGGACCACAGTGCATGCGCCGCTCTCGGCACTGTCAGATTGGCACAGACGACCTGCCTGATCAGCACATTGATTTCCAGCAAAGGTAAGTTCTACCCCATGAAATTTAATAATATTCATTTGTAGTGCACAGAATGTGGGAGAATCTTCTCTGAACTCACACTGAAAAAAAAACGTGAATTATTCCAGTTTTCACGTAAATTTGACATTTTTTTGGGGAGAATTCTAGCCTTGACCTTTTCACTTGTCCTGAATCCAAATTCCCTTACTCTTTGCTTCCACATAATTTACAATTTCCTGTTGTGTCTCTTCTGACTTTGGATTTCTTTGTCCTGACTGCTGTACAAACTGTTCATAATTGCTTTATCCCTCAATTCCTAGACTCTAGTATAGTGTATCAAACATTTGAGTTACCTCTGAAGTTTGCTGACCTACTTATATCTGATTATCATAATCCTCTCTTGTTTACTGTTTGTTGAATTTTTCTAAACGATATCTTATTCTCTGTTATCTTAACTTCAATTGTCTTAACAATTTCTTTCTGCCCAATTCCCTGATTATCTGGACTGAAATATGTTCTGTAGGAAGCGAGCATCTTTGAACCCCATTGTCCTGTCCAGCTCCTCCTGGCAGACTTGAGGAATGTTCATTCCCCAGTGTCCAGTTTCCAAATGCCAACAAATTCAGTTAAACACAGAACAGAAATCCTTCCTACCTTAATAGGCCCTCAGTTGGTAAGCAACACTATTCCTGCCAGCCTCTATTTATTCTTCATGCCGTAGCTCTCTCTAAGCACAATAGAAACACAGTTGGGACTGAAACCAACCCTCCATATACAAAAAGTTATGAAACACTCCCAGTTTCAAGTCTGCCAGCTCTTAGAAACAAAATGGTAAAATAGGGCCCCAAATGTTAGAAAAAGCAAGGCTGTTTTAAGGGCTTTATATTTGTATTGGTAAACATTAGAAATAAGGCATAATTTTAAGTACATTTAGTTTCATTTGTCTGGAAGTGTAAAATCTATATAAAGCCCTTAAATCAGCAATTCTGAATCACTGTGTACAAGCCTAATGCCCCCAAAACTTTGCAGTTCCGATTGGTGTTGTCAAATGCGTGTGCGCAGAAGAGAAAGATAGAATGTGGCTCTCCTACCACATCCCTCCCAGGCCGGATAATGCCTCCCCCCATGCCTGACAGACATTGTCCCACCCCCACAACATTACTGACCCTCTTATCTTCACACCCTCCACCACCCAGATCGATCATGGAGTCTTCCCCCTCCCACCTCACTGATCACAGGCAGAATGGCAGCAGACCACCCCCTTCTCCTGCATTCCCTCACTGATCTCAGGCAGAGTGCTTTTGGACCCCTTTTTCTCACCCCCCCCGCCCCATCAATCTCAAGCAGAGAGCCGTCGGACACTCAGCATTAATCTCCACACTAGCTGGAGCATCTGTTTCACATTGATTCTGGATGGGCGAATATGGTGGTAAAGGGAAAGTGCTGGTAAGGTAAGGCATGCAGACCCGAAAATCAATTTAAATACATGCAAATGCATTCGCAGTCCTGATTATGGCCATTTCTGGGCCTTGGTAAAGGGGGAACTGGCATAGAAGCGGGCGCGGATCACGTTATCTGCCTTAACACCTGATTTTTTGCTCAGAAAATGATGGTAAAATCAGGCCGCAGTGCTCTTTACATTCATCCTGAATCCAAGTTCCTTAGTCTTTGCTTCCACTTCATTTACAATTTCCTGTAGTGTCCCTTCTGACTCTGCAATCAGTATAATGTCGTCTGTTCTCAAATTGGTGATCTTTGACCCCCATGTGTGAAACTAACTCAGTCTCTATATATCGGTAAAAAAATTGTTTTTGAGGCTAGAGGTGTGGTTTTTAGATTTTGATATTGATTCTCTATAACAAAAACCATCCACTCTCTTTGCCCCTCTCTCTCTCTCACATGCAGACACACACATAAACATAGACACACAAACACACAGACGCATACACACACGCATACATATGCACACACACATGCACACACGCAAACATACGTGCACACACAGGCACGCATACACACGCAGACATACATGCACACACAGGCACATATACACATGCAGACATACATGCACACATAGGCACATATACAAATGCACACACAATGCTCACACATGATGCGCACACACATACACCACATATACATAAATTTGGGAGAAAGCTAAGTATGCTTTTGCAAGTTTCAGCTGCATGTGTTTTCCCTTTCCTCCCCAGAATGAAAGATCAACTACAAAATGAGACATGTAACAATCTTGAAGATCAGACTCATGCTATTCAAAGGAAGTCAGACTGAGAAGCAAAGCGATGACTGCCAACCACCCGCTACAAGAGGAAATATACCGAGAAGGAAAAGACAGCAGAGAGAAAAACTGAAGTAAAAGTTTTGAGGCCCCAGCAACGCATGGCGTACGCTGACTTGGGAAGATAAGGAGGGAATGCTACTGACCTGAATACAATATAACAGGTTTTAAATTTGAATTGAGATACCCTAAAGCTTTAATTGTCATGAAAGTCATAGAATTCCGACAAAACAGAAGGAAGCCATTGAGTCTGTACTGACTGTAATCCCACCCAGGCTCTAATCCCACATATTTACCCTGCTAATCCCCTGACACTATGGTCAATTTAGCATGGCCAATTAATCTAATCTCCACACCTTTGGACTGTGAGTGGAAACTGAAACACCCACAGGAAATCCATACCAATATGGGGAGAACATGCAAACTCCACACAGGCAGTGATCCGAGGATCGGAATTGAACCCAGGTCTCTGGCACTGTGAGGCAGCAGTGCTAACCACTGTGCCACTGTGCTGCCCTTAAATCCTGGAACCAGAGTTGCAGAACAACACTGTGAGCCTCATGTATCTGTTAACACTTTTAAAACCACTGTAAAATATCAGAGTATTGCCTTTTGCTGAATTAATAGGAACATGAATGCTCACACCCAGACTGACAATAGCATCACTCTGATTTTGCTTTGATTTAGATTTATTATTGTCACATGTATTCGCATACAGTGAAAGGTATTGTTTCTTGAGGTCACAATCAGTAAGGATATGTAACAACACCTCCTCCAGGATCATCCTCAACACTGATACCCACAAGACTCTTTTCTCAGCCTCTTACTATATCCCTTATATATCTATGAATTTACAAGTTTTCTGATGACACCACCACGGGTCTGATTTTTAACAATGATGAGACAGAATACAGGAATACAATACAGAATCTGATGAACAGGTGCAATGACAATAATCTCTCCCTTGATGTCAACAAAACAAAGGAGATTGTTCATCTACTATAGGAAGCATTAAGGAGAACATGCCCCTATCTATATCTATGAGGACAAAGTAGAAAGGATTGAGAGCTTCAAGTTTTTAGGTGTCCAGATCACAAACAACCTATCCTGATCTTCCTGTGCCGAGGCTATAGCTAAGAAAGCCCACCAGTGTCCCTACTTTCTCAGAAGACTAAGAAAATTTGGCATGTCAGCTATGACTGTCACCAACTTTTACAGATGCACCATAGAAAGCATTATTTCCAGTTGTATCACAACTTTGTATGGCTCCTGCTCTGCCCAAGACCACAAGAAGCTATAAAAGGTCATGAATATAGCCCAATCCATCACATAAACCAACCTCCCATCTAATGACTCTGTCTACACTTCCTGCTACCTCAGCAAACAGCCAGCATAATTAAGGATCCCACACACCCCAGACATTCTCTCTTCCACTTTCTTCTGTCCGGAAAAAGATATTAAAGTCTGAAGTCACGTACCAACTGACTCAAGAACAGTTTCTCCCCTCCTGCCATCAGACTTTTGAATAGACCTACCTCGCACTAAGTTGATCTTTCTCTGCACCCTAGCTATATCTATAACATTATATTCTGCACTTTCTCATATATGGTGTGTCTATATACATGCAAGAAATAATACTTTTCACTGTATACTAATACATGTGACAATAATAAATCAAATCAAATCAAATCAAATCAAAAGCTATACAGACAAAGCATACCATAGATACAGAAGGAAAGAAGAGAGTCCAGAATGTTGTGTTGCAATCATAGCTCTGGTATAGAGAAAAATTTGACCCACCCCTCGTGCATTTCCCATCACCAAAGACCATGTAAACTACAAGGGACCATGTATGAGAACACAAACCCAACATCAGTTAGGTTCCCTTCAAAGAAATCATACACACACACACACACACACACACACACACACACACACACACTATGATTCTAGTTTGTGTGTAAATTAGCCACCAGGAATCCAAGCCGAGGCCAACAAGTAAACCACTAGAAACTGAACACCTTCAATTGGGTGATCAAATATAAAACTAATAAATCACTCATCAGATGAATCTGACTATAATTATCAGCCAGTTTTCTGCCATTCATTGAGATGATCAGAAACCCTACTTTACATTAACTTAAAATGGTCTTAGGCTGTATAGTCTCCACTAATGCACACATATGGAGCTTGGGGGGAATCAATGTTTCCCAAATTTAATTCCAAAATTGCAGTTTAGGAATGTTGTAAAAGAAAAAAACCAGAATTCATTCAAAAGCAAAACTTGAGGGGCAGCACGGCAGCACAGTGGTTAGCACTGCTCCTCACAGCAGCTGGGACCTGGGTTTGATTCCTGTCACTGTCTGTGTGGAGTTTGTATGTTCTCCTCGTGTCTATGTGGGTTTCCTCCGAGTACTTTGGTTTCCTCCCACACTCCAAAGATATGCAGGTTAGGTGCATTGGCCATGCTAAATGAATAGGCACCAGAGTGTGGTGACAAGTGGATTGTCATAGTAGCTTCATTGCAGTGTGAATGTAAGCCTACTTGTGGCTAATAAAAAAACTTTAACTTCACTTTGACTTTGTGGTTCTGATGTGAGCTACACACAACTGGCTGGAGATGGAATTACTGAATTCTCGGTTGATTCCCTCTCAAGTCTTCTTTATTGTTCAGTTGAGGTAATCGTCTACAAAGAAGTATTGCATTTGAATAGTTATCGGTCTTCTGCTGCAAACAGGGAAGCTGACATTTTTTCAGGAAAGAGGGAAGTGATGATATTTGCTCTTTTCCCAGAAGACACATAACAATGAAAGCAAAATGCTGTTTTATATGGAATGTGTACCAGATGCAATAAAATAAACTGTTACTGATTCTTGGTGCTGCTTTCTATGATGTTTCTCACATTATTGAAGAACTCTGGGATTATATTGAAGAACTCTGGTATTAATTTCCAAGTGTTTTTGGAAAAGGATTGAGTCATTGAAGAAAGACCAAGAAGAGGAACAGGAATCAGACAGAGAACCATAGAATACCCCTACAAATGTAGAAAGAGGCCATTCAACCCATTGGACAGAACTTCTAAGTGTGTAGCAACAGTGAAAATGGGAGAGTTGGAAATCTGTATTTTTTAGGTGAGTTTTTACTCCTGATCTTCTGCACTAAATACATGACAAAGTAGGCTAGAGTGTTTCCAGCTACTAGAGGCAGTGGGTGGAGCTTAACTCACCAGCCAGCCTGATCAGGCAGCTCAAGAATCTATTGCACATGTGCAGGCCCTGTGACTGCACATGCACAGTTGCATAGCAGAGGCCTGACACAGAGAGAGAGAGAGAAAGCTGTCAGGCCTCTGCTGTTGCAATAAACCTCAACTCAACATTCCACTTCTCCCCCTCTGCAATTACAGGCATTCACAGCCGATCGTGAGTCCCACACCACTATAAAAAATAACCCCCACTACCCCCCGCCACCCAGACTGATCACGGCTCTCCCACTGATCACAGGCAGAGCAACAGCTCGTTCCCCCTTCCTCCACCAATCACATTTCAGAGCGGTAGCAGACCCCCTCTCCCTCCCACACCTACGATCTTCAGCAGAGTGCATAGTGGACACCCCCCCCTCCTCCCCACCCCCCCAACCCTCCACCCCTTGTCCCTGCTCCAGCCTGGACCTGCCTCCCGATAGGCCCTGTCCCTGGCATTTCCCACCAGTGGGCATTGCCAAGATGTAGAGATGTTGGCGTTGGACTGGGGTAAACTCAGTAAAGTTTTACAACACAAATTTTAAATCCAACCAATTTATTTGATAGTAAAAATGCCAAGATGCCAGGCTGGCACTGCCCAAGGGGCATCCCCCTTGCCCTGGATATTGTTAGGAGATTTCAATGGCCTCTACTTCTACTGGCGAGACCAACTTGACTGTTTTCCACTCAAGGGGAGCAGATATTTTCCTCACTGGAAAGAATCTCTCCCAGTGAGGCTGTAAAGGCAAGTGAGTCCAGATGATTAAGCACTGAGCTCGCTAAACATGTAAATACTACTTTAAATACATTTAAATAATATTTTCAGTCTCTCGCCAGAAATGAATGGGAGGCTGACCACACTGCTGGTAAGATTGTGAAAGACCAGAAATCAGGCGTGGTCCTGATGTTTTTGACCTTGTGAGATTTTACTGGCTCACTCCATCCATCAATAGTTGGGGCGAGTTGGTAAAATCACAGCCACTGAGTCTGCATTGCCTCTCCAAAACAGTATCTTACCTTAGGTCCTCCCCTCTGCCCTATCTCCATAACTCCGCATATGTCCCATGGTTAACCCACCTAACCTACACATCTTTGAACTGTAGGAGGAAGCTGAAGCACCCGGAGGAAACCCATACAGACATGGGGAGAATGTGCAAACTTCATGCAAACACTTAAGGGCAGAATTGAACCCAGGTCCCTGATGCTGTGAGGCAGCAGTGCTAACTACCATGCCATTCGATTGATTGGGAAAAATCACTTTAACCGTTCAGGACAGGGGGCTACACACTGTTTCCGTCCAGACAGAGGATTTCTGCTTTTTTATTAAAAAAGTTTAAATATATAGCACCACAAAATGAATATGCAAATAATTCAGCAAGATTGAGATCAGGTGAACCAAATGTACCACAAATTCAGAAAATAAGTTGGATTAAACTGTTGACCCCATGAGGAAGAAAGATATCAACAATTTTTTTTTTGGTGACTTTCGCTTCGAGCCTAAGTTGTGGAATTTTCCAGAAAGGGGTTCCGAATACAAGCCTCAAATGTTGAAGTTTGATTCCTAAGAGAGCCTAGCCGAGGTTTCCCTCTCGTCTGCTGTTAATTTAAAGTCTGTTTTGATTGGTTTCTGGCGATCACACCACTGACCTGTGACAGGAAAGCACTGACAGGAAATAGCTTTACAGAGGAGAAGTTATGAAAGAAACTCCCTCCCCACTTCCATTCCCCCCCCACTCCCCTCACCGTAGCAACCCCCCCCCCCCACCCCTCGCTCCTGCAGCAGTCGAAACAAAGAAAGCTTGTGTGGAAAACAGGAAAAGAAAGTAATGCTTTGCCCACAGCTGTGCGCTCTGAAGAGATTTTTGAATATTGTTTGAACTCGTTCAAGTGATAAAAATAAAATTTATAGAAAGTGCTGCCTCCTCACTGCACGCCTTTTTATTTGACTTCACCTGCACTCTCTGCTGGACCCTTGCAAGCTAAATAAGAAATTAGGCAACTCCGGGGAAAATGTAGCATTTCTCACCATAAACTGGGGGATGTCACGCCATCAGAGCCCAAGAAGTTGCGCTGAGCAGCGAGCCCTTAGCCTCCGTAAAATATTGGGCAGTTCATGCTGTTTATCCATTAACCTCACCAAAACCAATAAAAGTCAGCGTGAGGCTCTTTGTTGAACTTAATAGAAATCATGAAATCGTTAGATTTACAACATTATAATAAACTAAACAAACCACTACCATTTAAGGTTGGGAATTAGTGGACAGAATTTAAGAATGATTTATGACCCTGAAATGAACCACATTCAAAGGGGCTCATAAAGGACCCTGGGTGTGGTGACTCACTCCAGTACCTAGTAAATTGCTCCTGGAGGCTTTATGTCTCTTCATCTCCCCTTTAGTCAATCTTGCCATCCATACTTCCTATTTGTGTGGGAAGCAAGCAAATTCAGGACGCAATTTAAGCCATTTCAACACAGAGAAGCAGGTGAAAGCACTGAAATGCCAGGAGATGTTCCACAGTTTCTGATCTGGATGGATGATCTAGAAGATTTCATAGCTTTCATAGAAAAGGGTATAGAATACAAGAGTAGGAGTTTGATGTTGCAGTTGTATAGAACTTTGGTTAGGCCTCACTTGGAATACTGCGTCCAGTTCTGGTCGCCGTACTATCGGAAGGATGTGGAGTCCTTGGAGAGAGTGCAGAGGAGGTTTACCAGGATGCTGCCTGGTATGGAAGGACTGTCTTATGAGGAACGATTAGATAGACTGGGTTGTTTTCCCTTGAAAGACGTCGGCTTAGAGGGGATCTCATAGAGGTGTATAAGATTATAAGGGGTATAGATAGAGTAAATGGAGGTAAACTTTTTCCACCTTAGAAATGGATAGGACGAGGGGTCATGGCCATAGGGTGAGGGGGGCTATGTATAGGACGAATATTAGAGGGCAGTTTTTCACACAACGGGTAGTGGGGGTGTGGAATGCACTGCCGAGTAAGGTGGTGGGAGCAGGCACACTGGGGCTGTTTAAGGGTCTCTTGGACAGCCACATGAGCGGTCTGCAGATAGAAGGATATATTAGGACTGTTAACTACGGCTTTTTTCCACAGGTAATTCGGTCCATACTTGACCAACAAGGAGCATGCATTCGGCAGGTGGTGCAGGTACAGCTCTTGGATGTTGATTCATGGGTTGCCTGGTACCTCATGTCGTAAATGAGTGCTTTATGTGGACCATCTGAAGGGCACCATGACAGCTCAGAGACTATCGATGTGGCTGTGCAGACACTTGGAATTGGGCCGGTGTCTGCGGGAGTTTGCGCGTTCTCCCCGTGGTTGCTTGGGTTTTCTCCGGGCACTCCGGTTTCCTCCCACAACCCAAAAATTCGCTCTTAGGCTGATTGGGAAACAAATTGTCCATATAGTGAGAATTTTCCATATTAGGAATAATATATATATTATTATATAGGAATAATATAATAGGATAATGGATTTGCTACTATATAGTTATGACAGCGGCGTGGGCTCGTTGGGCCGAAGGGCCTGTTTCCCGTGCTGTGTTGCTCTTTAAAAAAAAGAGGAGCTTTGTGTGTAGACCCTTTGTGATGCATCATAAGCTGGGCTGATATAACTATTAATCATCACCTTGCCTGCCACCATCCCTCCACACCACCATAGGAGACAATGACCAGGATTCTCCAATGTTGCACACCCTACCACTGCTACCAGTGAGAATGGAGAATTTGGCACTCAGCCAAATGTCCAATGGCCAATATTCTTTGTGATGTTGCCAGGAGAGCTCAATTTGCATATGTAATGTCCTAACGACATTAGGGTGGATTTTAAACAAGGAGAAAAGAATGCAGTTTGCACATTGAAACTAACATCAACAAAATTTAGTGTAAGAGCTCTGGCATGTTCAGAGTACAAACTGAAACTAAAACAGCAATCTGTATAACATCCTAATGACACTGCCATCAATTCATGTGATTGGCTTATAAAGCAATCATGCAACTACTTAAATGTATAAGAGCATAGATGGCCTTCAAGCAAGGAGGAAGTTGGCCAACTTTGTGACATGGCAAATGGTGACCTCCTCAAAATAATTAGGCAGTGGGAAATGTCTGCATTCAACAAAGGATTTGATTTAAATGTGTAGATTTTTCTAAGCACAGTAAAGTGAGAGCTCTATTTGACTTCTGATATCTTAGAATTCAGGGAGTTATCAATAGGACCTACACATCACTGACGAAACTGTTTGATGAAGCTATCACATAAATAGAAAAAATTATCATTCCTACTAAATTATAGGGCTGACCTTCACAAGATTGAATTGTCCAGCTAGGATGAAAATGGGAGAGTTTTTTGGGTGAGTTTTTACACCCAATCTTAGGCACCATGTCACTGAAAAAGTGGTCTGGACTGTTTTTTGCAGGCAGTGGGCTGGGCTTAATTGGCCAGTCAGTCAGTAAAGGGAGCTACTGTGCATGTGCAGACCTCTGAAACTGCACATGCTTAATAGTAGTAAGAACAGGGGTTTGGCAGACAGGGAAAGAGTGTCTGGCCCCTGCCATTGCGGGCAATTTTAACCAGCTCCCTCCTCCCTCCCCGCCAACTCCGCTTCCCTCGTGGCCGATCGTCATTATGCCAGGTTTATTTATTTGAAGAGCGGTAGTGATTTGTAGTAGAGTTATGTGATGCCGGTTTAGTGGGAAGATGCAAGGAAGGTGGATGATGGATTATGACACTCGCTAGTGAGATGGTAGTGCATGCAAATCATGGTTTGTGCCCTTCCTGGGCAGGAACCTGACTAGGGAAAATTACAACCCACATTTTTGCCGTTGATATTGTTTTCAGCATCTCATGAAATCAGTCGGCCCCTACTAACTAATGCGACTGCTAAACCATGGCCAACATCTGTAACTTTGAGGGGACAAAACATACTCACTAAAACTGTAGCTGATGGCAAACTTCATTGACCAACAATGAGGCAGAGGAATGATATAATAGTGCGCAGATGTTTACGCAGCTATGGTGGACAGCAGTGCTTAAAACATGCTTCGGGCATCCATTTGGTAGGGTGGATTTACAATACTTACCTTGCAAAGTGGAGAAGATTGCGGTGGACCAGCTCTGCGCTTTGCAATTTTTCCCTGTTTACTGAGGTGAATAATATCAATGTTTTGTTTTCACCATTGCCTAAAACCCAACTTTTGAACGGTAACTCGCCATAATCAGTGCAACCTTTCTGTTTTTCACTCAAGTTATCTTTTGGTTTCCTGAGTGAGGTGTCACATAGAGTTTGGTGATGGGCGGTTTTATGCAGTGGGCTCATTTTGACAAGGGATTACATTGAAACTGCCAAACCTCATTTCATTTGGAATTCTTACAGCTGAACCTCGTAGATAAACCTCCCGTCCAGGGAACAGTCGGTTGCTTCATTACCAGTTTGTATTCCAATTTCTACAGCTGTACATTCATTTTGCTTTGCAAATGCGTACAACGCAGAGCTGTTTTTTCTCCCCCCTCAACCTGTTTAGATTTCAATTAAAAGCTGCCAAAAACCACATCTTAGAACGTTATTCATCAAATGCAGGTTGGATTTTTAGCATTTCTTCTGCAATGTTTCATTCAGGAAGAACACTGCAGTGTAAACTGAATGAATATCTTAAAGCTGATTAAAGTGGGATAAGAGTCTGACTCTGTTCTTGTGCAACTAAACATACTGCTAATGTTTGAGAGGTTTCACCCGAGTCCCGACAAAATAACACAAGGGGCGGAATTTTATGAGATTTTTTTTGTGTCCAGCTTGCGTGAAAGCAGCAGAATTGCTCACCGGTTTTTTTTATGGACAAGTTTTCGCTCTCAATTTTATGCACTCAGTCTTTGAAAATATGGGCTGGACTGTTTCTAGTTGTTAGAGGAAGTGGGCAGGGCTTAATTTGCCAGGCATCCAGTAGCTCAGATCCGAACCACAAGCTGCACATGAGCAGGAAAAGTGGGAAAACAAAACAGCTGTGCTGACAGAACTCCATAACAGTCCCCCCCCCCACCACCACCCACACCACCACCACCACCACTGGGCCAGATAAAGCTTCTCCCTCTCCCTCTTAGATATCAGAGAACTTTCCAACATTACTGACCCCATTATCCACCCTCATCCCCCCCCCTCTCCACTTCCCCTAACACCCCTGGCACCCTCTTCTACATGCCCTCTCATCCCCACACCCCCACAGCTGACTGACATGACCCTCTCTCTCTCTCTCCTCTGCTCCCGATCATCACAGAGGCACAAATCCTCCTTCCCCCATCAGCGTACCTGTAAGTGCTGACTTGGCTTCTCTTCCATGGTAACAACGCAAACTGCTTTAAAGTGGTTGGAATGTTCTAACGGGATGCTTGATGTGCCCAAGCTGCCTGCAGCTAATCTGCCCTAGCAAGGCAGGGTGCAGTTAAAAACCCCCAGGCTGGACAGACGGGCAGGCAGTTCAGGAAGAAATGGCTTCGAGGGAAATCAGCTCCCTGATTTTCTGATGCTGATCTGGCCAGATTGCGGGGGTTGGTGATTTCAAGGCAGCTCACCCTCTTCCCCCAACAGAACGCCATCCCAGAGGAAGGGATAGAAGCACAGTCTGAGGGGCAATGGCAGCATGTGTTAGTGCCAGGGCACTGGCCAGAAGAACTGGGAAACAGTGCTACAAGAAACTGAATGACCTAATCCGGGCAGCAAGGGTGAGGGTTTAATCTCATCCAGCATCTTCCCTCTAAATAACCCCTTGATTCCCTCCAACCCCAGCACCTTGATGCTTTTCAGCCCCTGACCCCCAGGCATCTCCTTTCTTCCACTCAGGAGTATTACAACTCTTGTCCCTCTGAGGGCCAACCCCTGATACTCTCCAGATTTGACATGGCTCCTTCTTCCCCCTAGGAGAAGAATACTCATAACCACAGGACAGGGTGAAGACACGGGGTGGTGTGTCTGAGATTCGGGTCCTCATTCCCTTTGAGGAGCAGACACCAGAGCCTGCAGGAGAAGAAGCGATGTGGACCTTTAGCGAGACTGTGATTGGGCTGGAGCTCTTGTTAGAAGTGAGCATTTGTCAATCCTCCATTATGGCAGTCCATAAGTCACATGCAGTCCAGATTCCTCTCCCTCCCATACACTTAATCTTGTGCCCTGTGTTTCAGGAAGGAACCTGTGCCCAGGACACCTGGCATCACGGCCTCCACTGCTGCTGTCTCCCATCCTGCCCCTGACAGCTCGGAAAACTCCATGGAGGAAGCAGATGAAGGGACCTCCGAGGTCGGCACAGTTTGGCATCAACTCTTGCCTTACAGCTCACCATCTCAGGGACTCTCAATTGGTGATTTAAGTTAATGGTGAACATCTGGCTCACTCTCTGGTCCTCACGACACATCTGCTGATGTATGTTGGGTGGAGAAGGGATCATCTGAGGCCTCTGGCATTCCGGGCCTGCTGGAAGTGAGGACTCAGCCGGGCCCAGGCTCCTTGCTGAGCCTCTGCGATCACTTCTCCCTCAGCTGCTGGAGATGCAGCAACAGAGCCAGGCAATGAGGAGGGACTGATGACCACATTGGACCGACTGCAAAGTTGTTGGGGAGAAGTCCCAAAGCTTTCAGACAGACCAGCTGTCCCCTGTTTTGTGTGGTTCCCAGGCCAACACTGCAGGGGTGGAGTTTGTGGCGGAAAGCTTGGGGCAGGAAATCCTCACTATGAATGGCAGGTTCCAAGCGAGTTACAACCACCCACAAAGACTCGCAGTTCCCTCCCCCCCTCCCGATCTGAATTGCAACATGTCCACCGTGAAACAACCCCCTCTGAGCAACATGGAGCAGTTTGAAAGCCAAGATTTATCTCCTCATTCACTCCCAGTGATCAAGCGCCTGAATCTTCAGAGGTGTTTTCCTGACTGATCCAGCTACAGTGAGTGAGGTCAGTGAGACAGGTGAGCTGGGAAGATTGGGAGTGAAGCTCATTCATTCCATTCTGATGAATGCAAATAAATACAAATTTTGACCATGTTGGCCAGGCTCCCGATCACCCCTAACTTTTTTTCCTATAAAATGGGAAATGGGCATGGAAACGGGTGCTGTTCCTGCTTCTCGCATCATGCCCGATTTTGTGACATTTTTCCACCATAAAACAAGTATGATGAGGTGGTAAAATTCCGTCCAATATGTTCTGAAAGGTAGTTATTCATTCGATTTTGAAAAATTGAGATGATAAAAATCAACAGAAGTACTGTCATCTCTTGAAACGGATATAAAGAATTGTCAGAAGTGAAGAAGCTACAGCACTGAACCTTATACAGCAGCCCTCCCATCCCAGCTGGACAGACAAGGCAGTGATGCTTCATTTTCCTGACATGGAAAATGTTCCAAGAAAGCTACTGCAATCCCAAAAGGGCGGGGATTAAAAAGACATGAATCGGAGAAGGTCATTTGATCCCTTGAGCCTGACTTCCCCGTTCAATTAGATCATCACCGATCGGGATAAGACAGAGTGAAAACTGCATTGATAATCTCATTCTGTATCCATATGTGCAAAGCAATCAGCAGAGGAAAGGAAGGGGATAATTATTCAGTGACAATCACCCGACTATGTCAAACACGAGCAGACAAAATCTCTTTTTTTTCTTTGCTTTTTCAATGTTTTATAGGGGAGAGTCTTTTTGTGCATTTCTCTCTGCCTCATTCATGATGTCAGATGTCTCACAAGGATACATGGAAAGTCCCTCAGTGGTCATTGTTTCTGCTCTTACTCATGCCTGGGTTTTGCCAGAAAGTGTTGGCTGGTTATTCAACTGACTATCACAGAGATCCCAAGCCGGTTCCCACCCGATGAGCAAACATGTGCAATTCCAGAAGGGCTCACTGTTTACGATTCATGAGAAATATTGCACTATGTTCACTTCTCTTAACTCAACTGTTGACATTATATGTAATGTTCCTACTGTGGCATGGAGTATGATCAGCTAACTCACCCTCATCCATGGAGTGTACCAAGGACTATTGGATTGATTTGGTATAAGGCACTCTGGCATGCTCTGAGTTGTGAAAGATGCCATGAGGGGAAGCAGTGGCTGAGTGGTGTTATTTCCAAATTGTTAACCCAGAAACTCAACTAATGTTCTGGGGACCTGGGTTTGAATTTCGCCATGGCAGATGGTGGAATTTAAATTCAATTAAAAACATCTGGAATTAAAAATTCACTGATATCCATGAAATCATTGTTGATTGTTAGAAAAACCCATCTGGTTCACTAATGTCCTTTAGGGAAGGAAATCTGCCATTCTTACATGGTTTGATTTATGTGTGATTCCAGATCCACAGTACTGTGGTTGATTCTCAACTGCTTTGCGAGGGCAATAAAGGATGGGGAGCAAATGCTGATCAGCCAGCGACACCCATGTCCCATGCCTGAATTTAAAAGTTTAAAGTTTGTTTATTGGTGTCACAAGTAGGTTTACATTAACATTGCAATGAAATTACTGTGAATATCCTCTACTTGCCACAGTCCAGCACCTGTTCAGGTACACTGAAGGAGAATTTAGCCAATGCACCTAACCAGCACATCTTTCAGACTGTGGGAGGAAACCAGAGCACCCAGAGGAAATCCATGCAGACACGGAAAGAACATGCAGGCTTCGCACAGACAGTGACCCAGCTGGAAATCAAACCTGGCTCCCTGGCTCTGTGAGGCAGCAATGCTAACCACTGTGCCATCATGCCATCATTAAACATTTACCACATGGCAAAGTTACTTTTGAAATGAAAAGCTTCCAACATCATTGCAGTGTTATCCTCACAGGGATTTATCCAGCACAGTTAGTTATCTTTTTAACCACAAATTCTTACTGACAAAGAAGAAATAGTAAAGGATCTGGAGGGAGAGTAACTCGAACCAACTGGTCCAAAGCAGCACCTGGGACTACATAGTTGGAAGGAAATATTTCAATTATGAAAAAAAAGCAAGCATGTTGCGAATGGCCTGACAATGCAGTCCTATTTCCAAACAACCGTTAATTTTCAAAGCTCTGCCAACAACCAGTTGTTGAGTTCAGATTCAGTGACACTGAGTATTCTACAATCTGGTTGATTGAAATCTCTTCCTCTTTCTTGTTCTGCTCATACAGTTGGCTAGATCCACTGGAGAAGGCACAGCGTCGCAAATACTCTCAAAACGTTGCAAGTTTCTGCTCAAAAATATGTAAAAAGCAACTGCCAGTGTCATGAATTTTAAATGCTCTTTCTGACGCATTGACCACAAACTCCAGACCAATTTGTTTTTATTTCTAACATCTTGATAACAATATTGATAACATTAAACTTGGGTCTGGTGATTAATGTACTGTGAGACAACATCTGCCAAATTCCTAATGTATTTAAACCCTATACAGATGGTGCACATTAGCTATTCTACCTGAGAATCAATGTCCTGTTGGCCCATTAAATGCTGATGGCTTTACCAGATTATATTCAAAATCTGGAACAGTTATTCAGTCTAGGTACTGTATTTGAAATTCCTCAAACTCACAACAGAAACTAGAAACTTCAGTATTAGGGATCATAGAATCCCTACAGTACAGAAGAAGGCCATTCAGCCTATCGTTTGCACTGACCACAATCCCACCTGGGTCTTATTTCCATAATCCCATGTATTAATGCTACTAATCCCTCTGACATTGCTAGCACGAAGGGACACAGCTTTAAATTAAGGGGTATGAGTTATAGGACGGATATCAGAGGTAGGTTCTTTACTCAAAGAGTGATTAGGGAGTGGAATGCCCTGCCTGCAGCTGTTGTAGATGCGCCAAGTTTGGTGGCGTTTAAGAGGTTAATTGATAAGTATATGGAAGAGAAGGGAATGGTTTAGTTTGGAGGGGCATTGCTTTTTATTTTGGTCGGCACAACATCGAAGGCCGAAGGGCCTGTTCTGTGCTGTAATGTTCTATGTTCTATGTTCTATGTTCTAAAGTGAATTAGGCATGGCCAATCAACGAAACCCACACATCATTGGACTGTGGGAGGAAACTGGAATATCCAGAAGAAACTAACACAGACACGGGGAGAATGTGCAAACTCCACACAGACAGTGATCCACGGCTGGAATTGAACCATGATCCCTGGCGCTGTGAGGCAGCAGTGCTAACCACTGCTAACCAATGGTGCTAACCACATGGTGGCACAGTGGCTTGCGCTGCTGGCTCACAGTGCCAGGGACCTGGGTTTGGTTCCTGGCTTGATTCACTGTCTGTGTGCCGTTTTCACGTTTTCCCTGTGCCTGTGTGAGTTTCCTCCAGTTTTCTTCCATACTCCAAAGACATGCTGGATTGGCCATGCTAAATTGCCCCTTAGGATCAGGGGGTCTAGCTAGGGTAAATGCATGCGGATAGGGCTGGGTGTGATTGTGGTCGGTGCAGCGTCGATGGGCTGAATAGCCTCTTTCTGTAGGATTCTATGATTTCTATGACAATGCCACATGCTGCCCTGGATGTAATGCATTGTTTGAAAGCTCTGTTATTCAGCGTTATGGAAGAGGATGATTAGTTTAGCTCAGTTGGCTGGACACTGGTTAGTGATGCAGAGCAATGCCAACAGCATGAGTTCAATTCCCATACTGGCTGAAGTGATGCCTGAAGGCCCTGCCTTCTCAACTTTGCCCCTCATCTGAGGTGTGGTGACCCTCAGGTTAAATTACCCCTGGTCAGCTCTCCCCATTCAAAGGGACTATGGCAACTTTGGAATCATAGCATCCCTACAGTGCAGAAGGAGGCCATTTGATCCATCACACCTACACTGACAACAATCTCAGCCAGGTCCTATTCCCATAACCCCATGTATTTTCCCTGCTAATCCTTCTAAATTGACATAAAGGGTCAATTTAGCATAGCCAATCCACTTAATCTGCACATCTTTGGACTGTGGGAGGAAACTGCAGCACCTGGAGGAAACCCACACAGACACGGAGAGAACATTCAGATTCCACACAAACAATGACCCAAGACTAGAATCGAATCTGGGTGCCTGGTGCTGTGAAGCAGCAGTGCTAACCACTGTGCCACTTTATTTCACCCTTACTTACTTAAATTCAGTTTTAGAACATGAATCAAAGTACAATCCTAATCACAGGCAGAGTGGAGGATGGGTACTTCATGACAATGACAGTATTGCACCCACATTTATAGGCAGTCACAGATCAGTAATGTGACGTGTGTCTGGTTAACTGTCCAATCTTTCAATCAAGGAATTTTTTTTATATACACTCACAGAAGGTCACTGGTAAAACCGGTATTTATTGTGCATCCCAAAGTGCCCTTAAGAAGTTGAGCTATTTCCTTGAACTTCTGCAAAACATATAGAAACATTGAGAGTAGAAGCAGGGATAAACCATTCTGCCTTTCGAGCCTGCCCCACCATTCATTATGATCATGGCTGATCATCCAACTCTGTAGCCTGTTCCTGCCTTCCCCTCATATCCTTTGATCCCATTCACCCCAAGAGCTATAGCTAACTCCTTCTCGAAAACATACAATGTTTTGGCCTCAGCTATTCTTTGGGTGAAGTAATTTCTCCTCACCTCAGTCCTAACCAGTCTACACCCAATCCTTGGCTTGGTTCTGGACACGCCCACCATCAGGAACGTCCTTTCTGTCTAGTCCTGTTATTATTTTATAGATAATCATGAGATAACTTCTCATTCTTCTGAACCCCAGCAAATGTAATCCCTATCAACTCATTCTAATCTCATACATTAGTCCTGACATCCCAGGACTTAGTCTGGTAAACCTTCGCTCTAATCCAATTCGAGTTATTGTGTGTTGCAAGGTCCCGTTAAGGGTATGGTCATGTGATCAGTCCATGAGGTCACTTGGCTACTTTACTGGCTTAATTCAGTTCAAATTCAGTGGGATCTGTAGGAGTAAAGAGGTACCTAATAAACCGGTTCTGTTGTTACACCAAAGCCCATGCGTTGTCACTTTCTATTCTTTTATTCTGCAATAAGTTCTACAAATATAGTATCCCCGAAAGCAAGAACATCCTTCTTTGGATAAGGAGACTAAAACTGCACAGAATACTTCAAGTGTGGTCTCATCAAGTTCTGAATGATTGCATAAAATCATCCCAGCTCCTGTACTTGAATCCTCTCACTATGAAGGTCAACATACAATTTCCATTTTTATTGCATGCTGTATCTGTATACTTGCCTTCAACAACTGGTGTATGAGGACACCAGGTCCTATTGCACATTCCCCTCTCTGAATTTATAGTCATTCAGATAAAAACCTGCCTTTCTGTTTTTGCTACTAAAGTAGATAATCTCACTTGATCCATACGATACTGCATGTGCCATACATTTTCCCATTCACTCAGCCCGTCCAAATCACACTGAGGCATCTCTGCAGCTTCTTGACAGTTCAGCCTCCCACATAGATATGTTGAAGATATCACGCACAGAATTTATTTTTGATAGTACAGGGCTTGAATACTGCTGAGAAGAAAGACATGTTGCTGAAGCTTTTCATCTTGCACTCATCAGGACAAATGCAAGAATTCCAAATTTCAAATAATCATCATGATTTACATTGCAGGAGAAAAGAGGGCTGATTGGCAAGTAGACTCTGAATAGAACCATGAAGGTTTACAGCATAACAGGCCCCCTGATTCAGCTTGTCCATGCCGCCCAACTTTTATTATTCAGCTTTTATTAAATTATAAGCTGAGTTATGGAACAGCATTTCTGAGCTTTCATTGTCACAGACAGATATCGAGGGAAGGATTTTCCTGCTGTGCTCGCCCCAAAACCAGAAAATCCCGCCTGAGGTCAACGACCTTTGCATCGTCTGTCCTCCCCCCCATCCCTGGCCCCCCCCACCTTCTATGATTCCCGTGGGAGGGAAAATACCCCCTGAATGTTTTCAGCCATTAGATGCTGCATCATGTTTGTTCTCTAATATGATCATGGATTTGGTCCCTGCTTTCAAACTGGAAAAGGTAGTCTCCAATCTCTGTTCATGCTGATCGTCCTGCTTAACGTTGACTGAGGGGTTTCTAGCACGCCTGTCAACATCATGCATTTCATTGTTACTATACATGGCAATTTTAGAATGCTTGTCTGAGTCCTCTGTAGCCGAATACATGCGCAACCTCACCCTCTGGTGAGCTGGCAGCCGCGCAACCCATATTTCGCATCCTGGCAGGGCATTGATTGGGAGAGGGAGAGTGCCAGAGAGAAAAATGTGACAGGGAGGGGTGGGTGATGGCATTTTGAGGATTGACAGGGAAATATGGATTGTCATGGGGAGGGAGCATACCCAAGCCTGATATCCCACCACCTGCCTTGGCACTGTTCCCTAACTTCCTGCCAATATCAGGACCTGAACTGATTGTTGTCTGTGACATAATGAGTGATGGTCATTGTCTTATTGCTGCTCTACATGTTGCTGTTCCACATTTTTTAAGTTAAAGTTTATTTATTTAGTAGTGTCACAAGTAGGTTTACCTTAACACAGCAGAGAAGCTACTGTGAAAATTCCCTAGTCGCCACACTCTGGTGCCTGTTCAGGTACACTGAGGGAGAATTTAGCATTGCCAATGCACCTAACCAGCACCTCCTTCAGACAGTGGGAGGAAATCGGAGTATCCAGAGGATACCCACGCAATGACGGGGAGAAAATGCAGACTCTGCACAGATAGTAACCAAGCCAGGAATCGAACCCAGGTGCCTGACACTGTGAGGCAGCAGTGCTATCTGCTGTGCCATCGTGCTGCCCACTGTGCTCAACAGGTAACTAGTTAAAATCTGAAATGAGAAATGTACACAGATAAGATTATGGTGAGTGAGGGGTGGTGGTAGGAGACTGGGTGGGTTGAGGTAATTCCCACATTCAGACTGCCCACCACCCATCCTAAATTACCTTCCTTATTTCTAAATCAGAAACATGTTATTTACATGAATCTTTATTTTTTGTGACACTACATTCAGTTCTTACTATAGTGCTGTATATGGACCTGGCTCCATGGTATTCCTGAGCCTATGCATCAGATAATACTGTTTTGGGAATCTACATCTATATTTTTTGAAGTTTCTTCAGTGAAATATTCATTTTGCTGCAGATTCGTTACCATGTGATATAATGTTTTGGTGAATTCAGGTTAATTTGTTATTCAGGTTTTATATGTATACTTATAAAATAGATGTGCTAGAACTGACTGGGAGATTAGAGTCCCTAATTCAAAGAAGTTCTGAAACTTCGTAGTTTATTGTTGCCGACTCTTTAAAGCATACAATACTTTCTTCCATAATTTATATTCAGGTAAAATTTTATAAATTGTGACCTATACAAAGCCCATATATTCTCCATATCCACAATCAGGTGAATAAAAACAGACATTTTAATTCACAAAAATAGGTTTTTCAATGAAAGACGTGACTTCAGTAATGGATTTTACAGCAGCTCTCACAGTGCGGCATTATTTTTCCCATTAATGATGTCTTTATTCTGTGTTCTCTGCAATCCGGTACTATAAGTTCATGATCAGAATGTGTTCTTATTATGTTGATGTTAATGGTGTTTTCACTTCCAAAAAGTTTTCACTACCCACAAAAAAATGTTTAAGAATCAATATTCAATTGTAGGCAGTTTTATAAGAAGGACCACATCGCACACTTTTATAATGATCTAAATGTGACCTCTGTTTAAAAAAAGAATATTGCATCGTTCACAGGCTTTCATGGAAAATAAGGCAGCTTGTGATTTATGGGTCTTTTACACTTGTTATGATACATCCATTAGCAATGTCTATGATGTGAAATACTTTGCTCCAATTGAACTGATTGTTTTTCAGAGTCTAACATCTTGGCTCAGTAGTCATACTTTATCACCAAGTTAGAAAACTGTTTTAAACCCCGTTCCAGTTGGTGGGCATGTCAGTGAGGCTAACGCTTCACTGCATTTGTTGAGGGAGTGCTGATGATGTCATTATTCAGAGCAGATATCAAACTGAAACACCCTTTATGCCTGGTCAAGTGGACCTTAAAGATCCATGGGCATTGATGTCATAGAATCGTCGATTCCCTGCAATGCAGAAGAGGCTATTTGGTCCATCGAGACTGCACCCACTCTCTGATAGGTATCTTACCCAGGCCCTCTCCCCTGTCCTATCCCCATTTACTAGGGTTAATTGCCCTAATCTACATATCGATGAACATTAAAGAGTAATTTACATGGCCAATCCACCTAACCAGCACTTCCTTGGGCAGTGGGAGGTTACCAGAGCACCTGAAGGAAGCCCACAGAGACGGGAGAGAATGTGCATAGAAACATAGAAGCTAGAAACAGGAGTAGGCCATTCAGCCCTTCCAGCCTGCAATACTATTCATATTTATCATGGTTGATCATCAAATTCAATGTCCTCATCATCCCTTCCTCCCATATCTCATGATCCCTTTAGCCTCAAGAGCTATATCTAATTTCTTGAAATCAGACAATGTTTTAGCCTCAACTACTTTCTGTGGTCATGAATTCCGCACATTCACCATCTTCTGGGTGAAGAAATTTCTCCTCACCTCAGTTCTAAAATGTTTACCCTTGTTCTCAAACTTTCAAATCTAGTTCTGGTCTCCCCCACCATTGGCAACATTATTTCTGTTAAAATTTTATAAGTTTCTATGAGATCTCCTCTCAGTTTTCTAAACTCCAAGGAATATAATCCTAACTGACTTAAACTCTCCTCATATAACAGATCAGCCATCTTAGAAATCATCCTAGTTGAATTCCTTTTATAACAAGGATATCTTTCCTCAGATAAGGATACCAAAACCGCAAGCAATACTCCAAGCAGACAGTCACCTAAGGCTGGAATTGAACCTGAGTCCCTGAAGCTGTGAGATGTCAGTACTGACTGTGTGCCACCCTAGCATACGTGTCCTGGCACACCTTTCTGCTTTGGCCCAAAAAAAATACATAAATTAATTGCGTATGTATTCCATTGTAGGAACTTTTCCGTGAAAACAATTGCTATGGTAACCCACATAACAGCAGCAACTGCACAATCTAATTCCAAGGCAACTTGAAGGATTTCTCCAATAATAGTGCTGTAAAAATGATAGGATCTTTCTTAATGACCCGGCACCGGGTGGAAATTTACAGCCTTGCTCAACCCGAGACTGGAAAATCCCGCCCAAAGTCAATGGACATTCCCATTATCCGCCCCTCACCCCCTCTGATTCTCGTGGCAGGCAGGTCAGTAGTGTTCTGGCAATTGTATAAGTTACGGATAAAATATTTTGAGTTATATTTACTGTGGAGAATCCACACATTTTTCCATTGATGTGTGGGTTTTTCTGCCTTCTTAGAATGATTTATCTTTATGAGCAAATGGAAGGTTGCATCAGAACAAGGTTCACTTTTTGATATTAAATACTAAAAGAATAGTTTTAATATATTTTTGCTCTTCTGATTCATTTATGGAGTTATAGAATCTGTACAGTGCAGAAAGAGGCCATTCAGCCCTTTTGGGCCTGCACTGACAACCATCCCACCCAGACTGTCTCCCCTTAACCTCACCTATTTACTCTGCTAATCTGCCTGTCACTAATGGGCGATTTAGTTTGGCCAATCAATCTAACCCACACATCTTTAGAGTATCAGGAACACTGTTATGAGGAGATGTTCAGCCCAGAAACTGCTATCTGATTTACACATTAAACAATTATACAAATAGTCTATTTATTTCTATTGTAAAATCTTGATCATTACATCTAAAAGTGATATCCTTTCATAACTGCGAATTTGATTTTTGAGTTGATTTGATTTATTATTGTCACATATATTAACATAGAGTGAAAAGTATTGTTTTTTTGCATTGGCAAAATATACTGTTCATAGAGTAGGGATGACAGAGTGCTGAATGTTACAGTCATAGCTAGGGTGTAGGGAAAGAGCAACTCAGTGCGTGGTAGGTCCATTGAAAGCCTGATGGCTGCAGGGAAGAAACTGTTCTTATATCGGTTGGTATGTGACCTCAGACTTTTCTTCCTACGGAAGAAAGTGGAAGAGAATACGTCTGGGTTGTGTGGAATCCTTAATTATGCTGGCTGCTTTTCCGAGGCAGCAGGAAATGTGGACAGAGTCAATGGATGGGAGGCTGGTTTGCGTGCTGGATTGGGCCACATTCATGACCTTTAGTAGTTTTTTTGAATAGATTGTCCTATATATGTTTTCTCAATTGGGAAATAATCCAATGCCAGATCCTTGAGTTTATGTGATTAGGGGAGCTCCCTTTTCATTTCAGCTTTCTGTCCAACAGGTTTCTCAGTGATTTTAAAGATCTTTTTGAAATAACTTCCATTCAACTTTCAGAGATCACTCCACAAATTCATCAAAATATGACACGTTCTGTGGGATATGCATTATTGTCATCACACTTGTGCTAATTTGATCATTTGTTTGTTCTGCTGGTAAAGTTTCCTTTCTGGTGGTTTGCCACACATTCAGGATGTGTTTTGCTCATCTCTGTGGTTTTCATTGAGCAGCCTGTATCTGGGTATTTGTTTTTCTTAGCGTAGAGGTCTAAAACTCAGACCTTGCGTGTCATTTCTGCTTTCTACCTCATTAAGGATGTCTTTGAAATTGAATCGAGTAACAGTGCTGTCTGGATGTTTGTTAACAGAAATATACTTCTCCGAAGGGAATTTTCTATTTATGCAGCTGAACCTTGGCATCCTGTTAAGCTGTAAACAATTAGATCTTGGATAAAATTCATCTGTGCAGGTGTAGATACTGATGCACATGTTCTCAATCTCACTCAGTAAGTGATGTTTTAGATTTGATGGGTGACTAGACTATAGTTGGATTTGACAAGATGGGTCAGGTTGTTGTAATTTTCACAATTTCAATGAAAAGATCTTTTATTATTACAAGGTTTCATTTTGCAAAATTTGTGTGGCATGTATAAACTTGCATTTTTACTGAATGATTTGTTACAGTGCAGAGGCACAGCTAGAGAAGTTTGAGTTATGAAAGATGCTTCTTCACAAACACACAATTCCTCTTCCACATATCTTCCTGAGGGCTGAAATATGCTCCCATAACATGTTAAATCTGTGGTTTAATACATTGCGTGTCTATCCAGTAAATATTTTCAGACATCATTTTTCCAGGCGGCACTGTGGCACAGTGGGTAGCACTGCATCCTTACAGCACCAGGGACTTGGGTTCAATTCCAGCTTTTGGTGACTGTGTGTGTGGAATTTGCACATTAAGTTTATTTATTAGTGGCACAAGTAGGCTCACATTAACACTGCAATGAAGTTACTGTGAAAATTCACTAGTCATCACATTCTGGTGCCTGTTCAGGTACACAAAGGGAGAATTTAGCATAGGCAATGCACCTAACCTGCGTGTCTTTCGAACTGTGGGAGGAAAATGGAGCATCCAGAGAAAAACCATGCAGCTGTGGGGAGAATGTACAGACTCACACAGACAGTGACCCAAGCTGGGAATTGAACTTGGGTTGCTGGTTGCAGTGCTAACCACTGTGCCACCATGCTGCCCATTCCCTATATGTCTGCATAGGTTTCCTCCAGGTGCTCTTGTTTTCCTCCTACATCCAAGATGTGCGGGTTACATTGCTTGGTCATGCTAAATTGTCCTTTAGTGTCAAGGGGATTAGTAAGATAAAATGGGGTTACCAGGATAGGCCCTGGGTGGGCTTGTTGTCAATGCAGGCTCCTTGGGCCAAATGGCCTCTATCTGCACTGTAGAGATTCTATGATCCATGAAGAAGAACATACTTTGTAAGATACTCTATCAGCAATCTTTGGAAGAACAAATGTGCTTGATGTTCGGACATTATTATTATGTGGAGAAAAGGAAGGAAATGTACAAAACAATGATTCTTTCAGATGGTAAAAAGAAATTAACTTTCATTGGAACATTTCGCCCTTTATGTTTCCTGAGTTATTTCCTTACTGCTTTTAACTTCCATCCTTTCTACTAATTTTGGTTTAGAACTGTTTAGTATTTATTGCAACCTCTCACTGTAGCGTTTCTTTTTCATGAGAGTTGATTGATTGCCAAGCTTTATCTTGGTTACGTGACTTTCTATTACCTTAGTTTGCTTGCATGTATACTGTTTGACCTTACTTTTTATATTCTTGCACACACCAGCCTCCCCTCATCAATGTCAATGTCCTGATGGATGGTGCCTGAACTTTTAGACCTTGTTAAAGACTATTGGATGATTTCTTGCCCAGTCTTAATGCAAGCTGTGTCATGCAGGAGCTGGCCATTAAGTAACAGTGATTTGTTATTTCAAGGGAGGTATTGATTCTCGTTGTTCACTGGCATATCCAATGAAAAGTGATGTGTAATTCAGGTGCAGACCTTTTATGTACAGGAAATGGTAACTTGTCCCTTTCATAGATGCTGTTTGACCTGTCCAGTGATTCCAGCACTTCCTCTTCTTGTTTCAGATTTCTATCATCTGTATCCATTTGCATTTTTGTTAAGGTTACAGTGCAGTTCATGACATAGAATGTACAGCATTAGATCAGGATTTGACCCAAGTGGTCTCTGTCAAATTTTATATTGGATACAAACATCCATCCCCTTTACTTAATTTAACTCTACCAGTATATTCATAGAATCATAGAACTCTACAGTGCAGATGCAGAACATTCGGTCTTTCATGATGCACTGACCACAATCACATCCTATCCCCATAACACTACGCATTTATCCTAGCTAGTCCCCTGACACTAAGGAGCAATTTAGCATGGCACATCTTTGGACTCTGGGAGGAAACCAGAACACCTAGAGGAAACCCACACAGACACGGGGAGAATGTGTAAACTCCTCAAGACAGTAACCCAGGGCCGGAATTGAACCCGGCTTACTGATGCTGAGGCAGCAGTTCTAACCACTGTGCCACTGTGCTGCCCTGATATTCTTCTGTTCCTTTCTCTAGTCTGCACTTGTTATTCTTAAATGTATTTTCATCTCGACTACTCCATGTGTGAGCAAGTTCCAAGTTCCAATCATTCCCTGCTCTAAGAAGTTTTTCCTGAATGTTTTATTAGATTTATAATTTACTGTTTTATGTGTACAGATGCATATTTTTGGACTCTTCTACAAGTGGACTTATGTAACATTGATTTAATGAGAAGAATTGGATTTTCAAATTGCACAGTTGGATTCAGACCTTCTCTGAGCAGTCTTTAATCATGTTGAGAACAGTATGCAGAAGTGACCTGTGGGATAGTGAACCTTGCATTATCCTATCTGGAATGATTATATTCAGCAGAAGAAATCTGAAAATAATGTTTAGATTTTAGAGAGTTTTCCAATACGTTGAGTGTTGTATTACCAACTCATTAACAAGAGAAAGCAGCCAATGATTTGGGGATGTAAAAAGTACATCATATGCACTTCGTAGTTTAAATGTAGCACTAAATTTGTGCTCATCAAAATCCAATAAAATATTTATGTAATCTTTTCAAGCACTGCAATTCCTCTTTGCCTCTTCACTTCCTGTCAATTCTGGCAGATCAACTGTTGCAAACTGCAAACCATTGCTGACTGCATCTCGTTATTCAATTTGTGCTCCAGCCCGTGTTACTGTCAAGAACAAAAGCATATCTCCCCTGCCCATTCAGCACATGAACTACGCATGGATGAATGAAGATTAAAATGTCAACACAAGTTGGTGATGATGAAAAATTATTTCCATCATTTCACCTGAATCCTTATGTGCTACTTGACCTGAATGTTTGGTACAGTGGTTAGCACTGCTACCTCACAGTGCCAGAGATCTGGGTTCAATTGCTGGCTTGTCTGTGTGGAGTCTGCAAGTTCTCCCCATGTCTGCGTGGGTTTCCGCCAGATGCTCTGGTTTCCTCCCACCGTCTGAAAGACCTGCTGGTTAGGTGCATTGAGCTGAACAGCTGAATGTGGCGACTAGGGAAATTTCACAGCAACTTCACTGCAGTATTAATGTAAGCTTTGCCTGTGGCAAATAAATAAACTTTGCTTTACTTTATATTTTGGGTGGAATTTTCCAGCCGCTCATGCGGGATTCTCTGGTCCTATTGCAGTGAATGGATCTTTGACTGATTCGTCAAATTCTCCGAATTTGGCAAGATGGGAACTGCTGGAAAATTTCAGCCTTTATGTTTTCATTACTGCACACTGAGATGGTGGTGGGGGAATTGTCCACTTCTGTTTACAGGCTGCAGGAATGGCAAAGAGGAGTGAAGAATTGTGCGAGAGTCCTGAAATAACTCTTTAACCCGCAGGATTATCCCATTCAATTGTCTCTGCCAATGACGTATATGTGAATCCTAACTTTAAAAGTCAGGGTGCCCATTTGCCTCCAATTAAGTATGCAAACCAGGCTGTTTGGCCTGATAGCCCCCCACGTAAATCAGCATGAAGGCATGCCAACTTAGATCATGACAGGTCTCCTACACCTGGAAAGAAGAACTTGTCAGAGGTGCACAAGTGGCACAGCCCTCGGAGGAGGACGGGAGGGTGGGTGGGGGGCTTTGGGGGGGGGGTGATCATTGTCTTTGGCACTATTTGGATACTGCTCTTTGTCACTTCTGCCAGGCACTTCCCTGGCACTGCCCCCTGCCAGAGAACAGTGCTGGGGGTATATTCCATACTGTGGGGTGTTGCGTGGCTAGGAGGATTCCCCGTGTGGATGGCATGGGGTAGAATTCTGTGAAGGAAATGCTGGTAGGAATTCCCAGGGCAGTGGGGGGGGAGTGTGGCAGGGAAGCTCTATCATGCGTGTCTGTTGTTCTGTGAAGAAGAGGTGGGGTTTGGAGGGTGGTGGTTCCAATTTTATCTTTTAATCTCAGGGTGCCCCTTTTAAAGATCTTTCAAAAGCTGAAGTTGCTGGTGGGATGGGCTCTTTCAGAGTGTGCCCCACTAGCATGACATGTGGAACTCACTCTTTCCTTTTTTTTGGCAAAGTTTTTTAAAAATATAGAATCATAAAGTCCATACAATGCAGAAAGATACCATTCAGCCCATTGAGCTTGCACAGACACAATCCCATTTATCCTACTAATCCTCCTGACACAAAGGAGAAAATTAGTATGGCCAATCAACCTAACATATCCGTCTTTGGACAGTGGGAGGAAACCAAAGCATCCCAAGGAAACCCATACAGACATGGGGAGAATGTGAAAACCCCACAGGGCTGGAATTGAACCTGGGTCCCTGGTGCTGTGAGACAGCAGTGCTAACCACTGTGGTACTAAGCACAGCTGATGGATAGTCCTTTGCTTTATCCACTAGAAATGACACTTTGCAAAAAATGGCAAAATTCCACCCACTACATGTGTCACCGTATCACACAGTCATAAATCAGTTTATATCTCATTTAATGAGATCTCCATTTAGCCCATCCCATGTTTATTCAGAATAACTAAATGTCCTGTTTGAGTCATCGATATCAGATTCAGGGTAACAGATCAAATTTATCATGTCTGTTCTGTATTATTGTCTTGCTGGTGATAATGAACATTACAGTATTTACAACTTTACCCAGGGGCGTTCAAATATTGATTAACTTTTAATTTTAAGGTTGATTAAAAACATTACTTCAAAAGCACCAAAGTGTTTGAAAGACATTGGGGACTAAATTGGATAGCTCTTGAAGTGGCATGGGGAGAGAATATGTGATTAACCGATGCCCATTTAATACAATGCAGGCAACATGTAAAGTTTGTGCCATCTGCTGAGTTGAATAAATGCTGTATGTTGCCAATGTTAATTACACTCTTTGTTGGTTAAACACATCAGCAGGAGGTCCAAAGTCATCATTTCCCTGAAATATTGAAAGCTAGCTGCTTAATGCAGGCCTGGATCTAAGAGGGTGATATATTGGGGCTGGAGCAGGCACAGACAGTTATGCAATCTGACCTGGGAAACTGAGGGGAATGGCACAGCAGGGGAGTGAGAATGTTCCACACTTCACTTTTATAGATGCATCATAGAAAGCATCTTTTTCAAAGTATCACAACTTGGAATGGCTCCTGATCTGACCAAGACTGCAAGAAACTGCAAAGGGTGTGAACAAAGTTCAGTCCATCACACCAAATCAGCCTCTCACCCAACTCCGTCTACACTTCCCGCTACCTCGGGAAAAGCAGCCAGTATGATCAAGGACACCACTCAACCCACATATCTATTCTCTTCCACCTTCTTCTGTTGAAAAAAAGATACAATATTCTGAGATCATGTACCAACCGACTCATATATCATCTCTACATCCTAGTCATGACTGTATCACTATGTTGTGCTCCCTCTGCTTTCCTTCTCCTCTATGTACTCTATGAGCGGTATGCTTTGTCTGTAACACACTTAAGAAACAATACTTTTCACTGTATCCTAATACATGTGACAAGAATAAATCTAATCAAATCCAACCTTGCCTTGGTTGGAGAAGTGGATGGTGATGAAATGTTGCATATCCATATGGTCGAAGAGGTTCTCCAGATACACACCTCAAAAGCAGCAGGAGCAAATGGTCATGAAGGGCAATTGAAATCTGAGTGACTGGATGCTGCACTGCAAGGAATTTAATGGCCTCACAGGAGTGGTCAAGGTTAACAGTTACATCTTGGAATGCCAATGGACAAGTTTAAAGTTTATTTATTAGTCATAAGTAAGGCTTACATTAACACTGCAATGTAGTTACTGTGAAATTTCCCTAGTTGCCACACTCTGGCACCTATTCGGGTCAATGCACCCTAACCAGTATGTCTTTCCATCAGATTGCTAAAGGAAACTGGAGCACCCAATGGAAACCCACGCAGACACGGGGAGGATGTGCAAACTCCACACGGACAGTGACCCAGGCCGGGAATCAAACCCACATCTCTGGTGCTGTGAGGTAGAAATCCTAATCACTGTGCCACCATGCCACCCACTGGAGGGGTAAATCGCACAAGAAGTCCACTGCTGGACACGCAGATGAACACTCTGACAGTGCAACCTATGGAATAATGGTGTCAGCCAATCAACCGTGACAATCACATCACTCATTGCACCACATTCACTCACACACTTCAAAATTCTTAGTACTTTGGGAAGATGACCAGAAATAATGCATCCATGCATTGTCTGGGGCACTGTGTATTTCAATATCTAGAGACAGCCTGAAAAATATCTTGTTGTATAAAGACCCGGGGATGGTGAAAACATTTGTGTCCTGAAAATGCAGTGCTGATGCTGAAAGAGAATTGGAGATCAGAATTCAGCGTGGGGCTTTCCTTGTGAAATGTAGCTTTCTAAAGCAATATTCCTAAGTCAGGCGCAAAGATGAGGAAGTAAGTCTGTCCAATTGGACTGTGACTATTGTGAATACTTCTCACTTACTTTTCATATTGCCTGCCCAGCCTGGACTATGTGCATCCCTTAACATTAAAATCCTTTCCATAATGTGGTTAGAGGAATATTACCAAAAGGAAATCATTCACTTACAATTGTAGAATAGCTTTTTGTTGAAAGGATGCTCCCCTTTCCCAAAGTCCTGCAACATCCTCCCTTCAAGTTCTTTTACAGTTGGTTCAAAATTTGATCCGATTTGTTCCAATATTCCTTCAGGCAATGCACACTGCCTCATAGCAACCTATTGCAGAAAAAGATTGGCCAGGATTCTCCCAAAAAAATTTCCAAGTTCCTAACATGTGGTAAAGTAGGAGTAAATCCCGCCAGTTTTTCAGTGTGATTTCCAAAATGGATCTCTGACACTCCGTGTATCACAGAGTGCCATAGCAGGATTCACTCTGAAAATCAGGGAATGGGGTATGTTCCCACCTGAGAGACTGGCAGCATAGCGCTGAGCAGCTGCTGTGCATGCGCTGGCATTGCTGGCTGGCATTGTCACGCTGGCATTGTCCAAGGGACATTCCCCCGTACTCATAACCTCCAGGTAGGACCTTAATGTCCTGATTCCCATTAATAGGGAGCAGAACTAAATCCTTCTGGAGTGAATCACTCCTAGGACATGCTAGCGGGTCTGGGGAATTCAGTCTGGGTCCGCTAATTAGATGAAAATAGCGATTTTCATATTGTAATCAGCTCAGCGCTGATTTTCCGTGTGAAGCTGATGATGCTGAAAAACTTGGTCCTGGAGTAGCATAGAGACCATCGCACCCAACAGGAAGCCCACAAAATGGTCCCCACTAATGTCTCCCAGCCTGCTGTGCCACTCCAGTAGCTGGGAGAGTTGCCCTAATTCTTCTCATTTCCCCTCTGTCTCTTGTGTCTGCATTAAAAGACCAGTGAGAATAAAAAGAAATAGTTGGCAAAAAGGAAAGAAAATGGAATATTTGAAGCATTCTCTGTTATAATTTCCATCTTTATGTTACCACCAATCGCTCTGCAAAACAGAATAACAAAAGAAAAAAATTCTTGGAACACAATCTGTGGGTCATTTCCCCCAAAGTTTGCTTGGGAGATGTTTGCTGTTGCCTGAATGACTGCTGTGAGAAAAAAAGGATTATAGTTAGTGATGTGATGATGTGATTCCCATATATTGATCGATCAATTTACACATAATAATGTGAAATAGTCTGTATTAAAGCTGCTGAAAGTGCTACACAACAGGAACAGCAATATGCAAAACATATTGGTAAAACTTTCTGTCTGTCGCAGTGCTCGCCAAAGAAGATGAGTGAATCAACTTGTTTGCTAAGCAGAAGCATTTGCAATCACTGGCCAATGCAGATTTTACTCAGCCACTGGGACATTTAACACTATCAGCAGGAAAGTTGGAGATCATGTTCCTTTTCTTACTTTGCTCTTCCCTCCAGGTTAGGAGTGGTTATGTGGGTGTTTGGCACCCTCCTGCACAATTACTTCTGGCACAAGTTCCTGGAGGGAAATCAGGATGAATATCCTGGTTTATTCATCTCGTCTTAACATGGGAGATGGTGGGGTGGAAGAGGCCAATTGTTGTACCTTAGCTTCTACACTGGCAGAGTCCCAATGGAGGTCGAATCCAGTATCCTCCAAGCCGGGCTCACTGCCTTAAATAGTCAAGTCTTGAGGGAAGTGTGAGAACAGCAACTTTTAAAACCTTGCATGTGGAAATTTGCGCAACTACATTTGCTTTTCTAATCAGTCCAGCCGCGGTGGAAACTGCCCAGTGATTGGCTGCAAAGCAAAGATTGATTCTTAAGCAGTTTCTAAATTACAGTCACTCTGCAGATTAATAAAACAACAACTTGTGCAACACTTGAGTCCGAAGTCACTCTTTAACTCTCATTCGGAATCGGCAAGTGTTCCAGTTCTAGATTAATTGCCATTTTCACATTCCTGGATGATGAGTGAAGTTCTAGTGTTTATTTTGAATAACATACTTTGTGTCTGAATCCGTTCGGTGTTAAATTCTTCCAGATTTCTGGCTGCTTGACTATGCTGGGATGTGGCAGGCTCAGGGACACATGGGAGCAGAGTTATAGTCTTGCATACATTACACTCTTGTCTGTTTTCAGAGAAAAAAAATTGTAAGTTTTTATTTGAAAAGTACACTTTTCAGAACAGTGTAAAGATAAATTAGCTTCATGGAAAATATTTAAGCCTCTATTATAAATTGGTGAGTGTCAAATTCTTTTTATTAATATACCATCCACAGCAAAGAGACACACTGTTTGGAATAATGCCTTATTTATTGTTCTAAATTTCCAGGGCAAATGAACTTGGCTCTGTTCTTTACACTTACAGTTGCCAGCAAAGGTTCTCTGTGCTTTTGGAGATTGCAGTTTTGAAATATTGAAACTAGGAGGGCACTCCCTACAGGGGATATAGAACTTGTGTGAACTGGATAATCAATTAGATTGATCAGTTGTTAATAATTCAAAAGTTTTTGATTACCTGGGTAACAACAAGAGTTGGGTCAACAAGTTGGTCAACAACATTCCTGGCAGGTTCTGATGTGAGGGGTGGGAGGACTATAACAATTGCAAGGATGGGATTCCCTCCAGGATCTTGCCCGCCCTGACCCAGATGCAATTTCTTGTTGAGGCAGGCAGGGCCTTGCATGAGAAGAACAGTTATGTCTCTGCTAAGTCCCTTAGGTGGCCACTTCAAGCCTTTTCCAGCCCAGCTTCAACTTTCAGGCTGGGCCTGCATGGGTTGGAGAAGGTACCACATAGAAAATGTTAACAATTTTCATCTGGGCTGGGAAGAGTTTGCGGGGTCGGGGAAGGTGGTTTGCAGGGTTGGGTGCCTCAATGTGAAGGCTCCTTCAGATTAGGGGCACCCTCCTCTCAGAGACCTGGAAGCTCCAGTTCTCCCTCCCCCTGATCTGTCTCCAGTACTGAGATTGACCCCCTCTTGAGTCCCCACTCCCACCCCATTGCATCCTCTACTGCCTTGCCCCCATGTCACCGGTATTTACCTGAAGTGCAGTCTCAGGACTTAGGCTCAGGTTTCCAAGTCTTCTTGAGGATTGCCAATCTCTTGACAGATGGACTCCTCTATTGCTTGTGCATTGGAGCATTCACTTGAATCTCCTCGAGTTTTTAATCAGCTTGAGACTTAGCTTTACCCTGAATTCTGACAAGGCTTCAACTGTTAATGTCCTCGGCCATCAACATTCTCCGTTAACTGTCATCCACAACTTCACTGAGCTTGTGTGCCTGAATTTAACTATGAGTGAATAGCCTGCATTGATATGACAGTCCCAATGGACTGGCGGAGGTTGCAGGAGACTGTTGTAACAGGCACTCTCTGAGGTTTCTCCCTCCTTCTGAGAGGTGCCTAGCTCTCCTCTGGACTACCCATCACTCTGTTCTTTAAAATGACCACCCTGAAGGGGAAAACAAAAAGATGATGGGCTTCCTATTGTGGCACTACCCCAACTGTGATTCTCCATTTATCCAGAAGTGGGGACATGACCACATTACCCCATGTATACCAGATGCCTTTACACTCAATCACTCACTGTCTTGGGTTTGAACTCTTGTCTTGCCACCAGTAATGAAGTGCCCATCATGTTGACCTGCCAGTTCTAAGACCTTTTCCTCTTCCATCAAGGATAAATACTGAAATGACCTGCTTCCACGTGTCTTGATTTGTTTCTTTGGGTTACAGACTGTCCTCTTCCTGTGACCGTAAAGCTGGACACTGTTAATTTTTCCACGGAAAGCAGCACCAGGCCCATGCTGGTTGTAGCTGAGCCATCCATGATAGGGGCACATGAATGTCCTGTGTGTAACTACTCTCAAGGGACCATGCTGGCTTAGGGAATGAGAGACAGAGACACCTCTCCACAAGGTGCAGCCATACCTCGGACATCATATACAACTGCCTGGCCCCTTGACCTCTGGCTGGGTAGTTACTCCCCCTTCACCCAAATGGACCCTATCACCTTGCCAGACACGAGCCTCAAAGGGAAGAGGGGTGTGGAGTACTCCCTTTGGCAGACTGAAGGAAGTCACTGATGTTCTTGCAATGCAGGATCCAGAATCTGGGACATTGACCCTCTTCTGGCCTCCTCTATGACCTTCATCCAGGTTTACTTGGGCAGACAGGCCTGTCTCCTTCTGGCATACTATTCAAGTATGGTGTAAAGATTCGCATTCTAATCAGTAATCTGTAAACTGTCTGTCCTGTTATATATACTGCTTGAGGCCAGAACTCTTCATTCACCTGATGAAGAGGGTAACCTTGAAAGCTTGTGAGTTTACTATCAAACAAACTGGTTAGACTTAAACCTGGTGCTGTCAGATTTCTTACTGTGTTTACCCCAGTCCAACGTTGGCATCTCCACATCAGCCTGGGGAAGATCCAGGAGGAAAGGAATCCAAGTGACCATTCCGTCTTGTGTCTTCCGTCTGCCACTTCTATAAATCTCCCACCTTTCCAAGTGGGCAGTCACCGTTACATTTCAGTGCTGTTAAATATGTCACCAGCACTCACTGTGGCATCACCTGATGCTCCCTCCACTACATTGCCTCTGCGCACTCATCGGCCAGACTTCCTGCCTCCCAGCTGTTTATTGGCCATGGGCTGGGAGCTCATGTGGGACCAGCTGATTCCTGTCCATTCACTTCCAGTCCCCAATATCAGGACCTGCAGTCCAGCCGGAAAATTCAACCCAGCAATTGGAAGAGATTGCTGTCTTTGTAATTTTGGATGCCAATGTGACACTCAGCACGATGGTCAGCATCAACTGCAGATTTCAAAAGTAATAAATAATAACCTATTGGTATTTAGTCCATTTGCATAGACATACTATGTATTCAGCTTACTGTATCTACACATACAAGCAGCCTGTTCTACGTACTGTGTCAAATTACAATGAGTTTGTGAAATGCCTTTGCGCTCAGTCTCACGAGGGTTTATGTACTTGGTATGTTGGGGTCACTGGAGTGCAAGCTTGGGAAGTTGCATTCCTCAACACTTTCACTTATAGAATGCTGTAATTAGAAATAGATCCATTGCTTTCAAGACACTTATTATGCCTTCCATTTGTTTGAGTTACTATTTTCTTATTTCTGGGTAGTCAGTAAAACCAATTTTGTGCTCATCAGGTGGTGAACAATGCTCTGAAGGCAACCAAATTTCAATAATTTCAGAACTCTTTAAATACTCACATTGTTCAAGTAATTGTGGTAAAAACAGATCTTCATTGTATCAGCCTTTTGCACGGTTGAATGGAAGTGATGGGAAGTATTTTATGTTCAAGAGCTTTACCTTATTAAAACTACAATCTGACATAATTATTGCAAATGAACCAACATATTCACCCCATTGCTTTTTCTGGCTTGAAAAATAAACTTGCTCATTACACTTTTGAGCAGAGTTGATGACATTGTAATTTGACTTTATTGGATCTTGGCAACTATCTGAGTTGACTATATGTCTTGAGGGCAAGGCATAACATCAAACAATGGGCTGCATTTCTGAGCTCCATAGGCAGTGTCACTGGACAGGTACCCCAAAGATGCACTGGGGATCTTCACCTGCACCATCCCCACTATTCCTCCATCCCAGAAATTCCCTGTAAGGTTGGCACAGTAATTGCCCAAGAAATGCCAACTTCCTCTGTGCAATTACCCTATAAAACAGCTGAAAATGCAACTTAGATCACAAACTTCAGATGATTCTGTCTTACATCAACAGTAACCCAGAATGTTAAAAGGATTAAAACCATCTTTAGCTTTTGGATACCTCTTGTACAGACCCACACAATCCCCATGTGAATTCCCCTTCTTACGTCTAAAGACCCCTATCCCCTGAGTACTCTTCCCCAACAGGACTCCTTCCTCACAGGGCACTTCCCTCATGGAAATCATGCACCTGAGACAGCCCTCCCATCGCTGACTGCCCCCTCTCTGGGGACCTTCCCCAAGGCCACCCCTCCAACACCCTCTCCCCTTCCCATCCCAAATGCCCAACTTGACTCGACCTCCTGATCTTTCCCACGAACTTCCCCTGATTTTCCAACTTTCCCTCCCTCTCCCGCCCCTCCTCTCACACACACACACACACACACACACACACAACCATCTGACCCTCTCCTGATGCTACTCCTGGCTGCCTCACCCTGATATCTTCCCCGATACTCTCACCTGCTGTCCAAGATGCCCTCTGGCTCTCCAAACGCCCCACTACCTCCAAATCTGAACTGTTTACCTGACAAGCCCATGTTTCCCTGGCTGCACCTTCAACCTTACCCGATTTATAGCATGGAGCAGTGTGGCCTCTTTTCCTCAGATGTGGTTGAAGGCCTCAGCAGTGTGCCACGCTGTTCAGTTCTCATCCGGCCTGAGTTGGAAGATCAGCCAAGACAGGATCGAAACAATTACAAGCGAACAATTACAAGGAGGAAAAGGAAACCTAACCCTGATTGATACCCTGTAGATGTTCATCAGGTCCATCCAATATAAAGCCAGTCCCTTAGAGTGCCTGCAACAGCATTATGTCAAAAACTAATTCCTCAGGTTATCTTTTTAGAATAAACGACTTCTTGCTGAATAATGAGTTATAAACATGTTTTGTCAAAGAAACTGAAATCTTCATTCCCTATTAATGAGAAAACAATTTCTGCTGCTCTCCAAGAGGAACTTGACTTTCCAGGTTCCTCCTCCTCAAATTCACCATTTCCAATCTGGATTCAAGTTTGATAACTGTGATGAGGTTCAGAATAATCATAGAACCTCTACAGTGTAGTAGGAGGATACTCAGCCCATTGAGTCTACACCAACATTCTGACAGAATTGTAAAGTTTATTTATTAGTGTTACAAGTAGACTTGCATTAACATTGCAATGAAGTTTTTGTGAAATTCCCCTAGCCGCCACACTGCTGCACCTGTTTGGGTACACTGAGGGAGAATTTAGCATGGCCAATGCATCTAACCAGCATGTCTTTTGGACTATGGGATCTGCCGGAGGAAACCCTCGCAGATACAGGGACAATGTGCAGACTCCACATAAACACTCGGGAATTGAATCCAGGACCCTGGTGCTATGATGTAGCAATGCCAACCACTATGCTATCATACAGCTTATCCAGCATCCTATCCCTGTAATCAGACCCTATCCCTGATGAAGTTCAAGGTCCTGTCCCTGATAATTCATCCTGAAAATCTTACCCAAAGCTAAGTTACTTTGATCTACTTGCAATAAAGGACAGATTCTGTCTTGCAGGCTAGAAAGCCACATCAACAAGATTCTTTGACTTTTCAGATATCAAATGTTTACCGATTATTATCATTTTGGAATTTTCTTCAAAAATCACCTCTGCAAAATTAAAATGATGCAATCATTGAGCTCAGTGGTTATGCATTTGCTGATGGTCCATCTGTGTAACCTACAAATATCAGTTTTACTACGGGCATTGTCCATCATTAATTACTAACTTCAACTCTCTGGTTGCAAAGGTTTCATTCATGTCACCCTTACACAGAGATCAATTAGCTGGAATACCACAGCTGATAGATCTATAATTAGATTATGAATGCTAGCGAACACGAGAGTTAACTGAAACCTCAATCTGCATTCCAATGTTATTACTAACTTTGTGTTAGCTATAATTAACCACAAAAGGAAGCATATTATTACTTTGTTACTGCACCTTTTACACCAAAAGGTCAAAGTTATTAAATTGAGAGCTGTAAGCAATATTGGCTCCAGTAAAGATATGGAGATGCCGGCATTGGACTGGGGTAATCACAGTAAGAAGTCTCACAACACCAAGTAAAAGTCCAATAGGTTTATTTGGTAGCAAATGTCACTAGCTTTCAGAGTGCTGCTCCTTCGTCAGGTGAATGGGAAGTTCTGGTCACAAACAGGGCATATAAAGACACACACTCAGTTTACAGAATACTGATCAGAATGGGAGTCTTCACAGCTAATCAAGTCTTAAAGGTGCAGACAATGTGAGTGGAGATAGCATTAAGCATAGGTTAAAGAGATGTGTATTGTCTCCAGACAGAACAATAAGTGAGGTGTTGCAAGTCCAGACAAGTCATGGCGTTTACAGATAGTGTGATATGAACCCAAGATTCCGGTTGAGAATGCATCTCCATTAAGGACAGTCACCTCAGCACCTCATTGCACCGCAAGCCCATGGATAACTTCACGATGCTCCACTTCTTTAGCTTCCACCCGAAACGTTTAAAGAAGCCGTCCCCTATGGACAAGCCCTCCGTACACATAGGATCTGCTCAGATGAGGACGATCGCAACAGACACCTCCAGATGCTGAAAGATGCCTTCACAAGAACAGGATATAGCGCTTGACTCATCGATCAACAGTTTCGACGTGCCATAGCGAAAAACCACACTGACCTCCTCAGAAGACAAATACGGGACATGGTGGACAGAGTACACTTTGTCATCCAGTACTTTCCTGGAGCGGAGAAGCTACGACATCTTCTCCAGAGTTTTCAACATGTCATTGATTTAGGAACTGTCCAGCACTTACAGCTTAGACAGTTGAACATTTGGCCCCAGAATTGGAGAAATCAATTTTGCATTGTTTGTTGGGCTGAAGAAGATTACAGAGATTGGGAGGCACAGAAGCATGGAGATTTTGAAAACCAAGACATGTATTTCAAATTTAAGCTATTGCTTGTCTACGAGTCAATGTCAATCAGAACCAACAAGGGCAATGATGAACAGAATGAGGTGCGAATCAGGATATGTGCAGCAGAATTTTGGATCAAGTGAATTTTGCAGAGGTGGCAAATGGGAAGCTGGCCAGGTGATGCATTGGGATAGTCAGATCCATAGATAATAAAGGTATGGATGGGAGTTTTAACAGGAGATAGGCTACAGGGATAGAGTCAGGACAGAATTACAGGATCTTACGCGATGAAAAGGATGTAGTGTTAGAAACTTGGCCTAGATGTAACAAGCAAGTTGTGAATAGTCCCAGTTAGCTTCAGACAGTGACCCGGGATAGAACTGGTGACAAGGGAAAGGAGGTTGTGATGGGCCAAAGAAAATGACTTTGGTTTTCCTGGTTTTGAATTGGAGGAATATTTTGCATTGAATGTTGAACCAGCAACAAAACGAATTAGATGCAATGGAAGGATGGAGAGGTAGAATGAAGTGTCATCTGGGTACATGTGGAATCTCATCTGTAACACCCTATAATTGGCTCTCAAAAACTTGCCTGCATGATTTTTGAGAAGTCTTACTTTTCTGTTAAATTTTAAAATTAACTTAAGAGAAATATATGTGGTGTGTAAACAATGGTTTGTGCCTACTCAGCTCTCGAGCATAATGTCCTTGTGAGAATTCATGGAGTTAAAAATCTGTCACATTTGTCATGAGTGATTGTGGTAGCGGACTCTGGTACTAGATACAATACGGTACACTCTGTACTTCATAGGGTCACCTGAGCTGGGGGTTGAAGGTCAGAAAGCACATTAAGAGAAGATTGTAATATGGTTGTAGATACCTTGCAATGTGTCTTCATGTTCAGAAAACGTGTTAGTAATGAAAGTAGTTGATAGCATTGGTGATGGTTTGTTTGGATAGCCAGGGCAGACATGATGGGCCAAATGACCTCCTTTGCATTGTAATAACTCTGTGATTCCATGTTTCAGCCTGCAACGAATAAATAAGAGATAATGCATGATCATGTGAATGTTTAAGAGATAAAATTGATTTTTTATATTAGATTCAGGATAGAAAGAGATGGAAAAGTGAAATCAGGTGAATGAACACAGGAGATGAGATAAGGGAAAGAAAAGAACTGTGACTGGGGTCCAGATGGAGGTGGCAACTAATGTCAAATGACAGATTCGCAAAGAAACAATTAGAGAAAGAAAGGCAGGATGATAGCGTCCATGGAGGCAGGGAAGAAAAACGACAATCAATCAAGGTGGGCTGAAGGGTGGCAGATGGAGCTTAATGTGGAAAAACGTGAAGTGATTCACTTTGGAAGGAGCAACAGGAATACAGAGTACTGGGCTAATGATAAATTACTTGGTAATGTGGTTGAGCAGGGAGATCTCAGTGTCCATGTGCATAGATTCCTGAAAGTTGGCACCCAGGTTGATAAAATTGTTAAGAAGAGGTACGGTGTCTTGGCTCTTATTGGTAGAGGAATTGAGTTTAGGAGCCTTGAGATCATATTGCAGCTGTACAAAACTTTGGTGCGACTGCATTGTGTATTGTGTACAGTTCTGGTTGCTGCATTATAGGAAGGATGTAGAAGCATTGGAAAAGGTGAAGAGGAGATTTACTAGGTCTTATGAGGGAAGGCTAGGGGACTTGAGGTTGAAGGTTAAGAGGTGATTTAATAGAGGCATATAAAATGATCATGGGATTAGATAGGTGGACAGTATGAACTTTTTTCTTGGATGGAGATGGCTAGAACGAAGAGACATAGCTTTAAATTGAGAGGTGATAGATATAAGACAGATGTCAGAGGTAGGTTCTTTACTCAGAGAGTAGTAAGAACGTGGAATGCCCGGCTTGCAATAGTAGTGGATTCGCCAACATTAAGGGCATTTAAATGGTCATTAGATAAACATGTGGATGATATTGAAATAATGTAGGTTAGATGGGCTTTAGATTGGTTTCACAGGTCAGCACAACATTGAAGGCCAAAGGGCCTGTACTGTGCTATAATGTTCAATGTTTTATGTTCTAAGAAGCAAAATTCTATCATGGAAATCAAAATAGTGAGAAATCCCAGGAAAATAATAATATTAAAGAAGGCTGATTTTAATTTTGGTACTTTCTCTACACCCTTTAAGCTTCAGCTGCAAACGATTAGACTTTGGAAAGTGAACACGGTGCCTTAGAATATCAATCATTAAGATGAGGAATTGTGTGGAAAATGCAAGGTAAAACATGTAAATATTATTTTTACCAATAAAATGTTCCGCCTCATTGAATTGACTGAACATTCTTGTGTATTATATTTAATGAAATTAAATCAACTTTGGTGGTTACTAAGAACAAATAGAAGTTGCTTATCACAGCTGGCATATCTCGCTGACACTCATGAAAAACAAATATAGGATAAGAATTTTAAATGGAATAAGAAGTCTCGCAACACCAGGTTAAAGTTCCACAGGTTTATTTGGTAGTCAAGGCCGCTAGCTTTCGGGGTTTGCCTCTTTGTCAGGTGAGTGGGAGTTCTGATAAATTTTAAATGGGTCAGGGTTGGACTTGGAGACAAATTGTCCAGAGTTTCATGTCACTGCCCATTGGGCCATGACCCTAACCCTGAGCCATTTTTAGAAAGGCCCGGTCAAGGGTCAGAATGCCAATGTGGTTACATGGGGTCGGATTTCCAATCAGCACTGTGGGCAGGAGACATCATCCCAGACCACGGATAGGAGACCATAGTGCATTCACATTCATCAGGAGAGTGACATCTCCCACATCCTCAGCAGTGCCGACTACTGACTACAGTTAGTGGCCCTCCCATAGAGGAGTGAAGGCATTTGTGCTCTCTCTTTCCCCAAAACAAATCACCACCTGACACCTCAAGTCGGCAAGGCTGCCAAAGTGCCTAGCTTTCCATAGGTCCTTGAGCCTGGGGTCCCAATCTGTGCCCACAGTTGGTGGTGAACCTTCTCCCTCTCATTCATTTGCCAAGCAGCCGATATGGTGGCATAGTGGTTAGGGAGATGCACAGACTAAGGCCCAAACCAAGTATTGAACCTGGGTGCTTGATGCTGTGAGATAGCAGTGCTAACCACTGTCCCACTGTGCACTCAGCGCTAGGGATCTGAGTTCAACTCTGGCCTCAGTTCACTGTCTGTGTGGAATTTGCTTGTTCTCCCCATGTCTGCATGGGTTTCCTTCTGGTTCTCCAGTGTCCTTCCGCAGTCTGGATTAAGTGGATTGGCCATTCTAAACCCTTAGTGTCAGGGGAATTAGCAGGGTAAATCTTAGGGTTACGGGGATAGGGCCTGAGTGGGATTGTTGTCGATACATGCTCGATGGGCCTCCTTCTGCACTGTAAGGATTTTTTAATTCTAAGCCCTTTACAGATTTGTGGACATAATGTAGAACTTGCAACTGGCCCCAACTTCAGGTTCCTGACCACATTCAACCCATGATGTGTGATTACACCAGGTTACAGTGTAATTTCTATAAGTGACTGCTCCCTGACACATGTGATATATTTCATGAGAAATCTGAAGGATGTGTTGATACTCTTAATAGTCCCATGTGAGCTACCATTGCTATCTCCAGAGCTTATCCTCTGCTGCGTTAAATATTTCATTAACAAGAATGTAGCGTTGAATTCACTGGACCATCTGGTATGTCTGAATTCCACATTCTACTACCTTCATGAGAGAATTATGGTCTGGATATCAATATTTAACTCTGTGACCCACAGTACACAAATCACTTCAGTAATCCACCAGCTGCAGCTGTGCAGAATGAAACACTGATCCCAGCACTTCAGTTACCAAAGTTTTGCCGAATTAATAGTTAAGCCCTTGCAAACTGTCGATTTCTAAAGTAGTCAGGGAGTAAAATGAGTTCCAGTTGTAATGTAGTGTGACAAATTTATATAGTCACATTGGGTCTGAGAACATATTTCATCGAACTACTTGCATTTAGTGCTTGGATTTCCCTGAGAGTTAAATACCTGACCACAAGAAGCCCTCAGAAAGATCATAAAATGGCGTTAACATGTTCTTGTCTTCTATAGTTCTGGGTCAGTGTTGCACCTGTCAGTAAAACCTGTAAAAAGAACAGCTTTTCAATGGTACCTGTAATAAGTTTTTGGAAGCAGAATTCCCTTCACCAAAATCCCTTTATTTACAAACTTTAACAGCGGTATATAGAGTGCTATCAGTTATCTGTTTATCTCCGGGTGTGCCAGAGGAACTGACACTCCCGGTTCAGTTCAAGGCAAATATTCCCTGATTGGCCTATCAATTGGATCCTCAATCAGGGAGTTCATACTCCAATAAGTGAACTTCAAAGGGCTGATTGAAGTCATCACTGTACCTTTAATATAACAAAATGCCCAAAGGGCATAGAGGAACATTCTCAGACTAAAATGTAACAGTAAGCAACGTGGGATTTCAGAACAAGGAAACTTGGTCAAAGTGATAGATTTTAAGGATAAACGAGAAATAGAGAGACAGAGAGAGGCAAAGGGGTGGGGGGGGGTGCGAGGGAGGGAATTCAAGAGTTTCAGACTAGGATTCGATGCAGAAGCAATGGGGAAATCAGTGATGAACAAGAGGCCATGGTTAGCACTGTTGCCTCACAGCACCAGGGACCCAGGTTTTATTCCCTACTTGGGTCACTGTCTGTATGGAAGCTGCACAGTCTCTCCATGTCTGCATGGATTTCCTCCGGATGCTCCGGTTTCCTCCCACAGTCTGAAAGACATGCTGGTTAGGTACATTGGCCATACTAAATTCTCGCTCGGTGTACCGAACAGGCGTTGGAGTGTGGCAACACATGGATTTTCACAGTAATTTCATTGCAGTGTAAAATGTAAGCCTTCTTGTGATATTATAAATAAATAAACAGGCAAATACGCAAATAAATAAATACATGTTCAGATTATGGAGGGCTGTAGGACCAGAAAGTTCCTTACAAAGCTGTAGGATGGGGTAAAGACTCAAAGGAGGTTTAAAAACAAGGAAGAGAATTTTAAAAGCATAGTGTTACTACACTGGGAGCCAGTGTGAGTCAGTGAGCACAGGGTCACAATGGATGTAAAACCGTTGTATGCTGTCTTGTTTTCTAGTGAGTTTTCTGGAGATTGTATGTTTGCAATGACTGAACAACATTATTGTGACAATAAAGTGAGTTTTGCCTGGCTGATTGAATTTACGTTTAACAGCTTGTGGTTTCCTAAGCGGCTGTGGTTAGATTTAGAGTGATGTCACTCAGATGCCATTTAAATCACTCCTATAATTGTATTCCATCACTTCTTTTGTGTTGAATACCACATCCTTTTTAATACCTCAGGGTCCAGCTCCCCTGGGACTCAGTTTCCTCCCTTTTTATTGTTGTAAACAGCTTTAAGTGTCTGAGTCAAGAAGGTGATGGGTTCAAATCCTGCTATGAGTGGTGTTTCGGATACGCTCTCTAAACACCGGCGTTGACGTACAGTGAGTTACTTCCATCTGGGCTGACCACTGGCTTGATGGTTAAGTTCCTGTCTCTGAGTCAAGCTCTGGACATTCTTGGTGAGTCAAGTGTGACTAGGATGCTGGGTTGACATCCTGTGGGGGTAATTGGACCTGGTGGATGTTCTAAATGGCAACTGAAACTCTTCAGCCTTGACATCTTATACACACAGACATACAAATAAGGCAACAGGAAAACACTTCAGCTCCTCAAATGGGTCAAGAATCTTACATGCGGAACTTGAGTAAGGACCTGCTCCGAGACAGATCACCACAAGCACACACAATGATTCTAATTTTCCACTTCAGTAGAGATAATATTTTTTTTGAAACAAAATACATAAATATTCTTACCCGGGAAGGGGAGTCAACAATCAAGCAGATTGATCTCCCATGTTAGAATAGAGTCAATAATTGGGATGGCTGATGGGGTTAAATTGAGGAGCCGCCTGATGCAATTTTTCAAAGCCATTTTGGCCTTTTGGCTAAGATGAAGCATCAGAGCAAACTCAAGATGGAGTGCAACTCCTCATCTTGTCAGCTTAGGTCTAATTTGTCTCTCCTGTGGGGACAGTGAATTGGATTCAGCTGGAGTTTGGATTTGGATTGAATAAAAATTTGAAAAAAAAATGCTCTTAATAAGGCCATGTGGGAAAAGCATGATTGTCACCCGGATTTTTGGATGAGTTTTCTCTTATTATGAGAGCCATTAACAGTATTGCAGTAATCATCACATGACAGTGTTGTGGTGAGAGGGGATTGCATTACTTAGAAATTACAGCTGTCAACTTTAACAGACAGATGCTTAAACAGTCAAAGTACATTTGGTTTCCTTTCAGTTTCAACACCAACACCAACTCATTTATTCTGCAATAGTTAAGCCCATCCTGAAAATAATGAAGAAAGGAATGTCATATGAAAGCATGAAATGTTTGTCTGTTACAATCACCAACAAGAATTTCCAGATTAGATGTTAATTGCACAAACCAATTCACTGTGTTATGAAGCGATCTTAATTTGCTGAAACATATAGTGAGGGATGGCTTCTTCCAGGCCCAGAGAAGCAGATGTGGTAGTCTTAACATTCAACCTCATTAAAACAAAGCTAGCTGCCAGTTTGCAAAACAACACTGGCAACACAAGTTACACTTGTTCTCTCATTTCATTGTATGATTCATGTCCATATGAACCCATTAACTTTTACTGCTGTCCACAACACCCCACTTGTACCTATTAAAAGAGCCAGCTGGGCTGAGATTCTGAAAGCATATCCATGTTCAGTACTTTTTTCCACTTTCTCAATTCCGTTCACAGTGACAAAGCTTAGTTTTAATTCCAAAAACTAGTACTTAGCTACTTAATTCGACAAAGACTAACGGCCTTGTTTAAAGTAGCAAAAAGGTAAATTTCGAACTGATGTCAGCAAATCCTTCACGTGAAGAATGATCCAGGCTTAGAAAGTAGTTCCAAATAGGGTAGTGACAATGGCAGCCCTGGCAAAATTTAAGGAAACGTCAGATGTTGTGATGAGAAATGATTTTTGAATATGCAGATGAAATGGCTTCCTCATCCCTAACTATCTTGTGATATTGGTAAGTTATGTAACTGATGTTGGTAACAGTTATATATGTGGGGCATAGGTCAGGTCAGGTGGCCTGGGGCATGGCGTGACCCGCCCAGGAAACTGCCTCTACACCCATTCGAGGCTGGAGTGAGAGAAGCACAGTGCTTCACCAAACCCCATTGCTCCTGTGGCTTGCCTTTCCATGTGACTGCTTTGGAGCTACCTCCCCTGGTAGTCTCAGACTTAACACTAACAGATTTGAGAGACCCCATAGCAGGTTTAACATAGTAGTGGGGCAATTTCTCAGTGATTTATTTATTTTTCTTATTTATCTGCCCATTGTAATTTTGATGAAGTCAAATACAGAAATTGATCCCCTAACACGATGAGCTGAACATAAACAACATCTGCTGTAAATTATTCTCCATTTATCAGTCAGTCTGGGGTACTTCTTGATGTACTGTCGAGAGTCAATGATAGCTGGTACAAAAACTAAGTCTACAAATAATTCCTAATGCATAATACTTTCTTTCTGATGTACTAGTTTTTTTTTAAAGTTTAATGTTACCATGTTGAGGAACAATGCTTTTACAAGGATTATTATAAAACTGTCTTAGATCAGGACATTTGTGAACATTTGTGAAACTTAAGGAGTCTTACGCATACTATTGTAGGTTTATTGAGTTCACTGTCATAGAGAATAGGAATCCATACATAATCATGCGAGGATTTGAATATAGGGATAAGAATGTGTTGCTGCAATTGTACAGGGTGTTGGTGAGGCCATATCTGGAGCATTGTGTGCAGTTTTGGTGTCCTTATCTGAGGAAGGCTGTCCTTGCTATAGAGACAGTACAATGAAGGTTTACCAGGCTGATTCCTAGGATAACAGGATTGTCATATGAGAAGAGATGAAGTCGGTTAGGATTATATTCACTAGAGTTTAGAAAAGTGACAGGGTATCTCATAGAAACTTATAAAATTCTAATAGTGTTAGAGAAGGTAGATTCAGAAAGAATGTTCCCAGTGTGTGGGAATCCAGAACTAGGGATCATAATTTGAATATAAAGGGTAATCCTTTTAGGGCGGCACAGTAGCACAGTGGTTAGCATTTATGCATCACAGCTCCAGGGACTTGGGTTCGATTCCCGGCTTGGGTCTGTGTGGAGTTTGCACATTCTCCTCTTGTCTGCATGGGTTTCCTTCAGGTGCTCTGGTTTCCTCCCACAGTCCAAAATTGTGCAGGTTAGGTTGATTGGCCATACTAAAAAAAAATTGCCACTTAGAGTCCTGAGATGCATAGGTTATAGGAATTAGTGGGTAAATATGTAGGGATATGGGGATAGGGCCTGGGTGAGATTATGATTGGTGCAGATTCGATGGACCAAATGGCTTCTTTCTGCAATGTAGAGTTTCTATGATTCTATTCTATATTTCTATGAATTGTGGTGAGGAAAAATTTCTTCACCCAAAGGATGGTAAATGTGCGGAATTCACTATCACAGAATGTAATTATGGTCAAAACCTTATCTCATTTCAAGAAGAAAGTAGATATAGCTCTTGGGTCACAGGATATGGGGGGAAAGGGTGTCAGGATATTGAATTCGATATTCAGCCATGATCAAAATAAATGGCAGAGCAAGCTCAAGGGGCCGAATGGCCTACTTCTGCTTCTAGTTTCTATGGAACATTCAAAAAGATTGAACAGAAGCGTGATATAGAATAATGAGAGGAATGAGGACTTTACATTGAAAAAGTAGGCAGAAAATAAAATGTCTGTTCAAACTTGCAATATGGACCTAAATTACATGATAGGCTGGATGAGCTGAATTACTTTCTGATTGCTATTTATGTTCTCAAATATAGTTGTCAATGTTTGTGTTGGAAAGGAATAACAGTCTTTTGAATGCAGTAGTTTAATGAGTGAATGACAAGCTTCTGCACAGCTCAGTAGCTAAAAAACAAAAATGTGCCAAACTAGAACAAAGAATTGTTGCTTCAAAACAGTTACTAATCACAGAATCCCTACAGTGCAGAAAGAGGCCAGTTAGCCCATCGAGCCTGCACCAACAACAATCCCACCCAGGTCCTATCCCCATATATTTACTCTACTAATCTCCCTGATACTAAGGAACAATTGAGCATGGCAAATCAACATAACCCACTCATCTCTGGACTGTGGGAGGAAACTCATGCAGACGCAGGGAGAATATACAAACTCCACACAGATGGTTACCTGAGGCCCCTGGTGCTGTGAGATAGAAGTGCTAACCACTGTGCCGCCATGCCAGGAACAAGCCATTTGATGAACATTTCTAGGGAACCTTCACAGGAAGCAGTTTTGTCATTTGCCAAATTCTTTGGTAAGACCAAAGGATATATCAGAACTGATAGGGAAATAATAAGGTTTGTGTCTCTATAAAAGAAAAGACTAAGAGATGACCTTATGGCAGTTTTAAAATTAAGATGCGATTCAATAGGAGGCATAATTCTACCTGGGGTTAGTACAATATTACGGGTCATAAAGATGAGTTAGTCGCTAACAAATCCAGTAAGGATTTGATTTTCTTTTTATTTGTGGGACATGGGTGTTACTGGCTGACCAGCACTCATTCAGAATACCCTCCATGCTCTCATCCCACGTACTCCCTGTGTTGGAGATGTCTACTGCCTCCTGATGATACACAAGGCAAACACACTGGCCACCCCATTGTATTGGGCAATGGGACCTTGTGCGAGAACCTCTCCGGATATGTCAAGAGTATCCTGAAACCCATTGCACAAAGAACCCCAGCTTTTGTCGCAACACTACAGACTTCCTACAGAAACTCAGCACACATGGAGCAGTTGAACCAGGAGCACTCTTTGTCACAATGGATGTCTTGGCACACTACACCAATGATGGCATTGCTGTAACTGCCTCAATACTCAATGCCGACAACTGCCAATCGCCAGACATAATTTTACAACTCATTCACTTCATTCTGGACAACAATGTTTCACCTTCAATAAGAGGGTTCTTCATCTAGGTTCATGGAACAGCCATGGGAAACAAATTTACACCTCAATATCCCAACATCTTCATGCACAGGTTCGAACAAGACCTCTTCACCACACAGGACCTTCAACCGATGCCAAACAGTAGATGCATTGATAACATTTTCTTCCTTTAGATTCACGGTGAACAATCACTGAAACAACTACATGATGACATCAACAAGACCATCAGACTCACCATGGGCTACTCTCTGGAATTGGTTGCATTCTTAGACACATGCATCTTCATCAAGAACGGTCATCTCAGCATTTCACTGTACTTCAAGACAAGATATAACCTCACGATGCTCCACTTCTCCAGCTTCCACGCTAAACTCATTAAAGAAGCCATCCTCTACAGACAAGCCCTCTGTATATACAAGATCTTGTGAGATGAGGAGGATCACAACAGACACCTCCGGATGCTGAAAGATGTTCTCATAAGTACAGGATATAGTGCTCGATTCATCGATTGACAGTTCCAACACGCCATAGTGAGAAACTACACCAATCTTCTCAGAAGACAAACATGGACATAGTATCCTTTGTCATCCAGTACTTCCCTGGAGTGGAGAAGCTACGACATCTTCTCCGGAGCCTTCAACATGTCATTGATGAAGACGAAAATCTCACCAAGGCCATCCCCACACCCCCACGTCTTGCCTGCAAACAACCGCACAACCTCAAACAGACTATGGTCTGTCGTAAACTACCCAGCCTTCAGGAGAACAGTGACAACGATACCACACAAACCTGCCACAACAACCTCTGCAAGATGTGCTGGATCATCAACATGGATGCCATCATCTCACATGAAAATGCCTCTCACCAGGTACGCTGTACATACTTTTGCAACTTGGCCAACATTGTTTGCCTGCTAGGAAAGGATGTCCTGAGGCATGGAACGTTGGGGACATCATGACAACAACGGATGAATGAACACTGTTCGAAAATCGCCAGGCAAGAGTGTTCTCTTCCTGTTGGGGAATACTTCAGCGGTCATGGGCATTCGACATCTGATCTTCAGATAAGTGTTTTCCAAGACGACCTTCGCAACACGACAATACAGATTCGCTGCGCAGAGACTGATAGTCAAGTTCCGCACACATGAGGACTGCCTCAACCAGGATCTTGGGTTCATGTCACACTATCTGTAACCCCCACAACTTGCCTGGATTTGCAAAATCTCACTAACTGTCCTGTCTGGAGACAATATATATCTCTTTAACCTGTGCTTAAAGTTCTCTTCACTCACATTGTCTGTACCATTAAGACTTGATTAGTTGTAAAGACTTGCATTTCAATCAATATTCTGTAAATTGAGTTTGTGTCTTTATATGCCCTGTTTATGAACAGAACTTCCACTTACCCGATTAAGGAGCAGCGTTCCGAAAGCTAGTGGCTTTTGCTACCAAATAAACCTGTTGGACTTTAACCTGTTGTTGTGAGATTTTTGCAGCATTTATTGCCGATCCCTAGTTGCCCTTGGAGGGCAGTTGAGAGTCAACCATATTGCTGAGGCTCTCGAATCACATGTAGACCAAACCAGGTAAGGATGGCAAATTTCCTTCCATAAAGAACATTAGTGAACCAAATGGATTTTTCTAATACTCGACAATGGCTTTATGGTCATCAGCAGATTCTTAATTCCAGATTTTTCTATTGAATTCAAGTTCCACCATCTGCCGTGTGAGATTCAAATCCAAGTCAGATCATCTTTACTCGGAGGATACATGGAAGATTTGGCAATGCAGTCTTGTCATTGTTGTTGATTATGCCTGGGAGCCACAAATGGATGGATACAAATGTAAAAAAAAACACACGCATGAAAAATTGTGTTGAAAAGTCCTCATTCAGGAACTAATGTACTTTTACATCTGAAAAGAATTTTTGTAAAGCTGCCCAAAGTGTCTTCTGCCAAACAGCCAGGAGTTATATAGGAAGTTTGAGAAGCAGCATTTTTGGTTCAATCCAAGTGTGTGAGGTTAACAATCTGTGGCCATTATCTATCCTGTAATGGTTTTAGATCACCATTAACAATTACACTCACTCTGCAGTTGTTTAACTAAATTTTTTTATGATTAAAAAAAAAGTAAGATTAGTGATCTAGACAGGAAGTGCAGTTAACCAATTGCCTGCAATACTCGAGTAGTTGGAGTGAAAAATAAAGGTCAACTATTCTAAAACTGGCAAACATTTTCAAATCCAGCTTCCTGATATTTGTATATGCAAGGGATTGTATTAATTTGCACTTGAAAAGCTGATTTGATTTGATTTGACTTGTTGTCGTGTGCATTGGGATATAGTGAAAAATATTGTTTCTTGTGTGCTATACAAAGCATACTGTTCATAGAATACATAGGAGAGAAGGAAAAGAGAGGGCACAGAATGTAGTATTGCAGTTACTTGATAAGGTGAAGAGAAAGATCAGCTTAATATATGATAGGTAACGTTATTAGATTGTTAGAGTTAAATATTAAGGGCAGCACAGTGGCACAATGCTTAGCGCTGCTGCCTCACAGCACCAGAGACGTGGGTTCAATTCTGATCTCGGGTCACTGTCTGCGAGGAGTTTGCACATTCTCCTCATATCAGTGTGGATTTCCTCCAGGTGCTCCAGTTTCCTCCAAGAGCCCAAAGATGGGTGGTTAGGTTGATTAGTAATGCTAAATTGAAGGGATCAACATGGACATTAGCAGGATAAATATGTGGGGCTGCGGAAATAGGGTCTGGATGGGATTGCGTTCGGTGCCAACCCAAATATCAAAACGTTGAAAATCAGACAGCCCATGTGAAAGAAGAATTTTGTTTTGCAAGTTGTACATGAGTCTCCAGTGAGCCTGTATTCAAGAGGCTGGAAATAATTCAATATCAGACCCAATTACAGGCATCTTTCTGATCAAAGAATAAAGACTGTTATGAACTTTAACCACTCAACCTTCAAGGATGCAATGACATGCAGGCATCTAAAACATGCGGTTCGAAAGAAAATGTTGTCAAGGCGGATTTTGGTGGCCAGATACCAAAAGGCCAGGAAAGCAGCTGAAAAAATAAGGACACAGGAAATACTGACAGATGGAAAGTACCATGAGCTTGGCTGAGCTTTAAGAGGCAATCAGCCCTGTTTGAATAATAAACGCCACAAACACAACTTCAGAACAACTGAACCAGGCATTTGAGACAAGTGATCAACCCATCTCCACAAAGCGTGCCTTAAGTGTGTTTCTTTTAAGCTATTGACCTGATATAATTGTTGAATAAATGTAGTGTGGACATTTGCTTCGAAGTTAGCACTGCTGCCTCACAACACTAGGGATCCAAGCTCAATTCTGACCTTAGGTCACTGTCCATGTGGAGATTGCACATTCTCCCCGTGTCTTCTTGGGTTTTCTCTGGGTGCTCTGGTTTCCTCCCATATTCCTTAGATGTTCGGGTTAGGTTGATTGGCCATGCTTAGTGATCCTTAGTGTCAAGGGGATGGGCAGGGTAAATGTGTGGGGTTATAGGAATAAGACCCAGGTGGGATTGTAGTCGGTGCAGACTCGATGAACCGAATGGCCTTCATCTGTACTGTACAGATTCTCTGAAAGTGCTGCTAATTATATTGAAATATTAAAGACAATTTATGTTTTTGTTCCAACCCGTGTTTTTAATATTGACTCGTTTTGTCCATTCTTTTGGCTACTGTAAACTATCGCCAATGTTAACTTTATGGGATGTCTGACCTTTCAACTGTCACCTGTCGCTGTGTTGCGTTATTCACCTGACAATAAATAGCATGCCTGCTATGCTCCTTGTAGCAGGCTCAGAGAAATTGGGATTGATGGGCCAATTACCCCCTTTTCAAAGCATGATGTTTCCCAACTACGGACTGGAAACTTAATGTGGAAACAAGAAATACAGAGTCATTTCTCAAATTATAACTGATTAACTATTGCCATTTAAGGAAGGAAAACTGTCATCTCTATTAATCTGGCTACTTTAAATGACTGAAAGCACAGAGCTAAGTCATTTAACACAGGTCTATACTGATGTTTATGCTTCACAAATCTTTCTACTTTATTTTATCTTACCAAATCACCTGTACCTTTCTGCTTCGTGGACTGATCTAAAAGGTTAGAAGTCACCATACTCCCTGGTGACCATAGGCTGCTGTCCCTTTTGAGGAGGAGACCTGACTGATGGTGATTTAACCTGAGGATCACCACATCTTAGACGAGGGGCAAAGCTTTCGTAAATAACCCACACTCTGGCGTCGCTTCGCATATGAACCAGCACATGAACCGACTTATCTAGCTTCTGTTGAAGCACAGTCATAGAATCATTACAGCATGGAAGATGGCCATTGAGCCCACTATGTGTGTGCTGTATCCCCTCAGGAACAATTCATGTACTGCCACTCCCCTCTGCCCTCTCCCCACATCCTTGCATATTCCTTGTTTTCAGACATTTCAAAACTTTAAAATGCATAGAAAAAGCTATGGTAAAGAAGCAGGCCACTCTGTTTCTGGTCTAGTTCTGTTTTCCAACACTTGGACCATAGTCCTGCAGGTTAGTTGCATATCCAGATACCTTTTAAATGAGTTGAGGATTTCTACCTCTACAACCCTTTTAGATCCTTTTGGATGAAAAATCTGTTTCTCACCTCCCCTTGATTCCTTCTCCAAACACTTTAAATCTGTGCTCCTGTAGATATTGACCTCTCTGCTAAGGGAAGTAGGCCCTTCCTATCCACTCTATCCAGACTCCCCACAATCTTGCATGTCTCAATCAAATCTCCCCTCTGCCTCCTCCATTTCAGGAAGAACAACCCCAGCCTATCCAAATTTTCCTCATAACTGCACTTTTCCAGAATTGTAGCATCCTCAAAAATTTTCTCTGTACTTGTTACAATTATATCTTTTCTGTAATGAGATGACCAAATTGGCAAATAATACACAAACTGTGGCCTAACTAATGATTTATACAGTTGCAGCAGGAACTTTTGTAATGTTAACTGTGTTACAGGTTATGTTCGATTGGAGCTCTACATCTTATTTCTGGAGATCTTTTCCTTCACAGTTATGAGTCTTTTTTGCCATGTTGTAAATTCTTTTTGAATTCAACTTGTTCTTCTTGAAGGGAGCAGATTCTTCTTCTGAATATTCTTCTCAGGGGAAAGTGGTCTAGCCCAACAAGCTTTTGCAATGTGACCCATTTTGTCACAGTTCTTGCATCCTTATTCCAGCATTCACTTGCTGAGTGGTCCATTTTGGCACATCTGTGACATGCCTGTTTCTGTTTTGACTTTTAATGGCAGTTCCCAACTTCATTCTTCATTCCTGCATCAAATTATGAAGACTATTTATCAGCCAGTTCCATTGACATTGCAATTTCTACTACTATCTTTAAAATCAGTAAACAATCTTCTTTGCATAGCCTCATTTTGGAAATTACAAACTAGGCGATTGCAGAGAATCCTCTAATAACTTGAGTACTCAGCATGCCATAACATTCAAAGCTATGGGCCAAGTGCTGACAAGTGAGATTAGGTGGTCAGGTCAGAACCTTTCACGCATTGGTGTGGTCGAAAGGCTTCTTCTGAACTGTAATATTCTGTGATTCTGTGAACTCACCAAATCCACAATGTTGTGCCAGTATTTTTAAGATTGCTACAACCCATGCAAATCTTCCACTTAATTCCTTTGATAAAACCTGAATCATTCTATGATGACCAGTGGCTTTGGAGAGTAATGCTCTTCAAGGATCTTTGACAAGTCTTTGTAAGTTTTGGTTCCTGGCTTTGTTGAACGAACCAGGGTCTGGAGTAAATTAAAGGTTTAGCATTCTATTATACTGAGAAAAATTGTCTTCTATTTAATTTTCTTGTATATTTTAATGAAAATGCTTCTCATAGGAACTCCATGAGTCATTTTCTTCATTGAAAGATTCCACAGATACTAGCTGACTCACTATTTCTCTTGCAGGCACAAGTAATTTGAAAGTGTTCGGTATGGATATATTTTTTACTGTGTCCCCAACATTCCTCTTTTTAATCTGGAGACCATTAACTTCATGTATTTTCAGGATTCAAATGACCCCAGCTGCATAGAAAAGCATTCACTCTTTTGAAATATCTCAGATATTTGCTTGGAATCTCATCCTTCTCTGATCAGGAAAAAAAAATCCTCTTTTAAAGTCACACAGAGAGCTTTTTTTAAAATTTGAGTTTTCCTTCACTGATATTTGAATCTTTAATTCTTTTGATGCTTTTCTCCAGCTTCTAATGTTGGAAGAGAGGACCCACAACTGTTTTCTGCCTTAAAATCGTTTCTCAATATTTTTGGTGAAACAAAATCCCACCCTTGTGGCCAATTTTCATCTCAAAATATCCTCACTATGGATTGTGGGCTTTACACAGTAAAAGAAGCTGTGGTTTGCACATGTGGATTCAACTAACAACCACAACAGGTTTTATTGAGGAACTGCTCTCTCTGTGCTGCAGCATACAAAACTGAAAGTAAGACAACAGCCCAAATACACATCTTAATGACATTATCATCAAAACATGCGATCAGCTCTTAAAGCAGCCTTTCTAAATATATAACACTTTCCTGCTCTTATATGCAGGGTGACAAGGTGGCACAGTGATTACACTGCTGCCTGACAGCACCAGGAACCTTGATTTGATTTCAGCCTTGGGTGATTGTCTGTGTGGAGTTCTCGCCATGTCTCTGTGGTTTCCTTCGTGTGCTCCGGTTTTCTCCCACAGTTGAAAGATGTGTGGATTAATGTAAATTGACCCTTTGTTTCAGCGGGACCAGCAGCATAAATACATGGGGTTACAGGGATAGCGCCTGCATGGGATTGTTGTTGGTGCGGGTTCGATGGCCCAAATGGCCTTTATCTGCACAGTACAGACGATATGATCGTTATAACTTGGCTAAAGATGGAAAGAATTCCATCCACTTTTGTAACTACCTTATCAACCCATCCTGAAATTTATGGACATTTCTTCCATGGCCTTCACTTTCTCTACACTTCTCAATTTTTTCCCATTTTTAAAAAAAAATATTTGTGAGTGTTGGCCCATCCCTATCTGCCCTTCATTTCAGAGGCTATTGTGGCTCTGGAGTCACATGTAGGCCAGACCAGGTAAGGGTGGCAGGTTTTCTTCTTTAAAGGACATTAGTGAACCAGATGGACCTTTACAACAAATGATAACAGTTTAATGGTCATCATTAGCCTTTTAGTTCCAGATCCTTGTTGAATTCAAATTCATCTGTTATGATGGATTTGAACATCAGCTCACACTTCTTCAGGTTAAGTTCTACTGCTACTTTTCTGCCTAGCTGAGCAATATTGATATCTTTCTACAGCAAACCTCCTTACAGCTAATTTTTGTGTCATTTGCAAACTGTTTGATCATGGCTCCCACATGTAAGACCAAATCATTGATATTTATTACAAAAAGCAGACGTCCTACAACCCTGGCTTTGTGGAATTTCACTGGAAACAACATTCCAGTCACAAAAAACACCGAATGTCTATTACCCTGTTTCCTGCCACTGAGCCTATTTATATCCAGCCTGCTACTTTCCCCTGGATCCCATGGGTTTTTGTTTTTTTTTAGCCATGTGGGATCTCTTTTGCGTGTCCAACAAGTAAACAAACTCAAATTAACTTAGGGACCAATTAGAAGGGGCAGCCCTCCAAAAAGAAAGGGGGGAACGGCCTGAATAAAAACCAGAGTCCAAAGGAAACTTAAAACATTAAATCAAAATGTGATTGTAAGGGTCTATAACGCACCCCAGCCCCCATGGTGCCCAGCGGGCACAGAAAGCATCAACTGCACCCGTGGATACCACATTCTCCCTCTCCAGGGACACCTGGTCGCGAATATAATCGCGGTAGAGGGACAGGCAATCGGAATGGACAGCCCTGTCGATCGCCCGCTGCCTGGACCTATTGATGACGCATCTTGCCAGGCCCAGGAGCAGGTTCATGAGCAGGTCGGCATCCCGATACGTCCCTCTCCGCACCAGGTTAGCGATGTGGGACCTTGCTCAAATTCATGTTAATTACACCAATTGCATAATTCTCCTTGTTGCTGCCTCAAAAAATCAATCAAGTTAGCCTGTTCTTGAGTATGTTGTGCCTTTCTTAGTGGCAGCATATCACATCTCTCAGAACTGATTCCAATAATTTTCCCATTAATTGGCCTGTAATTATTTAGTCTAGCCCTTTCTCCCTTGTTAAACATGGGTGCAATGTTAGCAGTCCTTCAATCCTCAGCTTCATCCAGTCAGCACTGGAAAATGAAGGTCAGAGCATCTACTATTTCCTCTCTGACTTCAATTAAAGTCTAATGTGTATTTCATCTGGCCCCGGTTATTTGTTCACATTCAAGGATACTAATCTTCTTAATACTCCCTCACTCTTTATGTTTGTCAGATCCCAATATTTTACACTCTTTATCTGATTCCATTGTGCCTCTCTTTTAAGAAGACAGACACAAAATATTCATTAAGACTCACATACCCACAACCTCTACACAAACATTACCTTTCTGTGATGGAATCTTCCAAAAAGGTGGCAAAGTGTCAGGTTCTGACTGAAAACCAACGTATTTCGCTCCAGAAACACCGCCAGGATTTCTCACACTGATCTTCTGACACTCTTTCAGAAGGAAAAGCAAGAGGAGTGGTTTGTGCCGTCATTCTGGCGGAGTGGGGCCTGATAGATCCGGCTTGGCCAGTTCCACCGCAATTGGGAAGATGTTTTTAAAGAACACACCAATCTCAAAGTAAAGTTAAAGGCCCCCTTTTCTTCATTCGAACCCCTTTCCCCACGGACATCAGGACTGCCAGCTGATAAGCAGTGCACTCCCTTATCCTTGTATGCAGAAGGGCAACCCATACCAACATTCAAAAATAGGAGCATCCACCCCATACCAGGTAAGTATAGTGACCTGAGCTACCTCCTCCCACTGGCACTGGGGAACTCCTCACAGTCTCAATGCCTACCTCCCCCCCCCCCCCATTCACAACTCTTCCCCACCTGAGTGCAGGCACAATCCACTCTCCTCATCAACCATATGGGGAACCTTCCCAATGGTTGGCATTGCCAAATTGGCACTGTCAGAGTGCCAGAGTCATATCCATCACCATTTTAGGGCTAGACTCATCTTCACACTGCAAGCATGGACTGTTTTTTCAAAAACGTGCAGTGATTTGTCATGCTGGTAGTGGGGTGCGGTGGGGAAGGGGTACGTTCAACATAAATCCCTCTAATGAGATTTAAATTTATGAACATTTATGCTAACCAGGCTCATGCAGGTCAGGAAGATCTCAAAGCAAGTTCTTGCTGACGCAAATTCCATTCTGGCCCTCTGGTGAGATTTAACAGCATAACTGATCTCTCTGGGCCCACCCCAATTGCCAGTCCACCATGGCCAGTCTCGATCTCCACATCCTCATGACTACCCCTGGACTCCCCCTCATGGCATGCCCTGATTGCCCCAACCCTCCTTTCCCCACTGATCCCATTGCAGAGTGAGCAGCAAGAGGGTTCCCCTTACTGCTACTGATCAGCCTCTCTATAGGCCCTGCCCCCAAGTAGGCCTCTGACCCCCAGCCCCATCCCCTTGGCATTATCCACTGCCCAGTGGGCAGTGCCAGGGTGCCAGGCTAGCACTATCCTAGGGGCAACTGTTTATCCCGACTTCCCAGGAGGCTTCATTGGGTCTATCCCCATCACAGCATGCCTGGTTCTCATTGGTGGGGGGCAGTTGTAGGCGTTGTTGGTGGGTAGCTCTCCTGGGTGGATAGCGAGACACACTAATGGGCCAGAGAATATTATCCTGGGCCTGCTAATCATATAGAAATGATGATTTACATATCGTAATCAGTTTCAGTTCAATTTACGCTCTGGGCTGATTACATGATAAAACATAGCCTAGGAGGCTCATTATCGGCCAGATATCGGTACTCAAGCTGCACAACAGGCCGGGAGAATCCCGATCAGAGTTTCATGGTCATCATTAGACTTTTAATTCTAAGTTTTTTTAAAAAATTCAATTCAAATTCTACATCTGCCATGATGGGAATTGAACCTGGGTCCCTAGACAGTTACTCTAAGTCACTAGATTCCAAATCCAGTGATAGCACCAGTATGCCACCATCAACCCTGCAACAGACAGTCTAATGTAATGCCTTTTGGACAGGGAGACAGCCCATAATGCCACTTCTCCTTTGCTGGAGAGATAAATTAATATTTACCTTCAGATCTTTGGTCACTTTTTTGATTTGATTTGATTTGATTTATTATTGTTACACATATTGCTTCCTGCATGCTCTACAGACAAAGCATACTGTTCATAGAGAAAGAAAGGAGAGTGGAGATTGTAGTGTTACAGACATAGCTAGGGTGTAGAGAATGATCAACTTTGTGCAAGGTAGGTCCATTCAAAAGTCTGATGGCAGCAGGGAAGGAACTATTCTGGAGTCGATTGGTACGTGATTTCAGACTTTCGTATCTTTTTTCTGATGAAAGAAGGTGGAATAGAGTATTGTTAAAGAGTATAAAAGAGGTAAAATGAAGTTTTAGAAGCATTGAACGAGAGTAAAAGATAGAATTAGAAGGTATGCTGGGCACAGCTCACACACTCCAACACCATCTTGGAACAGACTTCTACCCTTCAAAAGTCACTCCTCTGTTTCTGCTACTGCAGCTGGAAGGTGAACCCACCCAGCTCCTCCACAGCAGTGATCTTGTACATTGAATGAAAGTGACCCTGGAAAATAGAAGGAGTTCGGCAAAACCCAAGCACTTCAATCAGTGTTTCCTCTGTTGGATTGGGAATTTGGAGTTAGTCTGATTATTTAGATCAAATCAAAGTTGGTGAGTATGTTTTATGCTTATGTCATAACTAGAAGGATTTGTGATTTCGTGATCTTGTTTTCTTTCATTAGCACCAAATTAATTTCACCTGGTCCAGTTAGCGTGATGGTAATCCAAATCCCCAGTACGCATGTGGCAACTTTGAAGAAATTGTAACTTATCAGGGATTATCTGAAGTTCCACAAGAATGTGGGCTTGGAGAGATGTTTTGTTGAACTTGTTTAAAAAAAAGGATTTTTTACTTTACTCCTTTCAGACAGAAATCTAGAGATTTATTGATTTTAAATGGGTTGAGGAAGAAGAATCTCAATCTTCACATACCACACTCCCTGTAAAATTCAGTCTTGCCAACTTCTCTCAAGATTGTGAAGTTTTTTTAAATAATATTCTCTGTTCAAGATGTATTTCAGAGATTATCAATTTACTATGTCATCAGCTGCATGTCTATTACTATTGGCTGGATATATGTAAATAAATATTGTTACGGCAATGGGGAAACACTCTAGGATTATATAAGGAAATATCGGACTTTAAGAAAGACCTGAATTGTATATTTTAAAATTGGACATAGACACTGAAAATGACTGAGAATGTACATTGACAGAAATGGTTGCCAAGGTTTCAAGGAATAATGAAATCCTTCCCTGTGCTTCAGCCAAGGCATTTGTAAAACTATCCAAAGACTGATTACCATCTCCAGTAAAGCCAAAAGGACATAATGACTCTCTCATCTTCAAGGCCCCGAGTATAATGGTCTAGATAGGCTTGTACATTTTGATCTTCTTGGAATACACATATCTGGGGGTTAAAAGCTTATTTGCTAGCAGACTGTACTGTTCTGTTTGCCTATTACTCTCTGTGTGTACCTGTATGCGCACAAATTGTATGTGCACGTGCATGTGTACATATGTGTGTGTGTATATATATGCATGTGTGTGCATGTACATGCCTGTGTGTCTGTGAGTGTGTGTTTGTGTGTGTGTCTGTGTGTGAAAAGTGTGTTTGTGTGTGTCTGTGTATGTATATGTGCATGTGTGTGTGTGTGTGTGCCTGTCTGTGTGTGTGTGTGTGTGTGTGTGTGCCTGTTTGTGTGTGTGTGTGAGTATGTGTATGTGTGCATGCCTGTCTGCGTGTATGTATGTGTGTGTGTATGTGTGTGTCTGTGTGTGTATGTGTGCACTGTGAGAAAAGAAGCTGTAGGTTTGCCACATTGAATAGAATACAATGACTGATGCAGGGCCCCTGCAAAGATAGTCAGGTTTTGCAGGAACATCTAAAACTCTCCTTCTTTGAAAATCGATGAAACAGCAGAATGATCACAGCTGAAATCCCGATCGAGTTAAAGGAAACCTGAACCAAAGAATCAACTGCTCACCAGCAGAAACCGACTATACTGAAACAATCATCACGGATGCAACACGTCATCATCTATTCCACGCAACTCGAAGACAGTTCTATATAACGCTTTTAAAATGTTTACTTATTATCGGACTCAATTCTTATCCCTAATCTGTATGAGCATAGATGCATGTGTTTCTCCTTAACTTTAAGTAGTTCTAAACTTACTCGACCTTAACGAAGTGTGATTGAATTGGCTGTTTTGATTGGGTCTGGAAAAGGCATCTATTAGAACTGTATATGATTAAATCTTTGTTTCTTCCAGCAGAAGGTGATTGAGTAAAGGCATAGAGCCAGTCATTCATCCTCACTTGCTTTTCTAACACTTTAGAGGGTATCCCAGTCCGATGGTGACAAACTGGGGGACTTGCTCGCATTAATAACTTTTGGAGAAACTTTCTGAAAGGAACACCGTTTGATAGATAAATGATACTGGGCTATAAACAGCCTCCATGTTGCATGAAGGACACAAAAATTAATTGGGGGAGTCTGTGGGAAAGCAAAGGGACATCTGGTAAGTGGGAGGCTCTCAAAAGTGTGTTAACCAGGGTTTAGGTTAAACACATTCCTCTTTGAGTGAAGGGCAAAGCTGGCAGAAGTTGAAAACCTTGGATGACCCCTGATATTGAGGCTGTAGTCAAAGAGAAGAAAGAGGCAGATGACATGCAGCTGGGATCAAGTGAATCTCTTGAAGACTATAGCGGGTGTAGGAGTAGAGTTAAGAGAGAAATCAGGAGGGCAAAAAGGGGACACGGAATTGTTTTCACAGATAAGACAAAGGACAATCCAAAGAGCTTCTACAAAGGCAAAAGAGTAACAAGGGAGAGAGTAGGGTCTCTTAAGGATCAACAATATCATTTATGTACGGATACACAAGAGATATGTGAGATCCTAAATGAATATTTCTCATCAATATTTACTATAGAGAAAAGCAGGGATGTTGGGGAACTTGGGGAAATAAATAGTGATGTCTTGAGGAGTGTACATATTATAGAGAAGGAACTACTGGAAGTCCTAAAGCGCGTCAAGGTAGATAACTCCCCAGGGCCTGATGAAGTGTATCCTAGAAAATTGTTGGAGGCTAGGGAGGAAATTGCAAATTCCCTAGCCAAGATACTTGAATCATCGACAGTCAAGAGTGAGATGCCTGAAGATTAGAGAATGGCTAATATTGTGCCTTTTGTTTAAGAAGGGCTGCAGGGAAAAGCCTGGGAACCAGTGAGGTATTAAATGGACACAAAATTGGCTTCTTGACGGAAGCCAGAGGGTGGTTGTACAGAGTTGTTTTTCAAACTGAAAGCCTATGACCAGCGGTGTGCCTCAGGGTCAGTGCTAGGCCCACTCTTATTCATCATTTATATTAATGATTTGGATGAGAATATAGAAGGCATGGTTAGTAAATTTTCAGAAGACACCAAAATTGGTGGCACAGTGGACAGTGAAGAAAGTTATCTCCAATTGCAATGCGATCTTGATCAATTGGGTCATGGGCAGATGAATGGCAGATGGAGTTTAATTTAGACAACTGCAAGGTGATACATTTTGGTAGATTGAACCAGGGCAGGACTTACTCAGTTAATATTAGGGTATTGGGGAGAATTACAAAGAACAAAGAGATCTAGAGGTATATGTTCATAGCTCCTTGAAAATGGAGTCACAGATAGAAAGAATGGTGAAGAAGGCATAGGGCATGCTTGGTTTCATTGGTCAGAACTTTGAATACAGGAGTTGGGACATCTTGTTGAAGTTGTACACGACATTCATAAGACTACACTTGGAATACTGTGTGCAATTCTGATCACCCTATTATAGAATGGATATTATTAAACTAGAAAGAGCGCAGAAAAGATTTACTAAGATGCCACCGGGACTTGATGGATTGAGTTATAAGGAGAGGCTGAATAAACTGGGACTTTCTCTGGAACTTAGGAGGCTGAGGGGTGATTTTATAGAGGTCTATAAAATAATGAGGAGCATAGACAAGGTAGATAGTCAATATCTTTTCCCAAACATAGGAGAGTCTAAAACTAGAGGTCATTGGTTTAAGGGGCAAGAGAATAGATACAAAAGTGTCCAGAAGGGCGTTTTTTTTGCGCAGAGGATGGTATCTCGAACAAGCTGCCAGAGGTCGTAATAAAGGCAGGTACAATTTTATATTTTAAGAAGAATTTAGAAAGTTACATGGGTACGATGGGTATAGAAGGATATGGGCCAAATGCAGGTACTTGGGATTAGCTTAGCAGTTCTTTAAAAAAAGGGCAGCATGGACAAGTTGGGCTGAAGGGCCTGTTTCTATGATGTAAATTTCTATGACTCTATGTCTCTATGACAAGCTTTTTTCTGGAGACTGAGTGGATGGAGCTCTCAGAGACAGGAACTAAAATAAGCCCGGATTGAAACCAGAGAGGTCACCTGACCCAGATCCATATTGAAAGATAGACTGGATTTGAACAAAATCTGAGAGACTGATGCAGGGTTAACAGTCTAACCCTAATGGTCTCTTACTCTGAAACTTCTCTCATCAAAATGGGCCTCTTCCGATTAGAAAAAAAAACAACAGAAGACCTCATTGCTGCAAATTTAGAGTTTTTAAGAGAATTCTGAATTAACGTTACAGTCACTGAGAGGAAAAATAACTAGCTAACCAAGACTGCATAGTGACTGCTCCAGTGACAAAATCCAGGGACCAAAAACTACTGTGGAAAATAACTCTTTAGCTGTAAACAAGCACCTGGACAATCTGAGAATAATCTTTCTCCTGAAATTTCCATTTTATTTGGCCAAATTTTAAAATATGATACTCTGCAGTTTTACGACTTTTTTACATGCTTGTGGGGTTTGTGTATTGTTTTTGCATTAGTGTGCAATTGGACATATTTGAAACATTTTATGAATAAATTCTGCATTGTTACCTGAGTGATCTTTAGCAATAAAACTCTTTACTTGCTACCATAAGGAACACAGCTGACTTGTTTCTCACACTGAGCTATACACAGTTCAGTATGTGTATTGAATTGGCGATAGAATCTCCTTTTTAAATTCAAACGGTTATCACCAACATAGGAGTAGGGCAGAGAGAGGAGTCATTTCACCCCTGCTGACCTGGTCATACACAATGTTCAAAATGGCCTGATATTGATGTGTATTCTGATCTGACTGCAAAAGTATTCTTGCTCATTTCATTCTGATTCTTGGCCTGGATACCTTTTCCTATTGATGCTGTTTTTTTTCATTTATTAGTGTCACAAGTAAGTTCACATTAAAACTGCAGTGAAAATACTGTGAAAATCCTCTAGTTGCCACACTCTGGTGCCTATTTGGGTACACTGAGGGGGAATTTAGCATGGCCAATGCACTTAATCGGCACATCATTCAGACTGTGGCAAGAAACAGTGCAGACATTGTGAGAACATGCAAACTCCGCACAGACAGTCACCCAAGGTGAGAATTGAACCTGGGTCAATGGCGCTGTGAGGCAGCAATGCTGACCATTGAGCCACTATGCCGTCTGAGCTGCTGGTGGCTGTTTTTAAGCAGAAAGTAATTAAGTCATAAAGAGTAGGGAATGATCCACATTCGATCATTTCTGTACCCTGCTGTGATTACAAACTGGATGGTAGAAGAGATTATATATTCATAGAAACCCTACAGTGTAGAAAGAGGCTATTTGGCCCATCAAGTCTGCACCAACCACAATTCCATCTAAACCCTATCCCTATATCCCTACACTTTTACCCGCTAATCTCTCTAACCTACGCATCTCAGGATACTAAGGGGCAACTTTAGCATGGCCAATCAACCTAACACGCATATCTTTGAACTGTGGGAGGAAACCAGAGCACCCAGAGGATACCTACGCAGACCTGCGGCAAATATGCAAACTCCACACAGACAGTGATCCAAGCTGGGAATCGAACCCAAGTCTCTGTTGCTATGAAGCAGCAGTGCTAACCACTATGCTACCGTGCCGATGTTTCAGTTTGGCCTCAGTGCCCCAGAGCTAGATAAAGGATCCTATTTTAGATTGTTATCCAGTGACCTCTGCTGGAAATTTATAGATGTTCATTGGGCAGCGTACCAGCTAATTTATGATGGATGGCTTTCTTGGTTCAATCACTTATTGGCCAAGAATTTCCTTGGAGCCGCTCCCATTCTGCTATTATTTCTTTTTCAGAAGTGCGATGGAAATGAAGAAAAATGGGATTTCTGCCACATTTCCCAGAAAGTTGCAATGGAGGAGTAGGAAAACCTTGAGTATATTCCTGCTCACTATTTCAGTTTACACAAAGAATGGTTGCTTAGGTAAGGCCCTGTCCAATTACTGGTGCCCATGGAATCCTGATTAAGCAGCAGGAAGGAAGAGAAGAAAGAAAAAAAGGGAAAAAAAACATTTTTTTCCTGAGACCCTTTCTCCACCATGACAAGAACAGCTTATATTTATATAGAATAATTATTTAAAAGAATAAAACATTCTAGCACGTTTCACAAGGACATTATAAAACAAAGGATGATGGTAAGCAACATAAGGAGGTATTAGGTTAGCTGACCAAAAGCTTTGGTTAAAGAAGTTCATTTTAAGAATAGTTCTAAAAGGGAGAAATGAGATTGAGAGGAGGGCCTGGATTTTCACCAAGTTGAGTTGTCAGGATCCCAATAAAAAAAGAATTGGTCCCAATTCCAACAATCTGGACTGTCTGACTTTCAGGAGTTCCTTTTAAAGTTGCAGAGATAGGCATCACCTTCTCCTCTGCAAATTTCATGCATTTGGTCAAGTTTTTAAAGAGTTAGTAGTTCATCGATTCTCAGAGGAGATGTGAACTATAGTGTGCATGGGAGGATCATTTAAAAAGTAAACTTGAAAGGTCTTCCTCACGCCCCCATGCCAAGCTCTGTCTTTATTACACCTCTTGGGTGATAATGCCATCATGTCAAGCTTTAGCACATACATGCTACTGACTCATTATACACTGTCTGGAACAAATGAAACCTGCAGTTTATAGTGACATGTATAAAAAAGAGTATTTTAAAAAAACATTTATAACTTTCTCTGATATAGAAAAATGTAATTTTATTATTATAAAATTGTCAATCATTTAATGCATCAATAACAAAAACCACAAGTCCTTGAAACCATATGGTTTCAGTAAATACATATTGTAAAATAGTCAGTAGCAGTCAGAGAGACTAAGCTATCAACAATGATTTAACTGTGATTCAGGAGTTTTACTACTTTAATGGATGGCTGGACTCTCAGCCAAACCTTGTTATTGGAGGAAAGGACACTGCAACATCATATCCTTGCTCTGCAGCTTGCACCACCTTAGATACTGGTGGGGCCAAATGTGTCTGTACAGATAGTAGCACAAATTTTGTCATCTACACTCAAAACATTGACTCTATTCTCTCTTCTCAGATGCTGTCAGGCCTGCTGAGATTTTCCAGCATTTTCTGTTTTTGTTTCAGATTGCAGCATCCGCAATATTTCACTTTTAATTAGGTTTGAGTGTGTGCCTCAACACGAATGGATGTAGGAAGACTGCAGATTGTAAACCACAATATTTAGAACCAAAAAGCTAAGGTCTTAATAAAATTTTACCTCCTTGTATGTGGAACGATCTGCTTTTGCTGCCTCCCCCAATTTCCCACGCCTTCCAACTCAGCGTTACTTCACATTTCTGTTCAAGTTCTGAGGTGAGGGACATTGAATTGGTCCCAATAAGTCCAAAAAAAAATGTCATTGCAGTCAACTTCTATATGTACAGCTCTTAGTTTCATCAGTTCAGAATAATGCTATATTCCCACTGAACAAGATAAATATTTCAATTTAATCCAATTCAAATAAAGTCATTTTATAATTAAATACTCAGGAAATTAAGTCAACAGATATTGCCTATTTTTCAAATAGAGATGATTGATAGCCAGAATTTATTACAATTGCAAGACCTGGAATTTTGCCTACATTATGATGTTGTTTTGGCTGCTAAGCTTCCAATTTTCTAAGCTTCCAATTTTCTGAGCCCTTGCTCGCTCTGAGATAGAAATGGACCGTCCGTCAAACTGGTAAAAGCCAAAAAAAATCAGCCTTAGCAAACAGGTTTGAAACAGGTACCATAATCTCAAAGAATCTAATTCTACATTCCAGACATAAGAATCAAAAGGACTGGAGCAGGAATAAGCAATTCAATCCCTCAAGCCTGCACTGCATTTAATACAATCATGGCTGATCTCATCTCGGCCTCAACTCTACTTACTTACCTGTTCGCCATCACCCTTCAAACCCTTAGTGATTAAAAATCTGTCCACCTCTTCCTTAAATTTACTTAACATCCCAGCATCCACCAAGCTTTGGGGTAGTGAATTCCAAAGACTCACCACCCTTTGACAGAAGGAGCTTCTCCTCAATTTTGCTTTAAATCTGCCACCCCTTATCCTAAAACAACGGCCCCACAAGAGGGCATTGATTTTGTCAATTCCCTTTATCATCTTGTACACCTCAATTTGATCTCCTCTCATTCTTCTAAACACCTGGGAATACAGGCCTAAACTCTCTTATTTTTCTTCATTTAGCATAAGGAGATTTTTCTGGTGGCTTCCCTCTGGTTCACTGTATCCAGCTGAACTCAGCTAATACAAAGACTCGCGAAAGAGAATATGTTGTTAAAGATGTTCTTTATTTGACAAATACATATTGGAACAGATACAACTGGATGATTCCAACTTCTCTCTGATGTTACAGCACATGCATAAAACAGATACACCTTTTCGAAGGTACATTTGTCTTGCCCAACCTTTCTTCCAAACTGTATGATCCAATTATATTAATACACATTATTTACCACGGCCAATAGCATTCTACCTTCTAGCAGAATTGGGAATTCATTGGTTAACCAGACCTGGAAGTTCTACCTCCCCACTACCTAGCAAACTTACCTATACAAATCTGGTAAGTTCAAGGATTGCCCTCATCATCTGCAAACCATGGGACACTCTTTTTCTCAGCAGACGTTGAATACTTCTATTCACTGCAGCTAGGAGCTAAATACCTCCATTTATTTTAAAACCTTGGTAGCTTGCAGCTTCATTACTGATAATAGAGAATATGTTCTATACCTTATTGTTTCCAAATAATGTGTCTTGTCTAGTTCTGCTAATTTCCCACTATGCTATGGGGCAGATGGCATCTTAGCCAAAGTTTACAAGGCATTTGAAAATACATTTTAAATCTACAATACTGATTCAAAATTCTTTACGCGATTATATATGTGTCTAGGTAGACAACATCTTTGCATGATATACACATTAGGAACTTTGTGATTCCTTATGCTATATATAAGGCACACTGTGACCCCTATTCTAAATTAGTCTACTTTGTTTTAATAGACTTCAAAATCCCAGGGGTTTCTGTACTCGCTTCGACAATAAATCAAATCCTCATCTTTGTGACCAATCTAGTGAATCTCATTTGAACTGCCTCCGATGCTACTACATCCCCCCTCGGGTAAAGAGATCAAATCTGGGTAAATATTCTAAGTGCAGTCTCATTAATGCTTTGTACAGGAGTAACTATTCTATTTTTATATTTCACTCCTTTAGAAAAAAATGTCAAAATTCAATTTGCTTTCCTTATTACCTGCTGGACCTGCATACTAGTTTTCTGTGATTCATGCACAAGGACACCCAGATCCATCTGCATTGAAGTATTCCAAATTTTTCCTCCATTTAGATAATAATTTGCCTTTGTATTTCTCTTACCAAATGAATAAGATCACACTTATCTACATGAAGTTCCATTGACCACATTTTGCCCCATCACTTATCCTATCCTGGTTAAGTGATGGGGCAAATGGCTAATGGCCTAGAGAGGGCCAGGATTGGAAGCTCAATGTTCCAGGATACAGATGCTATAGGAAAAATAGGACAGGAGGTAAGAGACGAGGTGGGGGTGGGCATTACACTTTTGATTAGAGAAAAATATCATGGCCATACTGTGACGGGGTATATCCGAGGGTTTGGCCACTGAGTCTATATGGGTAGATCTGAGAAATAAGAAGGATGAAATCACTTTGATAGGATTGTACTATAGACCCCCAAATAGTCAGCGGGAAATCGGGAAGCAAATATGTAAGGAGATTACAGATAGCTCCAAGAAAAATAGGGTGATAATAGTCAAGAATTTTAACTTTCTCAACATTGATTGGGACAGCCATATGATTAGAGGGTTGGATGGAGAGAAATCTGTTGAGTATATTCAGGAGGAATTTTTCATTCAGTATGTTGTGGCCCGACTAAAGAGGGGGCAAAACTTGACCTTCTCTTGAGAAATAAGGAAAGACAGGTGACAAAGTGAGGGATCACTTTGAGACCAGTGACCATAATTTTATTAGTTTTAAAATAGCTATGGAGAATGATTGGTCTGAAAAGTTAAAATTTGAAATTGGGGCAAGGCCAGTTTTGATGGCATCAGGCTTAGGGGAGTCTGTGGGAAGACAAAGGATATCTGGTAAGTGGGAGGCTTTCAGAAGTGTGTTAACCAGCGTTCAGGATAAAGATGTTCCTCTTAGAGTCAAGGGCAAGGCTGACGGAGGTAGGGAACCCTGGATGACTCAGGATATTGGGGCCCTGGTCAAGAAGAAGAAAGAGGCACATGACATGCATAGGCAGCTGGGATCAAGTGGATCCCTTGAAGAGTATAGGGGGTGTAGGAGTAGAGTTAAGAGAGAAATCAGGAAGCAAAAAGGGTACACAAGATTGTTGACACAAAGCAAGAATCCAGAAGGGCAGTTTTTCACACAGAAAGTAGTGAGTGTCTGGAACAAGCTGCCAGAGGTAATAGTAAAGGTGGATACAACATTGTCTTTTAAAAAGCATTTAGAAAATTACATAGATAAGATGGGTATAGAGGGATATGGGCCAAATGCAAGCATTAGGATTAGCTGAGGGATTTTAAAAAAAAGGGCAGCATGGACAACTTGGGTTGAAGGGCGTGTTCCCATTTTGTAAACCTCTATGACTCTATCTATACCCATTTGTAAATTTCTTATTTCCTTTTTGCAACTTACTCTCCCACCTATTTTGGTGCCATCTGCAAATTTGACTATAGTACATTCTATCCTTACATACAAGTAATTAATATAGATTGTAAATAGTTGGGGCCGGAAGACCAAACCCTGTGTTTACATCTTGCCAACCTGAAAAAGACTTATTTATCCTGATGCTATGCTTTCTATGATTAGCCAATGTTCTATCCAAGCTAATAAATGACCCCTGTTCCCATGTGAACTAACCTTGTGTACAAAACTTTTGTGTGGCACCTTCTCAAATGCCTTCTGGAAGTCCAGATATACTACATCAACAGGATCCCTGTTATCTACCTTGCTTGTTATAACTTTGAAAAACTTCAGCAAATTAATCAAACATGATTTACCCTTCATAACACCAAACTGATTCTGATGGATTGTATTTTAACTAAATGTCCTTACTATTGTTAATACTTTCTTTATAATGGATTCTAACAATTTCCCAACAATGGATGTTAAATTAATTGGCCTATAGTTTCCTATATTTTGCCTCCTTCCCTATTTGAATAAATATTAGCATTTGTGCAATCCACTGGAACCATTCCCATATCCAGGGAATTTTGGAATATTGTTCCGTGGGTCCATTATCTCTAGCAGTGCCAGCCTGGTACCTTGGAAATGCCCACCAGGCCTGGAGGGATCAGAGCCAGACATGGGCAACCTGATCAGGAGGGAGGGGGGCCAATTGCACACTCTGCAGTTGTGATCGGTGGGCTGGGAGGGGGGCCCACTACTGCTCTGCCTATGATTGGTGAATGGGGGAGGGGGTTCTGTTACTGCTCTTCAAAGTGATTGGTGGGAGGAGGTAGAGTGGGGGCAACGGAGGTGACAGGGTGGTGAAGGGTATATTTCTGGGTGGTTCGGTGCTTGCAATCATCCGCAGTTCTCTGCGATTGCAGGAGGTAGGAGTTGGTTCAGGCTTGCTGCATCAGCAGAGACCTGAAAGCTCTCTCTGTCAGGCCTCTGCTGTTGAAAGTGCATATGTAAGGCACAGAAGTTTGCACATGTGCAATTTCTCCCTCTGTTGCTGGCTATCAAATTAAACCCTGCACACTGCCTGTGGTAGATAGAAACAGTCTAGCCTATTTTATCATGCACTATGTGCATAAGACTGTGCATAAACTCTTGCCCACAAACAGATCTGCAACTCTCCCATTTTTACACTAGCTGGACAGAATCTTTCTTGTAAAATTCCACCTTTAGTGTAACCCCTTCCTTGTTTTACCTACGTCATTGATGCGCACATATACCATGAACACTGAGCCTCCACTTCTTTCTGCAAGTTTCTCTCCACCTCAGAGCAGGCACCCTAAACCCTGGCACCAGGTGGGCAACATGAGACTATTGATCTTGGTCACAGAGAACATTTCTATTCTCCTGACTATAGCTTCTGCAACAACACCTGTCTTTGTCCCACTTGAAGAGCTTTCTTAACCACTGTACTGTGGTCACTTAACTTAGAACATAGAACATAGAACAATACAGCACAGAACAGGCCCTTCGGCCTTCGATGTTGTGCCGACCAAAATAAAAAGCAATGCCCCTCCAAACTAAACCATTCCCTTCTCTTCCATATACTTATCAATTAACCTCTTAAACGCCACCAAACTTGGCGCATCTACAACAGCTGCAGGCAGGGCATTCCACTCCCTAATCACTCTTTGAGTAAAGAACCTACCTCTGATATCCGTCCTATAACTCATACCCCTTAATTTAAAGCTGTGTCCCCTCGTGCTAGCTTTCTCCATCCTAGGAAAAAGGCTATCACTGTCCACCCTATCTAAACCTCTAATCATCTTATATGCTTCAATAAGATCCCCTCTTAGCCGCCTCCTTTCTAACGAAAACTTATCCTCTCTGCAGTCCCCACTTTCATCCACACAGGGAGCAAGAATCTTGTACCTGTTAGATAAGGACAAAGGCTGAGGCTCCTGCAATCCTACCTTCAGGATCCCTCTGCTTGCCTCAATCACAGTCACACCCTCCTGTTGCTGACCATTGACAGAATCTAAGGGATGTGACTGCCTTTTGAAACATGGCATCAAGGTAACTCTTCCCCTCTCTGACGTGTTGCAATGTCTGAAGCTCAAGCTTCAGCTCATTAAGACTGAGCCAAAGTTTCTCGGGCAACCAACATTTGCTACAGACATGGTTGCTGTGAACTACAATGGAGTCCACCAGCTCCCACATGTTGCAGCTATAACACGTTACCAGGCTCTGCATCCCTATTTTGTTTTGTTAGAATTTATTTTCACTTTCCAAGTCAGAAAGGTAGCAGAGAGAAGGATTCAAATACCATTCACTTGATATCACACAAACGTGTCTTGGGCTGCACCTGCCCCACCAATCCGTGGACACGATAAAGGAAAACAAGATGGCAATACCCCCTCCCACACATTCCTGAACCCCCATACTTGACTTTAACTCCCAAGCAGAATCATAAAAGGATCACAGAATCAGAGAATCCCTACAGTACAGAAGGAGGCCACGTGTGCCATTGACCTGCAGGACAACAATCCAGATCATATCCCCATAACCCTTCGTTTTTACCCTGCTAATCTTTCTGACACTAAGGGGCAACTGAGCATAGCCAATTCATCTAACCCACACATTTTTGGGGTCTGGGAGGAAATTGGAGCACCCGGAAGAAATCATACAGACACAGGGAAAATGTACAAACTCTCACAGATAGTGACCCAAGACATGAATCTAACCTGGGTCTCTTGCACTGTGAGGCAGCAGTGCTAACCACTGTGCTGCAGTTGCATTATACTCAGAGCAAAAGGATTCAACAAACATAAGTATATTTCAAAATGTATCTGCTTGAATGTGGAGCAAGAGGAGAGCTTGCACATTAAAGGAATATGGAAGGCTACTGGCTCTTGTTTTACTCCCCAACCCCACCACATTCACCATCTTCCTACCGCCCTGTTTTCCTCCCCCACTCCCCATTGCTACTCCTTGTTGTGTGTTCTCTGCCATCTTCTAACCACACCCCACCCCGACTCAACTACAGCTCCCTTCCACCTCAGTCACCCACCCTGTCTCACTTAGTTGAGGGCTGTCCTGACATTAGCTGCATTCTGATTGCCAGTGGGATGCTTGTTATCCTTGGCCGCACATAGCCTTTATGGAACAGAGGCCTAAGGCCCAACGTTAGGGGGAGTCTGAATTGGGCCTCCCCACTGGGAAAGAGTGATCATTCTCTATTCCCCCTGCACACACCTAACGCCCGAATTTCTAGGCCGACATCTTTCCATTTTTTTCATTGGGAATTGTACATGGCATAAACTGTAAACAGCAGATGTAGTGATTAATCCATTAAAAAGATTCATTCATTAATAATTTCACCTCCTTGTTGCTAGGAGACGCTAAAGTGACTTTGTCTAGACTGCTGCTTCCAATGTGACTTTGCTGTCTCTAGACTATAGTATTACTTGCCTGGCTCCTATCATGTGAATTGTATTGATTGAAATGCAGAACTGTGCTCTATCAGTTTAAAAGTGACCTCATTCTGAATCATATTTTGTTTCAATGCCAGTGTTTAGATTCTGCTGGCATCACCAGAGACCTGTTATGATTTACAATAGATAAACCAAACTTCTCTGCTGCCTCCATACTCCTGTTCTTCTGACTGTTTTGAATATGTGGTTTTTTTCAGCTGAAAAACTTGTGTTTGTCAAAAAAACATCTTGCGAAGGTTTTTTGAATTTATCAAAAATAAACTCAGCTATAGTGGAATGTGCAAATTAATACAGATTAATTAGTCAGAGCTTGTTAAGATCGCTACCTAGCAGTTAGAACTAACACTGGAGGATGTGCTGGGGCTGAAGCCAGTGTTGGAATGAATCAGATATCAGAACATTGCATAATATTCTTCTTGAATGTAACCTGAAACGCAAACTTGTAACTCTTCCAAGAATGCCTTATTTAATTACCAGCCAATTAAACAGATAATTTGTGAATTGTGGCTGTGCCTAGTGAATCATCTCTATGCCAATGAGAGATACCGAGCAGAAAAATATAATCCTTGAATTGCTTCCTGTGGAGATGTAAACCTGAGGGCAGGACGGTGGCACAGTCGTTAGCACTGCTGCCTCACAGCCCTGGGGGGCCAGGTTCAATTCCAGCCTTGGGTGACTGTTTGTGTGGAGTTTGCACATTCTCTCCATATCTGCATTGCTTTCCTCTGGATGCTGCAGTTGCCTCCCACAGTCTAACGATGTGCAGATTAGGGATGTTGGCCATGCTAAACTGAGGGAAGGCTAATTACAGCAATATCAGGCAGGAACTGAAGAATATAGATTGGGGGCAGATGTTTGAGGGCAAATCAACATTTGGCATGTGGGAGGCTTTCAAGTATAAGTTGATAGGAATTCAGGATCTGTAAGGATGAAGGACAAATATAGCAACCCTAGATAACAAGAGATATTGTGAGCCTAGTCAAAGAGAAAAAGAAAGCATTTGTCAAAGCTAGGAGGCTGGGAACGCACAAAGCAAGTGTGAACTACAAGGAAAGTAGAAGGAAACTTAAGCAAGGAGTAAGGAGGGCTAAAAGTGGTCATGAAAAGTCATTGGCCAATAGGATTAAAAAAAATCCCAGACTTTAGTTAGGTTGCAGTTGGGATACATTGTTCAATTCTGGTTGCCTCATTATCAGACGAATGTGGAGGCTTTGGAGAGAATACAGAAAAGAGTTACCAGGTTGTCGCCTGGTATGGAGGGCATTAGTAATGAGGAGAGTTGGAGAAACTTGGTTTGTTCTCACTGGAAAGAAGGATGTTGAGGTTCAATCTGATAAAAAATCTACAAGATTGTGAGGGGCATGGACAGAATGGATAGTCAGAAATTCTTTCCCAAAATGGAAGAGCCAGTTGCCAGGGGGCATAAGTTTAAGGTGCAAGGGGGGGCAATGTTTAAAAGAAACGTACAAGGCAAGTTTTTCACACAGAGGATGATGGTGCCTGGAACTTGCTACCAGCAGGGATAGTGGAAGCAGGTACAATAGTGAGTTTTGAGGGGCATTTGGACAAATACATGAATAAGATGGGAATAGAGAATATGGTCCCCAGAAGGGTAAGGTGTTTTAGTTCAGTCAGGCAGCATGGTTGATGCAGGCTTGGCAGGCCCAAATACCTTTTCCTGTGCTGTAATTTTCTTTGTTCTTTGTTCTAAATTGTCCCTTAGTGTCAGGGAGACTAGCAGGGTAAATAAGTGGGATTATGGGGATATTGCCTGGGTATGGTTGCCAAATAACCTCTTTCTGCATTGTAGGGTTGCTATGATTTTCTATGCTTCCCTTAATGTCAGGAGGGTTAGCGGGGCAAATATGAGAGGGTATGAGTATAGGGCTTAGCTGGAATTGTTGTCAGTGCAGGCTCAATGGGCCAAAAGGCCTCAATCTTCTTTGCAGGGATTCTATGCTTCTATGAAAGCTAGTTTGCAGTAAACTGGACATTGCTTTTCAATGTAGCTACCGGAAGGGATAGAGTTCAAGTTAATCATGCAGCCATTTGGAAAAAAGTTCTTGGTCAAAACAGAAGGAGAAAATAAACTGCACTGTGTTAAAACAAGCTGCTATGTCTGTACTGATGTAGCTGGAGGATTTATTGGTTGTGGTTTTGTCTTTGTGCCTGTGTGTAAGTGCCTCGCTTGTCTGAGACAATCTCCAAGGAAACACGCTTTGTGGAGGATCTATACATGTACCACCATGACCATTGGCTGTTCAGCTGTCACCGCTTTGTAACCCAGACACTGTGTATAAACAAGAGCAGTTTTTTGGGACGCTTGGTCAGCTTTACACATTTCATGTCTTTAATGTTTCAAAAAGAAACAGGAGTGTTAATCACGATGGAAGACAGACACTATAAATTGTACTTAAAACTTTGATAGGGGGACAGTGCAGAATTGGTAGCGTCATATTTATTTTACACTCAGAACACACACAATACTCATGTCATTGAATTAAATACTGATAAGCATTTTATTTAACAGGCACAATTTCAGACCAAAAAGCATTGTGATTACAAAGGGATAAAGAGGAATACTGGGGACGTGGATTCTCTGTGCCCTCTCCCATACCCCAGTTTCAGCAGGCAGGAATGGCAGAGAGGGTGGAAAATCGAGGGGGAATCCTGTAATGGGTGGCTTGGTAGCACAGTGGTTAGCACCGCTGCCTCACAGTGCCAGGGATCTGGATCCAAATCCAGCCTTGGATCGTTGTTTCTGTGGAGTTTTCACATTCTCTCCGAGCCTGCGTGAGTTTCCCCCACACTCCAAAAATGTGTGGGTTAGGTGGATTAGCCATGATAGATCGCACCTTACTGTTCCAAGATGCGTAGGTTAGGGGGATTAGTGGGAAAATACATGGGGTTGGGCGATAGGATAGGAAGTTTGACCTGAGTATAATAGTCTGTCAGAGAGTTGGTGCAGACATAAATGGGCCAAATGGCCTCTCCTGTACTGTAGAGATTCTATGATAGCGGCTCTTATGCCATAACCTGGTTCCTACAGGAACACATCAGAATACATTTTAATGTAATTAATGGGGTGATGTAACATCCCTTCATAGAGAAAAGATTGCCCTACTGCCCAAACCCCAGTGGCATGATGTCACGTTGGCACAAGTTTTTACAGGTGGGGAATTAAAGAAGAGAACCCACCAGCAATTCAGTTAAGTACAGTCACCAGTAGGAGAAGGTCATGCCCAGCCAAGATGTGGTTGTGCTTCTTGGCAGAGTGCCAGCAGCAATATTGGGGGTAGACAATGGGTGGGCAGGGAGGTGATGGGGATCTGTGTTTGTCGGAGCAGGGGGAGGTGGGATCGTGGTGGTGGGGTGCATAGTATGTGGATGGTGTTCCTCCTTCCTATTATTTTCTTCCTTACATCCCGGCATTCCCACCTGTCAGGAGCCAATGTTGCTGGCGGGGCAAACTGTGCATCAACTTTTCACACCTGGTTCACACTTACATAAAAATGAGAAAGTTCTACCCATTGAATTCAAAGTGGCAGGCTTATGTCATTCGACAACTATATTTAAACAGTAATGTCATTATTGAAATTCATTGAGCAAATCTTTCTGGTTCATTGAATGGATACATTCCAGGTAAATTGCAGCTTGGCAGGACAGAACTCCAGTATTGCTGAAGAAAGACATGCTGTTGAAGCTTTTCACCTTACACTCATCAGGACAGATTCACAAGAATACCAAATCTCAAAAGGAACAGCAATGTTTACTGCATGAAGAAAGAGTGCTGATGGACTGGCAAGGGGATGGATTGTTGAAACAGGATATGTTCTCCTTGGCGAAGAGAAATATTGAGAGGAGATTTGATAGAGTGATTGAAAATCATGAGGTACTTGGACAAAGTAGAATGGGAGAAATGGGTCGAGCACCAAACAACTCTAATTTAAGGTGATTGACAAAAGAAAGAGAGGTGACAGAAGGAAAACATCTTTTACGCAGTGAGTAGCCAGGATCAAGAATACAGTGCCTGAGAGTGTACTGGAGGCTTTCAAAAGGATATTCAAAATTATCTGAGGAGGAAAAATTTGCAGGAAAGAGGAAAATGGAAAGGGGACTTATAATGAGGTGGTTTGGACATGACAAGATGGATGGCATCCTTTTATTCATAGGATATGGGCATTTATTAACCATCCATAATTGCCCTTGATCTATACTTTGACGTGGAATTTGTGGGGATTTTTTTTCTAATCACAATGCATTGCTGAGCGTTAATATCTGAATATCCCTTTAAAAATCAATTGCATTGCTGTGGCTCTGGAGATTTCCTTCCTTAAAGGATATTAGTCAACCAAATGAGTTTTTACAAATTATTTTATGGCTTTCATTAGATTTTTATTTGTCTTTATGAATAGAGGCATAGATTACAAAAGCAGGAAAGTCATGTTGCAGTTGTATCGAACTTTGGTGAGGCCACAGCTGGTGTATTGTGTTCAGATCTGGCCGCCACATTATAGGAAGGATATAATTGCATTGGAGCGTAGGAGATTCACCAAGATGCTGCCTGGGATGGAATATTTAAGTTATGAAGAGAGGTTTGGTAGGCTTGGGTTGTTTTCGTTGGAGCAATGAAGACTGAGGGATGACCTGGTTGAGGTATACAAGATTATGAGGGGCATGAAACGGATAAGGAGCAGCTGTTCCCCTTAGCTGAAGGGTCAGTCATGAGTGGACACAAGTTCAACGCGCGCAGTGGAAGGTTTAGGGGGACGTGAGCAAAAACTTTTTCACCCAGAGGGTGGTGAAGGTCTGGAATACATTACCTGGTAGGATGGTGGAGGCAGAATATCTCACATCTTTAAAAAGTACCCGGATGAGTACTCGGCACGTCATAACATTCAAGGCTTTGGCTGTGCTAAATTGCTGGTAAATGGGGAGAGATAGGTAAGTCGGGTGTTTCTCACATGTTGTGCAGACTAAATGGAACGAAGGTCCTCTTCTGCACGGCATGATTCTGCGATTCTGTGAAATGGCCCTTAACACCTAAAGGCCCTGACTGGGACAAGGGTGGGAGCACATCCAAAGTGTTGCCTACCCCAGCATAGAATTACTGAAAGTTCAGCTTGAGTGGGAACCTTGCAAGAAGCCCATTCCTTACATTTAATGTTGCTCACTGTCTAGAAACCCACCAGCAGAGGAACATGAAATTCAGGCCAGGAAGTTTTCCGAAAGCTTTGCCAAAATTCTTTCCTCAACCAGTACCATTGCATTTTATGGGGCCATTTTGTGTGCAAATAAATGGCCATGTTTCCTATATGATGTCCAGCAACTGTACTTCAAAAACAACTCATTGGTCATCAGCATTTCCTGGGGACATGTTAAGATACTTTGTCTATATAGATATCATGCCTAGTGAAAATGCAATGTCACTAAAGTGAAGAGAAGGTGTATTTTGCATGTTTGTTTTAACTGCCTTACCAACAAAACCAGAAAGTAGCTATGCAATCTACTTACAGTGTAATTGCCAAAGATCCACAATGAAACATTAGGATTTTTAACATTCAATTTGATTGCTTGATTGAAAAAGCATGAACGAGAGACAACAATTTTTGGCTTAATCATTACGTTTGTATTGAATGTATAAAATGTTGTACTACTTTCGAGTATTCTCATTCCTCATCTCCATCAATGCTGATTCCAATCCAAAGTTGAAGCTAAATGTAGAGTGGGACTTTGATTATCAAGTTCACAAAGAAAGTCAATGCTTAAATCCAAATGTTTACAAATATTCATCAAGGACCCTTCACATTGGAAAATCAAAATCAACTAATTATGACTTCTTAAAATTGTTAATGATTACAATTCTTAAAGATTACTCTCCTTCATTCTGTCAAGAGTAATACTTTCTGTGCTATGTACACCTTGAATGTGTTGGCATGGGCAGCATGATGGCAGAGTGGTTAGCAGTGCTGCCTCACAGTGCCAGGAGGAATCCTGTTTCGCTTCTACTCTCGAGTCACCCTCAGTGTGGAGTTTGCACATTCTTCCCATGTCTGCGTGAATTTCCTCCAGTTTTCTCTCACATTCTGAAAGACATGCTGGTTAGATGCATTGGCCATGCTGAATTCTCCCTCTGCGTACCCGAACAGGAGCCGGAGTGTGGCGCCTAGGGGATTTTCACAATAACTTCATTGCAGTGTGAATGTAAACTTACCTGTAACACTAATACATAAACTCTAATTTTTTAAATCCTTGTCTTGCCCAAAATAATCTGCCTGAAGTCTTCATTGGTTGATTGGTTGCAATTGCTTTGTTAACGATCAGGGAAAAGATTGAAACCGATCTCCAGGTTATTCGGGCTGACAGTTTGTGATAACTTAATGTCATTTTCAGTAGATGAAATTTGGTGACGTTTCCCAATATTTTAACGATTATAGCATGTCCCATTTCCCTTCCATCAATGAACTTGTACAAAAGCTAAAATTCAATTGAGCTTGTTATTTGGATAAGATTGATAGACTTTAATCACAGTTATTAAAGTTTGGTGATAAATCTGAAAGCCAGACTTGTATTTTCACTCAGCTCCACTATCAAACCTGGAGTGTTATTTTAATGATGGTTGGCTGGTCTTGTGGATAATCCTGAACAAAATTAAAGCAGATGCCTTGTGAAGTGAGTGAATGGAATGAATTCCCAGTATGGAGCCTCTGGCTTCTTTAAATTCATATTATTGGATCAACTCTATACTTAAAATCCAGAAAGCACTGACTTATGGAAGAATGCTGCAGATCTGGTTGAGTTCTTTAATTTTTATCATATAGAGGGAGCTAGTGCATCTTTGTGCTGAATATAAAGTGACACTGCAGGTGGAGAAGTCAAACAATGTTCTGTTTATTAACAAAACTTCCATTATTCAAATCTATTGAACTTTGGAATGAATCTATCTCGAGAAAGATGTTAAAAAGGTAAAAGTAATTCATTGTCTAAATGTCTTCCCATTTTCTGAAAAACGTAACTAAAATTGCAGGTTTGTTTTTGAACTAGCTTGTACATAAGAAAGCATTTGAAAAAACATTCTGCCTTATTAATTTTAATAAGTTCAGCTGCCTTCCTGAACCATCTTTTTTAAAGATGGTGTGAAATGTTGGAAATGTTGATTGATTCAAAGGCAAGTCTTTGAATCAATCTGGTTTTTCACCTTTTCAATATTGTCCCTTTTTGTCTTGACTTTTCCAATACAGCTTCTGATACTTTTATTATCTCTATTATTTTTATACCTTTATTACTTCAAAGCTTGGCCTTCCACTAGCTGAGAGTGTGAGAGGAGGGAACTAGTACAGATTGTCAGCAGCATCAAGAGGAGAGAGTGAGAGGAAGACACTGAAGCAGCACCCAGAAGAGAGGAGGACAGTAGGACAACTCACTCGCTTTTCATTAGCAGAGACAGCCACGCCTGCAAAGGACACTTCTACTGGAGTAGAGAATAAAAACAACGTGAAGCTCGGGGCGTTCACTCCTTGTCCCACCTGCTATCATTCCCATGGCAGGTGGGATGTGAAAATGCCATCCTCTGTGCCTGAATGAATAAAATTAATGAGATGACATTGCAAATAGAGACAAAGGGGTATGATTTGGTTGCAATTACTGCCACATGGGGGTCTGACTTTACCATCAGGTTGTGCCCATTTTCGGGTGCGGAAACTTGGTAAAGTTGGGTGTGAAGTGAATAGTGCAATCTGTGCCCATCTCTGCGTTAGTTCCTCCTTCACCAAGGCCTGAAAATGGACACGATCGGGACCAAGCCTGAAATGGGCACGCTTTTAAATTGAGCTGCATGTCCAACCTTACCTTCTTTACTACCATTTTTGCCCATCCAGATTCCACACGAAACAGACATACTTTACAAAAGTCTGATTCGGGCACTCCAGTTAGTGAGGAGGTAAGGGTCAAGCGTCCGACAGCTCTTTGCTTGCGATCAGTAGCAGGGTAAGGTGGGTCCAATGGCTCTCCGCTTGTGATTGATGAGGTGGGAAAGGGGGGGTCTGCTGCCAGTCTGCCTGAAATTGCTGGGGAAAGGAGGGCAAGGAAGTGGATGTGAAGCCAAGTTAAAACCAGCCATGATTATATTGAATGGCAGAGCAGGCTTAAGGGGCTGAGTTGCCTAATCCTGCTCCCGGTTCCTATGTTTTTAAATGCTGTACTGCTTAAGCCATCCTCACCCCCACCTCTCCCATTTCTGCCTTCTGCAAGCTACGCTTCATAGAACATAGAACATAGAACATGGAACACTACAGCACAAACAGGCCCTTCGGCCCACAAGTTGTGCCGAACACATCAAAACCTACCCAGCCATAGACCTATCTATAACCCCCAATCCCATTGGATCCCATATACTCATCCAGAAGTCTTTTAAAAGACCCCAGCGAGTTCGCCTCGACCACCACCGACGGCAGCCGATTCCATTCACTCACCACCCTCTGAGTGAAAAACTTTCCCCTAGCATCCCCTCTGTACTTGCTTCCCTGCACCTTAAATCTGTGCCCTCTCGTCGCGACCATTTCAGCCCTGGGAAATAGTCTCTGAGAGTCCACCCTATCTATTCCTCTCAACATCTTGTAAACCTCTATCAGGTCGCCTCTCAACCTTCGTCTCTCCAGGGAGAACAGTCCCAGCTCCCTCAACCTGTCTTCATAAGGCATGCCTCCCAATCCAGGCAACATCCTTGTAAATCTCCTCTGCACCCTTTCAATAGCTTCCACGTCCTTCCTATAGTGAGGCGACCAGAACTGCGCACAGTACTCCAAGTGTGGTCTGACAAGGGTCCTATAAAGCTGCAGCATTACCTCCTGACTCCTGAACTCAATCCCTCGATGAATGAAGGCCAGTACACCGTAAGCTTTCTTAACCACATCCTCCACCTGGGAGGCCGATTTGAGAGTCTTATGGACCCGGACCCCAAGATCCCTCTGCTCTTCCACACAGCTAAGACTCCTACCTTTGATAGTGTACTCATTCATCCCGTTGGATCTGCCAAAATGGACCACAACACATTTATCCGCGTTGAAGTCCATCTGCCACTTCTCCGCCCAGTCTTGCATCCTGTCGATGTCATGCTGCAACTTCTGACATCCCTCCAGACCATCCACAACACCACCGACCTTCGTGTCATCGGCGAACTTACTCACCCATCCCTCCACTTCCTCATCCAGGTCATTTATGAAAATGACAAACAGCAAGGGTCCTAGAACAGATCCCTGGGGCACTCCACTGGTGACCGACCTCCATGCAGAAAAAGAGCCATCCACAACACCCTCTGCCTTCTGCAGGCAAGCCAGTTCTGGATCCACAAGGCCAAAGCCCCTTGGATCCCATGGCCTCTCACCTTCTCAAGAAGTCTTGCATGTGGGACCTTGTCAAATGCCTTGCTGAAGTCCATGTACACCACGTCCACTGCTCTTCCTTCGTCAATGTGTTCAGTCACATTTTCGAAGAACTCAATTAAGCTCGTAAGGCACGACCTGCCTTTTACAAAACCATGTTGACTATTTCTAATCAACCTAAACTTCTCCAAACGCTCAGAATACTATTGATCCTCAAATATTCCAGATGTTAGGTAACTGAAATAAACACCGAAAACATTGGAAATGCCCAGCAGGTCAGACAGCACCTGCAGAGGTAGAAATAAAGGGAGCTTTTCAGGTTATGATCTTTCACATCAGAACATCAGTTCTAGTTCTGATGCAAGGTCACAACCTGAAATGCTAACTGTCTCTCTTTGCATGAATGCTTTGTATCTTCAGCATTTTCTGTGTTTATGCCATTGATCTGACCTGCTTCAAGGTTCTACATTTCCACTGCAGCAGTCCCCTGTGTGGGTGGCACATGGCATAGTGGGAAACACTGCTGCCTCACAGCACCAGGGACCCAGGTTCAATTCCTGCCTTGGATCATGGTGTGGAGTCTGCATGTTCTCCCCCACATCTGTTTGGGTTTCCTCCAGGTGCTCTGGTTTCCTCCCGAAATGTGCTTGATAGATGGATTGGCCTCGCTAAATTTTCCCTCATTGTACTCAAACAGGTGCCAGAATGTGGCGACTAGGGGATTTTCGTAATAACTTCATTGCAGTGTTAATGTAAGCCTAATAAATAGACTTTAATTTCTCCCAAGGCTCCCGTAGCTAAATGAATAAAAATCACCTTCAGGATTCTTGCCTTAACTTTAAATACTTTCATGGCTTCACCCCTCAGTCCTTATTTTCACTGCTTTACTCTTTAGCATTTGTTTTCTTTGCTGCACGATTGTGAGCCTCCACTCAGCATCTGGAACTTCCTGCCAAAATCCCTTTGCCTAACCTGACCACTTTTCTGCTTTTCCTACTACCCAAAACCAACTAAGGATTAATGTACTTCACCCATTCACATTCTAAATCTTTACCAGCTTTTCATTGATCTATAAGCACTCCGGATATCTTTGCAATGTTACGAGTTCCTTATAAACACAAATTACATTTATTTATTTACAGCCTGATCAGTCATACTGCATAGCATTATGTCCAGTAATATTCAGCCAGCATGAAGAATAATGAAATTACTATATATAAATATATATCAATCCAGTTAAATACTTGGGCTGTGACTTGTTTGTTTATTATCTTCAGACACACTTTTTCCCCTTTGGGAATTGTTGAGAGTTTAGCAAACCGCTTATCAACTAATTTGAGTCACATCATGAAAGCTTCTTCTGTGGCCAACAAGTCCTAGGATGGCACTTGAACTCAGATCATCTGGTTCACATGAAGGGCTGTTATATGCTAAGTCACAAGGAGCACTGCAGGATCTCACCAAGGCTCTGTAGATGGCACCTTCCAAATTCATGGATGTTATCTTCCATTGACTAGAAGGACAAGAGCAGCAGATACCTGGAAACACCACCATCTGGCAGTTCCCCTCCAAATCACTTACCATCCTGACTTGGAAATATGTTTGCTGTTATAATCCAGAATTTCCCTAACAGCATGGTGGATATACCTACCTAATAGCTGTCAAAATCCTGGAACTTTTTCTCTAGCAGCATTGTAGGTGTACCTACACCTCAGGGATTTCAGTGTTTCAAGAAGGCAGCTCACCAACACCTTCTCAAAGACAACTAGGAATGGGTGACACCCATATCCCATAAATTAATTAAAAAAAACTCCCTTGGCGTGTACTTAAAAAGTAAATTCTAATTTAATTTAATCTAATGAATGTAAAGAAATATACCATTCAGTCCTGGTTCCTGGCTTGGGAATGCTGAGTTGAGATTTTCCCAGTTTTGCCTTGAGCTAAGTTTCCCATCCCCTGCCCCTTTTATCAAAAAGATTTCAATCTGAATAACATTGCCCACCAATTACTGGTGAATCCTTTAGTCCATGCGTCTATCACCTCAAATGACTGGCTGATCCTTCCAACCAGTACTGTCCATAAACTTCAATTCATCCCAAATCTCTGCTGCCTATCTGCCATTTTGGACTAAGTCCTGTTCACAAATACTGGCATCTTTGCTTAGATTGGCTCCCAATTCGATCTTAATGGCTTTATGTTTCTACCACCTTCACCAACCTTAAAAACTCCCAGAAACAAGCTGCTTCCCTGCCTGTGACCTCTGTTCTCCCCTTAGCTCAGCAATACTGGCCAGAATTCAGCCATATCGCCTGTGTGCTCTGGAATACTGGGCAGGACTCTCTGGCCATGCTCGCCCCAAGACCAGAAAACTCTACCCAAGGACAATGGACCTTTGCATATTCCGCCCCGCCCGCTACGATTTCCATGGTGGATGGGATGAGAAAATTCTGCTGTTTAAATACTGCCACCTCTTCCTCTCCCCTTCTAAGATTTCTTAAAAACTATGACATTGCTGATATTTCCTTTTTTGAGTGGTATCCATTTCTTCTATGCTGTGATTTGTTTTATTTGAAGGTGCCATTTAAACATAAATTTCTATTATTAAGCGTTATTGGAGATTAGAGTGACAAACAGATTGGGAATCAATAAGAAGTAAATGAATGCGATTCTAAACTATCTATGTCATTTACCACCAAACCTACCCTGTTCCTTCAGTATTTTAAACAACAGTCCCAAGCCATGAAGGTAAACATGTTTTCAAACCCATGATATAGGCGTTATTAGGGGTCCTCTAAATCAATAGTTTTCAAACTATTTTTTCAGGCAACCTACTTTAACCCACCTGAAGCAATAATTTACAGGCTGTTCACTCGAGGTTCCAGTGCTTCATTCATAGTGAGCATTTGTGCTGCTCTGTCTTGTTGTGAACTTGGCAGAGTAGCTAATGTTTTCTCAGATGTGAAATCCTAGCCAGTACATCAAGGGAAAGAAAATTGTCTCCAATTAGAACATCGGGCTTGTTTATTGCCTCATGTGGTCATGTTGCATATTGAAGGGAGAACATGTATTTCATCTACCCAGAACAAAAATCTCCTAAAATCTTTGCAAAATCAATTACGACAACCCATTTTTTTAACATCCTGCAATTTATTTGAGGGTTATGTCCCGTCACTTTGAAAACCATGGCACATGGTTAGGTGGATTGGCCATGCTATATTGTCCCTTAACATTAGGGGGACTGGCTAGGATAGATGCATGGGGTTGTGAGAATAGCATCTGATTTGGATTGTAGTTGATGCAGACTTGATGGACCGAATAGCCTCCTTCTGCACTGTAGGATTCTTTGCTTCTAAATCATACACATGAAAGCTACCTAGCCCATGCAAATATCGGACTTTCCATCCTCTCTTGTGTAGAAGTTTCTAGAATCTGTTTGAAGCCCCCACGGCATCACGGACATGATTCTATTTTTTCCCCCCAAAGTATACTTTATGAATAAAATTTATAAAGATATATTACTTGAAACTTACAGAAAGTGCTATAAAACTTGACTTGTGCGTCCTGTTCACAGGAGTCTCTACACGATTATAACTACATTGATATTTTCAACATATTCCATGTCAGGCTTACAGTCTGAAATCAAAACATTCCAAATTGGAAATTACAGAAAATGCAGTGGAATTCATCTTTCCTCCATATAGCTTTTTCCTCTCTGAAATGACTCAGTACAATTACAATAGCCTTGTATTCACAAAGTACATTCAAAAGCAGGCACACTACCCGAGGGGTTCTGCAAACTTCCCAGCTCCTGGGAACTATCCTGCATGTTACCTACTGGTGAGTCAATGTGCCATTAGCTCAAGCCACATTCATAATATATCAAGCAGGTAGTGGACTCTTTTCAACACATTTCCATTTCAATTAATGCATGGACCCCATCCACTCACCACCTTCCACAAAGCTCTGGGATTTGAATTGAGAAGCAAAGCATGAAGACTGAAAAGGTTTAGGATGTTCACAGGACACATTCAACTTGCAACTCAGCTCAATTCCACTGTCCTGAATACATTGGGAAATGTGTTTGCCATGTGGCTGATCACGGCATGCCAGAAATCCAAACCGGACTATAGTCTTTGGAGAGAAAGCTCAACAATTCTTAATTGAAAGTGGCTGCTGTCATTAATAACTTCACTTTCATTTTTGATGTGGGTTCTTCAGTGTCTGTGAAGCAATTTAAAAAACAAAACATTATTGAGTCAACATCTGTCCAATCTGCCCCTTTTAATTGAAAGCGGAAGAACCAGTTAGAGATCTGTAAAAGCAATGTTCCGGTAAGAAGACATATTTTAAATCAGCCCAAGGTAATCTTAGCCACGATGTCATTGCGCGTACTTGAAGAAGCTACTCTGGCTGGACTGAGGGAAAAGCTAAGAATGCAAAAGTCTTCCAAGAATCCTGAAGTTATTTCACACAAGAACACAAAAATGCTGCAAAACCTCAGCAAATCTGACAGCATCTATGGAGAGAGAGTAGAGCCAAATGTTTTGAGTCTAGATGACCCATCTTCAGATCTCTGATAAAGAGTCAACCACACTCAAAATATTGACTCTATTCTCTCTCTACAGGTGCTGTCAGATCTGCTGAGATTTCCCAGCACTTTCCCGGTTTTAGTTCAGATTCTAGCATTCGTATTTATCCTGAAATCTTATTCTACTGTACGGCCCCAAATGAGCTTAATGATAATGATTTTCTGGTCCTTTCTTATCCACATTCTAACCAAATCTTGGTCAGGCTCCAATTTTAACTTGCAACCTTAGGATGACACTCCTTCGAATACAACATACCAAAGATTAAATAAGGCAATCAATAACCTATCTGCCTCTGTAAGGATGGTATGATTGCATGACTCAAGTAAAATACTGAGTGTGTAATGTCTCTTTCACATCCAATCACAAAGTTAATGTGGCGCTCACCACGTACTTTAATTATTTTTGTTTCTGCGACAATTTTAAACATGCGGATCACAGAGAACAAAGATCAGACTTTCTGAACCCGTGATGTCACCCACAGAATTCATAGTGCTGCCCACTGAGCAGGGTATGTATATTGCCACCCACTCTCAGCATTCACAGCAATGCACACTTCCCTGATACCGGAACAGAGAAAACTGTGATGAAAGGAGAATTGTGCTGCAAATCTTTTAAAATTTAACAATGTTTCACAGCCCAAATAAATCATCGGTTAATAAAGTAGAGTTTGACATATTGATAAGTTATTAGATTAAATGATATAAAGCATAATTTCAGAACACAATAAATAGTCTAAAACTTGATGTCCTGAGTTTTAGCTTTCAAAAATGGTAACATATATGATTTCTAATCAAATGGCATGTGGTGGCATGTGGTGAGCATGGCTACCTCATAGCTTGGGTTTTGTTCTTGGCTGGCATCACTCTCTGCACATTCTCCCCATGTCTGCTTGGATTTCTCCCGGGAGCTCTGGTTTCCTCCCACAGTCCAAAAGATGTGCAGATTAGGTACATTGGCCATGTTAAATTCTCTTTTAATGTACCCAGACAGGTGCCGGAGTATTGCGACGGGGAGATTTTCATGGTAACTTCATTGCAGTGTTAAAGTGAGCCTACCTGTGGCACCAGTAAATAAATTTTAAAGGTCTGAAAGAAATTTTCAAACTTGTATTGCTGTATGTTTATAGAAAGATTTCTCGCTGGTTAAGTGATTATTTGTAGTGAGCAGAAGTTAATAATGTCAGCGATTTAGTCACTTAGACACTTGTAGGTTACAGATTGAATCTTATCTCATTTTGAGTAAATCATTTGATGCTGTTTTTTACAAATAGATTGAGTTTCCTATAAACTGAAATTCACTTCAGTTCTCTGCTGCACTTCCCATGGCATTGGTCGACCAATTAATCCAGGAGTGGTAAGTTACTCACTGCAGTTATTCTTTGGGGGTGCAAATGATGAGTGAGGTCTTGTGGCATATTGGTAGCATCTCTACCTCTGGGCCAGGAGCTCCAGGGTTCAAGTCCCAGTTCAGGATTTGATGACAGTAGAAGGCATGTTCATAACAGATGTATTATCTGTCTAAGTTGTTCCCATGTAGCAAGTGGTAAAAAGAGGAGAGATTTTTGGTCAGTCACCTGCTGAAGACATCATCAAACCACTGCGCTACTATGCCAAGCATAATCATAGACCAATGCAATGGGCGTCCATACCTGAACCTATACAATAAAAAAAAATTGTTCACATTTCTTAGGATGAGTTGCTACTCAGTTTCATACAAACCTGAAGGAATTATACTTTACACATAAATATGGAAGGCATTGTCTTCTATTGGTACTATTGTTAGACCATTAACCCTAAAACTCAGCTAATATTTTGGACACCAGATTCAAATCCCACCACGGTAGATGGTGGAATTTGAATTGAATAAAAAAAATCTGGAATTAAGAATCAATGGATGACCAATGGAACCATTGTTGGAAAAATCCATCTGGTTCACTAATGTCCTTTAGGGAAGGAAATCTGTCATCCTTCTCTGGTCTGACCTACATGTGACTCCAGAGCCACAGCAATGCAGTTGACTCTCAACTGCCCTCCAAGGGCAACTAGAGGTGGGCAATAAATGCTGGTCAGTCACGAATGCCTATGTTCGACAATGATATAAAAAAAACATGGCTGTTGCTTGCCCCGTAGTTTCAACAAAACATTCAACAAGACGTAGGGATAGTGTACAAACATTGATGGTAAAGTATTTCCCAGGTGGAATCCAATGGAACCCATTGGACCACAGATCTAGAAGTAAGCCTGCCTGATTTTAGATTTATTTAAACAGACAGAAAAATTGTTAGTATGTTCATGTGGATGTGAAATCTTCTCTATTGGATTTTCTTCCCTGCAGTCCTCCCAGGCAATAAAATATTCCAAATAGAGAAAGGGATAAAATTGCTTTCTAGCTTCTGCTAATATCTATATCAGTATGACGGATGGAGATTTACTCCAACCTGCCCCTCCACTCTCATGTAAGATGGTACAAACAGACCAGCAGCATTAAACATTTGACATTGGCCGCCAGACTTTTATGCAGTTGGGGTGATTTCATGGTGGGGTGAAAATGGCCACTAGGTCTTCACCCCAGCATTCCTGACCCCATTTTCAGGATGTCCAACTTTCAGGAGTTAAGGCTGAGGATTTATTTGAGTTGCAATCCCACACCCAACATTCCTGACCTGGCCAGCTCCATTATGGTGACAGGCATATCCTAGTTCTCAAATCCAAAGATATGTGAGTTAGATGGGTTGACCACATGAGCACTACTTTGTCTTTTAAAAAGCATTTAAACAGTTACATGGTTAAGATGGGTATACAGGGATATGGGCCAAACATGGGCAATTAAGATTAGCTTTGTGGTTAAAAAAAAACGCTGGTGTGGATCTTCACAATTTGCTTTTACAATTGGAGCAGTATTGCATTACTACAGTGGCCCAGTGGTTAGCACTGTTGCCTCACAGCGCCAGGGATTTGGGTTTGATTCCCAGCTTGGATCACTGTCTGTGCAGAGTCTGCATGTTCTCCCTGTGTCTGCGTGGGTTCCCTCTAGTTTCCTCCCACAGTCCAAAAGGCGTGCTGGTTAAGTACACTGGCTGTGCTAAATTCTCCCTCAATGTACCCAAACAGGTGCCAGAGTGTGGCGATTGGGGGATTTTCACAGTAACTTCATTGCAGTGTGAATGTCAGCCTGCTCGTGACATTAATAAATAAACTAAAAAAAACTTTAAACTGTTCTCTTTCTGTTTTTGGTTAATGCATTACACAAAAGCCAAAGCCAATTGTAGTGCAGACATTACCCAAATAAAAATGGCCAAAACTTATTCTGCAAAATAACAATTTAGGCTGCAAGGATTCTGGAGATTTTCTTGACTATACTTGACATACCTTCATCAACTAACAGGGAGAGATTAACTGTGACATTCAAGGGTCTTTGAATTATTTTTCCTTTTAACTGTGTTGGTCTCTCAGCTCGCAATCTTGAAAGCTTTCTTATTTTCAAAAGTTTAAATCTTACAAAGTGACATTTCCCACTTTTTCTTTAGGCTCATTTCAGAGAGAAAAAAAATTCTGCAATGTAGTGAATGTCAAGTGTTGGTGGCAATAAATACCCCACCAGTGGGATGGAATCTGAATTTTGTGGGCGATCTCATGGGCTCCAACAGTCTAATCTTTGTTTTCCCTACTCGTGTTTAAAACTTGACTTTTGGAAACAAAAATAATCATTCAACCAGGAACAACATTTGATTCCTGACAGTTTAATGTGTTTAATTACTTATCTGTATTTTTCTAGCTGGAGCTGCAGAATAATTTACGGATCTGCAGTTACTTTCTCGCCCACTTTTCCGAGCCTTGAGGATAATTTTAAACGGTCAGATGTTCTCAATACTTGCCACCAATCGTAATTTTCTTTGAATCTAAGGCGTCTAACTAAAATCTAATTTGTTTTATATTGACAAGGTTTCATTAATGGCAGGAAGGTGATACTTCCGTCACTGCTGGCACTGGACAAGGCAAAACAAGTGAGTCCCTTTCCCAACAGTGTCTGGGATCCAATTTTTACTGGATTCCAAGAGCGGGCATTGGAGTTAATTAAAAATGATGGGGCTGATTCTCCAGCTGTTCAAGGGGGAGTCTCTGCTGCCACTCTGCAATAGGAGCATTTGGAGAAGACGGAAAGTGGGTGATTGTGACTGGCCATCAGGGGGAGGGGGTTTGGGGCTAATAATTTGGAGGAAGGATTTGGGCTGCTGGGGGAAGTCAGGGCTGTCGGGATGGGAGTTTGGGTAGCTTGTGGCTAGTTGTGGTGGGGTGGGGAATAGAGGCTGGCCTGGGGAGGTTTGGGAGGCCAGCAATGTGGGATTGCGAGGCTGGCCAGTGATTGTAAGGCTAGTAACTGGGGCCACAGAGGGTGGGGGGGGGGGGGGGGGGGGCAGGAGGGCACTTTGCATGCGCCAATCACCGCTATGATAGATATTGGCACATGCACAGTGGCCAGCTCAATGCTAGCTGCCAGCCTCTTGGGCAGGAATAGGACCCACCCCCAGATTTTCAGAGTGAATCAAGTTAGAGCACTCGGTGATGCTCAGAGAGTCAGAGATTCATTCTGAAAAACATGCTAGAAAATAAACCAGCGGGATTTACTCCCATTTTTTAACACATTGGAAATTCTTTTGGGAGAACCTAGGCCAACACCTCCTTTTGATAGATTTTGTATCACCCTTCCTTTATCACAGAATCTTCAAAGAATCATAGAATCCCAAGAGTATATTTGGCCCATCGAGCATGCACCCGACCACAATCCCACCCAGGCCCTATCTCCTAATGACACATATTTGCCCTGTTAATTCCTCCAGTATAAACTGGAATTTGCAATGAGAATTTCAGTCCAGCTAAGTTCTTATGACTGGAATGAAGAGGAATATCTACCTTCACATTTTGCTTTTACAATTGGAGCAGTATTGCGTTGCTACAGTGGTCCAGTGGTTAGCACTCCTGCCTCACAGTAATTTAGCATGGTCAATCCACCTAACCCTCACATTTTTGGACTGTGGAAGGAAACTGGAGCATCCAGAGGAGATACATGCAGACACAGGGAGAACATGCAAACTCCACACAGACAATGACTCAAGCCAGGAATCAAACCCAGGTCCCCAGCACTATCAGGCAACAGTGCTAGCCACTGTGCCACCAAGTGATGGACAATGAATAGAAACCTAATCATTTGAGGGTTAAATATTCCCCCTTTTTTCTGCTAGCTCTTACTTCGCATTCTCCTTTCCCCACTTCTTGTTATCTTCTCTAAAATGTCTATCATTTTTATATTTACTGCTACACAATATTTACCGTTACTTTTAAAAATAAAATGTGGATTGTGAATGTTGAAATCGTGAGATGTAGTTTCTCTGTTCCAGGTTCCATTTTGAAATCATGGGGAACTTTGGAACAATAATGATGAGATGCTGTCATCAAATTCAACAGGATCTCCGTGTTCCTGGAATATCCTGTGGGATTCACCCCAAAAACACAACTCCCATCCCATAAACAATGGGCCCCATGACACTGAAAAAGGGATGGTGTTATTGTATTGTTAAACCAAAGGTAGGTGTTTCAAACAGCTTGGCAGAGTGAAACTCTCCAGGACAAAGAATCATATCCCTATTTGTTTTACTTCCAAAATCATCAGGCTCAAGGTGGTGGCATCATCAGACATCGTGGGAAAATAGGAATGAAGAAATGGGCATTGATATTATTTTTAACCTGGTTCAGCTGCTTAATATTTACAAGGAAGTGCTGCTGATGTAATTTGCTTCTTTAAGGTATATTCAGTCTTAAATCAAATCACACTCAGCAGTTATGAGCGCTTCAGTTAAAAAAAACTACAGCCATTTAAAGTTTATAAAGATAACGCGCCATGAAAATTAAAGCTTTAGCTCTTTTTCTTAAAGGGACCCACATCGAACGTCCATCACACCAAAACGATAATGGCAGGTTGGGCAGCTCCCATGGTCTGAATTTCACATTGTGAAGATGGGACAGCCCATGCTTCGTGGAAGCATTAATATCAAGCTCTGCGTCGAGGCCCAGCAATCATTGCACATGCTGCCGCTTCACAGCGCCAGGGATCCTGGTTTGATTCCTAGCTTGGGTTATTGTCTGTGCAGAGTCTGCACACTTTCCTCATGTCTGCATGGGTTTCCTCCAGATTCTCCGCTTTCCTCCCACAATCCTAAAAATATGCCGGTTAAGTGCATTGACTATGCTAAATTCTCCCTCAATGTACCTGTATCTGCCTGAGTGTGGCAATTGGGGGATGTTCACTGCAACTTCATTGCAGTGTTAATGTAAGTCTACTTGTGACACTAATAAAAACAATAATATGGAGGGAGTGCAGGCTCTGACATCAGCAGCCCACCCATCACTGTGAAATTGATCATTAGTGGCCGCTTAAGCTAATTCGCAGTCCAGTTGATTTAGAAAGAATCAATTACCTTTTTTAAATGAGCGCAGATTCAATCCACACAAAGTTCAGATGTGCCCAAACTGTTGCAGCTGATACACTCCCAGGTTAGAGGTTCCTTTATGTGAGTGGCAGTGACCTCCCTCTGGATCATGGCCTTCTCCCTCAGCCCTATCTTTATTTGCCAGTTGGGTGCTGTAACAGTGTCGTCCTTAAGGGAGGTGGGGGATGAGGGAAGTTTCCCAAGGGCACGTGTTCAGTCTGGACCCTATGGATTATCATGGTGGGAAGCTGAGGTAATCAGCAGGAGGGTAGCAGATCATAGGTTGAAGAGGGACCTGCAGTTGGAGCCAGAAGGTGTGTATGGCTAATCTGTCTATGAAAACAGTGTTTCTGGGGGTCTGGAAATGCACAGTGTTCATCACGAGCAGCTTTTGTTTCAAGAGTATGGAAGCTTCAGGCTGTAGAATTAATTCTAGGAACAGAAAGGAGGTGATTTTATTAGTTATCAGTGTAAATAGCGACACAGATGCAAAAAAAATCATAACACTCGGGAAACAAGATTCTCGCTGGCAAGATCACATTTCCTGATTTTCCACATCCCTTGCCTATAGTGGAGTTCTGGGTAGGAATCAACCTCATTTCATTAAATTGTAATAAATTTAAATATGGTTAAAGAAATTTGGGGTGGGGGAGGAGGGAGCGGGGAGGCGGGGAACTGCATTTTAACTTGCCACAGATCATGAGGTCCTTGAAAGATGGCACCCAATCTCTCTTGAACTGACCTTGCCAGCTTAATTAGGCCTTGCCCTCCTCCCCACCCCGCTTGGTATATATCATGTTGCCAGATTCTCTGTGCAGAGTGCCAGAAAACCTGGAGAGAAATCTTGGCTGTGTAGTTGAAGAGCTACGTGCTTGTTTCCTCATTGAAACTGACACTGGCAAAACATGACAAGATTCTGAGTGTTTATGGCAAAAATCATAGAGTCACTGGAGAGAAAACTACACTTTGCCATATTATCTTAGGCAACAATGAAGCATTTAAATTTAAGATATGTTTAAAGAACAGAAATGTGTGAATATGTGGAAAGGAATGAGCCAAGATCAGTGTTAGAACCCTCTCTCTTATTGCTTTCACTAGGACAGAATGTGGACTACAAACACTGTTCATTTCATCGTGCTGTAATCATGGGGATGATTCTCCCAAAAGTGCTGCATTGGTGGGAAAACTGTTCTAGATCCTGATTGTTTTGACAGTTTAGCTTCTCACTCGACTCTCCCCATTCCGTGCAATGCAGAGTTCCCAAATGTGAGTCTCATTAAAAACTCAGAGGAGCGGGGCTGATTCACGTCGAAGTTTGACAGTTCTGGAACTCTGCAGATATGCAGTGTTTGCTGGTCAGCTCGATCACTGGCCAGCCTGGGACCTCCGCAGTGCTGCTCTCTTCCAGCACCCCCCCCACAGCTCAATCATGGCCCAATTCCTGGGCCAGCCCTTACCACGCCCATCGCCCTGGAGCACTCCGATGTCCACCCCCAAGCAATGGTGATTCTCTCACTGTCCCCATCTCAGCAGACTCCCTCTCTGCTGACCAGCAACCCCCCCCTCCAGGGTCAGACCCCTTCTTCCAAGAAGCAGGCCTCCTCCCCCTCCCAGCAGATGATCCACTTGCCTGGCCCGTATCCCTCTATACCCATCGTACCCATATAACTATCTAAATGCTTTTTAAAAGATAAAATTGTACCCACCTTTATTACTACATCTGGCAGCTTGTTCCAGACTCTTGCCACCCTCTGTATGAAAAATTGACCCTCTGGACATGTCTGTCTTGCTCCCGTCTCACCTTAGACCTATGCCCTCTTGTTACAATTTCCTACTTCTGGGAAAAGGTATTGACTATCTAGCTGATGTGTGCCCCTCATTATTTTATAAACTCTATAAGATCACCCTTCAGCCTCCTACACTCCGGAGAAAAAAAGTTCCAGTCTATCCAGCCTCTCCTTATAACTCAATCCATCAAGTCCTGGTAGCATCCTAATAAATCTTTTCTGTACTCTTTCTAGTTTAATAGTATTCTTTCTATAATGGAATGACCAGAATTGCACACTTTATTCCAAGTGTAGTCTTACCAATGTCTTGTACAACTTCAACAAGACATTCCAACTCGTGTATTCAATGTTCTGACCAATGAAACCAAGCATGCTGAATGCCTTTTTCATCACTCTGTCCATCTGTAACTCCACTTTCAAGGAGCTATGAACATGTACCCCTAGATCATTTTGTTCTGTAACTTTCCCCAACGCTGTACCATTAACTGAGATCGGCCGGGCTAAATTACTGCTTTGTAACGGGGACTGGCAGGATAAATACGTGGGGATACGGGAACAGGGCCGGGGTAGGATTGTTGTTAGTGCAGGCTTGATGGGCCAAATGGCCTTCTTCTACACTGTAGGGATTCTATGATTCAATATGAAGATCTCAGAGGCTTTGTATTCTGTTGCCGATGCAGAATTTCAATTCTTGCAAAAGAGAGGAAGTACAGTATAAACTGTCTCTAATATTTGTCAGTTTGTCTGTTTGTTTTATTATGGAAGAGACCTCTGGTTCAGACATGGACAGGAAGCTTTGCAGCTGGAATTACAGTTAAACCATTAGGTGCACACCACATGGATTCTATAGCCATGTCAGTGCTGCCAAATCAAATTTATTTTGCAGACGTTATGCATTGGACAGATTTCTCTCAGAAAAGCTTGGGTGAACTTCCTCAATGTACTTGATTATTTGGCTGCAGTCGTTTGTTTGTTTAGAGAGGTAATGAGTTCACTGATTGGCATGGATCTGCCAAGCAACAAAATAAAATAGATCACTTCGTTTGACAGCAAGGTCCCATTGTCTAACAAATGCTGGCAAATGACCAACAGATATTGAACCTCTTGATCAGATCAAACAACTTCTAATCCATTGACACATCACAACAATTTAAAAATAATATGTAAGAGGGAGGAGGAGTTTAAGGTTCTTCTGACAGGGAATTACAGTTCATAAAACATTCATGTAAGATCATCCAGTGCAGGGTAGGGAGATGTCAGCAACATTTTAATGGTGGAACAGCTTGCAAACATTTGTAATTCAGTTTGAAAAAGTGAGTGCTGACCTCAATTTTTGGTCAGGGTTTTGTAGTTTCTCCTCTAAATGCTGAAGCAGGTAAGAAGTGCACCACCTGTAATAGCCTGCTTTTCTCGACACATTGTCCAGCACTTAAATATTATCCTACACTATCACACTAGCCAGGAGGGGCCTGAAAAAGTCGGCAACAACAGCTTTCCAGGGATCATAAGATCATGAGCTACAGGAGCAGAATTAGGCCATTCAGTCCATCAAATCTGCTTTGCCGTTCAAACACGGCTGATATGATTCTCATCCCCATTCTCTTGTCTTCTCTCTGCAACTCTTGATTCCCTCATTGACTAAGAACCTACCTATCACCGTCTCAAAGACATTCAATGATCTGGGCTCCATGCCCCTCTGTGGAAATGAATTCCACAGATTCACCACTCTCTGACTGAAGAAATATTTCCTCATCTCAGTTTGGTCCCTTCACTCTGAGATTGTGCCCTCAGGTTCTAATCTAACCCACTAGTGGAACATTCACATCATGTATACTCTATCTATACCTCTCAGTATTCTGTAATTTTCAATTAGATCTTCCCTCATCCTTCTAAAAGCGATTGGGATGCACTTTTTAAAGAGCGTCCGAATTTTAGTTAGAATCCCCACCATATCCTGTTCCACAAATTCAGGAATCCCTTCCCCCAGTGCACACATGAAGAACCTCTCTCACATATATAGGGAATCCCACTCCCTCTAAGAATATGGACTCTTCCCCCTTCTGGAAACACCACACAACTCACCATGGATCTCCCCAGAGAACCACCCCGGCCCTGCTGCTTGGCACTGCCTAGCCCCACTGGGCTTTTAATGAGATTCATGTTCACTGCAAAGACCGGGAAAATGTCAGGTAAAGGCAGCAATCTCAGCGTCGGTGATACCTCCGTGGATATTGTCCTCTAGATCATCGAGGAAAGGCAGGAACTTCTCCTTCTGAGGATTGGGAGCAAGAGGCCCCTCCCCATTTGACCAGAGCTGCCCAGAAGTGATCTCTGGAATGATCAGTGCCCATGAAATCCACAATAAGACAGCTGTGCAGTGGCGGAAGCAGTTCAATGATCTTATCTGCTAACATGAGTGAACATTCAACTCTTTAAACTCATATCAGCAATGGATTTTTCTTCATCTTTTATGGGACATGGGCATCACTGGCAATGCTAGCAATTACTGCCCACCCCTACGTGCCCTTGAAAAGATGAGCTGCCTGCTTTAACTATTACGATCCCTGTGGTGTAGGTAAAGTGCTTCTAGGGAGGGACTTCTGGGATTATAATGTGCCAATAGTAAAGGGGCAGCAAGATGCTTCAAGTCAGGATGTGTGACTGGGAGGAGAGCATGGAGATAGTGGTGTTTCCACTTCCCCTTATCCTTCCAGCTGGTAGAGGGTATTATGGCAGTAACCTAGGGGAGTTGCAGTGCATCATTGTAAGTGGTACACACTGCTTCCACAGGGTCAATGATAAAGGAGGAAGTGTTGAAGGTGGTGGATGGAATGTCATTCAAGCAGGATGCTTGGATCTGAATGGTGTCAAGCTTCTTTATTGATGTGGACCTGCAGTCAGCTAGGACATTCTATAATTGTGCCTTGTAAGCAGTAGACACATACTGTGGAGTCAGGAGATGAGATACCCACCATATAATTTCCTGCCTTCTAAACTGCTCTCCCATCCAATGCGCTCACACTCGATCCATCGGTCCTTATGCAGGACAAAATGGCCCACAACAGGATTGAGGAAAGGAGAACAAGAGGTGGAATGCTGGAGTTGTGAAACCTGAGCAGAAGTCTGCAGAGCAGGCATGGGGAGAAGATAGACTGTGCCTGCACCAGTGGCCATTCCCAACACTCCAGTGAGGAAATGGAGATAACATTGGGCAGGAGTATGCACGATCTGTATAATGTCTGCTCCAACTTCAGCAGACACTCTTTCTCTCTTTTTTCACCATTCCAGGTACCAGCAGGAAGAGGAGGAGGCCAAAGTCCTCCACAGAGAAAACTCCAGCTCCCAGGCCACTTAGGAGGAGGAAAAAGATCCTTGCACACCTGGAGGCCCATCACAGCTTTCAGCTGGACCCTTCACCAGTGCAGAGACATACTGGTGGCTCATAGCGCTAAAGTAGGCTTTGGATCAGTCACTAATGGTCACGTCACTGACGTGTGTGAGTTGGATCGAGCCTCTACAATCAGCTCTTGACATTTGCTGAATATTCTAAGGAAGGTGGGGAAGCATTAGGCCCTCAACATAGTGGCACAAGAGATGGAGGAATCCGTCACAATTCCCACCCCTACAGGGTGGGCTCATTTCACCACAAATCTCGAAGCATGCGTGGAATTCTTCTGAAGCTTAAGTAGCTAAAAACCATGCGATGTATCGGCATACCGCACCAATAATATTCCTGTAACATGTCCAGTTGATGTAATTGAATATGACATTGATGTCCAGTTTTATCTGGAGATGAATGAGAACAACTCTAACTCTCAGTTATTGGTTTATATGTTCCTGGGTCCATGATTTAAGTTAATCATTCGCATTGCCTTGGAATAGTACAGGCCCACCACTCCATCTGAACACTCAGAATCATAGTACAGGCCTCCCAGGCTCAGGTGTGGATTTGTCAAGTCTGTCTACAAGTTCACATAATTCTTCTGCACTTTAGAGTTTCTGTAATTCTAAGTTTCACTGGAACTTCCACTGGTAACAGATATTATTATAGTGTGACAAACATTCATTGGTTGCTTCCATTGTAAATTTGATATATAAATCTACAATGTGAAAAAGTTGATACCAAAATGTAGCCAGGAAGTATTTTTGTTGACAAGAGAAGACTGCAGACATCAGATTAGACATCAGATTAATGGCTTGTTGCTCTTTCTGGATCAGCTGTGCATAATAAGACTTTTTGTAATGATCATTTTGAAATGTATGCAATGTTTCTTTGACTGTATTGAAGCAGTTCAGAGTACACTCTATATGAACATGAGAATGTGAATATTATTGCAGTGTGTGTGTGATGGCTGCTTTGAAATGTCTGTAATGTTCTTTCATTACCAATAAATTATATTTCTGCGACAAAATAAAATCAGCCATGTAGTTTCAATTAGTGAGAATGTAAAAATTCCTGCTTCTGTCACTATTCCTGCTCACTATCCAATGTTATCTACCCACTGTGAACACTAAGCAAAGGTAACATTGAGACTGGCTCATATATCCACCAGAGAATCCCCACCACTCAGATGGAGGCCATTAATTCTGTGGAATCTGCACTAATTTCTGACTGAGCATCTTACCCAGGCCTATTCCCTGATCTATCTCTGTTAACTCATGCATTTACCCCACTAATCTCACCAATTTACACATCTTGGGATATCAAGGGCCAATTTAATATGGCCAATTCATCTATTCTGCATGTCTTTGGACTGTGGAAAGAAACAGGAGCACTTGGAAGAAACCCATGCAGACACAGGGAGAACATACAAACTCCACACAGACAGTCACCTGAGGCTGGAATTGAACCTGTATCCCTGGTGCCATGAGGCAACAGTGCTAACCACTGTGTCATCATGCCACATGGTTTTACAGTGCTGTTCATTCACACAGTTTAGACTGAATAGTCACTAAGGAAATGTTGAGGACAGCAACTGACCATGGAAATGCTCCTTAGGCATATCCATTATGAGCTAGGAACCACAAGCAGAATAGCAGGAATGGGGAGGTAAGATAAGATGGGGAATGGGGAGGTAAGATTATATTATATCTTGCTAGCACGAGGGGACACAGCTTTAAATTAAGGGGTATGAGTTATAGGACGGATATCAGAGGTAGGTTCTTTACTCAAAGAGTGATTAGGGAGTGGAATGCCCTACCTGCAGCTGTTGTAGATGCGCCAAGTTTGGTGGCGTTTAAGAGGTTAATTGATAAGTATATGGAAGAGAAGGGAATGGTTTAGTTTGGAGGGGCATTGCTTTTTATTTTGGTCGGCACAACATCGAAGGCCGAAGGGCCTGTTCTGTGCTGTAATGTTCTATGTTCTATGTTCTATAAGTCAGCATAAAGAATTAAACAACTGAAAATGTAAGGTGTTGAAATGCAACCTTTGTTTCCTCACCTTAGCAGTTTCAATAATAAAAGCTTGAATATTATTATAAGTAATGTTATTACATTACTTCAAAATGATGGTATCAAATTGCTCTCTCCATTATTTTAATGGAGGCCTTAACATCCTTAGTTTAAATGAGTTACCATCTCCATTAGCAGAAAGAGGAATCTGATGTCGCTATTGTTTATCTGATAAGATAGCTCACAGCAATTTACAGGATAGTTACAGTGGGTAGTATTTCAAATTGTAGCAATGGTACATGTTCCACTGAATCTAAAACAACATTGTAGAGAAATCACAAACGCACATGTTTGGTTATCGAAAGAGCTTCTTGCCAGATGTTAAATTTAACATCAACTTAATTCCTCTAGAATTATATTCTCCTTTGCTGTGTGTGTATGTTATTTTTGTGTTTATTAAGGTGAGTGCTGTGAAAGAAAGCAGCTGTGATTCAGGTATGCATGTGTTCAATGCAGATTGAAGCTCCCACAGGCTCTATAACAGGAATGCATCTTCAATTCTTATCTGTTGCAGCAGTGGGACATTTTCCCATACTAGTGAATTCTTTGAGTGGGTGAAATCGTCAATTTTGCATTGATTTTATTGAGAGGAGTCAAAAAGGAATTTCCCACAGAATCCTTACATTTGACAGAAAGAGAGAGAAAGAGAGAGGGAGAACAAAGAGAGAGAGAAAGAACAATCCTTCACCCTATTACCCTGGCATGATTTCAAATCAAACTCCTAGACGTAAAACCTTTCGGCTGACTACTATGTGGCCCTTCTACCTTTTTACAATGATAAATAATAGCTGAGATGCACTTTGGTGAGTAAAGGTTTATTTATTAGTCACAAATAAGGTTCACATGAACACTGCAATGAAGATATTGGTTGATCACACTTTATATTATATCTGTAATCAAACAGTTAATTCCATCCATGGGTTATTGACAAACAGGTAGTTGGTCCAAGATTCAAACATTCAACCCGATGCAGTTAAATGTATTGAACCCCATCTTTGGTCTCAATTGAAATGCTTCTAGCATCAAAGGATGGCTTTTTTTTATTCATCAGCAGCAGCGGTGGCATGTAGATTTGATGGTTTGCTATTGTTGCTGACTTTGGGGTAGGGTCTCGTGGATGTGAACATGCTCAGTGAAGCAAGGCAGGCAGTGAATGTGCTTATAAAGCAGAAGCTGTTGAATTTGGTCCACACTCGTGCAAAAAAAATCCAGAGGTCAGCTGACAGCTGGGTGTGCTGAACCACAGCAGGAATGACTGATGTGATTAAACTTGCCAAGATGGGTGGCTTCTACATGTGCTTGTGTGCAATCTTTATTGGCTTTGGCTTTGAACTCTCTACGATGCAGAGGGGTCAAACATTACTGTGCAGGGCTAACGCAGCTAAGAAAATCCTTTCTTTCCTGCGTACATTTGCTCAAAAAAAATTGCCTTTTTGTCTGAATAGTTTTCTGTTCATGAAGCTATTTCTCTGGCAGTCAGTGCAAGAAGATATGAAAAGGTCTTTTGTGTATTAACTAGCTGAAAAGTTCAATCCCACAGTTTGTCTTAATGTCAAGTATTTGTCTCGGTATTCAAATGAGTAAACAAGTCCTACCTATAAAAAGCCCTGTTCTCTCTTTACAGCTGACAATTGTCCTTTTCCATTGAGGGCATTTAGGCCCACCATAAGATTACAGCAAGGGACACTTAATCCATAAGATCTGAGAACCCAATCCATCGAGTTTGACAAATAGTTGAATTAGCTCTGCTTTCACCTAGCAACTTTGGACAGAGATCCATCATTTAATCCTTTGTGTCTTTTCCATTGCAAGAAGATACTTAACTTGCTTCAAAACTTTTTTTTCTAAGTTGATAAGCATTATAATTATTACAGAATATTACATATCAGAACACTAACAGGAGGCTTTGGAGAGGATACAAAAAAGGTTTACCAGGACGTTCGTATGGAGGGCATTAGCTATGAGGAGAAGTTGGAGAACGACAGAGGTTGAGGGGCAACCTGATAGAAGATTATGAGGAGCCTGTACAGAACAGATAGTCAGAAGCTTTTTCCCAGAGTGGAAGAGTCAATTATTAAGGGGCATCAGTTTAAGGTGCGAGAGGCAAGTTTTGAAAGAGATGTACAAGGCAAGTTTTTATACAGAGGGTGGTAGGGGCCTGAAACTCACTGCCGGGGGAGCTAGGGGAAACAAATACGATAATGACTTTTAAGGGGCATTTTGACAAATGATAAGATGGAAATAGAAGGATATGATCCCCAGAAGGTAGGGGATTTTAGTACAGATTGGCAGCATAGTTGGTGCAGGCTTGGAAGGTTGAAGGACCTGTCCCTCTGCTGTAATTTCCTTTGTTCTTTCTTTATATCTGATTTATTAATAACAAAAACACATTATACATCAGGACAATTGGTGACTAAAACCAGAAAGCATGGTGTGTCTGTAGTCAGCTTTGGTATCACACCAACACCAAGAGCAATTTATAGGTTTGGATTGTTTTGTCTTTCATATTTACACAAAGGGATGTTTGGGAACATCAGCTGTACCTTTGCAGCTCCCGCACATCAACTGCAAGAGAGTAAGCATGGGTTAAATTGACTGACTTGGTTATCTGCAAAGCAGTAACTATGATTTCTATAAATTTTTGATATGCTGTCACAAGTCCTCTGGTCATGAATCTATTGTTAGTGCGGAATGCTGTCTTAGCAATTTGCAACATCTACTGAGGAAAGCTGAGTTCCAGGAATAATCTGATCATGTTAGCTGCTCAGGTAAGTCCATGCTGTAGCCAATATTGTGGGTGAAATCTAGTACTGTTGGGTTGGAAAGCCAAGGGCCATCCTGTAGTGGCCATTTGCAAAGCCCCAAGACAGTTTCATGGCCAACAGAGTTTGGTCAAATTTAAACAGAAATCCCATTTACACCTGTACGGAGATTTTCCAAGGAACTTCCCTCCAAATTATAATGAGTTTAAAGTTATTTTAATGTTTATTTACTAGCTTCACAAGTAGGCTTACATTAACACTGCCACGAAAATCCCCTTGTCACCACACACCGGTACTTGTTCGGATACACTGAGGGCCAATGCACCTAACCAGCACGTCTTTCAGACTGGTGCATTCGGAGGAAACATATGCCGACAAAGGGAGAATATGCAGACACCACACAGACAGCGACCGATGCCGGGAATCAAACCTGGGCCCTTGGAGCTGTGAGGCAGCAGTGCTAATCACTGTGCTAGCATGCCATCCCTGGATTGGGAGAAGCTGTGAAAAATTCCCAGTGCCTTTAGCTAGCAAGTTGTATGCCAACATAGAATTCAGTCCCAAAAAAGCTATATAAGCATCTGGCAATCCTGTGGAAGTTAATTATTGCAGCAACTCAATGAATATTTCTCATTGAGATTTAACTCTTGTCATAGGGGTCAGATGCAGTGATATGCTGATATGTAGACTAAGCTGAAAACTTGTGCCAATAGCATGCATCCTTTAACATTGTACTAAGGACACTTCTCAGGAATAAGTTCTCAAATTTCATTCCCATCATACCTGACGAAAATAATCCTTTCCATTTTAGCCAAACCTCTCTCTATGTTCCAGTCAGAACAACATTTGTCATTCCCCAGAACCTGCACTGCAAAATCCTACACTCCAGCACTCGAGGGAAAACAAGTGATGCAATGTATTTGATAGTGGTTTTTCAAGATTTAAGTTTATATCCAACACGAACAAACTGCATATAAACCTCTGGTTGGCTGTAAGACCTCAAAGTGAATTGACCTCGGGAGTATCAATCCTGTTCCTAGTGAGAATGGACATCTAGTACAAACCTCTAGATCAGAAAGTCTGATCTTTGTTCTCTATGTTCTGCATGTTTAAAATTGTCGCAGGAACAAAAATAGCCCAAGGCCATGATGAGTTCCATGTTAACTGTGTGATTGGATGTCACAGCGATATTGTACACTCAAAGTGTTTTACTTGAATCATACCACCCTTACAGAGGCAGATAGCTTGATTGATTGCCTTATTTAATCTTTGGTACGTTATATTCAATGGAGTGTCATTCTGTGGTTGCAAGTTAAAATTGGAGCCTGACAAAGATTTGGTCCGAATACAGATAAGAAAGGACTTATCATTATCATTAAGCACATTTGGGACCTGAAAGTAGAAGACTTAAGGATAAGTGCAAAAAACTGCAGAAGCTATAATCTGAAACAAAATGGAAAAATGCTGGAAAATCTCAGCAGGTCTGAGAGATTAGAGCCAATGTTTTGAATCTAGACGATCCTTTGTCAGAGCTTTCATCAACTCTACTCTCTCCACAGATGCTGTCAGACCCATTGAGATTTTCCAGCATTTTCCTCTTTTTGATTCAGATTCAAGTATCCTCAGTATTTTGCATTTATCATTGCACCTAATATTTCCCTGTTTGATTCTCTCACTCAGAAATCTGCACAGATCTTCCGATTCAACTGAGCACCAGCGATGGGTTCTCGGCAATAGGATGGGTGAACCATGGGGGCTGATGGATGTGTGGTGAGTCGGAAAATCCCAGCTGATGTGTGGTAAAAAAGTGTCATGCTGCCTCTGTGGTGTTTGCTCTTCTAAGACTGAGGTTGAAGTACACTATTAAACCAAATAGATACCATGCTCTTTAATCGGTAATAATGAAATGGGTGTCTGAAATGGAAGCTGTTCCACTCTCCCACAGTATAATGTGATGAGCACAATTTTTAAAAAAATCTGACACTGTTATGCTGGCATGTGGATCATTACTCTGTGGGCAACTTGCCTAATCTGAGAAGAGCGAGTCAGATTTAGTAGCATAAATACTGGGAACTGGCTTATGAATCTCATCTAAACAAGTGTCAGCGCAGAAGCTACATGATTGGCTGCTTATCATTGTTCTAAACTCAATTAAGGAAACTTTCAAAGTGCAAGCCACAACTTTCTGCAATGTAGCCCCATATTAGTTCTTATCCCCTGCTTTTAGCTGTGTGTTTAACAAGAGAGCATCGAATTGCTTTTCACTAACTTTCTAAACATTGAGTTTATTCAGTTTCATAGTCAGTTACATTATATTTGAAGATGTTAACTTTGCTTACAGACACAAATTACACATGGAGAATATCTCCACAGTTTCGAAATCAAAATTCACTTACAGCAAACTCCTTTCCCCCAAAAATACACAGAGGCATTTTGCAACGGTCAAAACATTCCGAAAGATTTTGTGGTGACCCCGTTCTTGTTCACAGTCTACACAGGATGGCTGGTTGCCAGCTGAACTGCAAGACCAAACAGTGGCTGCTCCTGTTCACAAATCACAAACTGCGCAGTGTGCTGTGGGGGAAGAGTTGCTGCCCTTCTTCTACTGCTGCAGTCTGCACAGGACCTTCTTCATAGAATCCTGCAGTGCATTCGACCCATCGAGTCTGCATTGACCAACAACCCACGCAGGCCCTATCCCCATAATCCCTGCATTTGCCTTAGCTCATCCCCATGACACAAAGGATCAATTTAACTATTTAGCAATCCACCTAAACTGCACATCTTTGGAGTGTGGGAGGAAACCGGAGCATCCCGGAGGAAATCTATGCAGACACGGGGAGAATATGCAAACTCCACAGAGGTAGCGACCCAAGCCAGGAATCGAACCCGGGTCTCTGGCACTGTGAGGCAGCGGTGCTAACCACTATGTCACCATGTCGCCCTTAAAATAATGATGTTCCCTGACTGGGAATCGAATCTGGGCTGCAGTGGTGAAGCACCAAATCCTAACCACTAGGCCTTTGGGGATTCTTCACGAGTGATGTTTGGAAAACTCCTGGCTGGAGACATTAAAGTATTTTCTTAAAACGTTCTTAAGGAGATTGGCCTGATCTATAACATCAACCATTAAATTCCCCAAAAAGCCCTTTGGTTATCCCCAGATTTAACTACTCCCGTGTCCCAATCTACTTCCATACTATGCAATGTGGAAAATAGCAATCTCGTGTCATTGCAATGAAGAGAAGGACATCTTTCTTAACTTTGGACTGGATTTACCGCTGAAGAATATAGAAAGTCTCTATCTGACTTCAAGGGGTATTTTGCCCTAAAGGGAAATGTTTTAAACTTTGAAGCAAGTAGGTGAGGTTCCCTACCAGCATCAAATATTGGAAATTTGAATACACATTATACACAATGTTATGGCCATTCAATCTAAGAGTCAAAACAGCGTATGGAATGGGAAACCCCAAATGGGTACACCCTGCTGGTGGACAAGACTCCCCATCGAGGATGCAAAGTGAGAAAATGTTCTATATCAATGGTACGGTGGCACAGTCATTACCACTGCTATCTCCCAGCGCCAGGGATGCAGGTTCAATTCCAGCCTCGGGTGACTCTCTGCATGGAGTTTGCACATTCTCCCTGTGTCTGCCTGGGTTTCCTCAAGTTTCTTCTCACACTCCAAATATGTGCGGGTTAGGTGGATTGGTCATCGTAAGTTGTCCCTTAGTGTCGGGGGATTGGCAGGATAAATATGTGGGGTTGTAAGGATAGGGCCTGGGTGGGATGATTGTCGGTGCAGGCTCAATGGGTTGAATGACCTCCTTCTGTTCTGTAGGGACTCTATGATTCTCCTCTAATGCTGTTACTGAAAAACACACTGGGGGTTTTAATAAATAATTAGATACATCGCAGTGGAGGTACACATAAAGCTTATTCTCTACTCTTCCTTTATGCTTAATCTTACTCATGTAACCAATGACAGTAATTGCAGAATACATGGAGCACAATGCAGAGCTGTAAATGGAGAACTCAGCAGGCAGTGATAGCAACGGTGCAATATGAATCTGAGCTCCTCCCAATATCATTCTGAGGTCAAGCAGTTCCTTGCCTCCAACTGAGAGCTAAACATAGTCAATCATTTGGAAACTGCATGGCATATTCGGAATTCAGTAGTGCAAGGCAAGCAATTGCATTTGCTTCTTGACAATAAATCCAGAGCAGTGGATTTATTATCCAGTGTTCTGGAAAATGCACTCACTATACAACCCTTGACATGCAATGAAAATTTGGTTTCCTTTTTATTTTGTCTTTGGTGGATAGTGGTCTCTGCATTAACTGTCAAACTAAATCATTGCAACTAGTGTAAAGTCTGTGCAGGATCTCCTGATACTTTTCCAGCGTGTCACTTTCAGTGGGAAAGCTGATGTATCGCTCTCCAGCTGTGCTGAATTTTCTCCCATAATCTCTGGCAATGACAAGTTGCCAGATTGGGGGTCAGTGCCAGGGTGCCAGGGGCCAGCGCCACAGCATTACCTGTGCATGTAACACCCACTCCCTGCCCCCCCCCAAGAGAGGATACGTTTGCATGTCTCGCAGGTTCCCTTCGACTGAATCAAGTTTTTAATAGACTATTGTAAACCTCGCTGATGTGAGGGCAACATGAGAGTGAGGGGGAATTGGCAGGATAAATATGTGGGGCTGTGGGGATAGGGCTTGAGTGGGATGATTGTCAGTGCAGGCTCGATGGGCATATTGGCCAGAATTCTCCACATCTGCTCGCCACTGTAATTGTAGCAGCCGGGGTGCGGACAACATGAAGGCCCCTGATAATCGGACAGGAATTTCCGGCTTTTAGACCAGCACTGACAGAGAACTCCACTCACTGTGGCGATGCCCTTAATTATTCTTAAATTCATTTGAATCTATTGAAATGGGAACCTTGTCACATCACTAGCGAGTGACAGGGAAAATCGGAAAATGATGCCTCGCAGCGAGATTCTCATTTTCCCACTCTGGCCCTATCTTGGTTTGTGCTTGTACTCTAAATCGCTCCTTCACTCTTTGTAGGCTCCAGTGATTCTATTTGGAAAGTGAAGCTTACTTCTAAAGATTCCATCCTAATCACAGGTACAATCTGATTGGTGTCCATAAATAGTCCACATCTGTGAGCCCCATTTAATTTCTGTATTTTTTTTGTATTCTTACTTTTGCGCACTATTTGTTCCAACATTATTTTTTTCTTCCTTTCCTCATTGCTATCTGCTATTTACCTCATTACTTTCTTCTTAAGCTCCTGTTGCACCTATCTCTTTCATTTTTTACTCTGTTTATTGCCGAGCTTATCTTTCTCTTTTTCTTTTACATTTACCAATCAGTTCTCTTTGTTACTGTCACTTATTTTGATTTGTTTCTCTGGCAGTATTATTTATTTCCTTCTGTCAGTTTTTGTCTCACTTTTCTCTGCAATTCTTTCTTTGTAGTCTCTTTCCTCAGCATCAGCTAGGCCTGGATGACTCAGTAATGCTGCCATTGTCAATACTACAGCACCACAACTGGATCAGCTTGTCAACTGGAATATTATTTTCAAATCCTGCGTGAGCCTCACACCACGAAAGGTTTGAAAGAATTCTGAAGTTGGGGAAGTGACATGTGCACCTGTTTGAGTCAACATTTGCAGAGAGTACAGTAGCTACTTTTATATTGCCTTATATTATATGATTGGAATTCTCTGGCCATTTACCCTCCACCACTGCAGCCAGTGAGGTTGAAGAATTTGGAGCTCAGCCAAACCTCTATTTCATTGCAGCAAGACCAGAGAATCCCGCTGGCGTGAATGGCTGGAAAATTCCTCCAATACCCTACAATATCCTTCAATACAATTCCCTTGCAGTGTGGACATGATCATAAGTGTGTGGAGTCTGCATGCTTCCCTTGTCTGTATGGGTTTCCTCCACGTGCTCTGATTTCCTTCCACAGTCCAAAGATGTGCTGGTTAGGTTGATTGGCCATGCTAAACTGACTGTAGTGTCAGGAGGATTAACAGGATAAATATGTGGGTTATGGGAATAGGGCCTTGCTGGGATTGTGGTCAGTGCAGACTTGATAAGCTGAATAGTCTCCTGCACTGTAGGATTCTATGATTCTATGAAGTAGCAGGGAGGACAATAGCCAATGAAGGAGATATGATGGTGATGCATATATTTTGACACAGCTTATGCCCCCTCTTCATGCCTCTAGTCCTACAAATGACCTTGATGTTTACTTTTTAATAAAGTGGGAATGAATTCCAAAACTGAGTATGAAATGTAATATTTGTTCAGTTATTAAAGTTAGGTTTAAAGCTAAATCAGTACTAAATATACCAAGTATTTGAATCTAGTGCAACATAAGCTGAGCATTCTGAGGACAGTGTTTAGTGTGTGCCCTTTTTCACACAGAAACATAGAAGGATCACGAGGAGATCGTTTGCCCCTTAGATCCAGCTCTGCCATTCATCACAGTCATGGCTGATTATCCAACTCAATAGCCTAATCTTGCTTTCTCCCCATAACCTTTTGCTCCAAGTGCAATGTCTAGCTGTGTCTCGAACACATTCAACGTTTTGGCACCAGTTTGTAATGATATCAGTTGGCTTCCTTTCCACAAGCATCGTCACTCTATAGATAACTTCTGTACATACCGGTCCCGTGTTCTCCATTTGCTTTCAGATACATCCAGGTCTTCATCTTGAGAAACCTTTACACACTGCATTTCCTTAATGGGATATTTCACTGCTCACTCTGAGAGTGTGATCTTGAGCCCAGGTTAGTGGTCTGCAGGATTATCAATCCCCCTCACTGCTAGGATAAAGGGGAAAATGCCCTGGCAGACAGGGAACCTCATTTTAATATATTATCATTAGTAAGTGCAGACTCAAGACATTCCCCCTTCATTGAATATTCATCAGGAGTCAGTCTCACATTACGCCACAGCCATTTACAATAGCTGTACGAAAACAAGAATCTGGTGACCTTACCTCTGAAGGGGAGGGAAGTGTGAAGGGTGCAGCAGGAGGGAAGGCAGGCTTATCTTGGTTTCATTAAGAAGTCATGATGTAGTGATGGCGGCATTGGACTTGGGTAAACACAGTAAGAAATCTCACAACATCAAGTTTAAGTCCAGCCAGTTTATTTGATAGTAATCTCACAAGCTTTCGGAAACAGTGTTCCTTCATCAGGTGTGTGGAAGGTATTGATCAAGAAAGGCATATAAAGACCAACATGGTATACAGAATACTGATTAGAATGCAAAATTTTACAGCTAACCTGCTATTCAAGTCTTAAAGATGCAGACAATGTGAGTGGAGATACCATAAAGAAGATCATTTATCTTGTTACTGCACTGTTGCCCCATCCACTTACAGAATGAGCTGGCACTCATCATAGCGGCCATTGTCACCCAGGCAGGGGTTGTTCTCTTGATGCATGGACATCTGCTTAAATCTGGGTAGAGGACATCCCGTCTCGGTCCCATGCCATTCAGGAACGTGGCCAGGGCTCCCTCAGACAATCTTGACATTGTCTACCTGGCAGCCGTCTCCTGACTGGAAATGGAACAAAGGTGTTTAAAGGGAATCTGCTGATTGCAGAAATTAAGTTTTCCCAGGGTAAGCGTATAGGAGGTGAACTGCCATGAGTGGCAAGAATCGTGTATGAAAAATGTTGTTAAAAATGCTCAATATTTGGTGAGATTTGGTGATGTACGCTGCAACTTTCATGAACTTCTCCAGATGCACAGTAGAAAATATTCTTTCTGGAAGCTTGGCGTGGCTCCTGCTGTGTTCAAGACCGCAAAAAACTACAAAGGGTCGTGAATGAAGCCCAGTCCATCACACAAACCAGTCTCCCCATCATTGACTCTGTCTATGCTGCTCGCTGCCTTGGAAAAGCAGCCAGCATAATTAACCCCACACACCCTGGACATTCTCTCTTCCACCTCTTCCATCGGGAAAAAGATACAAAGTCTGAGATCACGTACTAAACCACCTCCAGAACAGCTTCTTCCCTGCTGCTGTCAGACTTTTGAATGGACCTACCTCGCATTAAGTTGATCTCTCTCTATGCCCTTGCTATGATTCTAACACTACATTCTCCACTCTCTCCTTTCCTTCTCTATGTGCAGTATGTTTTGTCTGTATAGCATGCAAGAAACACTACTTTTCACTATATACTTGTACATCTGACAATAATAAATCAAATCAAAAAGATTTCTCGTCATCAGTGAGTTTTTTTTTGTTATCTCATCAGGATGGACATTTAAAAATAAGGGAAATTCTGCCCCTAGTCTCTCAGAGTTGCTGTCAGTGCCATTTGCTCAATGCTGCACACATCCATTATGGAAGTTTTATGTACAAATAATTTATGAGTTCTGCCCGACTCTTTAACTCTCTCCCCTGTCTCATTCTTAAGGGGCCCCATTTGTTCTTTATTACTCAGCTGTGAATTGTATTCACAATGGCGCTGATGTTCATTTTCTGCATGTAGTTTCTGCCCATTCAGAGACTGGAATTGTAGTTTTAATTTAGTGCGTTTCCAAACCCTTTTTGCTTTAAGTTCTGTAATATATTGATGAGTGTATTAAAAGTAGCCACTCACAGGGGAGTACTAACACTTAATTGGACAGCTGGGCTGACATTATAATGTAGAAATAAAGTTTTAAAAGATCACTAACTAACGGTCATGGTTATGTTACAATTCTTTTCCAGAAGCAGGCTGGATTAATGATCCAATTCTGAATCATATTTACAGTATCTTTTGGATTCACTGACCACGCTTCAAGTGTTTTTGTTATTTAATTACTACAGTATTTTGCTATAGTGAAGACTAATAAGTTATAAAAACATTTTTCAAACAAGAAAATTTTCTTTGATAGCCAAATGAGTGTAGACAGAATCATGAATCAAAACAGGCAATTAGCAATGCTGCCTGTCAGCACCAGGGACCCAGGTTCAATTCCAGCCTTAAGTCACTGTGTGGAATTTGTAGGTTCTGTCTGTCGTCTTTGTGCAGTTTGCACGTTCTCCCCTGCGTCAGCGTGGGTTCCCTCCGGGAGTTCTGGTTTCCTCTCACACTCCAAAGGTGTGTGGGTTAGGTGGATTGGCCATGCTCAATTACCCCTTAGTATCAGGGGGGTTAACAGGGTAAATATGTGAGGTATGGGGATAGCGACTGGGTGATATTCTTGTTGGGGTAGATTTGATGGGTCAAATAGGTTCCTTCTGCATTGTATAGATTCTATCCTTCTATGAATTGGCCACAAATTTTAGAACCCAATGTTTATAAAATAATAGAATATTTTGCTTTTAGACTCTCAACCCACGAGTCACTGCAGCATTGCAAGGATTTCCATTTTAATTACCTAGTGCTTGTTCACTGTGTTCAATATTCTCCTGCGTATTGTCCTCCTCCCTTTCAAAATGGGTAAATGTTTATGAATATTGGTGTCAGATCAGTAGGAAGGAACCAAGATGTCATAACAATGAGGGAGAGAAGATTGAATTATGCCTGGAAATGTTAGACTTTAAATCAGACCTGAGTTTTTTAAAAATAAACACATAAGCCATTGACTGAATTGCAGCAGGATGATCCTCTAAGACAGTGGATTTCAACCAATGTGCCGCAGCCTGAGAAATGGGCAAAAGTGCAGCGGCTCGCGGGAGGATTATTGTGGTGAGTGCAGTACTGAATGCCAAGGTTCAAAGGACGTGTCCAGTACCAGTCAGTCTCCAACTCTCATCATATACAGGCATATCAGGCATGCATGCTGGCTTGTGAGCTCAATTCTGAGCCCTCACAGTCTGTTTCCCCTAATCCTCCCTGTCCTTCCTCCCAAGCTCCCACTCCCCACCACCCCAGAACACGTCCCCACAAACTCTGGTTAACAGCGCAGAGGTTGATAAAAGGATATGGCTATAGTCAGTTTAGGGGAAGGTGGTGCTGCAGTGATATTGTCACTAGGCTGGCATGGTGGTTAGCACTGCTGCCTCATAGCTCCAGGGACCTGGGTTCGATTCCCAGCCTGGGTCACTGTCTGTGTGGGGTCTGCATGCTCTCTCTGTGTCTGCATGGGTTTCCTTCCATACTCCAAAGATGTATGGGTTAGGTTGATTGGCCATGGTAAATTACCCCTTCCAGGATGTGTAGGTTAGAGGGGTTAGCGGGGTAAATATGTGGGTGTGACAGGGATAGGGCCTGGTGAGATTGTTGTTGGTGCAGACTCAACAGGCTGAATGGCATCCTTCTGCACTGTAGGATTTCTATGATTCAACCTATGATTCTATGAATCCAAAGACCCAGGCTGGTGCTCTGAAGATTTGGGTTCAAATCCTACCAGGGCAGATAGTAAAATTTGAGTTCAACAAACAAAAAATCTGGAACTAAATACCTACTGATGACCATGAAATCATTGTCGATTGTTCTAAAAAGACACTTGGTTCACTTTCGGCCTTTAGGGAAGGAAATCTGCTGTTCTTACCTAGTCTGGCCTACATGTGACTCCACAGCAATGTGGTTGGCTTTTAACTGCCCCCGAAGGGCAATTAGGGATGGGTACTAAATGCTAGCCTTGCCAGTGATGCACACATCTCATGAAAGAATTTTTAAAAATATTACTGCAGTTTGCAATGGTGGGCTTGCTGCTGAAATCTTTGATTGAAGGCTTTGGAAGTGATGATTGAGCCGGGGAAGGGGAGATACTGGAGATACCGTTGTGAGTGATGGGGAGGTTGTGGGAAAGTGAAGGGTATTGAAGGAAGATTCCATTGAATAGACAGTAGAGGGAGAAACAGAGGAGATGCCACTTCCAGGGAGGGGCGGGGGATTCCATAAGAGCCCTTGTTTGCATGTAGCCATCATGGCATGCGAGTGGGGCAGGGTCATTTGAGCCACTAACTCCATGATAGAATAGTTCCTGCAAGAGTCTTTCACTTGCAAGAGACCAAGCGAATATAGCCCAAAAAATGTTGAAACCTGCCATCACTGGCTTGTAGTTGATGTCAGGAGAAAACCTATGGGGATATCATTCATGGGTGTGGTGCAGGCAACATCATAATGCCTGGATAGGATGCTCTTTCTGAGAGACAGTGCAGACTTGGTGGGCTGAATAGCCTCCTTCTGCACTATAGGCACCCTATGGTTCTTTGGAAATTGGCTGATAGCTCTTCAACCCAGCCAGATGGGGGTGTAGTTATATCTCCATCCTTTCATCAATTACAGCAGTGCAGTGGCCAGAAGTGTTTCTGCAAAAGTCTACATGAAATGAAATCCCAGCACTGTGGGAAAAGTAAGCCCCAGGGAATCCAGAGGAACCCTAGGTGGGAGGGGGGTGCTCAAGAGAGGGTGCAATCCCAGCATTGGTTTCATACTAATGAAATATTCTCAAGAGACAGAATTGGCTCTGCTGGCACTTTCTCCATTCATACAAAGCTCTTTTCTGTTACTTTTTGCTGTTAAAGGTACATTGCTGTTCTTGCTGCATTTGTTAATAAGTGATGATTAACCCTATCTGACAAAGGAAGTTACTGTGGTTGTTCAAGCCTTCTTGTTAGCTACATATTTTTTGTTAATGGCTGTGCCACAATTAGAGAACTTACTTGCGCACCCAGTTTTGAGCATATTTTTAAACGTTATTCTTTCATGGGATGTAGGCATTGCTGACTGGGCCAGATGTTGTTGCCCATTCCTGATCGCCCTTGGGAAGATGGTGAGTTGTTTTCTTGAACTGCTGCAATCTATATGGTGTAGTTACACCCCCAATGTTGTTATAAAGGGATACTCAAACTCCTCTGCCTTGGAGGTTCTGGATGAGGATGAGAAATGATGTGACAGTTCAGATTTATTTTGACTCAACATGTCCGAATATTGATCTTAAAATAAATGGGGACTGCGGCTCCTGATTTGAATGAGTTTAATCTGTTCGATTGCACACTTCACTGCAGTCAGAGTTAAAACCCATTTTCAGCCTGGGTACAGCTTCATCCAGAGCAGCAACATTTATACGTAGACTATTTCCCCACAAGTAAGATCCACCTCACACAATTTATCTATAACTGTCTCAGGCATGCCATTGAAGAATTATTTGCCAGGCCTACCATATTTCCTGTGTAAAGCAGAAGACCTCTCCATTCATTCTGCATGCTAGAATTTCAAAATGTATTATTGATGAACTCATCCAGCCATGCATGGTCCTATGTCGACTAAAACATCAATATATACACAGAGAAGACTAATGTTCCATCATGTTTAAGGGTAGCCAGTCTCCCTTCCTGAATTGCTGGTGGAAAAATCCTCACCTCCCCCCCCCACCCCCCAACTCTTTTGTATAAACCAATTAAACCAAATCAAAAAGACTGAAGGACAAAGTGAAAGGAGAAGCCCCCTTGAAGAGGAACTGCCTACAAATAACTAATGAAACTTAAAATATCAAACTAAAATGTGATTAAAAGGATCAAAAAGATACCCCATGTCCAACAGGCATGGGAGGCCTCGATGATGCCCCTGGGCACTGCATGCTCCTGGTCCAGGGACAGCCAGCAGCGAACATGGCCATGGTATGGCCAGACAATCATGTAGGTTGACTCTCCCCTCCCCCCTTCCCCATGCCCCAAGCCACCCACTGCCTAGACCTGTTGATGGCAAGTTTATCCAAATTCAGGAGCAAGTTCTTGAGAACATCCTCCACCTTCCCTGCCCCTCTCCGCACAGGGTGCCCCTAGAGATCAGGAGTGTGTGTCCAAAGTAAACAAAACTGCAGCAAAAGATATTTTAAGTAACTAACTGCAGTCTAAAGCATCATATGTAATCATTGTCCATGGCTGCAAAAAGGACAGCTATCTTGGGAGTCAGTCAACTGATGCAACCCAAGATTTTTTGGGATTGCTGCATGCAACGTCCTCCATCCTGGGTCATAGAGTAGAATCATAGATTCCCTACAGTGCAGAAGGAAGCTATTTGGCTCATTAAGCCTATATTGATAATAATCCTAGTCAGATCCTATCCTCACAACCCCATGTATTTATCCTGCTAATCCCTCTGACACTAAGGAGCAATTTAGCATGGCCAATCAACCTAACCTGCACATCTTTGGACTGTGGGAGGAAACTGAAATAACCAGAGGAAACCCATGCAGAGAACATGGAAACTCCACACAGACAGTGACCCAGGGCTGGAATTGAACATGAGTCCCTGATGCTATGAGGCAGCAGCGCTAACCACTGCCCCAAAATGAAGGGGGTTCCAATTCCCAAACTGGACTCCCAGCACTTCTTGTTAATCTGCTGACCGCACATAGTCAGAGGAGCTCAGCCTCTGGAGAAATAGCATGATAAACACCTTATACACTCCTGCCCGAACACAAGCTCAGCCACATGATTATCCTACTATCAACATTCAAGCACTACTGCAAACTGGGCAAGTAAATAAGACAACTCATCCTGTATTAGCCCACTTAAATAAAAAACCTACTCATCACGTTCCACTTTTCCATCAATATTATTCAATATTTCTACGATCGTATTCTCCAATAAAAACAAGGGAATTAAAAAACATATGATATTAGAAGTTGATGTTATTGATGTTCGTGGATAACATGTTTTGTTCCTCTGTCCTCATGTTTAATGGAGATGATTAAAATGTAGCTATTATGACAGGTAAAGAAAGATCATTGGGGTTTTTACTCTTTAATATCACCAAATCTATTCCTACCCTGAAGCTAGTTCTAAAATATCTGTTGACAATACGGAGCCCCACAGTACTCGCGGCTGAATGTCATAACGAATCTTCTCCTTACTAAAAAAAAGAGTTGAAGACTTTACTGACCATTGATGGTGCAGCAGTCATATTTCTCACACAGTGGACACAGACTTGGCTATTACTTTATTTCTATTTTTCTTCATATTCTGTTGTAAAAAACTATTTTACAAATCAATCAGGATGCCTGAAATTGATAATGGGAAAGTTTCCATTATGTATTGGCAGTCAGATGAGCTTTCTCTTAACCAGCATATCCTTCAGTATGTGGATGAAATAGTGTTTGCTCACAAATGATACATAACTGTTGTCTGCTTGGCAATTTGAAGAAAAATTCTCATTGATACTTCAGACCACAGTTGGCAAAATATTTTTGTTAATAATTTGCTGAACTAATTCCCTCATGGCAGTGTCACTGCCTACATGATGTGGGGGTTTATTACACAATCCCTTCTTCAGTGCTGGCTTCGTGTGCACAGCCCACATTCATGCTTGACATAACCATTTCTCCTACCATGTGACTGAAATGAGATGGTTCTAGACACAAGTGAGATAAAAATGAATGCTAGTTATTAAAATGCCAGAATGCAGGTATTTCACTTGATTTCACTCGATTTTGGTTTCTCAAGGTGGTGCTGGAACAAGGTGACTTCTTGCAAGTTGTGCTCAGCACATCTTCTAATTTTTGTCTTTTACTCTTGTTCTAGCCTTCTAAAACTTCATTCTAACTAATTCAATTTTTTAAAGTTGATTTTTCTCTACATTTTAGCTGTAACTGTAACACTACATCCTGCACTCTCCTTTCCTTCTCTATGAACAATATGTTTTTTCTGTGTAGTGCACAAGAAACAATACTTTTCACTATATACTAATACATGCGACAATAATAAATCAAATCAGATTAGGCAGAATTATGCTATAACCTTTCAAATACCCAATATTGATTATTTAACATCTTTATAGCTGATGTCCTCAGATCTCTTTCACTTTGGTAAATATGCTTTATAAAATGCCAATGTACAACTGTAATAACAATTTGCTGATTGTACTGGATTTTCCCATCTTGCTACTTCAGCTCGCAGAAGTAATTAAATGCATAAAGTCACAAGTAGAAATAGTTTGTCATGACCATGGCATATAACTTGCAGCCCAAATTCTTCTGCTTACACTCATCAATATCTAATAAAATATTATATACCACAAATAATGAATAGCACAGTGGTTAGCACTGCTGTTTCACAGCACCAGAAATGCAGGTTCGATTCCAGGCTGGGGTCACTGTCTGTGCAGAGTCGGCACATTCTCTGTGTGGGTCTCCTCCAGGAGCTCCAGTTACCTTCCACAGTCAGAAAGACATGCTGGGTTAGGTTCATTGACCCAGTTCTCTCTCAGTCTGCCCAAACAGACACCGGAGTATGGTGACTAGCAGATGTTCACAGTAACTTCATTGTAGTATTAATTTCAGCCTAATATGGTAAATAAACTTCATTCTCTTAATATGATCATCAATCAACTCTTTCCATAACAAATGAATAGCAGTTACTTGCATTTCTTTTCCAAGCTAATGCATAGGTCACTAGACCTAGCTGTGAGCCTCAGGAAACCGTAGCACAAAGGCTTGGATTTTTCGATCCTGCCCTGATAAGATAGTCCACGGAGGGGGGCGGTGGGGAAGGGGGGGGTGCATGCCAAAAAGTTCACTGACTGTGGTGGGGCTGGATGATCCCAATGGTAAGTGAGACCAGAAAACTCCAACCAAAGTGTAGAATTCATCAACTTGGGAAGTGCAGTGTGACCTCTCCAGTTTATAAATTTACTGGTTAGAAATGCTAATTGTCTGGAAATGTTTTGGGCAGACGCAAACAATGCATGGATTTGCCACTGAACTGCTTTGGGAGTGGGAACATGGAAAATACTGTACTTGGATAAATAAAACCATTTTTATTATTGTTTTGTAATATTTTATCACTGACTTATGGAGAAAGGTCTTGTGTTGAACACATTCATCACAAGTTCAAAGAAATCTTCAGACAACACCAGCAAATTACAATTGAATAGCCTTAAAAATGAAGAAAAAAACAAAAAAAAGCTTATTTATTTCCCTTTGCTTTTGTGATAACTAGAGAAATTGTCAAAATAAGAAGAACAGCCAATAGATATCCTTCAGAGAAATGTTCAACCTCAATGTCAATTAGCACGTACCTGTGTTAACACAATGCTCGCACAATTACTCAACTCTTCCTTGAGGCTTTCTCTGGCCTGGTTGGTGCTCTATAATTACCAAGCTGAAAAAATACTTCCATGAACCTTACTTAAGGAGGGTTCATCAGGTTACTCCACTTCCAATAATCTGCCCTGAAAACTCTGCTCGCATTGTGAAATCTGTGACAATACTACCACAGCAGCTAATACAATTGACAATGTTCAAAAACAATCAACAACGTTCTAAATCAACTAGCCCACAATATTCCAAATGAACATGCCAATTTACTCCTCTCCCAGAGTTAACAAATCCATTTAAAAAATGCTAGGATACCAATTCACCTCATTGCCAACAGTAAATCAGTTCTTCCTTGGGCTGTATCCTATCCGTTACAACTTGTCACAGAACTAGGGAAATGTCGAAGAGCAGAAGGAGGCCATTCAGCCCATCATGTCTGCATCGCCTCTCTGGATGAATCATTTACCCTGAGCCATTCCCTTGCCTTCTCCCTGTAACCAGTTATGTTGGAATCCTTCCATTATTCTTTGTTTAGAGACAACAGACCACAGACAACCAGGAGTAAAAGTATTATCTCCAACTGAGTGTCAGAGGTAATTAACCCTGATTCGACCTTCGGACCTACTGACTCCCACATGGAAAGAACTTAAGGCATTTCTTAAATGAATTGATCTCATTAACAGATGTCCATTTCAACGATATCTCTTCTTTATTTAATTGATCTCTCTTTATTGAATTTTGCTTTTGTACTTTGTTAGAATTTGTTTTCCTTTGTTCTTATTAGCCTAGATCAAAGGAATTATTTTGTTCTTGTCTCAGAGAGCAATGATTCATTTTGGTTGGGAGTTGCATACAAACTTGAGCCTTAATTTCAGGAAACTGAAGAATCCCTTAGGATGGAGATTTGAAACACACTACTGATGAGGTAAGGGGATAATTTTGCACCTCAGCATTTTGAAATACTGAGTTTTGTACAATTTTACTCTATTTAGCCTATTAAATATGGAAATTTACTCCAAATATTCTCTTGCCAATGTGGCAATAAATGTTTCCTTGAAGACTGAATCGAGTTATTTGATTACAAATGATGATTTGATGATTTTCCATTGACCAACATGAGTCATTGATATTGTGCACACATGTTACACATCTCTATAAAGTATCATTCTAAATCCAGGGGTGTAAACAGTTTTTACTTTGAGGAAAAGGATGGGCTTGTGAATGAATCAATGTTCAGCAAAAGGGAAAGACTGATTCATCTTGGCAGAGGAGCATTGCATGTTCTGGAGCTATCCCTAGATGAACCTCAGGATGCCTGCTGTGTACAGCAGAAAGAGTGAGTGAAGAAACATATGGCTAGGTTATGGCAGTATCAATTCTGAGGGTAAAAAAAGGCAGTATTTGATTATCTAATGGCCAGTTTAAAAAAAGTCTCAAAACCAACAGCAACTTAAGTTTTATTTATTAGTTACAAGTAGGCTTACTTTAACACTGCAATGAAGTTACTGTGAAAATCCCCTAGTCACCACACTCCAGTGACTGCTTGGGTGTACTGAGGGAGAATTTAGCATGGCCAATTCACCTAATTCGCACATCTTTGAACTGTGGGAGGAAATGGAGCACACACAAGCAGACATGGGGAGAACATGAAAACTCCGCACAGAAAGCGACCCAAGCCAGGAAACGAAACCGGGTCCCTGGCGCAGTGAGGCAGTAGTGCTAACCACTGTGTCACTGTGCTGCCCTTCCTGGAGAACAGAAGAATGAGAGGCCATCTTTTTGAGACATATCCTCAAGGGGCTTGACAGGTTAGTTGCTGAGAGGTTGTTTCCCCTTGTGGGAGATTCTAGAACTGGAGGGTATAATCTCAAAGTAAGGGGTCACCCAATTAAGGAAGAGATAAGGAGGAATGTCTTCTTCCAAAGAAGAGAATATGTGAAATTATTTACTGTAGAGAGCTGTAGAAGTTGGGCCATTAAGTACATTCAAGGCTGATTTTTAATCAGTAAGGGAATCAAGGGTTATGTGAATAAGGTAGAAAAATGGAGTTGAGTATAATAATCAAATCAGTCACGATCTCATTGAATGGTAGAGCAGACTCAATGGGCTGAATGGCCTACTTCTGTTCCTATGTTGTATAGTCTTATTTGCATTTATGTTATGCCTATGATGTAGTTAAATGTCTCCAAGATCTTTCACATGTAGTAACAATGGAAATTATTATTACATGTGAAATGTTATCTTATTCAGATATTGGAAATTAGTGATTCTGGTCGGACATTGGTAAAGATCACTTTACGCTAATTAGAAATATATATTTTCCTTTTTCCTCTTTGAAGGAATTGTAGGGATAATCAATCTGTAAAATAGTTGAGAATCAGCTTCAAGGCAATGTTGGAATAGGGAACAGAAATTCAATTGGAATTGATTTTGGAACATTTGCTGCAGTTTCTGAAATTAGGCTTTTAGGTTCCAATTGCTGTTCTGATGTATTTCTCAGACCAAGGTTTTGTGTCAATTAAAATATATTCCAGACTGCAGAATGTTCTTGAAACATCTGTGCCAGACGGTACGTCAGTGGAAGCTGTACGGATGGCCTGCCAATTTCATCCCATTCCAAACAAACACCTGTGGCACATTCTCTTTCATTGACAAATACTATTGAATATATCATTCATTGCTTTTGCAGTTAGGTCCTGAGCAGAGGACTTTGAGGCATTTCCAGACTGGTAGAAGTGAGGGGCAAAGAATCAAACTAGAGTTTAGACAACTGGATGAGTGTTTTGATGCGATGAAACCTCCCTGAACATCTAGACAGTATATGGTTTGTTCACTCCTGCTAGTGTTCAAGAGGTTGAATGGCCTACTTCTGTCTCTCTATTCCTCAGGTATTTTAGTCACATAAACATCTGAATTATAGCATCCCACAACATCCCTATTCAGCCTATTGAGTCTGCACAGATCGCATTCCCACCCATCCCCTATTCCCATAACCCCACGTATTTAACCTACTAATTCCCTGACACCAGAGTCAATTTAGCATGGCCACGCAACCTAACCCTCATATCTTTGGACAGTGGGAGGAAACCAGAATACCTGAAGGAAGCCAACGCAGACATGGGGAGAATGTGCAAACTCCACATGGCAGTGACACGATGCTACAATTGAATCCTGATCCCTGGCGCTGTGAGGCAGCAGTGCTAACACTGTGCCACCGTGCCACACTATTAAATTGTATCTGACTCATACTTATTCCAAAATTAAACTTGGAGCTGTATTTTAAAAATTAAACAAACCTTACAAAAAGAAAACATCAGCAGCAGTATTTTGTAAGTAAATCTGATTGGGATCTTATATTTAAAAAGTTGGGTAGCTAAGGCTGAATATGGGAGGATTCAAGGGAGTCAATTTAGAAACAGTAAGAGAAATGTCAAGGATGCAGAGTGGAGTAGTGATTTGGGAAAAAGATAAGCAGAGTGGCTCAGGAAGGGGCTGAGAGCTTAACTAAGATAATTAGGGCACTGTAGCCAAAATGGTCCATCCTCATTCGCGGCTGGGATTTTCTGATGCTGTTGAAAGTGAATAGCGTTTTGCTGGAACAACAAGTTTTCCATCCTCGTTCACAATGGGTCCCTCCATGGATGGACCAGAGAATCCTGCCCTAAAGATTAAAGTGACATCTGAGAAAAATAGAATGAAAATTAGAGCCTTAATATGTAAAGTATTCACAATAAAATGAATGAATTATTGATACAGTGTTTGAGCCAGATGGGGCACAGTGGTAATGTCACTGGAGGCTTAGGCTGATGCTCGGGAAAAATTGGTTTAAATCCCACTCCGCCATGGGGAAAATGGTCTGACTGCAGTTACAAGAAAAGTTAGCAATAGTGTTACATTAAAAGAAAAGGCTTATAATGTTTTCAAAACAGTAGTAATCTGGAGGATTGGGTACATGTTAGAATTCAGATAAGGACAACAAGGAAATCATAGAATCTATAGCACAAAAGGAGGCCATTCTGCCCAATGAGTCTGCACTAACCACAATACCACCCAGACCCTATCCGCAAACTCATATATATATATACCCTACCTGAACCTCTGACATCAAGAGGCAGTTTAGCATGGCCAATCCGCCCAACCTGCACATCTTTGGACTATGGGGGGAAACTGAAACACCTGGAGGAAACCCACACAGACATGGGGAGAATGTGCAAACTCTAGGTAGACAGTGACCCAAGGCCAGGAATTGAACCCAGGTCTCTGGCGCTGAGAGGCAGCAGTGTTAACCACTGTGCCACTGGCCTTTAGGTAATCTGGTGCAAAACGGAAAATGGGAGATTAACAAGAAGCATATAAAATTTCTACAGGGATGTAAAAAGAAAACAGTTAGTGGAATCAAATTAAATAGTTTTCCCTTAGAGACTGAGGTGAGTAAACTTACAATGAGGAATGAGGAAATTGAAGAGATATTGATGAATACTTTGTATTGGTCCTTATGGGAGAAAAAGGAGGAAGCAAAGGTTTAGGGAAATGGAGAGACTTAAAGTAATTAACATTAGTTAAAAAAAAGTACTGGAATAATTAATGGAGCTAAATGCCAACAATACCCTGCATTCTAAGATTCTCAGTGGCATGGATACAGAGATAATGCTTGTGTTGCTATTGCTCTTACAGAATTCTCTGGATTCTGGGACACACTCTGTGGATTGGAAAGTATCAAATCTAATGTTGTTATTTGAGAAATTAGAGGAAGGGAACAAAAGACGGAATTATAGACCAGCTCATCCAGTTAGGAAAATTCTCTGGTCCCTTAATATTAGTGGAGTAGTAACAGGGCACTTAGAAAATTGGAATTTGATTGGGAACGGTCAACATGGATTTGCGAAACAGGAATTGTGTTTTACAGATCCCTTCATAGAATCCATACAGTGCAGAAGAAGACCATTCAGCCCATCGAGGCTGCACTGACAACAATCCCACCCAGGCCCTGACACAAAGGGGCAATTTGGCATGGCTAATCAGCTTAACCCATGAACATTTGGAGTGTGGGAGGAAACCGGAACATCCAAAGAAAATCCATGCATTCACAGAGAGAATGTGCAAACTCCACACAGTCATCCAAATCTGGAATTGAACCTGGTCCCTGGTATTGTGAGGCAGCAATGCTAACCACTCTGCTACCATACCACCCTGCTCTTGGAGAGGGGTTTCCCATACTGGGTTACACAGAACCTTAAAGTTCCTTCGATAAATCAGAGGTTTTGTTGGTGGCTGAGCTGATCCATAAAATTTGAAAAATTTAGTGAACCTATCAGTAGCCAATGAAGGAAGAAGCAGCCTCTGATTGGACAAGCCAGAAATAGCTGGAAGGTAAGTCCTCATAGGTCCAGGCCAGGGTTTGTCTAACTTCAAACCCACACAGTTGTTTTCACCCTTTGGGATATACTGGGGAAGTGGTGGAAGAATTCCCAAGCTGATTATCAGCCTGTTGAACTGAGGGTAATGAATGCTTCTTCTGGAGCCAACAACTCCTGGTGCTGGAATTGAACCAAGAGCTTCTGGTCCAGCAGTAGGGATGTCATCATTGTGTCACGAAGCTTTCTCAGGCCAATGTGAGAATGAGGCCAAGAGCGATGGTGGAGCAAGGTGGCAGCAGCTGTGAGATGGACGTGATAAATCCTGTGGGAATGCGACCATGGAATGGGGGGGAAGTGGCCATGGGTCATGAGGGAAAGTGGCAAAGGAACAGGCTGGGATATGGCCGTGGAATAGGTGGGGAAGTGGCCATTAGTTGGGAGGTGAAGTGGCTATGGGGTGGAGGAGAAGTGGAGTGGATCAGAAGAGAGTGTGGCAATGGAAAGGGAGACACAAGAGAGAACCATGCTCAAGTTTGTAATTGACACAAAGCTTGCCAGTTTGTCAATAGTGTAGATGGGAAAATACCATTACAAAGAGACTTTGACAAAAATAGTTGTGTGGTAGTACTGGCAATACTGAAATTCTGTTCCACCAAATGATGATCTCAGATTACTTCATGCACAGGTCTAGCTTACATACTTGTTTAAATGGAGGTTTACATATTGGAGTGGCTTTCATATTGAGCACAGTATGTTGAAATGCCTGAATCGTAATAAACAGGGTTCCCGGGAGCAGATAATTATTGGCTTGATGGAGGTGTGCAACATTAAATTGTAGCAGTGACTATATTTTAAAAAGTATTTAAATGGCTGTGAAGCCCTAAGGGATGTCCTCAAGTTGTGAAATACACCATCCAAATATAAACATTAATTCTTAAATATTTGCGTGGATCTCCCTCATAGAACAGCTTGATAGCCCTATGGATATGTCACAATTTGTAAACTAGTTAAATAATAAGATAAACAAAATTTTTGTAACCAGTAACATCAGGTGAAAATGTGACTTTACAATAAGAAATTGCATCCAAAGAAGAATAAATCCAATAAAGTGGCCGAGTTATACTAATAATTAATCATAGAATCCCTACAATGCAAAAGGAGACAATTTTGCCCATCAAGCCTGCACAATCCCACCCAGCCCCTACAGCCATAACCCATTTATTTACCTTGCTAATCCCCCCTATGTTAAGGGGCAAATTCAGCATGGATAATTAACCTAACCCATCACAATGCCAATACATTTATCACTTAATTAGAGTGTAGCAAGGATTGTACTTGTAATGGTAAGAGTATAAGACTCGGTCTGATTTCTTCTCATGGCCAAAGGAATGTTTTGTTTCCCTCTACAGAAATACAGGAGATAAATATCAGGATATTAATGTACAAATAACTTTTTCAGAATGTTTAATGTATTTCTCAGGCTGAACATCTTTTGGATGTCAGTGACAAGTAATAAGATTTCTTGGTGTGAAAGATAAATTAAAGTTTACTTATTATTGTCACAAGTAGGCTTACATTAACACTGCAATGAAATGACTGAAAATCCCTTGGTTACTACACACCAGTGCTAATTCGGGCACACTGAGGAGAATTTAGCGTGGTCAATGCACTTAATCAGCACATCTTTCGGACTGCGTGAGGAAACTCACACAGACACAGGGAGAACATGCAGACTCCACACAGATAGTGACCCAAGCCAGGAATGGAACCTGGTTCCCTGGCGCTTGAGCAACAGTGCTAACCGCGATGCCATCATGTCGCCATTATCAAAACATAGCTGGTAAAAGAAATCATAACATGATAACTTTTTTTAAAGAAGTCTTTAACCTTCATGTATTCATCTATACATTCAGACTAATTCTAAAACATGAATTCTACGATATTTTTATCCTGACATCCAATATGTGACTATCTTTTCAAGTAGCCTTTGGTTTGTTGCATCAGCTCAAACCCACAAGAATGTATTTAGGTGTGGCTATTGACAATTTTCTAAAAAAAAATATTGAAAACCCTCAGAAGGAAATTGAACAATTTAACCAATCCAGACTGTACAATGATCTGTGGGCAGTGTAGATGACTATCTGTATTATATGTGTGCTATGTGCGTAGGTGATAGTGAGCTGTGGCTGTAATATAAAGTGATCACTTGAGAAATTGCAATAATTATCATTGTAGTGGACATGATTTATTTCAGGTTTTGAAGTAAGATTGCTGTTATATGCCAGTGGGTGTGTAGAAATGATGAGACAGCATTCTACCATATCAGCAATTTGAATATGTCCTTCCTACTTCCATTGAGTTCCCATCATGAAAAGCAATATTAGAAACATCGATAATTGTGAATTGAGTCTCCAACTTACATATTTGGGATTGGGAATTGGGATTGGAGGATTGGGAAATCTTTAAAGGCCAGCAGAAAGCCAAGATAAACGGTATAAAGAAAAGTAAGATAGATTATGAAAGTAAACTCAGTATATAAAAACAGATAGCAAAAGTTTCTACAAATATATAAAGTGAAAAACATTGAATGATATAAACATTGATCCTTTAAGGATGAGAAGGGGAATGTAATAACTGGAAACGAAAAAATGGCTGAGGCATTGAATAGGTATTTTGTGTCCATCTTCACAGTGGAAGACACAAATAATATGTCAAAAATTGGTGACAGGAAGTCTCTGGCAGGTGAGAACCTAGAAACTATCATTATCATGAAAGAGGTAGTTTTGGGCAAGCTAACAGGGCTAACTAAAGGTAGACAAGTCTCCTGGTCCTGATGGTATGCATCTCAGGGTAATAAAAGAGATGGTGGTAGAAATAACGAATGCACTAGTGGTAATTTACCAAAACTCACTGGACACTGCAATGGTTCCCACAGATTGGAAAACAGCAAATGTGACACCACTGTTTAAAATAGGAGGCAGACAAAAGGCAGGTAGCTTAACTTCTGTAGTAGGGAAAATGCTTGAATCTATCATCAAGGAAGAAGTAAAGAGACGTCTGGATATAAATTGACCCATTGATAAGATGCAGCATGGGTTCATGAAGGGAAGGTCATGTTTGACTGATTTAGTGGGATTCTTTGAGAACATTACATGTGCAGCGGTCAATGGAGAATCTGAGGATGTGATATATCTGAATTTCCAGAAGGCATTTGAGCAAAGACTGCTACATAATATAAAGGTACTTGGTGTTACAGGTAATATATTAGCATGGATAGAGAATTGGTTAACTAACAGAAAGCAAAGAGTGCGAGTAAATGAATCTTCTTCTAGTTGGCAATCAGCAACTAGTGATGTGCCTCAGGGATCAGTGCTGGTTCCGCAATTGTTTTCATTGATAATTTGGAGTTGAGGACCAAGTGTAAAGTGTCAAAATTCACAGATGACACTAAGATGGAAGGCAGAGCAAAGTGTGCAGAGGATTCTGAAAGTCTGCAAATGGATATAGATAGTCTAAGTGAATGGGCGAGGGTCTGGCAAATGGAGTACAATGTTGGTAAATGTGAGGTCATCCATTTTGGTAGGAATAACAGCAAAATGGACTATTTAAATGGTAAACAAATTGCAGCATGCTGCTGTGCAGAGAGTCCTGGGTGTCCTGGTGCTGGAACTCAAAGAGTTGGTTTGTAGGTGCAGTAGATAATTAGGAAGGCAAATGGAATTTTGGCCTTCATTGCTGGAGAGATGGAATTTAAAAACAGCGAGGTTATGTTCCAGCTGTATGAGGTGTTGGTGAGGCCACATCTGGAGTACTGTGTACAGTTTTGGTCGCCTTACTTGAGAAAGGATATACTGTCACTGGTGGGCTTGCAGAGGAGATTCAGTAGGTTGATTTCGGAGTTGAGAGGGTTGGCTTATGAGGAGAGACTGAGTAGATGGAGGTTATACTCTTTGGAATTCTGAAGAATGAAGGGGGATCTTATAGAAACATAAAAGATTATAAAGGGAATAGACAAGATAGAAGCAGGGAAGTTGTTTCCAGTGGCAGTGAAACTAAAATTAGAGGGCATAGCCCCAAAATAAGGGGGAAGCAGATTTAGAACTGAGTTGAGAAGGAACTTCAACCAAAAAGGGTTGTGAATCTGTAGAATTCCCTGCCCAGTGAAGGAGTTGAGACTACCTCATTGAATGTTTTTAAGACAAGGCTAGATAAATTTTTGAACAGTAAAAGAATTAACGGTTATGATGAACCGATGGGTAAGTGGAGCTGAGTCCATAAAAAGATCAGCCATGATCTTACTGAATGACAGAGCAGGCCTGAAGGATCAGATGGCCTACTTCGGCTCCTAGTTCTTAAGTTCTTATACTTATTAAAAAAGTAGTATGCTGAGAAGGAAACATATGCAAAACAATAGTCTGTTCTATTAGCTATCAATTCTCAAGATCACAAGAAACTAGAAAGAGTTGCAAATGTAGCCAGTTAATCATGCAAACCAACTTCCCATTGATTGACACTGTCTACATTTCCTGCTGTTTTGGAAAAACAGCCAGTATAATCAACGACCCCCTGCACTCCAGACATATTCTCTTCCATTGGGGAAAAGATACAAAAGTCTGAGGTCTCATTCCAACTGACTCAAGAACAGTTTCTTCCCTGCTGCCACCAGACTTTTGAATGAACCTTCCTCCTATTAAGTTGATCCTTCTTTACGCTCCAGCTATGATGGTAACGTTACATTCTGCATCCTCTCCTTTCCTTCTCCCCTGTGCACTCAATGAATGTTATGCTCTGTCTGTATAGCACTTAAGAAACAAATCTATTCTAATCTAATATATGCAGACAGAGAAAAAAAATCGAACCTGTAGTAATACAACAGAATATATTGTGGACTAAATTAAAATAATCAATTATTATTGGGAAGGGATTTGTTATAAAGGCTGATTTGACTGTGAGTTTCTTAATGTCAAATAATGAATTAGTTTCCTGTACCTTGCAACCACTAAGTTGATTGCTCAATATTTTATATTCAAGCTACTTGTGTCACAATCCCCAGTGGTCCTCACTCATATGATGTCATCAGCATTGCTTGCGGATGGTGTAATCATTCAGCATGAATATTTACACTTCAACACTTGCTGGAGCAACACTGCGGTCTGCCAGAGAATAAGGCCACCGTTGGAAAGCCTGTCACCAAGAGAGAATGACAGGTGAGATGAAGTAATGCCTTGAATAGTAGTTTGCAAAAATGTTACTGATGAAATTGAGAAACAGGAAAATACTGCCTTGAAATGCAACAGATTGAGGATTTCCTGTTGCTTTGGACATTTTCATTTGATACAGATTCAAACTCTACCAAACAAAGAGCTGCCAAGCACACTCATTTCCAATAAACATAGGCAGAAAGGAAAAGATGGTGGAGTTGCATTGTTGATTAAAGAAGATGTTGATACAATATTGAGGAAAGATATTAGTACAATGTGGAATCTGTATGGGTCAAATTAAGAAACACCAAGGGGCATAAAACATTTGTGGGGTAGTATATAGACCACCAAACTATAATGTTGGGAATTCATACTTTGTTTCTGCCTTCACAAAGGAATGATGTACCATAGGTTCTGAGAAACATAAGCTTTACTGAGGAGCTGAACGAAATCAGCATTAGTAGTGAAATGGTTTTGAGGAAATGAATGGGACTGAAGGTGAATAAATCTCCAGGGCCTGATAATCTTATCCCAGAGTGCTTAATCAGTCTAGAAATAGTAAATTCATTGGTGGCGTTTTCCAAAATTCATTAGACCCTAGAATAGTTCTTCTGGAGGGTAACTAATGAAAGGCCATTATTGAAAAAAGGAAGTAGAGAGAAAACAGTGAATTATAGACTAGTGAGCCTAACTTCAGTATTGGCATTACTAGAGTCCATTATCAAGGATTTCACAGCAGAGCATTTGGAAAGTAGTGATATAATCAGACAAAGTCAGCATGGTTTTAGGAAAGGGAAATCAGATATGACAAACCTACTGGAATTATTTAAGAATGTAACTAGTAAAGTTGACCAGGGAGAAGGAGTGGATGTGGTTTATTTAGAATTTCAGAAAGCTTTCCACAGTGCAGCAGGCAGTAAAGATGTTTTACTGCAATTGTATAGGGTGCTGTTGAGGCCAAATCTGGAGTATTGTGTGGAGTTGCTGTAGAGAGAGAGCAGCGAAAGTTTACTAGGCTGATTCCTGGGAAGGCAGGACTGTCATATGAGGGGAGATTAGTACAGTACATGATGGCAGGCCTCAGCAGTGTCTATCAGGTGCTCAAAGGAGGCGGCAATAACATTAGGTGCTGAATGTTTCCTGGGTCTGGCAGCTATCACTGCCTAGAGAACTCTGAAGAATGCTCGATGTGTGTGGGCTTTTAAATGTGGCACCCGGATCATTGAAGCGCTGAGGTGATAGTGGGGGCGGGTGAATCAGAGACTGTCCGCCAGCAATACAGTGTGCAACCTGTGACTGCAAATGTTTTCACCGAGTGCCACACTACAGGGCAGAGAAAGTAGCCAATGCCACTTTCTGAGACAATGCCATCCAAGGAGTGGGTATTTTGCTAACTGAGTTTTGGATGAAATTTCACGACCTCATCACACCCGTTTTGTGGCAGGGAGAAAAGGCAAATCATGCATGATGTGACTAGCAGAAATGGTGCCCATTTTTGCTCCCATTCTAATTTTACCACCCGCCAAAGTGGTCGAAATGTCAATTTGCAATTTTTTGCATCCATCATGACATAATCGTCCCAGCTCACCTGCCTTACCGTCCTCGTTCGCTGCAGCTGAATTGGTCAGGAAAACATCTCATGTATAAAAGTTGGATTCAGGCGCTTGAGCAGTGTGGTGAATGAGGATGGAAGTCTCTACATTCAAGCTGCTCCATGTTGTTCAGGGAGTCGTTTTATGGCAGCCATGTTGTGTTTTGCAGGTTGCGGGGAGAGGAGGGGGCTGTTATTGTTCACAGGGTCCGACTGCAAACTCTCAGCAAAGACCTGGCTCAAAGTGCTGATCTCTGGGTCTTAATGCTGGCAGCAGCGAGCACTGTTGCAGTTGGGGGATGGGCTGAAAACTCTCTGATGTTGTCAAGCAGCACTATCTGGGTGTGTGTTTGTGAATGTTGGGGGATGGGGTATATGGAGGCTGTGTTGCCATTCTGGGAAGCTGTGGTGGGGGGGGGGGGGAATATGGGAAGTGTGTGGTGCTGGAGGTTGATGAGGGATATGGGGATTGCATGTTGCTAGGGGGCTGTGGAAGAGTGCGGGGAATGTTTGTTGCTGGAGGTTGATGAGAGGTTTTGGGGATTGCGTGTTGCTGGGGGTCTGTAGAAGGGTGCGGGGAATGTTTGTTGCTGGGGGTTGATGAGAGGTTTTGGGGATTGCATGTTGCTGGGGTCTGTGGAAGGGTGCGGGGAATGTTTGTTGCTGGGGGTTGATGAGAGGTTTTGGGGATTGCATGTTGCTGGGGGTCTGTGGAAGGGTGCAGGGAATGTGTGTTGCTGGGGATTGATGCAGCGGTAAGGGGAGTGCAAGTTGTGTGCCATCAACATCTCCAAAAGGAGTCAATGTTCCAGGACCTGACACTTTGTGGCATGGAGGCGGGAGGGGGAGAGGCACCTACTCAAAGTGGCTGTGAAGCTGGTGGTCACCTTAAACTTTTACACCACTGGGTCCTTCCAGACCGCCAGAAGAGATCTTTGTGGCATTTCACTGTCCACAAGTGTGTGAAAGAGATTATGGATGGCTGGACTGGCTGATGTATTAAATTTGATCTGAACCAGGCCCAACAGGAAGCCCAGGCTGCAGGATTCATGGTCATGGCTGGGATGCCAAATGTGCAGGGGGATATAGATTGCACCCACGTCACCCTCAAGACCCCAGTGAAGAATCCAGACGGTTCTTAAATCTTGAAAGGTCAATAAATGTACCGAGAGTGTGTGACCATCGGCTGAACATTGTGCACATCTGTGCCAGATACCCCGGCAGGGTACGTAACAGTTTTATATTGAGAAGGTCCAATGTCCCAGAGGTTTCTGAGGAGGAGCACAGGGTGCAGGGATGGCATGGGGTACTAGCTTTGGACTTGGTTGCTGATGCGTGTGCGGAGGCCTGAGGCTGAGGCAGAGACTCGATATAATGAAGCCCATGTCGCCACCCGTTCAGTAGTGGAGTGGTGAATAGTGCTCCTCGAGGTGTGATTCAGGTACCTGGATTGTTTGGGTGGGTCCCTCTAATACACCTCTCTGATATTGTCCCATTTTGTGTACTGTGCCCTACAAAACCTGGTGCAGGAGGGAGGAGACCTTTTGGAAGAGGGGAACATGAAGGCCTACCAGCCTGGCATCACTGGGGATGAGGAGAACAACAACTAGCAACATTACAGGGTCTATCACTATGTCCCGGTGTCTCCCAGGATATACATCAGAGGTGGGAGTGACCAGCTGCCTATTATGTCCTGTGGCCTGTGATGTGCATGGCCAGTGCCCTCTGGGGAGCCTGGACCTTTAGGGTCCTGGTTGGTTTCCAGGTGTCTGGGATGTTTCCATGACACTCTCTTCATCCTACTGCCCTGAGTTGCCTTGGTGCCAGGAAGGACACAGTCAGAAGATGTAACCAAAGCTACAGTCTCCTTGGGGTTCCTTTTGGCCCTTAGGTCACTCCATGGGACGGCAGTGCTTCTGCACTGAACGCCAAAAGCTCCAGTATCACCCGGCCCTGCCAGTCCTGAAGGACAACCTGCATTCTAGCCATGATGGTCAAGCCCTCTGCAATGGTCCTCTGAGTCGGGGGCCACTTGTCAATGGCCGCAGCAAGTGCCCTCTAAGACTGGGCCATGCTCTACAGCCCCCTAGCATAACTGGAACATGTTCTCAAGGCTGCTGCTGTAACCCGCTGTGTCTTGGTGCTGTCTTTCTGCATCTCCTGCAAACTCTCGAGCCTCTCAGCCATGACTCTTTGCAACTGGGTCACATTCACAAGGGCTTAGGGTCGTAAAGAGTGCTTTTGGTACATTGGCCTTTATAAATCAGAGTATCGAATGTAAAATTAGGGTGTTATCGTAAGGTTATATAAGGCATTGGTAAGGCCAAATTTAGAGAATTGTGTTCAGTTTTGGTCACCTATTTACAGGAAGGGTGTAAATAAGGTTGAAAGAGTGCAGGGAAGGTCACAAGGATGCTGCTGGGACTTGGGAAGTTGAGTTACAGAGAGAGATTGAATAGGTTAGGACTTTATTTCTTGGAGTGTAGAAGAATGAGGGGAGATTTGATAGAGGTGTATAAGATTTTGATGGGTGTAGACTGGGACTTTTTTCTTTGGACCTTAGGAGGCTGAGAGGTGATTTTATTGAGGTCTATAAAATTACGAGAGGCATAGGTCAGCTAAATAATCAATATCTTTTCTGAAAGATAGGGGAGTCTAAAACTAGAAAGCTTAGGTTTAAAGTGAGAGGAGAGAAGTACAAAAATGTCCAGAGGGGCAATATTTTCACACAGAGTTCGGTGAGTGTCTGGAACAAGCTGCCAGGGATAGTAATTGTGCAGGTACAATTTTGTCTTTTAAAAAGCAGTTAGACAGTTACATGGGTAAGATGTCTATAGAGGGATGCAGACCAAGTGCAGGCAACTGGAATTAGCTTAGTGGTTAAAAGCAAAAGGAGGGCACAGGCAAGTTGGGCCGAAGGACTTGTTTCCATGCTGTAAACATCTATGACTCTTTGTGATACACAAAATTATTTGTGATGCTCATTCTCTTTAATTTATTCATGCAATGTGAGCATTGTTGACTAGGCCAGCACTTGTTGGCCATCTCCACTTCCCATGAGAAAGTGGAAATAAGCAACCTTCTTTAGCCACTGTAGTCCATGCGGTGACAGCGCTCCTACAGTGCAGTTAGGGAAGAAGATCAAGGGCTTTGACCCAATAATGAGAAAAGCACAGTGGCAAACCAGCATGCTGTGTGACTTGGAGGTGATGCTGTTTCCATGCATCTATTGCACTTATTCTTTGAGGTAGTGAAGGCTGCAGGTTTGGGGATTGCCATTGGAAAAGCCTTGGCAAGTTGCTGCCATGTAACTTGGTGCTGGTATGCACTACAGGCGAGTTGCGCTGGTGGTGGAATGAGTGAATGTTTAAGATGCCACATTGTGCTGCAGTCAGACAGACTACCTTATTCTAAAGGATGTTGAGTTTCTTCAGTATTATTGCAGTCACAGTCAGCCAGGCAGCTGGAAAGTATTTCAACATATTCCTGAAATGTGCCTGGTAGATGATGAGACAGCCTTTGAAGAGTAAGGAGGTGAGTTACTCTCCGTGGAATTCCCAGTCTCTCACCTGCTCCTGGTAGCTACAGGTCAGAGTCTTCTGGCCATCCATGGTGACAGGATTTTCTGGTTCCATTGCAATGAATGGAGATCTGGCTGGGTGCAAAATTCTCCATCTTTGCTGCAGTGGGAATGGGGCGTAAATGGCCGTAGGGTCAGGTTCTCTATATTTGTATCACTGACTATATTAAGTTTCTGTTCAACGTCCCTTGGACGTTCATGGTTGGGGATTCGACAATGGTAGTAACGTTTTGTTCAGGGGAAGGTAGCATTAGACTTCCTCTTCTTAGAGATGGCAATTGCCTGGCAATTGTTTGGTGTGGGTATTACTTGCCATATATTGGCCCGAACCTGAATGTGGCCTCTAAGTCTCTTAATTGCTATATATGGCTCTAAGACATAATTATTCTTCTACTTACATATATCCTATTAAAACTATTTCTTTTCTATCTAGAATTGCGTTCATATCCAGCGAACATTGGGGTACCAATCAGCTTAATTCCTTACGCACAAGCCTGGCCTGCCCATATAGCATACGTATCTGACACTGTAAAACAGCTTATCGAGGAAGACAAACTGAAGAATAAACAAACCGATACAATTCAAGAATATAAATTGAGGCATTCCTACAGAAGTGGTTTGGAAGGAAAATTCAAGACCAAACGGCAAAGCCCAGGAACCAAACCTCCAACTTCAAATGGGCCAATGGACCACAATAAGTCAAACATGACAAAGGAGAATTATATAACCCCACTACGTAGAGGGAGCAATGCTTTAGAGATCAGTAACACTTGTCATAAGATTCTGTTCTGCACCAAATGCCATGTGTGTCAATGGCCAAGTGATTACTAGGTAGCTTTCTCCTTGAAGAGCTCAGGCTTTGGTAGCTGACTTGTAACCATCGCTTTTTCAGAATGTGCCAAACAGCATTCCTGTGATAAACTACCTTCTTCACCTATCATCTCTATTACATTATTGATGATTTACTGACAATAGTTGGGACCGGTGTGGTAATCAGACTAATTCTGCACTGCAGCTTACAATGTATCTTAGATAGAAGCTTGCAAATAAAAAAAGTATATATGGTTTTTAAAAAAAATAATTCATGCTCTTCCCTGGGCACAAGAATCACTGACAAGTTGACACCTTCCATTCTTACCTGCATTACAATATCGTTAGTTACCCATCCATTATTGCGACATAAATAGTTGATGACAGCAGAGTATGCAAAAGAGCATAGAGGTGGAAGAAGATAATTGGCTTACAGATAAGGGAATAATTGAAATGCAGCTTTGATTGTTTCAACGTCTCTGTCAGGTTTTGACACTGCTGAGGAATTGAGATTTAATTAGATAAGAGACTCAGGTGGACAAGAGGCAGATGAAACTCAATGGTGGGAATGGGGAGTTGAGGTTACAATCAGATGAGTTTTTTTTATTCATTTGTGGGACTTGGCCATCATGGGCTGGCCAGCATTTATTGCCCATTCCGAGTTGCCTTTGAGGTGGTGGCAATGGTGGTCAGTTGCCTTCCTGAATCGCTGTGATTCACATGCTGTGTGTTGACCCATGACGCTGTTAGGGAAGGAGTTCCAGGATTTTGACCCAGCGACTGCGAAAGAATGGCAATATATTTCCAAGCCAGGACAATGATTAGCTTTGAGGGGAACCTCAAATGGGTGGTTTTCCTATCCATTTGCTGCCCTTGTCCTTCCAGATGGAAGTTTTATGCATTTTGAAGGTGCTGTCTCAGGATCTTCGGTGAATTGCATCTTGTAGATAGTAGTTTTATATCAGCTTATCATAACTTCAGAGCTTTTGTACTCAATGTCCCCATTTATAAAGCCCAGGATCTTGTAGGTTTTAACTGTGCCCTAAACCTACCCTGCCAACTCAATGATTTATGTTTGTATATCCACTATTCCTGCACCTCCTATGGAGTTGTATCCTTTTTTTTATATTGTGTTTCCTTGTTTTTGCTATCAGAATGCATACTTCCGTGCATTATATAAACATATGGAACAGGAGTAGGTCACGGCCCCTTCAACTTGCTCTGCCATTCAGTAAGATCACGAAAAATGTTACTTGTGGCTAATAATACTTGTGCCACACAAATGCCAAGCAATGACCATCACCCATAACAGACATTCTAACCATCACCCCTTGATGTTATTACTTTCACTAAATCTCCCATTGTCAACCCTGACCAGAAACTCAATTGGACTCACCACATAAATACAGTGGTTACAACAGCAGGTCAGAAGCTAGGAATGCTGTGGCAATAACTCACCTCCTGACTCCCCAAAGCCTGTCCACCATCTACAAGTCAGGGGTATAATGGAATATTCTGCACTTGCCTGGATGGGTGCAGCTCCAACAACATTCAAGAAGCTTGACATCATCCAGGACAAAGCAACTTGCTTGATTGGCACTACATCCACAAACATCCACTCCCTCCACCATACTATCAATAAGACTTGGATCTTCCATGGAGCAGCAATCATCATGAGATTCCCATTCTACACGAATTTTATCCCGCCTCAAACTTCTCCACATTTTTTGCGAAGTATGTAGAAACCGGCTTCACCAGAAATGAAGCCTCTTTGAGAACACTCCATCACAATGCTGTAAGACCATAAGGTAAGATATCGGAGCAGAATTAGGCCATTCAGTCCATCAATTTTGCTCCATTATCCATCTGAAAGTTTGGACATTTAAAGTGAATGGGTAACATTCTGAACAGGTGAATATGTGAATGAGTGGATGGGTAGATTGGTAGGGTGTGTAGATGGGTGATGAAAGCAGAGGTGTGTGTCGTGTAGCAAGTAGGTGAGGTGGCAGGTGGGTGAAGTGATGATGGGTAACTGGATAACAGGCAGATGGTTCAGGGATAACCATGTTGGCTTGGAAAGGGTGGTAGGTTGGGGGCAAGTCAGGTCAGGTCAGGGTGGCAGGGGGTTAGTCAAATGGTGGGGGTAGTCAGGTCAGCTTGTGGAGGTAATTAGGTGGTCTGGGTTAGTGAGAGGGTTAGGGTGCGGTAAGTTGGTTCGGAAGGGGAGGTTAGTTTGGTTGAAGGGGTAGTGGTCAGGCATTCATTGGGGCATCAGGGAGAGTTAAATGGTAAGGGGTGAATAGGGGTATAGTTAGGGAATCGCAAGAGGAGGAATCTGGGGGGGGGTTGTTTTCAGGTGCAATTGGGCAGTAGAAGGGTAAGTGTGAATGATTGAGGGCAGGAGTCAGTTGGGGAGTTACACTGATGTTTGAATAGCTTTTTAACCTGTCTAAATCACAGAATTGTTTCAGCACATGAGGAGGTCATTTGGCCCATCATGTCTGCACAGCTCTCAAATCAGCATCATGGTTTAGTGCCATTCCCTGTCTCTGCCAGGCTCCCCTGCATGTTGTCTCTATTCAAGTAATTGTCTAATGCTCTCTCGAATTCCTCAGTTGAATTTGCCTACACACACTTCCAGGCAACACATTCCAGATCCAAATCACTCATTGTGTAAAAAGTTTGTTCTCAAATCATATTTGCTTCTTTTGTAAATCGGCTTAAATCTGTGCCCTTTCATTCATGATCCTTTTATAAGGGGGAACAGTTTCGCCCTATCTATTCTGTTCAGCCCCTGATGATTTGGAACATTTCTATCAGATCTTCTTTCATCTTTCTTCTCTCTGAAGGAAACAGTCCCAATTTTTCCAATGCATTTTCAAGTTTCTCATGCCTGGAACCATTCCTGTAAACCTCTTCTGCAATCTCTCCGATGTGTCCACATCCTACCAAAAGTGTGGTGCCTAGGACAAAAATAATTGAAACAGCTATTCGAATGAATCATAGAATCATGGAATCCCAAGGTCAGGAAGAGGCCATTCAGTCTGCACCAACCACAATCCCACCCAGGCCCTGCCCCCATATCCCTATATATTTTACCCACTAATCTATGCATCTCAGAGCACTAAGGGACAATTTAGAATGGCCAATTAACCTAGCCTGCATATCTTTGAACTGTGGGAAGCAATCCGGAGGAAACCCACGCAGACACGGGATGCAAATTTCACACAGACAGTATGAATGTTTGCCATCATATCCAGAGGACTAGAATAAAGTGTAAAATTTTGCTATAACTATACAACAATATCTAGTTCAACAACGCCTAGAGTAAGAATAAGAGTTCTGAAGGGACAGCAGTATAGATTTTAAAAAAAATATTTGGACACCAAGGGTTAGATTATACAAACTGTTACATTCTTTAGAATTTAGAAGATTAAGGGATGATTTAATCAATGTTTTCAAGTTATTTATTTTATTAGTGTTACAAGTAGGCTTACATTCACACTGCAATGAAGTTACTGTGAAAATCCCTTGGTCGTCACACTCTGGCACCTGTCTGGGTACACTGAGGGAGAATTTAGCATGGCCAATGCACCTTACCAGTATGTCTTTCAGATAGCGGGAAGAAATCGGAGCACTGAGGAAATCCACGCAGACATGGGGAAAATGTGCAAACTCCACACAGACAGTGGCCTAAGCCGGGAGCTGAACCTGGGCCCCTAGGGGCAGCAACATTAAATTACTATGGGGAAAAGGTAGCATAATTTAGAGAAACTATTTATGTTAGAGTTTGGGAGTCTAGACCTGTGGCAGGGTAAGGACATTGTCTAAAAAAATGAGAACTCAGGTCTCTCAGAGGTGAGTTGTGAAATGCTTCTACATGAAAAGAGCAATAGTGGTGAGGAACTCTCAAATGGCAACTGTTGCCGGGTCAGTTGTCAATTTGACAGGCTGATAGATCTTTGTAACCGAGGGTATGGAGCAATATGGGAAATGCTTGCCAATTTACAGGTTATAAATCTGGCTGAGAATTAGGAAAATAAATCAATATTAAGTTTGGCAGGACCTACAACAGGTTACCCCATATTTCTGGGTTTCTGAGACGCTGTGATCAGATGCAGACCATCTGAAAGCCCACACACCCTCCACCCTAAACCCATTCCCTGTAAATTTGTAAACCATGCTCCCAAATATAAAAGTAGAAAAATACTGCAAATGTAGCACTTGCTTTTGTGCCCATGGAGCCTACACGCACACGTGTTTTCTGTCCTAATTTTACGCAACTGTGAACTACAAAAATAACTTTCTGAGTACATCTTTACAGTTTCAAAATGACGTACCAATAATTCCCTATGCCAGCTGGCATAGGACAGGGCATTTAAACCATGACTACATGTTTAATAGCTTGGGTTGATTCCATTTGTGACTTGCCTTCTTTACATTAGGGAAGTGGAGCATGGCATTTCTGGGGAAGGCTCTGTGATGACCTCAGTACAAAATGATGGCCTGAAATGTGATTGTTAATGTTTATATTAAAAAAAACTGAACGTCATTTCTGTCTATCCTTGAAGGTTTATCACTCTGGTGGGTAGCTACTTTAAAGCCAGCACTAATGGTTTTGCACCTGACTTATTAATTGCCACTGGTCTTGGCAAAAGTTCCAGGGCCAGCCTTATATCTATAGCTCTGGCAGCTTTCCAGTGGAGTCCCGCTCTGTTCTGATGGGGCCAACCTAAAGAGAGGAAGGAAATGACTGCATCAGGCATGGGGTACATGTAAAGAGGAGTGCAACTAGCTCCCTGCAGGTGTGGCAGGTGAAAAGATCTCAGTTTGCACATTCACAGTCAACCATTTGTTTGTTTACACACAGGGTGGTGGGTATCCAGAATTCACTGCCCGAGTTGGTGGTCGAAGCACAGATCCTAAATTCATTTAAGAAATACTGGGTCTGCACGTTAGGTCAATCCACCCAACCCAGCGTCCCTCCTAATTCTATCTTGTTCTATGCTCCTAAAACTTCATTTTAACTCCTTTAAACTTTCTAACAATGTTACCTACCTCACACTAAGTTGATCTTTCTCTATACCCCGGCTATGATTGTAACATTACATTCAATGCCCTCTCTCCCTTCCTTCTCTATGAATGGTATGCTCTGTCTGTATAGCTTGCTAGAAGCAACACTTTTCATTGTATTCATGTGGCAATAATAAATCAAATCAGAATCTCTGGACTGTGAGTGGAAACCGGAGAACTTGGAGGAAAATCATGCAGAAACAGGGAGAATGTGCTGACTCCACACTGTCACCCAAGACTGGAAATGAACACAGGTTGCTGGTGCTGTGAGGTAGCAGTGCTAATCACTGTGCCATCATGCTGCCCTACATTACTGTAATATTCATTCTGGTGTGCATCTTTATCACTGCTTTTAAATATATGTTTTACAATATTGCTTTACAGTAATGAGGAGCACAAAACTGTACACAAGATTTCCAGCAAAAAAGTTCTTGTACAGTTTAGCAGTAACATTTTTTTTTTATATTCTATGCCTCTTAAACAAATGGTAGCTCTGTCATCTAGCTCTATCTCCTCATCCTGATGTGATTAACCTTTGATGTGAATGCAGCACAGTAATGAAATGTGCAATTTCTTCAAAAATGTTTGTGGAATCTATAACTGGATTTAAGACTGTTTTGAAAAGGACTCGCAAGTGTTTGCATCAGTTGTAAAGAGATTGGCTGGCGACATTTGACCCTTTACAGTAGTGCCAACAGGAAGGAGGTTAAGATATCAAGGAGCAACTGCTATAAGAAATGAAGAAGAGTTGCAGCCGAGGATAGAATAGAGAAGGCACAAAGGACCTGGGTGTGTACAATACAGTTAAGCAGGACAGATATCTGAAGAAAGGGTTAGAGCAAGGGTTGTGATTGGAATCATTTTACTGCTGCTGCTTCACTTTTGCCACAGACAATCAGACCATTAAATGGAGTTTATTAAAAGCGTTGGATAAAGGAGTGTCTGGAAAATTTATGCCATTAAGGTTGCCATGAATCTAGCAAAGGGCATTCTGCAGGTTCTGTTGATGTTCATCTTTGGAGACCTCATCCGCCGGTGAATGTGACTCAACAGCCAAACTAACTGAGTGGGAAAGTGAAAGATTTGACCTACGAGGGTTGGGAAAATACGTCACCATTAATAAAGGGGGAAACCTGAAATTAAAAACAACTTTTCTGTTTATGGGTGAGCAGTAAGAGAAGAAATCAGGACTGTACAAATAAATCCTCCTTCTGTCCGTAACAAAAAACTAGGACAGACAAAGGGGATGTAATAGGGTCAATTGTTTATTCTGTATGGAAGATTGCATGATTTTATTGATAATGTTAAGTTGATGTATTTTTTTGTGTTGGGGTCTTTTATTTCAACTTTGTGACCGAGAATGCTGTAATGAATAGTAAGCAGGGAAAGGTAAGCTCCAGGAAGACTGAATAGAGAATTAGAGTTACATTCACTTGCACTGCTCTCTGATAATCTGAACCACAGCACCACAGAAAGATTATGGTGCAGAAAGAGGCCATTCAGCTCATTGCGTCTTCACTAGCCAGAGAAAGAGAAAATATAAACTCATTTTAATACCATTTTCCAGCATTGTATTCTGCCAGAAGGATTGCTTTCTCTCTTCTTTTTCTCAGCTGCTCATTGTATACTTGGTGCCTAAAGGGATCTGCTTCAAGACAGTGAGGTTGTGCAAGGTGGGTGCACAATGAATACTGACCAACACTCTTCAGTGCTCCTCCTGAGCAATCCAGACAAAGGAAGCATGAGTACCCAAATGGTCTGTTTTTCTGGGGCATCATGGCTTACGTTTTATGTTTTCTGGGTAATATGTGTGAGGGTTGAGCACCACTTTCGTGACTGGAAACAATTGGTCTGAACAGAAAGCTTGAAGTCATAACCAAGGCTTTCATTGCATGCCGCACCACTCTCTGCAGACATCAACAACTATAAATAGCAATACACATCCCTAAAGATTTCAATGCAGCAGCAGTCAGTTCAAATCAATCAGCAATTGGCTTGAAAGCAATTGATGATCCTTTTAAACTGTGTAGGTTGGCTGATCACTGAACGTAAGCCGAACATGTTTGAGAGAGGGCAGGAGTCGAGCACTCAAGTCAAATCAGTGTTACAAGCTGACTGGCGTCACATTCTGCGACTCGACGATTTCTAGAGCACTCTCTCTGTGAGCAATCATAATTGTATCTGACGTGACCAAAATTGAGTGTGCGCACTTAGGCTGCTGACACCATCTTGGACCTGAAATGGCCCCCAGTGCATCAGCAGCACAGTGCCCCACTGGTTAGCACTGCTCCCCCAGATTCGATTCCTGGCTTGGGTCACTGTCTGTGTGGAATTTGCACTTTCTCTCCATGTCTGTGTGGGTTTCCTTCAAGTGCTCCGGTTTCCTCCCACAGTCGAAAGACTTGCTGGTTAGATGTGTTGGTCATGTTAAATTCCCCCTCAGTATATCCAAACAGGCTAGGGGATTTTCACAGTAACTTCATTGCAGTGTTAATGTAAGCCTACTTGTGACAATCATAAATAAACAAAAGCAAGGGCAGTACAAAATTCTATTGTGATCCCTTATTTCTTTTCATTACTCAACAACTCAGGACACAGTTGCTAAATATGAAGTCCTGTCTTCCTTTGTAAATGGGCAGTCTTGCTGTCAGTTTTTTTTAATCCTACTGTATTATCTGTCCTTTTGCTACAGAATGTGGAATTGCTGATCACAATTAGCTTTTACGCTGCATTCAGGAAAATGTAGTTCACGGATTTCTTACAGAGCATGACGCTGCTGAATTGAAGCAGTCTTGCTGACAGATGCTTACACAGGATGGCTATCAAGCATCCTGAAAGTTATGGGATGCTACTTTCTTGAGCCTCCTTGTCCATCCGGAAGGATAGTGGTTCTGTGTAGCCCCAGAAGGTAACCTGCACTCAATAAATCATTTTCGATATTGTTTGATCTGTGTTGTTGATTAGCTTCGGGAGTGAGCTTACCATGGTTCGGTCCTGTCCCCCTGCTAGTGAGAATCACATCTGGGCTCTTTCTTGCACTGAGTGCTGTCTGATTGCTAGTGTGGTGATTGGACAAGAGGTGAAAAATGCGGTTTGTGCTCGATTTCTGACCTCTTGCAAAGTTAGTGGCCTGATTCTGCTGGCAAAATTGGCGATGTCGATTTCAATATTCAACAGTTAATTTAAATTTAATTAGTGAGCCCCAGACGCTTTGGTCCAGGCTCACTTGCCCTTACCTGCCTGTGTATCAAAGTCCTCACCAATGAGGATCACATATAGTCCACACCAATGGGGACCAAATGTGATGGCCTTACCAATGGGAACGGAAGCCATTGAAGCCACTAGCGAGAATCCCATCTGGACTCTTTTTTTCTAAGTGCCGTATGATTGCTTAGAACTAAGCAGCATTAAAACCCCAGAAACATTGTTTTTGTTGCGTGTCAACTGTAGTGTTCAAACTGGTTTCAACGATACCACCTTTCCCAGAAGCATTAGTAACCCTGTATCAGATAAAACAATTCAATATTATAGCTGAGAGCCTTCATTAAATTTCTGATTCAAACTCCCTTTCTAACATCACTGTGGATATACGTATACCACATGGACTTCAGCAACTCAAGAACTGCAACAGCTATCAAAGGTAATTAGGGATGGGCAATAAATGCCTTCTAGCCAGACCATAGGTGCATAAATTAATTTATTCTCCTATCCATTTGTTCTCATTTGTCAAAGGTTTAAATTTGTATCACCTTGTTCGTAACCATCCTGTGAATGAGAACAATTTCTTCTTATGAAAATCCTTTATAATTTGAACACCTCTATTCAAAGCCCCCTTTATCTTCTCAGCTGTAAGAACAATCATAGCTTTTCTAGCCTCTCCACACAACAAAAGGCCCTTCACCCTTGGTACAATTCTAGTAAATCTCATTCAACCCTTTTCCCAAGGCCTTGCTAATCTTTGTTGTTCAGGAAGGAATTGATTGTTGGGGGTGAATTGCCTCAGCCTTGGGACATCGCTGCAGAAGTTCCTCAGGTAGTGCAGTATAATGTGGGCAATTGTCCATTTTGGCAGGAAGAATAAAAAAGAAGCTTATTATCCAAGTCATGAGAGGTGCAGAGGGATCTGGGTGTCCTAGTGCATGAATCACAAAAGGCTAATATGTAGGTACGGCAAGTAATTAGGAAAGTTAATGTATTATTTATTGTGAGGGGTATTGATTACAAAAATAGGCAGGTTATGCTGCAGTTGCAAAGAGCGTTGTTGAGATCACATCTGGAGTATTGTGTACAGTATTGGTCTTCTTATTTAAGGAAAGATGGTAATACATTAGAAGTGAATGTCAACTAGACTAATACCAGGAATAAGGTGTTGTCGTATGAGAAAAGGTTAGGCAGGCTAGGCTTGTATCCATTAGAGTTTAGAAGAGTAAGAAGTGACTTGATTGAAACCTTTAAGATCATGAAGGGTATTGGCAAGGTGGATATAGAGAGAATATTTCCTCTTGTCAAAGAATCCAAAACTAGGAGTCACTGTTAAAAGTAAGAAGGTCATTCATTAAAGATGGAGAAAAGAACAATTTTTTCTCTCAAAGGATCTTGAGTCTCCGGAACTTTCCCTCAAAATGCAATGGAAGCAGAGTCTTTGAATGCTTAAAAGGCAGAGCTAGAAAGATTCTTGATTAATAACAATTGGGGTGAAAGCTGATCAGGGTAGCCAAAAATGTAGGCTTGAATTACAATCAGATCACTATGATCTTAATGAATAGTGAAGCAGCTCAAAGGGCCATGTGGCCTACTCCTGCTCTTAATTCATATTCATTTCGTACGTATCCTAGGCCCAACTAACAACTGGATAGGATCATCGTCCAAATCTGTAAAGTCTACCACTTAGAAAGATAAGGAATCTGCAACCTCCCCCTTCAAGCCACACACCATTCTAGATTGGAACTATATAATTGTCCCTTCAGTGTTGCTGGGTTAAAATCCTGGATCTCCCTTCCTAATAGCACCAAACACCATATGGACTGCAGCTGTTCAAGAAGGTGGCTCAACCACCATCTCAAGAACAACTAGGGATGGATAATAGAAACACTGGTCTAACCAGCAATGCAAGGTACTATGAAATAAGAATAAGGATTAAATACTGAGGCTACAGGGCAGATCAGAGGCTGAGAACTGTAGATACTCACTCATCTTCTGATTTCCCATAGTCTGTCCACCATCCACAAGGCACATGTTAGGAGTTTGATGGAACACTGTCCACTTGCCTGAACGAATGCGACTCCATCAACACTCAAGAACACCTTCCAATATAAAGCCTTCTTGATCAGCACCTCATCAGTCAAGTTAAGCATTCACTCCCCCCACCACCAATGCAGAGAGGCAGAAATGTGGACTACCTAAAAAGACGCACTGTAGCAACTCATTAAGGCTAAACCCACAACTTCTACCAAGGGTAGTAAATGCAATGGGATCACCATCACCTGCAAGAACTCCCCTTCTAAACCGTACTGTGGACCAAATCACATGGACTGCAGCAATTCAAGAGGACAGCTCACCGCCACCCTCTGAAGGGCAATTAGGAATGGGCAATAAATGCTGACCTCCCAGGTTTCCTAAACTGAGCTAGTCCCATTTGCCCGCGTTTGGCCCATATCCTTCTAAACCTTTCCTATTCACGTACCTGTCCAAATGTCTGTCATATGTTGTCTATGACTCGATGGGCAGGATTTTAGGGCCTTGCTTGGGCAAGGCCGAGATTTCCTGCCCAAGGTCAACAGAGATTTTTGTTGTCAGACTCTCGCCCGCTCTGATTCCACAGCAGGACAGAGTTCTGTCCTATGACTGTGTCAGGTTGCTGATACCTGCAGAAAAACTCACTCAACTGGTTCTATTTATAAATCAGCGGGTGCCGAATATTTTTCTACAATTTTCCATCAGAATAAAGCTAAAGTATGGGAGTAGATGAAATTATCTGAGATAACCATACAAAACCTTTACTTTCTGGAACAGCTTGCTTGTGCAGTATTGTAACCTTCTGCATTGTCTTCACATTCACCAGTTCCATTTATGTCAACAAATGATTTACATTTTCAGAGGAATGATGAAGGTATCTCTTCTCTTCCTAATCCCTGGCTCAGCAGCAGCCAGTTGGTAAAAACCTGAAATGGCTACACAATCTAATCAAATCCGTCAGGCACAGTATTGAAAAACCACAAAAATATATACTTCATTGTGTTATTTGATACCATTGAGATGCAAAGTTAAGCCTAGTATCAAGAGTTAACGGAATCATGCAGTGCTTTTTCTCTGCAACATCAGTGGGAGCCTGGTATGATTTCTATGTTTTGGGTGGGAGGGCAGTAGGTGGTAAAAATAGATGCACAAACAGTTTGCAGATATGCATACATCAAACAATAGTATGGGCAGTATACATAAACACAAGGTCCATTGTTTCTCCACCACATATAGACCATCGCATGATATTTGCTCAAAGCTTTTATTATTCAGTCAGTCATCTGTTAGTGTGAAATCTAGTTTGAGCCAGTTGTGTTCCCTGAGGCTCTTTAGTCTAGGCTGGTGAAAACTATTTTCTTTACAAGGGAAGTGGAGGGGAACTGTTTAACACATCTTGCCGTGGATCAGAGAATATCCTGTATAACATTGATTCCAATTAGAATAGGGGAATGAGCAAGCTTCTGACCTTTAACAGGCAATGCATTGCTAATAGAGTAATCTTTGTACGCTCAACAGAACATTTAAATCTTGAAGTATATTTCCAAAAGTTCGAACCTTTCTTTCCGAGTTGGGATACTCAGTAGTGCATATTGAGGCTGGATGTCGATACCTATAATGAAAAAATGGCCACATATGAATCAAATTTCTCTGAGATGTCATATGGTTTCTGTTTGTAAGATTAAAAGAAAGTGAATATCTACCCCATTGTGTTGCCCGCTTCCCCCCACTCCTGATCATGCTGTGTTGGAGGAGGGGGGGTGGGGGAGGGGGTGGTGATGCATGGGGAGGCTCCTGCCTGCAGAAGTCAGCAATGAACTAACTATGTAGCTTTGAAGTGTGAGATGGATTGAATTATTTTGCAACCTTCCTTCACATCTCTCTGGGTGATATCTACTTTATATTTAGCGCATCCACCATAATGCACTCGATAAGACTGAGAAGTCACTGCGGCATGAGAAATTAAGGAGGAACCCTGTGTCCTACACAGGACAGTACCACTGGGCACTTAGTGTGAGAATATTACCGCACTGTCTTCATACAGAATCTTATAATAGTTTCAAATGTTTCTATCAACATTAACGCACGTTGATGTTGAGAAATTTCAGTACGGAAACCTAAATAAACCATTAAATCAGTCCATGTATAAATAATGAAAAATGTGTCGATTTCATTAAAATATGAATGTGTCTGTTTGCTTTACACAGATGAAAAACCTCAAGCTATTGCCTAAAGTCAGCTTCTCCCCAAGTTTTCTTCTAACAAAATATCCCCATGATTTCTTAAAAAGTACTCCATTGCCTGGAAGCTTCCAGGGTGGGATTCTGGGCTGATAGAGTCTAAAGCAGCCATTTGTTCAGTTAGAGTAGGAGATCAGAAAAAAATCTACACAGAAATGTAGAGCCTATTTTATGTTCTATGTTTTATAACTCTGCTGCTCTATTCTCTTCAAATGCAAAGGATATTGCGCAACTTGTGAAACTTCATCACTTTTGTCTACCTTTTCTTAAATGTGTACGCTTGCTGTCCTGAACAATTAGGCTTCTGAACCATCAGTGAGCATGTTTGTTCGCCAATATAGATTTTTGTATTCTATGCATACATTTTAAATATCTCAGACCAATGCAGAGAGAGAAGCGACTTTCTAAGTGCACAACAGCTTTACTCAGTTTTAAAATGTCTCTGTAAATCTCACAATATCTACCTTAATGCTTACAGCTCAGCTTGCATTAGCTTCTACCTTTTAGAATGAAGGTGAGGAGGAATTTCTTCATCCAGATGGTGAATTCATCACCACAAAATGTAGATGGGGCCAAAATGTCTGATTTCAAGAAGAAATTAAATTTACCTCTTGGGGGCTAAACGGATTAAGAGATATGGGAGGAAGGAGGGATCAGAATATTGAATATGATCAGCCATGATCAAAATGAATGTCAGAGCAGGCCTGAAGGGCCAAATGGCCTACTCCTGCTTTTAATTAGTTTCTGCAGTGTCTACTTACTTTGTTCTGAGTCCACACACAGGCTTAACCAATCAAGCAAAGTGAACACAGTTCAGTTATCAGACTCACATAATCAAACACAGAACAATTGAGCACTAGATGACTCACCAGCAGAGCATGGATTGTGCAAGACGTACTTTCAAGTGGCCATCTGACGAGATTTTGTTTTGCCAAACCTCTGCAATGTTGATCTTAAAATATAAGCATCAATACGGAAACTGAGGAATAGGCATCAAAGTGAATGTTTTCTTTTTACTTTTGGGCCTCTGTTGTCCAGGCATTAATGGGATTGTACTCAGATTCTTGGAAGGTGCTTATAACACACTTATGAAGGAAACTTATGACACACAAGTGCAGTCATAAACACTGTCCACCAACAGAAGGTGAGCTACTTGAGAAGAAAGATGATGCTGCTTAAATGAATGCTGGCATACAATGTTGTTGTGAATCTTTGCTGAAACAATATCACAGCAATACTTTCAAAACAACAGTGAATGGTGAGGTGGGTCACTCCTGGAACATGAAAGATTGTCTTAAATGGATCACACCTCTCAGGGATACTACACGGTTTTAGTTGCAGGAAACTGGAAAGTAGCCGTATGCAGAATTTGAGTGCAGTGGTGACCTTCACATCGTTTGGAATCTTGATGAGGCAATTGGCACAACTCACTCACAGCTGCCCATCTAATTCTGCATGTTTTAAGGCCTTCTTTTCAATTGGATTAAAGCAGCTGTTTTGTTGTAGCGGCGTCCATTTGCTTGTTGAGGCAATTTGTTTTCTGGATGAAATATTTACACATGGATTGTTACTACTTGGGTGGCTGACATGGGCAATGTGATTCATTCTGCAGAGGTTGATGGATCATTGCTTGAATGCTATTCTGGTAGCAGCTGTTATTGCTGTCTGGTTGTCAAATTTCAGCTTGATGGGCAAGTAACTTCCCGCATGATTGATTTAATTTTCAAGGCCAATTTGCTAATAAATGTGGGTGGCATGGTGGCATACTAGTTAGCACTGCTGCTTCACAGTGCCAAGGACCCAGGTTTGATACCAGGCTGTGTAGAGTTTGCACATTTTCCTCATGTTGTAGGGATTTTCTCTGGGTGTTCTTCCTTCCACAGTCCAAAGATTTGTAGGTGGATTGGTCATGAAAAGTGCACAGAGTTATGGGGAAAGGGCAGAGAGGAGGGTCTGGATAGGGTACTCTTGGAGAATTGGTGCAGACCTGATGGGCTGAATGGCCTCTTTCTCATTGTAGGGATCCTATGATTCATGGTGAAACATAACACCATATCTGGTTCAACCTCAGAGGGTTGCAAGGGAGACAGAGATAGTCAGTGCTAAGGAATGTTGTATCGATCTTCCAATTCATTGAAAATCTTACCAAACATCTTCTTACTTCCTTCATGAACTTTTATGCTCAGTGTGAAATGGAAATTGTGAAAGTTAAGACACATGGTAGTATATTTCCTGAGCATCCCTTTCTGTTTAATGTATATGATTCAAGCTTCTCTGTTGTGTTCCACCTGGAAGATATTTTCCATCTTGGCTATTTGCTTTCTGAGCATTATTTAAAAAAAAATGACTTGCAGCAATTTCACTGTTAGCTGGTTCTGATTTATTTCAAATAGTCTGTAATAACCTGAAATACTCACAATGTTCCCTTTGAGAATCAATCATAATCATGTCAAAGACTGGACGAGAGAAGGGGCCATCATTTTCATCCAAACTGAAGTCCTGGGTTTGTACGTTGCTGTGATTATAGATTCCTTTAACAGAAATATTAATTTTTGAGCTTTTCAAGTGCTGTTAGGTATGAATCCAGACCAGACTGATCAAAATGCAATTATCTTTCTTTTTCCACCAGCTGTGAGAATGCTGTAAGTAATTAATGTAGGTAGTCTGAAAACTGGGCAGGAATCCATTGCATATGTCTACTTATTATTGAGTATAATTTTGGCAAATTACCTGAAAAAAAACATTACCTCGTGTGAGAATCAGAGAAACTAACATTGATGTAATAAGAGGTAATCTGTGGTTGAGAGTCATTAGCCTGAAACTCACTGGATAAATAATGAGGTGTGAAAGATGCCTACCTTTGTTCCTCTGCAGTTAGGGGAGGCAATAGCCTAGTAGTATTATTGTTAGACTATTAATCCAGAAACTCAGCTAATGTTCAGGGAACTTAGGTTCAAATCTCGTCATCACAGATGACAGAATTTGTATTCAGTATAAAAAAAATGGAATTAAGAATCTACTAATAACCATGAAACCATTGTTGGGAAAAGCCATTTGGTTCACCAATGTCCTTTAGCGAAAGAAATCTGCCGTCCTTACCTGGTCTGACCAACATGTGACTCCAGAGCCACAGCAATTGGTTGACTCTCAATTACCCTCTGAAATGGTCTAGCAAGCCACTTAGTTGCAATTGCTACATGATTGTGGGTTAACTCACAGCACATGGACTGCAGCATTCCAAGAAGATAGCTCCCCATCACCTTATAAAGTTTATTTATTTTCATAAGTAGGTTTACATTCACACTGCAATGACGTTACTGTGAAAATCCCACAGTTACCACATTCCGGCGCCTCTTTGGGTACATAGAGAGAGAATTTAGAATGGCCAATGCACCTAACCAACATATATTTGAACAGTGGGAGAAATCAAAGCACTCAGACACAGGGAGAACGTGCAAACTCCATACAGTCAGTAACCCAATCCAGGAATTAAATCTGGGTCCCTCTCAAGGGCAACTAGGGATGGGCAATAAATGCTGGCCAGCCCATGGTGCCCATATCTCACAAACAAATTTAAAAAACATTCAAGGGAATGAGACATTCATCATCGGATGTGAATCTCCAGAAATTATTTATTGATCTACAACGTTCTGCCATTTGATTTGCAAAGGAGTATCATGGCTGAGATAATCCAGCGTCTCTACTGCGTGTTCCCCGCCAGCAGGATGTGGCGCATTGTTTGCTCGTGATGGGATTCTCTGATTGTTCATCTGTCCCCTTGTTCTGCCATTCACACATTCCGATCACTTAATGTACACTTCTAGCACATTTCCTAGCCTTCATCATCACCATTTACATTCCCTTTGTCCAAATGCAGCCCTTACCCTCACTCACAGTAAAAATCTTGTCTGATTTTCTTTGCTCTCAGCCCTGACGAAGGGTCATCCGGACTCAAAACATTGGCTCTATTCTCTCTCTGCAAATGCTGCCAAACCGGCTGAGATTTTCCAGCATTCTCTATTTCTGTGCCAACTATTTGACTCTACTTCTAGTGAGTTACAGTGCAAAATATATTTTGAGTTGAAGCGTGCAAGAAGAAGTCTAAATGGTAACGTTGGCCATGGAATTCCCACTTTCAACAAGTCATTGCTCATTATTGTTGCTTTAACTTTTCTCTTGGTCATGCTGCATCTGACCTGTTAATGTTTACTATTGATTGATGGAATCTTAAATGTGGAGGAAATCTAGGTTAGGCTTATTTCTGTGTGAGTAACAGGTTAAGAGAGCAGAAACTGCCAGTAAGTTGATTTTAGTGGAGTATTACTGAGGTAAAGACATGTTGACCATGTTATACAGACTGAAGTATAAGGTCTGGATGATGGAAAGGCTATGGAGTTTAAAACATGGCTTAGTGAAAGACGAGACTGAAATTGGATGCAGCCTTTGCTAATGGCAAGGGATGGGATTGAATCTGGTGCCAAAAGTGTACAATTGTTATCCAGGACTGGGATAAGATGGATTGAGTTTTCCCAGAGCTTAAATGTAGAAAGTTCTGCTTATCCAAAATTTGATGTGAGGTCAGAAAAGTGTTAAACTGTCTATGTGAAAGTGCAACTTTAAGTAGTTTTGGGCTGATTGTGCTTGATATAAATCCTGGAACTCCCTCTCTAACAGCGCTCTGGGCGTACCTACTCCACATGGATTGCAGCTGTTCAAGAAGGCAGCTCACCACCACCTTCTCAAGGGCAATTAGGGATGGGCAATAAATGCTGACCTAGTCAGTGACTCCCACATCCTGCCAAAAGAATAAAATGAAGTATTTGTCTTATTGCATGACCAACACAAACAGCATTATCATCTGAAAAACAGCCAATGAAATGGAAGAAAATAAGAATTCTCCTGCATTTACAGAGATCAGCAATTGGCAAAGTGACTGCTTAATCCCTCAGGTTTCCAAGCACGGAGAATCGAATAGGCAGATATTAAAAATCTGAAATGAAAATAGAAAATTTGGAAAACACTTAGTTGTTCAGGCAACATCTGCAGAGAAAGGTAGGCAGAGTTAAGCATGGAATCATAACATATAGGAAGGGATTGGGGTTGAATCTGATGCCAAGTGTGTACAATTCTTTCCCAGGAGTGGGATAAGATGGATTGAGTTTTTCCTAGTGCTTAAATGTAAAAACTTCATCCAAAAGTTGATGTGAAGTTGGAAAAGTGTTAAACTGTCTACGTGAAAGTTCAACTTTAAGTGACTTTGGGCTGACAGTGCCTGATATAAATCCCGGAACTCCCTCTCTAACAGCACTCTGGGTATACGTACCCACATGGACAAGAAGCACAGCAGAAGGTCATTCAGCCCACCACATTGACGCCCATTCTTTGTAAGGTCTTTCCCATTAATTCCATTATCTTCTAAAGCCAAACATGGCCGTTCATAAATTTCAGGTTACATTTGACCACAGATAAGCTTCTGACAACATATCTGCTATGTCACTAAAGCTGCCTGCTCACATCTCTGTAACATTGCCGAACTCTGCCCTGCCTCAGCTTATCATCTAAAATCCCTTCATTATCTCTCAATTTGATTATTCCAATCCAATCCCAATCCTACTCCCAGCTTCCATAAACCTGAGCTCCTCGAAAACTTTGCTGCTCAAATCCTAAGTCATGTAAAAGGCTGAATAGTATGGTCGGCAGGAGTGATGGATTCTGCAGCTGGAAGTCAGCAGCATTCCAACTTCCCAATCTGCCATTGGAATACACCTGATAATTGCTAACATTTAATGACAAGGCAGGTTAGAGGCCTTCACTATGCCTGGTGAGTACTGAAGGACAGGATGCCTGGTCTCAGAAAAGCACAGGCCGTGACCCAGAACAAGGTCACAGCCAGCACTTTAAAGGGCCCCTTGGCATGACACAGTGTCTGGAGACCCAGCAGATGAATAATTCTGTGCATTCAGTTAGAAATGGAAAACAAAGAACAAATAAAATTACAGCACAGGTGGAGGAAAGAGGGAGGATGAGGGGAGACCAGCCGGGAGTCTACAAAATTATGTCATGAGTAAACAGGGTGAATAGTCAGAGGGTTTTTTTCACCAGGATGGAAGTGTCAATCACAAGGAGGCACAGCTCAAGGTGAGCAAGACCTTCAGTTCTCCAAGCCCGTAGTAATCATGATGCCCTAATTAAACTAAAAAAGAAAACCTTTATCCTTTCTCGGTCCATATTTTCTATTCCCTCCATATTCACATATCCATCCAAATCCCTCTTAAAATTATGTTGATATGCCTGTTTCCACCACCTGCCAGATGTGGAAAATTAAGGAGCAATCTAGTCTCCCTGACAACTTTCACTGCAGGAAGTGTGTCCAGCTACAGCTCCTCACAAACCGCATTGTTCAGTTGGAGCAGCAGCTGGATCACTGTGGATCATACAGGAGATCATATTGGGTGTGATACACCCCAGTTACAGGGAGGTTGTCATACACAGGTTCAGTCGGGTAGATGGGTGGCCACCAGTTACAGGCAGGTTGTGCAGGAGTCTCCTGTGGCTATTCCCCTTTCAAACAAGTATACTGGTTTGGATCCGTTGAGGGGATAACCTGTCAGGGTTAGATACCAGCAGCAGCCAGGCCTGTGGCACCACACCTGGTTCTGCTGTAGCGCAAGGTCGGGCAAAGAGCAAGCGAACAGTAGTAAAAGGGAACTCGCTAGTTAGAGACACAGACAGACATTTCTGTGGCTGCGATTGAGACTCCAGGATGGCGCATTGTCTCCCTGATGCCAGGGTCAAGGACATCTCTGAGCGATTGCAGGATATTCTTAAGAGGGAAGGGTGAGCAGCTAGATGCCATTGTACATATTGGTACCGATGACATAGCTAAGAAAAGGGATGAGGTCCTGAAGTGTGAATATAGACAGTTAGACAGAAGACTAAAGTGCAGAATCTTGGAGATAAGAAGTTCTGGACTACAACCATGCCATATGCTAGTGAGAGTAGGAATAGAAAGATAAGACTATTCAATGTGTGGCTAAAGAGCTGGTGGCAGCTGTGTTGCCACTTTTAAAGACTCAGATTCCTCTGTATGTTAAAGTTCCTAAGGGTTCTGCCACTCAGTATAATTCACATCTAAATTTGACCCTCTAAAATATATCACCTCACAATTGTCTGAATTAAACTCCATCTGCCATTTCTGTGCCCAAACCTCCAATCCATCGATATCCTGCTGTATCCTCTTGATAATCCCCAATGCTATCAGCAGCTCCACCAATCTTCATGTCATCTGCAAACTTACTAAACGGACTCCCCACATTTTCCTCCAGATAATTAGTACATATTACAAACAATACAGGTCCCAACACTATCCCTGTGGAACGCCACTATTTACAGATCTCCATTCCAAAAATCACCCTTCCACCGTTACTCTGTCTCCTATAACCAAGCCAATTCTGTACCCATCTAGCCCACACTGAATCGCATGTGATTTTAGCTTTTATACTGTCTGTCTGTGGGACCTTATCAAATGCTTTACTAAAGTCCATATGAACTATATTCACAGCCCTTCCCTCAATTATCTTTGTCACCTCTTCAAGTTCACAAGACATGACCTTCCACGTATAAAACCATGCTGCCTGACACTAATTAGTATATTTTCTTCCAAATGCGCATATATCCTGTCCTTCACTATCTTCTCCAAAAGCCTGCCGACCAAAATATTGTGTGCATGTATGATGATGTCAGGACGTGCACCCAACGTTGTCTTGAGCAATTTCCCGTGCTTGCTCGGGCAGTCGCATGCCTGACCCAAAATGTAAAATTCTGGCCTGATCAATGTTTCAAAGGAATGCCACTTATGAAATGCAACAAGATTTGCAGAGAGTAACTAACGTTTTAATGCCCTTTTTGAGGCTTTTTAATACAGTACGTTGACAATCCAACAGGGATTCCCCTTCCAGGGAAGGGGCTGTACTAGACTTGGTATTGGCAATGAGGCAGGCCAGAGGATCAATATTTCAGTGGGGTGCATTGGGGTTAGCGACCGTAGTTCCACTAGATTCCAGGTAGTCATGGATAAGGACAATGGCTCTCGGGTGAGGGTGCTTAATTGGGCGAGAGCCAATTTCATCCAAATTAGACAGGAACTAGGAAATGTAGATTGGGATTGGCTGTTGAGGTGCAAATCCATGTCTGGCATGTAGGAGGTCACTAACATATCTCTAGCAAACAGTGGTGCTCATCGACTCTGGGAGCCATCACCATGTACTTTGAATCTGGAAAACAACAATTGATCATTTTGCCTCTACCTCACCCCGCTACCTGTCTCATAGCTAAAAGAGTGTCCATGCAGTCACTACCCTTTTAATCATGTAGACTTCAATGTTTTCAGCAATGTTTTTCATTATCAAAGGCCTTTCGAGAGTCAAAATACAAACATCAGCTGCAATCGTGTCCCAGTAAATCATGATTTACATGATTTCCCTTTAACTAAAGTATATCAGCTGCTACTTATCTACATTTTTCCAAACGATCATTTAATTTCATATAGGATTAGTATCTATATGACCAGAATTTTACACTGCCCCCAACTTCCCTACCTGGGTGTGTAGGAACTGAGGGGAAACATAAAATCACACGGATGAGATTCCCTCTAGAATCCCATTGGTCCTGACCCAGATGCAATTTTTATGGAATGGCAGACAGGCACTGGAATGGAAATCTGCCCATGGCCCTATTAAGACCCTTAAGTGACCACTTTGGGACCTTTTACTGCCCAGCCTCAATGCTAGGCCCGTGTGCACCCAAAGACTAAGAGTGGGAAACTGAAGAAGTTCTCACCCAATAATCTTATGGGTGCAGATAGATTTAGAAACCCTATAGTGCAGAAAGAGGCCATTTGGCCCATCAAGTCTGCACCAACTCTCCAGAGAATCTTACCTAGGCCCATCCACTGCCTATCCCTGTAACTCTAAGTATTTACCCCGGCAATCTTCCTAACCTACATATCTTGGGACACTAATTGGCAATTTAGCATGGCTAATCCACCTAACGCGCAAATTTTTGGACTGAGAGGAAATGGGAGCATTTGGAGGAAGCCCAGGCAGACACATGTAAAATGGGCATACTTCAAACAGTCACCCAGGCTGGAATCAAACCTGGGTCCCTGGCACTGTGCCATTGAACCCTTGATGCTTGTGGTGGGAGGGCATCCTCTGCGTCAGTGGGCAGGAATTGGGGAAGTTTATTTTTATTTCAAAAATGGGGTGTTCTTTAAAGATGGTGACCTGATATCTGTGAAGCCAGCCTTGCTGCCTCTATCAGGCCACACTCCACTGGAGTGATGGCATAAACCATAACCCCACTTTTTATTTGCTCAAATTGACAGAAGATCTAGTCTAAAAATTCGGCTGTGCATCTGGAGAGATACAGACCAATTTTCAGACACTGATAAATTATGGGAAAATTCTGGTTTTAATCTCAGGCATGGCTGCAGTACCTCTTCTGGTCACACCAGTACTGTACCTGGATGGACTGGAAAGCTATCCAAGGTGGAACTTCTATCCAAGTGTGATGGAAGTCCTACCTGCCAGCCAGGGTCCAATTGAACATGAAATGGCAATGGGCATGTCAGTGCCAATTCTCAGCATAATGGACACAGTGCTCACCATCCTGAAAATTCAGTTAATGTTCAGTGGCCTAGCTTATAGTTGCTGGGTTTAGTCCACACCCTGAATGTTTTAGATCTCATGACTTGATCAGAATGCTCCCTCTGTACAGATGATATCTGATCTGAGACTGTTTGCAGCACTTACTATAAAGTTTCTTTATCACCTACCCTTAGCATTGTGCATTGAAGCTCTCCATAGTGTCACAAGTAGGCTTACATTAATACTGCAATGCAGTTACTGTGAAAACCCCCTAGTCACCACACAAGTGCCTGTTCAGGTACACTGAAGGAGAATATAGCAAGGCCAAATAACATAACCAGTACATTTTTCTGACCGAGGAAACAGGAGCACCTGGAGGAAAGCCATGCAGACACAAGGAAAACGTGCAGACTCTGTGCAGTAACTCAAGCCAGGAATTGAACCCCAGGTTCTTGGCACTGCGAGGCAGTGCTGCTAACCAATATGCCACATCAATTCCATCCACACTACATTTCTGGTACTCTTTAATCATGGTTGGCTAATTTCCAAAGATATAGGCACTTTTCAGTGAAGGACCTCTTCTGGCTGTAATACTTTCAATGCGTTATTAATGAATGAAATCATCTGCGCTCAGTTATTTCTGGTTGTTCAATCATACGTACAGCATCAGGCAGCCTTTCAATCCCTGGCAGTGACAGTCCCACTATCCCTGTGACTTTAGCATGTTCCTTGTGTGATATGCCACATGCAGGGATTGACTTGTTAATAAACTGTACTCACATTTGCAATGCAAACGCATGGTTATTTATTACCTTCCCACATGTAGAAAAGTTTGTTCTGTGATACAAATATCTTAGAGGGACAGAGCTAATGAATATTCAAAACAAACCCTTGAGAAACCCATTCCACAAAATGATTAAAAGAGCTAACGAGTGTTCACTTTAATAACTCACATTAACTGGAATAATTTTAACCCAATTGCGTGGCTGAACTGTTAAATTGGTCATAGCGTATATCCACCCTTAAGATGCTTGGTTTCCAGCAAAGATTCTGTGGACACAATTTTTATATAGACTCCTGGACAGGCAATGGGTGGGTCCTTGATAAAAGATGCAAATCTGGGTTGCAATTCCAATTTTAATTTGGACCTAAACAAGAGAAAACTGCTGTGTCTTTCTGCCCAATCTGAAAAGAGGTGCAAGCTGATGTGAAGGTGAAGCCAAAATGGTCCATTTTTATTTTTAATTCACTTTGAGATGCAGGAGTCACCTTCCACAGCTAACAAGGAAAGGGGAACCTTCCTGTACCCTGGACTTTACTGTGTGCCATACCACACCCAGCTCAATACCTCCTCCCCACTACCACACCTTCCTGCATGAATCTCCAGAAGGCTTTGACTAAATTACTACCTGGGCACTAGGATAATGAGTTCATAGAATCCCTACAGAGCAGAAGGAGGCCATTCAGACGATTGAGCCTGCACTGACAATCCCAGCTATGCCCTATTCCTGCGAATCCATGTATTTACCCTGCTAATCCCCCTGACACTAAGGGGCAATTTAGTATAGCCAAATGACGTAACCTGCACATCTTCAGACTGTGGAAGGAAACCGGAGCATCCGGAGGAAACCCACACAGACATAGGGAGAACGTGCAAACTCCTCACAGACAATCACCCAAGGTCAGAATTAAACTCTATCCCTGGTGCTGTGAAGCAGCACTGTTAACCACTGTACCACCATTAAAATAGACAAGGTCTGATTCCTGTAACAGCAAATGAATTTCCAACTTACCTTGTCACCCATTTGTTCAACACCTGTCCCCAGATTACAGATAGGGTCAAGGAAAATGAGTGAATTGTTATAGCTTCCTTGCAATTACACATTTGCAATGCAAGTTTCTCTGCAAAGTAGCATTGCTCCTTAATCATAGTTAAAAGCAAATATTGCCAATTGTCTGACAGCAACTGCTGAGTTTTTACAGCTTTTTCTGTTTCAGATTCCAGCATCCCCAATATTTTATCTTTATTATGTTAATTGTCTGATGAGTTGCAGACCTTACTGCTTCATGGGCCTGGCAATCAGCGATTGTACACTTTTAAGAATAACTATCTGCTTTACCAATTTTATCACACTTACTCTCATTCTAATGCGATCTATTGCTTCAATTGATAATTTTGTAAGTGCACTTAGGAAATATTATGTTAAGTTGTTGGGAAATTGGGATACGATTAAATGACAGGTGGTATGAGAATGAATTGTGTATATAAATCACTTAGACTATGTTCTTGGAGGTTCAAATGCTGATTAAATGATGGCTTAATAGTTTCCTTTACAATTATTGTTCTATTAAATAATATTTTGGTTTAATTACAGAATGCTTATTTTTTCTACCTTTTTCTGCTTCCATTATAAGAACATAAGAGCATAAGAAATAGGAGCAGGAGTAAGCCATTTAGCACTTTGAGCCTGACCCGCCATTCATTAATATCATTGCTGATCTGAAGTGGATCAGTTCCACTTACCCACCTGCTCCCCATAACCCTTAATTCCCTTATCAATCAGAAATCTATACACCCGTGACTTAAACATATTCAACGAGGTAGCCTCCACCATTTCAATGGGCAGAGAATTCCAGAGATTCACCATCCTCTGAGTAAAAAAGTTCCTCCTCAACTCTGTTCTAAACTGCACCCCCCCCCACCTTATTTTGAGGCTGTGCCCTCTAGTTCTATTTTCATTTCTAAGCAGAAAGAATCTCTCTACCTCTACCCTATCTAGCCCCTTTATTATCTTGTAAGCCTCTACAAGATCTCCCCTCAGCCTTCTAAACTCGAATGAGTACAGGCCCAGTCAATTCAATCTGTCCACATAAGCTAACCCCCTCATCTCCAGTATCAGCCTGGTGAACCTTCTCTGTATCCCTCCAAGGCCAATATATCCTTTCACAAATAAGGGGACCAAAACTGCACACAGTACTCCAGTTGCAGCCTCATCAGTGCGTTGTACAGTTGCAGCAAGATCTCCTATTATAACATATACCATTCGCATATTGAGAAGGACAATCTCTAATTATTTAATTTTCAAATGATCTATTTACTTATGTCTCATCTGCTTTCCATGTTCCAACAGAAGTTAACAGAAGTGTATTTCAATCAGAAACACAAAGCCATGACTTACTACTCATGTATGGCAATAGTCATGTGCCATATTACTGATCACATTTTCTATCCTCAATATGGGGATTTCCAAAACTGGATAATATGGTTTTTCAAGTTTGAGAAATAAAGTCAAAGTAACAAAGGAAGCAGATATTTTCTCAGACAAACAAAAGGCAAGCAAAGCAAAGAAGATCCATTGATCAGATTCAATATAATGTGACTTGTGATTGCATAGGATCCCTACAATGCATTCGGCCCATCAAGTCTGCACCAACTCTCCAAAAGACACAGCTTATCCAGGCTATCTCCATAACCGCATGCATTTACCATGGTTAATCCATCAAACCTGCACATCCTTGGACACTAAAAGGCAATTTGGATGGCCAATCCATCTAATCTGCAAATCTTGGGACTGTGGGAAGAAACCAGAGCACCCAGAGAAAACCCCAGGCAGACAGGGGAGAATGTGTGAACTCCACACATATAGTGACCCCAAGCTGGAGTCAGATTTGGGTCACTGATGCTATGAGGCTACAGTGCTAACTGCTATGCTACCGTGCCGGTCAATGTGTTGTGAAAGGTTGATATTTTGCTTTAGCAACTCACTTTTTAAACCTTGTTGCCAATTGAAAGTAAGAAAGATGTGAAGATAGAATGTAGCTCACATTTCAGGAATGTAAATGCAATCCATCTCCCAAATGAATAAATTTAATAAAGCTCTTGTTACCATATTGGGAATTTTTCAGGTATCTCATATTCCTAGTTTAGAAAATAAAAGCTCATTCCAAAAACATTGCTAGAAGTTACTATCACTAATGCTCTGTCTGATACAAGGCACTTCTGCAAATTCCTTTGAGTGAGATTTTCTTTATAAATAAGACCAAATGTGAGCTAATGGTGTCACTGTGATACCATTCACTTTTTATTTCCCTTGTTTCCCAGCAGTAGCCACTCAAAATCCCGGGACTTAGCTGAAGCCTGAGAGGCATCTTCACTTCTTCATGGGGGAGGCAATAGCCTGGTAGTATTATTGCTAGGCTATTAATGCAGGAACTAAGCTAGTGTTCAGGGTACCCATGTTTTGATCCTGCAATGGCAGAGAGTAATATTTGAATTCAATAAAACATATCTGGAATTAAGAATCTACTGATGACCATGAAACCATTGTCAGTTGTCAAAAATCCATCATTTGCACTAATATCCTTCAGGGAAGGAAATTTGCTGTCCTTACTTGGTCTGGCCTATACGTGACTCCACAGCAGAGTGATGTGATTAACTGTCCTCTGAAATGGCTGAGCATGACACTTAATTTCAAGGGGAAACTGAGAATGAACAATAAACGCTGGCCAGCCAGCAACGCCCATGCCCCACAAATGAATTTTGTTTTAAAAATGGGGACCATTTGTGGTCTTAGGATGGCCACTGTGATTTTCTGGCACTGCAGAAATGACAGAGCTGCCAGCCAATGAGATTAACCAGTAGTTCAAGAATGGGGAATTCTGTCTCACTGCTGGTAGTATTAGCACTGCTGTCTCACAGCACCAGTGACCCAAGTTGGATTCCTAGCTTGAGTCACTGTGTGTGGAGTTTGCACAGTCTCCCCGTGTCTGCATGGGTTTCCTGTGGGTGCTCTGGTTTCCTCTAGATGTGCGGGTTAGGTGGATTGGCTATGCTAATATTACCCCTTAATGTCAGGGACACTAGCAGAGTAAATGCGTGAGGTTATGGGGATTGGGCCTGGGTGGGATGGTGGTTGGTGCAGACTGGATGGGCCGAATGGTTTCCTTCTGCACTATGATTCTATGAAGTCCCATTCTGATCCAGCTAAGGCTGCCCACAACCTATCTGTGCTGTGGCACAGGAGGATTTCACATTAACAAGGTTCTGATTTGAGTTTGGGGTCGGGTAACCTAGGCCACATTACGCTATTGCTCTAGCCATATATTCCAGTTACCAAACTGCTGGCTCATGGCTAATCACACAGTTGATGTAAACAGCTGGATGTGATATTTACTCACACAAATCAATGTGAAACTTGGAGCATTTAAAATAATTACTCCAATGGTTTTGACTAAAATGCTTTCATCCAAAGAATACCAGACGGTTATTAAACAGAATCTAAAGCTTATGTTTTGTGGAATATACAGCTGGGAATTTTCCTTCCCAATTGATTGCAACTAATTAAACTGAGAGATCAATAGAGAAGGATACTACTCATTGGGGAAAGATTCTGGGGTGAGGGGAAGGGTAGGAAGTGTTCGGGGAGGGGATGGTGGGAAGAGTGGGGGTGGGTTGCTCTGCTCACTGGAGCCCTGACCCACTTTCTGATCGGAGGCTGTCCTCACAATGCTCCACTTCTCCAGCTTCCACCCTAGACACGTTAAAGAAGCCATTCCCTATGGACAAGCCCTCCGTATACACAGAATTTGCTCAGATGAGGAGGATCATGACAGACACCTCCAGACACTGAAGGATGCACTCGTGAGAACAGGGTATGGCACTCGACTCATCGATCGACAGTTCCGACGTGCCACAACGATAAACCGCACTGATCTCCTCAGAAGACGAACACGGGACACGGTGGACAGAGTACCCTTTGTTGTCCAGTACTTCCCCGGAGCGGAGAAGCTACGACATCTTCTCCGGAGTCTTCAACAGATCATTGATGACGATGAACATCTCGCTAGGGCCATCCCCACCCCCCCACTTCTTGCTTTCAGACAACCGCACAACCTCAAACAGATCATTGTTCGCAGCAAACTACCCAACCTCCAGGAGAACAGTGACCACAATACCACACAACCTGCCACAGCAACCTCTGCAAGACATGCCAGATCATAGACATGGACGACATCATCAAACGTGAGGATACCATTCACCAGGTGCACGGTACATACTCTTGCAACTCAGCCAACGTTGTCTACCTAATACATTGCAAGAAAGGATGTCCTGAAGCATGGTATATTGGGGAGACCATGCAAACACTACGACAGCGGATGAATGAGCATCGCTCAACAATCACCAGGCAAAACAGTTCCCTTCCTGTGGGGGAACACTTCAGCAGTCATGGGCATTCGGCCTCCGACCTGCGGGTAAATGTTCTTCAAGGGGCTTTCGTGATACACAACAGCGCAGAGTCGCTGAGCAGAGACTGATAGCCAAGCTCCACACACATGAGGATGGTCTTAACAGGGATCTTGGCTTCATGACACACTATCTGTAACCCCCGTAACTTGCCTGGGTTAGCAAAAAAACCTCACTTACTGTGCTGTCTGGAGAAAATACACAACTCTCTAACAATGCTCAGGATCCCCTTCACACACATTGTTAGCCACTTTAACACTTAAATAGCAGGTTGGATGTAAGGATTCACATTCTAATCAGCAATCTCTGACTGTCTGTGCTGATGTGTGCTATTGCAGACCAGAACACTGCACTTGCCTGATGGAGACACGGGAGTGTTGAAAGCTCGCTATTTTACTATCAAATAAATCGGTTGGATTAATAATTGGTGTTGCTAAATTCTTACTGAGTTCTTCACATCACAAAGCAGCTCACCCAGGAAGAAACACCAGTTCAATTTTGTAAAATATCAGTAATATCAACTCCAGTAATACTGGAACTCCATTTAATGTATACAACATTAGTTTGGACAAGTTTTACTCATGCCCTTCCATCATAGAATTGTTTCTATTTATTCATGGGAAATGGGCTGGCTAGGCCAGCATTTATTGCCCATTGCCTTAAGGTGATAGTGAGTTGCCTTCTTGAATTGTTGCAGTCCAGACGCTGTGGATTAATGCCACTAGAGAGGAAGTTCCATGATTTTTAACTTAACGACTATGAAGGCTGTTTGTCTTTTTGCCGTTGTCCTTTCTGGTGTTTAGGTCAATGCCAGGTGGCCCATCCGGTATCATTCCTTTTTTATTGACTTTAAACTCATAGATTCATATACTGCAGAAGAGACCCTTTGACCCATGGAGTCTGTACTGACATACAAGAAACACCTGACCTCCCACCTAATCCCACCTACCAGCATTTGGCCCATAACCCTGAATGTTATGATATGCCAAGTGCTCATCCAGGTACATTTTAAAGGATGTGAGGCAACACACATCAACCACCTAACTTAATTGCTTACTCGGCCATTTCAGAGGAGAGTTGAGAGTTAACTACATTGCTGTGGCTCTGGAATCACAGATTAATAATCTAACAATAATACCACTAGGCCATTGCCTGGCGGAGAGGGGTGGGGGGGGGCTGCTGTCTCTTTCAGATGGCACAGTAGAAGAGAGTTACCTAGCTTGAGGGACCAAATACACCACTGTCTTGCACAATCATCAAGCAGCCATGTAATAAGCATGTAAGAGTTTTACCTCAAGGCAGCCTTGCCTGCAATCTCCCTGCAGCTGATTCCTCTATCAATAAATACCTTTAGTTCCTAATGAAATCTGAAATATTTTGATGCCATCCAAGGGGTTCCAGGTTTTACTGATGTTTCCTTTGGGTCCTCAGCATAGGAATGCATTTTGATGCAATGTTGTATCTGGGTATTGCTGCAGCACTGGAGGTGGCAGTGAGAAACCTCAAACAAGTATGATACTCTACAAGTATCCAGTCATAGGCCAGTCATAGACAGCAGTGGGAAGTTGTGCGTGGAGCCTGAAGAGATTGGTGAGGCACTGAATAAATATTTCTCTTCGGTATTCACGCAGAGTGCTGGAAATGTAGCTATGGAGAACACTGAGGTACGGGGTTGCAAATTGGGAAGTATTGTAGTAGATAGGGAGGATGTGTTAGAAATTCTCGAGGGTTTGAAGTTGGATAAGTCCCCTGGGCCGGACTGGATTTACCCTAGGATTCTCTGGGAGGCAAGAGAGGAGATTGCAGAGCCTCTGGCTCTGATCTTCAGGTCCTCGTTGGTTACGTGTGTGGTTCCGGAGGACTGGAGGATAGCGAATGTGGTCCCATTGTTTAAGAAGGGGAAGAGAGACCTTCCTGGGAATTATAGGACAGTGAGTCTTACTTCTGTGGTGGGCAAGGTATTGGAGAGAATTATTAGGGATAGGATTTATAGTTATTTAGAGAGAAATGAATTGATTGGGATAGTCAGCATGGTTTCGTGAAGGGTAGGTCATGCCTTACTAACCTCATTGAGTTTTTTGAGAAAGTGACCAGAGAGGTGGATGGGGGTAAGGCGGTTGATGTAGTATATATGGACTTTAGTAAGGCTTTTGATAAGGTGGCCCATGGAAGACTTCTACAGAACATGCAGATGTGTGGAATAGAGGGTGATTTAGCTAATTGGATTAGGAATTGGCTGGCAGATAGAAGACAGAGGGTGGTGGTTGATGGGAGATATTCATCGTGGAGTTCGGTGACGAGTGGTGTGCCTCAGGGGTCTGTTTTTGGGGCCCCTGCTGTTTGTAATTTTTATAAATGATCTGGATGAGGGTATTGAGGGATGGATCAGTAAATTTGCAGATGATACTAAAGTTGGTGGTGTGGTAGATAGTGAAGAGGGTGTTTTAGTTTACAGAGTGACTTGGACAAGTTGCAGAGCTGGGCCGAGAGGTGGCACATGGAGTTTAATGTGGAAAAGTGTGAGGTAATGCACTTTGGCAGGAACAATAAATGTGTAGAGTATAGGGCTAATGTTAGGGCTCTTAATAGTGTTGAGGAACAGAAGGATCTTGGTGTATGTGTCAATAGATCCCTGAAAGTAGGCAGTCAAGTGGATAAAGTTGTTAAGAAGGCATATGGAGTCTTAGCTTTTATTGGTAGGGGGATTGAATTTAGGAGCCACAGCATCATGTTGCAACTGTACAAAACTCTAGTGCGGCCGCGCTTGGAGTATTGTGTGCAGTTCTGGTCCCCACATTATAAGAAAGATGTGGAGGCATTGGAGAGGGTACAGAGGAGGTTTACCAGGATGTTGCCTGGTATGGAGGGCAGGTCTATGAAGAGAGGTTGAAGGATTTGAGGTTGTTTTCGTTAGAAAGGAGGCGGCTAAGAGGGGATCTTATTGAAGCATATATGATTAGAGGTTTAGATAGGGTGGACAGTGATAGCCTTTTTCCTAGGATGGAGAAAGCTAGCACGAGGGGACACAGCTTTAAATTTAAGGGGTATGAGTTATAGGACGGATATCAGAGGTAGGTTCTTTACTCAAAGAGTGATTAGGGAGTGGAATGCCCTGCCTGCAGCTGTTGTAGATGCGCCAAGTTTGGTGGCGTTTAAGAGGTTAGTTGATAAGTATATGGAAGAGCAGGGAATGGTTTAGTTAGGAGGGGCATTGCTTTTTATTTTGGTCGGCACAACATCGAAGGCCGAAGGGCCTGTTCTGTGCTGTATTGTTCTATGTTCTATGTTCAAGATGTGAAGGATGGTTCTCACTGAATGTCCCTCACAGATAGATGGTTTCATCTTGTATGTCTCCATCGCTTCCGCCATGGGAAAATCGCTGGACCTTTACAACACTTTGCAGGGCTTACCATATGGCAACCACAGGCAACAGCAGTAACTGCGACAAGGAGGGGGATATCCATCAATTGAATAAGTAGTGACCTACTATAGTACCAATGGGAGGATAGAAATCCCCACTTGTTTGGATTGAATTATTATTGTCACATGTATTGGGATACAGTGAGAAGTATTGTTAATTGTGAGCTATACAGACAAAGCATACTGTTCATAGCATACATGGAGAGAAGGAAAGGAGAGCATGCACAATATAGTCTTACATATATAGGGTATAGAGAAAGATCAGTTTCATATGATGGGTCCATTCAAAAGTCTGATAGCATCAGGAAAGAAACTGTTCGTGAGTAAGTTGATAAGTGATCCCAAACTTTTTTGTATCTTCTTCCTGATGGAAGAAGGTGGAAGAGAGTATGTCTGGGATGCATGAGGTTTTTGATTATGCTGGTTGCTTTCCACAGCAGCAGAACATGGGAGATTGGTTTGCATGATGGTATGGCTTGCATTCACAATTTTTCGGTAAGTAAGGTTGGTAAGGCAGCAATGAATCTGATTGAATTTTCTACATTCCTCTTTTTGATTCTCCCAATTTAATCTCATCTATCCCACCACACAAAACAGATTTTATTTAAAGCTTAGAATCATAAAAGTATCTTACACAATTATCTTCTTCAGTGCATTCCATTAAGCAATCAGTCTTATGCATGTGGCAGAGGCAAACCAACTTGTCAGTCTTCAGAGCTGAAACCTACAACAGAAATACAAAAAGAGTAATGTAACCTCTGTACTACTTGGCTGCTCTCTCAGGTTACTTCTTTTAAAAGGATTGGAGCTATGTAGATAAATCCAACTGTTAGATGAAACCTATCGAATTAATCCCAACAGGAATGATTATTGTTCTCTCCTGTTTCATCTTTTATACATCAGCAATAACATTCTAATGTATGTACAGTGGATATCTTTGGATGCTTATTTCAGGCATCCCATTTAGCTGTTAGGATAGCTCCAACGTAATTTCCATAGATGCCTTCTCATATTTCTAATGATATGCTTTGGAGTATTGTAACACTATACAGCTGAATCCAGATAAATACGGATGCATTTTTCTCTGAAATTATGGGCAGGACTTTACAGCCTCGCTCGTGCCAAAACTGTAAAATCCCACCCAAGGTCTCCCCTCGCCTGCTCCAATTCCTCATAGCAGGCAGGGTGGTAAAATTCCAGCCTATGTTCTTTAAACAGATTTTCTACATGAAAGCAGGATAAGAACGGCCCATAGTTACTTTGCTTGAGCTGATCAAGATACAGTTAATTGTATTGACGGTATTTACATTTCAATCAACGTGCTGATTTCTTCAGAGATCATTGCAATCTCAGACTCTTTTTTATAATTAAACTAATGTACAAACAGATGAATTAAGTGCAGGACCAACTCATCCAGCTTGCTCTGCCATTCAATAAAATCATGACAAATCTAATTGTAATCACCTGCCTACTCCCCAATAACTTTGCTCATCAAGAATCTATCCATTTGTCTTAAAAATATTCAATAATTCTGCCTTTTTAGGAAAAGAGTTCCAAAGATTCACAACCCTCAGACAAAAAAAAACCTCATCTGACCCAAATGAGTGACCATTTATTTCTAAATAATGATCCTGAGTTCTAGATTCTCTGACAATGGAAACATTCTTCCCACATTTACTGTGCCAATATCACTTGGGATTTTATATACTTAATCAAGGCACCTTTTACTCTTCTGAACTCCAGTGGATATGAGCCACTCAGACAATCTGCTCATTTCCAGATATTAGTTTAGTAAATCTTCTCTGAACTATTTCTCACATTTTTACATGTTTCCTTTAAGGAGAACAATGTTGTACCCAGTACTCAAAATGTGGTCTCAATGCCCTGTATAACTGAAACATAACCTTCTTTTGTATTCAATTCTTCTTGCAATAAATAACAAATTCATAGTATCATAGACTTCTTACAGTGCAGAAGGAAGCCATTCAGCCCATCGAGTTTGTACCAATTCTGACAGAGTACCCTACACAGGCCTTTTCCCTCCCACTATCTCAAAACCCATACATTTTCCATGACTAATTTATCTAACCTACACATCTTATGACACTAAAGCAATATAACATGGCCAATCCACCCAACCTGCAAATGTTTGGACTGTGGGAGGAAGCCTGAGCACCTGGAGGAAACCATAAAGACACAGGGAGAACTTGCAAACTCCACACAGACACAAACTCCAAGGCCAGGATTGAGCCTGGGTATCCGGCAGTATGAGGGAGCAGTGCTAACTACTGTGTCACATTGCTGCCCTTCTATTCTAATACATTCTATGTATTAATTGCTTTCTTAATTGCTTGCTGGAGCTTTGTACTAAACTTTGAGATTCATGCACTAGGACACCCAAATTCCTCTGCATCAGAGCTCTGCAATCCTACAGCATTTAGATAATATGTTTTGTTTTATTGGTCATGTTTTCACAATTCAGAACAACTATGTAATGGTTCACCTGACTCCAGCACAATGAAGGTCATCATTGCTATCATGTCTTTAGTACTTGTTTATCTGTCATCATTTCCACAGACATTATGTACTCCCTAATCGCTTCTAATTAGAAATGCCTACAAGCTGATGGTAGTGAGGCTGGTGCAGCAGGAAGGATAGATGCTAGAGATTCAACAAGGCATAATATGGCAGAACTTAGCAATGACATTCTGAGTACAGAATGTTAGTCTGATGAACAAAACAATTTTACTTTTGCCTTTAACTGTTAAGGCAATGCGTTTATTAAGTTTTGGTAGATACCAATACCACCATCAAGTTTGCAGGTGACACTACATTGTTATTAGTGATCAGACTTACCAATGAGTTATTAATTATAGGCCAGTTAGTCTTACTTTGGTGGTCGATAAGTTAATGGAAAGGGTCCTGACGGATAGGATTTAAGACCATTTGGAAAGATGCAGTTTAATCCAACATAGTCAGCACGATTTTGTGAGGGATAAGTCCTGCCTCAAATTTGATTGAATTCTTTGAGGAGATAACTAAGTCTGTCGACAAAGGTAGAGCAGTTCATGTCGTATTTAACCTTGTACAACAACGTACTATATGGTACCCTGTCAAAGGCCTTGCTAAAGTCATGTAGACAACATCAACTGCACTGCCCTCAACCTTCTTGGTTACCTCTTCAAAAAAAAAATCAATTCAATTTGTGTGACATGATTTTCTACTCACAAAGCCATGCTGACTGTCTCTAATCAGTCCTTGTGTCCCTAATGCCTATAGATCCTGTCTCAAAATACTTTCTAACAACTTACTCACTACTGATGTGAAGCTTATCATTCTGTAGCTTCCAGGCTTTTCCCTGCAGCCCTTCTTTAACAAAGGCACAACATTTGCCACCCTCCAATCTTCAGGCATCTCACCTGTGACTATTGATGATTCAAATATGTGCTAGGGCACCTGCCATTTCCTCCCTAGCCTCCCACAATGTCCTGGGATATACTGCATCAAGTCCTGGGGATTTATGTATCTTGATGCACTTTAAGACTTCCAGCACCTCCTTCTCCATTGTACGTACACTATTCAAGACTATTTATTTCCCCACGTTCCCTAACATCCATGCTTTACTCAAAAGTGAATGCTGATGAGAAATATTTATTTAAGGTATCTTGTGGATCCACACATATAGGACTCAAGGATTAGCAAGGTCATCTCTCTCCCTAGTTATTCTTTTGTCCTTTATGTATTTGTAGAAGCTGTTTGGATTCTCCTTTGCCTTACCTGCAAAAACAATCTAGGGTCCTTTTTTGCCCTCTTGATTTCTCTTAACTCTACTCCTACACTCTTCCCTTCAACAGGTTTACTTGATCCCAGCTGCCTACGCATCTCATGTTTCCTTCTTCTTGACAGAGCCTCAATAAGCTGAGTCATCCAGGGTTCCTTACATCGACCAGCCTTGCCCTTCAATTTAAGAGGAATTTGCTTGGCCTGAATCCTGGTTAATACACTTTTGAAAGCCTCCTTCTTACCACATATCCCTTTGTTTTCCCACAGATTCCCCCAGTTAACTGTTGAAAGTTTCTTCCTGATACCATCAAAATTGGCTTGCCCCAATTTTGAATTTTAACTTTTGGGTCAGATCTATTATTCTCCATACCTTGTTTAAAACTAACAGAATTATGGGGTCACTGGCCCCAAAGTGATACCACATTAACACTTCTGACACCTATCCTTCTTTATTTCTCCAAGAGGATGTCAAGTTTTGCTCCCTCTCTAGTCAGGCCATCCACATACTGAATGAGAAATTTCTTCTGAACACACTCAAATTTCTCTCCATCCAACCTCTAATACTACAGCTGTCCCAACCAATGTTGGGAAAGTTAAAATCCCCTACTATTAGCACCTTATTTTTCTTGCAGCTATTTTTAATTTCCTTACTTATTTGCTCCTCAATTTCACACCAACTATTTGGGGGCCTTCAGTACAACCCTAAAGTGATTTCCTCCCTTATTCCTCAGTTCATCCCATATAGATTCAGTAGGCAAATATATCCCTTCAGTACTGCCTTGATGTTTTCCCTAATCAAGACTGCAACTTTTCCTCCTGTTCTATCTTTCCTGTAGTACCTTTACTCAAAAACATTGAGCTGTCGTTCTGTCCTTCCCTTAGCCATGTTTTAGCAATTGCTATAATATCCCAGTCCCATGTACTCATCCATGCTCGAGTTCATTTGCCTTGTCTGTCAGGCCTTTTGCCATGAAATAAATGCAGTTTAATCTGAACTTTCCTTGTCCCTTATCTTTCTTTTGCCTGATCTGTATAGTAGCAGGGTTACTGACACTGCCTTTAATATTTAATGGACTCTCTAACTTCTGTTGTCTTCAACCTTCTTTTCTGTCTCCCTAATGTTTCGGGTCCCATCCTCCTGCCAAACTAATTTAAATCCTCCCAAGTGGCTCCAGCAAATCTCCCCACTAGGACATTAATCCCCCTCCAGTTCAGACTCCATGAGCTAATTGGCCTCTTCTGCATTGCAGTAATTCTACAATGCAACTGGGGGGAGGGAGGTTGGTGAAGCATCTAGTTAGAATTGTAGTGGGGGCAGTGTAAACTTAAGGAAACAATTATTGGAAGCAGTCAAGAATGCAATATTTGGCATAAGTAGCTGAGGAAAGCTACATCAAATGAAGTTTGTTTGGGTTATTTTGAGATGGTTTGTTAGACAATTATTAATTCCATTCCTTAGAGCAAACTCCTGATCATCCTAAACCCAGAAACAATAATGCAGAAGAACATATATGTGTATAGTTGCTTGAAAACAAATCTGGAAGTCCATTCCGTTTCAAAAACAAAACTCCAATTATTGAATTTCTAGCTACCCAAATTAATTCATTCATGGCTCAGTCTGATATTAATCTAATATCTGATATTAGATGCTTCACCAACCTCCCTCTCCCCAGTTGCATTGTAGAATTACTGCAATGCAGAAGAGGCCAATTAGCTCATGGAGTCTGAACTGGAGGGGGATTAATGTCCTAGTGGGGAGATTTGCTGGAGCCACTTGGGAGGATTTAAACTAGTTTGGCAGGAGGATTGGACCCGAAACATTAGGGAGACAGAAAAGAAGGTTGAAGACAACAGAAGTTAGAGAGTCCATTAAATATTAAAGGCAGTGTCAGTAACCCTGCTACTATACAGATCAGGCAAAAGAAAGATAAGGGACAAGGAAAATTCAGATTAAACTGCATTTATTTCATGGCAAGAGGCCTGACAGACAAGGCAAATGAACTCGAGCATGGATGAGTACATGGGACTGGGATATTCATCCAGCAGTAAGGATACTTCAGTTGCAAGCAATAACAGAACAGACTTCCCAAAAAAAACCCACTTAACTATTAAAAGCATTTCATTGCCCTACACTCAACATAGCCTGAACCAAACAAACCCAGCACTTCTACTTTCTATTTATATTGGGTCAGGTGGTCAGCTGATCACCACATCATTTTGCCATTGGTTACACTGTCAAACAATAGGTCAGCGAGTCAGCTGACCCTCACAGCATGTCACCATTGGTTACATTATAACAGTTTTTTCCAAGAATATACTTTATTCATAAAAATCTCAATTAAAACACTGCAAGGCTACATGTCTATCAATTGCAAAACATTTTTACAGTTCTGTACAAATTACAGTTATTTCATTTCAATACTTAAAACTATATATATGCCTCAAAAATTACTGTGTGCTGTTATTGCTCAGATTTCAATGGTTATATTGATTACATTAATATGGAATCCAACATTATTATTGGTTACATTATGACTGAACATGCAATCCTGCTTCTCCAACAGGTAATACTTGACCTGAGTTAGTTTGTCATATTTAAGCTAGTCTCAGCCTTTTGGCTAAGACCAAGTGTAGTATTGACATGCTGTGCTTGGTTGAAGTCATCAGGTTACATTTTAGCTTCACTTGAAGCAATTTTTAAAAGCGGTATCCCGGCTTTTTGGCTAAGATACAAATAAGATCAAGCCTTGGAGGAGGAGCTATGCCTACTATAATCAGCTTGGATATGTAGATCAAGGCCCAAGTGAGAGTCCTGTCTTGCCAGCTTAGATCGGGAATGTCTCAACTTGGTGAGAGTCTGAATTGGATTTGATTTGATTGAATTGGCATAAAAATAAAAAAAAAGCTAGTTCACAAAATGGCAGCACAGTGCTTCGCAAACTGAACTTAAGCACAGATACTGCTTCCACTAGTCACTTTAGATAAATTCCTGATAACTCTGAAAGGAACTGTTTAAACTGAAAATGGGAGAAGGCCGGGATTCTCCCAAAAATTCCCAAGCGCTGAATTTGCATAAAAACTGGAGTAAACCGCTCGTTTTTTTTTCCCAGTGGGATTTTCAAAATGAATCTCCCACACTCTGAGCATCACAGACTGCCCTCGTGTGAATCATGATAAAAATCTGTGTGGGGGCCCTATTCCCGCCAGAGAGGCCGGCATCATTGCGCTGACCAGGCCAATGCACACGCCACAATCTGCCAGCATTGGGATTGGTGTATGTGCAACAGCCCCGCAACACTGGCCTCCTAATCACTGGCCAGTATAGCAACACCCCCATCACTGACCCTCCAACATCCCTCCCCATGAATCCTGACACCCTGATTGCTGACATGGCAAACATCCCTGGGCCAGCCCTGACATCCCATTCCCCACTGGCCAGGCTCGATTGCCATCCATCCCCCCCACCAACAATCCCTGTCCCAATTTCCCCTTTACCCCCCCAGAAGCCTCAACCCCCCCCTCCCGCTCCTGGCAGCCCCGAACCCCCCAGCAGGCCGACTCTCTGCCCCCGATAGCTCTCTACCCTCCCTCTGTCACTGATCCCAAATGCAGAATGGCAGCAGGACTGCCCACCCCCATCAATCTCCCCTGTACATGCTCTGTCGCACTTCGGCCCTACGCTCATGGCACTGCCCGATGCCCCAGTGTACAATACCAAGATACCACTTGGGAATTGCCAATTTGCAGGTGGCCAGGCTAATACTGCCAGGCTGGCAATGTCCACGGGGCACCCCCCCCCTCCCCCCCCATCCTTGACCTCTGGGGGGACCCATGACCACCCTTTACTTCAGTGGGGTCGGGCCAACTGCTCCCTGTTAGTGGGGAGCTGTTGTAAACACCGCTAGAATGAACCATTCCTGGTGGGGTGTAATGACTAACAGGCCTGGAAACTTCAGTCACAGACCTGCTAATGATATTTAAGAACATAAGAAATAGGCCAGGAATAGTCCTTCTAGCCCTTTGAGCCTGCCCCGTCATTCAATAAGATCATGGCTGATCTGAAGTGGATCAGTTCTACTTTCCCGCTTTCTCCCCATAACTCTTAATTCCTTCCTCTTTTTTAAGGGATCCCCATTTAAATGGGAATTTCAATATTCAAATCATGTAGAGCTGACGATGCTGAAAACCCGGTGGCTGGAGCAGCACAGTGGGCTGGGAGAATTACCTCTGATATCTTTTAAAAATTACAATCCGTGCCTTGGCAGGAATTGGCTTCATGCATTACATTCTCCTCATGGTTGACCATCTAGTCGCGGGCAATGCATATTCAGGGCTTTGTACTCCAACCTTGAAACACTGCTCTGTGAACCTCGATTCTACTAAATGGAGAAAGAGAAATATGAAAGTGAGTTACCCCAGACTTCTGGATTTCATGAACATTGAGGATTGTTGCGGGTGGGTTGCCTTGCTGCCACTCTGCACTTGGGATCAGTGACAGACGGAGAGTAGAGAGCTACTGGGAAAAGGGGGAGTCATTTGCTGGGGGGTTCTGGGCTGACGGGATCGGGAAGAGGGGTTGGGGCTGCAGGTGGGGTAGAGGGGAAATTGAGAGAGGGACTGCTGGTGGGAGGGATGGATGGAGATCAACTAAGGGATAGTGCATGGAATTGGAGGGTTTAAGTACATTAAAATAACAAAATAATCCCAGAAATTTTACCTGGTTATCTGCACATATAGTTTGACTATAGAATGCTTTCATATTTTATTTTCCTTACATTAATACATTTCCTGGGAGCCTATATGCTTTCCAAGTCCTGTTTTGGCTACAAAGTGAGTTTTTAATTGTTTCTGACAAACATTAAATCCAGAGAAGCTGCAAAACTCGTAAAATAAAGGATAAACATGTAACCCTGGCCATGTTCAGTGAAATAATGTAAGGTCTGGCAGCATCAGTAAAATGGAAGAGATTGTTAAACAGTTGTGTCATTTTCAGACAACTTGAAGATTCTCTTGATCCAATAATCCAGTTCATGTTCAGTTTCTGTACAAATCTGACGCTTTCAGTTGAGAAATCTTCAAGTGTGTAACATGGGCTCACTCATATATTCACAAGAGTTTCTGCTAATTATTCAAATATGCACAGTTTCTGAATGGGGCTGTGGATTGAGTCACAGAATCATTAAACCATACAGAAGGAGGCAGTTCGGCCCATCTCATCCATGCTGGCTCTTCATCACACAATTCAATCAGTTCCATTTTCCTTCTCTATCTCCAGAGCCACGTAGATTTATTGCCCTCAAGAGCCCATCTAATTGTCTTTTGAAATCACACACAGATCATTGCCGCTTTCACCACTTTCATGAACAGTGAGTTCCAAGTCACTCTTTGCTTTAAAAGATTCTTCTTCACAACCCCCACTCTGACATGTCTTGCCTAAATCCTTAAATCTATATCCCCCTAGAACTTGTTCTATCAATGAACGGGAACCACCTTTCCTTGTCCATCCTATAGAAAACTGTTCTATGACTTTCTTTTACACTGCTATTAAATCTCCTCTCAACCTCCTTTATTCCAAACAGAACAACATGGTCTCTCAGATTATTCAATATACTATAAATAATTCGGATTGACTTCAATATTCATGATCAAAAAAATGTGGCGCTATATCTCCACACTGGAGCTGGGTGGGGGGGGGGTTAATCTTGTGAAAGAGACTTGTGGTCTCAGCCACGAGCTGGAGAGAAACAAGAGGCACGAATCATAGAATCTCTACAGTGCAGAAGGAGGCCATCGAGTCTGAACAATAATAATCCCACCCAGGTTCTATCCCCATAACCCCATATATTTACTCCACTAATTCCCCTGTCACAAAGGGGCAATTTCGGCTTGGCCAATCCATCTAACCATATCTTTGGAGGATTGGAGGAAACCAGTGCATCCAGAGGAAACCCATGCAGACGCAAGAAAAAAGTGCAAACTCCACACAGGCAGTGTTCTCAGATTGGAATTGAATCCAGGTCCCTGCACTATGAGGCAGCTGTGCATTTTTCAGATGGCACGCTGTATCTCGTGCTGCTCAGGCACTTGGCCAGCCAGCATTGGGCATTCCTCTGAGATGAAGGATCCTGAAGATTTATGTCCTGCCTAGAGAGAGCAGTCAGCCAATTAGAGCTTGGCAGTTCTCCTGTACTCAGTGGCACCCTCAGGGAAGGAGTAGTTGCTGCTGGTACTGCGCCCGTCCCAACCTCCAGGATCGAGGTCGGATGAAGGCACAAGGAAGTGGTGGCATTAAGAGGATTGCGGGATGAGGATTATGGGGAACAGGGTCAGCAACAAGAGCACGGGTTGGCTCTCAGAGGACCTATCTTCCTGATGCCAAGTCCTGTAACCAAGCACCGAGTGCCTTTGAACGAAGGATCACCCCTGCCCTCTTCCCGCCCCTACTCTCACCACCCCCCTCCACCTCCCCCCCCCCCCCCCCCCCCCCCCACCCCCCCCCCCACCCCCACACACACACACACACACACACACAATAATTGACCACAAGGAGCCACAAGAAGGTTTTCTCGTCAAGCCCATGCATGGTGAGCTCCCTGCCTGCTGCCAGGTTAATAATACTAGTGGTAGCAGGATGAGGACCTTAAGTAATTATTAATTACCCGCAAGGCATCAACTCAAGGAGGGAAAGCAGGAGGCTATCCATGGCATTCTCACCATTGTTGATAGTGGAAGTGGAAATGTTGCAGTCTCCCCACCCCTCCAGCCCTTCACCCCCTCACCCGATTAAATGCCCATGTCACAGAGCCCACCACAGGCAGGGTACAATGTTCCACCCTTCATTAGAACATAGAACATAGAACAATACAGCACAGAACAGGCCCTTCGGCCTTCGATGTTGTGCCGACCAAAATAAAAAGCAATGCCCCTCCTAACTAAACCATTCCCTTCTCATCCATATACTTATCAACTAACCTCTTAAACGCCACCAAACTTGGCGCATCTACAACAGCTGCAGGCAGGGCATTCCACTCCCTAATCACTCTTTGAGTAAAGAACCTACCTCTGATATCCGTCCTATAACTCATACCCCTTAATTTAAAGCTGTGTCCCCTCGTGCTAGCTTTCTCCATCCTAGGAAAAAGGCTATCACTGTCCACCCTATCTAAACCTCTAATCATCTTATATGCTTCAATAAGATCCCCTCTTAGCCGCCTCCTTTCTAACGAAAACAACCTCAAATCCTTCAACCTCTCTTCATAGGACCTGCCCTCCATACCAGGCAACATCCTGGTAAACCTCCTCTGTACCCTCTCCAATGCCTCCACATCTTTCTTATAATGTGGGGACCAGAACTGCACACAATACTCCAAGTGCGGCCGCACTAGAGTTTTGTACAGTTGCAACATGATGCTGCGGCTCCTAAATTCAATCCCCCTACCAATAAAAGCTAAGACTCCATATGCCTTCTTAACAACTTTATCCACTTGACTGCCTACTTTCAGGGATCTATTGACACATACACCAAGATCCTTCTGTTCCTCAACACTATTAAGAGCCCTACCATTAGCCCTATACTCTACACATTTATTGTTCCTGCCAAAGTGCATTACCTCACACTTTTCCACATTAAACTCCATTTGCCACCTCTCGGCCCAGCTCTGCAACTTGTCCAAGTCACTCTGTAAACTAAAACACCCCTCTTCACTATCTACCACACCACCAACTTTAGTATCATCTGCAAATTTACTGATCCATCCCTCAATACCCTCATCCAGATCATTTATAAAAATTACAACATTGTCAGGTTGACACAATAAAGAACCATTGCAAGAAGGAGCATGTGATAGCAAGGCCTTCAGCGGCCAGTGATGAACTCTGATGTTCCCATGGCAACCAAAGTTGCCTTGCTCAAATAAAACTGCAGTCCTATTTAAAAACTCACAATAGATTAGCAAAAGATGCAAATCATCAGCAACGATGCAAAGCCAAAGAAAAAAGTAATCTTAGTAACATCGAGGCATTTGCGCACTATTTTACAAATTCAAGTAACTTTTTTTTGCTATAGTGCCTCTTTTTCTTGGAATTTCTGTAGTTATTTTAATTTCATTATAATTAGTTTCCTTATCCTAGTTATTTAGCTTGAGTCAGTTCAGACGTTATTCAAAATACCAGTTAATGGATTAAATTGACTTAAAATGTTTATCTATTTTGTTTGTTATCTTTTCATGAGACATCACTGGAAAGACCAGTCATCCCTAAATTTGAGAAGGTAATGGCAAGCTGCCTACTTGAACTGTTGCAGCCAAAGAAAAATAGGAAGTAGAAGCAAGAGGAGGCCATTCAACCATTTGAACCTACTCTGCCATTCATTTTGATCAAGGCTGATCATCAAATTCAATATCCTGATTCTCCCCTTCCCCCATACTCCCTTGATCCTTTAGCCCCAGGAGTTTTAACAAATTTCTTCTTGAAATCACACAATGTTTTGGCCTCAGCTGCTTTCTGTGGAAATGAATTCCATTGATTCACCACCCTCTGGGTGAAAAAATTTCTCCTCACCTCGGTCCTAAAAGGTTTATCCCTTATCCTCAAACTATGATTCCTAATTCTGGATTCAGGCACGCTTGGGAACATTCTTTCTGAATTTATGATCCCTCTCACTCATCTAAATGTCAAGGAATATAATTCTAATTGATTTAATCTCTCCTCATATGACAGACCTGCCATCCCAAAAATCAGCCTTGTAAACCTTTGCTGTACTCCTTCTATAGAAGGACATCCTTCCTCAGATAAGGACACCAAAACTGTACACAATACTCCAGGTATGGCCTCATCAACATCCTATACAATTGTAGTAAAACATCCCTATTCTTCTACTCAAGTCATTGTGACTTGGTTAGAACTAGTGTTGATCGGGACTTCCAAAATTTTAATCCATTGGCAGTGGTGGCCCAATGATATATTTCCAACTGATGATGCTGTGTGGCTAGGAGGGAAACTTGCAAATGGACGTGTCTCCATGTGTCTGCTTTGCTTGATCTATTAAAAAGTTTATTAGTTACAAGTAGGCTTACATTAACACTGCAATGAAGTCACTGCAAAAATCTGCTGGTTTTTTATCTATTTCGTTTGAGAAAACAAAAATCACTTGTTTTATCAAGTGATTTTGATAAAATCACACTCTGGCACATGTTCAGGTACAGTGAGGGTGAATTTAGCATGGCCAATACACCGAATCAGCACGTCTTTCAGACTGTGGGAGGAAACCCATGCAGACACAGGGAGAACATGCAGATTCCACACAGGCAGTCACCTGAGCCAGGAATCAACCCAAGTCCCTGACACTGTGAGGCAGCAGTGCTAACCACTGTGTCACTATTTAGGTGACAGAGGTTAAATCTAACCACCTATTGTGGAACATTTTCATTTTTAATTAGCTTTTGTCTGATAAGACTTCATCACTTGAAGCAGGATGCGTCATTAAAAATGAAAGGTTTTTTTAACAAGGCATTAGTAAAGAATACTGTACCATTCAATAAACATTAATGCTAACGGTACCATTTACCATTAGTAAAGAATACTGAACGCCATTCAATAAATATTACAAGATAATAACGGATTGGAAACATGATTCATAATTTGTCACACTTGCTCAAAACTATCTAACATAAAATTTGCAGCAAAAGCAGGATGAACTTTGTTCACCCCTGTGTCTGGCAATCTTTAAAAATCTGTGCTGCATCAACAAGGAATTATTTGCTGTCAGGAGTCTGAAAATGGATGGAAAGATTAGTTCACAGATGGATAACATTGAAAAAACACATCAGACTGCTCTAGAAAATGACTAAACGCCAGAAATACATCAAATAAGATAATTGTCTGAATTCTGAAGAGGGCAGGTTAACCAGTTGGTACAAAAGTAATAACAAGCAATCTGTCACTGGCAATGTTGTAATGGAAACTATTGCTATTCTTCTGAAAGGGGAGGAAATTAAAAGAAAAACTGCTGAAAGTTTAGAGGCATGGAGTGCACCCACTTATTTTGAAAGGCTAGAGGTAGCAGGGGCATTGTTATTCTTGTTAAACAATTCATCAGAAAAAGGTGTAGCACCAGAGGCCTTGTGACTAGCCAACATAAATCCTATATTTAAGAAGTGGGACAGAACATGCCAAGAGAATTACTCCGCACCAATGCTAGCAAAAATAACGGAATCCTCACTAATGCAGAGAATGGAAGAATGTCCAGAAATGAGAAATACTCTGACCTTGCCCACGGCTGGGATTCTCCATACTGAATGGAGTATTGACTGAGAGCCAAATTCTCCGGTTTCGCTGCGAGGCAGAAAAGGATGAGATCAGAAGAATTCCATCCATAATAATGGGTTCCCCAATGATAGAGTTTGCAAACAGTGGGAAACCCTGTTGACAGTGGTGGGATTACAAGATTGGGCAGCATAGGTTCAATTCTGGCTTCAAATCACTGCCTGTGTAGAGATTGTACATTCTCCCTGTGTTTGCATAAGTTTCCTTCAGGTGCTCCAGTTTCCTCTCACAGTACAAAGAGGTGCAGGTTAAGGTAATTGGCAACTCTAAATTGACCTTTAGCAGAGTAAATACATGGTTATGGGGTTAGGGTCTGGGTGGGATTGTTGTCAGTGCAGGGTCAATGGGCCAAATGGCCTCCTTCTGCACTGTAGGGATTCTATTGTGTGTGTGTGTGTGTGTGTGTGTGTGTGGGGGGGGGGGGGGGGGGGGGGGGGGGGAATCCTGCCCATTATAAATAACTGTCAGCAGTCAGCATGAATTTTGAAAGGGAAAACCTTGTCTAAACAATCTTATTGCATTTTTGAGATCGTAACAGAGAAATTAGACATCAGACTTTCTAAATCATGATTTCTTATTAGGTTCCCAAAAAATTCAAACTCTCTCTTCTTGATCTTGATTAGCAGATTTCACCAGCAGTTCTTCATTGGCAGTGTGACTTGCCTGAGATATCTTAATCATTCATCTCAAAAACCGTAACTTTACAATCTCAATTCTTCTCCACATTGCTTCACTGATCTTCCAATATCTAAAATTAGGTCTGAAATTTCTGGCCTAATCTTGTTCCTGGCGCTACTCGAAGGAGGATTTAGTACTGTGACCATCAGACTGACAGTGCATTGGGGCTCACATTTAATTGCTCCGGTATTTTTAATGGAATGCAGTAAGTACTGATATACTTAAATCTTCTGGAATTTCTTTTGTGTTGTAGACGTCATTAAAGATGAGAGTCAGTTTATCTATTCCAAAGTCTTCTAAACTTTTAATTTGTTGGTGACTATTTCACCTGGGCCTTTGATTTTTCTTCTTATTTATTGCTGATCCTATTTCATCCTTCACGATCTTTGGATGGCCCATGGCTGTAATTCTCCATCCATTCCTGCCCAAAAGCCACCAGCAAGAGGGGAGAACCTGGAGCTCAGCTAAATCTCTGTCACTGCAGTGGGACCAAAGAATCCGGTTGGTGTGGACAGCTGGAGAATCCTGCCCCATGTGTTTCTTAATGGTTGGCTTTTCTTCTTGTCTATTTTCCTCAAAGAAGAATTGTATATATTCAGTCTATCCTGTAAGCAGTTTGCCTTTCTCCTTGATAGTTTCCCCATCTTTCCCATCAATGCATCCGCCAGATGCACAACCAACTTTTCCTGTGATTTCCCTACTGCATTCTTCTCAAGTCTGTATTTTTATATGGTTCATTCCTTTCACAGATTTGTTCGAAGATTTTGCCTTTTCTTCAACACATTTTTATTTGATCCTTTTATCCAATTCTTGGCATTTTCGTTGATCTATTTTCCTCACCTTCCTTCTGTGTTCCATTAAGTTTATTTATCAGTGTCACAAGTAGATTTCCATTCACATTGCAATGAGGTTACTGTGAAAATCCCCTAGTTGCCGCATTGTGGGGCCTGTTCGGATACACTGAGGGAGAACTCAGCGTGGCCAATGGACATGTCTTTTGGACTGGGAGGAAACAGGAACAGCTGGAGGAAACCCACACAGACACAGGGAGAATGTGCAAACTCCACACAGACAGTAACCCAAGCCAGGGATTGAACTGGGGACCCTGTGAGGTAACAGTGTCAACCACTGTGCTGTCCCCTATTTTCGTTTATTTCTCTTTTCTTCAGCTGGGGAGGGGAAGGTTGAGGGGGAGGGGATTGCTTTTTAATGACTGTAAAGCTGATGCTTTGAACATTTCCCAAGCTGGATGGTTTCCGTGGTTTTGAAATTCCACTTCAATTTTTTCCCCGTATCTCTTTAAAGTCCCTATATTTTTTTCAACTTCATCAGCTTTCAGTGTACAATTCTGATGGTGCAAACTAGAGGTACACAGAGGTACACACTTGTTTCTGCAATCAAATTCTGGGCAAGCCTTGACTGATTGAACTGCATTTTGGTATCTGCAATAAGTCACATCGTCAATTTGATTTCTGGTCAAGTCACTAGGACTCTTTCAAGTGTATTTCCTTATTGGATGCTCTTTGGGCCTAGCATTTAAAATTATCTGATCAATTGCAGCACACCAATCGATCTACATTTTGCCTCTTCTATTGGAATCACAAAGGTTAGGATATTAAGTGATTTATATTTCTTTTGTTAAACGTTAGAAATAAGGTATAGTTTTAAGTAGGTTTAATTTATTGTTTCTGTAAAAGGAAGGGAAAATCTATAGTTAGATTAATTCTAGGCAAAGGTGTGTGGGGGTTGATTCATTTTCAACTGTGTCTCTAATATGCGTAGAGAGAACTATGGCATGAAGAATTATTAAACCGGCAGCAGTGTGCTGATGTTGCTTAGCAACTGGAGGCCCTTTTACAGTAGGAAGGCTTTTTGTTCTTAGTCTAGCTTAATTTATTTGCAGTTGGAGATAGAACACTGAGGAGTGAACATCTCTCAACTCTGTCAGAAGTCGGGATGGAAGCTGCAAACCAGTAGGCTTCCTAGAGTACCAGTTACTGCCCAGGGAGTTGGGACAGAAATAATTTTGTAAGGTAAGTGAAGCTAAGAGAATAAAAATTAAGGAATTGGTCAGAATTCGCCCAGGTTTGGAAAGAAACAGACACTCCAGGGAATGTGGAAAATGTGTAGAGCTGAAGGCGAGAGTGAAACCATATGGTCCAAAGCCCCCTTCCAGCTTACTGCTTGCAAATATCCAACCTGTGGAAAACAAGCTTGACAAACTTCAAGCCAGATTCACTTTCCAGAGAGAACTGAGAGACTGCTGTGTGTATTGTTTCACAGAGACCAGCTCACTACTCCTTCACCAGACAGTGTCGTACAGCTAAGAGACTTCTTAATCCATCAAATGGACCACACAGCAGCCCCAGGCAAAGCTAGAGATAGGCAGAGTCTGCTTCCTGATCAACAGCCCATGGTGCCTCGCAACTTTCTTCTCCCCAGACCTAGAATATCTGATGCTAAAATGCCACCCCTTCCGCAAGAGTTTACCATGTTATTCTGACAGCAGTTTACATCCCACCCCATGCAAATGTGAAGATTGCACTGGACGAAATAAACACCAGCCTTGAGACAAAACATCCTAAGGTCATATTTGTCGTTGCCAGGGACTTCAATCAGATCAACTCAAGAGCGTACTACCAAGTTACCACCAACACGTCTCCTGTTCTACCAGAGGCCCAAACATCCTAGGACACTGCTACACAAATATCAAACATGTCTACCGCTCTATCGTCCACCCACACTTTGGTAAATCAGACGACGAGGTTGTGCTCCTGCTCCCGGCTTATACGCAAAAACAGAAGCAAGAGAATCCATCAAAGAAAATCGTGCAATGTTGGTCTGAAGAATCGGATGATCACCTATGGGACTGCTTGGAGTCAGTGGACTGGTCAGTATTTAAAAACCCAGTGACTATCCTGAATGAGTACGACACTACTGTAACAGACTTCGTTAGTAAGTGTGTAGGAGACTGTGTGCCAAAAAAGCAAATTGTGTGTTTCCCAACAGAAAACGATGGATGAACAGGGATACCTACTGCTTGCTGAAGTTCAGGTCTGAGGCTTTCAAGTCAGGTGACATTGACCTATACAAGAAAGCCAGATAAGATCTAAGGAGATCCATCAAAGATGCCAAAAGACAGTCCTGGACTAAGCTAGAGTCCTAAACTAGCTATACTGACCTCTGCCAACTGTAGCAAAATCTGTGAGATATAACAGTCTACAAGATGAAAGCATATAAAATCACCAGCTCTAACGCACCCCTCCCTGATGAGCTCAATGTATTCTAAGCCCATTTTGAGCAAGAGGTCAACAAGAGTATGCCTCCACCCTGGAAGCCTGTAGATGAAACTGTATCTGGGAGTCATCATTGTACATGTAAGAGCTGCTTTCTCCAAGGTCAAACCATGGAAAGTGACTGACCTGGATGGGGTACCCGGATAAGCACTCAGATCCTGTGTGGATCATCTGGCAGGGCTCTTCACAGACATCTTCAACCTCTCTTTACAACAATCTGAGGTCCCTATCTTGAGAAGATGACCATCATTCCGGTATCTATGAAAAACCAAGCAGTGTGTCTTAATGACTATCGCTGGTGGCTCTGACATCCATCATTATGAAATGCTTTGAAAGGCTAGTCATGGCACAAATCAATTCCAGTTTCCCGGACTACCTGGATCCATTACAGTTTGCCTACCTCTGCAACAAATCCTGCATTCAACCCTGGAACACCTAGATAACAAAAAAACCTATGTCAGAATCCAATTTATTGAATATAGCTCAGCCTTCAACACCATTATTCCCACAAAACTCAGCTCCAAACTCCATGGCCTGGACCTCATCGCCTCCCTTTGTGATTGGATCTTGAACTTCCTAACTCACAGTCCACAATCGGTAAGAATAGGCAACAACACTTCCTCCACGATCATCCTGAACACCGGTGCCCCACAAGACTGTGTTCTCAGCCTCCTACCATACTTCCCTCCAATTCAGTTTTCAAGTTTATTGACGACAACACCACAGTGGGTTGGATCTCATATAATGACAAGGCAAAGTACAGGAATGAGATAGAAAATCTGGTGAACTGATGCAGCAACAATAATCTCTCCCTCAATGTCAACAAAACGAAGGAAATTGTCATTGATTTCAGGAAGCGTAAAGGAGAACATGCCCCTGTCTTCGTCAACGGGGATAAAGTAGAAAGGATCATAAGCTTCAAGTTTTTAGGTGTCCAGATCACCAACAATCTGTCCTAGTTCCCGTCAACACTATAGTTAAGAAAGCCCACCAATGCTTCTACTTTCTCAGAAGACTAAGGAAATTTGGCATGTCAGCTACAACTCTCACCAACTTTTACAGATGCATCATAGAAAGCATTCTTTTTGGTGGGCATTACAGCTTGGTATGTCTCCTGCTCTGCCCAAGACCCCAAGGAACTACAAAAGGTCATGAATGTCACCCAATTCATCGCACAAACCAGCCTCCCATCCATTGACTCTGTCTACACTTCCCACTGCCTCGGAAAAGCAGCCAGCATAACTGAGGAGCTCATGCACTCCGGACATTCTCACTTCCACCTTCTTCCATTGGGAAAAAGATACAAAAGTCTGACTCAAGGACAGCTTCTTCCCTGCTGCTGTTAAACTTTTGAATGGACTTACCTTGCATTAAGTTGGTCTTTCTCTACACCCTAGCTATGACTGTAACACTACGTTCTGCACTCTCTCATTTCCTTCACAATGAATGATATGCTTTGTATAGTGCACAAGAAATAATACTTTTCACTGCATGTTAATACATGTGACAATAATAAATCAAATCAAAAAATGAAATGAAGTATTCTGAATTAAAGAGACAATTGCAATAACCAGATTTAAAGTGGAAAATTTTTATACAGTTTGGAAATTATGAGTTAAAACAATTGTGAACAATTTGGACAGCAGTCAAGACAAAAAAAAATCCTACAGGGGTTGGTGTAAAACCTAGACTGGATTCACTGTTAAAAGTGGAGTGGAAGATTTATTTAAAATTTTATTTGGAATACGTCGACTGTATTTCAGAATGAACACTGCTAAGGGAAAGCATTATCCTAAGAGACAATTTCAAAGCATGTTTTGGGAGTGGAGTTTGGAAACTCTCATGTGTCAAATATTTGGGGGGATTCAGAGGAAAAATCCATAAGCAACAACTTGGATTCAGAGCAGAGTGCGTGTCACCTTGAATGATTAAAAGGGAGTTTGTGTGTTACTGAGATCATTATTAAGATGTACTTTGTAATCTGAGTAAATCTTAAAATCTGTGTGCAAATGTTAAATTAAGGAGGGAGGAGTAAAGTAGTATTGAACCATAATCCAATTTTTTCATGGTTAATACATGTTTCTTGTTGTTACAATTAATTAGATGTCATGTGATTCTATTTCTCCATGTTTTATAAGAAACAATGAAAGTTACCATCCTTTGAGCCAGTGTTCCATTCTGCGATCTTCCCATCCAATTATAACAGCAACTGGGATTATAACAGTTGAAAGAAATCAGAAGAATTGCAAAACTCCTCTAATAACACAGAATGCGATGTTTCCACTAACTTCACACCATCACATGAAGATCAAAAGCACTTCACCTGGTTCAACCTTTAAAGTAGACCTGTACTAGAATTAGAGTTCTTTGTACAGTTGAATGTAAACTCAGAGTGATGATAAAAGGGCGTGAACTGGACCCAAAATGATGGATTGTACGCTAAAACAGTGTTTGAGTCTGTTTGGCATCACGCTCTGCCTGTGCTGGATTCTTCTGGCACACGTAGGCCATATCAGAAGCGACGTGAAGAATACCGGTGAATTTTGCTTTGCAGTTTGTCGTCCCGACAGAGCCGATATCAGCATCTCTGTAGACCCAAATGTCACAGCCATTGAGCAGAATATCATGCCAATGCAAACCTCTGGTCCCACTGACAGTGCAGTCTGGCTGTGGGTTTCCCGACGGTATAAGATTGGAACCAATGGGAAGTCTCATTGAAAGCAGCGGGATCAGTAGACCCCAGCACCGGCAAACAGCGCATCGTCACCCATCCTGAGAATGACGTGGCGGGAAGGCCAAAGAGAATCCCACAAATTATCTACAAATTCATCCCACTGGCTAGCATTCAAACCAGATTACATCTTATAAATAACATACCAGAACAAAATTTGTACAGGGTGAGTTGCAGCCAGTGTCCTACTTACATTCAACGTGCCCGTGCTTACTGCGATCATATTTCAAATTGCTCAGGTTGTGTGATTCTCCCACAGGGCTGCTGCATATTGGTCTGGGGCCAACAACAATGAAATCCAACCCAGACCTACAGTCAGTGCTCAGAATGTTCCCCCAGTCTTTATACCGGCATCTTTCAACTAGCACACGACACGTTTATGAGGCAGTTGATATGCCATGAACACAGAAGCTACTAGTCAGCTAAAATAGACTTACTATTCAGCTAATTAAGCTCTTAAATTCTGATCATGATTATTCGGCCAACATTTTTATTGAACAACTAAAAAAAGTGACGATAAACTTTGTTTACTATTTAAAAAATCTTCTCACTTTATCATTCTAGTTTAATGGTCCGGCTGAGTGTGTCTGCTCTCAAAAGCCATGCACAGACCCACTTTTCTCATGGACTGTTCCAATCCTCTTCCCGCACTTAATGGTGCACTAAGGCAGACTTTTGTTTGTTTCCAATAGCTAGTTATTCCTGGAACAAGTCGCTAGTCTGACTCCCAGAATAAGACTGGTGAATTAATTGGTGTGTTTTGCTGGCAAACCTGAGTTTCACAGGATGCTTTAGAAACTAAGTTTTAAGTTTATTTATTGGTGTCGCAAGTATACTTACATTCACATTGCAATGAAATTACTCTGAAAATCCCCTAGCCACCATACTCTGGTGCTTGTTCGGGTATACTGAGGGAGAATTTAGCATAGCCAATAGCACCTAACCTGCACGTCTTTTGGATCGTAGGAGGAAACCAGAGCACCTGGAAGAAACCCATGCAGACGCAGGGAAAACGAGCAGACTCCTCACAGACAGTGATTTAATCCAGGAATTGAACCTGTGAGGCAGCAGTGCTAAGCAATGTGCATCCCCTGTAATGTAAAACTGTATATAAAAGAGCATGTTCTTTGCAAATGTCAAGTAATTAATTCACAACTAGCTACAACTGAATGTTTTATTACCTTGATATGTTAGAACAAGTCAATTATCAATGGAAGCATTCAGATTGTTCTCACAAAAGCAAATTGTCTGTTGTAATTGCATGATCATTTTTAAGCATTGTCTTTGAAGGAACATAGTCATTTTAATATCAGGCTTCAAACCCTAAATGTGTGTTATTTTGTTGTAAGAAGGTTGGTAGAACAGAAATTCCACCCACTGCTAACATCTCTCCATCACAGCGATGGGCTCTGTGAAATAATATGGTCAATGCCATCATCTGGAATGATGTAGCAGAGATGTCCATCAGACTGGACACCCTTAGGTCAACAAGGAGAGAGTACTTAACCAAAAAAATGTCTAAATCGTGCAATGCCTGGGATAGTTCAGCATTTGCCTTTACGACTTTAGGTCTAAGCCAATAATGGAAAGAACATGTGTTCTCAGCAGATCCCACAGGCCCTGTCAAGGCACTTCAGGGTACTTCTGGAAGAAATTCCAGGGAAATTTCAGAAATGCTCCGGAAACATCCCAAAGTTTAAGTGATCCAGATTTCAACCCAATTTCAGCACCACCAATGAAATTACCCAAAATAATGTATCAAAAATAATTGTCCCATTCCTGGCCTGTTGTTCTGAGTGCATCGAATGCTTCTATTTTGTTAACAAGGACCTGGCTCTGATTCATCTGAGACACCAGAGAAATAAAACAAATGAGTGTTTACCCATTTCACTGAGGATCATGTTCGATAGCCGAGGAGCAGAGGTACATCGAATATGTTCCAATGAAGCCTGCCAGAAATAGTGTACTCATATACCCAAGCATTCAAACATTTGAGCTGCAGACTATCCCGTGAGACTGCATAGTAAATTCCATTGATAAAGACGCACCCTCGGAGTGGACGTAGATCACAGGCACGGCTAGTGCATTGTGAATTTCCACATTTTGTCTTGTTCAGTGTCAGCTGAAGGTGAAAGCTAACTTTGTCATTAATGCCCTTGTAATTTATGCTGGATTTTGAAGTACGCTGTTTTAAATCTAATTCCCACAGCCGCTTTCACATTAATAAATCCTGCCCTTCTACAGCTTCCCTCGCACACTGATGTCCTTGTCAATGTCAATATTTGCTCAGCTGGGTCACAGAATCTCTACAGTGCAGAAGGAGATCATTCAGCCCATCAAGCCTGCACCAACACCAATCCTACCCAGGCCCCATCCCTGTCACCCCACATATTTACCCGCTAATCCTTCTAACCTGTGCAACTCAGGTCGCTAAGGGGTAATTTATCATGGCCAATCAACCTAACCCACACATCTTTGGACTGTGGGGGAAATCTAGAGGAGCATCTAGAGAAAACCCTCACAGACACAAGGAGAACGTGCAAACACCGTACAAGATGGTGATCGAAGCCAAGAATCAAACCCAGGTCCTTGGAGCTGGAAGGCAGCAGTGCTAACCACTGTGCCAAAGATAATTACCCCATCTCTTCTCATTCCAATCCCTTGTGAAAATTAGCATGTGTTCTTCGATTAATGTGTAAGAGAAGGTTGATTTTGATTTGATATCATTCTGCATCAATTGCCGCATGAATTAATATCTCTGAGCATAAAGTCATGTTGTTTGTCCCTGTATTTCTCTCTTTTTACTCTATTTTTGACCCTGGTCTATGCTAGATATGGTTTTGCTGATATTACTTGTGCTTATCACATATACTGAGATAGTGTGTGCTGTCAGCTATTCCACACTGGAGGCTTCACAGATTGGTCAAAATATATCTTCCCACAATGTGCACAAATAGTACTGCAGCCTCATAGCACCAGGGATCCATCTTCGATTCCCAGCTTGGGTCACTGTCTGTGCAGAGTCTGCATCTTCTCCCTGTATCTGCGAGTGTTTCCTCCAGGTGCTCTGGTCTCCTCCCACAGTCTGAAAAGTGTACTGGTTAGGTGCTAAATTCTCCCTCAGTGCACCCGAACAAGTACCAGCATATGGCAAATAGGGGATCTTCACAGTAACTTCATTGCAGTATTAATGTAAACCTACTTGTGACACTAATAATTAAACTTTAAACTTAAACTTTGAATTACAAGCTGCTGGACACTGATCATTTGTGACAACCTCACCTTCCAAATTACATTGAGGCTAATTACTGTGTCACCACAATTGACCAGGTCGAGATGAGTTCAATAGACAAGGGATTCTGGCAGGCTGTTCAATTACACCTGAAAGTGCTGGTCCCAAGTATACCATCAGGATATTTTGTATGCACCCAATTACTACACACAGGAACACAGGAGCAGAGTTGGCCATTTAGTCCTTCTAGCCTGCTCCAGCATTGAAAAAGATCATGGCTGATCTGATTGTGGCCTTAACTTCTGCATAGCAAAAGAACAAAGGACAATATAACACAAGAACAAGTCTTTCAGCCCGCTAAGCCTGCATCAATACATGGTTTCTATTCCCCTGTTTATTTCCACTTCATGTGTCTATCAAGATATACCTTGAATGTTGCTAATATGTCTACTTCCACCACCTCCTCCACTAGCAGTGTGTTACAGTCACCCACCATCTCTATGTGAAAAACTTTCCCCACAGGTCTTCCCTAAACTTACCACCTCTCACGTTAAACCTGTACCCTCCTGTAGTACCTTCCATCCTGGGAAAAAGCCTCTGACTATTTACCCTATCTATACTGCTTATAATTCTGAAAACCCCCCCAATGACCCTTGACTGTAGAGTGTCCTCACATTAATTTCCTATGCAAGATTTGCTTTATTCCGACAATGAACGATCCAAACCTTTGAGAGTCACACTTCTATTTTAGCCAAGCTTTTGATCATATTCTCTCATTAGTACTACACTTTACAGAGTACGTATAGAATCAGTGCACAGAGGGTTCCAATTTATGGAATCAACTTTTTAAGTTAAACTGGCGCTTGGTAACTTGAGTTAATGGTTGGAGTTATTCCAGAGTGAGGTACAACAAGACTCGAAACCAAAACCAGAAAGTGCTGGAAACAGTCAGCAGGACTTCCCACTTCTGTGGAGAGAAGTAAATATTTTGGTTCTAATGCAAGCTTATGCCTGAAGCATTCATGTGCTCAACCATAGGTCTGCCTACTTGATGAGTATCTCCTGCATTTGCTTCTGTTTTTGTTTCCAGGTTCCATTATATTTGATTTTATTTGAGAGTGTGGGAATCCATTTAGTTCTGGTACTGAGTTGGGCTTTCATTCCTTTTAAGGTGCATTTACCCCATTTTTATAGAGGAATTTAATCCAGGTGCTGGGGATAGCCAGCAAGACCCCACTTCTCCTCCTTTGAAGGAAGGCCACCAGGGTAAGCGAGCATCTGGGATTTCCTGGGAATGATCTGTAATTTAGCGTTCTGTCCCAGGTTCCAGGTGAGGCCTTTTCCAGAATGCACTGTGTGTTCTGCATTTCTTACCTATCTGCAAGCTTCAATAGTCAATGCCTTGGACTAGGCAACTCCCCCCCCCCCCTTCCCCAGCTACAGGTGAGAGTGGAATGGGGCTCGGGGCAGTGGTGTTTGCTGACTCGGGGTGCACAGGCAGGCAGGAAGAGGGAGCAAGAGCGGCTTTCAATGCCAGCACCCCACACCACCTTCCCAATGTCAGACCCCTCGATCAGGCATTTGAAGCATGACATCAAGAGATTCCCCCCTCCTGCCCATCACTCCCTCCAAGAAAATCCAACAGGGGTTCGCTTTTCAGACTTCCAGCATGATGACTCTCCCATCGTCATTGGTTGAATACCAACTGGTGTAGGATGAGGCCTTTATGTAGGCATTAAATGCGTATTTGAGAACCTCAATAGGAACATAATGTGTAAATGTCACACAAAAGCCTTACAGCCCCAGACCATAATCAAAGTTGGTGTCCTCTCCATCCCTCACTTTCTAGACCAATTAGATGCCCCCTTACCTTCATGAAAGGCATTCATTCCGCCCAAAATGAAGGTTCTGACTTGTCTTCTGCTAAAATAGCATTCAGGGCTCACTGTATGTCATAGGACCTTTATTGCGTATTAAAAGATGCTCGAACAGGCTGCATTTAGCCGCTCAGTTTTAAGCAAATGTTTCAAAATGGGAGCAGCGAAAGAGATACGGAAAGATATTGAGTACCAAATTGCCATTTTATCAGCATCATTGGCATATTTACACAAATTGGGACAAATTAAAAGCAGCCCCAAACTCTTGTGAAACAATGTGGGATGTTTGATTACATTAAAAGTGTTATCTAAATACAACTTATTATTCTTTATCCCAGTCGTTTATTTCAATCATTAAAACGCTGTGCTACTTGTCTTCACATAGTGAAACCATTGCTATCGAAAAATGAATCAGGCTACAAGGATCTCGGATGCACGTCGTTATAAGTGTATCAACATTGGGGCGATCGAGTTTCTGTTTAGAGTTTATACTATCAGACATTGTCTTGGATTATTTGTTTCTGGGTGATCTTGCAGCAAAGCAGCTTGAAGCAATGAGATGGGGAGGTCAATCGGTGGGAACCTGCCCCTGAACTGGCCCAATAAAGTTTTCCTGCCTCCCTCCCTGAGTAGGAATGTCAGCTGCAGGGCTTGGGATCCCAGCTGCTTATCCGTATATCAAGTATTGTTACAAAACAAATAAGGGGAGAGAGTGCAGAATGGAGAGGAACCAGGTATTAGGAGTCAGGAAAATCTGACAGAAGTGTGATAGTCACCTCACAGACAATTGTGGCAAAATTCTGGATCCAGAGCTTCCTTAAGCACTTAACTGTCCACCATTTCAGGACTCTGCTACTTTTAACAAAAACTCTCTACCTCCCTGCAGCACCACAATGAGTTTCCTCCATCGGGGACCCTTCCTCTGCAGCCCAGTAGCAGTAGAGAGGCAAATGGCCACTGGATCTACCTCCTCAAGCCCCCGTAGGGCTCAAGGCACCAGGCCAGGGTATGAGTGCCAGGGTGCCAGTGGGCAGAGTACTGTTGGTACTGTCAAGATGCTTAGCCTGAAGGGAAGCTGAGAGGTGGTTCTGACGGAGAAAGGGAGCCTGCGTGGGGGGCAGTCTGAGAGGAAGGGGGGCCTGAGTTGGGAGGGGTCTGATGGAGAAAGAGGGCTTGAGTTGGGGTCTAAGGGGAGTTGAATGGGGTTCTGAAAGAGAAGATGGGACTGAGTGGGAGTCGGGGGGGAGCTGAAAGGGGTTCTGAAGGAGAAGATGGGACTGAGTGGGGTGGGGGAAATCTGAGGGGAAGGAGAGCTGAGTAAGGGATCTGATGGATAAAGATGCCTGAGTTGGGGGTCTGAGGGGAGAAGAGGAGAAACTGAGTGACAGAGTTAGGTCATGTCTCCCTCATACCAGCATGGGGTGGGGGGGGGGGGGGGGGTGGGGGGGGTGGGGGGGGTTACCCATTATTTATGGGTGGCAGGGAAGGATGCCCCTCTTTGATTAGGGATTGGTTGTTTGTGTTCCTCAGGTCAACGTGGAGCCACCATTAATGATTGTGTGGGAGGGCGTCCTATTTCTGAGCATAGAGATTGGGACACCATTCAAAATGGTCTCGGAACAGCGGGGCTGGCCAGCGGGTTGCCCAGTATGAATAAATTAGCATCTATTAGTTGGGAGAATCCCACCGGATAGACGCTGCTAGCACCAATGTGAAACCCTCCATGTTCCCTATTGCTATGGGCACAAAGTCCCAATTTGGAAGAATTGCAGCAGAGGTCCAACTAAGGGAAAACGTGAAGCAATTTAATACACAATTACTATATTAGTATAGAAAAATTCTTAGATGTGTGGCATGCTACAGTAGAGTTTTCAAGAAGTCTCCCTTCCATGTTTGTAGCTTATTACGTCCTCCAGAAGGGCTTTGACCCCATTTTTGAAATTAGGCAGCTGAGGTACACTGACTGCAGAAACTCTGAAAAAAAGAATCCCAAAGAAAATTGAACGAAACATTTAATTGCACCACCCTTAAATCTCCAGATACTTTCTTGCAGCTGTTTTCTAGAATTTTCTCCACCCTTTTCTATGGCTAATCTCCAAATTGGTTTCTTCAGACTGATATTCTAAATAGGTCATTATTGGGTACAGGTATTGTATACAATGACTAAATAGAAACACAATAAAGATGGATATTTTAATTAAATTTAAACAGATGCTTTGTTTTTTTTGTTACATCCTGGATTTTGCCAGGCAGCTCGAAGCCTCAACACAAATACAACACGTTCTTCCCTGCTACAATATAGGGATTGGACTGAGTAGAAGAGATGGCAGACTCATTCAGCATGGAAAATGTCCAAAGGAAAGTATATTATGTCTTCAAGAAAGCTTCAACAGGATGCATCTTAGGAACAAGCAGTCTTGTTAGTGTAGGCCAAGTTTGGAGCTAGAGTTATAAAAACCTAATTCAATTCGATCTTTGCAGTCTGGTGAGGACTCCCAAATGATGCTGGTCAAAGAAAACGCCCCCAAAACTGGAGAGATATCGACTGAATGGCAAGTCAGCTGTAAGCTGTTTTCAGTTAAAAAAAATTCAACATTGTAGTGTCCAGAAATCAATCGAAATAAAATATGGGATGATGCCAAAACACTGCTGTATGACAATAATTGATTAGGGAATGTATCAAAGATATAAGTACAAATATTAGAGGACCTGATATTATTTTGCTGGCATTTACCTACAGTGCTTAGTGATTTTTCCAGCAGCCAGCACTTGAACTCTTGATAGCTTCCTGGATGATGCTTCACTGAGGAATCAATTTAGTTTCCCTAATGCTGCAGATTCCCCTCCAAGGTTCAATAAAATGTTAGTGTGGGCATGGATTACTGGAAGAAGGCTGTTGTAAATGACTTCTTATGCATTTCCAAAAAACATAACTGCGAAAAATCTTACATTTAGACAAGTGTCTGTCAAGAACCCAGTAAATTTCAAGCTACACACAGGTTCACTGAGTTAGTTGTATATGGCTGGCATGACCATTCTCATTTTACACTGCACAGTCACAAATAATTGATCAACCTAAAGGTCTAAAGAAAACGATCTACATGTTATTAGTTGAGGCTCAGTTGATGGCACTGAGTTCTAAGGTTCTGGGTTCAATTTCTACTTCTGCTTAAACACAAAAACCAAGAATGACACTTCTGTGCAGTACTGAGGGAGTGCTGCATTGTCAGAGCATCAGTGCAGAGGGAATGCTACACTGTCAGAGGATCAGTACTGAGGGAGTGCTGCACTGCCAGAAGGTCAAAGAACAAAGAACAGTGCAGAGCAGGAAAGAGGCCCTTCAGTCTTCCAAGCCTGTGCCACTCATTGGTCCAACTAGACCATTCTTTTGTAAGCCTCCATTCTCCGTCTGCTCATGTGACTATTCAGGTAAGTCTTAAACAATGCCAGCGTGTCCACCTCCACCAATCTACTTGGCAGCGCATTCCAGGCCCCACCACCCTCTGTGTAAAAAACGTCCCCCTGATATCTGAATTATACTTTGCCCCTCTCACCTTGAGCCCGTGACCCCTCGTGATCGTCACCACTGACCTGGGAAAAAGTTCACCCTATCTATACCCTTCATAATTTTGTACACCTCTATTAGGTCTCCCTTTATCTTCTGTTTTTCCAGGGAGAACAACCCCAGTTCACCCAATCTCTCCTCATAGCTAAGACCCTCCATACCAGGCCATATCTGGTAAACCTCCTCTGCACTTTCTGCAAAGCCTCCATGTCCTTCTGGTAGTGTGGCAACTAGAACTGGATGCAGCACTCCAAATGTGGCCTAACCAACGTTCTCTACAGCTGCAACATCAAATTCCAGTTTTTATACTCTACACTCCATCCTATAAAGGCAAGCATGCCATATGTCTTCTTCACCACCTTCTCCACCTGTGCTGCCACCTTCAAGGATTTGTGGACTTGCACACCTAGGTCCTTCTGTGTTTCTATACTTTTGATGGTTCTGCCATTTATTGCATAACTCCTCCCTACATTAGTTCTTCCAAAATGCATCACTTCACGTTTATCTGGATTAAATTTCATCTGCCATTTCTCCGCCCAATTTTCCAGCCTATCTATATGTTACTGTATTGCCCAACAATGTTCATCGCTATCAGCAAGTCCAGCCATCTTTGTGTCATCCACAAACTTATTGATCAAACCAGTTACACTTTCTTCCAAATCATTTATATTAATCACAAATAGCAGAGGTCCCACATAGAGCCCTGTGAAACATCACTGGTCACAGACCTCCAGCTGGAAAAAGACCCTTCGACTGATACCCTCTGCCTCTGTGGCCAAGCCAGTTCTCTACCCATCTAGCCACCTCTCCTTGTATCCCATAAGCCTTAACCTTTTTCACCAACCTGCCACAAGGGACTTTGTCAAATGCCTTACTGAAATCCATATAGACGACGTTCACGGCCCTTCCTTCGTCAACCATTTTTCTCACCTCCTCAAAAAACTCCACCAAATTTGTAAGGTACGACCTCTCACTTACAAAAACATGCTGTCTGTCACTAATGAGATTGTTCCGTTCTAAATGTGCATAGATCCTATCTCTAAGAATCCGCTCCAACAATTTCTCTACCATGGATGTCAAGCTCACCGACCTATGATTACCCAGATTATCCCTGCTGCCCTTCTTAAATAACGATACCACATTCACTATCCTCCAATCCTCTGTGACCTCACCTGTGTCCAATGAAGAGAAAAAGATTTCTGTCAGAGGCCCAGCAATTTCATCTCTTGTCTCCCTGAGCAGTCTAGGATAGATGCCATCAGGCTCTGGGGATTTTTCAGTTTTAATATTCCCTAAAAAACCTAACACTTCCTCCCTTGTAATGGAGATTTTCTCTAAAGTGTCAACACCCCTCTCTGAGACACTCCCAGTCAACATGTCCCTTTCCTTTGTGAATATTGATGCAAGTATTTATTTAGGATCTCCCCTATTCCCTTGGGTTCCATAATTCCTCTCCTTTGTCTCTGAGAGGTCCGATTTTTTCTTTAACAACTCTTTTGTTCCAAACATATGAATAAATACTCCTTAATCCTGTCTGCCAAGAACATTTCATGACCTCTTTTTGCCCTTCTTACTCCCCGTTTGAGTTCTTTCTACTTTCTCAGTATTCCTTCAGAGCTCCATCTGTTTTCAGTTGCCTGGACCTAATATACGCCTCATTTTTCTTTTTTCTTTTTTTTACTGTTCTTAGTACTGAGGGAATGCTGCACTGATAGAGGGTCAGTAGTGAGGGAATACTGTGCTGTCAGAGGGTCAGTACTGAGGGACTGCTGCATTGTCAAAGGATCAGTATTGAGAGAGTGCTGTGTTGTCAAAGTGCTGTATTGTCTGAGGATCAGTACTGAGGGGGTGCCCACTGTCTGAGGATTAGTGCTGAAGGACTGTAGGATAGATGAAAATGTAATCCATGGTTCCATCTGCCTGCTCAGGCACTATCTTGAAGAACAACAGAAGATTTATACCCAGAATCCTAACTAATATCTAGGTATCAATCAACATCACAATAGCAGACTTTCTGGTCATTATCACATCGCTGTTTGTGGGAGATTGCAATGTGCAAATTTACCGCTACATTTCCTGCATTGCAACAGCAGTTACAGTTTAAAAGTACTTTGTTGTCTATGAAGATATCTGGTGGTCGTGCAAATGCTATATAAATGCAAATGTTGCTTTTCATATGTAAATGCTTTGGATGTAGCATTCAAACATAGTGGCACAGTGGTTAGCACTTCTGCCTCACAGTGCCAGGAACCTGGGTTCAATTCCTTGCTTGGGTCACTGTCTGTGTGGAATTTGTACATTCTCTCCATGACTGCATGAGTTTCCTCCTCGTGTTCCAGTTTCCTCCCAAAGATGTGCACATTAGTTGATTGACTGTCTTAAAATTGCCTTTTTGCGTCAGAGGATTAGCAGGATAAATAATTACGTTACAGTGATAAGGCCTGGGTGGGATTGTTGTTGGAGCAGGCTTGATGGACTAAAATGGCCTCCTTCTACACTGTAGGGATCTATCTTACAGCAAAATGTCTTACTTTGCAAAGTATAATCTTAAGTTTCAACTGACTGGCTCAAATATTTATAAAATAGCAACAAATGACAAATTGAACAATGTGGAAAAAGGTTTTCCAAAAGAAACCAAGTCAATTCTATTTTTAGTTTTCTGCCTAGGCACCTGGCCTAACCCTGAGGTGGAGAGAAATCTAGAGAATATTCTTTCAGCAATTAGCCTACCTTTGATTCCAGAATGCGTCTACTTCCAATTCCATTTCTTCTTCTTCAGAAGTCATCTGGGCAATGATTAAAGAGAAAGCTCAGAGCAGACATGACTTTACTTGGTTTCTAAGTAATGCACCAGTGTTTCAGACCCCAGCCTATCAGAAAATCTAAGTTGTTTGCGGTGAACTGCTTTATTATATTGTAAATTATAGTTATCAGGCAGCCATAATACTTAATGGTGTTGTTAAAGCTATTTGGTTTTTCACAATTTGTCAAGCTTAAATTATATCTATAATTATTATAGAAGTAAGCACTCTTTTTTATCTATTTGTCCTTGTTTTGTATTTACACTGATTTCACAAGGCATTATTTCCCAACTCTTTACACGTGTCAGCACTATTGAGCTGCTTTCTTCTCGATTATCAGAGTTTTAATCTCCCATAAATTACTGTTCTTTCTGATGCAGTATTTTCTTCTCTGTTTACGAATATCAATCAAATTGTTCCTAAAATCTTCTCACTTCCCTTTATGGGAGTGGATAAAAAGAGTGAAGAAGATCATTTGGATCACTTTAGTACGTAGACTTATCCATACAAGAAAACCTCATTAAGACATCTCAATTATAGCACTCAACTATTTCTTATTATAGAATCATAGAATCCCTACAGTGCAGAAAGAGACCATTCAGCCCATTACATCTGCACTGATTCCCCAAAAGAGCATTTTACCCAGACCCTATCCCCATAATCCATGTATTTACCCCACTAATACCCCAAATCTATATATCTTTGGACTCAGAGGGACAATTTAACATGGCCAATCAACCTAACCTACACACCTTTGGATTGTGGGAGAAAATCAGAGCACCCGCGGAAACCCATGCAGACACGGGGAGAATGTACAAATGCCACACAGGCTGAAATTGAACTCAGGTCCCTGGCGCTGTGAGGCAGCAACACTAACCACGATGCCACCGTGCCACTCATGGTGGAACAGTCTTAACAGACTTAAAGCCTGACTTCATTCCACAATCGTGGGTGATATTGTCCTGTCCCACCTGCTGCGGGAATCGTAGCAGAAAGGATTCAGGCCACGCAGAGATCTGTTGACCTCCAGTGGGATTCTCCAGTTTTAGGATGAGCACGGCCAGAAAATCCCGCCATTCTTTGGATGTCCACTCCAAGTGTTGACCTGTCTCTTAGTCTCCTTGACTTTCATTAGTTAAAACTCACGTTTCCTTGTCCTCCTGTCAACGATGATAAAAAACTTCGAAGACGTTAAATACTCCTCTCGTCACTTTCATTCTCTTCTTTGGGAAATCCTTAATGGAATATTGTCCACCATTCTGGGCACATTATAGGAAGGAGATGAACACATTCAGCAAGTGCAGAAAAGTTTACAAGAATGCTTCCAGGGATTTTGAAGTTTTGCGTCATCCACAAACTTTAAATTTGATCCCTACACACTGAAATTTAGATCATTAATATATATCAGGAAAAGCAAGAATTCCAATACTGACTCCTGGGGAACACCATTACAAACCTTCCTCCAACCCAAAAAATACCTATTGACCATTACTTTCTGCTTCCCATCATTCATGATATGGAGTTACCGGTGTTGGACTGGGGTAAACACAGTAAGAAGTCTCACAACACCAGGTTAAAGTCCAACAGGTTATTTGGTAACAAAAGCCATTAGCTTACGGAGCGCTGCCTCTTCATCAGGTGAGTGGGAGTTCTATTCACAAACAGGGCAAAATGTGTGGGAGATTGAATGGCCATGCCAAATTTCTCTTTAGTGTCCCAAGATGTGTAGTTTAGGGGAATTAGTTGGGTAAATGCATGAGGTTATGGGGATAGGGCCTGGGTAAGATGCTCTGTCCCAGGATTGGTATGGACTCGATGGGCCGAATGTCCTCCTTCTGCACTGTAGGGATCCATACCTTCTTACCAGATAAAGAAAGAACCTGTTTTTTCTTATTCATTCATTTGATGTGGGCATTGCCAGCTGGGCTAGTCTTTATTTCCCATCCCTAATTAATCTTTAACTGAGTGGCTTACTGGGTCACTTAAGAATCAATTACACTTTTGTGGATCTGGAATCCAATGTAGGCCAGACGAGGTAAGGACAGCAGATTTGCTTTTCTAAAAGACCAGATGGTTTTTATGGCAATGGTTTCATGATCATTATTAGACATCTAGTTCCTGATTTTTACTGAATTTGTCATATGCTGTGGTGGAATTCAAACCCGGTTCCCCAGAACATTACTCTGGATCATTGGGTTAATAGTCCATTGATAATACCATATCACCATCACATCCCCATGAAGCGAACAATTGCATCCTACAATTCTGTGGTGGCTAGTTTGTTGGCTTTTAATTGTTTTTAATTATTTTCCGTCTGCACTCTACATTCTTGTAGTAGTCCTGTAGAGGTGTTCGCTGATGATTGCGTAATGTTCAGTAGCATTCGCAACTCCTCAGATAATGAATCAGTCCATGCTCAAATGCAATAATACCCCGGCTTGGGGTGACAATGGCATGTAACATTTGCACCACACAAATGCCAGGCAATGACCATCATCAATAAAAAACTCCCCAAACACTGCCCTTTGATAGTCAATGGTGTAACCATCACTGAATCCCTCAATGTCAACATCCTGAGGTTATCATTGACCAGAAACTCAACTGGATACACTGCACAAACACAGTGGCTACAAAAGCAGGTCAGAGGTTAGGAACACTGTAGCAAGTAACTCACCTCCTGACTCCCCAAAGCCAATCCACCATCCATAAGTCAAGAATATGATGTAATGCTCCCCATTTGCCTGAATGGGTGCAGGGACCTGGGTGATTGGGGAATTTGCACATTCTCTCCATGTCTATGGGGATTTCCTCTGGGTGCTCCAGTTTCCTTCCACTGTCTGAAGGTGTGCAGGTTGAATGGATTTGTCATGTTAAATTATCCCTTAGTGTCCAAAGGACGTGTAGGTTAGATTAGCTGTGGTAGATCCATGGAGTTATGGGGTTGGGCAGATGGTGAGAGCAGGGGGGTGATGGGTGGGATACTCTTTCAGAGAGTCAGAGCAAAGTGGATGGGCTGAATAGCCTCTTTCTGCAGAGTAGGAGTTCTATGGAACTTCTGATCAGAATCGCAAGTATTGGGTCCACATTAGCTAATATTGACGGACTGCAAAATCAATGTATTAACGAAACCAAAATGTGATAGAATGTTTTCCTTTCATTTAACTACAAGGAGTTTATTTATCCTGTAACTGAAAACAAACTTTAAAAATTCCTTTGAATCTCCTTAGTGCGGTGTTACTAGTTTCCCTGTTTTAGGTTTTCATTATCAGTGAGCTTACAGCAAGTGTGAGGTGATAAGGATTCCAAAGTGAAACATGTTGCCCCTTCTTTCTTCTCGAGGGTCCAGGGGTTGTGGCTGCAGCAAACCTGCTTTTTGTAAATTTCAACCCTGTGTCCAGTCAGTGATTTAATGAGCAGACATTTCATAAATCAATGCCAATTGCTGTCTGTTCAAGCCACCCTGACCGACTGTGTAACCCCTGTGAGGTTGAGAGTATAAATGAGATTTCAGTGTGTGCTTTACCTTTCACAAATCTGATTGGACAGGTCCAATCCCAATATTTTTATAACTATTAAACAAAACATTAAAAGGAAATGAAAACAAAAGCTTTATTTTAAAGTCTTTTTGATTTTTTTCCTGGATATGGCTTGTAGCAGTGTTCAGGAAATTAATCTTTAATTTCTTTCATTCAAGTTTTTATGCCTGATTGCTGGATTCTCCACTTCCATTGTCTTTAGGTGAAAATTCTGAATTTGATTAGAACTGAAAGCGGCATCTTATGAACTTCTAGAGCTCTTCCTTAACTGCAAGATCAAGGGATGCTTAGGGCCAGTTATTGTTGTATGTTCAGTAAGACTCACAAAGAGGTTCTGAGTCTTTTATGGTTGAACATTCAGTGTTTATTGATAAGACATATTTATGAACATATATCCAGGGGACATCTCAAGCAATGAGCTAACTCCATGCTTGCTTTCACACAGGAGTCTGTCCAGTCCACAACTGACTGTAATCTCAGATCATGTGTCGGTACATTGTTTCTCAGTCCCACATCAATCCTTGCTATGCCTGATACTGTTATATTGGGAGCTGCATCTTCTGATTATCATAGAATAATCATAGAACCACGGAATCCCTACAGTACAGAAGGAGTCCATTCGGCCCATCAATCCTGCACCGAGAACAATCCCATCCAGGCCTTTTCTCTGTAACCCCATGTATTTACCCTACTAATCTTCCCGAGGGCCAAGTTAGCATGGCCAATCAACCTAGCCCACACATCTGGTTAGTACTGCTGCTTCACAGCGCCAGAGACCCAGGTTGGATTCCTGGCTTGGGTCACTGTCTGTGTGGAGTTTGCACATTCTCCCCGTGTCTGCATGGGTGTCTTCCGGATGCTCCAGTTTCCTTCCATTGTCCGAATTTGTGCTGGTTAGGTGGATTGGCCATGCTATTTTGTCCCTTAGTGTCAGAGAGACTAGCAATGGTAAATGCATGGAGTTATGGGGATAAGATATGGGTGGAATTGCAGTCAGTGAAGATTTGATGGGCCAAATTGTCTTCTTCTATACTGCAGGATTCTATGGATCTTTTTGCAGCGTGAGAGGAAGCTGGAGCACCCAGAGGAAATCCATGCAGACACAGGGAGAATGTATAAACTCCACACACTCACTGGAGGCCAGAATTGCTCTCTGGAGTTGCGAGGTAGTAATGTGCCAATTATTAGGGAGCCAGACTACTGATTTGCTTTCAACATTCCTGTTGCTCCCTATGACAACACCAGTCCTATTTTGTTCAGTCACGGTTGTGCTGAATAAAACTGCTAAAGTCTGAGGAAAGTCTTTGCTTTAACATGTACTCAGGCTCCGATTGTGTGCCTTCAATAAGACAGACACTAAGGCATGTCTGATATGTGCAACATTAGCACTTAAATCTGTTTAACATTTGGGTAACCAGCCATATGGTCCATCAGAAAAGGAAAAACAAATCAAGAGCAGCTTTTGGGCCAACTCCTCACAGTTTCACATGAGATTATGTTTGCACAGCACAAAAGGGAAATCAGATCCTTGACTATTTTCTTGTGTTCTTCATCAACCTTTTGATACTTTGCATTGTAGTATTTTATTCCAAAGTTAATATATACTGGGCCGATCTTGTTGGGGAATAGAGGGGGTTGATGGTGAATTCTTAATGTCTGTTATCATTAGCCCTCTGAAACTGACCATGGCTTCAGAGCACAGTTTAACTCAGAAATCTGAAGTTTCAGTCTGTCATTCACGGTCTTGATACAGGCTGTGTTGTGGAACTGACCCCCACAAGGAGCAATTGCTGAAATCGGCAAGAATTTCAACTTACCCAAATAGCAGCCCTTCCCCCCACCCCACCCACTCGACACTGCCTTTGTAAATCCTTTAACAGTTACCCCTGCTTCAGTCAGTTAAGTTTTTAATAGCAAAAGGATTAATAAAATGTAACGACCAACAGAACTGGCGTAAACAAAATACTTGAAGAGTGCTGTCAAATGATTTATTAGCAGATTTTTAAAAAAACTAAATCTACCGTCATCCTGCTTGTATGTCCCATCTTTAATATTCATTATTTAAAGATTTTTAAAAGTGATTTTATTTTACTGTTCTTTGTTTCCTGTTTGGGTAACTGTGAAAATTATAGAATCTTAACAATACAGAAGGAGGCCATTCAGCCCATTGAGCTTGCACTGACAACTATCACATTCAGGTTTTATCCCTGCAACCCCATATTTACCTGCTAATCCTCCTGACACTAAGATGAATTGAACACGGCCAATCCCCGCACATCTTTGGCTTATGGGAGGAAATCGGAGCATCCAGAAGAAACTCATACAGACATGGGAAGAACATGCAAACTCTACACAGACAGACACCCGAGAACGAAATTGAACCTGAGACCCTGGTGCTGTGACATCATGTCACCTCTTTAAAATCTTTTAATGTGATTGGCTAGTTAAACAGCCTGATGACATCACTGCTGCTCTACACTGGGAATGACCAAGGCAAAGAACAATGCAACCAGTTACATGGAGAGGCACAGATACAAGAGTAAGCAGAGCTTGCCTTGTAGCAATAGTGTGAACAGTTTGGCATCAGTACATAGTGTTGACGATTTTTCTGTGAGTGATTGGAATCTTCTTCAGATGAATAATGTAAAAACGGGCAATGTAGCTCCCATTACAATGGCATAAGCCAGAACATTAAGAACATGCAGACCTATCAATATTTCAGAGAAGGATTCAGCCTCTGAATTTGAAATATACATCAACTAAGTAGGCTATCTACAAGAGAGACCATTAAGATAGCGGGGTTGACCAAAACACTGGAAAGTTACGCTCAACAACATTCCCAATTTCCATTAATCTGGTAGTTAGGACCAAGTCTAATGGGGTGTGATTGGCTTCAAGAATTTAAGCTAAACTAGTTAGAAATGTTCAAACCTAAGAGCTTGCACGAAGTAACGTGGAACTATCGGGACCCTTTTCAAGATGAACTTGGAAAAATTAAAGACTTAAAGGAAAAAATTCATATAGACCCAGAAACTATTCCAGACTTTTTCAGGCTAGACCTGTGCCCGATACTTGGTTGTAGAAAATTGAAACCAAGCTACAAAGACTAAAAAAACTAAGTATAATTCAGCCAGTTCAGTTTGCAGAATGGGCAACTCCTGTAATGCCTGTGATAAAATCAGTCAAAACAGCCCATGTCTATAGAAACAATTAATAGTAAATCAGGCAGCAAAACTGGACAAATAACTTATCACCAAAGTAGAGGATTTATATGCGAGAGTGGTTGGATGACTGTCAGATATGAAATTAAGTATGAGCCATGCATTTCAATAGTTGGAATTGGATGATGCTTCCAGAGGTTACATGTAAGCTTTTTCCTAGGATGGACTCAAATAACACGAGGGATCACGGGCTTAGGGTGAGGAGGGGTAAGGTATAATTTGGATGCTAGAGGGAGTTTTTTCACATAGAGGGTGGTGGGATATGGAACGCGCTGCCAAGTAAAGTGGTGGAGGCAGGTACTCTGGAGTTGTTTAAGAGATACTTAGATGGGCACATGAACAGAATGGGAATGGAGGGATATAGAAAACTGATTTAAAATAGGGATTATGAGCCTTGGGAGTCCCTGGGAAGTGTGTAAATAGTCGATGATATTGATGTATTTGTTTTTATCCTACAGGTCCTTTGGTCCACCTTGTTGTCTAACAAGGGGCATACACACGATGGGTCGTGAGAGGACTGCTCTTGGATTTTTTTTTCGAGAGTAGCCTAGTACTTCACGTCGTTAGTGTACACTTGACCTGGACCATTTGATGGGCAACACGACAGCTCAGTGACTATCGCTGTGCTGTGTGGATACATGGATTTGGGCCTGTGTCTGTGGGAGCTTGTGCATTCTCCCTGTGCTTGTGTGGGTTTTCTCCAGGTGATCCGGTTTCCTCCCACATCCCAAAGATGTGCTCTTAGGCTGATTGGCAGAACAAATTCTCCTTAAGTTGTCTCAAATTTGGTTTCAATCCGTAGATCTATAAACATAGACAGGGATCGCGGGTAGAAGAGGGAACATCGAGGTGGCGGCGTGGGCTCGTTGGGCCGAAGGGCCTGTTTCCCATGCTGTTTTGTTCTTTGTTCTTTTACTATTAACATTCACAAGGGATTATATCAATATATGTGCTTACCCTTCAGTCTTTCAACAGCTTGTGTCATATTTGAAAGAACCACAGAAGGTTTGTTATTGCATATCGTTTTATATTTGGACGACATATTGATGACTGGTGCAACTGAAGAAGAATGCTTGAAGAATCTAGGAGAATCTGAGAAGATTTCAGGAGGTGGGAGTTCACCCCAAAAAGAGAGAAGTGCACTTTGCTGGCCAGAGAAATGGCTTACATCGGCTACCGTGTCGATGCTCGGGGATTACATCCTATAGAGGACATGGTAAGGGCAATCAAGGAGACACCAGCTCCGAAGAATGTCCCAGAGTTTAAAGCATTCCTGGAGATGGTTAATTATTACTGGTGTTTCCTGCTAAATCCATCAACATTAGTAGCTCCCTCCTACATGCTGCTGAAGAAATACCAGAAACAATTGAGGAAAGCACTTCAGCGAGGACAAGCAACTCTTACCTCTTGTTTATCGATACATTTTGAAACTTACAAAAAGTTAGTGCAAATGTGTGATGTATTCCCATACAACTTGTGGGCAGTTTAATCTTACAGAATGGATAATGGGTCTGAGAGGCCTATTGAATACGTGTCAAGAACCCTTTCAGAAGCTGAGAAAGGTTATTCGCAGATAGAAAAAGAAAGACTGTTATGTATGGAGTGGAAAAATTCCACCAGTATGTCTACAGAAGTGGAGCAGCGTGGTGGCACAGTGGTTAGCACTGCTGCCTTACAGTGCCAGGAACACGATTTCAATTCCGACCTTGGTTGACTGTCTGTGTGGAATTTGCACATTCTCCCCATGTCTGCGTGGGTTTCCTCCAGGTACTCCGGTTTCCTCCCACAGTCCAAAGATGTGCGGGTTAGGTTAATTGGCCTTGCTAAATTGACCAAGTGTCATGGGATTAACAGGTAACTATATGGGGTTACAGGTATAGGGCCTGGGTGGGATTGTGGTCGGTGGAGATTCAATGGGCCAAATGGCCTTCTTCTGCTCTGTAGGGATTCTATGAAGACATTTTACTGTTGTAATGGACTACTAATTGGTGCTTGAATGAGTGCGCTGCCATGGCTTCACAATTTATATTTCAGTATGTTGTCTTTCAAATATCCTACTAATTGAGTGTGTAATCTGTCATTTGGTGTTCCCTTTTCCACAATAACTTGGGGAAAAGCAACAAAGTGGCCAGATTTTTTTCCTTTTCTTTATGTGGGACTATTGGATTTCCATTACACCATGATCATAGAAGGACATGAATGGGAGAAACTCATGCCGCTAATTAAACCCCCCATAATCCCTGATATTATACTCAAATGCTTAAATGTGAAGAAAAATTTGACTTACTCCCTCACAGGCATTCACTTCTCCCAATCTGACTTTCCTGTATCCACGGCTTCTACACAACTCCACAGCCCTCGGCACAAGCACAGTAAAACCTCCCCGAGGGCATTTTCCACACCATTAAACCGTTGGATTCCAGCTTTAATTCTAGTGTCAAAGTTCAAATTGCCACCCATGGTTAAGAAATTTCTGCAAACAGCCGATTTAAAAATATTCTGATGACTCACGGAGCACAATAGCCACTTGGTACAAAATGCTTGTCCGCAAATCACCATCTGAGTTACATGGGCATTATTAATGTAGGAAAGCAAGTGCTGTGGAACATCAAACTGTCAACAGAAGAAATTATCTTTAGTCAGAACCACACTAATTTCACTGTTGCAATTAAAGCACAATGAGACAATTCATTGAGCATTTAACTGATAATCTAGCAAATAGCTTAATCCGGTAAACTTTAAAAGATTCAGCAACTCATGGAGTACAGTCTTCAATGAATGCTGAACACCTGAACATTGCCGTGGTCTATGGATTTATAATTTCTAGTATCCTTCCCCAGTGTAACCACTGTGCGCAATTAGAAAGTTTTTATTTTGTAATGAGATCGCAATGATTAATATCACAAATGGCTTTGAGTCATAAATTTCAACAAGTCATTTCTCGATCCATTCTGAGATTGGAAGTGGCATTGCAAAAGTATAACAGTAATATATGAATGTAGTGTGGAACCTTTCCAATTTATTTAGTGCTCTCAAGGGAAGTGGCTAACTTCAGGTAAACCTCCCACGAGGACAAAGTTGAGAGCGATTTTCTTAAATGTTTGAAGGCAATCATGTGACGATTTCAGAATATCTACTGAACATGACATTCTTTATCATTCATCCCTGACTGGGAATAAGAAGACTGAAGCAAATGTCTTCATTTTATGACCCTCATTAATAAGCAGCCCTGCAAAAAGACTTTCATTTTAACTTTTCCTGTGTGCCTTTAATAGCAACTATTTCATAAAAGAGTCTGCAGTCTAAGAGAAAAAACTCCAGCTATTATATCACCAGTATAAGGAAAGCAACCATTTTTATACGAGTACACTGACATTTTACTGAGCCTTGCATTCCTGAAAAATAATGTATTTATTCATCACTGACAGAAGCGTTATTATGTAACATCCTATTCTGATGATCTCATGGACCTTTTCATTGCATTTTAGATTTATGTGCTTCTAGATAATTCTAATTTTAATATCCTGTCAGACGGTTGGAATTTCATCCCATACTGCCCCCATTGAAAATGTTTCAGGAAAGCACCCCTCAGAAGATGCGTATTACTGATGTACCAGCATGGCAGGATCTTTGCAATTGTATTGGCTTAGATTCCCTGTTAGCAATGAAGAAACCAGTATGCTGATATCAAAAAAAGCTGTCTGCAAAGTTCAAACTATTTGTGTGGTGAGGATTTCTCCTTGTTCCCTCACCCCGCCCCCATCTTAATTTGAATCTGCCACCAAGGCAAGTGGAACTCCAGGCGTACAGCAACTTTGATGTTTTTCAAGCAAGATAAATAAACAATTATACTGAGGTATTCATACAGACAGGAAACTGGAAACCTGAAAATATTGATTATCTATAACTTTTTAATTTCATTTTACGGAGAGTGAGAAAAGGATTCAAACAGACATGTGGGGTTGTGGTAGAAATTGTAAATCTTTTAAAGAAAATTTAAATAATCATTGAAAATATATGGGTTTTCAAAATCATAATAGAGAATTTATTCATTTTATAAGCATAAAATTAGTTTTTTTTCAGGACTGATGAGGTTATTTACCTTTAATATGCTATCATAAACTTAATTATATCTGAGGGGCAGCATGATAGCACAGTAGTTAGCACTGCTGCCTCACAGTGTTAGCAACATGGGTTCGATTCCTGGCTTTGGTCGCTGTCTGTATGGATGATCTCCCCATGTCTGCATGAGTTTCCTTTGATGCTCTAGTTTATTCCCACAGTCTGAAAGATGTGCCTGTTAGGTACATTGGCCTTGTTAAATTCACCCTCAGTATATCTTAACAAGTGCAGGAGTGTGTTGACTAGGGGATTTTCACAGTAACATCACTGCAATGTTAATGTAAGCCTACATGTGGCACTAATATATAAACATTAACCTCTTCTGAAAGGTTTTTATAATCACACACCTTATGGGTGTTCTCACCAATTTATTGATTCCAAATTAATTACAGTTTGGAGAAGTACAGAATCACTGATATTGACTTCTGAAATTTTACATTTAACTGATCTAATTTGATTTGATTTGTTATAGTCAGTGTATTAACATACAATAAAAAGTGTTGCTCTTGAGAAAGAAATGAGAGAGTGCAGCATGTAGTGTTACACTCATAGCTAGGGTGTGGAGAAAGATCAAGTTAATACAAGGTAAGTCCATTCAAAAGTCTGACAGCAGTAGGGAAGAAACTGTTCTTGAATCTGTTGGTACATGACCTCAGACTTTTGTATTTTTTCCCGACGGAAGAAGGTGGAAGAGAGGATGTCTGGCATGCAGGGGGTCCTAAATTATGCTGGCTGCTTTTCTGAGTTAGCAGGAACTGTAGATAGGGTTAATGGATGGGAGACTGGTTTGCGTGATGGATTGGACTACATTCACGACCTTTTGAAGTTTCTTGTGATTTTGGGCAGAGCAGGAACCATGCCAAGCTGATCATGCACAATCTCAAAAGTTGCCACCCATTTTACAGGTTTAATGCCAATTAATACTGAGTACAGGGCTTTCCAGCCCTTCACAGCAGTGGGGTCCTTCGGTCCTGCCAAGATCTCCCTGTGTGGTACTGTAGACCTTGGTGAGACAGGAAGACCTTGACAATGGCTAATGTTGAGTCCTTTCACCATCAGAAAACATGCCATGGAGAGGGCTGAAAAATCCTTTACTTGACAGTTTTTCTGTCATTCCTACCGCAAAATCCTATCCCTGCACTGAAATATCTGGAGTGAGATTCTCCGGCCTCCCAACCACCTGTTTTCACCAGTAGGACGTAACGAATTGTTTGCCAGTAGCAGGATTCTCTGACCCCACTGTTGTCAATGGGAATTCCCATTGATGTCACTCCACACTGACGGGAATCTCACTGGTGAGGGTGCGCTGCCGGTGGGACAGGAAAATCCCATCAACGTGAACAGCCGGAGAATTCTGGCCCTGATGTAAAACATCCATTTTGACACAGGTGAGAGGACAATTTTCTTTGTCAAAGGATTCTAATTTAAAAAATAAGACAGAGATTCATTAACCAACTTTGTGTATTGTAAGAGAAACATTATTATTTATTATTGCTTTTTTAAATTGCATATCAGTTATTTTCTGACTAAGTCTCATTGTCACATCTTGGGAGAGGCTCCTCTGAACAATTTGTAACCCAGCCAATCACTGCTGTTGCATCATAAGTTTCCTCCATTCAAATAATGGCTATTCTTCACTTGTTACAGAGCATAAGAACATAAGAATATGAGAGAATATATTCAGCGAGGAAGCCTCCACCACTTCATCAGGCAGAAAATTCCAAAGATTCACCATCCTTTGCGTGAAGAAGAGCATTCCGAGATTGCGAAAAGAAACATAAATCCGTCAGTCATTCATGAACTAGACAGCTAATTTTGAAAAATAAAAGAAATATCTACCCTACTGTGAAAATATCTTCTTCATTGCAAACTCAACCAGTAGGGAAACATTTTCAATTATCATTCTCATTCTTCATCACACCAAATCTCAGATTTAACCTCAATGAATAGAAATGCAAATGTCACAAATGAGGCATTTCATAAACTAAATTTGAAATTTGCTTATCCCTTCAGGCAGTTGGTGTGACACATTCACATGTGTTTGGTTTTTAGATGAACGTACAACTTAGGAACATGAGTAGGCTGCTTGGTCCCTCCAGCCTGCTACACCGTTCAGTAAGATCATGGCTGCTCTCATTATAATTTCAATTCCATATTCCTGCCTACCGCCAATAACCTTTCACCCTCTTGCCAATCAAGCATCCATTTATCTCTGCCTTTAAAGCATTCAGAGTCTGTTTCCACTGCCTTTTGATGAAGAGATTTCCAAAGGCTCATGATTCTGAGAGGAAAATAACTCCTCATCTCTGTCTAAAACGGACAATCCTTTATTTGTAAGCAATGGCTAGTATAGTTTCATACAGTGATGGGCATTCTAGGCTAGTGAGTGGGCCTCATAAATGATCCCCTTCATCTCAATAGACTGCAAGATTGAAATCAGGCATGTTCACAAAACATGACCACATGAATAAGCATAAGTACATTTAATACAGGCCAAATATTTCATTAGGAGTTATAGCAAATGCTTAATCATTAATGTATTAATATCATCAGCTTCAAATGGTTAAAAACAAAGGTAATATTTACACTTTGGTTGCAGAGGGAGCGCATGGTTCTCATAGTCAATGTGAGCAATCAGCACCTCACTTCACTTGCTCTTGTTTTATCATTTCAACCATACCAGTAGGAAAAAAATTTCATGGACAGAAATCTGTAGAGAGTGGCAGCCCTGCGCATGAGTAACGGTCAACAAAATGTCTCGTGGGCCATACAAAGAACCCAGATAGGCCACAATCAGAACTCAAATAGGCCACACTCACTACCCAGGTAGGCCACACTCAGAACCTAGAGGAACCGCACTCAGAACTCAGTTAGGCTGCACTCAGAACTCAAATAGGCCGCCCTCAAACTCAGATTGGCCGCACTCAAAACTTAGCTAAGCCACCCTCAGAACCAGATGGGCTGCACTCAGAACCCAGATGGGCCGCATTCAGAACTTAGATTGGCCACACCCAGAACCCAGATGGGCCGCATTTAGATGGGTTGCCCATCAATAATTTAATGTTTTAATTCTAAACATCTATCTATTTAAATGACCCACGCATTTTGCACTCTTCTTATTTGGGCATCACCACAATAACAACATTGTCAGTTTGGAAGCTGCTCACTTCTACCATTAGATGGAGCTTCACATGCTAAACTGCCATTATATAGTTTTACAGTCTTCACACCTCCAGCAAAGAATCGAACTCTCCATCTACAAAATATAAAAAGGTATGTAAATCTATCTCTGCTTACTTTCATCATCTCGTCCATCCTCGATATATATTATCTATCTATATTATTCCAAATCCATACAATTTTATGCCTTTTCTCTTCTTTCATTAACATTTAAATCAGGCACGCAGAGATCAGTGGTAAATGTGACATTTTGAATAGAATAGAATCCCTATAGTGCAGAAGGAGGCTCTTCAGCCCATCGAGCCTACACCAACAACAATCTCACCCAGGCCCTATTCCTATTTCAGACTGGGTTATCACCAAATCAGAATGACATGGGAACCTTTCAAAAATGGCTGGCGGGTCTAGATTTGGGGATTTCCATCCCCATTCCCCAACCTAGTGGCTTCATTGCAGGAATAGGCATGTTTCAATTCTCCACAATTCTCATTGGAGCTGAGGCATGTTTTTAAAATGTCCTACATGATTAATGGCCCCTCAGAAAGAGTTGTGAATCCCAGTCTGCATGAGGGGCCTTTTAAAAGGCAAGTTGCAAAAGTCCTCCCACACCCCCGGTACCAAGCCCTCTCCCTCCTAACCCTGTGGCCACTCATGATCATTGAACCACTATACAATGTCTATAACCAAAAAAACCCAATAGTGTATATTGGGATATGTGAAAAGAAAGCTTTAGAAATAATTAATTGATGTAGGGGCCATAGGTAAGTGTGAAAGGGCAGAACGTGGCCTGGAGGTAGGGGCATGAGGGGCCATAACGAGTGGTTGGAAGAGCTGAATTTGGGATATGGGGCATGGGAAGTAGCTGAGGGCAGCAGATGGCATGGAGTGGGATTGTTTGGCGGATGACACAGTGTGAGAGGTGAGTGTTGGAAGGTCTAAAATTAAAATTTATTTATTAGTCACAAGTAAGACTTACATTAACATGACAATGAAATTACTGTGAAATTCCCTTGGTTGCCACACGCCAGCACTTTGTCAGGTCAATGCTCCTAACTCACACATCTTTCAGGTTTTGGGAGGAAATCGGAGACCGCGGAGGAAATCCATGCAGACATGAGGAGAATGTGCAAACTCCACAAAGACAGTGACCTAAGCCTGGAATTGAACACAGGTTCCCTGGCACTGGAGGCAGCAGTACTAACCACTATGCCACCGTGCCACCCTATGTATTTTCATTCTAGGTGTGACAAAGTCCTGCAGCACCAATGGGCTTTGAAACTGCTCACCTCCACACATGGCAGTCCCTCAGCCTCCAAAGCTTCTTCCTTGGTTGATTGGCCCAATTCCAGCCCAATAAGCCTGCTCCAGCAACCAAGATCCCACCTTTGTGGTCACTTCATCCCAAGGCGGATGGAGCCAAGCTGGGCCAAGCTGAGATTTTTCCTGATTCCAAGGTTGAAAATCCATCTACCCACACACTCTCACAAAGAGAAAAACAAAAAAAACTCACAAATTTGGGCCAAATTTAGACATTTATGAATATATTTAAAATGGCCAAGTTGAGACTGCAGTATCTGTTAGCACTTAACACTTCCTGTTACTTCACAACAGCTTTCCTAAGCTTAACCAGATGTAATAGGAATGTGAGGTATTACATTTTTAAAATCTGTAACATATGCCAACCAACGTTAATTCTGTTCCACAAAATGACACAGATTGGAGAAAAGCAGCTGTGCTTTGAAATGAACAAAAGGTTGCCTGCATTATCACAACCATACTCCTACACAGCTAGGTCACTGAGGATTAGAAATAAATGTTCTAGCAATTGTAAATCAGTGAGTATTTAACACTCATTTATAATAATGAGTGCAGCCTTATCAAGGAGCCATGCATGTTTTTAATGCATTCATTTTTAAACAGTATGCATTTCAACAATGATGGTTGGAGTAAACCCACTTTATTTATTATTTATTTACGGTGAAGTGACCTTCTTTTATTTGGCAACATTCACAATCTCAGGAAGTCGTAAATGCTGCCAGTTATCCACTTTTGGAAAAATATCACCATTCATGTCATTGAGGCCAAAAAAAAAACTCACTGAGGGATATTCAATAGTCTGAAATCACAAACTCCCAACAAGCCATTCGACCCATTAGTTCTAACTGACTCTTTGATAGAGTATCTTATCCACACCCTCTCCCCTGCCCTATCTCGCAACATTTCCCATGGTCAATCCATCTAACCTGCACATCTTTGGACTGTGGGAGGAAACTGGAGCACCCAGAGGAAACCCTGCCTACATTTGATTTGATTTGATTTATTATTGTCACATCTACTAGTATACAATGAAAAGTATCGTTCCTTGCACACAGACAAAGCATACCATTCATAGAGAAGGAAATGAGAGTGCAGGATGTAATGTTACACTTGTAGCTAGGGTGTAGAGAAAGATCAACTTAATGTGAGATAAGTCCATTCAAAAGTCTAATGCCAGCAGGGAAAAAGCTGTTCTTGAGTCGATTATTACGTTACCTCAGACTTTTGTATCTTTCTCCCGACAGAAGAAGGTGGAAGAGAGAATGTCTGGGGTGCATAGAGTCCTTAATTATGCTGACTGCTTTGCCAAGGCAGTGGGAAGTATAGACTGAGTCAATGGATGGGAGGCTGGTTTGCGTGATGGATTGGACTACATTCACGACCATTTGTAGTTTTTTGCAGTCTTGGGTAGAGCAGGAGCCATGCCAACCTGTGATACAAGCAGAAAGAATGCTTTCTATGGTGCATCTGCAAAAGTTGGTGAATGTCGTATCTGAGAAAGTAGAGGCGGTAGTTTTTCTTAACCATACTGTCAGCATGAGGGAAATAGGACAGGTTGTTGGTGATCTACACACCTAAAAACTTGAAGCTTTCGACCATTTCTACTTTGTCCACATTGATGTAGACAGGGGCATGTTCTCTTCTACAGTTCCTGACAGACAATCACTAAAAGCCAGCATTGAACCCAGGTCCTTGGCACTGTGAAGCAGTAGTGCTAAACCACTGTGCCACCATGCAGCCCTATGTTCCAGGAAAGTTCATACCCTGAAACTTCCTCATCGCCATTTATATGAAAAATACATGGAAATTTCAGCCTCTCTACCTATCTTGACAACAGGAACCCAAGTCTAATTTTCAGTGAAGCATAATGGCGCCAAGTCAAGACAATGGAAATGGAAGAAGATACCAAGACAGTAGAAATAGCAGCTGCATAACTTCATGGAAAATATGTCGTGAAGAAGGAAAGTGTTGCTCTTTTCATTTTTTTTGTATCAAATAATTATATTGTTGGTGAATAATGACACATTGTTGAAGCTGTTTGTCTTACACAGACCAGGACATTCACAAGATCGCCAACTGTACAGAAAACAACAATTTATACTTCATGAGAAGAGAATACTGCTTGGTTGTGAAGTGGATTCTGAGTGACAGAGACATTGCATTGAAGAATGCACTAGTTAACTGATGACTGATAGTTAATTGCCAAGCTTTGACTCTGATTGGTCAAGAAATTATCCTGGGGAATGAACTGGAGGATGGCTATCGCCTGTTTGATCTTGTTGAAATAAGGTCAACACACAGAGTAGAATTTTCATTCTCTACTCAGAGTGTTGCTGAGCTGAGTAAAACCAGGGTGCAGCTCATAAGCTGCACAGCCGACAATGACTTTCACACCAACTGGTAATATAATTCTTTCCTGATTCTGAGGTTGTGGCTGTGACAAATCTCAGCAAGGACATCCTTATTGAAGCACAGACCTCCGACAGTGCAGAGCATCAGGTAGGTAAATTGTTCCCTTAATCCCGAAGCAGACATGATTTTCTGCTAACAACCTTACCCCTACCTCCCCGCCCTTCCTCCTCTTCCCTCTTCCAGCAGCCTATTCTGCTCTCCATGACCTCTAACGTATTCCAAGAAGGATGCACCCAAATTTGGGACAACTGGTTCATGCACAACTCTTGAAGTCAGCAAAGCAAAATCTCCTTTGATACTTTCTACATGACTGCCTGTAAACTTTCTAAATTTGAAACAATAAAAATGACCAAACATTTGTAGAATGATAGCAACAGCCAGAAAAAGGTCAACTAGTAACAACCCAGCAGAGAGTTGATAATCCTTTAAATAGTGCTGTGGGTGATTCTCTTTGCTGCTGAATGTATGTTTCGCTGTGCACAGTTAAAAGAGGATGTTAAATCCCAAACAGGTACAACTGGCCTCAAATCAGTATTGTAGACTGATTAGTATCGTGACCAGCCTTCTCTGTATACTTCCGCCCTCACCAGTATGGCAAAATAGCCAGCTTGCTCTGTATAGTTCCACCCTCATCAATATGGCATCGTGACCAGTCTACTCTGTATACTTCCGCCCTCACCAATATGGTAAAATGACCAGCCTGCTCTGTATAATTTCGCCCTCACCAATATGGCATCATGACCAGTCTGCTTTGTATACTTCCGCCCTCACCAATATGACATATGAACAGCCTGCTCTGTGTACTTCCACCCTCATCAAAATGGTATCATGACTAACTCCCTAAGTTCTAAATCTCATAGTGCCCCCAAAAAAAAGATGCTCAGCTGTCTGATTTCTCAGCTAACATATTTTATTCTGTTGAAGAGAATGTCAAAATTGCAATGCATTAAATTACCTTGTAGAGATAGTGTTTATTATAGGCCCTTGCCTGGTAAAATTATGCACTTTGAGATGCTTGGCACTGTTGTTAAACCAGGTTAGAGAAATTTGTATTTTGGTGAACTTCATGAACATACGTATTTAAAAATTATTAACAGTTGAATCATTTTGGAGTTACAGTAACAGGACCAACTCCAAGTTGATTGAATTTTAATTATACTTTCCACACATACATATATTATCAATAAAAGTTTATATTTTCTGTTCTTTGTGCATGTATTAAAAAGTAGTTTACAATACTGATTTAACAACGCTAAGCAAATCACAGTTCAAACATCAAGCCTATGTTATTACTATTACAGCTAAGCTAATGAACTAATGGATAAAAAATAGAGTTGAACAGTGTACTGCAAACAAAGATTCTGACACATGCAAGATATTATTTCAGTGTATAAACAGAGTCAGTATGGTGAAATATGTAATAAAAACAAAAAACGCTGGATAAACTCAGCAGATCTGGCAGCATCTGTGGAGAGAGAAACACATTTAACTTTTCAAGTCCATGGTAGCAAGAAGCAAGGGACTCAAAACATTAACCGTGTTCTCTTACCACAGATATTGCCAAGCCTGCTGAGTGTATCCAAATTTTCTGTTTTTACTTCAGATCTGCAGCATTTTGGTTCATTGTTGCTGAAATATGTAATTCATTATACAAAAGAACATACTGTATTCTTTTCACAGAATCATAGAAATTTCCTACATTCTAGCTATGATAATAGCACTATATTCTGAACTCTCTCCTTTCCTGCTCCCCTATGTACTCTATGAACCATATCCTTTGTCATATAATGTGCACAAAACAATACTTTTCACTGTATCCCAATATATGTGACAATAATAAATCAATTCAAATTAGAATCTCCACAGTGCAGAAGGAGGCCATTTATTTATTGGTGATTAACTTTACAATGTCAAACTTGTTCAAGAACATGGTGTGAATTTTAATTTTCTTTTGATCTATTTCCAGTTTCTACTTTTCTCTGCTGGGTATATTTACTGGTTAGATGGATAACAATTTTATTGTTGGAGAGGCAATTGTCCAGTGGTATTACTGCTAGACTATTAATTCAGAAACTCAGCTAATGTATTGGGGATCTGGGATCGAATTCTGCCATGGCAGATGTGGAATTTCAATGTAATAAAAAACAATCTGAAATTAAGAATCTATTGATGACCATAAAACATTGTTGATTGTCAGGAAAAACCCATCTGGTTCACTAATGTGCTTTAGGGAAGGAAATCTGCCATCCTTACCCGATCTGTGACTCCAGAGCCACAGCAATGTGTTTGACTCTCAACTGTCCTCCAAGGGCAACTAGGGATGGGCAATAAATGTTGGCCAGTCCCATAAATAAAAATAAAATCATCATATCTTCATTTATTTTTTGATTACACACATGCCGCAAACACATCTGCACATTTCCTTCTTGGTATGAAAATGAGTGTAAGAGTGTTGGAATGTTATATCAATCTCTGGACAGAATGTGTGAACTCATGCTTAATCAGAAATCACTACACAGCTTGCCTGCTGATGATTAACATTGTCCCTTGCTTCTAAAAGTTATTTTGTGCAACATTCTTACGTTAAACGTTTCCATGAACACTCTTACATATGCTTGTGACGATCAGCCATTATTGTGCTAGATGCCTTACATATATTACAGATTGCATAATGGATGCACTGAAGTGGTCACGGAATGATTATCAGTGACATCAGATATTGTGAGACTGAAACTTGAGGAGTTTACAACCAACATCTGAGCCCACAATTAAACTGTGCCATTGTAGTGACCTTCTGATATTGATTATGGTTTCTGAGGTAGATTATTTTTTGCAAGTAGCTTTCTTGCCAAATGCCAGTGTAGAGAGTTGGTGTGGTCTGAGTGCTTGTTGGTATTCACATAACTGGATAAATAATTAATTGCAGTATGTTTATCAAAGGATAATCTGCCATTAATCACCAAGTTTTTGTCTAATACAGTATCTTCTAGCTTCCAGTGTGTCCCTGTTGATATTTTCATTGGGTCACTGAGCAGGTAATTAAGGAAAATACATGAGATAAAAAGGAGACTATTGTGAACTATAGACTGGTGAGTTTAATCTCTGCAGTGAAGGTGGATACAGACAGACAACTGGAACATAAAGCTTGGTTATCCAAAATACCTTTCGAAAGCAGTGGTCAGGTTTGAACAAACACATCCAGTTTTGGAAGAGGTCAGCAGATTAACCAGCAGGTCCCAGTAAACAATTTTCCTGTAACTGATTTCAATGTGATGCAATAATTAAAAGGGATGAGGAGTGGAACTAGTTAAATTGCTTTTGCAGACAGCAAAAAAAGTTTGATGAGGCTGAATGGCTTTCTAATAATTCTATGAAAACCAAAAGAAAACAATTATATCAATTAGACCCCGTGACCCTAAGGAGATGGCACATGTTGTACATTAGTGCCTTTTAAGAACAGAATAATATGAAGCATCCTTATATAGCAGTCGTGCCAAGTAAGAACTTGCTCTGCTGCAATATTCATTCATCACATTTGAAAATGCATTATTTTCAGTATTACAATACTACCAGAAAATATAATTACCATGCTTAGACATTTTTTGTGCAGCAAATATAAGCACATTAGTTCAGAGATGGATCAAATGTTCTGTTGTTTGTGACAGCCTACTGCATCAAGTTAAGAGATATCCCTTAACAGGAAAGTGAGTAGCTTTACAAGTGGGATTCTCTGATCTTGTTCATTTCCACCGTGCTGCCAGCGAGAACAGAGAATTTGGCACTCAGCCAAAACTTCATTCACTGCGGCAGAGCCAGAGAATCCCAGCCGTGGGCGAGATCGGAGAATTTCGGCGTAAAATGTCACTTCTCCTTTGAAAGTTACTAAGCATAACATTCAGCTGTTACCAGATAGCAAAGGTTGCTATTGTTTGTAGGCTGAGGTATTTTTAACTGCTCTACTGAGAAAGGTACAAGATTATTTTGGGACAATGTTTTCACACACCTTTGTAGGGTTGCCTTTTTTTTGTTGTTTATACATGGTGATAACTTGTTTTTTTCACACACTAAGGAATGCTACCTAACCAAGGCAGCTTCAGCGTGCCTTCAAGTATCACGTAGTATCTTCAAACTACAGTGCAAATGTGGCAAATGTAAGTCTCAAAAGTTAGTAAAAGAAAAATCAACACGTGTCGATCTCATATATATATAAATCCTTTGTCAAGCTCCCTGGTTCATCTGAACCACTTGGCTATATTTTTGTATTTAACTCAGTATGTATTTGCTATCTATATAAAGTATCTTTTTCAAATAAAATCTGCCAAATTTCCTTTCTGACTGAAAAAAGCTTATATTTTGGCTTAAATAAATTCAGTCACGATTATTGTTTTCTATCCTGAGAACTGACCATCCTTTCAGCTGGCTTGTGATCACTTAATCATGATCAAACATACTCATATTTAAGATAGCACTTAATCCAGGCACTGGGAGTCTCACTTACCAACTAGGTAGCTGGTGAGAGCCCAGCATCACTCCCTGTTGGGGAAGATCCATTGTATTAAGTGTCAGTGTTGTGCGTTCCCAGGCATCAAGGACAGCAGCGGACTGAAATCCCTTGCCTGAGGATGCACAGTGTTTGGGGGGGGGAGGTGGTTTGGGCGGGGGAGCAGACAGTCAGAAGAAAGGGTACAGGTGACTTTTAGCAGCTTAACCCTTCCCAAGGCTATATCTTTTGATCAAGCACTGACTTCCGAACAACGAAAAACACTATGTCTCCCTCCCCGCCGACCTTAACCCGCCTCCCGCTTTCCCACACAATCCCTCCACCTCACTCCCCTCCCTTTCCCAACCCCAACTTGAGAATCTGTAAGCAAATATGACAAGGTTTGCTTTCTGGGCTCCCTGTGTGGTGACTGCCTCATCTGCCATTGGTACGGTTGTTTTTGGTGCAGGCTCGATGGGCTGAATGGCCTCCTTCTGCACTGTAGATTCTATGATACAAGGTGAGTGGCAACAAGTGGAAGAGAAAAGGAGGAAGAAAATCCTTTTGATTGGTGCTATCCAAGAATGTTTTGTTGTTTTTAAGCAGTTGTGATCTACTATCTGATATGCTGTGTTTCTCAGAAACACTCCTGCCCTCCTTTTTCCTTTCAAACTTGCACAATTTTGCCAGGACATTTTTAAAATTTTTTAAATGCTTTTCAGACCACGCTTTAACATTCCGAAGGCTGCTGGCTTCCAGTGTGAACTCTCTAAACAATACGTAGCAACGGCAATGCCTTAACATCACACCTTGGCTGGGCATCACTGATCCTCCCACTGTCTCCCAACACCCATATTATTGACTTTATATCACCTCCTATTGTCACATCAGAGTGCTCTGGTATTCATCAAATCTAAAATAACAATTCCCTGTGTTTCGCATGCAGAAATGCTGATATGTTAGAGAGCAGCATTACTCTGGCAGGTTTCTACTACTTGTGTACATTTTCATTCAATTTCTGGTGTGGTTTCTCATAGGGGCTAGCAGAGATTTTATTTTTGTGACGTGGTGGGCAGAGAATGATGGAACATTGGTTTACTTTCAGTCCATTTCAGACAATTTGGAATGAATGAGGTACGTTTTATTGATTTGGTGGCATCTAGTTGAGACAATATTTATTATTTATTAGTCACAAGTAGGCTTACATTATCAGCGAAATGAAGTTATTGTGGAAATCCTCTTGTTGCCAGGCTCTGGCACCTGTTCTTGTACTTTGAGACCAATGCACCACACCAGCACGTTTTTAGTCTGTGGGAGGAAACCGGAACACCCGGAGAAAACCCAGGGGGAGAATCGCACTGACAGTGATCCAAGCCCGGAATGGGTCCCTGGCGCTATGAGGCAGCAGCGCTACCGTGCCACCATGCTGCTTTAATTGCTGACATGGGGAAATCTGAGCCATAATGCATTGTTCTCTGTACATCATTAAATGAATGAGCTAATGGTGAATCTTAAGGATCCATCACTTCATACTAGCGTATAAAATCGATGGGTAGGATCAGACCAGTTGGCCCACCAAGCATGACCCATACCCCCTTCGCACCATTGCTTCCTCTGCTTACCCCACCCCCTGCCCGCACAAAAAGGCTGAACTATGGGCCCAATTTTTTTAACTCCGTACAATAGATGGCTTTAAAACTGTGATTTAAAACTTTGCCCATATAAGCAAAAAGATTGGGAGTTTAGTCTGTGGAAATAATTCTCTTAGCATGGTGTATATTGTTCTGTCCCACTCTGGCCACTGTGAGACAGTGGTAACAAATTGGAGACTGTTCAGAGAAGTACCATGTGTCTACTATTATAACATTGAGTTATAAGAAAAGGTAGAAAATGCTTCAGCTTTTTTGGCCCTGAAATGAAAGATAGTAGATAATTCAGAACAGGTCATAGCAGAGCTTCAACTTCAATGCAACTGTAGAAAATGAAAACATACGTGAAAGGAAAACTAGTGAAGGAAAAATTTTGGATTCAGGTCAGGAAAATTTTGATAAAAAAAGCAATCAAAAATGAAAAGGACTTCTGTGGGAAATAATGGATGTGAAAAGACTGGAATTCTTTAGGAATCAGGATCACAGAATTGTTGTGGTGCAGAAGGAGGCCATTCTGCCCATTCTGCCTGTACTGGCTTTGCAAATGAACTTGGTATTATTTTCCCACCTTCTCCTCTCATCTAAAAAGGAAGAATTTAGTGTCATAGAATCTTACAGTGCAGAAGAAGGACATTGGGCCATCAAGTCTGCACAGACCACAATCCCACCAACACCCTACCCCCATGCACTTACAGCTAGTCCACCTGTCACGTAGAATCAAATTAGTATGGCCAATCCACTTAACTTGCACATTTCTGGACTGTGGGAGGAAACCCACACAGACACAAGAAGAACATGCAAACTCCACACAGACAGTGACCCAAGCTGGGAATTGAACCTGGATCCCTAGTACTCTGAGGCAGCAGCACGAACCACTGTGCCACTGTGCCGTCCCTGAGCAAAGCGATTATGTTGGAGAGTTATCTTTTCACACTTTAATCTTTCAATTGAATCTCCATAGAAATTATCAGCAACAAATCACAAAATAGCCCAACATCTCAGAAGGATTAACTTCAATTTAAATGAATAGCAATTTCACATTCACCATTTAAGTACAATGACAAACATTAGTACATGTGACATGGAAGCACAAATCTCTTATCATTCATACTTATGAGAACAATGGTTTAAAAAGAATCCCTGGCTTCTATTCACAAAGTGTGGTTATATTCACTGAAGTACAAATATTTTTATTTGAGAAATGTGTCCTCCCAAAACCTCCATCAAACATCATGATTCATTTTGCAATGTGATGCTCCACCCTGTTACCATAATGTTTTGTGCAGTCCGCAATCCAGTCTCTATGTTTGGCTGGGCATTGATTGTTCCTGGAGCCTACATTAGGGGTTCCTATACAGCTGGCTGGTGACCCCCCTTGGGGCTGTGAGTCTGAGATTTTGGGAGCTCTGACTGAGTGTCTGAGGGCTAATTGCTCTGATAAAAGAAGCCCCGTGAAATGGTAGGTCAGCTTTGTTTTTGGGACAAAATTGATTATTTCATCAACTGCACATAACGTTGCACTCCCTGTTCTTACCACCACTCAACATCTAAAGCCTCTCTTCCTACTGAATTTTCACTTCAGACTCCCATACAGCCTGAGGCATTAAAATGGGATCACTCTTTTGTTATTGTGAATTTATTCAGGGATTTGTTGACTTCGCTGGAGGCAAAGAATCTTTTTTTTCAAATATATCTTTTTCAAATATATTTATTCACTATTTACACAGGTTAAATGAAACCAAGTCATTGCTGGGGCAGCTCTCCGACATGTTTTACACACATTTCCTCTCAGTGAATGACATCGCTGGACATGCTTCCCACCTGTGGACCTTTTCCCTGCACAGAGGGGACATTGTAAAATATCAATTGGCACCGTTTCAGGACATTTCCCTAGTCGCTACTTTGCTGTAAATTCAGCATCTCATGCACATGCTCAGTAGCTATCATTAAAGTTAACCCTTTACTCTAAAATGTCCCCTCAATCCTTATCCCCACATTAATATGCACGCATTCTCCTATCACTTTGGTTAGCATGCTGCCTCACAGTGCCAGGGACCTGGCTTCGGTCACTGTCTGTGCAGAGTTTGCACATTCTCCCTGTGTCCCCTGGGTTTCCTTCAAGTGCTCAGTTCCCTTCCTGTGGTGGCTAGGTATATTGGCTGAGCTAAATTCTCCTTCAGTCTACCCAAACAGACAAATAATGGATATTCACAGCAACTTCACTGCAATATATGTGCAATCTAACTTGTGACATAATAAATAAACCTTAAAACTTTTAATGCTGTAACAAATGAAGTATTATGCAATGCTTCAACCATGAACAAATCAGAAAAGACACAGATGAAGGACAATATGATGGTTGTCCAGCTACAAGAGTCATAGCTTCATGAAGTTTAGCCAATATCCCTCTACATCCATTTTACCCATGTTATTATTGTAGGAGTTTCTTCTGGTAGGTGGTGGTTCAACTTGCATGCTCTCTTCAGTGTGATTTGCTCTTCAGTGGCCTGAACATGTCCGCAATATCGAAAAGTAAAGCAAGGTCATCCTCTTTCCCCAAACAGCAAATTAAGGTTTAGCATGTCATCCTGGGTTGGGTCACCTTCATCCTTGGTACACATATTTACACTGCATTGAGCCTCACCTCAAAGAGATCTCCAATCTCCTCATGTGGCTACATGGTGTTTTGATTATGAAGACTGGTTCACAGCATGCTGAATCAACTCGCACTTTTTCAATGTAAGTTCCTTCTGTTTCTCCTGTTGTCTGGCAAGTAGATTCTTTGGAATGGCAGACCACTTTAAAGTGCTCCAAATTGCCATACCCAGGGCACAGCACAATTTGGATGGGACAAACTTTCCACCATCTGGACTTTTTTCCCACCACAAAGGACACATTGTAAAACATCGATTGGCAGGATGTTTCACTGACCGCTGCTTTGCTGTACATTCAGTTGTACATCATATGTTGAACAGCTTCATTGGGCTGTTCTTGAGAAATTTTCCTCGCATTTTAAACAAAATCCTTATGTTCCCTCCACTATTCTGTCTGTATCTACAACTTTGCTTAAGTTTAAATCTTCTCAAGATTTTAAGAAGTCAGAGAAATTGCCATCTAAAATACCAGTGACTATTCTGTCTCTGATCTTTTTGTGATCCAAAATCACAACTTTTGAAGGAAGTCTCCAAATAATATTTGTCTGAAGCCTGAACTATCAGTCAAAATGCTCCAAGGATATCCTTGTACGAGGTTGTCGCTTCGGTCAACATCATCACCACCTCCCCACGCTGCCCACAACTGCCCCCCCTTCCCCCACACACACACACACATGCATTCTCATGCACCCCTCTCCAACCAGCACATCATCGGCCATGCTCTCAACAGCATACAACAAAGTGCTAACTTGGCCTTTTTTTTATTCACAAGATCCACGGCATTGCAGTACTGTGTAAAATGCCAATGCAAATTTTTCCACTGCTGAGCCTATCTGGGGCCATCTATAATCCGAAAGGATTCTGGCTGGGGCAAAGTAGTAACCATTTCTCACTCTGGCTCAAAGTTGAATTTTTTTCCACATTGCTTGTCATGCTGGTGCTGGGCTACCTTTGTTACTTAATCATCTTTGGTGAGGTTGCCGAATTGACCTCCAGGTTCTTCACCCGCTGCTCTGCGCTGTGCTGGGCTTCACTTGAGGTATTTCCTGCCTCTTTCTATGTTGCTCTAGTGGGTGTAGTCGCTGCTGTCACCAGCTGTTATTATGGGTTTATCTCAGGAATGAATCCTTGCTTCTTGTGCTGGAAGTCATTTTTTTTTTAAATTCATTCGTGGGACATAGACATCGTTGGCTGATTATCGGATCAATGATTGAAGTAAAAATTCCCAGTTTGTACCGTAGTTAACCCAGTTCCATTGATCTCTAACAATAGGATGTTTTTGACACCTTGCAATGTGAAAATATATTCCAAACCTAAATAGTTCATAGGAAGAGGATGAACAATATGTGGTCTTCATTGAACATTTAACTTAGTATAGAAACATCGAATCTCTACAGTGCAGAAGGAGGCCCATCGAGTCTGCACCAACCACAACCCCACCCAGGAACTATCCCCATAACCTCATGTATCCACCCTACTAGTGCCCCTGACACTAAGTGGCAATTTACCACAGCCAATCATCCTAACTCTCACAGAATTTGGACTGTGGGAGGAAACTGGAGTACCCAGAGGAAACCCATGCACACATGGGAAGAATGAGCAAACTCCATCAGACAGTGACCCAAGCCAGAAGTCAAACCTGGGTCCCTGGCACTGTGAGGCAGCAGTGCTAACCACTGTGCCACTGTACCATAGCAAAAAATGGTAAAATATAAATGTGTGTAATTTCTTCTAAGAAGTTTTTCAGTACAGAAATATAAATGTAAATCATTACCTGAAATCAGAAAAAAGCACTTAATTCGCTACTAATAATGAAAGACGAAGCATGATTCCACTAAAGCTTACTGATTAAAGAATTAATGATGTGTGGCAGTTACATTCCTCAGCAATCCCAACTTGGATTCAGTTAACAGGCTGATTAAAATCAACTGATGTTTATTTTTAATTTTCCCATATGGTGGTTTGTCTCTATAGATACCAGTCCTATGGCCTGGACAGTGAGGGATATACCTCCGAGGTTTGTTTCCTTCCCTCGACATCATAGGTGAACTTCTTTATGTATGAGTAGGATGGGAATTGAGGGATATTGTTCCTGGAAGAGTAAGGGGTTTTAGTTCAGGCAAGCAGCATGGTCAACGCAGGCTTGAGGGGCTGAAGGGCCTGTTCCAGTACTGTAATTTTCTTTATTCTTTCTTTGTTCTTCAAAACCTAATCATCTAGGAGCAGGCCAGTTGAAAGCATGAGTCAGGGACATAGTTCAATGCCTTCCAACAGCGGTTCCTATAGTTTAGTGACTACCAATTATTATTACATTCACTTCATGTTGTACAATTATAGAACAATGGGATACTTCAAATGAATTTGTGAAATTAAAGATACTAACTATTTATAAATGTAGCTGGATTGATTTAATGAATTATGAACCAGGTGTTTTCCAAACATTTCATTCCTTTTCCATTCAGCCTTCTTTGTTCCTAACAAAGAGCAAAACAACATCCAGTTGATTAAAATGTGACATCTGCACTTCATGATGTCTCAGTCTCACTTGCAGTAAACATCTGTTTCAATTCCCATAATTAACATGTTTTGTCCATTTATAAGTGAGGGTCAATGATTTCTTCAAGAATAACCCACATGATGAAAATAGGTAATGACTGGATTCCCAAAACTTCAAAATATAGCGTGAAATCCATAAAGTGCAGAAAGAGGCCATTCAGCCCATCAATCTGCACCAATCTCTCAACAGCATTTTACACAGGCCCATGTTCCTACCATATCCCCATAACCCCCTGCATTTATCATAGCTAATCCACCTAATCTATATATCTTTGGACACTGAGGGGCAATTTAGTATAGCCAATCCACCTGACTGACACACTAACTGTGAGAGGAAACTGGAGCACCTGGAGGAAACCCACATAGATATAGGGATAACATGCAAACTCCACACCTACAATCACCCAAGGCTGGTATTGAACTCAGGCCCCTGGCGCTGTGGTGCAGCAGTATTAACCACTGTTCCACCTTGACACCCACTTAGTTAATCTCTACACAAAGGTTGCAGGTTTTAAATTCTGACTTGAAATTATATCAATTACTATTTTTTATCTTTATAATATTGGTTATGTTATGAGAGGTTGTTACTCCTGTCTGGAGAGTCTAGACTGAGGGGACACTGCCTCAGGGTAAGGAACTGGCCATTTAAGACTAAGCTGAGGAGAAATTGATTCACTCAGAAAGTTGTTAATCTTTGAAGTTCTCTACCCGATAGGGCTGCAGATGGTCAGTCATTGAATACATTAAAGGCAATAGCCAATTGGTTTGGAATTCTGAGGGAATCAAAGGACATGGGGATCAGGTGGGCAAGTGGAGTTGATATGGAAAGTCAACTATGATTAGTGAAGCAGGCTCGGGGAGCTATATAGTCTCCTCCTGCTCCTATTGCTTCTGCTTTAAAAAATACATGGAACAATCCTTATATGTGCATCATTAGGCACTGGTTTGAAACATATGGCCCATTTTCAAACTCATAAATACTAATTGCAGGAATGATCTCAATATGTTGTGAGAGAGTGTTGTGAATAGACTTAAAGCAACTTAACATTTATATTGTCTAGACAATTCCTTCTACTATGTTGCAAAACATAAGGTTGAAGTTTATCAGATGCTTTCTGAATATTACAAGATTGAATTTGTCTTAAGAAGAGAAAACTGCTACTAATTTGTTCCCTTTTACTCCCAAAGTAACACAGGCAAGAAAAACTGAAGGTAAAATACCCCAGCTATAATTTTGCATGTACATTTAGCATAGAAAATTCCACAAGGACTGTCAAAACCATTGTGGCATGGAATAGCAGCTCCAATATATATGCACAAATCAACCTATTTTTCCAGAAATAACATCAGAAATGTTTATAGGGAATGTTTCATAATCCAGAACTTCTGCTGGGAATCATAGAATCATGAGGTAGTATCTTACAACCTCGCTCGGGTGAGGCTCGTAAAATCCCACCCGAGACTAACGGAGAATTCCGTTCTGCGATCCATGCCTGCCCTGATTCCAGGATGAGTGTGCCAGTAAAGTTCCAGCGATAGGATCATAGAGGTTTACAGCATGGAAACAGGCCCTTTGGTCCAACACTGGAGGCTTTACAGCTTGTCAAAATTTGTACTCTCATAGCGTGCACAATGGCACAGTGGTTAGCATTGTGCTTGGGACCTGGGTTTGATTCCTGGCTTCAGTGATTGTGCCAAACAATTCTACCTATGTCTTTTAGGTTCCCTCCGGGTGCTCTGGTTTCTTCCCACAGTCCAAAATTAGGTGTGTTGACCATGCTAAATTTTCCCTATGTGTACCCAAACAGGTGCCAGAGTGTGGTGACTAAGGGATTTTCACAATAAATTCATTGCAGTGTTAATATATGCCTACTTGTGACACTAATAAATGAACTTTAAAAAGAAAACAAGCCTTCATCTTGTGAATATAACAAGGTAGTGAAGAATTGATTACAAGTTACATTTTGTTTGCAGATTGTTTGCTTAGTACTCTGGCAGGCATAGTAACAAGAGCAATCATTCCCATTTATTAACCAAACTTAACTTTAAAGAGTCCTAAGGCATTTCACAGGTAATTGTAAGGAAAAGTGGTGTTGAGCCCAATAAGGAAATAGAGGGGGTAATTTTCATTGAAGTGCTTGGTTTTGAAAAAGAGAGGCAGCAATGTTTGGACAGGAAACTACTACAGAATTAAACAATTTATACAATTATAGAAACATAGGAACTAAAAGCAGGATAAGGCAATTTGGTCCTTCGAGCCTGTTCCACCATTCTTTTTGATCATGGCTGATAACTAAATTCAATATCCTGATTTCCCCCTTTCTTCCTATACCCCTTGATCCCTTTAGCCCCAAGTGCTGTATCTAATTTCTTCTTGAAATCACAAAATGCATTGGCCTCAACTATTTTCCGTGGTAGTGAATTCCACAGATTCACTCTTGCTCTATAATAAGCAATATTTAATCTGAAATTGAAGTATCCAACAATTTTAATATCCTGCATAATTAGTATTAATTGTAATTCTGCTATTCCAGCTCATTAGTTTAACCATTCTGTTTCTACGATTCAGATTCAGTCCTCTGTTTTGGAATCTCTCAATGGAAGAATCATGATTCAGCAAAAATCTATAGCTATCCAATTCTGCAGAAGCTGGTCTGACTGAAATTTAGTCATTCCTGATCTGAAAAATGCCTCATTAACACAGTGTAATACATTAGCACTTAAGTGTCAAAATGTAAAATCTACCCTCAGAACTAAATTTCTACTGAGGACACAACTGTTATTTTGGGTACAACACCAATGGCTTTCCAGAGATAGGGCAGCGGCAGATGTGTGAAGGTGGGGTACAAGACTAGCTCAAACCCTCTGCAACTGGATTTCCTTTCACAAGTATGATTTATAGACAGGAGGAAGACTGGAAGGAAAACAAGTCAAGTGGTCAGTTTAAGGTCAAGGAACAGGCTTCCTGCTCGCCTCCTTGGTTGGACAATGGAGGAACCCTAAAAATATCTGCAAAATGGCACAACTTTGTTGCTGGCATTTTCATATTGTTGTATTATTAGAAAATTTACAACCTATTCCTAGAAGTTTTATTCTTTTGTTAAAAGTTCATCAGCAATCCTTAAACTCTTTTTGTAGCTGCCATCCATATATCTAAAGAAAAAGTAAAAATTAGAATGTATCCAGTTTTTTTCCTGCAATCTGATCTGTTTAGCAGCAATATCAGCTGGGATTGTGACATGGGATAAAAGTGCTTGCATTACTAGAAAATGGGGTTAGTGCAACTTTATTGTTGGTGCAGACTTGATAGACCGAATGGCTTTTTCTGCACTGTATGACTCTATGACATTCGGAAGCTCATGCTTCTCTATGTGAATAACATTTGTTTCAGTAAGAGTTTGCATTGTGCTTTATTAAAACAACAACAAGAACTTACTTTTAAACAGAGCCTGTTTTTTATTCATTTGTGGGACATTCCTGGTGGACCAGCAGTTATTGCTCATCCCTAATTGCCTGAGGACAGTTGAGTCAACCACATCACTGTGGCTCTGGAGTCACACATAGGCCAGACCAGGTAAGGAAAGCAGATTTCCTTTCATAAAAGCCATCAGTGAACTAGTTGGATTTTTCCAACAATTATTTGATTTGATTTCATTTATTAATATCATGTGTATTAACATACACAGAAAAGTATTGTTTCTTGCGTGCTACATAGACAAAACATACCATTCATAGAGAATGAAATGAGAGAGTGCAGGATGTAGTGTTACAGTCATAGCTAGAGTGTAGACCCTAGCTATGACTGTAACACTGCATCCTGCACTCTGATCAACTTTCAAAAGTCTAATGGCAGCACACAAGAAGTTGTTCTTGAGTTGATGGGTATGTCACTCAAACTTTTGTATCTTTTTCCCGACGGAAAAAGATGGATCAGAGAATATCCAAGGTGCGTACGGTCCTTAGTAATGCTGATTGCTTTGCCGAGTCAGTGGGAAGTATAGGCAGAGTCAATGGATGGGAGCCTGGTTTGCACAATGGATTGGGCCACATTCACGACCTTTTGTAATTCCTTGGGCAGAGCAGGAGCCATACCAAGCTGTGATGCAACCATATGGAATGCTTTTTATGGTGCATCTGTAAAAGTTGGTGAGAATCATAGCTGACATGTCAAATTTCTTTAGTCTTCTGAGAAAATAGGAGCATTGGTGGACTTTTCTAACTATAGTATCGGCATGGGGAGACACGGACAGGTTGTTGATGATTTGGACACCTAAAAACTTGAAGCTCTCAGCACTTTCTACTTTGTCCCCATTGATGTAGATAGGGTCATGTTCTCCTTTATGTTTCATGAAGCTGAGACAATCTCTTTTGTTTTGTTGACATTGAGGGAGAGATTAACAATGGTTTTGTGGTCATCAGTAGATTCTTAATTCCCAATATATTTTTATTAAATTCAAATTCTATCTTCTGTCATGTGGGATTCAAACCCACATGCCTAGAACATTAGCTGAGTTTCCGGACTAATAGTCTAGCGATAACACCACTAGGTCATTTCCACTCCCTCCCCTCCCTTCAATGTAATGAATAGTCTCAAGGCATTTTGCTGAAACATTATAAAACAAAGTGTGGTTTTGGGCCACATGAGGAGATATCAGTTGACCAAAGGTTTGGTCAAAGAGGTTTTAAGGAGTACATTAAAGGTAGAAGACAAGGTAGAAGGAGGAAGTTCCAGAGCTTGAGGGTCCAATAACTGAGAGCAAAGCCACTAGCAAAGAAATTATGAATGGGAATGCACAAGAGGCTAGAATTAGAGGAGTGCGGATATATTAGAGGTTCGTGGGGCTAGAGAACGTTACAGAGTTCGGGGAGGGCAAGGCCAAGGGATTTCAAAACAAGGATGAGAATTTTAAAGCCAAGACTTTGCTTGACTGGGAGATAACATACGTCAGGGAACACAGAGGTAATAGAAAGACACGACTTGCTCTAAGTTATAATATGGATAGCGGAGTTTTGGATTACCTCTTAGAATGTGGGAGAATCAAGACTTGAGTAGAATCGTCAGGTCTTCAGGGAACAAAGACTTGAATGAGGTTTCATTAACGAATGTGCTTAGACAGGCAAAGCCAAACCACTTTATGAGGGTGGAAGTAAACTGTATTAGCAATGGTATGAATATGAGGTTGGAAACTCATCTCAGGGTCAAATGTGATACCAAGGTTACAAAGAATCATAGGATCCCTACAATGCAAAAGGAGGCCATTTGGTCCATCAAGTCTGCACTAACTCTGACAAAATATCTTACCCAGGCTGTCTCCCCACCCTAACAGAGTAATACTACACATTTACAACGGCTAAACCATCTAGTCTGCACATCTTGGGACATTAGCAAACAATTTAAAATGGCCAATCTATCTAAACTAAATACCTTTGGACTGTGGGAGGAATCCAGAGTACCCAGAGGAAATCTATGCAGAGAAAGAAAAAACGTGCAAACTCCACAAATCACCCAAAACCAGAATTGAACCCAGGTCCCTGGCACTGTGAGACAGCAGGATGAATCACTGTGCCATTGCTGCTGGAGAGATAGATGGAGTTGGCTTGGAATGGTTATTAAATCTTCCCAACATTTAATGTGAGTGATATTCTGCTGATTGTTGGATAAGTAGTTTAACAATTATGAAGGAGTTGAAAGAGGTGACAGTGAGCTGGAGCTGGGTGGCATCAGTGTACATGCCAAAGGGCAACATGTAGATGGTCAATGGGGGGGATGGGATACCAAGAATAGATCCTTGAGGGATATTGGAGATAAATGGGCTCAGGAAGCGGAACATTGGTGCATGATTCTCTGGCTACAATTAGAGAAATAAGAATGGAGTCACTTGAAAGCCATCCATTGTTCTGAACACAGTGGAGAGATGTTAGAGGAGAACACAATAATCAACCATGCCAAAGGCTGCAGGTTCAGAAGATGAGGAAAATTTTAGCTTTAAGATTATTTACCATTAATGAAAAATCACTATACTTTCTGGAATAAAAAAAGTAATATTAATGGTTTCATTTAAGTTCATGAGAAGCGTTAAAGCAAATGCTGTAAAAACTTGTTTGCAAAATAGAATTAAAATTCCTAGAAACAATTTTATTTGCTGAGCTTAATAAAGATACGTGTCCAGGGACGAAGTGTGCCCACTCCATCTAGAAGAATCGTAGTTGATTAAATTAGAGTTTAATAGCTGCATTAACCATCCAAATATTTCATAAAAATTTAGAATTTCCTTGCAACCAAAGAACATCCATTTACAGGACATATTAACAAATTCATATCTTTCATACCATACCATTAAGGTCACAGAGTCAGAGAATAGTTACAGCTCAGAGGGAGGCCATTCAGCCCATCATGTCTGCACCAGTTCTCCGAATGAGCAATTTATTTCGTGCCATTTTCCTGCCTTCTCCCCATACCACTGCACATTCTTCTTCATCAAATAGCAGTTTAATTTCTTTTGGAAAGGCATTTCAATCCTTAAACACTTGCTGTATGAAACAGTTTTATTTCTCATATCGCTATCACTTTTTTTTCCAAATTAGATTAAACTATGCCCTCTTGTTTTCCATCCTTAAGGACAGCACAGTGGTTAGCACTGCTGCTTCACAGTACTAAAGACCTAGGTTCAATTCTCAGTTTGCGTCACTGTCTGTACAGAGCTTGCAAGTTCTCTCCATATCTGTGTGGGTTTCCTCTGGGTGCGCTGATTTCCTCCCACAGTCCGAGAAATATGGTTTTCACAGTAACCTCATTACAGTGTTGATGTAAACCTACTTGTGACACTAATAATAAACTCTAAGCTTTTCGTAAGTGGGAAAGTTTCCCCCTATCAACTCTTTCCAAACCCCGTGTGATTTTGAATACATCTGTCAAATCCATTCTCAGTCCCTTCTCTAAGGAAAAAAGTCCCAACATCTCCAATCCATCTTCATAACTGGAGTTTCTCATCCCTGGAATCATTCTTGTTATTTTTTTTCTGCATCCTCTCCAATGTGTTCACATCCTTTCTAAAGTGTGGCTAACAGAATGAGATGCAAAACTTCAGCTTAGGCTGAACCAATGTCCTGTACAAGTTCAACATAACCTTCTTGCTCTTGTACTCGATGTTGGTATTAATATTGTATACATTATTAACCAATTTTTTAATCTGTCTCCACATCTTCAATGATCTATGCACATGAACACCCAGATCCCACTGTTCCTGCATCTCTTTAACCTTTGTACCCTGTTATATTAATATTGGCCTGTAACTTCTGACCGGAATCCCAACTTAGGTTGATTGTGTGCTGCATATATGCATCGGAAAAATATGGAAGTACAACGTGTGAACATATGTGCCGGAAGTGTGTCAAGTTTAAATCTCCAATTGGGGTTTGTAAAGCTGCTGTTATTGAAGCGCTGAGCTGCAATCTCTCTCTAAATTGCATCACTCATGTTGACATTAGGTGAGGATTTACACTAACTTTGCACACCTTTTATTGGGTCTAGCTGCAGCAGGTAGAGGAAGCAGATATTCTTTGAGTGGTTTAATTTTTTAGTAAGTGTATTAAAAAATGTTTAACATATATGTAATGCACAGAAAATGAAAGAAAGATTTTAAAAAATGTTTTACAACTTTATGATGACGTACTAAGTTCCAGTAAAAGGTACATTCATTTATAATAGATGGATGTTAGTGTCTGGAATCACAGAATCTCTGTAGTATGGAAACAGGCCATTCAGCCCACCAAATCTGCACTGACTCTCTGACAAAGCATTTTGCCCAGGCCCACCCATGTTCTATCCCTGTAACAACACATATTTATCCGAACATCTTTGGACCTTAACGGGCAATTTAGCATAGGCAATCCACCGAACCGTCACATCTTTGGACTGTGAGAAGGAACTGGGGCACCCAGAGGAAACCCACACAGACACTGGGAGAATGTGCAAACCCCTCACAGACAGTCATCCAAGGCTGGAATTGAATTCAGGTCCCTTGTGCTGTCAGTCAACAATGATAACCACTGTACCACCGTGCCAAAAGTTAAATTCCATTTGTTTTATCCCAATTTTAAGAGTTTTCCTGATGCAATATTAAATTTTAAAAGCCTCTTGTTAAAATGAGTTCTACAAATACAGTGGGAAGTATGCAACTTAGCAAGTTCAACCCCTTAAGGAAAATATTCCTTAATATGCAAATCTCCTGTAAATTGATGTGAACTCTCTGCCGGGTAGCTATTACAGAATCCAGTGCAAATTGAAATCTGAAGTCATGTTTCACCACCACTGCTGTTTTAGCTTGGCTTCTTAACTTTGAGACTTTGACATAAGTACAGAAGAGACAGACTATGTGAAAAATGTATAATTTTTATGTCTGAACCCTTTCCTTCACCCTCCCCCCTCCTCCTCTCCCATTCCCTCCCCTCCACATATCCTTTACCTTCTTGTTTAGAGATAGCAGAACTGTTGTGTCAATGTATAACTATTTTTCACTGATTGTTGCGTTGAAGAGAAAAATATGTTTTACAAGAAATTTGAAAAGATAAGAGAATTAATCAAAATGTCAGAGTACAACTGTTAAGTGAAGTGTTTAGTTAAATGTTAAAATGATGTCAAAATTTTGCATTTGTAACTTTTTTTCTGAATAAATATTTTCCAACAAACTTTAAAAATTCTACTAATGTTTGATTGGAACATTAAAGCAAAACATGTAACTGTGGAATTATACAAATGTTTTATTGAAACATCAAACAGAGCAGCAAAATATGAGAACTATAAATGAAGTAAACAAGGCAGAAGAATACTAATAATAAACAAATTTAGATTTTCTACGTGAACTCTCGTTTGCCCAACTACATGCAATAAGATATCCAAATCATGATTTGAGATGTTCATTGAATCTTGGAATCCCTACAGTGCAGAAAGAGGCCATTTGGCCCATCGAACCTGCATTAACAACAATCCCACCCTAGCCTTCTCCCTGTTAACCCATGCATTTACCCTTCTAATCCCTTGACATGAAGAAACAATTTAGCTTGGCCAATCAACCAAACCCACACAGCTTTGGTCTTGTATCCTTTTATATTGACATTGGCCTATAATCTCTGATCGGAAATTCTGACCTCTCATGTTCTGATCTCTCATCTTGCCACTTAAATTTTCAGTTTACATATTCTAAATTAAAACATACAAGCACTTCTAAGCATGCCACATATAAATTTATATGATAATATAATGCAGATTTAAATAAGGATTTCACAGATTTAGAACAAATAACAAAAGCTATGTTTATTTATACATTAAATAATACTCATCATCAATCATAAAAAAATTACATTTTAAATGAGCCAATAATAATAAGACTTAGAAATAAAAAGCAAATTTTTTTTTAAACGCTTCAATAGATCTTTCCATTAAAACCTCTGTTTGTAAGGCGGACCTCTATGGGCATTCCCAGTCTGGACGCATCCTAAGGGAACATGAGTAGGGTCCTCTTGCATCATGCTGGGACCTGCGGAGATGGCTGCACTAAGGAAGAAGGCTGTTGCTTCCAGCGCAATTTTTAAGCTCAGTAAATGCACAGATAATTTTTTTATTTCTGGTGGCCTATGACTTTCTACCACTGATCAAAAGTTATGGACCAGTCTTTTCATGTTTTATTTTGAACCAAAATGACTCACTTTATGTTTCCCCACATTGAACTTCATCTACTATCTACCTGCCCATTCCACTGTGTTCTTTTGAATTTCTACACTGTCCTCCTCATAGTTCACAATGCTTCTAAGTTTATTCATATCATCCACAAATTTTGAAATTGTGCCCTGTACACTCTGGTCTAGCTCATTAATATATATCAGAAAAAATAAGGCTTCCAAAACAAATCCCGAGGAAATTCAGGGATTTCAGGGAGAACCTTCCTCCAGCCCAAACTAATGTAAATAATGTCCACCCAATGAGACAGATAATTTCAAAATCCCCCACATCTCAGGTGACCACAATATTTAACTTAATTAACTGGTGTGTTCTCCCAAGTACTGTCTTTTCCTTTGTCTACTTAAGCTAATTTAAACAATTCATTTCAGCTTATAAAGCACATATTATTTCTTTAGATTTGACAAAGGCACATTGTACAGTCTCCAGGGTTCAGTTCCCCAAAGAATAATTTGCCTCCCAGGGAGGTATTCCTTTTCAGTCAGTGTGATGGGATGTATCTAACTTTATTAATATTTAATTACAATTAAGAGGTTGCCATGGAAGCACTTGGTTGCCACTGTGTATGCTTAGGATTTAATGACGATATCAATTCTGAATTCAAAGCATCTTTTTTCTTCTGTTCTTTACCCTTTCTTCTCTTTGGTAAACCTTTGGAAACAATTCACTGCTCGCATAACACAAGAGAAAGTGTTTGTCTTCACCCTGTCAAGAACATAAACTAAATGCAGAACTGTAAAGGGATGAAATAAACTACACATTGACACTCGTTAAGACTAGTAAATTAAAAGCCACAAAAATATTTAATTGAATTATGGCTGATTAGGTAGTGTTCTGCTACAATCACTTAAACCTTTGAACTGCCTATCTCAGCTCTGTGCAGTGCTGAGCTGAAGCCAAGCACTTCCACACACACTAAATCAGAAAGGAGCTGTCACCAAATTGTCTTTGCACACATCGTAATGTTTGACTTCGATCCAGCAGGAGCGATGACCAGCAAGTGTCCAGGCTACAAACAGTAAGCAGTGTAACATGAGTCTGAGGAAATGATATCAAACTGCACATTGCTCTGGGCAGACTATACCCTGAGTACAGCATCCAATGTGGGTTGCCTGGACACAGTAAAAAACATTGAAGTGTTGGAGGCACTGCAAAGAAAAAAGCCTGATGCTCAGTGGTTAAGATTTAAGTTACGATAGAGGGAAGACTGCAGAAACATGAACTTTTCAACCTGGAAGGGTGACCTCAGACAAGGGATTTTATTGTTTAAGATTTTTCATGTAATAGAAAACGTAAATCTACAAAATCACCTTAAATTATAGCAGTAAAATCACCCCAAGTGTAGAAAATATATCTTACTTCTTACTCTCACCGTGGTGAGATTGGAACCCAAGTACTCAGAGCATGACCCCAGTTCTCTAAATTACAGTCCAGTGACAATATCACTTCATCACCATCTCCCTAGTAAACATATCTCATCTCCTATATGCATCAAAGGAGTGAACTTTCAGGATTTTACTGATAGTTAAGTTCAAACTTTATAATTCATGTCCCACAATCCTATACAAAAACATTGGGCGTGATCTTACGGTTCACTATTACCATTCACGTCATGCGTCCACTGCAACGAAGATGGAGAATTAGGTGCCAAGCCAAATCTGCGTCCACTGTAGCGGGATGGGAAAATTGTGCTGGCATGAGCGGTCGTAAAATTCCGGCCAGTGTATTTGCCATTCTTCATATCCAGCGTTCATATGGTTGTAAATGAAATCATAATTTGGTCATTAATAGTGATGATGTGGAGATGCTGGCGTTGGACTGGGGTAAAACAGAAAGAAATCCCACAACACCAGTTTAAAGTCCAAACAGGTTTACTTGTAGCTAAAGCCCCAAGCTTTTGGTTCAGCCTGTTCCTTCGTCAGGTGGCTGGGAGTTAATCAATAGAGAGTCAGTAAGGCAATCAGGAACAACATGGCTTGGATGACACAACATCAAATTTGATGCAAAACCAGATATGCCAAGCATCACATTATGTTCTTTTAACAGCTTATTGCTAGCAGGAAGAAATGCACAGTATATTTTGCAACTGTAGTAATTTCATGACATTCAGGAATTTTTATTAGCCAAACTCGAGGTCGAAAGAGAGGGCAAAGTTTGCACCTCTTGGCTCTAATTTTCATGTTGACCCGATCCCAATACTACTGATATTTATATATACCAGTTCAAAAATTATAATCTACTCTATTCACCTCTATATTAAATTTCACTTCAACAATATGGCATTAAATGCAATTATTGGTGTTATCGAGTGACTAGTCCTTTATGCTTAAGATTGCAGTGGTGTATAATCACAAAATAAACTTCAAGGAATTTCTTCAGCATTTCAGAAAAGGTTCTTTAAGATTACAACTATGTATTTGTGTGAAGTAGTGAGTGGCCTTAGGATTGTCTTTATCTGATTGTACCTTCTGCAAGTAGAGTAATGCTGAACTTCCCCACCCCCCACCCCAAAACTGGATGAAAAAATATAGCAAGTTGTTAACTCTCTTCCAGGCAAGGAAAAGTGTTATATTTCACTAATACTAACTTCCTAGATTAGATTTAGTAACTTGAAATTTAAGGATTATGTCTCTTCACTTGCCCATAATCTATCAATAGAGTATATACTTTGATATGGCTGCAATGTCAAAATATCCATTCTCCAAGAATTAGTGAATTTGCTTTTGTACTTCAAGAATTCGCTCCTTGTGCTAGAAAGCTGTTATTAATATGTATTTCATGGGAATTAATGCAGCATTTGAACAAGCCTGCATGTTTGAGGATTATATTATGCAATATATACTAAACGTAGAATAATTTCTCAATGGCTAAATCTTGACAAAAAAATAGCAGTGTATTGTTTCCAGTGTGTTTCTCTCCAATGAAACGGATTGGTTTTCTCTTCAGATCTGATGACAATCTGTCAAAATAAAGTCAAGTTATGCATGAGGGCGAGGCCTCAACATGTTGGCCAAACTTGGCTGCTCAGAGATCAGGGTGTCATCTTTAAGGGGCACTCCCAACAGAAACTGAGTGAACTTCCAACCCACCCACTCCCCTCCCAACCCCCATTTGGAGTTGGTATTTCTCGACACCTCCTGATCATTGGCTCCTTTTCCTTTCATACCTATCATTGGTATTGGCCATGTCTCTCTCCCTCAGGGGCTACCTTACCTTTACAACCATGGACAGATATCCTGCAATAGGTTCATATTTAGGTGAATCTGCTCTGGCATGACGGCTAACTGGTGCCTGCTGAATACCCAATGGCGGGGAGGGGGACGGGGGAGGTTCCGGAAAGAGTGGTTGCTAATTATTTCTTTCTGGTTCAGACAATGATCCTTGGGGCCAAACAGTCAAGACTCCGAAACAAGAGCAAAATACTGTGGATGTTGGAAATCTCCAAATAAATAGAAAATGCTGGAGGCAGATTTAGGTCACACCTGTGCTTCGAGAAACTAAGTTAAGATTTCAGGTCAATGATCTTGCATCAGAAATGAAAAAAGGTTCAAGACGTAATGGTCTGTAAGCAAGCGTAGAACCAAGGAAAGGTTTGCAGAACGAAAGAGAACGGCCAGAATAGGCTGGAGAACAGGAGCGAGAAAAACCGTACACAAAAATGATTGATGATGCAAGAGAAAATGCGGGATTGGTGGGGGTGGCTTGATGGTGGTTATGAAATGATAAACAAATAAATACTAGGGCTACAGTAACTGCAACCGGCAACAGCAGATCCATTGCCTGTTATTGTGATCTGAGGGAGGAGGTGTTAACATCACTGGATCAGTATTCCAGACTAATGCCCTGGGGAAATGTGTTCAAACCACCACAGCAGGGGGTGTAATTTAAATTTGATTAATAGATCTGGAATAGGGAGCTGTTCTGAGTAACAATTTCCATGAAACTATCATTATAAAAGCCCATCTGGTTCACTGATATCCTATAGAACATAATAACTTAGCAGCAGTAAGGGGGGGAATAGCCAATTCAAGCCCTGTTCCGTTATTCAATACGAACAAGGCTGACCTCATTTCGGTCTCAACTCGACTTTCCTGCTCGTCTGCTTAACCCTGCAATGCATTATTGATCAAAAATCTGTCCATCTCTTCCTTAAATTTACTTAATATCCCAGTATCCACCACACTCTGGGATAGTGAATTCTACTGATTCACAACCCTTTGACAGAAGTCATTTCTCCTCATCTCTGTTTTCAATCTGCTACCCCTTATCTAAAAACTATGACCTCATGTTCTAGATTGCCCCACGAGAGGAAGTTCTACGCCTACTTTGTCGATATGTATATCATCTTATATATCTCAATTCTTCTAAACTCCAGAGAGTATAAGGCGAAACTCTTCATGAGACAAACTCATCTCTGAAATCAATCTAGTGAACCTCTTCTGAACTGCATCTAATGCCATTACATCCTTCCTCAAGTAAGGGATGAAAACTGTACATAATATACCAAGCGTGGTCTCATCAATGCCTTGTATAGTTATAGCAACATTCCCTTACTTTTATACTCTTATTTTTTTCAATATAAATGCCAAAATTCCATTTGTTTTCCTTATTATCTGCTGTACCTGCATACTAGTTTTCTATGACTCATGCATGCAAACACCCAGATCCCTCTGCACCGAAGCACTCTGAATTCTCTCTCCATTTAGACAATAAGTTGCCTTTCCAATTTTTTCATCCAAAATGGATACCCTCATACTTATCCACGTTAACCTCCATCTGCCACATTTTGGCCCATTCACAAAACCCATCTGTAAATTTCTTATTTCCTCATTGCAACTTACAGTTGCACTTATTTTTGTTTAATCTGCAAATCTGGTTATAGTACCTTATATCCCTGCATCCAAATCATTGATATTTGGGGCCCAAGGACTGAACCCTGTGGCACACCATTAATTATATTTTGCCAACCAGAAAAAGACCCATTTATCCCAGCTGTCTGCCTTCTGTCAGCTAGTCTCCTATTCAAGCTAATAAATTACCCCAAATCCCATGCGATCTTACCTTGTGCATTAACCTTCTGTGAGGCACTTTATCAAATGCCTGCCTGAGGTCCAGATATACTACATCTACAGGATTCACATTACCCATTAGTCTTATTACATCTTTGAAGAACTCTAGCAAATTAATCGGACGGGATATACCCTTCATAAAACCAAAGGAAATCAGTCATCCTTACTCCATCTGATCTATATGTGACTCCAGACTGATGAAATGCTGTGCCTTCTGAAATGGCTTAGCGGCCCACTCAATTCAAGGACGATTAGGGTTCGGAAGCAAATTTGGCCTTGCTAGCCACACAAACATCCTATGAAAGAATACACAAACAAGAACAGTTGAATTCAGTGTTGACGCTGGAAGGTTGTCAAGTGCCTAATCAAGGAACAAGGGATGGAATTCTATGACTCCTCTGGGGCAGAGCTGGGACCAGTTAAATATAGTGAGTGTTTGAAACTCCATTGACTTTGGTGGAACTGGAAGGTCTCGCCACCAGGAAGAACAATAAAACAATAAAAATGTGAGGTGCTATAATACTTTTGATTCTTCTTTACAGAATGAAAAGAGATTTTTTTATATTCTGTTTTTGTAAGCAGCAACTGGAACTGCACATAAGATATATGCAAATTGTAAAATAGAAAAAGTGTTATACTAAATTATATGTTGATTCTTAGTATGTTTTAATCACTTACATGCAGCACTAACATAAAACAGAGCAAAGAGGTGAAGCTTTCACAGGAATTTCATGCAATTTAACTTTGCTTTACCAATTAGTCAAAATTCTTAAGAAAATGGGAGATGAGTTGCAAACACAACAACCTCCAGCAGAGTTTTAAGGCAGGGCCCAGTCATTCAATGCAAGTTCAAACAAGACTATCATAATATACTTGCCCACAACAACATAAAAATCAGCCACTGATACAAGAACATTGAGATAAAGGATAAGAAATCAAATAGTTATATTTAGACTGTCCTAAGGTCTGAAAAGACCTCAAACACAACGATATCTCATTTATTTTGCCAATTCCAAAGGTAACACTTCAGATTCAATGCCTAATAAGAGTAAAATTACCAATATAGGGCACGATTCCCAATAAGAAGAACTCAGAAGCAAAGGCAAATTTAAATGATTGATCTTTCTCAAATGACAGATTGTTCCTACAACAACTTACTTTAGTATGATCATGTTTGCTGATACATCACATTTGCGCTGTAATGGGCATTAGAAAGTAATGATGAAGGCAGGCTGGAATATTGAGAGTGGAACCATTGTTTAAAATGTTACAATCTCCAAGAGGAAACCATAAACCAAAATAACCAATTTACTGATTGTGTCCTCAAATAAAGAAATTACCAGGAAGATTTCATTTTTATAGCTTTTACTTTAAAATGAATCAGAAACAAAGCAAATTAGACATAAAGAGGCAAAACACAATTACATATTTAAAAAAAATACTTCAAGTCATTGATACGACAAAGGTTAGCACTGCTGTCTCAGGGAGCCAGGGATCAGGGTTCAATTCACACTCTGGGTCATTGTCTGTGTGAAGTTTGCACATTCTCTCCTCATCTGCATGGGTTTCCTCCGGGTGCTCTGGTTTCCTCCCACAGTCCGAAGATGTGCGGATTCAGCTCATTGGCCATGCTAAATTGACCCTAGTTTCAGGAGAGTCAGCAGGGTTACAAGGATAGGCTGAGATTATTGTCGGTGCAGGATTGATGGACCGAATGGTCTCCTTCTGTACTGTAGGGATTCTATGGTTCCAATGGTATGTCTTTTGTAACCACAAACAACCCCATCACTCTCCTCACAAAAGTAACATTACGTAGTTACACATGTTGTGAGGTCACTTTAAGGTAGCATGCAAATGAATAAAGAGCCAGGATGTAAATCATGTGACTAGCAGACATTGTTCAGTAGCGCTAGCAACGTGAAGCTGAAGTTGCACTTCTGTTAACAATAACTTGAATCTTTATCATAAATCTGTCTGCTGAACAATGCTTACAACATCTTAAAATAAACAAAATCTATATTTAGTCTACCAGTCATGTGTGAGATTGGTAACTTTGTATTAAGCAAACAAAGAAATACAACTCCACAAGGGCCTGGGTGGGATTGTGTTCAGTGGAGACTTGATGGGCCGAACAGCCTCTTTCTTGCACTGTAGTGTTCTATGATTAATATGCTTTTCTTTATTCAGCGAGCTAGGTTAGGAGTTCTGACCAACCATAACTTTCACCTTCAAGTTTCACGGATGTGGCTATGATCAGCAACATGCACTTCTATGAACCCTCTCTAATTCAGGTCACAACATTCCTGAGACCAACCAATAACACCAGTTAATGGTTTGGCCTCTTCTGTGAAAACAAAATTTATTGTTGATTGGAAAATGATGTGATTGATCATATTGCGTCTGCATTGACTCACCCAGACCCTCTCCCCACCCTACCCTGTAACCCCACACATTTATCTTGACCAATCCACCTAATCTGCACATCTAGGAACACTAAAGGACAATTTGACATGGTTAATAAACCTAACCTGCCACATCTTTGAACTGTGAATGGAAACTGGAGCACCTGGAAGAGATTCACGCAGACGTTGGGAGAATGTGTAAATCCCATATAGACAGTGACCCAAGACCAGAATTGAACCTGGGTCCCTGGTGCTGTGAGGCAGCGGTGGTAATCACTGCACTTCCCGCCCCCGCCAATACCTATACTCAGCAACCAGTAGTGGATATTTTTCAGCCTATCTCGAGAAACAACCTATTTTTTTTCAGCCTATCTAGAAATTACCTATTTACATAGGTAATTAATTATTGATGACCAAAAATATTGTTCCAGAAATGACATCAGTATGAAAAACCTTTCATTCATCTTTACACCCTACCTGTCTAGAAAACACTGCTTCCTGTTATCATTTTTCATTACACTCTTCTGTAATGAAAATTTATAAATTTCCACATTCTTCCTGTGTAAACTTGTCACGCTATAATTAAAACATTATCAGTGGTGGTATATTAGCACTTCAGCATTATTTTGCCTTCCAGCAATTCAAAGGAGCTGTAAGGTTGAAAGAGGACTTATCAAAGGAATGATTAGCTGGAATTACATTTTCAACCATGGATCATTTAAGCCAGAGTAATTGCAATTCATTGCCTGCCTATTGTCTGCACCAGCCCGGGGTGCTAAGCTAATGATTTGCATGGTAACACTTCTAAGAGTTGGAGTCAATACGAACATAGGAGATAGGAACAGGCTATTCAGCCCATTGCAAGTGTTTTGAATTTATCACCTTTCTATTGCTAATATTAATAGCGCCTGAAGTAATTCATTTATTTGTAAGACAACTTGACACCTCGGTGCTGCAAGATATTAGTCTCTCCCTTTCTATCCTCGCGTGTGCATTTTTTTACTTCCTGCAGTACCTTCACTCTTCTGTCAATAATTTAGCTACACTGCCTCTTTCTCTCGCTCTCTCCCTCTGTTGCCAACTCGTAGCGTCCATGGCAACAGATAGCCAGATTTCACTGTACACACAGTACAGCCTAGCTTAATGGCCAAGGCCCGCCCCCCACTCCTGCCCTCATTTGCTCAGCGGTCCGAATTTGGACGCGGCGGGGCCAGGAGATTGAATCTTGTGGCTATCAATCAATGAAGGGTATTTCCCCGCCCCGATCTATCAGGTACGGTTAACCTGCAGCGCTGGCTGCCGCCGTTGCTGTTACATGTTGGACTCTGTGAAGACAGCGACCATTAGTACCTGTAGCTATCTGGTCAGTGCAAAATGCATATTTTAATTTCATTTTGAATACAGATTTTAAAAAAAATTGAATTAGTCTTTTGAATAATTTTACTAAATTGGACAATACAAAGTTATGATTGTTAGGTGGACTTTTACTTGAATGTCCAACAAGAATAACTTAAACTCGGGTTTTAATTTTTTTTGCAAAATGTATTGAAATAATCTGAATTTAGCAACTGAAAAGTATCGGTTCTGTATCATACCTCAGTAAGAATTGATAAATGTTTTAATAGGATTGATTTATTATCCTCTTGCAAGTTTTTTGGGAAAAAAAAGTGGGTTGATACATATGCCTAACTACTGTTAGATTTTTAAACAGTTGTCAAGACATTATTGTTTAGTTGAATGTAAATTACATACTAATATATCACGTGTCCAGATTATTATCAGAGTTTGCATTTGAACAATATTTAGGCAATATTACATCGATTTTTTTTTTGTCAATAAGTTCCTTTGTACACACAAAACAAGTACAGGAACAGTGTTGACCAACCTGTCTATATAGGAAAAATCGTGAATAAGAAACAGGGACATGTGTAGCATATAGAAAGGCTGCATTGGTCATTATTAAGTCAATGGGATGAAGGTATTAATTCCAACAATGCAGTTACTATATCTCTAGTTGCTTATAGAATTTAAACTAAGTCTATATTAACTCAGGCCTTGATATACAGTTGGCTGGAGACACAGATATTTGTGGTGTCTAAGGATTAGTAAAAACATCAGCAATGTTTATAAAGGTAGTGAGAATGACAATGATATTCATATATCTACAAAAAACGTTAAATGGATAATATAATGAAGAACTCAGAGAGTGAAGTATTATTGTGGTTGCACTTGTTGTAGATAATGCCTAATCTATTAACAGGAAAATCATCCATATTGTCCACAGGAAACTTTTTATTACTTAATGAGTTATCTATTTCTAAGGATAGTGGGTTTGGATTAATTTCAGTATTCTATCTCAGTGGGATCATGTAACACGTGTTAATGTTCATGAATAAACAGCCAGCTGGTGCCCAGTTATTGTTTCTCTGTTTGTTCTTTCAACAGGTGAGACCCCCTGCTGGATTTCACAAAGCCAGTTCTCCTTTGTTGGCTCTGGTGAGGGGAGAGAGAGAGAGAGAGCAAGGATTAATTTTGGATTGCTCTTGCCAAGTGTTGACACAGACATGATGGGCTGATTGACCTTTCGTCCTGTAAACCTCTCTGGTTTTACAGGTTATGCTATTGAAAGTTTGGCTCTGCAACCTGTTTTAGTTCCAAAGGTGTTGCTCTTAAACTACCTGCTAAAAATTAATGAGTCGATCATTCAGAATGTGTTTGTTGTCGGAAATATTGAAACCCAACCTTTCCTTTTGTCTCCTATCAGCTGCTACATGATTCTGGGCTTAAATCCATAATCTCCTCACAAGCACTTCAAGTCTAGTATCTACTGTACACAATCCCTCCTACTAGAATCCCTACAGTGCAGAAGGAGGCCATTCAGCCCATCAAGTCTGCACCAACTCTCCAACAGAGCATCTCACCCAGGCTCTATTCCTGTAATTCCATTTAGTCATGCCACTAATCCCCTAACCCACACATCGTGGGACACTTAGGGACAATTTAGCATGACAAATCCATCTAACCTGTACATCGTTTGGACTAAGAGGAAACAGCGCACTCAGAGGAAACCCACGGAGACACTAGGAATATGTGCAAACTCCATACAAACAATCAGCCAGGGATGGAATAGAAGCCTGGTGCTGTGAGGCAGCACTGCTAACTACTGTGTACCGTGCTGCCCATTGATGCAGAATATGAACATCCTGATTTTTTTTTTTCCCCCTGTATCTAATGTGTCTTCAAGACCAACTTCTTCTAATCTTTGCAACATTAATTATTTTCACCCTACTTCTGCACAGAGCCCCTAAAACCCAAATCATTTTCCTTGTTGCTTCAAGGCCTGATATCTCCAAACTGCTGTAGCTGTTACTATGGGGCATAACTATAAGGTTCATGGTGGGAAGATATAGGAGGGATATCCAAGGTAGATACTTCACTGAGTGATTGGAGTGTGGAATGCACTGCCTGCTGTGATAGTGGAGTCTGATACTTTAGGAACTTTCAAGCAGTTATTGGATAGGCACATGGAGCACTCCAGAATTATACTGAATGGGATAGCTTGATCTTGGGATTGGACATAGCTTGGCACAACATTGAGGGTTGAAGGACCTGTACTGGTGCTGTAATGTTCTATGTTTTTATATTTCTATGGCTACCTGGGAACCAATTTGCACAAACTGCAAATCATTCAGCATGCAAATGCCTGTATTCTTATCCACACAAATCCTGACATCTATTTTCACCTGCCCGAGGCTGAATTGATCATCCTTTGGATCAAGTTTATAAGTTTTCTTATAAACTTGCATCATCCAAACTCTGCAATGATTTTCAGCTTTGTATTCATTCTTCGCTCCTGTGACATAGGTTTGAAACAAGATATAAATCAATTTGCCCCATGTTTGGTTACATGCTCCAGTCACCATACTGCTGCCCTCACCACTTCCAAAAGTCTACTAAAGCTTATTTCTTCTTTTGTTCCCATCCCTCAATGTATTGTTTTCCCTCTCACACAGTACTCTTGTAATTCCTGAACCATTTTCTGTGGTAAAAAAGCACAACAAAAATTCAAGGTGTTATTGCTGAATCCTTAAAAAATTTACAAAGATAAGTAGGGTAAATTCAGTGCTTACTGTTAGGAGCACTGAAGGGGGAATTAAAGCTGCTGTGTTGGGAATGCAGAATCAGTTACTTTTCTATGATATCTACACCTATTGTAAAATAGCAAAAGTGAAAATGATATAATTGTCTTTTAAAAATAATAATTTGTGTATCTTATAGGAAAAGACCCCATTGCACTTTAAGGTTCAACAATGACTGCTACTTACTACCGTCCCAGAACAGCCAGTGCTAATTTTCTGCCAGCCATATCAACAATGGCGTCAAGTTACAAAGGCCACTATCCTCATAATTTGCTAAGACAGAACTTAATGTTACCTTGGAGACCTAGCACTTATTACAAAATGGCATGCATTGCTCCTACCATAGCTTCTTTCACTGCTAATGTCCCTGGACATACTGAAGCTAAAAGTGCTCATACCCCATCGAATAGAACAACATTACTTACCAAATACAGTCCTCAGGATTGGTATGAATCAAACCAGACCAACTATAAACAGTCCGAGTCTTTCAGACACAGTGCAGAGAAGCTCCGGGCTGACACTGCTCGTTTGATCCAGAATAAGGAAAATGTTACCAAGAAAATACAGTTTGAAACCAGCAAGAATTTAGGTGAACGTGTCAATGACATTATGTTTTGGAAATCTGAATTAGCTCATGAGATTGAGCAGATGATCGGGGAGACTAATGCTCTCCTTGAGGTCAAGAAGCGATTAGAACGTGCCTTGACAGAAACTGAAGGGCCTCTCCAGGTAAAAACCATCTTAATGCTTAATTATTTAATATTTTAAGTATCGAAAATTGCAGTTGCTTTCATTATTTATCATATCAATTCCAAATTAGAAATAATTCTTTTAATTTGATTTATTATTGTCACTTATATAGAGATACAGTGAAAAGTATTGTTTTTTGTATGCTATACAGACAAAACATAATGTTCACAGGGGAGAAGGAAAAGAGAGGGTGCAGAATATAGTGTTACAGTCATAGTTAGGGTGTAGAGAAAGATCAGCTTAATATATGGCAAATCCATTCAAAAGTCTGATGGCAGCAGAGAAGAAGCGATTGTTGCATTGGTTGGTATGTGTTCTCAGACTTTTATATCCTTTTTCTTGATGGAAGAAGGTGGAAGAGAGCACATTCAGGGAGCATGGGGTCCTTGATTATGCAGGCTGCTTTTCCAAGGCATCAGGAAGTGTAGACAGTGTCAATGGGATAGTAAAATACGGATTAATTAGCTGTTTTAATGGGAATACAGTGTAATTGTTTAATGACTGGTTTTACTTGCTAATCATTGCCTGCTTTGTCTGTTCACATCTGAAAATTATAAATTGTATTCCGCTGTAGCTGAAAGTGGAGAAAGTGACTTTTAAGTGCACTGAGCTCGCATGATACATTTAATGGAAGTCATATTACTTCTCATGATCAGGTTTCTCACTTTATGACCCAATGAAATGGTGAATGTTGATACACTTGGGGCAAAGAATTGCTTTAATCACCATTATAAGAAAGGTGAGACATTTTGTCAATAATAGATCACAGTATTAGCTTTGTTCTTTCTAATGTACATGGGATTAGAAATTATGTTCTGCCACAGAAAATAGTCTGGATTGTTTCACCCAATCATCCCAGAAAGATACTCCAGTCTTTGTGGAGGGACAGTCATTCAATTCAAAGACAAACATTTTGTGAGGTTTATGTGTTTAACTGGAAACTCAAGCTTGGAAGATAATTAATAAAATTGGCTCTGTGCCAACTATGTTTGAAGTATCTTTCAGACTGTGCTATTCAAATTGGACAGTCTGCACAATGTCTATTGAAAGAGATAAATCAGAATCATTATATAGGCAAGCAACAAGAAAACTCAATATAAACATTAATAATCAGGGGTCATAGAGGCAGGGCAGCTTGCTTTGCCATCATTCATAGTCAATATGGCAGTCATTTTCTATCTAGTGAGAAGGAATATTTAAATCTCTTCAGTTATCCATTTACTATTTAGTGAACTTATTGGGACTTCTAACTGGTGCAATTGACCAGTGAAAGGTTTATTTCCTGTTTTAGAAAAGCAAGGAATTAGGTAAACTAATGAAATACCATCTCTAAGTCGTTCAATTCTGGGCATACAAAATATAACCTAGATATTGGACAGGTAAAGGAATGCCTGCATCATAGGAATGAAGGTTGATCCACGGGAACGCACTGACATGTGAAGAAGAGAGAAGCAACCAAAAGTTAGAACCCAGAAGCTTGACAATGTTACGGCGTTGCCAACACCACTTTGAATGTATTTGTGATGTCACACTAATAGTGATTAAAGCAGTTCTCTTTTCCCTCCTGCCCCAATACTTTACAGTTTGTGGCAACACAGTGGCACTGTGGTTAGCACTGCTGCCTTATATTGCCGGGGACCAGGTTAGATTCCCGACTTGGGTGGCTGTCTGTGTGGATTTTGCATATTCTCCCCATGACTGTGTGGGTTTCCTCCAGCCGCTCCAGTTTCCTCCCACGTTCTGAAAGATGTGCAGGTCAGGCTCATTGGCTGAGCTAAATTCTCCCTCAGTGTACCCCAGCAGGCACCGGAGTGCGGCAAGTAGGTGATTTTCACAGTAACTTCATTGCAGTGTTAATGTAAGCTTATTTGTGACACGAAGAAATAAACTTTAAAACTTTATGGGTTGCAAATTTCAAAATAAAACATTTAAACTGAAATAGCCTTGACGGTGGCATCATGGTATTGTCACTGGAATAGTGACTCAAGATAATGACCCAGGTTCAAAATTTGAATCGCGAAAGAATTCTCAATGAGAAGTTTAATGATGACCATGAAACTATTGTCGCAAAAACACATCTAGGTCCATTAATGTATCCTTAGGAAAGGAAATCTTATCTGGTCTCGTTAGCATGTGACGCCACAGAAAATTGGTTGACTTTTATTGTCTTCTAAAATGGCCAATAAGCTACTTACTTCAAGAACAATTAGCGGTGGACAATAAATGATGACGCAGACAGTGATGTCCATATCCCATAAAACCATAAGATATAGGAATAGAATTAGGCCATTCGACCCAACAAGCCTGCTCCGCCATTCAATCATGGCTGCTATGATTCTCATCCCTGTTCTCCTGCTTTCTCCCTGTTACCCTTGATCCCCTTATTGATCAAGAACATATCTATCACTGTCTTAAAGACACTCAATGATCTGGATTCCACAGCCCTCGGTGGCAAGAAGTTCCACAGATCCACCACCCTCTGGCTGAAGAAATCCCTCCTCATTTAAGTTTTAAAAGAGCAGGGATGTACTACTGAGGCTGTATAAAGTTCTGGTCAGACCCCATTTGGAATGTTGAGTAGTTTTGGGCTCCATACCTAAAAAAGGATGGACTAGCTTTGGACGAGGTCCAGAGGAGGTTCATAAGAATGATCGCAGGAATGAAGGGTTTGTCATTTGAGGAGTCTGGGTCTATAATTTATGAAGGGGTGCGGGGATCTAATTGCAAGTTATAGGATACTGAGAGACCTAGATAGAGTGGACGTGGAGAGGATGTTTCCACTAGTGGAAGAGACTCAAACTTGACGGCACAACCTCGGAGTGAAGGGATATTCCTTTAAAATGAGATGAAGAGAATTTAAATGAATTTTAAAAAATTATACAGCAGCTTTTTTAATCTCAGTAGAAAATGTTAAGTGGGTGTAATATAACAGTGATTAGCAACTCAGTGCTGGTATTATTATCAATTAAAGCACATTAATTTTGTGAAATAAATAATTATATTGCATAGTATTACAAAACATCAGTTACAGTTTGTATTCCTAATTTGCACTTTAATAATTAACGTCACAGGTGGCACAAGAATGTCTATACCACAGAGAGAAAAGGATCGGTATCGATCTCGTACATGATGGCGTAGAGAAGCAGTTGCTAAAGGTAGGTGTGACTAAATCAGAATTCCTATGTTAAAAGTACATTGTATTGGCATGATCATTTCACTGAAGCAATATTTGCACTTTCTTTCCAATAGGAAGTTGAAGGTATAAAGTCCTGTCAAGAAAGAATGAGAAGACACCTGAACAAGGCAATAGCCCAACTTTCGTAAGTGTAACAATTTGAATTACAAAGCAAAGTACAGATGTAAGATTTAGGGAGATTGATATTTGTATGATACAGGATAGAAGAAGGATGAATTTAATCCAACATGCTGAATCAAGCTCAGTGTATGTAAATGAATCAGAGGATCTTTACAGTGCAGAAGAAGACCATTCAGCCCATCGAGTGTGCAGTGACAACAATCCCATCCAGGTCCTATCCCTGTAACCCAACATATTTACTCTGCTAATTCCCTTGACAGCAAAGGGCAATTTACCATGGCCAGTCCACCTAACCCACACATCTTTGAAGTGTGAGAGGAAACTGGAGTGCTTGAAGGAAACCCACGCACATACAGGGAGGATGTGCAAACTCCACATAGACAGTAACCTAAAGCTGGAATTGAATCCATGTTTCTGGTGCTGCGAGGCAGCAATGCTAACTACTGAGCTGCCCTGCCACTCATATATAACACTGTACGTTTTGCTCCAACAACTTTGCTTCCCTCAAGAATTCTCTCCTCCTCCTCCCCAACCTCCAATCTACCAGCCGTTGTTGCAAACAGTCCTTAATGCACCTTAACATACTTCTTAGACTCACTGGGCTCTGATTAATTCATAAATAACCTTGCAGATGATTTTCCATCTTTGATTCCATTCAAATACTAAGGCGGTCTTTTCAAAATAATCAATTGAGATTCTAATTAGCAGAGAACTATCACTGCTGCATAAAACTACGGCCGGGAATCTGCATGTGAGTTCACCACAAAATCCTGCAAGATTCAGAAAATGAGAAACCCGCTGGCAAAATCTCAGCCCTCCTGTCAATGAGGTTCCCATCCAGGAACATTGGGAACCTTATTTAAATAGATTAACATATTCTTAGTGGGTTCTCTGTCATATCATTCATCCCCCCCGCCCCCACTAGGATATCACATTGGCAAGGTTTATAAGTTTTTAAAAAAATGGGAACCAGGCCAAGGGTATCTGCCATGGATGTATAGATAAGTACATCCCCCATGAGGAGAGGGACATGCTTTGAAAGTGATCTGACAATGTCGACTGACTGTGGCAAGGGGCAGTGTGGGGGGAGCATTCTTAGGAGTTACCTAAGGTTGGTAGGGTGCCGTGTGTGTGGGGACTCACCAAAGGGTGGATAGTCCATGTACTTGGGGAAAGAGATGCTTTGTGAGGTCAGGATTTGCCTGTGTGTGTGTGTGTGGTGATGTTCTCCTCGTGCATGGAGGCTTTTCTCTTTCTTATTAAGCATAGATCAGGGCGCCCTTTAAAAATATCATCTCAATCCCAGGAATCCTAATGTTATGGACCATTTCCAGTCTGAACCCACCAGCGTGACAGCCTAGACTACATTTCCAGATATTTTTCTTCCAAGTGCTGTGCAAAATGGTGACAAACATTGGCTATGCAGCCAGCGAGAAGATGATACTTTTTTTTTCTCTGAGCCAACAGTAAGGAGATAAAAAGGAAAATTACCCTCTACTTTTACCAGATGCCAACTTTGTCGCCAAGGCTCCAAGCCATGAACCATATAAGATAATAAATAATATTTTCAAGGAAGGTGAAAAATCATAGCAGATGAAGTGAGGAAGAGAAAATACAAATATTTCAGTGAGATGGAGCCAGGTAACAATAAAGAAAAGGTTACAGAAAACTCAAAGGTTAATGACAGAAATTGTTACAGGAATTGTAGAAGGAGAAATACACCTGGGATGAGATTTTCCCAGAAATTCAGTAAGACCGATAACCGGCAGGAAAAATACCATTGAAGCTGCCAAGAGTAATGACTTTCTCTGCCTTATAGTGCAGAATATGACAAAAAAATCAAGAGATGTGTTGCATGACCTGACAATGTCCCCTGACAGTGGCTGGTGAGTGGTCTCTGATTCATCTGTTCCACCAGCAGCTTAGTAACTTGAGGATCAGGGCCTCATCTTTAAAAGCCACACTATGCAAAGGAGTTCACCCTGGAATCTCCTTCTGGCACTGCCCCTGACATTGTCCCACTGTGTTCGAGCACACTGTCAGGGCAGTTGCCCGGGCATGACCTTCTTCCCCGCTGGAATGCTGCATTCACCTAAGCTCCTCTTGGAGTTCCATTCACCAGGCAAACTCCTTGAAACTCCAATCAGGTCATGAAGGTGGCATGGTGACACTGAGGTTGGCAGAGTGGCACAGTGGTTAGCACTGCTGCCTCATAGTGCCAGGGATCTGGATTCAATTCCCTGTTTGGGTCACTGTCTGTACAAAATCTGCATGTTCTCCCCACATCTGCATGGGTTTCCTCCCACAGTCCGAAAGATGTGCTGGTTAGGTGGATTGACCATGCCAAATTCTCATACCCATTGCAGTGTTAATGTAAGTCTACTGTGACTAATAAAGAAATTTACTTACTTAGGTATTTCACCATTCTGCTGTCACACTGAAGTGAATGGATTTTCTGAATAGGGGGGGTGGGTGCTGCTGATTCAGATGTGGGGCCTGTTAATGAATGTAAATAATGTTCCTGACATTGAACATTCGGAAATTGTCATTGATGATTGGAAGAGATAATCGCATCATGTGTTTTGAGTCACTGCAAAATAGGATTTGGCTATTCTCATGATTTCTTTTCTGTTCCTATCGCCGATCTTGCCCAATGTGATTGGGAGCTGAAAATTCCAGCTCTAAAATCCTGAGAATCACTGAATTTGTAGAAATGAAGGGAGAAAATAGAGAAAAGATGGTCCAGATTCGGAAACAATTACATGAATTAGAAAGAGACTCTACGTAACCCCAAAGTGAAAATACAAATATCATGTTCTGTTATTTGATTAGAATGTAAGAACATAAAAACTAGAAGCAGGAGGAGACCATTTGGCCCCTCGAGTCTGATCCCCCATTCAATAAGATCATGGCTGATCTTTTCATGGAGTCAGCTCCACTTACCTACCTGCTCACCATAACCCTTAATTCCTTTACTGTTCAGAAATTTATCTACTCTTGCCTTAAAAACATTCAGTGAGATAGCCTCAACTGCTTTACTAGGCAGGGAATTCCAGATTCACAACTTTGTGTGAAGAAGTTCCTTCTCAACTCAGTCCTAAATCTGTTTTTCCTTATTTTAAGGCCATGCGCTCTGGTTCTAGTTTCACCCGTTAGTGGAAACAACTTTCCTGTTTCTATCTTATCTATTCCCTTCGTAATCTTATGTTTCTCTGTAAGGTTTCCCCTCATTCTTCTGAATTCCAATGATTGTAGCCCCAGTCTACTCAGTTTCTCCTCATAAGCCAACCCTCTCAACTCCGAAATCAACCTAGTGAATCGCCTCTGCACCCCCTCCAGTGCTAGTGTATCCTTTCTCAAGTAAGGAGATCAAAGCTGTCCACAGTACTCCAGGTGTGGCCTCACCAGCATCTCATACATCTGTAACATAACCTCGCTGTTTTTAAACTCCCATCCTTCTAGCAATGAAGGACAAAATTCCATTTCCCTTCTTAATTACCTGCTGCTCTACAGGTTTAGATAAAATTGTGCACAAAATGACAATGCATTTATTTCACGTTTTTCATTATGATTTTAAAAAAAGGAATACTTATTTGCTGATCTATTGGCTTGTAGCTGTCAATGTGATGAGATGTTTGGAAAATCTGGCCACAGGGTTTCAATAACACTGTGACGTGATGAAAAAAGAGAGAAGAGGAAGATGTGGAGCATGATAAGATGAGGCAATATTCTTCTGGAGGACCAGAAGGAGAAACACTCTCCTAAAATGAAAGACAGGAAATTGAAGATTATCTGAGATTGAGGAGTGGATTGGAGGGAAACTAAAAGATTGATGGTGTTGCAGTAAAAAAGAATATCTGGTAAAGGGTGAAGTAAGATAATCTGTTGGAGGAGATGGGGGTAAAACCCTGTTATATAGAGGGATCTACAATGGCATTGATAGTGATGAGAGCTGCGTTATTGTCAGAAGGAAACACACTATAAAACAGAATGGGTACTTCATCCTAATACAGCATCTGGGAATACTGGCTCACTTGAAAGGGTGCCTTCCGGATTTTCTACTCATGACTCCCATCTCTGTCTCACAACATGAACTGCCATGGGACATCAACCAGCACAGACTCTAAACCACAATAAAGTTCCTAAACTTCCTGTTAATCTACTTTTATAGGTCATTACTTTTTACTGTGGTATTAAGTAGTAACCATGGACACTACAAAGGAAGTAACAATTTAAATGACTTTTAATTGCAAAATATCTTGGTGCTTCTGACTTTTGTAGGTAGCAGCAACCTTTAACTACAATAATATTAGCTTTTGCACAGTGATTACATTGTCAGCGTGCCCATACACAATTTAATGAAATGAGTACTACACCTTGGCTGGGTGATGGTAAAGTGTTGGAGCCCCATATAAATTCCACCTAGGCTTTGATTGTCCTTTGAATATACATGTCCCAGTTTAGTCAACTTTCTCAATGCATCAAAGCTTTGGCTTTCAATGCAGCTTTGCAATTACACCAAATGGCCCCAGTTTAATCAGGTCTGATGTGTGGGGCCTTATGCATCTGGGGGAAACATCAAAGCCAGATCCAGCAAAGCAGCTGGGAAGGAACTTTTTAAGCAGAATTGCAATGATAATTCTATCTTTTAACATTTTTGCATTTGAAAGATTGGTTTAGAATTATAATTTGAACTTTGCAAACTAATATCATGCACATTCATGGTTAACTTGTATAAAGCTTTACATTATTCCATTACTTGATGTTTGCCAAGAAGGCATTTCATTTCAAACATAACTTTAGAATGAAATAGCCAATGCAATCAAAGATGAACATGACTGATTACTAATCAATGTGCTGATTTATTAATTGCTTTTCAAGGTTTATATATTTCATTAATCACTCCAATAGGGTTGGCAAATCTTGGCTGGAATTCTACGGCCATTTATGCCAGTGGGATTCTCCAGTCCCACTAGCAGCGCATTCCCACCCTCGAATTTCCCACCAGCGTGGGGGTGACGTCAGTGGGAGTTCCCAATTGACAGCAGCAGGACCAGAGAATCCATCCACTAGCAAACAATGCGTCACCTCCTACTGATGGGACACAAATGGCTGGAAAGCTAGAGAATCTCCTCTCTTACTTTTAAGATTCTGCTCTCTATTAGATGTACACAATTCCAAATGGAATTGGGATTAAAAGACCCTCAAATCCTACCTTCAATTAAAATGTGCTGAGATTTTTTTTTGCAGCACCCAAATTTTATGAGCAATAATGAATGGAAAGGATGAAAGGGAAGATAATTAAGAAGATTCTGTTCAGTGAATTTATAAAGCACTGAACATAGTTTTGTTTTTAATTTTATTTGCCATATTCCATCAACCTGATTATATCCTCTTTGTTTCCTATCTTTCTTACCATTAATTACATTTCTAAATGTTGTCTCATCTATAAATTTCAAAATTGTGCCTCCTACATCCAAGTCATTAAGGTACTGATGTATCAATAACTGCAGTACTGAGCACTCCTCTGTCTAGTCTGAAAAACTGCCGTTCAAACACAACTCTTTCCTATTGCATAACATGCATACATGTTGCTGCTGTCCTTTAATCCCACAGTCTTCAATTTAGCTAACAAGCCTATTATTCAATCGTCTTTTGAAAAAAACATACACGCTATTGATTGCACTGCCCTCATCAATCACCTCAGTTTCCACACTGAAAATTAAGATTGTCGAACATGAGTGGCATGGTGGTACAGAGGTTAGCATTGCCACCTCACAGCACCAGGGACCTGGGTTCAATTCCCGAATTGGGTCACAGTCTGTGTGGAGTTTATATGTTCTCCCTGTGTCTGCGTGGGTATCTTCCAGGTGTTCCGGTTTCCTGTCTCAATCTGAAAGATGTGCTGGTTAGATGCATTAGCCTCAGTGTACTTGAACAGGCACCAGAGTGTGGCGACTGGGGATTTTGCAGTAACTTTATTGCGGTGTCAGTGTCAGCCTACTTGTGACAGTAATGCATAAACTTGAAACTTTAAATCTCCATGACTGTGCACCATTTATCTGAGTTGATTAATGTGGGAGGAACATATTGTGGAGGTGGGGAGATATTCAGAATTAAATGATAGACAACAAGACTATTCTCAGTCAGCTTTGATGTGCATTCATCATTTGGATTACGTACCCATCAAAAGTAATTTATTGACTGTATACTGACTTCAAGGGTGGGCTTTTTTGGCTCTTGTAGTGGATATCCCGGTGGTGGGATGGGGAACCATACAAAACAGTGTAGACATTGGCGCAACCAAAAGATCTTGCCAGCAGCCAAACATGAGCTGCCTTCATTGCTGGAAAATGCGCTGTGGGGTGATGGGGAGGCTGAAGATGGGAGGATGGAGGGAATGCAGGGGACAGATTGGAGTAGGTAGGTAGGCAAGAATTCAACACAGTATACGAATCAAAAATGGAACTCCAACATGGTCCCCCACCAAAGAAGAACTTTGCCTTAAATAGTTGATCGTACTGTCTATAGTATCATTCCAATTAATTGTGAAGCTATGAGATAAGTTGTTTGAGGTATATTACCTTTTTCAAGAATCTAATAAACATTGCACACGTATCTTGGTCAACTGTCACTGTTGAAGCACAACCCATCTACAACTGTTGTTAACAATTGCATATGATTCAATAGAAAATTAGAAAATGTTCCATTTTTTAGTAACATAAACTCAGCAGGGTTGGCTTTTGCCGTACTCATTGGGTCTTAAGTAATATTGTGTATTCAGATTTTCCAACAGAAGGCTGGAATTCCCTGTCTCTCATACACTACTGTCGCTGCCAGCAAGAATGAAAAATATAGCATTCAACCAAATCTCCACTCACTGCAGTGGGACTGTTGAATTCCAGCTGTGGGTAGACAATTCCAGCCATTAACTCTTTACACATGGGATTAGCCAGCCCTACTGCAGTGAGTGGAGATTTGGCTGAATGCTATATTTTCTGTTCTCGCTGCCAGAGATTGTGGCATGTGCGAGAGCGGAGAATTCCAGCCAATGTTTCCAGTCCATAATTTTTTATTGGAAAATCTGAATCCACAATGTTAAGCATTTAAAGTGCCTAACCTGCATATCCTGTTTTCTTTTCTTCCAGGTTTCTAGCACCCTCAGTATTTTGCTTGGTTGCTATCTTTCCCAATTGCTTTCCTATCTTTGCAGCATTAAAACATAAAATTTTTCATTTTTGCAGAGCAAACAGAGACACCCAACATGAGCTGGAACAGGATATCAGTGATAAAAATACAGCTTACAGGATTGACGGGAAGTGTCACCAGCTACGCAACACATCCGATGGCATCAGCTACTACAGAGGGGTGGATCGTGTGGATGCCACGTAAGCTGTAAAAATATTGATTAATTACCGAATCATTATCTTTTTAAAGTAAGGAAGTGCAGAGTATCAAATGTGAATATTTGTATTATATTGTGATATTATAAAATGGAAAAACAATTTGGATTTGGACCAATTTTTTATCTCATGACTGGAGGAAAGTTTATTCAATTTTCATCCTTTCATTTTTCTAATGTCTTTGTAATTAACGCTAGTCTTAGAAGGGACAGCTGTATGAAAATATCTTTGAAAGAATAAAAACAATGTATGATCTTAGTTTCCCTTTCCACCTTCTTTACCCTCTGTGGCTATTAACACATTCACCTGAAATTCATTATGTTGAACGATTGTTAGAACATGGCAGATGGCAGCTGGCAGGCTGCCCATTTTCCATAGTGAAACAAAACAAGCTGCCAAAGCGATTTTACAATTTGTGTATTATGAGATTCTCTGAGTAAGAAGACTCACAACACCAGGGTAAAGTCCAACAGGTTGATTTGGAGTCACGAGCTTTCAGAGCACTGTTCCTTCACCAGATACAGAAGACTCACCTGATGAAGGAGCAGCGCTCAGAGAGCTCATGATTCCAAATAAACCTGGTGCTGTGAGATTTCTTACTTGCTACCCCAATCAACTCCACATCGAGATTTTCTGAAGTCAGGAGGTAACTTTCAGACCATTGAAGTGTGGTGATTTTGTTTTAAAGTTTAACATTTAAAATAAAAAATACATTTAAGCCACAAGAATACCATTACACTGCTAACCGTATTTTTTAAACATTTCTGAAAAAATATTGGCTTCAATAAACTCAGAGCTAAACTATCAACAGATCTTATAGGCTATTATTGTTAAACCAACTACATTTACTCTGTGTCTGCCGGATTATGTAGTTATTATGTAAACTAGAAGCAGGTTCTTATCTATTCAATCTGAACTGCTCACAATTTTATGCGCCTCAATTAATATTTCCCTTCAGCTTCCTCCATTCCAAAGTTTTTTGTCATAGCTAAAACAAACAGTCTTGTAAATCTCCTTTGCATCCTCCCATAACTGAAATTGTTACAATTGGGCAAGGAATACATGACTCAATAAAGTTGGGAAAGAGACTCATGAGAGAACTCTTTCAAAGAGCTAGCACAGAAATTAAGGGCTAAGTGGTTTCTAATGCTGTAGGTGGCAGGGCGGCACAGAGGTTAGCACTGCTAGAATTTTTCCTTGCAAAGTTCCGTTGAACTTGGGTAGGATTTTCCAATTTTGGGGAGATTGTGGCCATAAAATCCTGCTCATTGTTATAAAAGTATTAATGCCTAATTAAAATCAGTTCACAATTACCAGTCATATTTACATAAATATCTGTTGATAGAATAAAACATTGAAAAAATAAAATTCTTAAGCAGAAGTCTCTCTTTCTTTGTTTTCAAGTAATTACTGTCCCTGCTAAATTAATGAAGCATTTAAGCATATTGCAAAAGTCTCGATAATATTAATTACTACCTGTATACTCTCTCGGTAATGCTCATCTGTTCAGGTCTTGTGGCCAATCAATGTGTTAATCATTACTTACAAGCATTTTTGCTCAAGTGTAAAAAGAGATGAGTAACTAATCGGTAATATTTCAGAATCCTTTCTTTTATCAGGTACCAAGACTCAGACACATTTGGCAACCGATGTGATAAAAGCTTTTGCTTCGATGTAATCTGGCTTAATGATTGAGCTTTGTGACTGAATAACACAAAATCACCTTTTAGCAACAAATAATGGCTCTGATATTTTCTGGGAGTTGGGGATATGGGTGAAGTTGAAGACATTTGGAAAACCTGGATGCTGAGATGTAGGGGGGCAGGAAGGGAATGTCCAACTGATCTTAACAATAGGCCTCTCTTTGCATCTTACAAGGACATCCCCTCCCCAACGCCGCCCCCCACCCCTTCCCCCTCCGGAGGCACCTGGCGAGGGAAACCCCAAAATTAAAAAAGTGGCACAGTAGAAGCTGGAGATCAGGGCTGGGGAAAGGAAGTTGAAAATCGGGGGTAGCGAGGGAAGTCAGAAACAAGATCTGAGATGCTCTTAAAGGTCACGAGGGAAGGAACTGTGCTCCTACTCGTCCACAAGAAGTGTATAACCTGAGGAGGCAGCAGCTCCCACCTGGATTCAGCTGTCAGATCTTCTTCACTACCCGTTAATTTAAGTTGTGGCTCCAATGTTCATAGAAATCATAGAAACCCTACAGTGCAGAAAGAGGCCATTCATTCAGCCCATCGAATCTGCACCAACCACAATCCCACCCAGGCTCTACCTGCGTATCCCTACATATTTTACCCACTAATCCCTCTGATATATGCATTTCAGGACACTAAGGGGCACTTTTAGCATGGCCAACCAATCTAACCCGCACATCTTTGGACTGTGGGAGGGAACAGGAGTAGCTGGAGGAAACCCATGCAGACACACGGAGAATGTGCAAACTCCACCCAGACAATGACCCAAGCTGGGAATAGAACACAAACCCCTGGAGCTGTGAAGCAGCAGTGCTAACTACTGTGCTACCATGCCGTGATGTTGACATCCAGTATACCATTTGAGGCCTGGAAATTTGCATTTTAAAATTCTTAGGGGTAAAATCCTGATATTTTAACTCCATGATCATTTACTACCTGTTGGGGTGGTTGAATTCGAGGGTTATCTCTCTGAACTATGGGTAAGTAAACCGCTTCTAATGAAGAGGTACATTCCAATTGTGAACAATGAAGTGAAAATAACTGTGATGCTGACTGGGCTAAGCGTGCCCCAGACTTGCAAAGTAACGTCACTAAACAGTTTGGTTGTATCTCAGCCATTTCTTAATAGGTTTCCTATGTTATTTGTTAATGTGCACAATATTATGAAGGAATTCATATAAATATTCATTCAGTCATCCATAATAACCCTGATTGTTTGGTTTTTACAGTCCTCTAATTGCAATGTTTTTATTCCATGAATAGTTTCTTGCCAAACCTGATACAACAGTTAAATATATCAAAGAATAGGGCAGTTTCCTGGACTAAAAAACATGACAAAGCCACTACCAGTCTCATTCAGAGGTTTTGGAAAAAGGGTGAGAAGCACATGGATCTTTACTGGAGCTGTGATCCAGCTACACTCAGGATAAATTGGAGATGTTCTGTTTTGCTGCCTGACTTAGTAGAGAACATTTTTTATTTCTTGTAGGGTCCATTCATTCCTCAGAACAGACGTGGCCAGCACTAGTACATTGAATGTCTTTTATCAAACAGAATTTTAAAATTAACACATTACAGAGAGTGAAGAAAAATAATTTTCTGGAGAGGGGAAGAAAGAGAGAGAGAGTAGCAAAAGTCAATCCCAACACAGACTTGACCCAAACCTTACACTCACCAAACACATATAGCTGTTGAGAGCATTATAACTTTTCAGTTATCTGTATTATAAAATTACTTGGTACAAACTGTGTCTCTAACTTTCATAAACAATTTGCAGCTGTGGGCATGCAAGCTTTTGTTTATGAAAATCTTTGTTTTGCTTATGAGAAAGCATTGCTTGCATTGTACTTTCAAAGAATGCAGTCAATTCCTAAGCTCATCACAGCTGAGTTTTAAAATGTGGCTAAGTTAGCTTTTAAAGCTTAGCAGAATTAGTTACATAGACAGAAATATTTTAAATTGAAGTCTTTGCGTTGTGAAGCAAACCATCCAAAGGATCCAGCATTTCACTTTCTGCTGCTGTTCATCCTTCCAAATTGTTCAAAACGGCAGTCTCATTTAGCGATATCTTGAAGTCTTTTTGTAATATGTGTTATTCTTTTAAAACAGAATTTCAGTTCCAGAGTCTTGGGCCAAGTACACAGATAATAATATCTTACGATCGCAGAGCGAACGGGCTGCATCTGCTAAACTCCGAGATGACATAGAAAATCTCCTTAATTCAACGTCCAGTGAAATGTGGAACCAGTTCAATACTCTGAATGTGTCTTTTACAAACCGCATCGCTGAGATCGCTGAAGCCAAAAATAAGCTGCAGACACACCTTGCTAAGGTAAATGAAGAATTCAGGTTGATATGTAGGAGTCACATACCATCCAGTTTTAGGGAGTATTGCGAAGTCTGTAAAAGCATTTTTCATCATAGCCAAAACAGTGCATTGACATTTATGGGGCAATAGCTTTAATGAATAAATATATCAGTAATTTACAACATAGGTAGATTACTAGGAAGTTCTTCTAAGCGTGCAATTATTGCTGAAAGTGACCTAAATCAGTGTTCCTCAAGCTTGTTTGGATAAAGGGATCCTTTTCAAATGGATTAGTTATCATGAACACACCCATCTAAATGATACTACATTATACTCATAAAATGAGAGTGATGAGTGTTGTAATGACGTCTTCAGCACAGCAAGTATTTACATAACAACTGAGTGAGATAGGTGTGTCTGCTTCCCACAGCGACCTCTGTCATTGGCAGGGGGACAGAGAGAGCAGGAGTGTGGAGAGGGCTGTTCAAAGAGAGGGCAAGAGCTCGGGGAAGGCCAAGTATGGAGAGAGTAGGAGTGGGGGGGCCGGGGCAGTGCAAGGAGAGAGCACCAGAGAGCAGGAACATGGTGATAGACAACAGGGCATGCCTCCACTGCTAGCCATTTGATTACTCTTGACCACCTACCCTTTATAGTCCTCTCCATTTACTTGTAAAGAAAGCCTGTGTTGTGGAAGTGCTCCACGGGTCACCTGGTGTCCACAAAACCCTGGTTAAAAATTCTGAGTGTGACATTTCTCATGTTGTTCATCATCAGTTGAAACAAGATTGCATGAGTTGTAATGGCTTTGTTACAATGTTTGTAAAAGATGCTTATGTTAAATAGGCCAGTGGACATCTTAAAATATAAAACAACAGACAAAGGAAACTTTTCATAAACATTATAAAGTGTTTACTTTCAGTATTGTACAATGCAGTTATGGTGACATAAATGAAACATTTACCAATCCCAGGTCATCATTTGCTAGATGGAGGTTTTAAATTAAAATTAATAGGTGGAATTTTCCAGCCCCTGCCAAAGTTAATGGATTTTTTAACGACTGGCTGCATTTTCCAGATCTACTCCCCACCCCATTCCATGAGAGGGTCATAGAATTCAGTCCAATCGTATCTGTCAACTTTCAAGAGTAGGTTTTCTAACGTGGGTGTGAGTTAGGGCAATATGCCCATTGGTTGGACCAGCTCTGACGATCTTAGTGACACACTTGATATGCATTTATAAACCAAACCATCTCAGTACAGGAACTCTTTTACATTTGCAAAGAAAAGAATGATGTGAAGTGTCATGAGAGATTGCCTAACATTGAAAGGCTCAGTTGAATAAAAGATGTATAACATACCTCTCGGAAACAATACTTTGTATTTGTAGGAAGGCAGAAAGCACTTTTAAAAGAAAACAAAGGGACAAAGTTATTTCAAAGAGAGAGAAAACATTATCAAGCAAAGATAAACACAGCAAATCACAAGGTACAAGGTACAAAGTACAAAAGAAAATGCTGTTTAAATAAAAGTATTCTCCTTTGAATCTTTCATTATCTTTAGTTTATGAAAATCTTACCAGCTCTGCTAACTTTAAGAACTTATTTAACCAAATGATAGGAATAAGACAGACTTAGTTTACCATTACATTCCTTACTAAATGTTATTTATAGAAAAGCTAGTGGATAATATACTCCAACATTGCCTTCCCATTGCAAAAGTATTCCACCTACTACTCCAGGTATTAACGTAACGTGTAGGAGAGACCTCACCAAAATAAGGTCTGCTGGACACACAAATTTATAAAGGAGGAAAGTATTCAAAGAAAAAAGAACGTAACCACTACCTACATAGATTTATGGATTATCTACCTATAAATAACACTGACAAGTGTAGAACTGAACTATACACACAACAATCCCGAGGTTAGCCAAAGATTACTTTTCGAAAGCATAAAAAGATTGCAGGTCACATCAGTTTCATCTGTGGATGAAGAAAACGCTGTTGCACATTGCTGCGTTCTGCTGCTGATAAGACCAATAAACTAGATACTGTGATCTCGTAAAGACATATTCTTTTGATACAAAATAAAAGAGCTGGACACCATTCCCAGTCAACACCAAAGGGCAACATCCATCATTTTCCTCCTCTGTATTTTCTCTGGCTATGCAGACCCTTCAAGTTATCTTCCAGACTGAGCTGACAATCGAAAGCATCAAAAAAGCAATCAGAGACAAGGAGGCACCCCTGAAAGTAGCCCAAACCCGTTTGGATGAACGCACTCGGAGACCAAACGTGGAACTGTGCCGCGATGCAGCCCAGATTCAGTAAGTCAATAAATAAAGATTCCATCATACACTTTCAGGGATGGTCTTTTTGGCACAGTCAGTAGGGTTTGTGCCCCTGAGTCAAAGGCTTTGGGTTTGAGTCCCACCCCAGGACAAAGTGACCATGGATGGTGCATTAATAGCATGGAAAGACGGTTTAATTGCCAACTTCTAAACCCTTTCAATATGTTAGACAATCAGAGTAGGAGAATCCCCTGTTGAGTGGTGCACATCCTCCCCACCCCCCACATCTCCCATTTCTCCACCACAAATTATAACATCTAATTAGTGACTAGATTTGGAAGCACTAATTTTGAAAACGGAAATATAAGCATGTGTGGCCTGCCCACTGGCTCCCTGCTCCAAACACACCACAGCACACAGTTGGATGAAGGATACGCCGGTCCCATGATCAACTGAAACCTTAAGTGGCCACTTAATGACCATGTAAAGGCTGTTTGTAATCCAGCCTTAAATTTATGGCTGGTGGGAAGAGTTCAAGGCCGGGAGGGAAACCCAAAAAGTGACCTTGCTCAGGCGTTGGGTGGGAAGTGAGGTTGGGGGAGCACCCAACAGTCTCCTTTTAACATCACCTCTCTCCCTGAAATCACAGTCTGGTCCCTGCAGATGCTCTGCTCCCCTGGCCTCTGCACCAACATCCCCACACTGCTCAGTCACCTGGGCCTCATTCCTATCCCCTCCCACACAGAGACCTCCACACAAACCTGATCCTAGGCTGAGATGTTAGGGATTGCTTGTTGTCCCAGTCTTGCCCATGGTGGCTTCTGGCACTGCTACGACTACAGACCTGTTGCTCAATCAAACTCAAGGTTGGACATCCTTCCGAGTGAGGGACAGAAGTCTCCTTTCCAGTCAATTCACACTCGGAGTGTTAAAATGCTTCTCCAAACCCTTTTAAGTAATCAAAACCAGTCCAGAAAATCTTGCTGATCCAACTTTACATTCCAATATGCCTTCCTCTTATGTGTGAAGATCTCCACCCCAGCCAGATTCAGGTTCTGCTCTTGTATGATGGAATAAAATAATTTAATATTCACTGTAGTAGCCAATAATTTATTCCCCAGGTCTGTAATTGCCTGAAAAGAAAAAACATCTAATAGCCAGGACAGCCTCCTTCTAAAGGGTAGTTATGGATGGACAATAAATGCTAGTTTTGCCAGAAATGCTCATTTCTCACGAAGAAATAATTTTAAACAGTTACCTCCTCTCAGAATTTAAGTCTGACTCCTGGTTCTCCCTGGCTCATTTCGTTGCAGTGATTGGTCAATGTAAATCTAATTTAGTATTTTCATTACTTTGCAAACTCCAATCAGATCATCCCTGGATCTATGTTTCTTCAAATTATGCAATACAGAGATGCAGCTCAGAGAGCCCATCTAGGTATCAATGGTACTTCACATTGTCAATTAATCTTATGGACTTCTGCATTTTTTCCAAAGACATAAGAAACTCCACTGTACAAATATATTAGGGCTGGATTTTTGTCAAGGAGATGGGCACCAGGAGTTGGGAAACTTCCTGGTCTGTTTCTGCCCACTCTATTTTTGTGTTGAGAAACCCAGCACAGATGGGAGATGGGCCCACCATGCCCAGAGACAGGCCTGAGGTAGCAACAGAATTCGGCAGTTGGTGAGACTGGTAAACTATTAGTCCTGCTTCTGTTTATTGGAGATCTGTCCAGTTGTAATCATGACTGCTAGGACCACTAGCCCTTATTCCTCATCCCCTCCTCATATGACCTATACCCCCTCCATGCCAGCTCCATTTCCTCCATGCCCCCTTGTAGGTTCTCATTACGCTATGCTAGGCATGTTTGATGCATTCTTAACACTATATCTCTTCAATAACCCGTCCCATTACCCCATGCCCCAAGTACTCCCTCCTTATCTATTCTTCCAATGTCTCCAATGCATAGAACTAATGTGCCATTGGCAAATCTAGCAATTCCATGAAATGCTCTGAAAAGAATCTGATAACTTAAGCAAATATACTTTGAAAAAAAAACATGCTTATCTTTCACCTTCATAAAAGTATCAATGATATACAGTTTTTCATAGCATCAATGAAAAAAAATGTTGATTCACTTCATATCTCTTAATTTTGTGTAACTAAATACACAGGTGTTAAAGAGCACTTCAAAGAAAAATCAAGGCAATAAATACATTAATAGTAAAATCTAGCACTCCACTGCAGACTGCATTAACATTGTCTTCAGATCTGAGTCTATTATCCATTTTGGAGCTCAGCCAAGCATTTATAATGAAACCATCTGGATTAAAAAAACAAATGCCAGTGATCTGCTCAATCTGTTTTGGTTCACACAATTGCTATAGTATTCCATGAATTGAACATGCCAAGATCTCCTTCTTACATCATGGCCAGAACTTGCTGGCTGTTCAGGCCAGTGGGTCCTTCAGTCTTGCCAATGGCACATCCCCACAGTGAGTTTCCCAACACTAAGGGTTGCTTTCAGTGGGGAACCGTCTTTAAAATGACAGGACTAGAAGATCTCACCGTCAGCCAAAGGTGGGCTAGCTCCCAGTCGTATGGGCGTATGAGTTTTTAAAATTGCTTGCCCTGTAGAGTTGTATGTATAGGATTTGATCTAAATGTACGACATTGCAGTTTTCTAAATAAAATATCATTTACCAAATACAGCCTAAGTGCCCATGACAACAAGATCATCTTGAAGTAGTCAAGCATCCTTTACAAGTTCCAAACCTTGTAAGAAGATATTATTTATAAATTTGTGGTTTGTGCCTCTAACCCCTTCAGTCAGTCAGGAATGGAAATCGGAAGCAGAAAGAAGTCCTAACACCAATTCTTGTGGGATGCCACTGATAATCCTTCTCTAAACAGATCCACTTCCACAAATAACCACTTTATTTTTAAAAAGTTATTATTTCATTTGATGTGGGCATTACTGTAAAGGCCAGCATTTAGGCCTATCCCTGACTGTCTTTGAACTGAATAGCTTGCTGGACTATTTCAGAGAGATAATTGTGTTAACCACATTGTTGTAGGACACAAACAACAAATACTGGAAAATCTCAGCAGGCCTGACAGCATCTGAGGAGAGAGAATAGAGCCAACATTTAAAGGCAGGATGACCCTTCATCAAAGCTGAAGAGTCATCCTGTCTCAAAAGATTGGGGGCACTTCTCCCAGCCCACTGCACAACTCTATTCTCTCTGTGAGAGCCATGATGTGGAGATGCCAGCGTTGGATTGGGGTGGGCACAGTAAGAAGTCTCACAATAAGAACTCTAACACCAGCTTAAAGTCTAACAGGTTTATTTGGTATCACAAGCTTTCGGAGAGCTGCTTCTTCATTAGGTGAGTGGAGAATTGGGTTCTCAAACATGGCATATGAACAAAGGCATGACTGCAAGATAATGGTTAGAATGTGACTCTTATTAGGTAATCAAGTCTCCACAGGAATACACAATGTGTGTAGAGAGAGGGTTAATCACTGGTTAGAGGTGTGAATCATCTCCAGCCAGGACAGTTAGTAAAATTTTGCAAGTCCAGGCCAAATGGTGGGGATTACAGATAGTGTGACATGAACCCTTTGCAATTGTGCCTTTTCCTATATATGCTGTATTTGAGAACCCAACTTTCCACTCACCTAATGAAGGAGCAGCACTGCAAATACTTGTCATACCAAATAAACCTGTTGGACTTTAACCTGGTGTTGCAAGACTTATTACTCTCTCTCCACAGATGCTATCAGATCTGCTGAGATTTTCCAGTATTTTTAGCTTTTGTTTTATATTCCAGCATCCACAGTGTTTTGTCTTTGTTTTACATTACTGAGGGCTTGGGGTCACATGTAGCCCAGACAAAAATGACCGATTTCCCTTCCCTAAAAGGGCATTAATGCGCCAGATGGGTTTTTATAACCGATGATTCGTTTATTCCTGAGATTAACTTTCATCTCCAGATTAAGTAAGTTGCCATGATTGGATTTAAACTCATGTCCTTACAGCATTACCCTGCATCTCCAGATTATCGCTGCATCACCATCTCCCCTTAGCTACAAAGATTCAGTCAATTCACAATCTACTGCAACAGATTACCACTAATGCCCCTTGCTGCTTTATTGTGGAGAAGGCTTTTTGTAGTATGCTTTCCAAAGTCCATGTAGCTAATGTCGACCAGGTTACTCTCATGCAGAAATCTGTGATGTTCTCAAATATTTAGAAACATAGAAAACAGAAGCAGGAGTGTGCCATTCGACCCTTCAAGCCTGCTCTGCCGTTCATTTTCATCATAGCTGATCACATTCAATACCCTGATCCTGCTTCCCCCCCCCCCCCCCCCCCCCCATATAGCTCGATTCCTTGAGCCCAAAGAGCTATATCTAATATCTTGTTGGAATCACACAACATTGTGGCCTCGACAACTTTCTGTCGCAGTGAATTTCACACATTCACCACTCCGAGTGAAGAAATTTCTCCTCACCTCAGTCCTAGAAGGTTTACTTATCACTTATCTTCAAACTATGAGCCCTTCTTCTGGACTCCCTATCATTGGGAACATTCTTTCTGAATCTACCCAGTCTAATACTGTTGGCCTTTTATAAATTACTATGAAATTCCCTCTCAATCTTCTAATCTCCAATGAATACAATCCTAACAGACTTCGTTTCTCCTCATATGGCAGTCCTGTCATTCCAGGAATCAGCCTGGTAAATCTTTGCTGCAGTCCCTCGACACCAAGGACATCCTTCCTCAGATGAGGATACCAAAACCGCACAAAATATTCCAGGTGTGGCCTTACCAATGCTCTGTACAATTGCAGTACAAACTGCACAGTAATAGGCCCTTCGGCCCTCCAAGCTTGTGCCGATCATGTCCTATCCAGACCAACCGCCTGTATCCCTTTGTTCCCCATCTCTTCAGGTGTCTATCCAGATAAGAAAACTAGAAAATAAAAAAAAGTTAAAAATTTAATTAGGTTGGTTTGAAATGACCTTTGCCTCCTGCAATTGCATCTGGAGTTTTTGATCTGGTTCTTTTCTATCTAAGTGGATGTTTATTAATTTTATCACAAGTGATTCCTCCATTCAATTCAATTTGATTTATTATTATCACATGTAATGGTAGAGTATGAAAATTGTACACTATATGAATAGGGGAGAAGGGAAGGAGAGGGTACAGAATATAGTGTTACGGCCATAGCTAGGGTGTAGAAAAAAATCAACTTAATGCGAGGTAGGTCCATTCAAAAGTTTGATGGCAGCAGAGAAAAAGCTGTTCTTGAGTTGTTTGGTATGTGACCTCAGACTTTTGTATCTTTTTCCCCATGGAAGAAGTGGAAAGTAGTATGTCCAGGGTACATGGAGTACTTGATTGTGCTGGCTGCTTTTCCAAGACAACAGGAAGTATAGATAAAGTTATGATTCAAATGAAAATATTCAAAATTGAGCAAAAAAACCTGCTGACAAACTAATCAGGAAGTATGAGGCCTTGTTATATGACTGTTTTGTTCATGTTAACCACATCCATTATTTTGCTTCCACCATGCTGATTAGGCTTTCATCATTTCATTATTATTTACACAATTTTTGACCCCAAATAAAGAGAAAGTAAATAAAAGGTTGTTAAATGCACTTTTTTTATATGTATCTTATCTATTACATCTGTTGATACTGTGGTTAACATGAATTGGTACAGGGGAATTTCCCCTTAAGCAACACAAAATCATACGCTATAACATATTAATTAAAGTAAACATGGAAGAGAAATAGCCTGAACCATTGGACACACACCACAGTACTTGGGGCTCTGGTATCAAAGAGATCAAAGCCTGACACTCTAACCTCAGTGATTGTATTTTTGGCCAGTTCTTAATCAAATCCACTAGGTGGGGGTGACCTGCTGTACAGCAAAGGATGTCAATCATCTAAGCAGAAGAGAGACATGCTGTGGTTTGAACTAACTAAGCACTATCCCGCTAAAGCATTGTAACAGGTCACACTCAGGGTTATGAACACAGTTCTGTGTCTCTTGGCAAAATTACTTACATTACAGATAATTGTGCAGGAAATATTTTTATTTCATGGAAAGTTCACAAAACTATCCAGAATAAATAACTGAAATTTAGGGATTACAAATGCAGTTCAGGTTGCCACATTATCAGAAGAATGTTGATGCTTTGGAGACGGCGCAAAAAAGGTTTACCAGAATGTTGCCCAGTTTGAAGGGTTTTAGGTATGAGGAGAGGTTGGATAAACTTAGATTTTTTTCACTGGAAAAACAGAGGCTGAGAAGCGACCTGGTGGATGTCTACAAAATTGAGAGACACAGATTGAATAGTTAGCGGCTTTTTCCCAGGGTGGAAAGGTCAATGAAAAGAGGGCACAGGTTTAAGATGGGAGGGGGTAAATTTAGAGGAGGTGTATGGAGAAAGTTTTTTTTTCCTTAGAGGGTTGAGTGCCTGGAACACACTGCCAGTGGAGGTGGTGGTAGCAGGCACATTAGCAATGTTCAAAGTGTATCTCGATGGACATGTGAACGGGAGACAAATAACAGGATACAAACATTGTATCAACAAAGGCTTGGTGGGCCGAAGAGCCTGTTCCTGTGCTGTGCTGTACTATTCTGTTTTTTGCTCAACATATTTGGAAGCTTTAAAATGGATATATGGCATATACACAACGTAACAAACAAAATATTATTCTTGTCAATTGATATAATTGTTCCTTTAACAAATGGATTGAAACAGGAATTATAATTTAAAGAGATCTTCCATAGATGGATCAACCTCTATGGTTCCGTGATAGTTGCAGCCCGCCATTAGCTTGATAAAGTTGCTGCTCCAAGTCAGTATCAGGAGGCTTTTTGAATGTAAGGAACATCCTGACTGAGCCCTTTCTGGTCATTGCAAAGTCCATACACTGAAGCCTTGTATTAGTCAGTGTATTACTATCAGGAAGCTGATCACATCCTCTTTCTTATGGAACACAAGCAAATACAACACCCACACTGGCATCCTGAATGAAATCACTAACACAGCACAGGCTGAAGATCAAACTTCATTGCATAGTGACACACTGAACAGTGCATTTTTCACAAAGCCACTGGGCAAGCTCAAGAATGCTTCTTTTACATATAAATAAAAACCTTTTGAAAGGACCTACCTCTCACTAAGTTGATCTTTCTTTATACCCTAGCTATGATGTAACACTGCATTCAGCACTCTCTCCTTCCCTTCTCTATGAACGCTATGCTTTGTCTGTATAGTGCACAAGAATCAATACTTTTCACTGTATACTAATACATGTGACAATGATAAATCAAATCAAAGACGTTTGCCCACATTCTTTTAGACTCAATATTAGGAAAGTATTTATTGTTGGACACAGAGGATTCTACACACAGTCAAAATAGTGTTTAGCAGTGAATAGTCAGATTAGAATTTTCTACTAGCTCAATCAACTAAGGATGCAAAATTTGAATGTTTCACCTCTTAAGCTACAAGTCTGCTTCTTAATAATTCCAAAACAACTCAAGACTGCCAACTCAGTCTGTCGGCTTCCATCCATTGTGTCATCTGAGTCACCAAGATGTCACTGAGCGCATTGTGAAATTGTAAAAAGGTAAAAAACAGGGTGAATGGAAGAAACACAGACTGTTGCTATGAACAAGGTAACCCTGCAGCATTTCAAAGTGCCTCATGCATGAATTCTTCACAAAAGATTTGTACCTGTTTGAACTTCAAAAACAAAACCCTTCCAACTTGAGATATAAATACACTTACAACTGTGGAAGTGGTAGGATATTGAAGCTAACTTTCTGTTTTACGATAAAGGCGGATACTGGAATCTGAAACAAAAACAGAAAATGTTGGCAAATCTCAGCAGGTCTGACAGCATCTGTAGAGGGAAAACAGAGCTCATGTTTCATCTCTGGATGACTCTTTGGCCTCTGACAAAGAGTCATCCAGAAATTGAAATGTTAGCTGTTTTTCTCGCCACAGATGCTGTCATACCTGCTGAGATTTTCAAGCATTTTCTGTTTTTGTTGCTATTTTGTGAGTCTATTTTCATGGAGTACTGGACTAAGTGCTCAGTGTGTACCACTGTGGTTGGGTCAGATATGGAACCTCCATATTCTGAACAAATAGAGAGAGATTTCCAGCGAATCTATTATCCCACAGTGAAATGTGAGCAGTCTCAGTTTTGACTCCTGAAAGTCATTTTTACATTGTGCAGAGCTAATAGACATTAAATGTATTATTATGGGAGAGTACCAAACATGTTTTATACTTCTGTTTTCCATTTTAAGAAAAAGCGTCATTGTCGAAGTAGATATTTTCCAAATAGGTATTGCCTGAAGGCTAACTCACTGGCAGCAGAAATATGGAGCTTATTGCAAGAGTGAGAAAGTTCAGCATCCCGTGAGAAATAAGCTATTAAACTGCACAAATTGTTAGCTATACTTGTAACAATGTTAGTTCATATTTCTCACAATTTATATTCACAAAAATAAGTGATATTTGGTTATTGCAAAGTAAGAACCACAAAAATGATATTTTCACAGATCAGCAAAATTATAGTTATTTCCAAGTTTATTATACAGTGAAGTGCAGGAAGATAACTTGTAAGATGCTGGATTATATTGAAGACTGTGTTATTTTTGTTTGGTTACTTAGAACTGATGTTTGATGGAATTAAATCAAACGTTAGGACTTTGTGGCACCAAAGAACATGTAGAGAATGTTATCTTCTGGTACTATTAGAGATTAAAGCAAAACTAACCCATAATGATAAAGTCACCCTCTTTGTTAATTGTTCACCCTCTTATGTAATTAATTTCATATTTGCTGTGGTCTTGGTGTCTTGCCCATTTACTTAGACCAGTTATTTTTCTCTATTACATTAAGAGTAATGTAATAAATACAAAATGAAATTGTTAACAGGATAATGCACTATAGGAGCTTCTAGAATATAGCTTATGTAATTAGTAAGCAAATCAATTAGAAAAATAAAATCAAACAATCATTTGCGAGAAATTGCACTGTCCTAAAAATCTGATTTAGTGTGAGGCTGATTAGTTTTTCACTCATTTAAGCTACCTATCTCTTTTTGGTAAGAGTTGTATTATAATGGATTGATACAACATGGGGCAAATAAGTAAGCAGCATGGGGTACCATTCTCCGGCCTGCCAGCTGCATGTTTCTCAGTGGCGCACTGTTCACTGGTGGTGGAATTCTCTGGTCTTCCTGTTGTCTGTATGATTGCTTATGAAGTTACCCTACACTGCCAGGAAACCCACAGGTCAAGGTGCGCTGCAAGTGGAACAAGAGAATCCCACCAGCATGAATGACTAGAGCAGGCTGCTCAGTGGGCAGAATTTTATGAGAATGATTTCAAGTGTCCAGTTAGTGTGAAAATGGGAGACCTACAGATTTAATTTTTTGGGTGTGTTTTATGCCCAATCTTGTACACACAGTGCATGAAAAAGTGGGCTAGAGCATTGCTAGTTGCCACAGGTAGTGGGTAGTGCTTAATTCACCAGCCAACAGTAAAGAGAGCTATTGTGCATGTGCAGGTCTCTGATGCTACACATAACTCAATAGCAAGAGCAGAGGCCTTAGAGAGAGAGAGACAGCTGTCTGGAATCTGCTGTCACAGCCACCCTGAACAAGTCCCCACCTTGCAATCGTGGGGACACACAGCCCATCACATGCCACACACCACCCAGAAATGTAACCCTTGCTGCCCCCTCCCGCTGGCAGACCAATCATGCATCCCCCCCATCCACCAATAGGATGCAGAGTGGCAGCAGGCCCCACTGCCGCCCATACCAATGCAAGCCCTTCCTCCCTGCCTAATCGGGAGGGATTATGGACTATGTTTATGGACTATGGGATAATGGACTATGGACTTTAGTAAGGCGTTTGATAAGGTGGCCCATGGAAGACTTCTGCAGAAAATGCAGATGTATGGGATAGAGGGTGATTTAGCTAATTGGGTTAGGAATTGGCTAGCAGATAGAAGACAGAGGGTGGTAGTTGATGGGAGATATTCATCGTGGAGTTCGGTGACAAGTGGTGTACCTCAGGGGTCTGTTTTGGGGCCCCTGCTGTTTGTAATTTTTATAAGTGATCTGGATGAGGGTATTGAAGGATGGATTAGTAAATTTGCAGATGACACTAAAGTCGGTGGAGTGGTAGATAGTGAAGAGGGGTGTTATAGTTTGCAGAGAGACTTGGACAAGTTGCAGAGCTGGGCCGAGAGGTGGCAAATGGAGTTTAATGTGGAAAAGTGTGAGGTAATGCACTATGGCAGGAATAATAGATGTGTAGAGTATAGGGCTAATGGTAGGATTCTTAGTAGTGTTGATGAACAGAGGGATCTTGGTGTGTATGTGCATAGATCCCTGAAAGTAGGCAGTCAAGTCGAGAAGGTTGTTAAGAAGGCATATGGAGTCTTGGCTTTTATTGGTAGGGGGATTGAATTTCGGAGCCGCAACGTCATGTTGCAACTGTACAAAACTCTAGTGCGGCCGCACTTGGAGTATTGTGTGCAGTTCTGGTCCCCACATTATAAGAAAGATGTGGAGGCATTGGAGAGGGTACAGAGGAGGTTTACCAGGATGTTGCCTGGTATGGAGGGCAGGTCTTATGAAGAGAGGCTGAGGGATTTGAGGTTGTTTTCGTTAGAAAGGAGGCGGCTAAGAGGGGACCTAATCGAAACATATAAGATGATTAGAGGTTTAGATAGGGTGGACAGTGATAGCCTTTTTCCTAGGATGGAGAAAGCTAGCACGAGGGACACAGCTTTAAATTAAGGGGTGATAGTTATAGGACGGATATCAGAGGTAGGTTCTTTACCCAAAGGGTGGTTCGGGAGTGGAATGCCCTGCCTGCAGCAGTTGTAGATGCGCCAAGTTTGGTGGCGTTTAAGAGGTTAGTTGATAAGTATATGGAAGAGAAGGGAATGGTTTAGTTTGGAGGGGCATTGCTTTTTATATTGGTTGGCGCAACATTGAAGGCCGAAGGGCCTGTTCTGTGCTGTTATGTTCTATGTTCTAATTGGGATGCCCTTTTTAGGGCCTTCCCTTCAGGCCACACCCCCCTGTAGGCTCTGCCCCCAAGGGCCCCACTACCTGACACTGCCCAGTGGGAATTACCAAGATGCCAGGTTGGCAATGTCAAGGTACTAAGCTGGCACTGCACAAGAGACACCCCCTCCACTCGACTTCCCATGGGGGGCCTCAATAGCCTCTGGTTCTACCAGCGAGGACAACTCAACTGTCTTCTGGTCATGGAGAGCAGGTGTTTTCTTCCCTGGAGAGAACATTTCCCAGCAAGGCCATAAGGGCAAACAAGCCAGGACAATTGAGCACTGGGCTCACTAAACACATGCAAATCTTCCTTTCAATAGATTTAAATATTATTCAGCCTCTTGCCAGAAATCTGGCTCCTGTAAGATTGCATAAGCCATTGCTCCACCCATCGATGGGTGGGGCGAACAGGTAAAATTCCGCCCTGTAATTCCCAATCAGAGGTTCAATAAACAAGTAAGAAATATTCATCATCATCAGATAGAGCGGAAAGCAATGGAATGAAAAAGAAACAATAGATTTGTTTTTCATTTAAAGCCACACATTACAAAGTATTTTGAGGTCATTATTTTCATTGTTTATTATAGCCTTGTTAATGAAGTCCGGGAACTTGACAACACCATCCAAGCCTTGCAGCAAAGGCTGAAGGACGCAGAAGACACGCTACAAATGTTGGTGCACACAAAATCAACCCTGGAGTATGACCTCTCTGTCAAAGCAAACTCACTCTTCATTGACCAGGAAAAATGTATGGGAATGCGCAAAAGTTTTCCGAGCACCCCAAGACTGATTGGATACACGTGAATAATTTTCCGTCAGTTCACAATGAACAGATTTACTATGCATTATCATAGATACAATTGCTTAAGATTAGATTATTTCATTGGTGTTGGAGAGCTATTGTAGTTCTTTACTGGGTTTAAAAGACATGTAACTCTCAAATGCTGCAAGCACCAGCAAGTTATGATCTTTTAACAAATTAAAGACTATCTGAACCTCAACATTATCATTGAGAAAACTGGTGCTCTGTTCCTCATAGAATAATCTTTGAAAATGCATTTTGGTACATTATGTGGCGCTGACATTTCATGTTTGATATCACACAATCAATTATCATTTTTTATTTTTACATGTGGGCAGATCAAACATGAAAAAGATCAGCTTAGAATAGACATTTCACAGTAATGATCCAGAAGATATTGGATATATATTTGAAAAAAAAATTTGCAGCTCAATGTAAAAAGAGAAGGAGAGTAAAAAGAATTGAGTTGCTCTTTCAAAAAGCCAGTACAAATCTGATGGGCCAAATAGCCTCCAATAGCGTACAACTTTATTTTTGTAATTCCTTTTCTTTTAGGGCAGTGATAATCAAAAGATAATCTTGTGACAATTCATCGCTCTTTGTCACGTTTTGATTTGGTGATATTTAACATAAAGCACTTTCCTTAAATTTGTCCTGTTCTGTTTATTAGTGGGTGATTGAACTGAAAAGATATTAACCCTAAAATCCTTCGATACTCTTACTTTTGTGTTATAACATATGTTCGAAAGAGATTTTGAACATTTTAAAAATTAGTGAAGAAAACAGATTATTCACTTTATTAATGATGTGGAGTTGTTGGTGTTGGACTGGGGTGGGCACAGTAAGTAGTCTTACAACACCAGGCTAAAGTCCAACAGGTTTATTTGGTAGCATGAGCTTTCGGAGTGCTGCTTTATCACTCAGCAATACTCCGAAAGCTCATGCTTCTTTCTAGATAAACCTGTTAGACTTTAACTTGGTGTTGTGAGGCTTCTTACTGCACTTTATTAATACAATAAATATTCTGTGTTAATGACAGTGGTCTCATTTTGATAAGGTAAGTTTAATAGTAGAAAAGTTGTAGTAAATGGTGGTTTCCCAGATGCTGCCCAATCTGCTAAGAATTTTCTCCCAGCTTCTTCTGCTAATAGTACAAAATCAGTTTTTGTAGCATCCATCAGTGATTTACTTAATCAATATTCAATAAAATTAAAAAATGTAGACTTCACACAGTGCTGGGTTTTAAATTTTAAAATGATTAATCTGCTCACTTAAAATCCTGGCAGACAATTATCATGTATACATTCTTAAAATCTCGTGAATTCTTAAATGCATGAAAATGTGGACCAAGTATTTAAAAGCTGACTTTGTTGGTTTAAATCCCTGATTTCCAGAGTTTTATTCATCTGGAACTGTGGCAATTATTAAATAGCATCTCTCCTTTTCAGTTCCTTCTGACCTTGATACTTCTTCTGAAAGCTGCATCAGCTACAGGACTCTGTTGCAATGATATGCTGATCATGTTCTACATTCTGCCTTCAGAGGCAGAGATCCCTTCACAGAGTAAACAGAGTGCTATCACTCAGCAGTCTACCTTCAGGAGTGCTAGAGGAACTGGATTTCCTGACTGGCCCATCAATTGACTCCTTATTAGAGTTCATACTCCAACAGACCAACCTCAATGGTCTGACTGAAGTCATTACAGTCCCAACGTTTCCTCTGTAAATTTAAGTTTATCCAATACTCTGCCACTTTTGTCCATTCCATGGGTAACCAATTCATTTACTCTGCTGTTGCTTACAGACATTGCACCACCCTTTCTCTGCACTTGGTATTTAAATCCCTTCTTGGCCTTGTACCTCTCCTCATTGCAAACGTTATATCATCTTATTGCTGCTGGACCAAAATTCTACCTTCCTCCAATTCCTTATCCTCCTGTGCATGCTTCATCCAACATCAATAACTGTGTCTTAAGATAAGCACTTCCACCCAACACTGAATCCTAATTTAAGATCCTCCTTAAACTACCTCTTTGATCATGCTTTGGGTAACACTGCACTGCCTAGCACTGCTGCCTCACAGAGCCAGGGACTCAGGTTCAATTCCAGCCTTGGGTCACTGTCTGTCTGGAGCTTGCATGTTCTCCCCATGTCTGTGTGGGTTTCCCCCAGTGCTCCAGTCTCCTTCCACACTCCAAAGATGTGCAGGTTGGGATGAAAGGCAATGAAAAATTGCCTTTTAGCACTGGGGGACTAGGAGGGTAAGTATATGGAGCTAAGGGAATAGCGTTGGGTGGGATTATTGTCAGTACAGGCTTGATGGGCCAAATGCACTGTAGGTTCTATGATTCTATGAACCTCTCCTTAATTTTTTTTACTTTAACATCGATTCTTGCCTGGTTATGAATATGCGAAGGGACTTAGTTTGTTATAGGGGCTATTTAATGTCAGGTTCTGTCACTTTACTCCAGTGAAGCAATAAAAAAGTGTAATTATAGGATGGCATATCCCACCATCTAGTTCATACGTGAAAGGTGCAGCAGGACATTTTAACTCAGTTATGATTGTAGGTCCATATCCCATCATTCTGAGTTTAGCTGTTGAAGCATTACTGACACAGAAGGAAGAATGATACTTTTCATAGCTAGTTCTTGACAGTTAATTGGTAACAGTCAGGAGTGTTAAAGATTGTTAGTTGAAATATCTTCAAATGAAATGAAATACAAGTTTTCACTACAGGGTCATTAAAAAGTGCTTTTTTTCCAAGAAATCAGATTGTTAATCAGCATGTAGGAAAACTATTCATTCCTCCAATATCATCAGGAAAACTATTGCTTACTGTGCCTTTCATTGAACTGAACTGAGTTAATGTAGAATTCCATAGTGCAAATTAGGCCATTTAGTCTATTGATTCTGCACTGACTCTCTGACAGAGCATCTTATCCTTAACCTATCCCATTCATCTGAATTATTTACCCAGCTAACCTCCCTAGTCTACATATCTTAAGACACTAGGGGGCAATTTAGCATGGCCAATGCACCTAACCTGCAAACCTTTGGACTGTGGGAGGAAACCGGATCACTCCCCACGCAGAAAGGGGGAGAATGAGCAAACTCCACTGCAGAGAGTGACCCAAGGCTGGAATTGAACCCAGGTCCCTGTGCTGTGAGGCAACAATGCTAACCATTGCTTCAGTTGAAAGGGACACTCCAGCCTGACTTTGAATCTGAAGCACACATGATGGCAATCTCACTGCAATTATGAACAGTTTATGTAGAACATTTCATAGAGTGATAGAATTTTACAACGCAGAAAGAGACCGTTCAGCCCATCATGTCTGCACCAGCCATCAAGCATCTATCTGTTCTAATCCCAATTGCAAGCATTGGTCAGTAGCCTTTTATGCTATGGTGTTTCAGCAGGAAAATAGACAACTTAAATGACTGTTTCACGCAAATGCTTATAACTATTTGCGAAGCAGCATTCTGCCCATCACCAACTTCCGAGGAACAAATGAAGGGTTGCAGTAGATGGCAGTAAGAAAACCTTCAAAACAAATGCCTGGAGTTAAAAAAAAACTTCACAAGCATGTGCTACTCTACATACCCCAGCAGTAGAAAGCCATGCACAGTTTATTCAGAAAAGGAGTAGAATAGATTTAGATTGAAGAACCAACCCTTATCAATAAATAGGCTAAATGTGTGGAGGCTGCAAGTGCCTTATGTTGACAGTTTTATATATTCAACTGAGATAATGTGGAAACAAATACTTTCTTTAAATCATTTGTGAAAAATGCAAATGAATAAACATTTTATCTTCACTGCTTAGAGAAAGCATCACCTGAGCTGAGTGCAGAGAAAGATCAGGTAAGCTTCCTCAGCACCATGGAAACCTCTCCATTGCTTGTGGGTCAAGGAAAGCAGGATTGCTTGCTCTTGGAAGCTTGACAAAAATGCACTCACGGGACACTATCCTTCAATTTAAACATGGTTGATCTATTTGGAGAATTTTCACCAATGGAAACATGCCTGAATTATTGGCAAAGATGTTTCCCATCCATCCAGTTGTCTGCTCTTCTGAAAGCATAAATTGAACTGGAATATGACTCCATACTTACCAGACCATAAGAACTTGCCAAGAAACAATTCTGCCTCCAATTTCCAGGATTAATGGAGGCACATATGGATATGGTCTGCAAATATTCTACACAATGAGAGCTTAATTTAGTACAGACCAGGGAGGTGCCAAACTCAACAATTCCAGCTTGCTGTGGGAATCATCTTGCTTGGGATGAAAACTTAGAGGGATCAGCAATAAGGTGAGAATTTCTGGTCTTGGGACAGGCAGGATGGATAAAACCATTTGGGGTCTTTTTCTGTTGAACTTTAAAACTTAAAATTTAACATTTCCAGCATAGCTTTCTTACTGCATGGGAAATGTGGCAACTAAAGGGAAGAGAAAAAGATTAGATACTGAACTTAAGGACTTTTGTAGCACTGCTTGTGGGTGAGCATTTGCAGGATTGCTTCATTCTGAAAGCTTGACAAAAATCCACTCAACAAATACTACCCTTCAATGTAAGCATGTTCTACCTGGAGTAATGATTAGCTGTTCACTGATGGAAAATTCCAAAGTTGTTAGCAAAGGTATATTTGTCATCCAGCCAGTTGCCTAATTTTCTCTTCTGAAAACATGAACTTTGAATCCATGGATGTTAGAATATATGAAGTTTCCAATCAATCAAAAATCAAAATTTGATTTGATTTATTATTGTCTCATGGATTGAGATACAGTGGAAAGTATTGTTTTTTGTGCACTATTACAGACAAAGCATGCCATTCATAGATACATAAGGGAAAAGAAAAAGAAGGAAAAGGATAGAGTGTTGCAACTACAAATAAGGTGAAGAAGAAGATCACTTTACTATATTGATAGGATATTCAAAAGCCTGATGACAGCAGGGCAGAAGCTGTTCTTAAGTTGATTAGTTCGTGATTTCAGACTCTTTCCTGATGGAAGAGGGCATGTCTGGGCTGCACAGAGTCCTTGATTTTGCTTTCCCAAGGCAGGGAGAAGTGTAGGCAGAGTCAATGGTTTGGTTTGTGTGATGGATTTGGCTTTATTCACAACCCTTTGCATTTGCTTAGTCTTTTGAGGTCTTGATCAGAGCAGGAGCTATACCAAGCTATGATACATCAGAAAGGATGCTGTCTATGATGCATCTGTAAAACGTGGTGAGAATATCTGTGCAACTATGAAAAAGATTGTACGTGAAATGCCCTAGTAAACAAATTCTTGAATAAACCAGTTATGTAACTGTAGAAGGCAAAGCATGATTTCACTCATGAGCAATAACTTAAATCAAACATTTAGAAAATTGCTATTGATATATTATCAGGCCTTTTCACTTGTGAAGTAGCTGTATTATTATAACTTCCCATTGGATAGCTTATAGTTACTGCTCTAAGTATAAGTTAACAAAGTTATTGACTATAGATATTGTAATAGATCACTTTGATTTACGCTTTATAAGTATGTTTGCCATGTCATACTACAACTGCATATTAGCCAATTACAAGCAAGAGAGTCTACAGTAATATGCCTGAATGTAATAGTTGTGAAACAACTATCCAAACCAGATCATACGCTATATATGTTATGAACTGCATTGCAATGAACCAACTGGAAATTTGCTGGAACTTTGAAGTACGACCCGCTCCTACTACAGTAGCCTTTTTGTGTAAAGTAAGACATGTGTTCCACAGGCATATATGTTAACTGCACAAATTACAGACCTCCACAAAGAAAAAATAAGATCCTAACCAGAGGAACTTCAAGTAAATCTTATCCTTGAAACTCAATGCCTGAGATTGAATGTTCTCTTTGTGTGTGCATAAAGGTCAAGGAGAGACTGCTGCAACCCGACTGTGAGGTATACCATGAGTTGCCTTTTTAGATTTAAGTGTGAGTTTATATAAAGCTGGACACTGAGATTTGAAAAAAGGGTTTAATGGTAATATCGTCCAGTTTTTATAAATCGCTTTTGAGACATGTGACGTTGTTTTCCAGAATTTAAGATGGCTTGGAACATTTTGTTCAAAATTGCATTCTTACATCAAAAATATCTGTTAAATTCTTAGAATAATGAATATGACTCAGTTAAATGATGCAGTGACTTGTTATCCTTTCTAACTGTAAGAAGGGGAAGATATCAATAAATGGAAACGCATGATTGGTCAATTCTAAACCAAGTGAAAAAGACTGAAATGAGGTATGTTTGAGTGAAACTAGGCCAGAAGTTCCAAGGTGTTTTGTGAAGAAAGCCTGGACCCTAATGGTTTACATTTTGAATTTGTCATTGGTGAGCATAAAGTATTTCACTCCAGGTATGATTCAAGTGGCCTATTAGGAAGTTTTTATCAAACAAAATTATTTAAGAAGAGTTAAAATATAATAAAAAGAATTCACATATCTTTGACCAATTACAAAAATCAAATGTGATTCAGCATTAACTTTAACAGCTAGCTATCTATGACGTTCCAAGTCAAATAATATCCCACAAATAAATACTCTCTTCTAGACTTGGCACAAAAAGCAAGTATGTTCATATGATGCTAGATTTTGCAGCTTTTTAGACACCTGCTGTATATTGGTTCTTTTAATCTTGGATTAAGTCTCTAAGGCTTCCCAATCCTGGAACTTCGCTAAAAGCCTCTGGGGCAAAAGGGAGACAGAGACACTGCCTACCTTCACCAGCTTCTGACAGTAACTCACAGACAGCAGAATTTCTAACTCCAGAGGGGAGGAAAATAAGAAATACTGCTTTCTGTCTCCAGTCCAAACTGCATCTGAGAAAAAAGAAACTAAAATCTTGGACCTTGCTATGGAAATAAATTGTCCGCAGTCATCGGCTGAGCTGTCAATCATGTGTATCAAATTCCAAAAGGATCATAAAACCCCACAACACTGCATTAATCCAGATTAAAATCAGCATGATGTTCATTATATTGCTTCAGTAACAATTAGAGGACATTGATTGCAGACACTATGGTATTAAAATAAAATTGAAGAAACCTGCAAAGAAACATGATTAAAGGCACAGTGTCATCACATTCCTTAAAAGATTAGCCTGCAACTCTCTCTGTCCAGAGTCATATATGAGCAGTAACAATTTCAGCAAATTATTGGAGAGTTGCTGATATTCATAGAAGTACACCTCAACCTGAAAGGGAGGGGGGATCACTAAAGGGAGAAATTTAAGCAACTGGGGAAGGGTAATCACAAATGAAAAGCCATTTATTTTTATTTGCTGTTGATGAATGGACAAGTAGCACAAAAATATATCAGCACTTCCTTGGAGATCTTGATGTGTCCATTTGTGAATGATTAGACAGAGGATGCCCAGCCAAAACAAATGCTCAGCCTGCCCATTAGCAATGCCAGTTCGCCCGCCCTACACAGCACAGACACATTTTCAGCAAACAAACATCACGCTTCCATCTGTTTTCAATGGTGTTCGAGGTTGCCTTAGTTTTAAAGTAAAATCATAAGATTGTTACAAGACAGGCTGATACTTGATTCTGGTTTGTCAATGAAACACTTCTTCTTCAACCGTTAAATCAGTTTGCCAAAGCACAAATCTTCTTTGCACCACAGGCCAAGTATGTTTGCCTGAGAGGCCAAAGAAATACTTGGATCACATGAGGCATTCTGACAATAAAGGGTTTGCAGGGTTGTCTGACAAGCAGATGTTTAGTGGTTGGCTAGTGTCTTCTAGTCAGTAGTTATCAGCTTTATTCAGGGACACCATCAAAAGCTGTTTCAGGAGTCAATCATTTTGGTAATTTTGGATGAAGTATACTTTATGAAAACTTCAAACAACCCAGTTTTTAAATGGTGGAGTTTCTTCATTCAGATGTCACAGAAATTGTGTTCAAAACAGTTTGAAACTCAGCTAAGTACTCATTTAGGTAAAGTTGATACTGTCTCTTAAACCTTTGTGTGAATTTGGAAAATTCAAAAGTGCTGCATATTTGGAAAAATTGCACGAAGAAACATTTTGAAGTTGATGGGGTGATTCCCCCAGCTCGCTGTGCTGCTACCATTTTGTGGACTTCCTGCTGGGCATCATGGCCTCTGCATGTCTCCCTGACAAAGAATTCTGATGTTCAGTGCAGGGCCTCATGTCATTAGCAGATCCAGGACGGAAGTCTCTGCTACCATCTCCCCTGCTGCCGTGAGTGGCTCACTCCAGCAAGGTTTACAACTGCTCCCATGAATGGAGAACAGGCAGCCACCCCAATGGAGGGGAGGAAACAGAGGACACTGAGGCCATCCCAGAAGGTTGAGGGATGTATTTTGGACAATTACAGCCTATTAGTGCCAGCCAACTGGGCATTGGGCAGTGGCTAGAAGGGGAGCCAAATGGAGAGGGGGGCATATGGAGGGTGGAGACTGTGTCCCGCTGCCACTCTGCATTTCAGATTGGTGGTAGAGGGAGGAAGGATAACGATTGAAGCTGGCCATCTAGTGTAGGGTGTGGGGAAGGTTCAGCACTGTTGGGAAAGGGTTGAGAGTGCCCAGTGGGGGGAATTGAGAGATTGAGGCTGGCCATGTGAACCCACGGGAGGAGTTGCTGTGGTTTGGGGCTGCAGGGTGGGGAAAGAGGGTGGGGAGGGAGAAAGGGTCAGGACTGCCTGGATGAGGAGGAATTAAGAGATCAGGGCATACAAAATTACCAAAATGGTGGGGGTGGGGGGTGGGGGGGGTGGAGAGGTAGATTGGACCAGCGATGGGAAGTTGCAGGACTAGCCAGCAATCAGAGGCCAGCAACCAGGAGGCCGGCAAAGCAGGGGTGGTTTGCATGCACTGATCTCCGCACTGACACATCAGTGCATGCGCAGTGGCCCACTCAGCACTATGTTGCTGGCCTCTTGAGTGGGAATAGGCCATGCCCACCGATTTTCAATGTGAATCCCATTAGGACACCCTGTGATGCACAGAGTGTGGGAGATTCATTCTGAAAATCATACTGAAAAAACAACGGAAGTTATTCTCATTTTCATGTGAATTGGAGACTTGGAATTTTTTTGTGAGAATCTTGGCCAATCAATCTGGCCTTAGTTGCTACAGAAAAGTATAATCACAATTTTTTTTTGCCTTGTCAACATGTTTTAAAGTTCAGAACCTTAAGTGAAGGAGCAAAGCAAGGTTGAAAAAGAATGAAAGAGAGCACAGAGTTAATTCTGCAGTAATGATCTTTGGATGGCATGATGGCAAAGTGGTTACCACTGCTGCATTACAGCGCCAGGGACCAGGGTTCAAATCCAGCCTTGGGTTTCTGTGTGAAGTTTGCATGTCCTTGCCTTCACCCCATGGGTTTTCTCCAGGTGCCAAATTCTCCCTTTGTGTCACAAGATGTATAGGTTAGGGGAAATAGTGGGGTGAATATGTGGGGTTATGGGGATAAGGTCTGATTAATATGCCCTGTCGGAGAGTTGGTGCAGACTCAATGTGTGGAATGGGATCCTCCTGCACTGTAATTGTTCCATAACCTAATGTCACTAACTTGGGCTTTAGCTGTTTGAAGATTGGCAGTGGAAGGAAGGACGGAGCAAGGTAAGAACTTACCCAGTTTTCAGATTCCAGAGGCAAAGAGTTACAGAAAGAGAATCTAATTCGATTTTGATTTTTCAACACAGCAGAATTGTAAGGGAGATGGAATGTACGGAGGACCTGAGGACTGGAGCGGACAGGTCAGTTCAGATGGGCAGTGGAATTTCCCAGCTGTTCACGTCCTGCCACCGTTGCCAACGGTAACAGAGAATTTGGCATTCAGCCAAATCTCTATTCACCCGCAGCAGGACTGGGGAATCCCAGCTCACAGTCAAGAAAAAAATTACAGTCACAAATATGGTTACAATAATGAGAGATGAATATTAATCAAAGGTCCAGCAACTCAGTGTATGGGTCTTATCAGTATCCATCAGATCAATTCAAATTCAGAACTGATGTTTAGAGTAGGTAGATGGGCCATGGCAAATTGCCTTTTAGTTTGCCAAAATGTGTAGGTTAGATGGATTAGCCACAGCAAATGTGTGGGGTTACAGGGAAAGGATGGGGGAGAGGCATGGGTAAAATTATGCATCAGAAAGTCGGTATTTTAAGTTTAAATTTATTTATTTATTAGTGTCACAAATAGTTACTGTGAAAATCCTCTAGTCGCTGCACTCTGGTTTCTGTTTGGGTATGCTGAGGATGAATTTAGCATGGCCAATGCACCCAACCTGTACATCTTTCGGAATTTGGGAGGAAGCTGAAGCACCCGGAGGAAACCCACACAGACACAGGGAGAATGTGCAGACTCCTACAGGCAGTGACCCAAGCTGGAAATGAAACCCAGGTCCCAGGTGCTGTGAGGCTATCCACTGCGCCACCCCAGAACATGGGTGTAGATCCATTGGCCCAAATGGCCTCTTCTGCATCGTAGGGATTCCGCTATTCTTATAAGTGTTAGAATTGAGCTCACAATCTTTGCTCATTATTCCATGTGCAAAATTAAGGAGGTAGATTTCATGTGGGCAGCACGGTGGAACAGTGGTTAACACTACTGCCTCACAGTGCCAGGGTCCTGGGTAGGATTCCCGGCTTGGGTTACTGTCTGTCTGGAGTTTGCATGTTCACTTTGTGTCTGCAGATGCTGGGGAACTGAAAAACAAAACAGAAAATGCTGGAAAAACCCAGCAGGTCTGGCAGCATCTACACAAAGAGAAACAGAGTTAATGTTTTGAGTTGGTCTGACTCTGCTCCAGAAATCAAATTATAGTCAAACTAATCCATGACCATCAAATGCAATCCCAGAAACTAGGCTAGTAGGAGTCTATCTTCACTATACAAAGTAAAACAAATTCAGATTAGAAATATCCTTACTGTAATACATCTGTGGAGGCAGAAATCCCTTCATCAAAATCCTTTTATTTCCAAACTCTAATAGAGGTGCACAGGTTAGGTGGATTAGCCATAGGAAATGTGTGGGATTAGGGGAAGAATGGGAGAGAGGTCTGGGTAAAATTATCACTTATCTATCTATAAATCCATCTATCTGTTAGCAGTCTGTCTCTGGGGGTGTCAGGGGAACTGACACTTCCAGTTAATTACAAGGTAAAGACTCCCTCATAGACCCATCAATTGGATCCTTATTCAGGAAGTTCATACTCCAATAGCACAATGGCACAATAGAAGTCATTACATCCATCCTGTTTGTACTTTAAAGAGAGCAGAAGTGTTAAGATTTATGATTAGACTACAGATGTGTGTAGAAGGATTGTGATGGATGAGAAAATTCATTGGCTGTATGGCATTGGAAAAGAATTTCTATGGTGAGATACAATGAGAAAAATCAAAAGCTGGGAAACTGCGTAAAATGATTGGTAGAAAACAAAAATAGAAAACAGCCAATTATAAAAGAGACGAAGATACTTAAGAGAAACAATAAGACATCAAAATAATGAGCAAGAATATTGTTTCAAAGATGAAAAATGACTGATGTTCTTGACAGATACTAGACACATCCACTAAAGGAACAAAGCTCTGTTTTATGTTGGATGAAGATAAACATCAAAAGTCTCCATCTTTGTTCACAGATGGGATTATACGGTGCTGCCGAGAGTGAAAGGAGTTTTGGCTGGAACGCCAAATTCTCCGTTCTCACTTACAAGCAAGATCAGATGAGGATATGCTCGACAAAGCTACAATGCTGGTGGAAAATGTCACTTTTTTTTTAGAAATTTAAGACATTCCGAGCTTTTATTTACAGAGACATTGTATATCACATATCTCCAATCACCAATCACCTGCTTTAGTCTGCTCACATTTAAGACAAAGTCTTACCAAATTATGTGTTGGTTCCGGTGAGAAAAACAATGTGTATCTCTCCATAGAAACATGCCAGTCTTCTCTCTAGATCTTACCACACTCTGCTGTAATAAAACAAGCGTTTCACGCCATTGAGACCGGGGGTGGGGTCAAAACAGCTGGCAAAATACCAACCATTAGACTCTTCCCACACAGTCAATGTCAGCATCTCCCCACCTATCTGACCCATAGCCCCAGCCAAATAGCATTATCGACATCCCCAGCTCTCAAGTCTGCTCCACAAAAAATTAAATCCCCCTCCCAACCAAGAGGCTCCCATTGAGGTCTGCCCTTGGCACTAGGTAGCACTGCTAGATTGGCATGGTGTCAACCAAGACTGGTTATTAGTGATCTGGAGACTGAGAAACTTGAAGCTCTCGACCATTTCCACTTGATGTAGGCTTGGCATGTCCTTCACTACATTTCCTAAAGAAGATGACTATCTCCTTCATCTTACTGGCATTAAGTTAGAATCATTGTCATCCACCATTTCAGCAGATTCACTATGTCTTTCTTGTACTCTGCCTCTTTTCATCTTATTTACTGTTCTAGTAGTTAACTTTTAGGTATGCAGTTTGAAATTAGCATTTCAAATGCTAATGGGCATTTGTTATGGCAGGATGTTATGGCCTCGCACAACCTACCCAATGTCAACGGACATTTCCATTGTCCGCCCCTCATGTGCTCTGATTGCTGTGACCAGCAGGGCAGTAGAATTCCAACGATTGACTCGTCAGAATCAAACTTTTCCACCATTATACTGAAATCATTTGTTCAAATAAAAAAGAATTCATATTCAATATTGCAGAGAATTGTGCAGAGCATTGTTTAATATTCAGTATGCTGGGCCAGTCAACAGTATAATGCTTCAGTACACAGTGATCACCAGAAGAGCAAGCAAACTTAAGCTCGATATTAATTAATCCTGTCATTAGACCCTCAAGATACAAGTCTGAGATCGGATCAAAACTCTGATTCCCAGTGAAGTTCCAAGGATAAAACAGCCCAATTTGTTTTACATATCAGATTCAAACATATCAGGGATTGATCTGGGGCTATACCTCTGAAGATAAGAGGTTGTTGAACATTTGCAAGGAAGAATTGATATAGTTACTAAGTATAGCACCATAGTAAATGCCAGTTTTTAATAAAAAGATATTTGTACCATGAATACACTTTTTTTTAATTCAATTATGAGAACTGGATCTGGCTGGTTAGGCCAGCATTTATTGCCTAATCTTAATTATCCTTAAACAGAGGATATTTGAAGAGTCAACCACATTGCTATGGATCTGGAGTTACAGGTTGCCAGACCAGGTAAGGTCAGCAGACTGGTGAACCAGATGGATATCTACAACAATTGACAATGGTTTCATGTTTATCATTAGACTTTTAATTCCAGATTTTTTCCAGCTTCAAATTTTACCATCTGCCGTGGTAGGATTCGAATCCAAGTCCCCAGATTATTACCTTGGGTCTCTGGATTACAAGTCGACAATACCACTTTGCCTCTGCCTTCTTGTTCTTGCTCTATTTTGATGAAAGGTTATTAAATTCAAGGTTTAGTACCAAATAATTTGTTGGAGTTGTGTAATTCAATCAGTTAAGTAAAGATTCAGCAAAGGAAAGTTAAATATCTCTCTCTCTCTCAAATTTGCAACTGGGAAGTGATTTGTCTCAAATGTAATGGGTCATTGTGATATTGGAGCTCTTAGTCAGCAATTACTTGCTTCCTAGTTCCCTTTAAATCAGTAAATATTGTGATTATCTATAAGAAGAGTTGAAAACCATTGCCTATGCTGCCATTCACATGAAACCTCAGAAACCACAGTGAACAAGTGGCTGTTGAAATTATTTCCCTCGCAGCAGCCTGCAGTCTATTCACCAAATTGTTCTCAAAAGCAAATCAATTAACTTCTACCACTTCTGAGACCCAGGGCCCACAGAGACACTGATTCTTTTGAAGTTGTGAGGTATAGGTCTTAAATCTATATTGAACCCTCAGCATTAGACTAATAAAGCAACTGTAACCCAAAATCATGTTGGTGGGGGATAATGGAATTGATATAAACCAGTACGATATGGAGGTGCAGAACACTTGTACAAGGTGTTAATAGCTTCAGTCTTTGTCAAATTGCCTTCACTTTAATTTCGCAACTTTGTTTAAAATAAAGCAACCGGCCACTTACTGCACAGAGAGACTGCCAGAAATGAAATTAAACAGACACTGGAAGTTGCAGCTGTAATGAACAGCCCTTGTTTCAGCCGACCGGCGCCCTTTGGTGAATTACCAATCAAAGGCAATAAAAATTACCAGTCGTTAACGAAAGAAAACAAACTCCAGTCATGCCCATCAATCTCAAAAGTATGAAAATGGCCAACTTCAGCAAATTGTCCAGCTCTTTTGTCCTTATGAAAACATTCAGTAGTCCATCCATTCATTCTATATCCACCTCAGCACCCAAGATGTGGGTAGACCACACTGTTATCGATCTGCCACCACATTTACCCCAACACATTCTGATTATTTTTCCCAACAAATTGGAGTGCAAATTCATCGCTAGGGGATCAAAGAGCAGGGTTTTGGGCTAATCTGGGGCTTTTGTTGCCAATATCACCAGTGCAGTGGTCCATTTTTACTCTGAAAGGCAAATAGCTTAGCTGCATCATTGACTCCAGCAGTGCAAGGAAAGCAAACATTCTTATATCCAGTATAATCTCAGGTATCCTGTGAGTTGCTATTATTTGTTGTAGCTGACAGCTCATGATACATCCCAGGCTCCTTGAGAGGATTATTCAAAAACAAATTATCACCAGTTGTTCCCTGGCAACTTCCCTCTTCACTCCTAGAGACGGTCTGTTATAATTCGGTGCTTATTGTGCACTTCCTTTGGGCACAAACAAATCAACTTAGCAATAGGATGTTCTACACATTTCTCATTGCCATTGGCTGGAGCTATAATTAAGCATCATGTGTTGATTCCATTAGGGCTTCTTTAAGGTCAATATGACCATTGAAAGACCCCTTTACAATAACAGTCACAATAACTACCCCAATCAGGGCCTACCCCAATCAGGAATCTTTGGTGGTGCTTATCGGCGACAGTAAAAAGTACAATATTCTAATTTAGTGTGTTCTTTTTAAAAGAACCTTGTTCCCTCCCAATGATTGTCTCTTCCCTCAATCTGCACAAATTGGTAACCAGAGGATAAGATTTAAGATGTTTGGCATTCAGAGGTGGGATGAGGAGAAATTCTTTATGGAGTGAGTCATTAGGATACGAAATGCACTAAATGGGAGTGGTGGAAGCAGATTGCATTAATAACATTCAAAAGGCAACTGGATAAGTATTTGAAAAAGACACTTGAGCGGGGCAGTGGGGAAAGAGAAGGAGATTGGGATTAATACCGTAGCTCAATGAGCCAACTCCCGCATGCTGGGTCAAATGGCTTCCTTCTATGCTGGTAGAATCTCTATTCTAGCAGCCAAAATATTAGGGAATGTTAATAACCTCACACACATAAATAATTGGAAACAAATGAAGAAACTTTAATTTGTATAATACTTTTCAGTCCTCCAGATGTTGAAAGCACTTTACAGCCACTGAAGTATGTTTGAACTTTATCCCAGTTGTAATGTAGGAAATGAGCAGCCATTTTGGAGACACAAGGTCCCAATATAGCAATGAAGGAATTCTTGGTATAAAATATTGCTTAGAGTAATATCCTAAGTACCTTGCTCTTCCTCAATTGAAAGAACAAGTTCTGTCATATTGACCCAAGCCAAAGTCTCCCTTACATGGGGCTTCGTTTTAACATTTCACCTGAGGAATGACATGTGCTACAATGCAGCACTCTGTCAGCACTGCCGTGATGTCATGCTTATGTCCAGAATGTTACCACTGCTTACGCTGGCGGGATTTTCCCATTCCGCTGCAGTGAACAGAGACTTGGCTGGGCACCAAATTCTCCAACCTTGCTGCAGCAGGAGCATGGCACGAAGGGCTGGTAAGCTTAGGCTCTATATTAGGTAAACAATTCTAAGCAAAATCAAAAGATTGTAAACACAGTTATGTCTAATTTTCCTCCACCACTTTCTCTTTTCCATTCACCCTCAAATTACAAGCTTAATTTTTTGCATTTATCTGTCCATATGACTATAAATTAGATAGAACATTTTTGTTTTAAGACTTAACTTAGACATATTTTATCCACAGATGTTTCAGTTTTCTGTTTTTCTTTCTTCTACGAGTTGCGAGGCAATCCAAAAACTGGGTTTTAATTTATTGAAGACTGGCTGCAAAGGCAGATTTTTTTCAAGCTCTAGGGTCAATGGTTTAATGGCCATAGATGTTACTGCTGCACACACTTTGAAGTAATGTTGTCACATCAAACAGAGTAGCCCTACCAGCCCAACAAGTAATGTCCTTAAAGATTCAGCAAGAATCATGGACTATAAAAAGATAACTTTCCAGCAACAGCAATGATAAATTCAATTGTTTTGTGGCAAAATAAAAGACCATGTAATTTGTGAATAAATACATTCAATTTACTTCTAAAAGTAGACAAAAGAAAGTCAAGAACTAAAGGCCATTTCAATTTTAATATTAGCAGGAGCTTCATACTTGTATTCGGTTACCAGACATTAGATAAATACCAGAAAGGACCAGAATTCACAGAATTGTGCCATCATTTTCTTGCCTTAGGTATGGTGTCTTTTTTATATTCATTCGTGGGAAATGGGTATTGTTGGCTGGCCAGCATTCGTTGCCCATCCCTAGCTGCTCTTGTTCAGAAGGCTGTTAAGAGTCAACCAATTGCTGTGGCTCTGGAGTCACATGTAGGCCAGACCGGTTAAGGATGGCAGATTTCCTTCCCTGAAGGAAATTAGTGAACCAAATGGGATTTTCCAACAATCGATGATGGTTTCATGGATATTTTTTATTGAATTCAAATTTCACCAAAACATTAGCTGAGTTTCGGGAACAATAGTCCGGTGATAATACCACTAGTTCTTTACTACCCCAGGTATCAGTTTCAGGTATCATTTGAATATTTAACAACAGATTGATGCTGTAACACTCCCTCAGTGACTCATGCATTTTCTAGCACAAAATCATTTAACTAAACAAATGAGCTTTTTTACATCTCTCAGAGCATCTTCCACGGCATTTTATATTCAATGACTAACTTACCTAAGACAGTTATTATATGGTCAATTAAAAAGACATAAAAAAGTACATTATATAGTGATGGATCCAGGCAAAGTACAAGTTATATTCTCATTAGTGACGCTTATCTTTGCAATTGGAGGGACATATTGATGAGGCAATCACTCCTTCGCAACAGAATTTAGCCTAATACAATAGAAACAGTGTGGCAACAAAATTTAATAATGAAAAAATTAATCATAGTTTAGGTTTAACCAAAAACCAAATACTCAAAGAGAGGTACAGTAAAATGCTAAGTTCAACCACCAGTTAACAGATATCTTACCACTAGAATCATAGAGGTTTACAGCATGGAAACAGGCTCTTTGGCCCAACTTGTCCATACCGCCCCTTTTTTTAAAACCCTAAGCTAGACCCAATTGTCCGCACTTGGCTCATATCCCTCTATATCTATTCTACCCATGTAACTGTCTAAATGCTTTTTAAGAGACAAAATTATACCTGCCTCCACTAATACCTCTGGCAGTTTTGTTCCAGATACTCACCACTCTCTGTGTGAAAAGAATTTCCCCTCTGGACATTTTTGTGTCTCTCCATTCTCACCTTAAACTTATGCCCTCTAGTTTTAGACTCCCCTACCATTGGGAAAAGATATTGACCATCTAGCTGATCTATGCCCTTCATTCATTTATAGACCTTTATAAGATCACCCCTCAGCTTTCTATGCTCCAGTGAAAAAAGTCCCAGTCTATCCACCCTCTCCTTATAACTCAAGCCATCAAGTCTCGGTAGCATCCTAGTAAATCTTTTCTGCACTCTTTGTAGTTTAATAATATCTTTTCTATAATAGGGTGAACAGAATTGCACACAATATTCCAAGTGCGGTCTTATCAATGCCTTGTACACTTTAAAAAGACACCCCAACTCCTGTATTCATTGTTCGGACCAATGATACTAAGGATGCTGAATGCCTTCTTCACCACTCTCTCCACCTGTGACTCCACTTTCAAGGAACTATGAACCTGTACCCCTAGATATCTTTGCTCTGTAATACTCACCAATGCCCTATCATTAACTGAGTAAGTCCTGCCCTGGTTCAATCTACCAAAAAGCGTCACCTTGCATTTATCTAAATTAAACTCCATCTGCCATTCGTCACCCCACTGGCTCAATTGATCAAGATCCCATTGCAATCTGAGATAACTTCCTTCACTGTCCCTATGCCACCAATCTTGATGTCATCTGCAAACTTACTAACCATGCCTCTTACATTCTCATCCAAATCATTAATATAAATGACAAATTACAATGGACCCACCACTGATTCTAAAATACATCATTCATCACAGGCCTCTGGTTTGAAAAACATTCTCCTACAACCACCCTCTATCTTCTGTCAAGAAGCCTATTTTGTATTCATTTAGCTATCTTATCCTGGATCCTGTGAGATTTAACCTTATGCAACAGCTTACCATGAGGTGCCTTGTCAAAAACCTTGCTGAAGTCCATGTAGACAACAGCAACTGCACTGCCCTCATCTGCCTTGTTGGTTACCCATTCAAAAAACTCAATCAAATTTGTGAGACATATTTTCCACTCACAAAGCAATGCTGTTTCTTTTCAGGTTTGCGTTTTCAAATGCCTGTAGATCCTGTCTTTCAACAATTTATCCACAGATGTGAAGCTCGCTGGCCTGTAGTTCCCAGGCTTTTCCCTGCAGCCCTTTTTAAACAAAGGCACAATGTTTGCAACTCTCCAATCTTCAGGCACCTCACCCATGACTATTGACGATTCAAATATCTCTACCAGGGATCCGCAATTTCCTCTCTAGCCTCCTACAGTGTCCTAGGATACATTTCATCAGGTCCCGGGAATACATCTACTTTGATCCACTTTAAGACATCCAGAATCTCCTTCAAGACATTACTATTTATTTCCCCAAATTCCCTAACATCCATACTTTTCTCAACAGTAAATACTGATAAGAAATATTCATTTCGCTTCTCACCCATCTCTTGTGGATCAGATGTAGATGATCTTGTTAAACCTTAAGAGGCTCAACTCTCTCTGTAGCTACTCCTTTGCCCTTTATGTATTTGTAGAAGTTCTTTGGATTGTCCTTTGCTTTATCTGCTAAAACAATCTCATGTCCCGTGTTTGCCCTCCTGGTTTCTCTCTAAACTCTACTTCTATATTCTTGAAGGGATTCACTTCATTCCAGCTGCCTAGCATATCATGTGCCTCCTTCTTCTTCTTGACCAGGGCCTCAATATCCCAAATCATCCAGGATTTCCTTCTTCTCCCAGCCTTGCCCCTCACTGTTCTCCGGAGCTGTGATTTTGAAGAGTGGCTGCTTGCTGGTGAGACTATTGAAGTTTGAAATCTTTCTTTAATCAATAGGTTTAGGTCGCGGGGGTTTTTTTGTTTATTTTGGCGCTCCGTAGCGGGAGATAGGCGCGGGGACTGCTGGGAAGGAAGCGCGGGACTATATAAATAAGGCCAAGGTAGACAGCGGGCAGCGTCGGGAGCGGGCAGTGGAGTGAGGCGGGGAGCAGAGTGAGAGCTGAAAGTGCTTAAGCTCACTGGGCTTGAGCGAGCACAGGCTTGGACGTGGTAAGAGGCTGGACTCCTGTCCCACCCAAACTCAAGGTCCCATACCTCTAAAGGGTGTGTATAAAATGTCAGGTTCCATGATAAAATGCGTCCACTGTGTTCGCTGCCATATGTGGACATTCTTGGAGGCAGCACGTCTCCCGAAAGCCCACATATGCACAAAGTGTTTGGAATTACAACGATTGAGGGCTCGGGTGAGGCAGTTGGAGCTGAGACTGGAGGATATGTTTATAGTCAGAGAGAACGAGGGGCTAATGAACAGGGACCACAGTCCAGAAGGGACCCCAGGGCCTATGAGGAGGGATGGGTGGGTAACAGATAGGAAGTTGAAAAAGAAAAGGAGTCATGGCACTAAGATCACCCCAGAGGAGGCATCCCAGAACATCAAGGGTAGGGCAACAGCTGAGGTAGAGAGTGCAAGGGAGGGGGATCTAAATGCCCCGGAGGACAGTAGGAGTGAGGGATGTGAGATAGTGGTGGGGGATGAGGAGGTCAAGGGGATCGACAGGCGGTTCCGTGGGCAAAAGCGGGACTCCAGGATGGTAGTCTGCCTCCCTGGAGCAGGGGTCCAGGATGTTATGGAGAGGGTAGAGGGAATTTTGAAGGGTGGAGGGGCTAAGGCTGATGTAATAGTCCACGTGGGAGAGAAGGATATAGGAACAAAGTGCAGGGGGGACATACGTAGGCAGTTCAGGGAGTTGGGGGCTCGGCTGAAGTGTAGGGCCTCCAGGGTGGCATTCTCTGGGCTGCTGCCGATGCCTGGGAATGACAGGGTTAGGAACAACGAGGTGCTCCAACTAAATGCATGGTTGAGGGATTGGTGTAGGGTGGAGGGATTCAGATTCTTAGACCATTGGGAAGTCTTCAGGAGGGAGGGGCATCTATACAAGAGGGACAGGGAACAGTTGTCTGGGAAGGGCACCCATATTTTAGGTGGGAGGTTAGCTGGAGTTTTTCGGCAGGGTTTAAACTAATATGGAGGGGGGGTGGGGAGATAGAGTGAACTGGGAGTGGGAGAGAGATTGGTGACAGAGTAACTCCGGAGAGTAGGAGGGAAGATCAGAGTGTGCCTGAGGGCCTTCAGTGCATGTGTTTTAATGCGAGGAGTGTGACTGGCAAAACAGATGAACTGAAGGCAATAATGTTCGAGAGGAAGTTAGAAGTGGTGGCGGTGACTGAGACGTGGCTAAAGGACTGGCAATTTAATATTCCGGGGTATAAGTGTTTTAGGCATGATAGAGGTGGTTTGAGGAGAGGAGGGTGAGTGGCGTTATTAGTTAAGGATCACATCATAGCAGTGCAGAAGGAGGGTGGTATGGCTGAGTTAGGAATTGAGTCGCTATGGGTGGAGTTGAGGAATAGGAAGGGAGAGGTTACTATGTTGGGTGTGTACTACAGACCGCCCAACAGTCCGCGTGCCGTGGAAGAAGGGATATGTAAGGAAATTTTAGATAAGTGTAGGAAGAATAGGGTAGTTATAATGGGAGATTTCAATTTCCCTGGGGTAGATTGGAAGGTGCCGAGAGCGGAAGGTGCGGACGGGGAGGAATTTGTACAGTGTGTTTTAGAAGGGTCCTTGGAGCAGTATGTGGATAGCCCGACTAGAGAGGGGGCTATACTGGACCTGGTTCTGGGGAATGAGCCAGGGTAGGTGGTTGACGTTGTAGTAGGAGAGCATGTGTCAAATAGTGACCACAACTCTGTCTGCTTTAGGGTATTAATGGAAAAAGATGAAGCCTGCCCTAAGGGGAGGGTGTTAAACTGGGGGAGGGCTAGATATAGCCAGATTAGTCAGGATCTTAGGGATACCGACTGGGATAAGCTGTTCGAGGGTAGGTCGACGCTGCACATGTGGGAGTCTTTCAAGAGAAAACTAAACTTTTTGCAGAAAAGACATGTGCCGGTAAGGAGGAAGGATGGGAAGGGTAGGATTAGAGAACCGTGGGTTACTAGGGATGTTGAGGACTTGGTCAGGAAGAAGCGGGAGGTGTACGTTAGATCCAGGCAATTGGGGACAGAGACAGCGTTTGAAAAATATAGAGAGTGTAGACAGGATCTTAAAGGGGGGGTCAGAAAGGCAAAAAGGGGCCACGAAATGGCTTTGGCAGATAGGATTAAGGAAAATCCTAAGGCATTTTACTCCTATGTAAGGAGCAAAAGGATGGTTAGAGGGAAGATTGGACCTCTCAGGGACAGAGGAGGGGAACTATGCTTTGAGCCTGAGGGAATGGGGGAGATCCTGAATGAATACTTTACGTCGGTATTCACGCAGGAGAGGGGCCTGATGTCTGATGCCGGCTTTGAGGATTTTGAGGACCCGTTAAAGGAAATAATCATTACGAGGGACGAAGTGTTGGGGCTTTTAGGTAGCATAAAGACTTATAAAGCCCCGGGGCCTGATGGTATTTATCCCAGGCTGCTAAGGGAGGTGAGAGATGACATTGCTGGGCCTCTGACGCAAATCTTTGTCTCTTCTTTGGACACAGGTGAGGTCCCAGAGGACTGGAGGATTACAAATGTAGTACCGTTGTTTAAAAAGGGTCAGAGGGATAACCCAGGGAACTATAGGCCAGTGAGCTTGACTTCAGTTATAGGTAAGCTAATGGAGAGGATCCTCAGGGACAGGATGCATGAGCATCTGGAGCGCTGCGATCAGATCAGGGATATGCAGCATGGCTTCGTTAAGGGGAGGTCGTGCCTTACGAATCTAGTGGAATTTTTTGAAGAGGTGACAAAAACGGTTGATGAAGGACAAGCCGTTGATGTCGTCTACTTGGATTTCAGTAAGGCGTTTGACAAGGTTCCCCATGGTAGGCTGATAAAAAAAGGTGAAGGCGCATGGGATACAGGGCCAGGTATGTAGATGGGTTGAGAACTGGCTTGGGAGGAGGAGACAGGGTAGTAGTGGAAGGTTCTTTTTCCAACTGGAGGTCAGTCACTAGTGGTGTGCCACAGGGCTCAGTACTAGGACCTCTTCTATTTGTGATTTATATAAATGACTTGGAAGAGGGGGTAGGTGGTGTGATCAGCAAATTTGCTGATGACACTTGGATTGGCGGGGACTGAGGAGCAGTGCCAGGCAATACAACAGGACATAGATAGGCTGGTAGACTGGGCAGATAGATGGCAAATGGAATTTAATCCGGATAAATGCAAGGTGATGCATTTTGGCCGGAATAATGTAGAGGGGAGTTATAGGATAAAAGGTAAAACTATCCGGAGTATAGAGACGCAGAGAGACCTGGGGGTGCAGGTTCACAAGTCTCTGAAGGTGTCAGTACAGGTGGAGAAAGTGATAAAGAAAGCGTATGGTATGTTAGCCTTCATAGGAAGGGGTATAGAATACAAGAGTAGGAGCCTGATGTTACAAGTGTATAGAACGTTGGTTAGGCCTCACTTGGAGTACTGCGTCCAGTTCTGGTTGCCGTACTACCAGAAGGATGTGGAGGCCCTGGAGAGAGTGCAGAGGAGTTTTACCAGGATGCTGCCTGGTATGGAAGGGCTGTCTTACGAGGGAAGATTGAACGCACTGGGGTTGTTTTCCCTTGAAAGACGTCGGCTGAGAGGGGATCTATTAGAGGTATATAAGATTATGAGGGGTATAGATAGAGTAAATGGTGGTAAGCTTTTTCCACCGTTAGAATCAGATAGAATGAGGGGTCACGGCCTTAGGGTGAGGAGGGCTATGTATAAGACGAATATTAGAGGGCATTTTTTCACACAAAGGGTAGTGGGGGTGTTGAATGCGCTACCGAGTGGGGTGGTGGGAGCAGGCACGCTAGGGTTGTTTAAGGGTCTCTTGGACAGCCACATGAGCAGTCTGCAGATAGAGGGATATAGGAGGACTGTTTAAATACTTTATTTGTTTCCACAGGCTATTCGGTCCACCTTGTTGACCAACAAGGCGCATGCATTCGGCAGGTCGTGCGAGGGCTGCTCTTGGATGTTACTTCAGGAGTGGCGTAGTGCTTCATGTCGTTAGTGTATGCTTAAACTGGACCATCAGATGGGCAACATGACAGCTCAGAGACTATCGCTGTTGCTGTGCAGACACATGGATTTGGGCCTGTGTCTGCGGGAGTTTGCGCGTTCTTCCCGTGGTTGCGTGGGTTTTCTCCGGGTGCTCCAGTTTCCTCCCACATCCCAAAAATGCGCTCTTAGGCTGATTGGGTAACAAATTGTCCCTATATTGGTCTCTATATGTCATTAAGACGTTAGGACGGCGGCGTGGGCTCGTTGGGACGAAGGGCCTGTTTCCCGTGCTGTGTTGTTCTTTGTTCTTTGTTCTTTGTTCACTCTAAGAGGAATATTCTTATCCTGAACCTTGGTTAACATACTTCTGAAAACCTTCCACTTACCACACATTCCTTTGCTTTCCCACAGACTCCCCCAATAAACTTTTGAAAGTTCCTGCCTGATACCATCAAAATTGGTCTTGACCCAATTTAGAATTTTAACTTTTGGGTAAGACCTATCATTCTCCATAGCTATCTTAAAACTAACAGAATTATTATCATTGATTCCAAAGCGATTCCTCACTAACAGTTTTGTCACCTGCTCTTCTTTTTTTCCCAAGAGAAGATCAAGTTTTGTCCCCTGTCTAGTGGGTCATCCACATACTGAATGAAAAATTCCTCCTGAATACACTCAACAAATTTCTCTCCATCCAACCCTTTAATACTATGGTTGTCCCAATTAATGTTAGGAAAGTTACAATCCCCTACTATTACCACCCTATTTTTCTTCGAACTATCCATAATCGTCTTACATATTTGTTCCACAATTTCCCGCTTACTATTTGGGGTCTATAGTACAACCCTATCAAAGTGATTTACCCCTTCTTATTACTCACTTCTTTCCATTGTGACTCAGTGATCAAATCCTCGGATATATCCCCTCTTAGTACTTTCACGATATTTTCCCTAATCAAAAGTGCAACTCCTCCCCCTTTCTTACCTCCTGTTCTATCTTTCCTATACCTTCTGGAACATTGAGTTGCCAGTCTTGTCCCTCCCTTAGCCATGTTTCAGTAATTGCTATTATATCCCAGTCCCATGTATCCATTTGCTGCAAAGGACAGAAGAAACAACTGCAAAGGCCGATTGTTGTTCACTCGATAACAATAATCAGATGCAAAAAAAAATCTGATTCTATGTTAATATGAACTTGGGTAAAATGTGAGTATTGACTTAAAATACTTATTCAGTATTCATTCAATTCAAACCTTGAGTCCTGAGGAAGCAACAGTTAATCTGGCAAATATAAAATGATTAAATGGAAAACAATACACTCTATAATAGTACAAAAGTAACTGGATAACATAGAACTATTTGTCTTTTTAGATAAGAAACATTATTTTATGATGTGTATGTCAGCACTTGTAATCATCATCACCACTTATACATTCTATGTAGTTCCTATCCATGCTATCCTATTTATTTTTATCCCTTGTTGTAAAACATACACATATATATATTATATAATATGTGTCCATTTCTTTAGGTTTTCATAGTTAGTTCAATGCATTATTTCTTGTCTGATAGGGTCCTGTGCTCTGCTGATATGTCTCGTATCCAATCATCACAGCATGTCAGCTTCTTATGATTTGCTGTTTGGTATTTGTCTGCAATTAGCACAGTTACTCCAATTGGGTCATGTAGCTTGTCTAATTTATGCAAATCAACATGTATAAGAACTATCTCCTTTTTACAGCCTTACTACAGATTCCTTAATTGATGATACCATTCTTGAAAGGTTCATAGAATCATAGAATCACAACAGCACAGAAGGAGGCCATTCAGCCCATTGTGTTTGCACTGAACACAATCCCACCCAGGCCCACTCTCTTGCCCATCCTTGCAATGCAGCACACCCACTGTAGCTAATCCACCTAACCTACACACTAGGGGCAATATACTACAGCCAACCCATCTAATCTGCACATCTGGGAGGAAACCGGAGCACCTGGAGGAAACCCAGGTAGAGACGGAAATAATGTGTAAATTTCACATAGACAGTGACCCAAGGCCGGAATTGAACCTGGGTCCCTGGCGTTATGAGGGAGCAGTGCTAACCGCTGTGCCACCGTGCCATCCTTGTATGCCATTTTCACCAATGTCGAGGAAGATGGAGAACAAATATTCAGCAAGCTACAAGGGTTCAGAATGTCAGGAAGCTGCACTGTGAAATTTAAAGTGGCTTTTTGATTAATTCAGATGTTGCTGCCACATTCGAATTATGAAGACATCTGTGCTTTAATTCAGAACTCAGGAAATATACACAAGTATAATTGAATTTGCTTTTAACAGCAACTTGCTGAAAGGTATCGAAGTGCAACAGAAAGCAACTAACTTCCTTCACAATGTCATGCCATAAGCCATTAGCCCATTACACAAACAGAACTGGGCAGCAATGACTCATCTGGATTTTATTAAATAATCATGCCTCTGGATTCTGATAAATTCGAATATTGATGGGCACACTTAGGTTGCAGCTGCAGGCCTGAGACCAGCATGATAATTGTTCTGATGTAAAGTCACAGATCTGAAACATTAACATCCTACAGATGTTGCCAGACCTAGCGTGGATTCCCACTGTATTCTGTTCTTATTTCAGATTTTTTAATATCCGTACTATTTTGCTTTCATATTAATGTTCTCTTGCTCCACTCACTCATTCATCATCCAACCGTGCTTTACTGATAATTCCACTCTCCATTCAGTAATTTCTGCAGTGCGCATGTGCTTTGCAAACAAAATTACAAATCTTCAGCAAGATCAGAGAGCTGAAATGTTTGATCTGTTCACCGATGCTGCTGGACCTGCAGAATATTTCTGGTCCTTACCGCTTTCAAAAAGTAAGTTCCTCTTCCAAGTTCTTTGTTGGTGTAGTGAAATTTTATTTCTTTCTTTCTCAGGACAAGAAAATGTGCAATTCCTTGCTGTGATATTAATGAAGGATCAGGGATGTTTGAGGGATCTGGGTTCTAAGGTAAGCATGGAAATCCCAGGAATGGAGAGGTCATATTGATACAAAGCTGGATGGGAAGGTAAGCTGTGGGGAGAACACAGGGACAAAGGCTACAAAGGAACATAGTTTAAGTGAATGGGCAACAAGATGATAATGGGGTACGATGTGGGGAAATGTGGTGTCATTCACTTAGATAATGAAAATCGAAAGGTAGAATACTTTTAAAAGATGGTAACTGGATTGAAATAGATAGATGCTTGATGGCTAGCACAGATACAATGGGCCGAAGGGCCTCCTTCTGTGCGGTATGACATAATTACTCTAAACATTGATACTCATTTTAAATCGGATATTTAAAGAAGAGTTAATAAAATGAATGTTGGTCTTATAGAAAGTGAGTTTGGAGTGCTGATAGTGGAAAATAGGGAGGTGGCAGATGCATTGAATCAGTAGTTTGTCTCAGCCTTCACTACAGAGGATACAAGAAAAATCCCAGAAATGGCTGCAAATCAGGAATTGGAGAGAGGAACTCAAGAAAATTACAATAACCAAGGAAGTGGTTCTGTGCAAATTGTTGAAGCAGGGGGTTGACAAGTTATGGATCCAGATCAATTTCATACCCTAGATTGTAAAGTAAGTGTTGGGGGTCACGTGACGTGAGCGCTGGAATGGCTGTGTTTCTGTGAGCTCTGCTGCTGATCATCTTCTAATCCTTTCATTTATCCTGATGTACGGCACCGAAACAGCTAATCTTAGAAAACTCCGTACTATGTCCCCAGAAGACTTTTGGTTGTCTTGGGACAAAGTGCCATCTGGGAAGTGTGTAAATTGTTGATGATATTGAGATATTTGTTTTATCCTACAGGTACTTCGGTCTGCCATGTCTAACGAGGGGCATACACGTGATGGGTCGTGAGAGGGCTGCTCTTGGATTTTTTTCGAGAGTATCTTAGTGCTTCACGTTGTTAGTGTACGCTTGACCTGGACCATTTGATGGGCAACACAACACAGCTTAGTGACTATCGCTGTGCTGTGCAGGTACATGGATTTGGGCCTGTGTCTGTGGGAGTTTGCGCATTCTCCCCGTGCTTGTGTGCGTTTTCTCCGGGTGCTCCGGTTTCCTCCCACATCCCAAAGATGTGCTCTTAGGCTGATTGGCAAAACAAATTCTCCCTAAATTGTCTCAAATTTGGTTCTAATGAATAGATCCATAAACATAGACAGGGATGACAGGGATCATGGGTAGAAGTGGGAACATCGAGGTGGCAACACGGGCTCGTTGGGCTGAAGGGCCTGTTTCCTGTGCTGTTTTGTTCTTTGTTCTTAAATGATTGCAATACATTTAAATACATTTGAATATAATTTTAAAAACCCCTCTTCATATGCTCCCCCATCATTGTGTTTTAAAACCTTGCCAATGTTGCCATAGTTTACAACAGCTTCATCCAGTTGTAAACCTGTTGTGCGGATCCCCCAGGGGCATAAAATAAGCATTCCCAATGCAGGACTGTGGCACTATGCCAGAGGGCACTGCAAAGGGGAGGGGTGGTGTCATGTCTGTAAAGGAGGGAGGAGAGAGGGTGATTCCAGTGATAACTACTTGGAAGATGAGGAAAAAGAATGAGTTGGGGCCACTGCAAAGGGGAGGGGTGGTGTCATGTCTGTAAAGGAGGGAGGAGAGAGGGTGATTTCAGTGATAACTACTTGGAAGATGAGGAAAAAGAATGAGTTGGGGGGGAATGTCAGAGAATTTAATTATTCATTCGTGGGACATGGGCATCACTGGTGGCCAGCATTTATTGCCTATCCCTTGTTGCTCTTGGGTAGGCCATTTCAGTTGACTATCAACCATATTGCTGTGGCTCTGGAGTCACATGTAGGCTAGACCAGATAAGGATGGCAGATTTCCTTCCCTAAAGGATATCAGTGAACCAGGTGGGTTTTTCTGACAATTGCCAATGGTTTCATGATTATAAGTGGATTTTTAATTCCCAATATTTTTCATTGACTTCAAATTCCACCATTTTGCTGCCGCGGGATGTATGTTGGTGCAAGTTGCAAAGCGGGGCGGTGGGGGGGGGAGGATGATGGGGTGACTGTTGGTGAGGGGGAGATAATGGCAAGACTGTTGGTAGAGTGGGGGGGGTGACCGTTTGTAGGGGTGATCCCACCTTTAATGGGTGATGAGGAAGAGGAGGAGATGTCAGTTTTGTTCGCGGAGGGATAGGAGGTGGGGGAGCCCCTGAAATCTCTGTGGTGGGGTGGGAGGGGGAGGTAATTTTTTGCTCTGATCTGATCTTTAGAAATAGCAGTCGGATCTTCTCGCAGCCAGGTTTTACTGGCATGTTTAGCCCCACCTCTCAAAATGATGGCTTGAAACACACCCACTGTTTTTATTTTACCAAAATGCAATTAGATCTGATGAGAAAACTTGGTCAGAATTTTCCGGCCTTTTACAGGCCACGGTTACAAGCGAGGCTGTAGAATTTGGCACTCAGCCAAATTGCCAATGGCGAATCCCACTGATGCGAATGGCTGTAAAACTGCGGAGGTTGTCTGTATCTCTGGAGAGAAATATTCCAGTTAAATCCTACCCAACATTTTTTGGTTCTGACAACTTGCACTTGACAATAAGCTCCACATTTCTGCTGTCAATGAGTTAGCCTTCAGGCAATATCTATTTTGAAAAATGATTCTGTTCAACTACAACATTGTTCCTTAAAATAGAAAACAGAAGTACAAAACATGTTTCGTAATCTCTCACAATAATACCATGGACATGTTTAATGTCTACTGGCTCTGCAAGATGTAAACATGATTTTCAGGAGTTAAAACTGTGTCTGCTCACATTTCACTTCAGGTTAATAAATTCTCTGCAAATATCTCTTTATTTATTCAGAATATGGAGTTTCCATACCTGACCCAAGCACAGTGATACACACTGAGCACTTGGGCCAGTGCTGCGTGAAAGTTGGCTCATAAAACAGAACTGAAAATACTGGAAAATCTCAGCACCTGTGGAGAGAAAACAGAGTCAATGTTTCGGGTCTGGATGAGTCTTTGTCAGGACTCTGTCCTGATTTGTCTGTACTCATACAGAGGATCAGAGTAACTGGTGAACACCATGAGGGCTGGAGTGCTTCATTAAACCCCAAAAACATATCTTGATTGAGTTAGATAAGTTTTCATGGAGTTTGGAGTGATGTCATGTTGTCGAGATTCCCCCTGGGGGCACAAAGATAAATATAGCCCCTGGGTAGGAGAGGATATGTTTGGACAGTGGAGAGATGGGATGCTGGCATTGACTGTGGGTGGGGAGGTTGGGGTGTGGGGGGTGTGCTGTTCAGTGCGAAGAGGGAGGAATGCCAGCATTGACTGCTAACATGTGTCAGCATTGTGTACGTGGCTGGGGAGAGTTAGTGGTGAAGTCATCTAATGTTTGAGGAAGGGGGAGGTGTACTGTGTATTTGGCAAGGGGACATGGGCAGTGCATTGCTGACTCTGATCATTGGGGGTGAATGTGGCTCTGATCGGGGGGCATTGGGGAGCGGGTGGAGGTCAGAAGTGAGTCCCTGAGATCTCAGTGGTTGTGTGAAGGGGGCTGTTTTTCTTTGGTCTGATCATGGTGTCCTGATCTCAGTGCCACCTGGCTTTGCCACGTGTTGAGACCACCACCCCCTACAAGACAGTGTGAAATGCGACCACCTGTTGTTTGTGATAGAGTGCAGTAAGCTGAGGAGAGAAAATGGCCATGTTTCGCTTCTCATCAGAACCGGTTTTTGTTAAGATTCCCACCATTAATTGCAACAAGCCAGGAATGAGTAGAAAAATAAGAGGGATGAGTAGATTGGATTGGCAATTGGGAACGAGGGACTCATTGCGGAGTTGGGGGGAAGGAGGGGCAGTAAGGCTCGAGGTCACAGGTCAGGTGAAAGTCAGCCATTTGCTTAGAGGGAGGTATATATCATGGACAGGTTTGCCTGTGGCTGACAAGGAGAGCTACGGTTTAATTGTCTCCATCTCATTGCCGGGTCTCCCGAGTCCTGGGACGCTAAGCCAACCGGTGTTGAATTTAAGTCAGGTTCTGAACTGCAATGTGGGAACCAGATTTAAATATTGAAATGAACTGTTCCACGACAGACATGTCATAAAAATTGGCCATTATGTGGAGATGCCAACGTTAGTCTGGAGTAAGCACAGTAAGAAGTCTCACAGCATCAGGTTAAAGTCAAACACCTTTATTTGATAGCACAAGCTTTCAGAGTGTCACACTCTCACCTGAAGGAGGAGCAATACATCGAAAGCTCGTGCTATCAAATAAAGCTATTGGGCTTCAACCTGTTTTATAAAAATGGCAGCAGATGAATAATTATATTCACTCTGTGATATTTTAATTTTTTAATTTTTCCTCCTGATACTTTCTCACCCATCAAGAGAGATGACATTTTCACCAGAGTGGAGAGTGTGGCACAGTGGCAGAGTGTAGCACAGTGCCAGGGATCCAGATTCAATTCTGACCTCCGGTAACTGAATGTGTGGAGTTTGCACATTCTCCCCGTACCTGCATGGGTTTCCTCTGGTTGCTCTGGTTTCTTCCCACAGTCCATGGTAAGTTGTTATTTAGTGTCCCAAGATGTGTAGGTTGGGAGGACTATCTGGGTAAATATATGGGGTTATGGGAAAGGGACGGGGTGGGATCATTAGTTGGAGAGTCAGTGCAGACTTAATGGGCCAAATAGCCTCCTTCTGCAGTGTAAAGGTACTAATAAAAACCAGAAACAATATATAAAAGTACAGCAGACCATGTATTGATTTACCTTATGCCCTCTCACTGCTTTTGCTGTTGTTGCTGATGTTTGCACTTTTGGATTTCACCCTTCACTTCAGCTGTCAAGTTAAAACAGAAATGTGCCAGAGGTTCAGTTAGCTTAATTCAGGCCAGCCACCAACAATAAAATAATTACAGTCTTCCAGTGCTGAGCTCTTGGAATTTAGGAAGCAATCTGAATGAAATTTTAAGTCATACTGTTAAGACTGAAAAAAACTTGTGTAAAATCTTAATAAGGCAATACATTTTAAAAAAAAGGAATTGTGGCTCAGCAGAGGCACCAGTTAGATATAACAGGGGTCTATGCACCAAACATGAACGAAGGATCAAAAAAATAGCAGGAAAGATCCTTCACTGTGGAAATATATCATTCTTTGAATAAGACATCTTCAATTGGCTCACTTTTATTTAAAACAAACAATGTAATTTTACTATCACAATTTAATTGCTATGGGCAGTAGACTAACAGTACATATGGTGACACCAAACATTTGCTTGACATATTTGTCATTGTTTGTGATATTTATACTGTCTTTGGAACTATTTGGTGGCACAGTGGTTAGCACTGCTGCCTCACAGTGCCAGGGACCTGAGTTAAATTCCTGGTTTGGGTCACTGTCTGTGTGGAGTCTGAACATTCTCCTCCTACCTGCTTGGGCTTCCTCCCACAGTCTGAAAGACATGCTGGTTAGGTGCATTGGCCAGGCTAAATTCTCCCTCAGTGTACCCAAACAAGTACCAGAGTGTGGCGACCAGGAGATTTTCACAGTAATTTCATTGCCGTGTTAACGTAAGCCTACTTGTGACACTAATAAATAAACTTTTAAACTTTTAGTTGTTGATCCTGTATTGAATCTAATTTAAGTTCTGTACTTTATACAAAATGTAACCCTTGTGAGTGCAAAACCCAGTGCTTTAGGCATCCACATTTTACAAAATACAATACAAGGACTTGCCTAATTGCATCTACCAAGTGTCAATTAAGTTTCCCTTTTTAGGAGCTGCAATAGCATAGTGGATTACATTGAACTCGGTTTTTGAGTAGGTTGCAGTTCGCCCTTCCCTCCTGGAACAATAAACATTCCACAGTGGCTGATTCAAGGTGACAAATACATCTTTTGATCTGATATCAGGAAGATGGGTCTAGGGTGTAGTACATCTGACTTAAAATAAAATATGCTCATTGAAATGATTAAGTGATTGACAGGAAATATTCAATGAGGATTTCTATGATGCATTCAATGAAAAATGACTGACTCATCTGTCACATTGTAGCTCAGCCATTACATCATTTCATCCCAAACTCATGTCCAGCAACTTCCAACTCTTGTTCTATCATTCTTTTATTGTATGAATGCACAGGGCGGCTACGTAGCAACTCTCCTCCCTCGTTTGAGCGTGTGCAAATAAATTGAGTTCATTCTATCTTGAGTTTGCTGTGAGATTATTAATAGAAATTGGATTGCATCAAAAGCAAAAGGGGTTGGAAAAATATGCCACCATTTTTAAAGGGGAAATCATATGGTGAAAAGATGTTTAAATTTAACCCTCCTCCTTTCTGTAACACTAGTGTTACAGAAGTGATGAACGTGGGTCTTGCTGAAGGAGGGGATATGGCCTTGGAATCCCAGCTCAGGATCAGATAGAATGGGAGTGTTAAGGTCCTGCCTCTAGCAATAGCCAGGCTTGGGGATGGAATTGGAGGCTAGTGAATGGAGGTTGTGGCAGGACCAATGTCAACGATTTTGGTCTCCCCAATAGTTAATGAAGTACTGGGTGTCCAATAAGAAGCATGACAGACTGACAAAGGGATCGACAGAGAGGCAGAGATAAGCTATTAGCCTCTGAGTTACTCCTATTTTGAAGAAGTTAAATAACAAATTAAACAAAATCAAATAAAGTGAGGGACAAAATTTAAATGGTAGCCCCTTAAGGAGATACTGCCTAAAGCACATATACCAATTGAAACCACTTCACTGGGCCGGGCATCTTAGCAAATATCCTTAAAAAACATGGGACATATTAGCCCCTGGAGTTACAAGCAATGCCATGGGAGATCAGTCATGAAATCCCTACAGTGCAGACCATCCATTTGGCACACCAAGTCTGCACTGACAGTGTATCTTACCCAGCGCCTTCTCCCTCTATCCTATCCCCACCATAACCCTGCATATTTCCCATGGCTAATCCAACTAACCTACACATCTCGGGACATTAAGGGGCAATTTACCTTGGCCAATCCGCCAAACTTACACATCTTGGGCAGTCACTGCTAATAGTATTTGCATTTATGTAAAACCTTATTAGAACCTTGCTCTCGAGGAGTGCAGCGAACGTTTACCAGGCTGATTCTGGGGATGGCGGGACTGACATATGAGGTGAGATTGACTAGGTTATGATCATTTTTGCTGGAGTTCAGACAAATGAGGGGGGATCTCATAGAGACTTATAAAATTCTAATAGGTCTAGTCAGGATAGATGTAGGGAGGATGTACCCGATGGTGGAGGAGTCCAGAACCAGGAGTCATGGTGTAGATCGTTAGGGCAGAGGTGAAGAGATATTTCTTCACTCGAAGAGTGGTGAGCCTGTGAAATTCATTATCACAGGAAGTAGTTGATGCCAAAACATTGAACGTATTCAAGAGGCAGCTGGTTATAGCACTCGGGGCGAACGGGATCCAAGGTTATGGGGAGAAAGCAGTATTAGGCTATTGAGTCGGATTTGATTGTGATGAATGGTGCACAGGCTCAAAGGACCAACTGGCCTCCCCCTGCTCCTATCTTCCATGTTTCAAGGCAGTCTCAAGGCAAAATGAATTGGATTTGAGCAATAGTGGTTTCCAGGCGGGTACACACACACACAGTGCGGAATGTTGTCGTGAAAAATGAACGTCCAGATGGGAAGTAGCAATGGGACCAAGCCCGTCCAAGTTAGTGTACTGGGAAAAGGGAGTTCCCAATGACCGAGTCACACCTCATTCGGTTGGTTAACCAGCAGGATTTCCCTTGGAGTGCCCAGCTCTTGTTTCTCCGTGTATCTATAAACAATGCTGAGAAAGAGGGAGAGGAGACGCGGCTAGGAGGAGTGAGTCATATAAAGCGCCTTGCAAGCTGATTCACCACCCGTCAATGTGTTCCTCTAAACACACTGACGGAGTTGCTCATGGTAACCAAGATGTTGTATCGGAAATCGGTCAAACAATTACCACCCCCGCATCGGATCATCCCTGTTTGACTTTGTTAAAAAAAAACACTTATTTCACTGTGACATCTGCACGTTGTTTTTAACCTGTCGAGTGTCGGTTTATTGCAGGTGGCGTGCAAAATAAAACCCCCTCGTCACCAGGCTTTACTAGGCTGGTTTAGAAAATTATAATTAAATAGGAGTCACACAGAGATCGGGAAACGGGATAACTTGGGGTGGAGACTCTTAAATCTTGGAGATCCCAGTGAAATGCAAAACTGTCTGAGCGGACTGACCCTGCAGGCAGAGACGGGCATCTGAAGCGATGTGTGTGCATGCAGGCGAAAAGCCATGCAATGAAATGTGTGGGATGCACAGAGCAGAGCAGTCTGCAAAAAAAACCTGCTGAATGGTCAAGTTTTGGTTTTATTTTCTACACTGAGATGTTTGCTTGCAGCTCCTTGTCCTGAAATGCTGCGGGTAAGAGGGCAAATCCCCCCCTTCCCTCTGGCTGTGCGCTTTGGTGCAGGTTTGAGGTTAAGTAGTGACCTCTAATGGCCTTGCCCCTGCCCACTTCACCCTCCCAGTCAGGCCTGGCTGCCAACAACTGACAGCGGCCACACCCCAGCCGCCGTGCGTAATGTGGGCGTTGGTCTCTCTCGCTACTAAAGGGGCCACTTTATAACTTCAACTTTCTTCCAGCGGATTTTGCTGTTAATGTCAAGTTGTCTCTCTCCCTCTCAGACCGATTGCTAAGGATATCTGCCAAGAGTAAGTTGGATCTCGAGCTTTTTTTTTGAATTCTTGGTACCGAAACGACTGAAGGATCTCAGTGTGTTGTGTGTATTTTTTTATATATAAAAGTCTAAATTTGTTGAAGTTTCCGAGGACGAGTTGCCAAAAAGTAAGTCTGAGCTGAGTTTTATTTTACAATGGGGAGAAAAATCCAAGGAACTTTTCAGAAGTAGTTTTCTTTGGGCCTTTTTTTTTAATTAATAACGCACCTGAAAACGCTTTAAAACTCTGGGGAACGGGCAGAAAGTTGGTTGTTTGAGAAGGAACAGCAGCCTTTTAATTTTAGCTGCGACTCTTTGAATAGTTGTACAGCTCGGGATGACTGCACCAACTGACTGCTCGCAAGATTCCTGTTTGCTTTTTAAAACTTAAATAAATAAATAAATAAATAATTGCATTAACTAATATGCTTGCAGCTCCCCCCCTCCCCTCCCCCTGAAAATATATGAATAGATTACTGTCTCACTGAAGAGTCTGAGGGGAAGCTGGAACCTCTGGCCAGATGTTGCCGATCTCGTTCAGCCGCGAATCGGAATCGATTTGACCTGTTTCACGGATCCGATTGCTTGCTTCATTTTCAGAAATCGATTATTTGTTTTGGATGGTCGGTGATGGGGTGGCGGGATGGGGACTGTGTGGTTAAATTGTTTTTTTTTGGGGGGGGGGAAGGTGCATCCAGTCTCTTAAATTGGGAGTTAAATGTTTATGGGTATCTTAGAGGTCTCTAGTTGGAGTGTTAAATGTTTTTTTGGGGTGTTTTCAGTCTCTAATTGGAGGGTTAAATGTTTCTTTTTTTGTGGGGGGGGGGGTATCCAGTCTCTCTCTAGTTAGGGTGTTGAATGTTTCTGGGTTTTTTTGGGGGGAGGGGGTGTTTTCCAGTCTCTCTTTCGTTGCTTAAGATGCCTTGCCTGCTCTAATCTACACCAAATGTTAGGTGTCAAAAAAAAATCCGAGTTGCTGCTTCAGTGAATGGTGCCTTTGTGGTGAACGGGCTGAGTTTGGGACGGGGGTGGGGGGACGCTGGGGGGCTGCTCCTGAATTCTGGCGCTGCGGCGGATCCCTCTCCCAAAAGACCTCCTCTCCCCCTCTGTCCAGTCAGTCAGTCCATTGCTGCTGAAACCCACGGGCTCCAAATGCACTCAGACTCCACCCGCTTTGAGAATAGCCCATTCATGGTCGGTGTAATAATAATGATAATGCCCCACGCTTGCTTCATGCGTTGAAATTGACTCGCTGAACAAATCCCTACTCGCGCGGATATTACAAGGATTGCAATTTCAGTGAACCCCATGCAAGCTAAAACCAATGCTGATCTTAAAATGTTTCCAGTGTGTTTGGGACTCGAGATATTTGTGCAGGCAGCAATAGCACTCGAAACAGTAAATGTGTGCAAGCGTGAGTAAGGATACATTGCGCATCGTGCCATTAATTTAGCAGTGCTATCTGTCTCTTTAGACTTTGATCACAGTCGCTCAAAGTGATCGGTATATCCTTTGGGTGGATTTACTGCGAGCTTTGGGCACATACAAATAATCATTGACTTGCTATTACTTTACCGCATTGGAAAAAAAATTAATAGAAGTACAGGGGAAAATGAATTAGTTCAGGTAAGCACTGGTGAATGTGCTCGCAGAGTAACGGTACTCGCCGCGGTGTCAGCCAGGCGCTCCCTCTGGCGGGGAGTTATCAAGCTGTCAAATGTTGCAGACACGCCCTGAGGTTTAATAAGATCACTGCAGTGGGGGGAAGAAGCGCCAGAGACCCGCCGCACCTCTTTCTAAGCAGTTCACAGGCGACTTACCTCTTTTTTTTCTCGCTTTTCCCCTTTAGTTTGTAAAACTTGAAAAATCTCCAAAATGATCGTGTTGTTGGCGGGTATCATTGTGCTGCATTTGACAGTTCTGGTATTGCTGCTAATCTCAACAATTGTTAATGTAAGTACAACAGGCTGCTTGGAGGGAAAGGGCAATTCTGGGCTCCAGGCTGGTAGGGGTACCTTGGCAGGGAGGGGGGGGGGCGGGGTAGGGAATTGGAACATGCTTTTTAAGAAAAATAACCCCAAGATTAACTCGTCTTTTAGTTTCCGAATATATTAACTTCTGAACAAGTTCAAAGTTTGCTGATTTTCTTTTAAGTTTAAAGGCGCGTGTTTATCAGTTTACAGTGACTTGACGTGTTGCTGAAAAGTGCCATCTATAAGAATGGTTCACCAAAAAAGACCCTGGATTGCTTGTAAAGAAATGGATATACAGTCTCAAATTAATGGGCTGCTGCTTTAATTTAAGTCATCCTTTCAGTTAATCCTTTGGTGTTTGCAAAACAAACATGTGGCTTGAGTTAAATTGGGTTTCCGGATATTGATTTCAGAATAATTTTAAAAACTAAACATATTTGATTCCAATTTTTTGTTGTTGTTGTTGAAAGGATAATGGAATTTAACCTTCTGTGGACAATCTGTTTAAACCTTGTTCTGTTTCTCTTTTATAGTCTTGGTGGTACTTCAGTGATTCTCATAGTTTAGATATCTGGCAGAATTGTACATGGATTGAATTTTGGAATTGCGAGTCATATACCACTAACGGTGAGTGTTTGCCTCCCCACTTCTCCCAGTTTGCAGCTTGTTTGAGAGTGGGAATCTGTCTTTTATTTGAATGTGATCACTCCATAGGTCGTTCTTATTTCAGAGGTTTACAGGTACAATGAGGTGCATGTAGCTTTATTTCTTTCATTACTGTGCTGTCTGAACCAGGAATGATTTTTATTTTCACAACTTGCTTAAACATCTCCAGTTTGTTATAAAGTGGTTGGGTATGGGCGAGGTCCTGGCAGCTTGTGAAGTCTGGGGGCACCTAGTGGACAAGCTGCAAATGTGCATTGGAATGGGCCAGGGTTGATTCTTGGCAACGCCTCAATGCTGCAGAATCAGCACTTTGCAGCAAGGGCTGGGATTAGCCATCCATTGCGCAACGTAGGCAGAAATTCCACATTCATTCAAGTCCACTCAGATTGAATTAATTTTTTTCTAACACACTGCCTTTTTATTCGACTTTGGCTATTTAATGTGATGTTACCGGGTATGGTAAATGGCCAGAGGCAGCTGAAATCTAAATCAGGTTGGATATTTGTCCCATCAGTTAACGGCACTGTCACTTTTTTATAGATTAAAATCTTTCACCCAGTGACTCCTTAATCCAGACAATTTTGGAAAGTTGTGACGTATGAATATAATTCACATTACTGGGATAAAAACGAAGGGTTAGTGGGATTTGATTTCTCCAAACTTTTTTTAAAGTTTGATTGAATCTGGGGAAGGGAGAATAGAAAAACATTACAGTCAGGTATAAGTAAGGTACACAATAAGATCAATGAGTTTCCTCCCAGTATTCCTGTCACTATCTATTCCTCATTACTAAAACACATTTCTCATGCATATAAAATGGCTGCCACTATTTGCTACTTACAGTTGTGATTACTCTCAAAAGTACTTCATTCATTGGAAATTCAAGCCATTTTCTTTCCCTTTTAATATCATTGACTGAAGGGAAAAACAGTGAAATCCCCAGAATCTGATTGCAAACCCAATATATTAGATTATGCATCAGTTGTAATTGGTGCAATCACCTTCAGGGTTGAAGATATCCAATAACAGAGCAAGTTCACAGTCTGCTCTTCTGTTTGATGGGGGTGGGGAGGGATAAAAATGGTAATGTTATTTGACTTCTGATATTGAGTATTGTTTTGATAGAATGTATTAAATTGGGTGCATTTATATCACAATAACATGATCTAAAATTAAACCACGGACATTCAAATAATTGGTGTTCCAAAAACTACAGGATGGGCTTATTTTCTTTAGAGAATCCAATCACAGAATACCCTCAATTTCTTTCTCCTGCTACTTGCAAAGATTTTAGCTACTGTTCCTTCTCCTGTTTCTGTCTCATTACATGAGACATTGCAGATTTGCTAAACTGAAAAAGTTCTCTGGAACAGAGAGTTTGGAGAAAACAAAAATAGTATTTTAACTAATTTCATTATGCTTTTTTTCCCCCTTTATCTTTGAAAAACAAAAAAAAAGGTTAGATGCGAGCTGAGGCTTGTGCTATAACTTAATTATAGATTAGCGTGAGACAGCTCATCATGATGTAACCTCTCAGATGAATGCATCAACATTTTCAGAAGAATCTAGCACAGAGTACCCAATTTGTAAAGAAATAGTTTGAGCAGTTTGAAGTGGAAAGAAACATTTCCTTATCTAATACAGTTTACAGAAAATAAATTGGTACTGATTTATAGAGATGCACACGTGTAAGTAAATAGTGCTGAACATAGGGATTTTGGTAATGTACCCTGCCAGATATAAAAAAAATTAGTGCTAATTTGGCAAAATGGCTATTTCTGAATTGTTGCAATCCATAAAGGAATGGTATTCCATGGTTGGATCTCTTGGTTTGAGAAACTGAGGTTACAGATTCATCACCATCAAAATTTGAAGCCAGTGCATAAAAAGAGTTGGGAGTAACCTGAGCTGCTTTGTCAGAAACGCTGTTTGAAGGTGGATGATTTTGCAGATTCGAGCAAAAATCTGACCAAGCTGTTTGATCAGATTTCCCAAGACGTCTGTGCTTAAGCCCACTGCCGCATCCATCATTCCAGACCAAGAAAGTGATCTGGCAGGGTACATTACGCAGAATAATTTTCTAATATACTAGTTGCATCTTCAGTTTCAAACTAACAAAAATGAAACTAGTGAATTCTTAAAAATGCATTGAGTTTCAGAAATACATTGAACTCTTGGTGAGAGCTCTACACATGGTGCAGGATAGTGTTAATATAAAAAGGGGAAGAACTGAAGCAAATCAGGAGGGATTGTTTAAATAATGCTTAAAATGTCAAAAGTCTTTAGATAGTACAGCAAGTTTGGAGGAAATTTACCTGACAATGCAAATATCCTGCAGTAAGCAAATCTTTGCTTAGATAATATGGTATAAGCAGAAACTGCAGGGATGACTATTAAATGTAACTTGCTGCAGGCATCAGGATTTGATTGCCTGCTTGCTATTCATATGGATGCTTGAAGTTTTGCATGTTGTGCTGCAGGATAGGTGGGAGGTTATGTGACTTGTGCCAGCCATTGTAGGAACCAGACTGGCACCATTGGAGGTGGAAGTGGGAATCTGCTGTGACCTTTTAAAGAAAAGAAGCTTTTGTAGAACTTCAAAATTGTATTAGTCTATTTTTTTTAAAAAGGAGAAATTTCGAGCATTGGAAATATGGAAGGGAAAATACTGGTTGAAGCACAATAGCTTCATTTGTGCTGAACAGCGGCTAATGTTTTGCTTGGAAAGTCATTGGAATTTTAAAAGTTAATTTGCCTTCTGTGTCAAACATTGATAGACCTCTCTCATATGTTGGATATTTTAGGTTTTTACTTTTTCTATGTCATTGCCTACCACTCATAAAGATTGTGGTTTTTAACATTTAGTGAACATGCCTCCACCTAGGTGAAAACATTGTTGATTGACTTGGTTGTAAAACACAATCTGTTAATGACCTGTGGCCTTTACTGAAACCTCCTAAACTATTAGAACATCTTCCAGTGTACTCCAAGGTGGTTCAGCAATGGATATATAAAGTGAAACATGTGGGTCAGGATAGTCATGGTTTATTTAATGAGTAACAGTTTCTACAGATCCAATCATTAGCAACATTTTATTATCATTTCTGATTTCTCTTTTAATGGCATGATTTTTTTTCACACATGCCTTGAATGATGTCAGGAATAGTTCATAAAATTTTGCACCATGCTGTGTAGCGAAGTGGCTTCGTAAGAGTGTGACTTTTGGCAGATGAAACTTAAATTGTCTGCAAATAGAATTAATCAGGAATTGGAGATAAATTTGAAACATATTCCAAATCTATCATCACTGATCTTCAGTGTTTTTATTCTCTCTTACTTTGCAAAATTGAGGGGTTTTTTAAGTGATGATGTGCAATTTGACTTGTAGGGCAGTGATCTAAACATTCTCTGAGAAGTCTATTTTATAGAAATACATGGCAAGCATGTAATTTTGCCTTGGCTGAAAACAGCCAGTCACAGGATAATATAAGATGATTAGAGATTTTTTTTTTACCTTGTGGCTCCAGCAGTCAACTGTGCACGGTAGGACTATCAATGCTGAAAATCTGCTCCAGTGTAACTACATGTAAACTTTTAGCCTCTAGTTCTGCCCTCTTCAACCCCCCCCCCCCCCCCCCCCCCCCCCCCCCACCCCCCCCCCCCCCCCCCCCCCCCCCCCCCCCCCCCCCCCCCCCCCCCCCCCCCCCCCCCCCACCCCCCCCCCCCCCCCCCCCCCCCCCCCCCCCCCCCCCCCACCCCCCCCCCCCCCCCCCCCCCCCCCCCCCCCCCCCCCCCCCCCCCCCCCCCCCCCCCCCCCCCCCCCCCCCCCCCCTGCCCTTAGCACTAGACAACTGCCAGCTTTAGCCCATTGGAACCACAGTTGTCTCAAGAGTTAAAAGGCAACAAGTGACACATGAGTGCAGAGATGGCAATGGTGTTGAAGTTGCTGTCATTTGGATGTTACACTGGGGCCATGTCTGCCCATTCAAGTTGATGCAAAGGATTTTATGGGCTCATTTAGAATTGAACAGAGGAGATCACCTGCTGCCCTTGCCAACAGTTATCCTTCAATTAGATTGGTTATTCTGGAACATTACCTTTTCTTTTGCTTTTACATTGCTTTTTCTGGAATATTACTATCTGCGAATTAACTAAATCAAAAATTCTTCTTTGCCCATGAAATGTTTTCAGACATCCTGAAGTTGTGAAAAATGTTTTATAAATCCAGTTTACTTTAAGGCAGGAGAAGGTCCCCTTTGGTTCTCACCTGAGGTCAGCAGTGGTATGGCGAAAGTTGTATTCCCATTTTCATTTGGTACTGGTGTTTTGGGCAGGGGAACACAATAAGCTGCTAAACAAGGAAATGAGAGAGGATGCTAGTGACCAACTGGGGTATTTCCAACTGGCCCAGGTATCCAGTAAGCTCAGGTCAGAGCTTTTGACTCCCCAGGAAAATGGCAAAAGTGCTGAGGCGATGCAAAAAGAAGCTGAAATCCAGAATTTACATTGACCTTTGAGCCAAGATAACCTGGCATTTCCTGCAAGAGAGAAAATTTATCCCTTCCTGTTTCTCCCAAGCCTGGACACAGCATTACAGGTTATCCTAGGCCGACAGTCTAAACTATCTGCTTCACACTTCATCTGATTGAAAAACTCAATGATTGTCGGCTATTAGTCGTGTGGGTAATGTACTCTGTACATTAGTGGTGTATGTGACATTATTTCCTGTTCTTGCTGCTTAAGACATGATTCAGTTTATTTTTGCGTGCTCCAAGATAGCTGATTGGCCTTCTACTTTTAAATTCATGGTTCCTTTAAGTGCAGCATTTGTAGAATTGCCCCTTTTTATGGAGGAGCAAAACTGTAAGAGATTTAGATGCTGTCACATTGTACTTGAGTTTTTTTAATGTTGGTCTGTATTTTCAGAATGGCTGCAAGCTGTTCAGGCAATGATGATCCTGTCCATCATCTTCAGCTTCCTGTCGGTGATTTTGTTCTTCTGCCAGTTGTTCACACTCCAGAAAGGTGGTCGCTTTTACATCACTGGGATCTTTCAGCTGCTTGCAGGTAAGTTTTAAAGATTGGCCCATGCCATTTTCACAATGGCTGTGTAAGAATGGTGAATAAATGAAGCTTCTATTTCCTTTCTTGTTGCAGTATGTATCATTCGTTCTTCTGGTTGTTGGTCTTTGTGTCTTAGAGGCTAGATTCCAGAGTTGTAGGTTATGTGGAGTGACACACACAAAATCACTAACCAGAAACTCAGCTAATGTTTTAGGGACCCAAGTTTGAATCCTGCCACAGCAGATGGTGGAATTTGAATCTAATAAAAATAGCTGGAATTAAGAATCCACTAATGACCATGAAACCACTGTCAATTGGTGGGAAAAACCTATCGCTAATATCTTTTAGGGAATGAAATCTGCCATTCTTACCTGGTCTGGCCTATATATGACTCCAAACCCACTGCAACGTGGTTGACTCTCAGTTGCCCTCGAGCAACTAGAGGTGGCAATAAATGTTGGCCACTAGTGATGCCCATGTCCCATGAATGACTATATAAAAAAACACTTAGCACTCCAAATAGATTTGCTTAGATCTTTGCTAGTTCTCTATGTAGTTCAGTTTTTGCTTCTTATTAGCTTATTTTGGCTGTGGTAATAGGATAGTTTGGGTAGTGGATGTGTGTTGATGAATGCTGCCATGGCATTGTGACATGATCAGGTGTTGGTGCAGTGGAACTGGTTTTCCGAGAATGTTTTCTTCTTTGTCAACCTGGAAGCTTTTCTTGAGCAAGAAAAAGCAGCCACTGCAGCTTTACAAGTTTTCGCCTCCTCATGATGCATCTGCAGACAATCGGGTCTGAGTGGAATATTCCATGAACTAGTCAATATAATGGAAAGGAGCAACTGATCCATCGATGACTGTCCTGTACTATGACCATGTAACTGGGCATCATGATTCCTGTGCCACCAATCACTGGCCATGTCATTCTCCATGAGCGGCGTAAATCTTTATCTGATCAAAATGAAAACATCTTGGAAATTCTTCTCCAATTTTGAAAGGCAATCAAAACCAATTCTAAAAGGCCACAGTGAATATAAGAGTGAGACCTGTCATCTGTTAATCATCTCTAACTACTTGGATGCTGGAATATGGGCCAGAGCCAGGAATTTATTCAGCTTCTTTGAATGTTGGCAGCTGATCTGCATTACCTCCACCTTGTTTGAGAGGTTGACTCTCTGTGTGAAGAAAACCTTCCTGATATTTCATAGGGTTTTCAGCTTACTTAACTTATGTGTGTCTCCACAACAGATATAGTCCAGTCCTTGTATGAAAACCATACGATTAGAACTAAGCTACCTTTTTTTTTTAGATTGATACTGATATAGATGAACAATAATAACTTTTCTATGACACATCTTCCCATTGTTTCATTTGAGTTTCTAATAAAAGTTTTATGTAGAAAGTATTGGTTTGGCCCAGTCATGTGCTGTAGCCTGCCCCTAGAGATATGCTAAATGGAAAGTTAATTTAGTTTTGACAGAAAACGGTATCATTTCAGATTTTTTGTTCATAAAAGGAAGTGGGTCTGACAACTTTTTAATCGGTGAACATTATTTCCTTTCCATTTTGAGCATTTCTAGGAAACACCCAGTTTTAAATTTAAATCACTCATGTTGTCCCTACTGTTGTACCATCTCGAAATAGCATGTAGATTGATAGCAAGGATGCAGCATAAAATATGACTGGGGGATGCGCAGGTTAGATTGGCCATGCTAAATTGTCTCTTGGTGATAGGGGGACTAGCTAGGGTACGTGCATGGGGTTATGGGGATGGGGCCTGGGTGAGGTTGTGGTAGGTGCAGACTGGAAGGGCTGAATGGCTTCCTTCTGTACTGTAGGATTCTATGATTCTAATGTAAAGGCCAGCAAAGCTGCTTAGTACTGCACTTTTTTTTAAAAAAAAAAGAAGCTTAGGCCCTCAGGATCCCATAGAACAAAAGTTGGATGTGTTTTCCCTACAATCTTGACCGCAATTCCCCCAAAAGAATTCCAAGTGTTGAATTTGTGTGAAAACTGGAGTAATTCATGCTGGGTTTTTTTTCAGTGGGAGTTCAGACTAGAATCTCCCAGGCTCTGTACATTGCAGAGGCCATCAATGTGAATATCATTACAGACTAGGGGTAGGCTCTATTCTCGCCCAGGAAGCTGAAACCAGCAGGCCTCTGCACATACGCAGTTCCCCCAGCCTCCTAATTGTTGGCCAACTCAAAAGCAGCACCCCCCCTCCCCCGCCTCCCCCACTGGCCATTCCTGAGCCACCCTGATTTCCAGCCCCTGCCCCAGCAGGTGGGCCCACCCCGATCGCTGGCCTCTCTCCTTAGTCAACCAATTTCAGTGGCTGTGGGTCCCCCTGCCCCAATGATTGTTCCCTAGGCTACACCCCCTTGTCTCTGCCCTATGCCCAATGGGCAGTGCCAAGGTGCCCCTAGGCATGGACACTTTGCCTTTTGACTGGGGGCACAGGCTGCTCATGGCTATAAGGGTGCCCATGGGGTATGCAGGATCATGCTGCTAGCTTCCTGAAAGTGTGGAGCTGCCCTAAACTCTGCTGGCGTGAAACACTCTGGTGGGATAGGAGATGCTAGTGAACCTAAATAATTCAGTACCAAGCCCACCAATAGCATTTGGATGGTATTTAAATGCTAGCCCTGCCAATTTCCAGCATGGAGCAGACCACAAGAAAATCCAGCACCAGGAGATGCTGGGGGGGGTACAAACTCCTGTGTAAATCCCATGCATCGCTGCCCCCACTGCGATTCTCCTGGCCTGCTGCACTAAAATTAGCACAGCTGGATGAGAGAAACACAGCCCTTGTTTTTTAGTTATCATGTAGTGGATGTACTAAAATCCTGTTCTACTTTAGAATCAACAGAACCAGTCTAGTTTATACAAAACTAGAACTTGTTGAACTGTGTGTATACATGCATGTGTAATATCTGCTAGTGGATAATTACTAGCAACATAATTATAGAAACATGCCTGAATATAATTTCCTGTTTTGTTTTGAATGTTAAATTCAGAAATACTGCAAATAAATGAAAATCTATAGCTCTGGATTTGAATGTGCCATAGCAGAATTCTTACTAATTGATGTCTTGCATGTGAGACTTTATAGGTTTTAATTGTCAATAATATTACTATTAAGTCAATATGAATATTACAACAAAAACTGAAATTGAACCAATTTGACAGGCATCAAAGACTGGGCCAGGTATTTCTGGTGTTTTTTTAATCTAGGCTCACACTGTATAATCATTCCTTTTAAAAACTGGAACCATGTACATAAATTTATTAACACTTGCAATGCAATATCTGTTTATAAGTAGAGTTGATCTCGCTAGATAGCGGAAGGTCATTAAGTAGGCTGGCTTCTGCTCAGGGAAATTTGACCCCGTCCAATTCATGTGCATTCCTGTTGGACGTGTGTACAAGCACACATATAACAACAATCGACAATGGTTCCATGGTCATCATCAGACTTTTAATTCCAATTATTTCGTTGAATTCAAATTTCACCAGCTGCCATGTTGGGATTCGAACCCAGATTCCCATTTCATTATCTTAAGGTCTCTGGATGATCTCAGAATGAATAATCCACGGCAATACCACTACACCACCATCTCTCCAGCAACCGGCTCAGGAGCAAATGGCAATGATTTATAGCTGTAAAACCACCAATTAACTGAATGCTAAGCGTGAATCAACTGACTTCTAAAGCTAGGTGGAGTCTTTTCAAAATAAAGTTTTTATAAAACAACAAGTTCAAATTTTTCCCAATGGTGAATGGCAAACCAAAAGCTGAATGGATGAAGATGTGGCTTGTGAAGATTTAATAAAAAATAAAGTCAGGACTACTACCACCCAAGAACCAGAGCCATGACAAGCGCAACATAGCTGAGGATATGGAAAAAACAAGTCTCTGAACAAAATTTAACATCAGACTGGGAAGAATTCGAGTGGATACTGGATAAATTTGATGGATGAAAGCTAACCTTGTGAACTGCTTTAGTGGAGAAATCATAACATCCTGACAGGAGGATTTGAAAGTCATTGCTCCAATTTCAAAATGGAACTTCATTCAATCAGAATGATTAAGAAATCATGTTGGCATGGCTTTCGTGAGTATCAACTGCTTCATCTCACTGTTTCTAATCCTATTCATTTATTTTTACTGATCCTTATGAAGCTATTCATCAGTATTTTTAAGGGTACAATTACAGATTTCTGAAGTACCAACATTTTTTTCCAATGGAATTAATACCATATTCACATGCAAAAATGACAAATTTGTGGATTCCTTCATTTATACCTTGTGGCATTAATTAAAGGAGAATTTCTAGACTGCATCGGTTTCATCGTTAGGTTGGCTGAAAAATTCAGTTTGTCAGCCTTGTTATTTTAAATCTTGGATTGATTTCAGGGACTTTTGGATCCATTCTGCTGAATTTTTAGGTAAGTCAATAATTTGGGGAAAGCTTTGTGGATCTAGCAAATTTCGGATAGTTGAACATTTGTATCTTTTTGTACCTCGATGTCCTTCACTGCAGTCGGAGGTTCCCTGATCTTCTGTAATATTTTGGTTTTTCCTTTTTGGAAACCTGACCATTTTGTTCATGTACGATGACTTTTATCAGCCAGAATTATAGTAATTGTATAGCAATACAAGTCCAAATTCCAATACAAAATCATAATGCCCAAAAATACAGCAACAGCTTCTTGAAAGTTGACATAAAGGCTTGCAAACAAGTTGCTACAACAAGAGAATTTATTTTAACACAGTGCAGTATCAAACCATTAGAATATTTACCCTGAACAATGAAATGAAAAATGGCTTAGTTATTTTTAGTAGAAGGCTGTATGCAATCAACCTCAGTCAATAGCTTTTGTTGTGGTTCTGCCAATAAACATTATAAAGACATTGCGTCGCTAGGCGGATTAAACCTGGTTTGATGAGTTTCAATTAGCTCAATCATATCTGGACTTGAAACAAGGTGTTCAGTGCTTTAGTAAAAAGGATTCCTTTTATGTTAGCAGCTTTGTAACACATCAGGCTGACATAAAAACGTGCCTTTGCTTGCAGCACGCTATACCTCCAGCTTCCTATTGTGTACACTGCAAACATAACAGCAACATACACTTCAATAATTCCCTTCGTAAAATGTTTGAAGGCACTTCATGAGAACACAACCAAACACCATGTGACATTAATAGCCTGAAAAGGAATTTCTGGGTCACATTACAAACAGGAAGAGAACTCTTAACTTAAATAAATAATCATTTTTGTATTTATGATCTATTTTTACCCTCCACCCAATTGCTCAACAGCTTCATAGTCATTCATTGAATGAATGAATGAATTCCTACAGTGTAGAAGAGACCATTCTGGCCATTGAATCTGCACCAGCTCTCTGACAGAGTATCACACGTTGGCCCTCTTTTTTTTTTCTCCCCCCCCTCCCCCCACCACCACCACTGAAACCCCTTACATTTCCCACAGTAATCCATCCAACCTACACATCTCTGGATGCTAAGAGGCAATTTGGTATGGCCAATCCATCCAACCTACACATGTTCCGACTGTGGGAGGAAACCCACACAGACGCAGGGAGAATGTGAAAATTCCACAGAGTGACTCAAAGCTGGAATCAAACCTGAGTCCCTGGAGCTGTGAGGCAGCCGTGCTAACCACTGCGCTGCCTGTACAGGACGTACTTTGGGACATTTGAGAGAAGTGGCCAAAGGGCTAACAAAACTGTTTTTTGTCTTTTTCTCACTCAGAGATATCCCAATGCAATTAACGTTTAGCAAGGATGTTCCTAAAATGAATTCCTGTTTTTTAAAAAAATACTGTGCTTAGTTGCTGTTTTTAAGCTGGACTGATCACTAAATTGGACTTAAGTTAATGCAGTGTTTGCATTTTCTATTAATTGATCCTTCCGCACTCCTGGCAGTTTAGTAGAATAGAAATTGGTTTCAGTCCACTGTGGGATGCCACATTAATGGCTAGCTAGCACCCTCTAAGGGCACACTGGGAATTTGCAAGGTGAAGTTACCATTTTGTCAGAGAACATTGTAGCGGGGATGAGTTTAACTGACTCAGAATGTGTATCTGTAAAATAGCACTTTAGCATTTATGATACAAATGGGCTGGTTGAATCAGGGCTGGACTGAAATATCTGTACACAGTACTTTGTTACACACTGCAGTTAACTTTTGTTCGTCATCTTTGATTTATCTCTGGCTCATCAAATTTGCAAGAGTTGTTCTTGGAGGTACATCAGATTTTTTTTTACCAAGTCTCAGTTAATTCTTTCATTGGGTTCCTACTCTGAAACAATTTTCACAAGAATGGCTACGTGGAGTATTTTTACGGGAGCTGTTATAAATCTACAAAATACTTGCAAAGAAAGAACTTGGTTCTGGAACAAATGTTCCTTCCTGCTTTATAAAGCTGGTAATAAGCAATGTGTCTCTGGTTTCTATTAATTTGTTTCCCTCCATATATGGGATAAAGGAATTTGGGAAGAGATTTTCTTTAAGAGACATGCTATGAAATGGAGTTTTTGCTATATTTAGACTGAATGTCACGTGTCATTTCCAGCTATGTTGTCCCTAATTTACATGACTAGCTGGAAGGAGTTTAGAAGAGTGAGAGGAATCTCATAAAAACTTAAAATTCAGAAAAAGTGTTCCCAAAAGTGGGGAAGTCCAGAAGTGGGGGTCATAGTTTGAGGATAAGGGTTAAATCTTTTAGAACTGAAGTGAGGAGAAATTTCTTCATCCAGAGGTTGGTGAATGTGTGAAATTCACTACCACAGAATGTAGCTGAGACCAAAATGTCGGATTTCATGAAGAAATCAGGTATAACTCTTAGGGCTAAAGGGATCAAGGATCTAAGGGGATGGGGTGATCAGGATCTTGATCAAAATGATCATTTGATCAAAATGAATGGTGGAACAGGCTCAAATAGTCTCCTAGTTTCTATGTTTTCTAAGGAGTGCAGTTGTAGCCAGGTTGAAAAACCTGCTCTTGACTGGGATCACACTCACCTCGAGTGCCTCTCCCAACAGGTTAAAATTTTCACGATATGAGCGGTTGCAAGTTACGTAAATTAATATTGAAAAAGTTCAACCCCTGCCAGAGAGCTTTTAACTGCTTTGCATTAGGGGAGTCAGTTTAAATTTGCACTGCAACATCTGAAGTAGACTCCATGGAGGGAATAGAGTAGCTTGACTGCAAAGCTAGTTTAGCACAAGACCAAGTTTATGCTTTTTCATTGAAGTCAATGAATGAAATGGATGTTCTACCGTACCCGCAATAGGTAGCAGTTGTTCCATCTTGAGTCAAGAGCCCAAAAGCTGCAGATCATTATCTACAAGCCCATTTCCCAGGACCTTCCACCAGGTGCTACATAGCTTTGCCAGGACTAGTGTTACATTGATATTTTCTCAGTTTTCTCACACATTTCATCAAACCTGTATTTTTTTTATTTGTTCATGAAATCTGGGCGTCACGGGCTGGGCCAACGTTCATTGCCCTTCCTTCATCACTCTTGAACATGTTAAGCCATTTCAGAGGGCATTTTAAAAGTTAACCACATTGCTACGGTGCTGGAGTTGAATGTAGACTGGACCAGGTAAGGAAGGCAGATCTCCTTCTGTAAAGGAGGTCAGTGAACTACATGGGGCTTTACAACGTAATTTCATGGTTATCAAACTTTGAAATCCAGACTTTTATTGAATTCAGATTTTACTATTGGCCATGATGGGATTCGAACCCAGAGCATTACCCTGGGTCTCTGGATTACTAGTCTAGTGACAATAACACTAAGACGCCACCTCTGCAAAAATAATCATCAATATGGCAACATCTGTCTGTACTTGTTTTTTTTCATATGTGGACATGAACATCACTGGGTTGGCCAGATTTATTGCCCTTCCTTAGTTGCCTGAGGGCAGTTAAGAGTCTACCACATTGCTGAGGCTTTGGCATCACATGTCTTAATATGAGGTTGAACTAGCCATATGAAATAAATTGGATCTTAAAAAAATAACTTCTATGTTATTTTGCAGGCATTTGTGTGATGAGTGGAGCAGCAATATACACAGTACAGTACCCGCATATTCATGGTGAGCGCTACGCTGGCAGCTATGGATTTGCCTACATTTTGGCATGGATTGCTTTCCCTCTGGCCTTGTGCAGCGGAATCATCTACGTCATTCTAAGAAAGCGTGAATGAGCTGTCCGAGATCAGAACAATCCCATACGATGCCATCTTAGAGGAATAAAAGAAACATTACTGTTTTAATTTGAAGATGTATATAGTATCTATGGTTTAAAACCTATTTATAACACTTTTTACACATATGTACATAGTATTGTTTGCTTTTTTTGACTGAAACCCTGTTTTGCAAGCTAATTAAAAGTGCCTACAGAACATTCATTTTTAACAGTTTATTAAAAAAAATACAATTTTTTGCTGAAGCCAAATTCTGCAACAAAACTTTATTTTGAATAGAATGTTAACCAAAGTGCATGTAAAAAAATATAGCTAGTAAGCTGTTTTTAAAAGAAGTGCTGCAGCTTGTACAAATAAATTGCTAATAGCTGAATAAGTTTGAATAGTTTACTCATGTAGATATAAAACATTTACAATTTCAATGGTGCTATGTATTTACCATTCCTTGTAATGATAACCTATAGCAATCTCACTGAGAAGAGTTACTATTTGCAAGAAGGTAAAATAAATGCTTTAGTTCTACAGGATTTACTTTTGTCTAAATATTTCTGTTCGGAAGGAGATTTGTTTTAGCATTGATGTAGAGGTTTGTAAGTTAATATAAGCTAGGGATGATAGATAGTGTTAGGATGGGGTGTGTGAGGTGATTTGAATGCCCAGATTGTCCAACATAATGAGGCTGCCCTGAGCTTTTCTCCCCATTTTATAGTCTGGTTCTTGCTAATGGTTGCTATTCTTGTCCCTGATTTTTTTTTTTTTTGGCCTCTCCATTTTCCCACTTTTCTCTTGTCCTTGAAACTGTAACCTCAATTTTCCTTCTAGCTTTGGGAAGGTGCAATGCCTCAAAAGTGCAGCTGTTGGCAGTCACTGTTTCTCTGCAGTGTGAAGTCTGGAGGGCTCTCCTATTGCTAACAATGCGCACTGCATTCCTATCAGTTCCCCAGTTAAAGGGATGGGCACTGGACAGCAGCAAATCGCAGTATGTTGGGTGCATGATATCACCATCACACTTCAGACTCAGCTAGTCCCAAGCTGCAGAAACCAAATCTGTGTTCTGGAACCAATTCCCCGTGTTCCTTTATTTTGTTTTCCTCCAGTTCCCAAATGCTAGGATCTGCAGTTTCAATATTATTCATTTTTCATTAACTATAGCTGGAGGTGTCTGAAAACTAACATTGATAGGCTTTGTTTTAACTGTTGGAAGCATGCTATAATTTGCAATGGAAGATCCTTAGTGTGCCCCTAAAATAATGTTCAGAACTAACACTATCTACACTTTGCTGGAAGTATAAAATATATGCTAATGTATCATTGTATTGAGTGTTCTGCCGCTGAGCAGTTAGGCAAACGTGAAAGGGGACCACACATTTAAAAGTAATGAAAATAATTCAATGAAAATGTTTTCTGAATACAAACCAAGGTAACTGCGTATTTGGTTCATGAGTAACATTTCTCATTATTTTGGAAGTGGAATGATATTCTACCTTGCTGTAATAATGATTAAACAAACTGCTTTAGTCTAAAATATATCTGTAGTGCCCATTGCATGAGCATCTACCCTAACTGTGGCCTCAGAAACACCATTTCAATTTTCAATGCATTCATAAGCCAGCCATTGGCAACCTTGGCCTGTGCATGCTGAAACCACCCTTTTCAATGAAGCTGGTTTGTGTTTTATTGACCTTTTTTTTTTGTGTGCTTCTTTTAACAGAGCCATTGTCATCACTCTTTTAGGGACTGAAATTAGTTTTGCCTACTTTCAGAATTGTTTTTTTTCCAAAATGACATTGACAAAAAAAAATTTAAAAACCGCACAGGATTTTGATGTTTTGTCAGTGGTGTGAAATGATAGTGGACGCTTCTGCAAGCTTGAAATAAAATAGTACGTGTCCTTTGCTTGAGATTTTCAGCCATGCTGCAATGCATGAACTTTGCTGTTTGAAAGCTGCAGGCCCTATATCAATGTGGCAACAGTTATTACTTATGAATAGCTGGTACCTTTTATAACAGATGCAAATGCATTGTCCTGTTTTAAAATGAAGTATGCAAAATGGGTTTGCAAGAAAACTGCTTTTTGCAACAGGGTAGATACCTCACCATTCAATGTCTCCTAAAGCTGCCAGGGTCTTCTGTGTTTTTTATATAAACACCCAACAAGGCCCATTTTTCTTGGACAGACACCAGCTGCACGGACTCCAGATGTCAAGACATCAGTAGCTCATTGAGAACACTGTTACTGACTGGAAATATGTGGTTAAAATGCAGCACCTGGCTGTGGGGCGCTTGAGAAGTACGAGAACACAAATATAGCTTTCAAACTTCTATTTTTTTTTCCACTCATTGTTAGTGGCTGCGTCAGAACTACATTTTAAAAATTAGGACTGGCAGTTTTGTTAACTGAGTAATAATCTGATGTGACTTGATACTACTTCAAATAGCTTGAGTGTAACTGAGGAAGTGCCACTGAAAATGGCTGAATGTTATTGCAGATGGCAGACTTGTACTTCAAATGAGTATTTTCTTTGTCTCTAAGATCATTTATGGGTCCCACTACTGCTTCAAGTGGGATGTTTATTACCTTACAGTGTCAGAAGTAAAATTCTATCAGCTAGTATGGTCCACAGCCACTTTCCAATGCCAAAGTTAACCACTGTTCTGAAGGAGTTGTGGAATAAACAAAATCTGGCACACGCAAAAAGGAAATGATGTACTTATGGCTATATAGCCCTTTGATCTAATCTGAAACACGTAGGTTACTAAATTCGTTATCCCTTTGATGAAATCTGTTCTTGTTTACATTGCCCAGTGTAATGAAGTATGATATCGTTCTTGTCCCGTTTGCACAGACCTCTCCTGCAGGCTTCTTTGTGTAACTGCCATCCAATGAAACCTGCAGACAGGTTGGTGGGAGGGCGAGGGGAGGGGGGGGGGGATTTGTATTTGATGTGCTAACAGAAAATGCCTTATTGCGTGTAAGTACAGTCAGATGTGTTTGATGTACTTGAATAATGATGAAAATAAATAATACTGGCTTATCTGTGCAACAAATGGCTTTATGTTACTGTGTTACCAACTTGTATAAATTGTTTGCAGTTTTTTTAAAAGATTCTTGTCACAAGTTCCTTCGGGTGGAAAGATAGGATGGTGAAGCCTGGTTGTACCTGAGTTTCTGCCAATAATGTTTTCCAGGCAGTTCATTGTGATGCATGCTTTAAGTTAACTAATGTTCATCACCTCATCCATACATGATGTAATGGATTCTGCGTCACTTTACATTTGAGATACAAATGCATTTCCCCAAGTAAAGTACAAGTTTTAGCAACAAGCAGAGTTACATTCACCTCACGTGCAGTTTTGATGTCTTTAGTGGAAGTGCAGCGAAGGTTCATCAGGCTGATCTCTGGGATGGCAGGATTGTTGTATGAAAAAAGATTGAGGTTGACTGGGGCCTGTGTTCACCGGAGTTTAGAAGAATGAGAGTGGAATCTAATTGAAATGTATACAATTCCGACTGGATACAGGGATGTTGTTTCCTCTGGCTACAGGGTCTAGGACAAGGGGTGAGAGTCTCAGGGGTAGGCCAGTGAGGATTGAGATGAGGACAAAACTCCTTCATTCAGAAGGTGGTGAACTGATGGAGTTCTCTACTGCAGAAGACTGGAGAACAAATGGTTGAACATATTTAAGAGGGAAATGGATTTCTAGATACTAAAGCTTTCAAGGGGTATGCGGAAAGAGTGGGAGCACGGTGTAGAGATAGAGGATTGGCCATGATCGTACTAACTGATGGAGCAGGATAGAAAGGCATATTCCTGCTCTTCTATGTTTGAAGTGATGTAGAATCCCTGCCGTACAGAACGAGGCCATTCAGACCAAGTCTGCACCAACAACAATCCCACCCAGACCATATTCCCGTAACTCCACATATTTATCCTGCTAATCCCCTGACACTTGGGTCAATTTCCCATGGCCAATTAACCTAACCTGCACATCTTTGGACAAGGCGGAAAGGACTAATCTCCAACCGGACTCAAAGTACAATGGTACGATGGTTAGCACTGCTGCCTCACAACTCCAGGGACATGAGTTTGATTCCTGGCTTGGGTCACTGTGTGAAGTTTGCATGTTCTCCCCAAGTCTGCATGCGTTTCCTCTATGTGCTCTGGTTTCCACCCACAGTCCAAAAACATATGGATTAGGTTGATTTGCCATGCTAAATTGCCCCTTAGTGTCCTGGGATGTGTAGATTAGAGGGATTAGCGGGGTACCTCTTTTGCATACCTAATAAGTAAACAAACTCAAATTAACTTAGGACAAATCAAAAGGGGCAAAACCCCCCAAAAGGAAGGGGGGAAACGGCCTGAACAGAAACTTAAAGTCCAAAGGAAACTTAAAATCAAAATGTCGTTACTGGGATCTATAACACAGCCTAGCCCCTGCGGTGCCCAGCAGGCGCGGAAGGCATCAACTGCGCCTGTGTACACCACATGCTCCCTGTCCAGAGACTCCTGGTTGTGAATGTAACCGCAGTAGAGGGACAGGCAGTTGGAATGGGCGGCCCCGTCAATCACTCGCTGCCTGGACCTATTGATGGTTCATCTTGCCAGGCCCAGGAGCAAGTTCATGAGCCGGTTGGCATCCCAATACACCCCTCTGCGCACCAGGTATCCGTAGATTAGGAGTGTGGGACTGAAGTGCCAACAAAACATCAGTAAAAGGTGTTTGAGAAAAACCAAAAAGAATGTGCAACCTATAACACAGAACGTAGAAGGAATTAGCGGGAGAAATATGTAGAGTTATGGGGAGAGGACCTGGGTAGGATTGTGGTCGGTGCAAACTGGATGGGCTGAATTGGCCTCCTTCTGCACAGTAGAGTTTCTGTATACTAAACTCAACCACCATTGCCAAAGATAATTCACTTGTTTTAGCACTTGACACTTGACCGATGTTATTGAGTGACATTTTCAACCTTGGATTCTGCTTTCTGGGTTATAGTGATGTAACCGTGGCTTCAAATCAGTCAGCAATTGGCCACAGCTGCTTTAAGCTTTATTGGTATCCTCCGTGCTTTTGGGATGTTACATCATCACTCCATACAAGGTAGATGATGAATTCCCACGAGTCCATAAGCTCGATTGAATAGTTTATACAGGAATAAGAAGTTGGAGAATTATCAAATGGGACTGGGGCCCCATAAGAGGTTAGCATGTCCAAGGACACGTAAGCAACTTTTAATGCAAACTGCTACATGTATTCCCATGAAGATTGCACACTGAAATCCATCCAGCTAACTATTGTGTTGTTTTAACTGTTCAATATTAGACAGATAGGCTACCCAATCACATGTTTCAAATGTTTGGGTAATTTTATCCATGTGTGTGTAATGGATATTATTCACACTTAAAAAGAAACTGACACAGACACATACGGGGGCCATTGATCTAATGAGCCCTTCCTGCAGGAAGAACATCTGGTGAATTATACACATTAAGTGATTTTCATCATCTACAGATGACAACTGCTCCCTCTTTGACAGACACAGGCCCCACTTTCTAATCACTGATCCAAATCTGATTGGGCAAATAAGCCTTGTCACTGTGCACTTTCACTGATATTGGGGGAATTTTACCAGAATTCTTCAAAGTGTGAGAGGCTCAGACAGAAAATCAGAATAAAGTACTCCAGCCCTACAGAGCAGTTTTGTCTCCAGACTTGGAGCTCCTTTATAAGAATCAATGTGGTTTAAGTCATGATGCTGATGCGGTGGAGGCTTTTGAATTTGGCAAGACCGACTTTATAAATGCATAAATTTATAAATGACCTGGATGAGGAAGTGGAGGGATGGGTTGGTAAGTTTACCAATGACGCAAAGGCTGGAGGTCTTGCGAATAGTTTGGAGGGATGTCAGAAGTTGCAAGAAGACATAGATAGGATGCAAGACTGGGTGGAGAAGTAGCAGATGGACGTCAACCCAGATAAGTGTGTGGTGGTTCATTTTGGCAGGCCAAATGGGATGACGGAATATAATATTAAGGGTAAGACTCTTAGCAGTGTGGAAGATCAGAAGGACCTTGTGGTCTGGGTTCATAGGACTCTCAAATAGGCTTTGCAGGTAGAGGATGTGGTTAAGAAGGTGTATGATGTGGTGGTCTTCATCAGTCGAGGAACTGAGTTTAGAAGTCGGGAGACAATGCTGCAGTTGTATAAGACCTTGGTCAGACCCCATTTGGAATACTGTGCTCAGTTCTGGTCGCCTCATTACAGAAAAGGTGTGGAAGCCATTGAAAGGGTGCAGAGGAGATTTATAAGGATGTTGCCTGGATTGGGTGGCATGCCTTATGAGGATAAATTGAGAGAGCTCGATCTTTTCTCCTTAGAGAGGCGAAGGATGAGAGGTGACCTGATAGAAGGGTATAAGATGTTGAGAGGTATTGATCAAGTGGATTCTCAGAGGCTTTTTCCCAGGGCTGAAATGGCCGCCACAAGAGGACACAGATTTAGGGTACTAGGGAGTAGGTACAGAGGACATGTCAGGCATAAGCTTTTAACTCAGAGGGTGGTGGCTGCGTGGAATCAGCTGCCAGCAGTGGTGATGGAGGTGGATTCGATAGGATCTTTTAAGAGTCTTTTGGATGGGCACTCGGGACTTAGTAAGATAGAGGGTTATAGGTAAGCCTAATTGGTAGGGATATTTTCGGCACAACTTGTGGGCCAAAGGGCCTGTTTGTGCTGTAGTTTTTCTATGTTCTATGTTCTACTTCAATGAGATCAGGATGCCTTTCGAAAAGGGAGCCCCATGAAAATCGAGTTTGGGGGAATTGTAGGAATTCATCGTCTGCCTTGTATGGAGTGATGATGTCACATCCCAAAAGCACAAAGAATACCAATAAAGCTTAAAGAAACTATGGCCAATCACTGACTGATTTGAAGCGATGGTTACATCACCAAAACCCAGAATTGTTATTGTTAATAAAAGTTGCTTTGCCACGAAAATTAAACTGACTGGTCTGTCAGTTCATCTTCATAATAGAACCCTACAGTGCAAAAAGAGGCCCTTTGGCCCATCGAGTCTGCACCGAACACAATCCTACCCAGAACCTATGCCCATATCCCTACATATTATACCCATTAACCTGCGCATCCCCGATCACTAAGGGGCAATTTCTTAGCACGGCCAATCAACCTAACCCGCACATCTTTGGATGTGGGAGGAAACAGGAGAACCTGGAGGAAACTCCACACAGACACGAGGAGAATGTGCAAACTCCACACAGACAGTGACCTGAGCCAGGAATTGAACTCAGGACACTGGAGCTGTGAAGCAGCAGTGCTAATCACTGTGTTACCGTGCTGTCCATGTGCTACTGTGTCAATAGCTTGAGATTGTCTTCACAGACTTGTTTGAACAGAAGTACAACATTTGGAATTCTCCAGTCCAGTGGCATGACCCCAAGTCTAAGAATGACTCAGACAATTTGAGCTCCACTTCAGATGGGGATATGATAATTTACAATAATGAAATACCCTCGCCTTGAAGGATAAGCCAAAATAAATATAGCTCAAAGGTAACAATAGAATAACACTCAGAGAGTGCCTTGATATAATGCCACAGCCCTAACAATTTATCTTTTGATGAACAGTTCCTCGGAAATCCACTTTGATATTTGTAAAATTCAGAAAGTATACATGCAAAAAATCAACTGGCACATTAGTTTTATTTTTGATGATCAATATTATTCTGTTTCAAAAATCAGATCAGAGATTTTAGTCCTGATGCAATTACCTAGAATTAATGAAATATTGATTATTTCCTCACATTTAAAAAACCTGCTCATTTTTCTTTCCTAATGTGGAACATGAAATGTGTTCTAAATCTGTTTGCAGCTTTCACACAACTGATTAGCGTAAGATTTATAAAGAGGCACCTGAAGTACAATCATATTTTTCAAAGTTTGTTCGACTTAACCAGATGGTCGATGTAGATCATAGAATCATAACAGTGCAGAAGAGGCCATTCAGCCCATCGAGTCTACATTGACCAGACTCCCACCCAGGCCCTATCCCGTAACCACACATATTTACCCTGCTCATCCCCCTTGCACTAAGGGTCAATTTAGCATAGGCAATCAACCTAACCCACACATCTCTGGAGCGTGGGAGGAAACTGGAGCATCTGGATGAAACCCATGCAGATACAGGGAGAACATGCAAACTCCACGTAGACAGACACCCAAGGTGAGAATTGAACCTGGGTCCCTGGCGCTGTGAGGCAGTAGTGTGAATCACTGTGCCACCGAGCCACCTCTTCATAAATGAACACTTCGTGTTGAGAACATAGCAAGGGAAGAGAGACAATTATATTTGTTCTAAACACCGAAAGTGCTGGAAAAATTCAGCTGTTTAGGCAGCATCTCTGGAGGGAGGAATAGAGCGAATGCTTCAAGTCCAATGTGACTCACCTGAACTGAGATTTTAATTATATTTTCTCATCAAATTTCAATTTTTTTCCTCCTTTCTACCAATACCTGGTGCTGAATTTTCATCCTGGAGGCAGAAAACTGGAGCTGGGTTTGATCACAGATTCTTTATCGTGTGAAGAAGTCCATTCAGCCCATCAGGGTCTGTACTGGCTTTCTGAAAAAACATTCTGCCTGGTCCCATAACCTTGCACATTCTGGGGTGATTCTCCCAGCAGTGCAGCGGGCCGGGTGACATAAATGGAGGCCGTGTAGCTGGCTCCCCGCTGGGCACCATGGCCTTCGCATGTCTCCGGCCACAGGATTTCAGGCGTGTCAGCTCTATGCCAGAAATCAGCGTTTTTAAAATATTTAAATGCTGATTTGAATTGCAGTAGCAGGTCCAGGACTGAAGCCTCTGGGCTGGCTAACCTCTACACCCCCTACCCTAAGTGTTTCACTTCAGTAGGGTTGACAACAGATTCCCACTAACAGGGAGTCACACCCTGCTGGAGTGAAGGGGGGAGGGGCCGTAGAGGGCCCCCAGGAGCTCAGGGTTAAATGGGGGTGCCCTCTAGGCAATGCCGGCTTTTCAGTGCCAGCCTGGCCCCCCACCGTCACTGCCCAAGGGGCAAAATTGAAATGCTTAGAGGACACCTTGACTCTGCCCACCAGGCAGTGCCCACCTTGCACAAAATAGAACATCTACTTAAGGGACTTAACTATGAAGTGAATTTGTTGGTTATGTTAAAAGGAAGAAGGGAAAGTTTTGTCCTGTAGTTTAAAGTGTAAGTTGTTTACCAAAGGAACCACTTACTAAATACTACAGCTCCCTCTTTGTCCCGTTTACCCTATTATAGCACCATGGTGCTGCCCCTGGGTAGCCATGTTCGGCCTGCCGTTGTTACCTGCTTTGATCTGTTCTGAAACAGATGGCTTCTAAAACTTGCTGTCCTTTTAAATATTCCACCACTCCACTTCCTCAAGCTCCTAATGAGCTTGTTGACCGTTTTGCATTGGATGGAGAGAGGAATTCCTGAGCCAACTTTTTCCATGTTGTTCATTATTGCAGGTGTATTGAAATGGACACATTGCCTTGCACTATATACTCTTAGGACATACATCCTACAATCTTCTCCCCCACCGTTCCTGCATTAACACCCCCCCCCCCCCCCCCCCCCGCACACTCCCCACCACTCCCATCTTCAGGGATTCTTCAAAAATCAGCCCAGAAACTAAGACCAGCTAATCCAGCACAATGATTGGACCTCATGTCGGTCCAATCTGTATAATTCAACACCACATCATGTCAAGTATTTTGTTATTGATCTAAGCAATTCAGCATGGAGACACCCTTTCATCAGAATCCTCTCTCTATTCCAGAATGATGTAAAGAGGCAGGTTTTTCATAAACCAGTTTGCCAGTGACATTAATTTTACACCCTGGTGGTTTGAAGATTCTGTTAACGCCTTATATTTCTAAACAGACCACCAAAGTGCTTGTGGCATTGGCAAAAGGCATGCAGTTACACCTCAAAATGTTGCATCGATTCAGAAGTTCATTGAGAAGTACAAGCAGTGAAGTTTCACACACTCCCTCCTTTTGCTGTGGACTACAATGTTATTGGCTGATCCTGAATTTTGTACAAATAGCTCAGAACATTGCTTTCTGCATCAGTGCTGCTGAAGATTGTAAATTGTTTAATTTGGCAATCTGTCTTTCCAGTAGAGTCACAACATCAGATTCAATTCCACAAGACACCCATTCATTGCCTTCGATTACACCGCTTTCTCTGTTGATCCAACATACAGCAGTGAAATAGGTGTTGCTCCACTGAGTCATCCTACCAGCTCAGAAAGAAGCAGTATCCTTGTATCCCATATGGAGGAAGAGCAGGATGTCTCAGCTGTATCCTGACAGATGATGGGTTGCAGAAACGTTCAGTTGAATCCAGGTCCCTGGCACAGCGAATCAGCAGTGCTAACCATTGTGTCACCGTGCTGCTCATGAGGACCTATGATGGGTGCTCACAACCTTGAGTGGTGTTACCTTCGAATCAAGGGACAGCCAACAATTATGATAGAAACTGCAACAGTTTGCCTCTGATAGATTCTTTGGGTGTGCCTTGGAGTCACCGTAGCACATGATTTATCTGACATAACTCCATTGGAGAACACTGCAGATTTATGCTACATCACAAAATGCGCAAGATATCACTTAGCTCATCCCAGTGATAAATGTGGCCTGTGAGTGGTTGATTCATGATGTAATCAGTCATTTCTAACTTAACCTTTCTGTGTGCAATGGCCTGGATTTTGCACTGCTAATCACAGCAAGGTTCACCCTGAAAGGGCCAACAGCTAAGTGATGCTTATTGTAGTTCATAATTCCCAAAACTAGGTGAGTCGTTTTGCACTGCTCCAGAGAGGTCATTCCTTAATCTTGCTAATTTCAAGATTAATAAGTAAGAAATGGTGATAGTGAGAGTTTGGGGCTGATTTGCCACTCCTAACAACATTATCTTGCTGGAACATTTTATGGTTTGTACTCCCAGATGGAAAATACCTTCGGAATCAATTTGCAAATAATTGAAAATGTCAGGAGAAAACTAGTACTTGAAGGACTTTCAGAATGGCTCTGAAGAATAATCTGACAATTGAAATTATTTAACTTAAATGATTTCCTAACATATTGTGATATTATTTATCTGACTTCATAAAAATAAATTTAGATTTTTGAAAAGATTTTCCTCAAAATTTTCTGACTTTTCAAAATTTTTTTCCAATCATTTTTAAAAATTCTTCCGTCATGATGTGGCAGTATTGCCATTAATGGCTGGGTGGAATTTGAATAATGAATTCTGACAGTAATCTGTCCAGCAAACTCCATCACATTTCAAGGCTGGATACCTTAATGATGAGGCAGGGCGATGGCAGAGAAAAGGAAGCAAATCCTGCACTCCGGATCTCACGACCTCATGGGAAGTCGAGCTCCCATGTGTCCAAAGGTCAGTAGGTTCAGAGCCAGCCAGCTGTTCAGTCACATGATTTCAAGTTTGAAGTTAATTTATGATTGTCACAAGTAGGCTTATGTCAACACTGTTAAAATCTGCTCGTTGCCACATTCAAGCTCCTGTTCGGGTACATCGAGGGAGAATTTAGCACAGTCAATCCATCTAACCAGCACATCTTTCAGGCTGTGGGAGGAAACCAGAGCATCCATAGAACATAGAACATAGAACATTACAGCGCAGTACAGGCCCTTCGGCCCTCGATGTTGCGCCGGCCAGTGGACCCTCTAACCTAAACTATTCCAATATCATCCATATGCCTATCCACCGACCATTTGAATGCCCCCAAAGTAGGCGAGTCCACAACTGCTGCAGGCAGGGCATTCCACGCTCTCACCACCCTCTGTGTAAAGAACCTGCCTCTGACATCCGTCCTATAACTACCACCTCTTAATTTAAAGTTATGTCCCCTCGTGTTGGTCATCACCATCCGAGGAAAAAGGCTCTCACTATCCACCCTATCCAATCCCTTGATCATCTTATACGCCTCAATTAGGTCACCGCGTAACCTTCTTCTCTCTAATGAAAATAACCTCAGGTCCCTTAGCCTTTCCTCATAAGGCCTTCCCACCATACCAGGCAACATCCTGGTAAACCTCCTCTGCACCCTTTCCAATGCTTCCACATCTTTCTTATAATGCGGCGACCAGAACTGTACACAATACTCCAAGTGCGGCCGCACCAGAGTTTTGTACAGTTGTAACATAACCTCACGGCTCCTAAATTCAATCCAGAAGAAACCCACGCAGATAACCTGCAACTTCCACACTGAAACCGAAGCTGGGAATTGAACCCGGGTCCCTGACGCTGTGAGACCGTACTGCTAACTACTGAGCCCCCAAGTCATCCATGACAACCCATGGTGGGAACTCACAACCCTGAGTGAGTGTTATCTTCGAATCAAGGGACAGCCAACAATTATGACCAAAATTGCAGCAGTTCAGCTCTGATAGATAGATTCTGTGAGCATGCTTTGAATTCACTGTCCCTCGTGATTCATCTGGTACATTTCCATTGGAGAATACAGCAGATTTATGCTGCATCATGGGAAAATCTTCCTGCCTTCCAGGAGAAATTCTTGCACCAATTACTGTGTTGAGATAGTGCAAATTTCAGTCCAATTAGCAATTTTTTTGCCAAAATCCAGGTCATTGTATATCAATATTAATCAGGCCTTCTCCAACATATTTGCATCCAGTCTTCTGTTGATCTTGTGAATGCTTGTTTCAAGTTTTAAGTCATTATGTGGCGTTAGCTTTCACTCTATTGCGATTTCTGAATTTAAAAACCTTCTTTTCAACTCCCATTTTTGCTGGCACTATCACAAAACAAAATCTGCCGAGGCACCCATGATTCTCAGATGTTGAGACTGGCTGAAACCCAAACGTTTTTGATGTGCTGTCACTGGGCACTGAGCCAAGCAGCTGAGAAACAGGTTGCTCCATGTAGCTGGTGTGAGGGCTCAGCAACTGGGCCGTTTGTATGCATATCAGTCACATGTCTCTACTTGTTGGAAATAAGTTACTCTCTAGTGACAAGCGAACTTGATGCATCAGCCCATCAAGGCCTTATCGAAGTTATTCCATGGTACACATTCTCATAGCGATGGGCACGTAACAGATGTTTTTCAGATCCCTGTGGTGAGACTAGGTTTAAAAATGTAACTCCAGGACAACGTAAAAGCCTGAGACAGACAACAGTTCTGATGTAATTTCATTACTGGAAATCCTATTGGATAAAAATAACTTGCATTTACATAAAGTTTATCCCAGAATGCTTCATAGCAGTAGTGGGCATGCCTGCAATTCCAGGGTTGGATACAGATGTTTTGGGTTCTGAGACCAGTCCACGAGACATTTTGTTGACTGCTGATCCATGAGCAGATTTTGCCATATTCTGTTGGTTTCCAACTGTGTAGCTTTATCCCTACTGATGTGACTGAAGCGATAAGCACGTAAAGCAAGGGCAAATAAAGTGAGTTGACATTGACTGTGAGAGCCATGCACTCTGTGTCCAATCAAGTGTAAACATTTCTTTTGTTTTATCACTTGATGTTGATGGCGATTTTATTATTCTATAAATGATTTAGAGTTTTCTCTAACTTGATATAAAATATTCAGCCTGTATTAAATGCATTCAATCTTATTCAAGGGTCGTGGTTAATGAAGGAGGGTCACTCGTGCTGGCCTACTCACTAGCTTAGATTGTCCATCACTGCTTTACAGCCAAAGCCATGTGTTGGGAGGGTTAGAAGCTTTGAAGCCCCCCCTCAGTACACACTGGAGTGTCAGCCAAGAATATTGTGAGACACCTGAGCCACAACTTATTGACTCTGAGGCAATTTGAGCCACATTTAACGCATATCTGCTGGTCTTTCAGGTAAGACAACTGTGTTTAAATCAGTCTCATGCGTTGAGTGACAATTGTGTCTCACCTGTCAGCACCACACAATGGCCTATATCACCACATTGTATTGATATTGATTGGCTGGACAAATGCTTATTTAGGAAGATTTAGATAAGCAGTCCTTTTAAGCCCCTATCAAAAACTAGAACAAAAAAATGAAAACATTGATTATAGAACTGTCAGATTTTAGGGGTGATCTTACCTTCTCGTCTCCCCATCGATGGGCGGGGCGAGCTGGTAACTTTGTGAGAGAGGCAAAAAAATCGGGCTTGTGCTTGAATTCTCGCCTCTCGCAATCTTACCAGGCTTGGATTTCCAGCAAGATAGGCTGCAAATCCAGGAAGGGTGCAAGGCTGAACTCAATGGTTCAATCCACTTAAATGTGGATTAAGTATTATGAGGGAGCTTGGGGCACAATCATTCAAGCTCATTTGCCGTAGCAGCTTTGCCAGTGAAGGTCCTCGCTGGCGAGGATCACATATTGTCCCAATCAATGGGAACCAATGGGGACTGAAATTTTGGAGACTAGGGAATTTTCCCATAACTTCATTCTAGTGTTAATGTAAACCTGCTTGTGATACTAATAAATAAACTTTCAAACATTAAAAATTTGGCAGGTTGAATTAAAGAAAGGCTCTTTTACAATTGCACAGAGTGGTCAGTGGATGTATTATGAATGATTTGTACAAGCATATTCAGTCTTATAGGTTTCTGTGGAATATAAGCATACATGTGATACATGGTTATATTCAACAAAATGTAATTTTATTTTATACAATAAAGTGCTCTAAAAATTTAACTCGTGATGTAAATATTAACAAAATAAATAGGAATTTTGTGCTAAAAACTTGAATTATTCCATTATTTTATTTAAATTAAGAATACACTAGATGTGAACCCTGGATATAAACATTCTAAAATCCTAGTTGTGATTTGCCATATTTCTATAGATTTCTATAGGCCAACACCAATAGAAACAGAGGGGTGTGAGCACCATCTAGTGGAAATTCTGGTCTACAAATGTGCTTTTCCAAAAAAAAATGGCATGTTAAATAAGGTTTCAAATTAATTAACAAATTACGTCTAACTAACAACTGAATTTTATGATTATATGATCCAGATTTCCTGGCTTCCCAGCATCAAATTGGAGAGGAAGTGAGTGGTGGCATGGGGGGGAAGGAACCCCAAACAAATGCAGCAACATTCCTCTCAGAGGTTCCCACATGAGTGTTTATCCAGCAATTGTCCAGAAGGGCTAATTTCCATTGGACAATTGTACTGTGCTGGGATTTAAATTGCTACCTTCAGCCAGTTCACAGAATCATAGAGTCTACCATGCAGAAGAAGGCTATTTGGCCCATCGGCTCTGCATCGACAACAATGCCACCCAGATCCTATCACCATAACCCCACATATTTACCTTCCTAATCTCCCTGACACTAAGGGGCAATTTATCAAAGCCAATCCACCTAATCTGCATGTCTTTGAACTACGGGAGAAAACTGGAGCACCCGGAGGAAATCCACACAGTCACAGGGAAAATGTGTGAAATCCACATAGACAGTAACCCAAGGCCAGAATCAAACCTTGGCCCCCTGGTGCTGTGAGGCAGCAGTGCTAATTACTGTGCCACTGTGCTGCCCAGTTTTACTCTGACAGTCTCTCCGAAAAAGTGCGAAAAAATAAAATAAAAAAAATAATTTCAATGTAACTCCTCAAACCCCTGACTAATCATTTCCCCAAGCTATCCTCAAACTCCGCCCAGTGGTCTCCCACTCCCATAGGATTCCCTGATCCTGACACATGCAACTCCTTTCTCTTCCACTCCCCCTTCAACCTGTGAGCCTGACAGTAAGTATTCCTTCCCAGGCCCATCGATCTGAACCTACCATGCTACCCTACCAGCTTCGCAGACCTGATCCGACCCTCTACCCTACCCACACCAACCCCCTGCCCCAAATCAACCCGACCATACCTCCCTACCCACTACTTCCCCAACATGATCAGCAGACCAGATGACACAATCCCCAAAATCCTCCCACCCCAACCGCACCCAACCAGCCAATTCCCATCCAATTACCTAACATTTACTTATTCTCTGGCCCTTTACACCTACTTGCTTTCCAGCAGCCAGTGCAATAAAAAAGGGGTGCATGGCCTCGCTGAGTAAGAATTTAGCAACACCAATTTTAAATCCAACCGATTTATTTGATAGTAAAATTGCGAGCTTTCGACACAGTGTCTTCGTCAGGCAAATGCAGTGTTCTGGTCTGAAATAGCACACATCAGCACAGACAGTTACAGATTGCTGATTAGAATGCGAATCCTTACATCTAACCTGCTATTCAAGTGTTAAAGTGGCTAACAATGTGTGTGAAGGGAATCCTGAGCATTGGTTAGAGAATTGTGTATTTTGTCCAGACAGCACAGTAAGTGAGGTTTTTTGCTAACCCAGGCAAGTTACGGGGGTTACAGATAGTGTGACATGAAGCCAAGATCCCTATTAAGGCCGTCCTCATGTGTGCGGAACTTGGCTATCAGTCTCTGCTCAGCGACTCTGCGCTGTTGTGTGTCACGAGTTAGCCAGCATTGTATCACGCTGTGGTCTTTGGGGACTCTTTCACTGCAGCTCCCACCAGTGGATCTTTCCAGAACAGTTTAATGCATTTTAAACTCTTGGAATTCCAGCAGGACATCCTTCACTCCACTGGGTGGAAGATCTGGTCCTTCGATTTCCAAACAATACAGGAAGATGATTATTTGTGCATCAGCTTTAATAGAGGTGTTCCTTGGTTTTCCATGGAGGAAAAGACAATTAGATTTCTCTAAAGGCTGTTTAGGAAAAGTAGTCAAAAGTTTGTTGGGCTTAAAAATAATAGGTGGAAATTTGCACTCTGCAAAAAAGGTATTCCGATTTGCACTAAAACTCTTCCCACCAGCCATGGACACAGAGTCCTCACCTTCTCCCTCCCGAATCGCACCACCTCCAGAAGCCTCTCCCATGCAAGCTCCCCCATACAAGCCTCCCCCATATAAGCACCAGCCTTAGGTGACTGTGTGAGGTGTTTACACATTCTCCCCGTGTCTGCATGGGTGTACTTTTGGTGCTCTGGTTTTCTTCCAATGTCCAAAATGTGCGGGTTAGGTGGATTGACCATGCTAAATTGCCTCTTAATTTCCCAAGATATATGGGTTTGGGGGATTACTGGGATAAATACATGGGGTGATGGGGTAACCCTGCAGGCTCAATGGACTGAATGGCTTCCTTCTGCACTGTGCTGATTCTATGGGGGAAATTTTCCCATCTTGCCTGTCATGGGAATCATAGCGGGCAGAGGAGAGGGAGGTGCAGAGCAGGAGGCGGCTGGTGATGGATCATGCAAAGATCAATTGACCTCAGGCAGAGTTTTCCGGGTGAGTGTAGCTGGATAATCCCAGCTCATGACCCTATGACTTGGCCATGCCGATTCCTGCAATGGAGATGCCAGATTGGCAGTGCAGATTCCAGATTTGTGACCCACAGCATTCGCAGTTTTCACCCACTATGGTGAAAACTGGAGATCCTGGGGATGAGGTCAGGAATCACAGGATCAGGTTCCGGCTGCCCCTTTTGCTTCCCTGCAGGGTCTCCATGAAAATCCAAGCCAATGTCTGTTCACTGATTTTTCATCCATAAAGCAGGGGGAATATTTACCAAAACATATAGCTGATACATTGAATGAGGGAAAGAGGCAAGTGGCTTGCTATTGGCACTGCAGCTAACTTTTACTCCATTTTGTTGTTAAAAACTATCAGGCATATAAATGAAGATGCTTCACCAGCATGAATGAAGAGTTCCAAATTTCCAGTGAGCCTTCGCATTGTCACTGCCAATGTTTAGTACTTTATAAGTGCTTGATATACATTTAGGATTGCACTCCACATTAAATTCGTCAGACCATCCTACTAACTACTATGATAAACAGGAAAGCCATCAGTTTTAGTTTCCTATGGCTTACTTCCTATTCCCACAGTTCTAGAATTCATCTCCAAATCTTAATGCCTCTCTAACCTGTCTCTGTCTCTAAAATGCTCCCCAAATCATAGAATCCTGTCAGTGTAGAAGAGGCCATTCAGCTCATTGAGTCTGCACCGATCCTCTGACAGAGCATCCCAACCAGGCCCTCTCCCCCCGTCCCATCCCCGTAACCCCATGCATTTACCACAGCTAATCCACACATCTTTGGACACTTAGAGGCAATTTAGCATGGCCAATCCATCTAATGTGTACATCTTTGGACTGTGGGAGGAAACCTGAGCACCCGGACGTAACCCATACAGACACAGGGAGAACGTGCAAATTCTGCACAGTCAGCCAAGACTGGAATTGAACCTGGTCCCTGGAAATGTGAGGCAGCAGCGCTAATGACTGTGCCACCCAGCGTTCAACTGTTCTCACACCTGTTTACGTGACTCAACTTCAAATTTTGTTTGCTAATGCTTCGGTGAAACATCTTGGGAGGTTTCATGACATCACATGTACTGTTGTGTGTTTTGTAATGTTGAATCCAGGTAATAACAATTCTAATTTAGATTTACTTTCTTCTCTGGCATTAAATTCCTGCATCTACATTTCACTTTTGATTCACAGGTCGGAACATTTTGGCTGTTCGCTTTGGTAGTATCTTCCGACCCTGCCCAGGGTACATCCCTGCCATGGCTTTCCAGGCAGTGAGGGGTGTACTCAACGGGAAGTCCCACTGGCAATGGCAGGACCAGAAGGTCCTGCTTTCGGCCAATGTTGGGAGACCTCTGTTGCTGTGACACGTGGCGGGTGCTGTGGAAAATTCCACCCACAATCATCATGGAAAATTCTACATTGAACTGAATGTCTTCCTTTAATGTTTGTATTCCGTTGCTAAGTACACCAGCCTAACATCCATTAATCTCTTACACCCAATTAGATGTATTGTCGTAAAGGAATTTGCATTTGAAATTTATTTTGATCAAAATTGGACAAATAAGTTAATCAAAAATATAATTATTCAATCAGGTTTTCCAAAGAAATTCTAATCCAACCACTCTGTCCCATAACATTCTGGTATTCTGATTCAATGGCATATTCTAGGGATTTGCTTATTCGTCAGATGACTTTTGTTTTTTTTTCAGATTTCAGCCACATGGTGGGGACAGTGATCAAGCTCTGGTTACTTTCAGATTTTACTAACACATGCAGCCATGGAAGTACAAATTAATCATAATCCAAATGAGAAATACACAACATTAAGTGCTTTGTGCACTCAAAGAAATCCTACATGCTCTGTGCAACATTCCCTAGGGTCGATTCCTTTGAACAGAAAGGAATCTTTGCCGCTATAATTGATGAGAAAAGAAGAGGAATAATCTGGATTTTCCAGTACTGGGTATAACGGACTCTGCTAATGTTTGGTATTAGACAACTTGGTATTAGAATGTTGTTGTCATTTACCTTAGTGGTGTATGAATGTGTGACCATGAGAGTATTTGAAGTATAATTATAAAATGTTACATGTAAATAATTATGCCATTTACATGGTGCAATGCACTACAATATAAATAAGTTAAGCACATAAAGCATAAATATAGAAAAAAACCAAACTGAGCTCTACCAATCTTTGCTTCATCCCTTTCATCACATCAAGTGATGTGTATTTGTGTACGGAATGGGTTCTTCAACCAAGAATGTGAATAGAATGGAAGTGAACAATAGCACACCATATGTATTACCAGGAGGGTCTTAACAATATGTTTATTTTCCCAAATATAACCCATTGGACCGATCTACCTTTGTGCTTATCCAAGGAAATTGATGATACGGATGGGAATAGTGTTTGTATGAATGCATTTTGGAACTTCAGTTCACAACTCTCGCAATCCTCATCAATTAATGACTGCATAACATTGGTTTCTGGTTATTGTGTCGTGAATTTATTTTAAATGTAGAGTTTATTGGGATTGTTGTTCTCACAAGTGCTTGGAGGGGTAAAATGTGACAGAGCTTCACATTTTGAGATAGTGTGTTAGACACTGTTGCTGTGATTATAATCTGATAGTTTGTGAAAGAGAGAGCAATGAATTGTGGTGTTGTTTGTTTAGATCAAGAAAGGAGGTATTTCTTTTGTCGTAATATGAACTAGAATTGGAAGCAATTTGGCTGCTACATTTAAGTAGAAAGAAGTAGGTAGATGATGGTGAAGTGGTAATGTCACTAGGCTAGTCAGAGGTCCAGGGTAATGCTTTGGACACAGTTTCAAATCCCACCATGGCAGCTAATGGAACTTAAATTGAATTAATAAATTGGGAATTAAAAGCGAGTCTTAGTAATGGTGATCATGGAACCATCAGTTACCATTGAACACATTTGGTTCACTAATCCCCTTTAGGGAAGGAAACTTACCATTTTTACTTGGATGCCTTGATCCACAGTTGACCCTGAACTGCTCTCTGAAATGTCTAGTAAGCCATTCAGGTCAAAGGTGATTAGGGATGGTAAACAAGTGTTGGCCTTCGAAGTGATGCACACATCGTATGAAAAATATACAATAAAAATGAAGGTGGTAAAAGTTAATCACAAAACCATTTTATGGCTGCTTTGGCACAAGATTGAATCAATAGTGCACAACACAAATGCTCAGTTCAACCTTAGTCTGTGTTTCAAACCCCAACTTTTATTCATCACCAATACTCTTTATCTCTGCATCATTATCCTCTTATTCTTCACACACTCACCATAATCTGGGCCACAGATACTTCTAAGACTCACACTTTCCTCACTGATCACCTCTGCTGACTACAATAATTCCAACTTGTCTTATATTCTATCACTACTTTCTGTCCCACAACCCACAAAGTCCCACAAAGGTTTGCTTGTCCAATACCCACATTCTTGTCAACTATCTCCAAATGCAGCAAATTCAAAATCTTTATTCTTTCTTAAAAGTCCACCCACAGCCCCAAGGCATCTTACATGTGCAATCTCAGTCTTTTGAGTCTCATATTATACGTAACTTTCTCCCTCTGCTCCATCATCAGTGGCAAAGCCTTTTCCTCTTAAGTCAATTCATTGGAACTCCTTCCCCAAGCCTTGTACCTAATACCCCTCCCCTACTTTAAAAGTCCCCATAAAATGTATCTTTTCTATTGTGCTTTTAATATCTTAACCAAACTCTTCCAAGCACTCCTATATGTCCTTTTCTCCTCTGTGAGGTATTTTCTACATTAAAAACTCTATAACATTAATTTATTGTTGTTACTAGGAAGTTGGCTGTTTTTTTTTAAAATGAGAAATTCCATGTATCAGAACCATACTATCAGAGATTGCTTAAATCCATAAAGCCATTTGTTTAGCTATAAGTCCTTTATTTCTGGATTTTTTTCCAATTTCCAGATCATTGCTATTCTTATCACTGTAATAGATTCCACTGTGTGGTTGGCAGATTTGAGATTATTAAATCATTCTGCAATGTCTTGGGACATTGTTCAACATTCAAAGTTTAAATAGTACAGATTAAAGTTGTTGCTGCTGTTCTAGGGACAAAAGATGTTTTTTTCTCTCATGATCGAGACAATGCTTCATTGTTGCCTCGATGCTACATGTCGAACCCTTCAAATTTCTTAGTGTGATTCAAAGTCTGCAGTGATTAAGCTGACCTCAGCCTGGTTGATGATAGGAGCGCTAAAGTTCTTTCCTCAGTGTCTTAGTTTGAACTGAACAAGATCAGCTTCCTACTCTAGGCTGCTATTGTTGGAAAGTGAATGCTTGTTGGATGCAAAGTAGGGTAGGATCACGCTTGTAGAAATACTGAATCTAGGAGTAGGAATAGGTCATTTGGCCCTGTGAGCCTGCTCCACCATTCATTATGATCATGGCAGATCATCCAATTCAATATCCTGAACCCCCTCTCCCCCACTACCATATTCCTTGATCCCTTTAGCCTCGAGATCTAGGTCTAATTTCTTCTTGGAATCGACTTAGTTGTGATATCCTTATAATCAATTGCCTAGAAAGTCTCTCAGACTGGGGTCATGCATGAGCAAGGAACGAATGGCGGAAAGGACCCAAACCTAAGCTGGACTCAATGCCTTCAAGAGAGGAAGAGAAGAAAAAGGAAGAAAATTGCTGGAGGCGAAAAATAAATGACTCATTGGCGAGTGTTCCTCTGAGAGTTCAACCAAGAACTAATTACATGAACAAGAATACATACTTGAGTGTGTGAGTCAAAGCTACAAATTGGAGATTGTGAGGTGAGAAATCTTTTTCCTATTCCAGATGTCCAGATTAAAGACAAGGTGGCATTTACACGCCAGCCTGAGTGAGCCCGTGGGAATTCTAATAGCCTAGATCCAGATGATCTCACTCTGTTTCAAATTCCTGATCCACATACAGACACTTAGGTCAAGAAACATCCGGTTCATATTTGCATTTTTCATTTTTATTCAGTATTTTTAGATGGAAAACATATTTTGAGTTAAAAAAAAGACTCGTTCATTCTAATCCCCTTTCCGTTAGTACAGATGGGTTTAGTATTTCCAAAATCATTCTAGTGTTTCAATGCTTCCGTTTAATTCATTGCAAAATCAGTTTCATTAACCTAATGGAAATTTTACACAATGATCCTATCTTATTTGAAGCAATGCTAGTTAAATTGATGATAATTACATGCAGATTAAATTAAATTTGTGATAATAAATAAGTTCAAAGAATGTCATTAATTGAGCCTGATGTTTACAAACAAGGTGCAATGTGTTCATCTGGCAGTAAGGATCCTTCAGTTGCAAGCAATTAAAGAACTGACTTCACAAAGCAAATGAAGGAACAAGATTTAATAAAGAAACTTCATTGCTGTCTGACACTCAGGCCACAAACTAGGCCACACAAGCATCCCACAATCCCCATCTGCTTCCTATTAATACCAGGTCAGCTAGCCATCACAGCATATTACATTGTATTAGAGTCTAATCAGGGGCCCTCTGTTTGCCGCCCTCTGTTTGCCGCCATCTGTTTGCCCCCCTGTGTTTGCCGCCCTCTTTTTGCCGCCCTCTGTTTGCTGCCCTCTGTTTGAGGCCCTCTGTTTGAGGCCCTCTGTTTGCCGCCCTCTGTTTGCTGCATTCTGTTTGGGGCCCTCTGT